>OZ004693.1:56488010-57857633 GCA_963924545.1 Pogonocherus hispidulus
ATATTAATTTTATCTATTTATTACATTGAAAATAGTTTTACAATTTTTTTGTAGGTACTAAAGCACGTATATAAAAACTACAATCTTGCTGGGCATCTACAGGGCCGTCAAAATGAGTCACACTATCAGGTCGATTGTAATGGACGAAGCAGGGCAGTCTAGTTTGCAAATTAAAGTTCCTTTGATAACTTTTAGGCAATTTTGACCAAACATCCAATAATTCAGTTGGCTAGATATATTTAAGAATATAGTCTAGTGGAACATGTTGCAGTTCCTCTTTAGTAAAATCAGTAAAAGATTTTATTCGATCACGATGTCGTGACATCATAGTTTGGCTTTTACAGCCCGCACAACTAGCTGGCTGAGACATTGGTAGAAGACTGATAAAAATAAAAAAGAAGAAGCGTACTTATAAAAGTGTTTTATTTATTATTTAAATCAGATAGTACATTCTCCTTATAGTAATATAGATATTCGCGTAAAGCATTACATAACAAACTATCTGGGGATATATCGAAAAATGCCGTAAATAGTTCATCTAAATTAAACGTTAATTTATCAGGCTTTAACCATGAACTAATCAATTTCAAAATATTATCATAATATACACTGAAATTTAAAGAATCCAACATGTTTATTCGATGCGAAATTAGATTAGCATCCAGGTGCAAAAGTTTACGCAAATCGTCCTCATAGATGTCCACAGATATGTTGTGTTTGTTGATTACTAACATCTTCACATGTTCGATGATATGCTGTGATACCACGACGTAATCTCCACATCTATTGAATATTGGTTCATATTCGTCGGGGAAGCTGTTGCCATCATCGTCCGTGGGTTTAGCATTAAAAAAATCCGTTTGAACCTCGCGCAATAGCTTGACTAGGGAAGTCCATTCAAATGTATCAAACGATATTTTCCTTGTAGCATTAGCTTGTAGAATTATCGCAGGAGAAAAGCATCTTGCTGGACTTAGGCCGCATTGAATTTGCAAAAAGCTGCTAGCCATTTGAAAAACTGTCGGTAGAAGGTATGTGGTTTCTTTGTGAGCTCGTTCCTCGTACATAGCAAGCACTCTATCAGTTTCAGCGTAATAATCCATATTTTCACAACTAGGATCACAGTCGTATGTTTTAATACTTTCACTCATGACGATGGCTATAGGTATACTGACAGCTGTTGTATTTTAACTCAAGGTAGGTGACTCTTCCACCCTTCCGCCCGCCCGCCCGCCCGCCCGCTCACCCCTCTATCAAAGTATGTTGGAATTATCAATCCAACTGTTGTGACTTTTGTCAAAACCCAGCCATTGCACGTATGCTTTGTTTCCTTTTCTTCTAAGTACCTTCTCCACCAGATAGATGTCTGGGCTGGTGGTTTTCTGTAGTTCCTCGGTGTAAAAGGCACCTTTGATAGGCCGTCCCTGTACATCTTCCAAAAGATAGGTTGTAGGTGTTGTTATGTTAACTGAGACGATTTTAAACAGTTCAGTTGTCCAATTGGGTGTGTAGCCTTTATCGAATACATGCTTATTTTTACTTATGCGCACAACATCGCCAACTTTGAATTTTCGCGCTCCGCTAATCTTGATGTGACTATAGGCGGATTTTAGTATAGCTTTTTCATTGGATTTATTTACTTCGGCGGGTTTATACTTTGTAGTACTATGTTTTGTTTCGTTGTAATTTTTCGTGATTTCGGGTAAAACATCTGTCCATTTGTAGGTGCCATTTAAGCTAAAGTATTTGTACAGTTTAGATTTAATGGTACGTATTGCGCGCTCAGCAATAGCCGCCTTTTTGCTGCTATAAGTGCTGTAATGGTTTATATGGAATCTACCCATCAAGCTTTGGAATATGGCGTTGTAGTATTCCGTCCCCCTGTCCGTTTGCAGACTTTTGCAGACTCTATTGGTGTCTTGTAGGAGGATATCTTTAAAAGCGGCAGCTATCTCTTTGCCTGTTTTCGTTTTCAGAGGGCGAGTCCAGACAAATTTCGAGAAACAATCGATAACCACCAAAATCATGGTGAAATTTCGGTTGTAGCGCGCATACTGTCGCATATCAGCCAGATCTGATTGCCAGGATTCGTCCAAGCCTTTTATGATGGTACGCCTGCGCCTAAAGTTCTTTCTTGCAGGCTTATGCAGTTCGTTGACCAATTGAATTTTTTCCTTTGAATGTTTCAATGCCATTATTATTATTTTAGTTTATGGGTGTCCTGGGTTGTTTGAACTACTACTACTACTACTGCCGACGCTGACTGACTTAGTAATTTTAGACATATCATCATATACTTGCTTCATTTGCTTTTCAACATCAACCTTGAACTGATCAAATTCGCGCTGAATTTTTCCCGCGGTATTTTGCAAGTCTTTCAGCGTTTGCGCCACATGATGTATGGATGTGTCGACCGCACCTGGAATAGCACTAAACACCTTATGCATATCATCAAGTTTTCGCGTCAAATCCGAGACGATTTTATGTCTTGCCTCTGCAGCCTGCTTAATCATAGTATCCATATCGTTCATATTAGCTTGAATCAAGCCTTGAAGAGTATCTCGAGTGGATTTTAATTGCTCGAAAAGGCGGGACATGCCGTAATCCACATATTTTTTATTTGCAGCATCATTGTCGCTAGTAGAGGGTTTAACGTTGCGCAGTTTCAAATGATCCACATCGATATTTCCATCGCTTGTAAAGGTAAAACCATGTCGTTGATTCTGCTGTTGTTGCTGCAACAGGAAACCGGCACCTCCGCCAGAGTGTTGTACTAGAGATCTTCCAAACTTATCGATGCCCATCGCGCAAGTGTTAAGGCCATCATTTTGCATCGATCTATATAACACTTAATAAATTAAATTAGCCTCCCGCAATTCATTAATAATGGCAATTATTTCATTGTCGTGGGAGGTGGTATTGCCGGCATTTTTGGACGCTACCAAAAGTCTCAAGCGGTCCACAAGCTCATTAGGGTTATCCCAATAAATGTATTCTATGGGTTTTTTATTATAAATCATATTGTTCTCGTATGAGAGACCTGATCCAGCTGTTGATTTTGTCCTTGCCTTGGGAAATAGCGGCTTGATAATTTTATGATATTTAAACATCTTGGAGCCTTTTAATCGCCCTAGAGTGTCTTGATGGACGCCACATAGCTTCAGAATCTCTCTATATGATAGCTTATCATCCTTGTTAAAAGATGGGTCCTGATAGAAAAGTAGTTGATATAGGCCCGGGGTGCCTTTGAATTGCTGTCCGTCTATTATTATGTTTCCAGTACGTCGATCGAAATCTATTATTTCACGTCCCAATAACCACTTTGATGTTGTAGCATCATATACCGGGCCATAAATCTTGTCTATTACATCGTTCCCAGCCCAATGTTCAGCGACATACTTTTGCGCCATTTCTGGATATTGATCCAAATATTCTTCCATTACGTCACTAGTTGTATCGACTATATGTTGTTGTTGTGACCCCTCTTCTATTGATTTCTCAAATTCATCGCCTTCTGTTGCGGACGTTGATGCTACATGTTCTGTTGGTAGGAACCTAGGTATGGTTATAGCAGGAGGCTGTATATCTTCTTCTTCTTCCTTCTTAACCTCCATCTTGATGCGTTTATCGGTATTTAATTTTTCGTTCAAATTACGCGTGGTAGCGGCTATTTGTTTCAATGGTGCGGTTATGGGTTTAAACAGTTTTTGAATGGCTGCATCCTCCTCTGATTTGCCCAACTTCAAAGCCAGATACTTTTTCCTGATTACCTTTGCCAACTCGTTTATTTTTTTCTTGAGCTTGACAGTATTTATAATATCATCAAGTGACGAGCCCATGCCGATTACTGATACATGTTGGTAGATCTATATCATTATATACTTATCGAATCCTTTCCTATAGCGACCATTATGTAGTTCGAAATCCTTTACAATAACCAGAGTACCAAAATTATCGGCCCAGCATTCGCTGCACATTTTTTTAACTGATCCAGGGAAACATCGGGCGATACATGTTCGTCATAGATGTGTTTGAGATTAAGGTCGTCTTGACGGAAGAGAACAATGATATTGCAGTTGTCTCTAATCAACTGTTTAGGAATTTTCGAATAAGTTTGACAGAGATAGGTAGCATCGATGTTTTTATGTCTGTACATGGAATAATATTCCCGTATATTGTTCTGTTTATCGCACGCAACATCATCAAATATGAATATAGAGTTTGGTTTGGCGTCCATTGTACTGATAATGTCATCGCTGTCCTTATATGGAAAATAGCCGACGCCTTTCACTTTGTTTAAAATTTCACCGAGTAGCTGATATTTGGGTTGACATAGCGATTTCGAGTATACGTAAACGTTTTCAAATTTAATCCCATTATGATGGTATAAGAGTGATAACATGACGTTGGTCTTGCCACAGCCGCTCGGCCCACATACTATAGCTCTAAACGAGTTTGGTAATAGTTTGCTATGTTTCACCACGTTGTTGTTGTTTTTACTATATTCAATTAAATCTAAATTTTCAATCGGCAGCGTCTGTTCTTGTTGAAAGATCTTCATCTTGTGACCACCATCACAACAAACCAGTGCATAAATATATGTCATTCAGTGCTACTATAATCATTCTTAATGCCACTCTACTACGGTGAGGGTGTATTAAATTCTCTAATCGATAAACTGCCCTTTGAATTGCACATTCCTGGCGGCTATCAATTTTGTGGACCTGGTATGTTATCATCATCATCACCACACCTCTACAATTTAATGAGAACGTTGTATAATGTGATATAGCGTCGTAAAACGTCACGGTACGTCGACGCAGGTCGACGTTTTATGACGTTTTATAACGTTCTGCAACATATTATGATGTTCAACTATTTCACATCTAACCAGTAATATCTTTGTTGATAGGTACCAAACTTAAGGAGCGCTTAGCCCAAGGTCAGAAAGGCATTAATCCTTTGGATTCCTTCTGTCGTAAACACGACATTTTTTATTCGCAAAACAAGTCGTTGGAAGATAGACATAAGGCCGACTACGAACTTGAACAGCGAGCTTGGGAACGTGTTAAATCGAAAGACGCTAAAGTAGGCGAAAAAGCGGCCGCCTGGCTGGTAACTACTACGATGAAAGCTAAACGTAATCTAGGTATGGGACTGCAAGAACGAAAGCAGCAGCAGCGGGCGACACCATAATCCTTTAGAAGAACTGTTGTTAAGAAGGTCGCTAACGTGCTCAAGAAATCACCACCACAAACTACATTAAAAAAATCTGCATTAATAGCTTTGAAGGCGGCCCGACTGGCTGTTAAAAAGGCCGGCGGCAGAAACAAAATCCGTATTCTTAGAATAATACCCTTTGATCATTCCGGCGGTTTTTTACCATTGATTTTACATTGATTTTATTTGCCGGTCTGAGCGCTTTGGGCTCGCTCGCGGGTGGAGCAAGCGCAATAGCTAAAACGGTTATTGATACAAAAAATGCCAAAAAGAAACTCGACGAAGATAAGCGACATAACCAAGCAATGGAATCAATAGGGTCGGGTTTATATTTGAGAAAAAGCCGACACGGCGGCTACGGCTTATTCCTGAAGAAACAGTCAAAAAACTACCAATAAAGCTACCTAATAGGCATTTATCCGATGCCGATCTAAGAAAGTTTGTTAAGCAATTAAAAATTGCCAATTTTCGAGGCGTTTTCATGCGAGACACTCTGCCTGTAGGCCCATGGCGGAGAGAAAACGCCATCCTAAATCTGGATTTATATAAAAATAAAGGTACACATTGGGTAGCATATAAGAAAGATGGCAATGTAGTTAGATATCTCGACAGTTTCGGAAGTTTAAAACCGCCACTGGAATTGGTGCAATACTTGAGTCCTGCAAAAATTATCTATAATAACGATCAATACCAAGATTATAGTCAGATTAACTCCGGCCATCTGTGTTTACAGTTTCTATATAAAAAGGCCGATAGCGGTTGAATTGTATCAGTCATGTCTATCATATTGACGCTTAAAAGTCGCACGTCTACCTTATCTATTGATTTTACGCCGCCACTTCATTTAGATCCAAAGTCCGATTACGGCCTGGCGCTTCTCAGTTTTCACTCTTACAACAGCGTGCCCAACATAGAGGCCGGTCAGAAGGTGTACCTTTACGAGAATAACGATAAAAATAAGAAAAAGGTTGTGGAATTTGACGCCGGCGCCTATGAAATTCAGGACATTGAAGCATATATCAGGAACCATTTGGATGTGTCTAAGACGAAGCCCAGCCTCCTAGATGAAATATTCTCCTTGAAGCCGAATAATAATACCATCAAGTGTGAAATATTTAGTAATAAATACGCCGTCGACTTTGCGCCGACAGATAGCATCGGAAAGATATTGGGATTCTCTGGAAAGCGGCCGCTAGAGATAAATAAAGTGCATAGCTCAGATCTACCAGTCAACATTATAAAAGTAAGAACTATTCACTTGGATTGCAGTATCACTTCCGGAGCATTCTACAACGATCGACCCTCCCACACCATCTACGAATTTGCAATTTCCGTTGACCCCGGGTTCGCTATCGACGAAACACCTACACATCTTATTTACCTACCGATAATAAACAGGCGAGAAATAAATAATATTTGTATAGCTGTGCTGGATCAAAACTTTGAGCTTGTCAACTTCAAGGGCGAAGAAATAATAGTTCGATTGGAGATAAAGAAGCTCACATAATAATAATAACATGGTATTAATTTTCGATCGACATCATACATCTGATAAAATTGATGTACCTGCACCACATCCGCCAGTATTACAGACAACTTGTAGCAATACACACGCTGTTACGACTACCACAAACAGCGATAACAAAAAACCTCTTTTAACCGCATCGAGTATTAGTTTCTTGGAATCGCTGGGAATACAATGACGGCGTCAATGTTTAACATTTTCCGAAAGGCCCAATCCGATGATTCAATAGAGAAGGTGGAGTGGCGAACGTACTACCCGTATACCAGATCTTTCCGAAATAATGACGTAATTGAAATTGCCGTCAATCAATCGACGCTCTTTGATGCCACCTACGACAGTCAGCTGCTTGTGCGAGGAAGAATAATAAAGACCGGTGATGGGGTTGTTTCCTTTGTAAATAACGTTCCAGCTTTCATGTTCTCATCCGTAAAATATGTAATTGGCGGCGGATCTAAGGAGATGGAAATTGCCCAAGACTGTGGTATATTAAGTACTGTTCGAGGTTATCTCTGCTATTCACCGGAAGATTCCAAACATTTAGCCATAGCAGGATGGAATTATCCTAATGGCGCCAAATTAAACGCCGACAATACCTTCAGTTTTCTAATTCCATTGAAGCATCTTTTCAACATCTTTAACGATTATCGGGCAGTCATATGTGGTATGCAGACGTTTACATTTACAAGAGCCAATAATGATGACAATTGCTTTTTGATGCGTGATAACGCCTTTAACGTTACTACTACAGCAAAATTAGATATTCAGAATGTGGAACTTAAAATCAAGAGAATATACCCGGAGAGCGGCATAAAAGAACGCCTGCTACAAGGTGTTGCGGCAAATAATCCAATCATAATACCATATAGGCTGTGGGATGTACAAGTAAAGTCACTAACAGAGGGCGCTACTACAGATACCTGGGCCGTCAAAACGACATCTAACGTCGAAAGCCCGAGATATGTTATTGTCTGCTTCCAGACGGAGAAACTAGACACAACCAAAAAGGATCCAACGGAATTTGATCATACAAATATAACCAATATAAAACTGACATTGAATGCCGAAAGCTTCCCCACAGAAAGAATGCGCCTAAATTTTGCTAAAAATGATTACAATGAAGCGCATTACAAATACACAGAATTCTATCCTAGTTATATGAACTGCTTGGATAAGCATGCGCTATTGGATTATGACCAGTTTAAGGAACGTACATTATTTGTCTTTGATTGCTCGAGGCGAGACGAAAATGAACGACCTGCTACTGTAGACGTAAGACTGGAGATAGAGGCCGCCGAAGGTTTTCCCGATAATACCCGAGCTTACTGCATAATTGTACACTATTGCATTATGGAATACCTCCCACTCGATAATATTGTGAATAATCTTAAAGCTTGAGTTTGCTTCGAGTCAGTTCAAACCAAGATCTCCAGCAAGATGCAGTGTCTGGCCGTAGACATGCAGGGTTTTAATCTGCCCGATTTTCGCCCGAAAGAGATATCTTTTATCTGCGGTCAACGTACGGCCCATTACCTATTGAAGCCGCCGAAACCGTTCAACGCCCTAGATGCGGCCTCCAACACACAGGTTAAATATTTGGAGCAATCTCATCATGGCCTAAAATATACCGGGGGATTTGTTGAATATATGTTGTCTGAAATATTGAAGACCCACCTGATAGATGATAAAAATATCTGTATGATATACGTTAAAGGACATCAAAAGGCGGAATTTCTGAGCCGAAGGTTGCTGGAATTGGAGCCCACAGCATTAACAGCGAAGACTATAGTTAACGTGGAGAATCTATACTGTAATTCTTTTGGACCGCCCCCTGTATTTAGTAAAAGTAGTCTATATTGTTTTTATCATTGTACACCTGGAAGTATGTGTAGGTTAACCAACTGTACGGATCTCCACAACTGGTTGTTTGCCGGTTTACCTAAATAAAATAATTTTTACCAAATATTTGTGTTATTCTATTATCCCCATCTACTTGTTCCCATTCCTAATTAAAAGTATATAAAACATAATAGCTATAATTTAATTCAGTATTACATCTGCTGTAACTCCTAAAATTTATAATGTTAAAAGTGAGGTTAGAGCAGCAGCAGATTTGTCTATTGCGAAAGGCTATTGTGGAAGATCACCAATTTAAGAGTTTCCAATTTATTGATATTGCTCCTATGGTTGCTGAATGGGAGCGAAACGTCTTTCAAAATTTATCTAGATTTAATAAAGGTATACGATCGCAGGATTTTAAACGAATCACACCTAAACGAGTGGAATAAATTGCCGGATTTGTCTGTGGTGGTGTCAGTAGTTTGATGAAGATGGCAATGTTAACTTCTCACTATATAATTCTGCAAACGATTTTGCACAATATCCTATACATTCATCAGCCGTATAATTCGCAAGAGGTCTTTGTCTGTTTTGATAAGGATGGCACTAAAAACGAAAGCTGGCCTTCTAATTGGATGCTGATGACGTCGTATGCAGCTAATAATATACCAACTTTAATAGCCCCGATGTCAAATTCTACCCGCCAATATAAATTCAGAATCCGATTTCAAGATGCTACTATGGGTGACACTGACTGGTACAAGATGAAGAGCGCCTGTGTTGATATTCCCACTACTACTACTACTACGCCAGCAGCTGCCATTATTCCCAAAGAGTGTATTCAGCAATCAGTAACTGGTTTGTTGTACTATATAACACTTTGTTCGTCTCTACTGCTACTAAAAACAGTCATTAGCCTCGTTGTTACACGTGGAAAAATTTAAAATATGTGGTTATTTTATTCTGCTCAACACTGGACCAAAGCCCAAGACTTACCAACTGCCATCCAAAGGATACGTGATGAGCTGAGGGATCTAATTTTCAGCGAACGTCATGATAGCGTGTATGGTATGCAATCCACCCAAGATGCCGAGAGTAGATATGCAGAGTGTCGAAGAACTGTACAAAAGTACCAACATTGTCTGGACTTGTGCGACAAATTTCAAGATGGAAATCTTAGCATTCAAAAGTTTTGTCGCGAGATGATAGCAGCCGGTATGAAAAGCTATTTATTGGATATTAAAATGTTTCTACCTCCTGAATATATCAATAAATTCAATATTGTAAAGGACGACGATAATGACGATTAATAAATATAATATTAAATTTTAAATTTAGTTTTATTTACTATTATTTATAGTTGAAATAGCTCAGTGGGAGAGCGGTAGACTGAAAATCTATAGGGCCCGGGTTCGATTCCAGGTTTCAACATATGCTTTTTTAATTCATGTTCCCCCTATGGGTCTAACTAGGCACTATTACTTGTTAATAAATTTTTCCTATGATTTTTGTCCCTGGGTGCGATTTGCCGCTGTGATTTGTTACTGCGATTCGTCGCTGTGATTTGCCCCCCTTTCCCTCTTTTATGTACCACCACTGTAGTTTATTGATGGCGGCCAATAAGGCGTCGCCAAAAAGACGGCCGAGTGCTGTATTCTGATTGGTGTACTCTGATTACCACAAAAAAGACCTGCTGGCCAATAAGGCTGCTGCTGAAAACGTGATATGAATGGTGCAAGCTGATTGCTTGCCCTGAATGCCGTAATGGCACTCAAAATGGCCGCGCGATTTGAAGGCGGGCTCTGCAAAACTGTACTCTGATTACCACAAAAAAGACCTGCTGGCCAATAAGGCTGCTGCTGAAAACGTGATATGAATGGTGCAAGCTGATTGCTTGCCCTGAATGCCGTAATGGCACTCAAAATGGCCGCGCGATTTGAAGGCGGGCTCTGCAAAACTGTACTCTGATTACCACAAAAAAGACCTACTGGCCAATAAGACTGCTGCTCCTGGATACGTGATATGAATGGTGCAAGCTGAACCACAAAAAAGACCTGCTGGCCAATAAGGCTGCTGCTGGAAACGTGATATGAATGGCGCAAGCTGATTGCTTAACCTGAATGCCGTAATGGCACTCAAAATGGCCGCGCGATTTGAAGGCGAGCTCTGCAAAACGTTATCCGAATGCTGTAATCTGATACCCTGCATGCTAAAGCCCCAATGACCAATAACTGGGGTGGCAACACTGGGCTGGCAATCTTAGGCGTGGCCATCTGCGTCACACGGCTCTACTGCAGCCCCTGGGGGTGCTACACCTACGGGGTGCTACCTAAGTCTTCCTCTTCGGCCCCTGCGGCAATGACCACCAGCTCCGTGGTACAGGCGGCCATCAGCAGCTGTCCACAGGTGCCCCATAACTCACTTCCGGTGGGGAAGGAACCTAGTTTATCTACTTAGGTGCATTGTACGAATAAACAAAGCAAACGATAAGATAAAATAAAGATGTGTCAGCGAGATACTCATATAAATTTATACGAGGGTATGGTGTAAAATAAGGAAAATGTGATATCAGTGACATCTATTGTCTTACAACAACTTAAGTTCTAATGGAAAAATCCCCCCTCTACCCCAGGTGCTGATTGGTAGTCTGCTAGCAATAGAAAAAGTCCCAAGCTCCTATGTAAAAAAACAAAAAAAGTATATATATATATCAAATGAATCGTAGCGACATCCGTGATATTAATTTCAAACTATTTCCAATCTAATAGCGAAAACGGGATTCTGTCGCAAATTTAAACGCAGCAAAAGCAAGAGCTACTGTCATGGACGCAAGAGGTCTCTGCTATCTGGAGGCAAATTCAAATATCTGAAATTGGTATCTAACAAAAACTTGGTAAATTCAAACACAATAAAAGCCACACACAAGTCAAGAGAATGTAAAACCTTACGTAGGTGTAGTAGACATCAAATAGGATTGTTTGACGTAATATACCAAAAGGGCCTAACCTTAAACTTTGTACGTTTTTAATAAAACAAAAACTAAAATTCTTGAAAAAATTTACTCTTTAAAACAACTAGACAATAATTTTTTGTAACTTTTATATTTCAGCTTCATGACGTCAGATACATGTAAAATCTTACGTGGGCATACTAGAGGTCAAAAGGGCCTAACCTTAAACTTTGTGCGTTTGTAATGAAACAAAAGCTAAAATTCTTGATAAAATTAACTCTATAAAACAACTAGAGGGGAATTTTCTGTAAATTCAAATATTGAGTTTCAAATGACCTTTTCCACTCTTAGAATGAAAATTTGGCTAAATTAGTGTTCTAGACGTCACCGAAAGTAGTCATTTTATGATGGACTCCCCACTAAGACGTAGCTGTTGGATATGAATGATATTTTGTATCTTTCCATTGCATGAATTTATTGTATTTAGATATTGTAATTACTTCTTTTATATATGGTGTAATCAATAAATATGTATGATACGTAACTTTAGGATATTTTATTTCAAACCTAACCTAGAAATAAAGAGAATAACTAGATTATATTAATACTCAAAAGTACCTGTTGCAAGCATTTTTATCCATGACATTTTACAATCAGATTACAGCTTTAGGACCACGAGACCCTACCAAACAGATTACAGCATTCAGAGTATTTCTACTACCCAATCAGCTTAGTATTAAAATGGCTCGAAATTCAAATTATTAGTGTACAGAGAGTATAAAAAAAATAAAACTATATAGGATGAACCAAACAAGAAAGTTAATTCTTTACCCATTAGGTTAATGGGTAAAGAAAAATCATGCGCAGTAGATTCCAATATTTACACCGAAAACATATGGTGTTCAGTAAATTTAAAAATAGTGGGAAATTCAAAAGAAGGAATGTGGTCAGTGAAAATGTATTGTAGCAAAGGTGATAGATAGATAGCAAAGTTATAGAGAGAGAAAGAGACAGACAGAACCAGATAGTCTCTTCGGTCTGACATCACAGACAGGAACATTGACTTTCTTTCACTCAATAAAAAAAAACATTTTAAATTAATAGATGCATCAAATATTTCACTTATAGAAAATATGGCCGTTATAAAAAAATAGATAATTAACACGAGTGTGGATTAAGATCTTTTCTTCTACTAAATCATGGTTTGTCGTAATTTACGACGTAGAATAATAATAAGATATTAAAAAAAACTTTTAGAACTTAATAAAATACCGAGGCATTATGCATACGTAGATTATAGACAGGAAGTCACCAAGGTCGCGACATTTTGCTTTAACAGAAATCCAGATACGTGGAATGTACACAGTGTCTTAAAAATTAATGGTATAGGATGGAGCAAATAAGAAATTGACCTAAAAATCATACGCAGTAGGTAACCCTTTTGGTTACAGAAAATTATGTACAATGTAATATGAGGAATAATCATGCAAGTATGACTATCACTACTACTACTGTATAATAAAATACTAAGAGCCAAGTAGTTTTGAATAATAATAATAATAATAATAATAATAATAATAATAATAATAATAATAATAATAATAATAATAATAATAATAAAACTATAGAGGAAATTTAAAATTATATTTATTAATCTTCTTTTACAAGATATATTCTACAGGTCGAAACAATTTAACAGTTTTATTTGAAATATTTAAATAATTTAATATATAATTTAATAATTTAAATTATTTTTTAAATAAGAGCTTGGGAAGAAAATTTTTAATGAAAAAACTACTTTTTAAAAATAATCCCCTATTAAAAATCATAAACAACTCTTTATGATATGCTTTGATTTATCCATAGACACAAAAAATTCTTCACTTTCACATGGAATACACTTGGTGTTAGGTAGTTCGGTTTCTCCACCGCATTTGATACATTTATATTTCACTGGAACAGGCATATTCTACAGAATCTTCAGTACTACAAAATCTTGACTGCAATAGTTGATCTTTGACCTTCTACAGTTCCATAACCTTTCTTGGAATCGCAACTAAGCTTTCAACTCAATAATAAATATTTCTGTACTAAAAACTAAAAATATATATAAAATGAAAAATAAAGGCAAACTTACTTTAATTTGGTGATAGCATTAATCTCGGAAACTATGATAAAATAAAAACTATACGTTAGGTATACCTTAGTGCTGGTAAAGTTGAAGGAAGTAAGTAAACTAACTATTCTTGAATACATTGTAGCATTTGGTTTTTCCAAACCACGAAATTGTACATTTTATTTATTTTTATATTTGACAGTTTAGTACACACCAGGACATCTAGCGGCGAATAGGCAGTGGTATTCATACTTGGCAAAAATTACAGATTTCTTTTTTTTTAAATTAATAGCACTCCATATAATACAGAAGTTCCGTACACGTTTCATAGTGTTGTTCTGTGATATTCTTTTGTTATTCCGTGAATTAGGGATTCTGTGATCATGTTCTGTGAAGGGGTTTTTTGAGAAGTTCACAGGGAACTCTGGCTTTTTGGTTCCTCTTTACAATCGAGATGAGCAAGTAGTCGGTTGTTTGCTAGAGCTATTTTACATCCGCAAGGGTTGGACTTCATGTATACTTTATTGGATTTTTATACATAGTGTTAGTCGACTATGACTACGAAGTATTATCTCAGTCGGATTTGTCAGTAAATACCTCGCAGGTATGTCTATATTAAAAATTTCATATCTCCACGTGGTTCTATATACCTTTTAATTCTTTTAGCTGCCGTATTGCCGTTCCTGACGTACTTTCAGTATGTTTCTTAAGTTTTTAAAACCCTCTTTATGCAGAGGTGAGTTGAATTTAACTTTTCGTTATATTACATAACTATAATGGGATTTGTATTCCAGGGTTTTAGGTTTTAAGTTTTAGGTTAGAGTTTTAAGATTCGAGAGTCTTAGACTACCTGGTTTCCTGGGTAATCTTTAAGCAAGAGGATGATATCCTGTTTGCAGTTATAAATTTGGTTATATAATTTTTTTGGTCCTGGTTTAATTTTTTATGGATAACCTGAAGTCTTAGTTTGGGATGAAATATTCATGGTCCTGAGAATTTTGAATACTACCTGCCTTTTTGCCTGCTGGAGATGTTAGGATAAATCTCAGTTGGTTATCACCGCTGTCCGAAGCCCTGTTTTGATGGTTACGTTACCGGATGGTCAGATAAGCCTTACATATTAATTCGTTTCAAATTTAATTAGTAATTTAAGTATATGAGCTTCACTCTTTCAAAGTTAATTAGTAATTTAAGTATACGAGCTTCACTCTTTCAGAATTGGTTAACCTTGTAAAAGGATCTAGATTCTTGATTTCCCTAGTGATCTTAATTGTAATTCTATACAGGTTAAACTGCCTGCTGTAATACTTGAATATTTTCTAATCCACCAGTGACTATAATCATTAAATAGACCATATCTCGGACCATATACTGTGTAGTTTTATTTGTCGAAAGAGGTACTATATTTTTATTTCAGCTAGCTAGCGTTAATTTCTAATTTGGTACATATCACTCAGAGGTACTCCACTTGCCTACCAATTAAGCCAAGGGTGGAGTGGCGCCCAAAATTGAGAGATTTGTTGACTCTTATAAGGAAACACGATTGACCAAGTGAACCTACGACTCATGCTCTAATAGGCGAACAGCTGCCGTCCGCTGTGTAACATAAGTATTATCTTCTCACAAAAGAACAGAGAGAAATACGTTGCAACATGTGATGTATTTATACAAAATCAAAAAATAAATATTTATTATATTTATTTTTTCTTTTTAGTTTTTAGTACAGAAATATTTATTGTTGAGTTTAAAGCTTAGTTGCGATTCCAACAAAGGTTATGGAACTGTAGAAGGTCAAAGATCAACTATTGCAGTCAAGATTTTGTAGTACTGAAGATTCTGTAGAATATGCCTGTTCCAGTGAAATATAAATGTATCAAATGCGGTGGAGAAACCGAACTACCTAACACCAAATGTATTCCATGTGAAAGTGAAGAATTTTTTGTCTCTATGGATAAATCAAAGCATATCCCAAGCTCTTATTTAAAAAAAATGATTTCAAATAAAACTGTGAAAGTGTTTCGATCTGTAGAATACATCTTGTAGAAGAAGATTAATAAATGCAATTTTAAATTTCCTCTATAGTTTTATTATTATTATTATTATTATTATTATTATTATTATTATTATTATTATTATTATTATTATTATTATTATTATTATTATTATTATTATTATTCAAAACTACTTAGCTCTTAGTATTTTATTATGCAGTAGTAGTAGTGATAGTCATATTTGCATGATTATTTTTCATATTACATCGTACATAATTTTCTGTAACCAAAAGGATTACCTACTGCGCATGATTCTTAGGTCACTTTCTTATTTGCCCCACCCTATACCATTAATTTTTGAGACACTGTGTACATTCCACGTGTTTGCATTTCTGTTAAAGCAAAATGTCGCGACCTTGGTGACTTCCTGTCTATAATCTACGTATGCATAATGCCTCGGTATTTTATCAAGTTCTAAAAGTTCTTTTTTTTAATACGTTATCATTTTTATTCTACGTCGTAAATCACGCCAAACCATGATTTAGTAGAAAAAAAGCTCTTAATCCACGCTCGTGTTAATTATCTATTTTCCTATAACGGTCATATTTTCTATAAGTGAAATATTTGATACCTCTACTAATTAATATGTTTTTTTTATTTAGTAACATCTGAAAGAAAGTCAATGTTTCTATCTGTGGTGTCAGACCGAAGAGACTATCTGGGTCTATCTGTCTCTTTCTCTCTCTATAGCTACCTTTGCTACAATACATTTTCACTGATTACATTCCTCCTTTTGAATTTCC
Source organism: Pogonocherus hispidulus (assembly GCA_963924545.1). NCBI lineage: Eukaryota > Metazoa > Arthropoda > Insecta > Coleoptera > Cerambycidae > Pogonocherus > Pogonocherus hispidulus. The sequence goes on from OZ004693.1 coordinate 56,504,452, forward strand.
CACTATTTTTAAATTTACTGCACACCATATTTTTTCGTTGTAAATATTGGAATCTACTGCGCATGATTTTTATTTACCCATTAGGTTACTTTCTTGTTTGGTTCATCCCATATAGTTTTATTTTTTTTATACTCTCTGTACACTAATAATTTGAATTTCGAGCCATTTTAATACTAAGCTGATTGGGAAGGAGAGATACTCTGAATGCTGTAATCTGATTATCAGGGTCTCGTGGTCCTAAAGCTGTAATCTGATTGTAAATTGTCATGGATAAAAATGCTTGCAACAAGTACATTTCCAACATCTAAGTCTTAGTGGGGAGTCCATCATAATGACTACTTTCGGTGACGTCTAGAACACTAATTTAGCCAAATGTTCATTCTAAGAGTGAAAAAAGGCATTTGAAGCTCAATATTTGAATTTACAGAACATTTACCTCTATTTGTTATATGGGTGCTGTAAGAATAATTAACAAAGTATCTTAACCTATCCTTGTATTAGTAAAGATCAAAACTGCCTGTCGCCTTTTTGTCAATGTGTAGTAGGATAAGTTTTAATTCCACCACGGCAAATAACAGAAATGCTCGATTTGACAAAAGCCGAACTAATCTCCCTTATTAGAGACGTTGTCAGGGAAGCAAATGAAGAGCAAACTGCGACTATAAAACAAGACCTCAAAAGACTTGAAGACTTATCTGTGATAGTTAAGAATCAGAATGAGAAGATTGCCGATTTAGAAAAGCAAGTTCTATTCTTAAATCGCAAGCTACGCAGGAACAATATTGTTATCTATGGTCTCAATCTCCCAGATAAACAAAACGTTTTGAGTAATACTTTAAATAATTTAAATCGTCTAATGGGATGTAGCATTACACAATCAGATATCAATCAAGTTCAAGTGTTAGGAAAGGGAGAGACAGCCAAACCTCCAATTTTGCTAGAGTTCATATCCCTACTGAAGAAGCAGGAGATATTTAAAAATGTATCAAAATTAAAAGGCACAGATGTTTCAATAGCAAATGATGCTTGCTATGAAGATCGGGTTAATCATAAGAAGCTAGTTTACCATCTAAAAGCAGCGCGGGCAAGAAAAAGTGTAGCCAAAATAAAAGGAAGTTTTGTGGAAGTGGATGGAAAATTACTAACAATAGAAGAGTTGGAAGATATGGAAAAAGGGGAAACCGAGAAAAATGCATCGGAGTCAGAAGAAAGCGATGTGGAAGAGAGGCAGGAACAATCGAGGCAGTTGACTGAGCAAAAGAAAACAAAAAACCAAAAATACAATAATTCTAAGACGCGATCAACTAAGAAGCGATAATATTTCCTTGGTGGAATAATCTACTATCTAGAAAATTTTTTTGTATTTTTTTATCTCGTTTATTTCTCCTTTATATTTCTTTTTTGCCTTCAGCTGTTTTTGATTTATATCAATAGTGGTGTTGTAGGAATAGAACAGTATTAATAATATTTTTCATTTTCATTTTATAAAGATATTCCGGTTGTAACTAGGTCTTGTTTTTATTTGTTTATTTTTAGGTATTAGTATTAGTTAACTAGCAATAGTGTTTCCGTGGTGGAATATATCTTAAATTAGTTATCATGAAGTTAAAAAAGTTGAAATTGATCCATTTAAATATATGGTCGCTATTACCGAAAATGGATGTTGTGCGTGATATTTGCTTAAGAGGAAAATATGATATATTCGCTCTGTCGGAAACATGGCTTAACTCTCAGGTAACTGATGATATGGTTGCAATCCCTGGGTTCACTGTTGTCAGGAAAGATAGGGTTTCACAACGTGGTGGCGGTATTTGTTTTTATATTAGAGACTGCATAAAGTTTAAAAAATTGCCTTCCTCTCACTTAGATAATGAATACTTTGAACAGATGTGGGTGTGTATTCAACAATTGGATGGTAAAATTTGTATAGGTAATATATATCGTCCTCCTAGTTCGGCCGTTAACGCTTTTTTAGAAAGATTTGAAGACAGTTTGTCCTCAATGTCAACTGAATTTGATAAATTTATTTGTATGGGAGACATGAATATTGATCTCTTGGTACACAATAATGTAATAGAACATTATTTAACATTACTTGATGGCTTAAATTTAAAGCAAATTGTAACGGAACCGACTAGAATTACCCCAAATTCTCAAACTTTACTAGATCACATTATAGTGGATGACAAGGAAGTGATTATTGAACATAATAATAGTAAATTTCATGATTCTGATCATAATTTTGTTGACATAATTTTAAAATTAAATGTTCCCAATTCGTCTCCTTCATATAGGACATATAGAGATTTTTCCAGATTTAATAAAAGTGACTTTGATAATGATCTTCACTCCTTCAATTGGAATGAAATTTATATACTTGAGAATATCGACGATAAAATTAGTTTTTTGAATTCCGCAATCAGGCAAATATTTGATAACCACGCGCCCAAAAAAACTTCTAGATTCACTAAACCTTTTTCGCCGTGGAGAACTGCTAACATTAAACTCATGGAAAAACTTTGTAACAAGGCATTCTCGAGATTTAAATCGACTAAGAATATTGTACATTGGAACTACTACAAGCAACTACGGAATTTCAAGAATACTGCCATTAAATCTGAAAAAAAAGTATTTTTAGAACATGCCTTACAGCCAGCAAGCAATAAAAATTTATGGGCAGTTTTAAAAGATTTAAATGTTGTTCGATCTAAACAACAAAATAAGGGTGCATTTAACTTCGATACAGATGCGAATTCTATCAATGATTTTTTTCTAGCTATCAATGGTACTCTAAAGGATCCACATACTGAAACAATGAACTTTTACAAAAGCCACTTAAAAGCAAATTTTTTATCAAAACTAGAGTTTCAACCTGTTTCAGAACAAGAGGTAGCTAATATTATCTTAAGAATTAAAACAAAAGCTAGTGGTTTGGATGACATAAATATAACATTGATTAATTTTCTATGTCCGTACATTCTCCCTCAAATTACACATTTGATAAATTTTTGTCTGGAAAATTCCGTCTTCCCTAATTGTTGGCAGAGGGGTCTAGTTGCTCCTCTCCCTAAAGTATCGTGTCCTTCCAGCCTAAATGATTTACGCCCGGTTACTATACTCCCCACCTTATCAAAAATACTGGAAAGGGTGATAGAGCAACAGTTAAAAAAACACTTAAATGCTTATTCAATAATTCCTCCGATACAGTCAGGATTTAGAACGGGTTTTAGTTGTGGTACGGCGTTATTAAAAATAACGGATGATTTATTTACTGAACTAGATAATAGGAAATGTGGGGTTTTAATATTATTAGATTATAGCAAAGCATTTGATATGCTGAATCGGGAATTATTGCTGGCTATTTTAAATTTTATTGGTTTGGGCACATCGGCGATAGAATTATTTCGAAATTATTTTAAAAATAGGACACAACAAGTCTGTTTCCGGGAAAATATGTCTCATGAAGGAATTATAAATAGAGGTGTACCTCAGGGATCAATCCTTGGCCCTTTATTATATTCAATATACACTAGTAATATTTGCGCAGCCCTTAAGAAAATTCAAATTCACATGTACGCTGACGACACCCAAATTTATCATTTCTTTGATAAACATGAGGCACTTGCAGAGCAAAATTTGATTAACAGGGAAATCTCCGATCTTATTCAAGTTTCTAAGAATCACGACCTTGTAATTAATTCATCTAAATCATGTGTCATTTTATTTGGTAGTAATTTCCCTGATGATTTAGCCTTTAGAATTGATAACGACTTGCTAAACGTAGTTGACAAAAGTAAAAATTTGGGCGTTATAATTGATAAAAAACTGAGGTTTACTGAGCACGTATCATTTATATTAAAGCGAGGTTATGCGAAACTTAAACTTTTATATCCTAACAGACACATATTGAATAGGAAAATTAAAATCCAATTGTGTGAGTCTCTGGTCCTCTCATATGCCAACCACTGTGATTTTGTCTATGATTCGTGCTTAACAGCAACTGACAGGGCCCGTTTACAAAAATTACAAAACTCTTGTTTACGATATATTTTTGGTATATGTAAATATGAGAGGATCAGTCATACCTTACGTACTGTTCACTGGTTATCTATGGCTAATAGAAGGAAATTGCATTCTCTGTCCTTAATACATAAAATAATTAATACCGGAATACCCCCTTATATTATGGACAAAATCCGATATAGATCTGATATTCACAGCATAAATATTAGACAAAAATACTATATAACTATTCCTCAACATAAGACATCAATTTTCCAGAGGTCTTTTCGGTATTCTATTTTAAGAAATTATAATGATCTTGCAAATGATTTGAAGGGCTTATCAATGAAAAATTTTAAAAGTAAGTTATTTGATGTATTATTTGAGGAGCAGTCACTGAAATAGTTTCATGTTGATTTTTTTCTAATAGGTTCACTAAATCACTACACTAAGTATGTACCTTATTTGTTTGTTGTTGTTTGTTGTCCGTGATAGGGTTATACTGAATTAATTATGTACTTGTTTCTATATTATATTAGGGGGAAGGGTGGTTTGATATATAATGAATTTAAGATTAAGTTTGGGCTCCTGAGGTAGAACAGCTATGCTGATCAGACGCCTTTTAACCGACAAATTATATTTTGAAGTTGGAAAATTATATGAGTACTTCTATTTTTGTTATTCCATTGTTGGTTAATAAGGACATATTATTATTATTATTATTATTATTATTATTATTATTATTATTATTATTATTTGTTTTATAGAGTTAATTTTTTCAAGAATTTTAGCTTTTGTTTCATTACAAACGCACAAAGTTTAAGGTTAGGCCCTTTTGACATATTACGTCAAACAATCCTCTTTGATGTCTAGTATGCCCACGTAATGTTTTACTTGGATCTAACGTCATGAAGCTGAAATATTAAAGTTATAGAAAATTCGTCTCTAGTTGTTTTAAAGAGTAAATTTTTTCAAGAATTTTAGTTTTTGTTTTATTAAAAACGTACAAAGTTTAAGGTTAGACCCTTTTCGTAAATTACGTCAAACCATCCTATTTGATGTCTAGTACACCTACGTAAGATTTTACATCCTCTTGACTTGGGTGTGGCTTTTATTGTGTTTGAATTTACCAGCCAATTTCAGATATTTGAATTTGCTTCCAGATAGCAGATACCTCTTGCTTTTGCTGCGTTTAAATCTTTTTTGCGCCGGGTGTCGGTATAGTCTCAGAACGTCCCAAGTTTTTACCGTGACATCGGCAGTTTGCATTGTCAGTCCCAAGGTCACTCCATTACAGTGGACCAGTATGTAGCGGCGTGCAATTAAAAATTTTTAAATAGTTTTCAGAACCCGTCAAAAAATTTTTTTTGCACTACCACATTTGTACATGTATGTTGAACATCTCCATATTTTATTATGGATAAGTTCTGAATAACACTGTATATATATGAATATATACTTTTTTGTTTTTTGTCATATGGGCTTGGGACATTTTTCTATTGATAGAAGACTACCAATCAGAACCAGCGGAAGAGGGGGAGATTTTTCAATTGTTTTTTCGATATTTGCACGCGTTTACGAGTTATAAGGATTTTAAGTTGTTGAGCACGACTAGTGACGTCAGTAGAGCAATTTTTTTTGTCATACGAGCTTGGGACTTTTTTCTATTAGTAGAAGACTACCAATCTGAACCAGGAGGGAGGGGGGATTTTTCCATTTGTTTTTTCGATATTCGCACGCGTTTACAAGTTATAAGGATTTTAAGTTCTTGGGAGTTGATCTTGACGTCAGCAGACCTAATTTTTTTTTGTTTTTCGACGTACGAGTTTGGGACTTTTTTCTATTGATAGAAGACTATCTATCAGAACCAGGAGCGGAGGGGGATTTTTCCATTTGATTTTTCGATATTCACACACATTTACGAGTTACACTATACTTTATTCACATATTCTTTATGTACAAAATAAAAAATGTCATATATTTTATGTATCTTAGTAGATAGGCAAGACGGGATCCCCGCCGGAAGTGACGTCACAGCGAGCTCGATGGCCAGCTACCATCGAGCTAGACCACGGAACCGCTGGTCATTGGCTTCAGGATGAAGAAGCAGACTTCTTGTAGCATCCCCCCCATGTTCTTGTAGCATCCCCACAGGTGTAGGAGCCCCTGGGGCTGCAGAAGAGCACCCCAACAAAGTGTGATGTAGGTTCGTCAAGATGGCGGCCTGACGTCACGAGCCGCGCCCAAGGTAGTAGCTCAGGCGGCCACTAGAGGCGCGGCAGTCTGTCCAGGCGACTACGAGAGAGCACGGGAGTGTGGCGGCAAATTCAAATATTTAGTATACAGGGTGGATCAAAAACTATATACAGCATGAGCAAAATAAGAATGTATAGAAAAACAATGACGTAGCTCGTATGAATGCTGATAGAAAAAACAATGTTGTAACTGGTGGTGAATGCGGATAGAAGAAACATGCGCAGTAGGTTGCTATCGGCAAGATGGCGGCCTGAAATTAGGTATGGGGATTGCGGTTGTCTGGCGTCAAATGCGCGATATGGGGAATATCAAATATCTGAGAATTTAGCGTGTTAATATCAAGCAGCGCCTAAGTGGTTGCTGCAGTCTGTCTGATGGCGGAAAATTCAAATATCTGAAATTGGAAATGGGATTGTCTTACAAAAACTTAATCAAAAAACAAATGGAAAAATCTCCCCCGCCCCCCTGATTCTGATTGGTAGTCTTCTATCAATAGAAAAAGGTCCCAAGCTCGTACGTCAAAAAACAAAAAGTATATATTCCTATATATCAAATGACTCGTAGCGACATCCGTGATATTAATTTCAAACTATAACTTAAAACTATTTTCAATCTAATAGCGAAAGCAGGATTCTGTTGCAAATTCAAACGCAGCAAAAGCAAGAGCTGACATGGACGCAAGAGGTCTCTGAATGTGATTTATAGCTCAATACACGGATCTTCGATTATTTAAAGTGGACTGTATATTTATTTTATTTCACCTTCTTTTAATGAAAGTAGCGATGTTACTTTTGTACATTTATTTACACTACTTACACGGTATGAACTTATGCACTATGATGATTACAATAGGTAACACTAACACAAAATCCACACACCTTTACCTTAAGAATTATCTTTTATAGAAAGACTAATTTCTTATTGGTATTAATAGTTATACACTGTCTTTTATAGAAAGACTAAATTGAGACATAAATATAGATATAAAGAATTGCACCCTATAGCGTGCTTCTTCGTTAAACACTATACTTATACTAACTTAAAAACTACCCTAATATATGCACATATGCAGATAGGCCTGCATTATGTAAGATGCGCACAGCGCCATCTCTTATGCTAATTACTACATATGTATATATATTTTAATCTAAACTATTATTTTACGAACATTTTGTTTTTATAGACAAATCTCGTTATACAAATTTGTAGATAATATGTGTTGGATATATTGTTTCCAACATGCTGGGGGCACGACGGTTTCCATAGAAACCTCATGTTTGGTTTAAAATAAAGTTAAAAATATATGAATGTACTTACTCTAGTTAAGTTAAATATTTAAAGATAGTAGACATATTTACAATATAATATGCACAATATATACACAATATACGCTGAAAATATGCACAATATGTCCAGTTGTCGTATGGACAACTTTGAAATTATTTATGACTTAACAATCCCGAGTCATAAATCGGTAAAATCGCAATTTTTGTGATTGACCTTAGGTAGACGCCATTCTGAGTCCGGACCTGAACCACTCTTACTTTTTGATCTTTTCCAGGTATTACCTTTACAATTCTCGCCATTGGCCATTTAAGTGAAGGAACATTGTCTTCTTTTAATAGCACCAGCATGCCTTCTTTAACGTTTGGCTTCTCATGGAGCCATTTTGGCCTACTTTGAAGTTGTGCTAGATAATCTTTGTGCCAGCGTTTCCAGAAATGTTGCTTTTGCTGAGTACATAATTCCCAGAACTTTAATTTGTTTTCTGGAGTCTCAGTGAGATCTGGTTCAGGAAAACTGGTTAGTGGAACGCCTATCAAAAAATGCCCAGGTGTTAAATAAGTAAGATCCGAAGGATCATTTGACAATTGCGTTAATGGCCTCGAGTTAAGTATGCCCTCAACCTGGATTACAAGAGTATTCAACTGTTCATAAGTAAACTGGTTGTTACCCATAACTCTCTTTAAATGGAATTTGGCACTTTTGACTCCTGCCTCCCACAGACCACCGAATACTGGGGAGTAGCTAGGTATGAAATTAAATTTTATATGCTCTTCTAGAGAAAAATTAATCACTTTATTTTTATGTTCGCTAGCATTGTGAAGTTTATAGAGCTCCTTTAAGTGATTATTGGCACCTTTAAAGGTTGACCCGTTATCGCAATATACATGTGAAGGTCTCCCTCTTCGCGAGATAAATCTTTTAAACGCATTTAAGAAATTATCTGCCGACATGTCTGAAACTAATTCCATATGAATGGCCTTAACTGAGAAACATACAAACAAAGCAATATAAGCCTTTGTTATAATAGATTTTCTAAGTCTGGATTGCTTTACATTAAATGGACCACAAAAATCAATTCCTACATTTTCAAAAGGTCGAGCTATATTTACGCGATGCTCTGGTAAAGAACCCATTAGTTGTTGAGCACATTGTGCTTTCAATCTAAAACAAGTTACACACTTATGTATGTTCTTCTTTATTTCCCTATTCCCATTTATTACCCAAAATTTTTGGTTTAAGCTACTTAAAACTTGTTTTTGACCCGCGTGCAGCAACCTTAAATGTTCCCGAATAATTATTAATCGAGTTATGTGACTATTTTTTGGCAAAATCATGGGATGTTTCTGATTAAAAGGAATGTTTGCAAATTGTAATCTACCTGATACACGTAATATTCCTTCACTATCAACATATGGAGCTAAGGACGACAACCTTGTTTTCGTTTCGTGTCCTGAACGTAAATGTTTTATTTCGTCTTTGAAATGCCGATTTTGTTCGTACCTCACAACAACCTTTAAAGCATGTTCCAATTCATTTACAGTTAAAACACCATAACTTTTATTATCCTTATTTTTTAAATTATAAACAAATCTTAGCATATAGGCTACAACTCTTTCTAGTTTACTCATGTTTGAGAATGTTTCGAAAAACGAATGCTGTAGTTCCACCATTTGAGTAAACGTACTAACTTTCTGTTCAGGCAAAGGAATTGAACAATGTATCAAATTTGTGCAATGGGTGTAATTTAAATCAGAAAGTGATTTTGGACCCTGAAACCAAAGATCATTTGATGCCATATTTTGAGGTGCCACCCCTCTTGATAAACAATCGGCTGGATTTTGTTTTGTGTTTATATAACACCACTTAAACCTTTCAGATAAATTTTGAATTTGTGTGACTCGATTAGCCACATAAGGGTTTAGTTTTATAGGATCTGATTTAATCCAAGCTAATACTACATTGGAATCTGAATATAAAAATACTTCAGTTATTTTGCATTTTAATAACTCGTATACTTTGCTAGTTAAGTTCGTTAATAAAAGAGCACTATTTAGTTCCAATCTAGGGATAGTTAGTTGTTTATTGATAGGTGCAATTCGCGATTTTGAGCATAACAAGCTGACTTGAACTTTATCCTCAAAAATGGATCTGATATAGAGTACAGCTCCATAGGCAATAATCGACGAATCACAATAGCCTACTAGTTCTATCCTTTTTGCCCCAACAATTTGTAAATTACGGGAAATATTTAATACTGGCATTTTCATCAAGTTTATTACAAAATCTTGCCAAGAATTTTGTAATTCATTTGGTAATTTATCATCCCAATTTAATTTTTCTGCCCAAAGTTTCTGCATAAATACTTTTGCTGTTACCATTACTGGGCCAGCTAGACCGGAAGGGTCATAAAATTTTGATATAAAACTTAACACCTGTCTTTTAGTCTGACAGTGATCTATTTCATTAGATTGAGATGATATTTTAAATTTATCAGACTTAATGTCATAGGATAAACCTAAAGTTTTAATAGTTAAATTATCTGCATTTAACTCTTTTTCGTCAAAGTGCTGCTTTTCTATTGGAATGTCACTTAAAATAGATGAATGATTAGCGCACCATTTGTGTAATTCAAATGAGCCTAGCCTTAACATATTAATTAATTCATTTTTTAATTCAATTGCCTCTTCAAGAGTATCGCCACCTGACAAAATATCGTCTACATACGTATTGTTTATCAACGCCTTTGCCGCTAAAGGAAATCGCTTTTCTTCGCTATGAGCTAGTTCAACTAGACATCTCGTAGCTAAAAATGGCGAACTCTTTAAGCCATAAGTGACAGTTTGTAATTGCAAACATTGAATATTTGAATTGGGATTTTCCCTCCATAATATATTTTGTAATGGTCGATGCGATGGATCAATCAACACCATACGATACATTTGTTTAATATCTGTTAAAATGACATAATTGAATGTTCTAAAGAGAATCAAAACGTCAAACAATTCATTTTGAACAACTGCTCCATTGTAAAGAAAATCGTTTATTGATTTTCTATTTTTTGATTTCATGCTACCGTCAAAAACTACTCGTAACTTAGTAGTTCTTTTGTCTTCTCTAATTACAGGATGATGAGCCATAAAATAAACTGAACCACTATTCAAATCATAGTTGTCGATATTCACAACTTTTGCATGATTTAATCTTATATATTCATCGATAAAACTTTTGTATTGTGCAAATAACACAGGGTTAAGTTTAAATCGTTTCTCCAAATTTTCAAACCTTTTATATGCTACAGAAAATGAATCACCTAAATCGAGTTCTTTTAAATTTTGTTTCAGCGGTAACTGAACTTGAAATCTATTATTTTTTAGTTGTACAGAATCTTGATATATTGCCTCACACGCCTCTTGGTCAGTTGTATACTCTGGGTATAATTCTGGTACCTTTTCGGCAGTCCAAAATTCAGAAACCAATTTTTCTAAACTAGGTGAGACACGACAGTGCAAAGAAATTTGAGATAAATTACAGACTTGCTTAGAGTTTGCTATTTCTGGTACAGAACCACTTACAACATAACCAAAATGAGTATTTTGCAATACTAAATTATTGTACCCTAGTTTTATAGTACCTGTTATTAAGGCTGAGAAAAATATATTTGCCCCTAATAAGATATCAATGTTTTTTGGCTTATTGAACTCATCGTCGGCTAACTGAACATAGTCTGGAATATTTACTTTTGTGGCATCAAATTCATATTGTGGTAGGTTGCCAGTAATTTTTTCCACGACTGCACAATTAACATTAACTTTATAATCATGAACACATGACTCTATGTTTACATTGACACATTTTTGAATCTGAGTTACATTTTCAGAAATGCCAACAACACTTAAACTGTTATTGAATGTCTTCAGATCAAGCCGTTTTACTATATTATTTGTAATAATGGAAGTCTGCGAACAGCTGTCAATCAATCCCCGTACAATAATTTCACGATTTTTATAATTTATCCTAACCTTGATAGTGGGAAGCAAAACATTGTCATAACTTTTATTTAGATAGCAATTCGTGTGTACAATAGCAGTGACTTCATTGTCTCGTTCACCCTGTACATTAGGTTGCTTGTCCATGTCCATATGTAACAGAGTGTTATGGTTTTTGTGACAAGTTTGGCATTTAAAAGTGAATCTACATTTATCAACATGACTATTTAGACATATTTTACAATATTTTTGTTGATCTATAAAAGAAACTCTATCACTGACAGGCGCATTTTTGAATTTCTTACAATTATAAATTTTATGTCCGGGTATCGCACAAAACAGGCATTTATTTTCGTGTTTGTTTTTTGTAGTTAAATGTGTAAACCGGGTTTTGTCTTTTGTGAAATTCTTGCCTTCTGTTGCAATAGGTTCTTCTAAAGCAGTGGCTCGGCCCTCTAAAAATTCGATAAATTCGTTTAACGTGGGCAATGTTTTTGAACCTCTACTTTTTTCTAGTTTATATGCTCTATTAGTATATTGATCTAGTTTTCTAGAAAGGATATTTAATAAAATCATATCCCAACTTTCTACAGGTTGCTTTAAGTTTTGCAATGCACCAATTTGCTGTTTTACTTTACTAACAAAATCTCGTATTGCTAGTGTTGAACCCTTTTGTAAACCAGGCAAGTCTAAAATAGTGCAAATGTGGTGATTTATTAAGGCTGCTTCATTTTCAAACCTTTTATTTAATAATTCAATAGCCTGATTAAAAGAACTATTTACTAATGGTAGATTATCAATGAGAGCAAGAGCCTCACCCTTTAAATATCCCTTTAAATAAAACAATTTTTCTACGTCAGCTAAATCAACATTTCTGCCAATAACCGCTAGGAACATTTCAATAAAAGGCTTAAAATTATTTAAATTCCTACCGTCAAAGATTGGTACCTCAATATGACGCAACTTTGCGGTAGCTACTCTACCTGAACTTGATGCTGCCAAACTATTAGAATTAGGCTTATTTGAAGTTGAGAGCAATTTATTTATACTAGCGATAACATCAAAGCAGGTGCTCTCGATCAACTCTATGTCGTCAGATTGATCCTCAGGATCCAAACACAGAATGTCTACCTGTAGGTCTCGGTAATTATCAAGAAATTTTTCTAAATTATCTTTCCTAACTTGTAATTGTTCCAGTACTATATCTGTAACTGTATTTTCTAGACTATGCCCTGACACAAAGTCTTTTATTTTCAATATTGAAGCTTTACATTGCTTTCTTTTTTCTTGTAACTTAGCAATATCGTTTGCTTTCTGATCTGGTTTTGGAGCCATCTCAGTTTACTTATTATTAATAGGTATCAAAATATAAATTTTACAATAATAAATTTTTGGCAATTGGCCTATTGATAAATCAAAATTTATCAATATATTATCAAACAAATAAATCAGCAATTGGACGAGGATAAAATCTTAACAATACACTTTTCCTGTAATAATCACCTATAAAAACTTGTAAAAGATACAACTCACGAAATTGCGGAACCAAACCAGCTGATTGGTAACTGATGATGATGTCCTCTGAAGGGGGCGGAGTCTCTACCTCGTGGTTGCTGACGCCACTTCGATACTGCCCTCTTTGGAATTATCTGGGAACACTGAATATTCGCACTACCTGCACCCTCTGTTGTGGTTGTGGAGAAGCTGAACCACTAAACTACCCTGGTCACCCTGACGCAGCAGATGTAGGGCACTTTCCAGAATATAGGACACTGGGAGATTGGCACAAATCCCTATTTTCTTCTACCTCGGAATAGATTTTTATCGACTGAAATCGAAAAGTCGATAGTCACGGTCACGGTTATTCCTTTAGATTTTTAACAGCGGCTTCTTATCCGGGTTCGACTGGACCAACATGAATGTGATTTATAGCTCAATACACGGATCTTCGATTATTTAAAGTGGACTGTATATTTATTTTATTTCACCTTCTTTTAATGAAAGTAGCGATGTTACTTTTGTACATTTATTTACACTACTTACACGGTATGAACTTATGCACTATGATGATTACAATAGGTAACACTAACACAAAATCCACACACCTTTACCTTAAGAATTATCTTTTATAGAAAGACTAATTTCTTATTGGTATTAATAGTTATACACTGTCTTTTATAGAAAGACTAAATTGAGACATAAATATAGATATAAAGAATTGCACCCTATAGCGTGCTTCTTCGTTAAACACTATACTTATACTAACTTAAAAACTACCCTAATATATGCACATATGCAGATAGGCCTGCATTATGTAAGATGCGCACAGCGCCATCTCTTATGCTAATTACTACATATGTATATATATTTTAATCTAAACTATTATTTTACGAACATTTTGTTTTTATAGACAAATCTCGTTATACAAATTTGTAGATAATATGTGTTGGATATATTGTTTCCAACAGTCTCTACTATATTTCGGCAAATTAAAATATCTGAAAAATTAGCGGGTAAATTCAAACGCAGCAAAAGCAAGAGCTGCTGCCATGGACTCTGCTGTAATCTGGCGGCAAATTCAAATATCTGAGAAATTAACAAGTAAATTCAAACGCAGCAAAAGCAAGAGCTGTTGCCAGGGACGCAAGGGGTCTCTGCTGTAGTCTGGCGGCAAATTCAAATATCTGAAATTGGCTGATAAATTCAAACACAGCAAAAGACACAGCCAAGCAAAGAGGATATAATATCTTACGCGGGTATACTAGACATCAAATAGGACTGTTTAACGTAATATACCAAAAGGACCTAACCTTAAACTTTGTTTGTTTTTAATGAAACAAAAACTAAAATTCTTGAAAAAATTTATTCTTTAAAACAAGAAGAGACGAATTTTCTGTAACTTTGATATTTCAGCTTCATGACGTCAGATTCAAGTAATATCTTACGTGGGTGTACTAGACATCAAATAGGACTGTTTAGCGTAATATGCCAAAAGGGCCTAACCTTAAACTTTGTGTGTTTTTAATGAAACAAAAGCTAAAATTCTTGAAAAAATTTACTCTATAATACAACAAGAGACGAATTTTCTGTAACTTTAATATTTCAGCTTCAAGACGTAGGTGATAAGTCCGTAACAGGACAGTAGACTAATAATTATCTAAAAGAATTAATATTACTGCGTGTGAATTATAACCTTCATATCTAGTATAATTTCGAAGAATGACTTAATAACTCTAACCTCACTTTTGTCGGAATCAAACATGTCTGTTCACTATCATAGGCCACAACATACCGGCCATACATATAACAGCCCCGTACAATATAAATCAGTAACATCAATCAATATAAATCAATAATAACAATTAGGTGAGCTGAAAACCCTGTATGCGTACCAAGATCTAAAAAATTGTAGCAAAACTTTGTACACATAATCCTCGTTATCCTCGTTATCCTTACTCATTATCATCGTTATCCTTGCACGTTATCCTCGTTATCATCGTTACCCTTGTTAGCCTTAATGTTAGCCTTAATATTAGCCTTATTAGCCTTAATGTTAGCCTTATTTTACGTGACGGTTAGCCTTATTTTGCGTGAGGCGGGTACGCGTCGTGTTTAGCGGGTACGCGTCACGTACGCGTGACGTATTTTACGTGACGGTTAATCTTATTTCAAACTGACCCTACATCAGTCCCGTTAGTGGAAAACCCCTGTCTAACGTACCAATACTTAAAAATTTGTAGAGAACATATTTATTAATAATGGGAGCCTGATAAACTATTAGAAATGAAAGAACACAGGATAACCGCGCACAGCTGTGTTGATAAAAAATACAAATAAATGTAGTGATTAAAGTTCTTATATAATTTCATGGTTAAAACCTTTGAAATATATTTAATACTTATAAGTTATTACACCATATTGCGCAATATTGTATGAATCGGTGATTTACCGTCACAACGATGTAAGGCATAAAGTATAGCAAAAAGCCGTTAATAAGTTTCACCCCACACCAATTTTCAAGCGACAGGATAAAATCAGCATTCTCAAAGTGAAAACGCGATATTCTGTCTCCTACAAAGTGGAGTAAGCGGTGTTAAAAATATAGATTTTACTGATAAAATCTTGTGCATGATGTTAGTATATCTAACAATCATCTATTTGTCCCTATGTATACAAAATCCCTATACTACAAATATTGTAGCAATTAGTCAGAGAGAGAAAGAGAGAGAGAAAGACAATAGGCAATGGTATTCATTGTACGAATAAATAAAGCAAACGATAAGATAAAATAAAGATACGTCATCGAGATAGTAATATAACTCACATAAATTTATACGAGTGAAGGCGTAAATTACAAAATGTTGGTGTTGGCTAACCGATGAAATAATCAGTTTCAATAGCAGCCTGGAGAGTATTAGTTGGATTGTATGTAACTTTCCCAAATAATTAAATTAAATACCGATAGGGAACAATGAAATGGCGATTATTATGCGACTCACCTTTGTAGTTCCGGGGAGAAGACGCTTCCAGCCTGTTGTTCTGGAGAGGGCCCTGCTCCTGTTGTCAGCGGTACGTGGGATGGCACTTGCACAATCGAAAGCTCGACACAATAATCAATAATGGAGTAGGTACTAAATCAGAGTGTGATTTTAGTAGCGGATAATGTTTGATAACAATGTTAAGAAGTTAGTTATATCAAGGCATAGTTAAAAAATCGGTCGAATTCGTCTATGCGGGCACGCGTATATATTCCAATTGTTCTGTCAAATCCATCGTTTTCGAGGTAGGTGGCCGCAAAAACCATTTCATTGCTGAGCGCGCAAGTAAAACAAAAAATTTGAAAAAGACTATTCAGGTAAACAGGCATGTATTATATTAATCTAAGTTTACTAATATTATTTAAAACTAAGACAATTAAAATTAAAATTAAAGTATTTCAAATTATTGAAAACTCAACATTCCGGCCCACCAAAATGCCATGCATTTTCGAGAGCAGAAATAGGTAATGGACACAATTTAATTAAAGGTCTTTTCAAAAGACTATTAGCCGTATATACATCAGCAACTCTCGGAATTCCGTCTGCAGCTGGATATAGTCTTCGGATTCGACCGAGTCGCCACTTTAAGGCGGGAACGAGATCATCTTTAATAAGAACAAGCGACCCGATTTCTGGAGCGCTAGTAGGTCGTAGCCACTTACCGCGCTGTTGTAAAGTGTGGAGGTATTCGCGATGCCAACGATCCCAAAGATTTTGGTGTATTCTTTGCAAAAGCTGCCATCGGTTTAGTCGATTTAAGTGTATGTCTCTTAGATTTGAATCAGGCACTGTGGTTAAAGGCTCCATAGTTAGAAAATGACCCGGGGTTAATACAGATAAGTCATTTGCATCAGAGCTCAGCGGTGTTAATGGGCGCGAGTTAAGAATTCCTTCAACCTGACACAAAACAGTGTAGAATTCTTCATATGTTAATACTTGATCGCCGATAACGCGAATCAAGTGAGTTTTCATAGATTTAACCCCTGCTTCCCACAGTCCTCCAAAATGGGGCGCAGAGGGTGGTATAAAATGCCATTCAATAGATTCTGTTGAAGCAGCAGTACGAGTTAAATGTACAAGCTCCTTATTTGCTTTAACAAAACATGTTCCGTTATCACTGTACAAGTGACTTACGCGTCCACGGCGAGATATAAACCTTCGTAAGGCTGCTAAAAATGCATCAGAAGTTAAATCAGATACAAGTTCTATATGAATAGCTTTAGTAGACATGCATATAAATAAGCACACATAGGCTTTACAAGACTTACCACCGCGTGTTTTGCTAAGCGTAATTCGAAAAGGTCCAGCGTAATCAACGCCAGAATGTGAAAAAGGTTTACTAGGTAACACTCTTGCCGATGGTAAGTTACCCATTTTAGGTTGAAAAGTCTTGGGACTAACCTTAAAGTATTTTATACATTTCGATAGGATATGCCGTATCGCGCGTTTGGCAGACAAAATCCAAAAGTTTTGACAAAGTAAAAATTGAACTGTTTGCACCCCGGCATGAAAATATTTTATGTGTATATTCTCAATCAGTAAATAAGTGAGTCGACTGTGACGAGGTAATAAGGCAGGATACTTTTTATCGTACAAAAGTTTCGAAAAATGTAATCTACCTCCCACCCGAAGAATTCCATTTTCGTCAATAAAAATGTTTAATTTTTGAAAAGGTTTGGGAAGGTTACCATTTTTATGAATGCGAGAAATTTCGTCACGAAATGCGATTTGTTGCTCATATTTGACCAAAACCATTAAAGCATTGTGAAGTTCTTTAAAAGAAAAATGGTCAGTTAATTTTGAGTTAGGATATCGGCTGTTATGGATAAAACGTAAAATATGACATAAGATACGTTTTATAGAATTTAACGATGAATTATTAGTTAACAAAGCGTGACAAAAATTGTCATTATGAATGTAAGCAGTAAGGGTAATATTTTTCTTTGCTTCACTATTTATTTCAGATGATTCGGTCAAAGGAGTGTGCAATTTTGGCCAATAAGTTTCAGAATTTTTCAGAAAATCGGGACCGGCCCACCAATGTGTATTGGTTAATAGCTCAGAGGGGGATGCGCCTCGTGAGGCGACGTCAGCAGCGTTTTTAGAGGAAATGATATGATACCAATTTTTTGGATCTACCCTTTCTTGTATATAACTCACTCTGTTGCTTACAAATGGTTTCCATCTGTGTGGATGACTTTTTATCCATGCCAATGCTATGGTGGAATCGGTATAAGAGTATATATTTGTAAAATTTATGCGGTTAGAATGCGTTTTAAGCGTAAAATCGATTAAATCAGAAGACAGAACAGCGGCGCATAATTCCAATCTCGAAATGGACAAAGTTTTTAACGGGGCCACTTGGGACTTGGAACAAACAAAATAAGTCGAGTATATATTATTACGACATGTGCGTAAGTATAATACAGATGCATAACCACGATCACTTGCATCAGAAAAAGCGTGTAGTTCTATTTTATAGTCATTCATTGCATCAATATTAATTAGTCTAGGCAAATGGAAATCAGAAAGTAATGAAAATTCAGTTTTATAGCGGTTCCAAACGCGCACAATATCTACAGGAGGTTCATCATCCCATTTGAGGCCAAGAACCCATAGCCTTTGAATTAAATATTTAATTGAAAATGTTATAGGAGTGAGAAATCCTAGAGGATCAAATATCTTAGCTAATTCAGAGAGAATATTGCGTTTTGTACAAGGTTTATCAATTGGAATTACTTTATATGTAAAAATGTCTGAGGTTGCCAATGCAAGCCCAAAACTTTGGTTATTTCATCATTATCCAACGACAGTGAAGCAGGATTAATTAATGTAGACGGTAAGTGTGATAAAACTTCCGATTTATTAGAAGCCCATTTGTGGAGCTGAAACCCACCCCGCTTTAATAAATTGGTTAATTCATTCTGCAGAGATATGGTATTCTCAATAGAGGAGCATCCAGATATAATATCATCCACATAAGTCTCATTTTTCAGAACTTGTGCCGCGCGAGGAAAATTTCCTTTTTCTTCGTCAGCTAATTGCAAAATAGTTCTTAATGCCAAGAATGGGGCCGAGGAAACTCCGTATGTAACAGTGCGTAGACGAAAATCTAAAACTGGACTGGAAGAATGAAAACGCCATAAAATGCGTTGATAGTTTTGATGTTCTGGTATTATTAATATTTGGCGGTACATTTTACATATATCAGCGGTTAAAGCGACTTTATGTAAGCGAAAGTTGAATAAAATTTGGACGATGTCCTTTTGTAGTTTAGGCCCAACTAAAAGCGTATTATTGAGAGATATATTGTTAATCTTAGCAGAGGCGTTGAAAACCACACGAAGGCGAGTAGACAGACTATCTGGTTTAAAAATGCAGTGATGTGGTATATAAAAAGATGTGTCGGAATTTTCAGTGTCTGAAATTAACTTCATATGATTTAAGTCCAAGTATTCTTGCAAAAATTAGAATATTCATTGTAAAGGCTAGAATTTTTTTGCAGGCGGCGTTCTAATGATAAAAAACTATTTAAAGCGATACTTCTACTACTCGGAAAATTAGGTTCTTCGTTGCGAAATGGCAATGATACTATAAACCGTCCATCCGAGTTTCTCACCACGGTTTCTACATATTTTTTCTCACAAAGTTCATCGTCAGGGGACATTACAGATTTTTTTGGAATATTTTCCACCTCCCAAAATTTATACAAAATTTCATCTAACGGAGGCGCCTGAATTTGAGATTAAAGTGTTTTTATATGTAATTGAAAATTGTTGTTATTTTTAAATTTACCCATTAATATAAAACCAAAAATAGTGTTAATGGCCATAGGCTCGTTGTCGTCACCTAAAACGCGTCCCTTTCGTAATATTAATGGAAACTGATCGGCGCCTAATAATAAATCAATTGGTCCAGGTTTATGAAAATCTGGATCTGCGAGTTTTAAATCTTTTATATGATCCCAGCTGTCCTTGGCGAGTGTAGAGCTAGGGATATCTGAACATATGCGAGGTAATATTATAGCGTTTATTTGAATGTTAATATTTTGTTTATTTACAGGGCGAAGCGAAAAGGAAACACATCCTAACTGTGAATTTATCCCTATGTCGCCTATGCCTTGAATGTCAGAATTAATTATAGTTTTCTTCAAATTGAGCCGATTAACGCATTTTTGAGTTATGAAACTTGTTTGCGATCCTGTGTCAATTATAGCCCTACTTATTTGATAATTTCCGCGGTTATCAAGAATTTCAACGAGCGCCGTTGAGAGTAAGACATTAGTAGGACATCTGAATAAACTAGTTAAAGCCTGAGTTATACTTTCATGATGCGTAGGGTTAGCAGTAGCGATAGCGTCACCACTAGTTGAGGGCGAGTCAAAACTCTGAGCATTGCCTGATTCTACGGGAAAATGCAACAGCGAATGATGTCTTTTCTTACAAATTCTACAAGCGGTAGTCGATTGACAATCTGTAGTTTTATGAATATTACTTAAACAGTTAACACACAAATGTCTTTGTTTCACAAACTGAAAGCGTTCATGAGGGGCTTTGGAGATAAAATCTGGACATTTGTATATAGTATGATTACTATTACATAAAGTACAAGTGCGAGCAGAGTTATTAGTACTCATAAATGTTTTAGAAATCAGTGTTGGTCGGGTAGAGGTTTGTAAACCCTTTGTTGAATCTTTGGGTTTAACCTTATGTTTATCTTTACGAGACTCTTTTATAGCAATTAAAAAATCACATTGATTATGCAGAAAGGAAAAAACATCTTCATATTTCGGCATGTCATGGGAAGTTTCACTGTGAAGCAGTCCAAAACGCGTAGATGTTTCCTGGGATTTTTACTTAACAACATATTGGATAATATAAAATCCCAGTGCTCTATAGGATGTTCCAAATCTTTAAGAGCTTCTAAGTTTTCAGAAAATATATCTAATAAATTCCGCAGCTCATATGGACTCTCTGTATGCAAAACAGATACATTTTCTATTGCAGACCAATGAGCTTGCGAAAGTAACCGTTTGTTTTTATAGCGTTTAACAAGAGTATTATAAGCGGTTTCATAATTGGCACCTCTCAGAGGTAAGCATTTGACAGCCTTAAGGGGTGGACCTTCCAATGAAGCGAGTAGGTAACTAAATTTTTCTACTTGAGATAATTTAGGGTTTTTGTGTACTATGGAATCAAACATATCCAGAAACGTAGGGAAAGTTTCAATCTCACCGCTAAATTTAATTAAGCTGATTTGAGGTAATTTCGTATGATATGGAGAAGTCTGAGGATCTTCTAACTTTACAGCTTTTTCGCCAAAAAGTGTTTCAAAAATTAATTTTATTTTAAAGAAAGCCTTGTCAAATTCAGCCATGACTGAATAAGCGTCTTTGGTATCATCTTCTTCATTGAAAACTAAGTTAATTAAAGCGGTATGGTGTTTACTAAATTCGGCCTTAATATCTTCTATAGTAATATACATTACTTTAAATAGATCGCGATTACTGGAATCGGCGTGAGCATTTTCTGCGGCTTGTAGCAAATTATTTAATTTTAAAATCTCACATTGGCGTAAGGCTTTAATTTTCTTAACTTTATCAGCCATTTTAGTTAAAATGGTATATGAGTTAATAGAGAGAAGCAAGCGTTCAATATATGAAAATTATGTTAAATATTTCGATGCGAATGGTGATTAAACGAAAGGTTAAAGAAATTCTCAACGATTAGTAGGTATGTAAAACCAAAACATATGATCGTGGTTATTGACCGCTTATCGCTGTGAACTCTTCGAAAATCGATACTAGATTGATATGCGTCGACTCAAAATTAGGTGGGGTGGTACGTGCGCACAGTGAAGCCACACCTCCTCCTACAACCTAGGAAGGACTTCCGAGTTAGCTGAATAAACGGCAAATTTGTAATGGACTAATATGGCGGCGATTCAAAAATTACTTAAAATATAATTATGCACTGTTTACCCTGAACCTTGAGAAAGTTACGTAATCCGGCTCGAAGGACCAAATAATATGTTGGCTAACCGATGAAATAATCAGTTTCAATAGCAGCCTGGAGAGTATTAGTTGGATTGTATGTAACTTTCCCAAATAATTAAATTAAATACCGATAGGAAACAATGAAATGGCGATTATTATGCGACTCACCTTTGTAGTTCCGGGGAGAAGACGCTTCCAGCCTGTTGTTCTGGAGAGGGCCCTGCTCCTGTTGTCAGCGGTACGTGGGATGGCACTTGCACAATCGAAAGCTCGACACAATAATCAATAATGCAGTAGGTACTAAATCAGAGTGTGATTTTAGTAGCGGATAATGTTTGATAACAATGTTAAGAAGTTAGTTATATCAAGGCATAGTTAAAAAATCGGTTGAATTCGTCTATGCGGGCACGCGTATATATTCCAATTGTTCTGTCAAATCCATCGTTTTCGAGGTAGGTGGCCGCAAAAACCATTTCATTGCTGAGCGCGCAAGTAAAACAAAAAATTTGAAAAAGACTATTCAGGTAAACAGGCATGTATTATATTAATCTAAGTTTACTAATATTATTTAAAACTAAGACAATTAAAATTAAAATTAAAGTATTTCAAATTATTGAAAACTCAACAGTTGGTATGTATACCAGGGTACATGAAAAGTATCTACTTACAACTTTTTGATATAAAAATCACAAATATAACTCAGAAATTATGTAAGATACAAAAAAATGCTAAAAGAGGCTCTCATGGAGATCCAAATCTCTGAAAGTAGTGTGTAAATTCAAATGCGCAAAAGCTACACCCAAGTCAAGAGGATGTAAAAACTTAATCTTAATCTTAAACTTCGACGCTAATATAACTAGTTCTATAATAACATGAAATAATATTATACGTACGTAATACGTACATGGTACGGTTTGCTCATTATGTGACAGAGAGTTCCTAAAATGTGATAAGATTTATTCGCGGAAGCCGCGTTTTCCAGCAATTAATTATCATCACTCGCCGCACACGTGGTATTTTTAATACAACAGACAATGGGCTTCATTGTACGAATAAACAAAGCAACCGATAAGATAAAATAAAGATGCGTCAGCGAGACGCTAATATAACTAGTTCTATAATAACAGGAAATAATATTATCATTCGCTGCACACGTGCATGGTACGGCTTTGTTATCATGTGACACATAGAGTTCCTATAAATAGTCAAATAGATGTTGAAAATATCAGTTTAGCACACAATCGTCTAGCAGTATTTACATCACGCTCAGCATTGTTAATAGTACAAAGTAGTTTACCAAGTGTATGACATAATCAACATTAGTAAAAGTGTATAATACTCAATGCTGGTATTATTAAAGCAACAGCAACAAAGCAACATAGATAGACATCTTCAACGCGAGCCTAATTTTAAAATATAATAAGCTCAGTAAACCATTAGACATTATCATGTGTGGAAGTATTGAAACAGACAGTGGTTATCTAAGTGAAGGTGAAAATATGGATAAGGATTCCATGGACTCTATAAATAGTAGTGTTGATTACAGTAAGGAGCTCGATGAAATATTGGCAAGATATGAGCATGCAGCAAATAAGGAAAATGTGTATTTGTTACACGCAATTTTCCCTTTGATGACTAACTCCATTCAAATCCAGTGTGGCTTGAGTCCGGCAAGAAGCTTTTGTCCTGCTGTTATTATACAGTACAATTATAAGCTAATGAAAATATCCTTCAGCACATATGAATGGTGTACATTCACGGACATTTTGCGACAATTACAAGCAAATTTCTTCTCGCAAACACAAGAAGGTCATCCCGATGAATCAGAAGCAGTAACCAACAAGTGTAGGGATTATATTTACATATCCCATCTCCTCTATGAAGATGTCAAAATAGTGAATATAAAAAAGTTTAACGCCAGCTTTGAACTGTTTGATCAAGATATAAAGGAAATCTTAATAATGGACTCATGTGTATTATCATCTCGTATTGCTATGTTAGATTCGTTAAATTTTTGTTCATATTATCATAATATTTTATAATTAATAAATTTGTGGCTTAAATCTAATAGAGTAACGTTAAATGTTGAGGAAATATTATTAGCGTTTTGTGACGTATCTAATTATAGTTTGTTAAGTAATGCCCTGCGTGAATATCTACATTATTATAAAGATAATGTACTGTATGATTTAAATAATAAATAAAAACACTTAAGTAAGCTACTTCTTTTATTTTAATCAGTCTTTCACAATGTCTGAGCCTGTTAGCTGCGATGAGAAAACAAAAGATGGATATGAATGATTTTTATATCTTTTATTGCATGAATTTATTGTATTTATATATTGTAATTACTTCTTTTATATATGTTGTAACCAATAAATATATGTGATATCTAACTGTAGGATATTTGTTTCAAAACTAAACTAGAAATATAAAGAATAACTAGATTATATTAATACTTTATTTAAGTACTTATTACAAGCATTTTATATCCAAGTAAATTTTCAATCAGATTACAGCTTTGAGACCACGCGCTCCAGCCAACCAGGTTACAGCATTCAGAGTATGTCTCCTATCCAATCAGCTTTGTATTAAAACGGCGCGAAATTAAAATTATTAGTGGACAGGGAGAATAAAAAAAAAGCTATATAGGATGAACCAAACAGGAAAGTAACCCAACGGGTAACGAAAAATCATGCGCAGTAGATTCCAATATTTATACAGAAAAAAACATGGTGATCAGTAAATTTAAAAAATAGCGGGAAATTCAAAAGGAGGGACGTAGTCAGATGTATTGTAGCAAAGGTAACTATAGAGAGAGAAAGAGACAGACAGACCCAGATAGTCTGTTCGGTCTGACATCACAGACAGGAACATTGACATTCTTTCGGCTGTTACTTAATAAAAACATATATATTATTATATATTTACGTACATAAAATAAATTAATTAATAGAAGTATCAAATGTTTTACTTATAGAAAATACGGTCTTTATAGAAAAAATAGATAATCATTGTTGGGCGTTATTTGCGACGTAGAATAATAATGATAAGATATTAAAAACTGAAATTACAGAGCTTTAACAACACGTGGAACGTACACAGTGTCTCAAAAATTAATGGTATAGGGTGAGGCAAATAGGGTGAGGCAAATATCGCAGATATGTTTTTTTCATTGTATTTTTACTTAATTGAGATGAAACCAGCCGTGATAAATTTTTAATCCAACAAAAGTGGTATTTAATTTCACCATCAATTTCCTCATCACCCTCGTCCCTCTGACTTTCATCGAAATATTTATCTTGAATTAAAAGCAAGTTAACGTGCCTCTCTACTTTATTTTTTGTTAAACGGGCAGGTGCAACATTGAAAACCTTGCCACGTTTTTGTAGGATGTAAACGTTGACAGAAATATCATTAAGTTTTTCAAATTTTGAGATTAGACCTAATGTCATGGGAATGTTAAATCGTTCAAATTTAGTACGGTGGTGGGGTGAGGGTACGATGAGGTTCTATCACTATGTGGATTAGTTGGTTTATGTAATGCCGAAACAATAGACCACGCAAAACACAAGTCATCGTTATAATTTTGTACGTTAACGCAAGCATTTTTATTTGTAATCTGTTCCGGTAATCTAACATACGAAGATACGCCATTGCCCAATTCCAATCTATTAATGTTTACTTCTAAACTTAAAATTTTAAAAAGAGCCCAGCCGCTATCTTTCTCGCTGAACTCTTCAAGTTTATTTAAAATTTTGTCTATGACGTTCTCCTGGAACCATACCATTAAATCGGTTCCCATGTCCACAACCGCGTTCTTTGTGTTGAAATACTTAAATTCCCGTATTTCCGCGACTTTAGATTTTTTTATAAACTCACCGCAGAATACGGTGTTTACCTTGGCTGATGGATGTATTTCAAGAATTTTGTTCAGCCTTATCTTGAATAGATGGAATGCATTTTTTAGAAATTCACCCACATCGATATGGTGTTTATTAACGACAACACCCGTACGGTTGCGTCCGGAAAAAACTGACCGAATGTCCTCCGACTTAACCCTATGACTCCTATTATCTCTAAGCCCAGCTCCTGCATGTGTTGAACGAATGAGGGTTTTGATTCGCTTTAAATGACCCAACTGAGTATGAAGTTTACGTAAAACTCCAACAGAGTCACTATTTCGCAAGGCCTGGTATGTCAATCGAAGTTGCTTATTAATTAATTTTATGTAATTATTCACATTAGGTGGTGTACGACTTTCCCCCAAAAGTTTAGCTACCTCCTCTAATTTTTTGATAGACTTATCACCCTCGTTGCAGAATGTATCCATAATTCCTTTAAATACTACTGCCACAACACTAAAACAATGGGATACTTACGCTTAAATGAAGCGTCTAGTTTCGATGTCTTCTATACTGATGGCTTCTTATGATGATGATGATGAGACCGCTTGGATTTCAAAACTAGCGGCAGCGTGTAGGCCCTGAAGTTTTATTGGTGCTTTACTGCAAAAATTTGTATGGAATTAATTTCATATAGATCCATTCGATAAGTAAAATATAAAAAATCTGGAATAATAATAAGATCTTTGATATAAAAATTTCTTAATAACATCTAAATAATAATAATAATTACTCACTCTAATGCGTTGAAGATCTCTATCTATGTTGCTGTAGTAATACCAGCGTTGATTATATCGCACACTTGATAAACTTCTGCAATATTAACATGCGTTGAAGATGTCTATCTATGTTGCTTTAATAATATCAGCGTTGATTATATCACACACTTGATAAACTACTGCACTATTAACATGCGTTGAAGATGTCTATCTATGTTGCTTTAACCAGCGTTGAGTATTATATACTTTACTCGCGTTGATTATATTACACACACTTGATAAACCGCTTTGCACTATTACCAATGCTGAGCGTGATGTAACTGTTGTTGCTAGGCGATTGTGTGCTAAACTGATATTTTCAGCACCGATTTGTATTTATAGGAACTCTGCGTCACGTGATAACAAAACCGTACAATGTACGTGTGCGGCCAGTGACAATAATTAATATTCCAAGAAACGCAACATCAGCACATAAATCTTATGGCAAACAATAGACAATGGTCTTCATTGTCTATTGTATTAAAAATACCGCGTCTCCGGTCAGTGATAATAATTAATATTCTAAGAAACGCGGCTACAGCAAATAAATCTTATGGCAATACAATAAACAATGGTCCTCATTGTACTTTATTTTTATCTTATCGTTTGCTTTGTTTATTCGAACAATGAGGCCATTGTCTGTAATACCATGTGTGCGGCGAGTGATAATTAATATTCCAAGAAACGCGGCTTCCGCAAATAAATCTTAACGCAATACAATAAACAATGGTCCCCATTGTACTTTATTTTTATCTTATCGTTTGCTTTGTTTATTCGAACAATGAGGCCATTGTAAATACCAAGTAATATTTCAAGAAACGCGGCTTCCGCGAATAAATCTTATTACATTTTACATATTTCCTGTTATTGTAATTTATTTTTATCTTATCGTTTCCTTTGTTTATTTAAACATTAGACAATGACTTCATTGTTTAAATAAATGTCCAACTTTGCTAACAATAACATTACCACCAAACAGCAGGAGCCTTCTTGCGTCCGTAACCGCTCTTACTTTTGCTGCGTTTGAATTTGCGACAGAATCCTGCTTTCGCTATTAGATTGAAAATACACTGCCGGCCACTCGAACTTACACATAGAGACTTTTAGGCAAAATTTAAAGTTCAATATTTCAACAGTAATGCAAATTTTTTAACGCGGCTTGCAAATTTTAAGAGCTAGTTTTTTCGGATTAAGCTGCATGACGTATATTTATCGTAGGACCATAGGTTTATTATATACGGGGTGATCAATGAAGTCATGCAAAAAATCAAAAAGTTTGTATGAGTGAAATTTCTGCAAAAAAATTTTTTTGTCGTTGCAATATGGTTCGTTACTAAGGTAACATCAATATCTCTAAACGTTTTTGTCAGTTTTTGGATTAAAGCCCTTAGGCCTTGTACACACTACTCAACATAATATTTGGGTAGGAAAATTTTTAAAATGCTGTAACTTGACATTGGATTGACGGTTCTTGATGATTTTTGCGGATTTGGAATCCTTATTTCACGAAGATTTTCTATGGTCTAAGCATTTTATTTGAGGGTTGAAATTTACACATTATACCGGGTCGATAATAAACAAAAACGTAAGGTACGACGCGCTGTAAGGTTTGGCATTATTTAAGTTTTTGTAAAAATAAATTCTCACCTCAAGTGGTTTTTATTTAATGTTCTTCTCACTGTTCTGTCTGAAACTCCCACCACAGTTTGTTGTCTTAAAGAGTCATTTAGTTTTCTAGAGTTCAGTTGCAGTTACTTATAGGGAATTCTTCATAGAATAGAAAAAGTCGTGATAGACATTAATGAAAATGTTATAAAATATAAGCTGTTTCATTTATAAAAATTGGGAAAGCTGTACTTATACAAGTAAAGCTGTTTTGAAGGAAATTCTATAGAAAGTAAAACTAGACAAACAAATTTTATGTTGAGTAGTGTGTACAAGGCCTAAGGGCCTTAATCCAAAAACTGACAAAAACGTCTAGAGATATTGATGTTATACCTTAGTAACGAACCATATTGCAACGACAAAAAAACATTTTTGCGGAAATTTCACTGATACAAACTTTTTGATTTTTTGCATGACTTCATTGATAACCCCGTATATAATAAATCTATGGTCCTACGATAAATATACGTCATGCAGCTTAATCCGAAAAAGACTAGCTCTTAAAATTTGCAAGCCGCTTTAAAAAATTTGCATTACTGTTGAAAATATTGAACTTTAAATTTTGCCTAAAAGTCTCTATGTGTAAGTTCGAGTGACCAGCAGTGTAGTTTGAAGTTATAGTTTGAAATTAATATCACGGATGTCGCTAACAGCTCTTGCTTTTGCTGCGTTTGAATTTGCGACAGAATCCTACTTTCGCTATTAGATTGAAAATAGTTTGAAATTATAGTTTGAAATTAATATCACGGATGTCGCTACGAGTCATTTGATATATATACTAATATATACTAATATATACTTTTTTTTGTTTTTTGACGTACGAGTCTGGGACTTTTTTCTATTGGTAGAGGACTACCAATCAGAATCAGGGGCTGGGGGAGATTTTTCCATTTGTTTTTTCGATATTCGCACGCGTTTACGAGTTATAAAGATTTTAAGTTTTTGTAAGACAAACCCATACCCAATTTCAGATACTTGAATTTTCCGCCATCAGACAGACTCCAGCAACCACTTAGGCGCTGCTACATGTCACGTGTCACCTGTTAAAAAGATCTAAGCCTTTAAATTTACCCGCTAAACTCTCAGCACGACTCGTGACGTCACCAAACCTAATTTTTTTGTTTTTTGACGTACGAGTTTGGGACTTTTTTCTATTGGTAGAGGACTACCAATTAGAACCAGGGGTGTTGCGGGGGAGCTTTTTTCACTTGTTTTTTTGATATTTGCACGCGTTTACGAGATATAACGATTTTAAGTTTTTTTAAGGCAATCCCATTTCCAATTTCAGATATTTGAATTTGCCTCCATCAGACAGACTGCAGCAATCAATTAGGCGCTGCTACATGTCACGTGTGACCTGTCAAAAAGATCTAAGCTTGATATTCACACACGTTTACGAGATATAAGGATTTTAAGTTGTTGAGCGCGACTCGTGACATCACCAAACCTAATTTTTTTGTTTTTTAACGTACGAGTTTGGGACTTTTTTCTATTGATAGAGGACTACCAATCAGAACCAGGGGGTCTCAGGGAGAGATTTTTGCACTTATTTTTTCGATATTCGGACGCGTTTACGAGATATAACGATTTTAAGTTGTTTTTTTAAGGCAATCACATATCTAATTTCAGATATTTGAATTTTCCACCATCAGACAGACTTCAGCAACCACTTAGGCGTTGCTACATGTCACGTGTCACCTATCAAAAAGATTTAAGCCTTTAAATTTACCCGCTAAATTCTCAGATATTTGACATTCCACATACCTAACATCGCGCATTTTGGCGCCAGACACCGGCAATCTCTATACCTAATTTCAGGCCGCCATCTTGACGATAGTAACTTACTGCGCATGTTTTTCTATCTGCATTCACGACCAGTTACATCATTGTTTTTTCTATCAGCATTCTTATTTTGATCATCCTGTATTTAGCTTTTGATTCACCCTGTATCTAATTTCAGACCGCCATCTTGCCGATAGCAACCTACTACGCATGTTTTTCTATCTGCATTCACGACCAGTTACATCATTGTTTTTTCTATTAGCATTCTTATTTTGATCATCCTGTATTTAGCTTTTGATTCACCCTGTACCTAATTTCAGACCGCCATCTTGCCGATAGCAACCTAATGCGCATGTTTCTTCTATCCGCATTCACCACCAGTTACAACATTGTTTTTCTATCAGCATTCATACGAGCTACGTCATTGTTTCATCCTGTATATAGTTTTTGATCCACTCTGTATACTAAATATTTGAATTTGCCGCCATACTGCCGCAGAGACCTCTTGCGTCCATGGCAGCAGCTCTTGCTTTTGCTGCGTTTGAATTTACTCGCTAATTTCTCAGATATTTGAATTTCCCGCCAGACTGCCGCGCCGTGGCCGCCTGATCTCGTGGTCACCTGGCTAGACTGCCGCGCCTCTAGTGGCCGCCTGAGCTACTACCTTGAGCGCGGCTCGTGACGTCAGGCCGCCATCTTGACGAACCTACATCACATACTCTTGGGGTGCTCCTCTGCAGCCCCTGGGGCTCCTACACCTGCAGGGATGCTACAAGAAGTCTGCTTCTTCACCCTGACGACAATAACCAGCGGCTCCGTGGTCTAGCTTGATGGTAGCTGGCCATCGAGCTCGATGACAGTTCACTTCCGGTGGGGAACATACATAGCTTATCTACTAATTTGAAATCTTCTGATTTCCAGTTTTTTTATTATTTTACACGTTTTTTTTCACAGTGTACAAATTTTCAAATCTGTGACACTTGCAAGGTTTTACCATTTATTTAAAATTTTCAAAATTAAGTCATCAGGAAAAACAATTGAATCACAACCTGAATATGGAATGCAAGGCACCTAAAATCGAAGAAAAACATTAACCAAAAAATCTGATTGCAAACTCATTTCACAAAAACTCAAAAACTCATTTAAACCCTTTTTGGGTGTTTTGCGAAAAACTGATTATTTTTTCAAATATATATAAATATATATATATATAAATATATATATATATATAAATATTTATATAAATATATATAAATAAGCAAATCTGAAATTATCTTTCTAGTTACTTGTAATTCAAGTTCAGTTCAAATTTCAGAGAAGAACAGTAGTCAACTTTTATAGCTAGGTAAGTATTTAAGGAGCAATATTCAAAAAATTTATAAATTAACTGTTCAAAATTATTTCCATTGCACTCTAAATATTGTGATACACGTGATATTATAGCGCGATAGGTGGCATTTCCAATTTGCTCGCGGGTAAGTGAATGAAAAGCTGCACTTATTCTGTCTTTACAATCTTCCAGAGTTGGAAGCTACAGGAGTAGCTACAGGAGGAGCACATACCGCAGTTTTTATGTATCCCCAAATGAAGAAGTCAAGCGGTGACAAATCAAGAGATCGGGGAGGCCATCTATGAGGTTATTACTTCCAAACCAACGATCTTCAAATAATTCATTTAGAAAATTATTAACCAGGTGACTATTAGAAGGAGCCTCGTCATGCTGATATCACACTTCACGGTTTTCGTTCCCTTTTTTGAGGACCTTATTTAAAATAATAAGTTTTTCGCAAATAACTTAGACAAGGTTTACTTTAGGTACCTATAGCAAATTAAACTGCTCAAAACGAATAAGGGTCACATAAAAAATGTTACCACATTTTTTATGTGCCCCTTATTAGTTTATTCTGATTCGGTTGCGTAGAAACGAAAATATCGTACATTAAATTTAACAATTTAATGTACGATATTTTCGTTTCTACGCAACCGAATCAGATCGTCCTTGCAGGGGAGGGTTAGTTACTTCAACTGCTCTGGAGACAGTAAAATATGGTCCATATTTATTATAGAACTGTGAGTATACAGAGGGTTTAAGAACGACGTGTTAATAAGGATAAGTTTAGAACATCCTGTACATGTTTTACATTTAAATATAATATTTAAATCATATGAATCTTATAGACTGGTTTTTTGTGAATAATTTGTTTTTTGATTCATCAATGTAGTACACTTATTAAAAAAGATACAAGGGATTGCGCGAAGTTACTGTTAATAATATACCTTTACAAATAAATTGTTTATAATCTACGTTGGCACTGATTTTGCTAAAAGTCGTTGTTAGCTGTCAGTGTCAGTAATAATAATTTGTCATAATGAATATACCACCTAGGCGTTTCTTAAGTGAAGTTCAAGTTTCTAGAGTTGTAACTTTATTAGAAAAAGGTCGCTCACAACGTGATGTCTCTAGATTACTAAATGTTAGTCAGTCCGCAATTTTCCGAGCTTGGATTAGATATCAGGAAAATAGACTCTTGGACTCCACATCGACAACGCATTACTACACCTCGTGAGGATCGTCTTATGAGATATTGGGCTCTTCGTGATAAGAGTACTACTGCCCGCGTAATTGTTAATGATTTAGTACATGCTACGGGTACCACAGTTTCTGGTCAAACTGTACGAAATAGACTTCATGCTTCGTCTTCGATCAAGAAAATCCGCGAAGGTTCCGAAACTTACACCTGCCCACAGAGCAGCACGTAGAACTTTTGCTGGACAATATGGAAATTGGAATTTTCACCAGTGGAGTGAAGTTTTATTTACCGATGAATCCAGGAACAAAATGAGTCACTCCGATGCTACGGTCAGGGTTTAACGAAGAAGTGGTGAAAGGTACATGGACCAAACGGTTCAAGAAACATTACGTTTTGGAGGTGGTTTTGTAATGGTGTGGGGAGGCATAAGTATAAATCACCGCACTGATCTGGTTTTAATAGAACATGGTTCACTTACTGCAGAGAGATACATACAAAATGTCCTTAGACCCCATGTTCTTCCTTTCTTCGCAAATCAAGGTGCCGATTTTAAACTTCAGCAGGATAATGCCCCAGCTCATCAGGCGCGAATTGTTACTCAATATTTAGATGACGAGGGTATTGAAAGATTAATATAGCTAGCGAATAGCCCAGACCTCAATCCAATTGAGCATTTATGGGCTATACTTGGAAGGCGTCTACATCATCCATTACCTATAAATAATGCAGCTCAGTTGATTGAGGTACTACAAGACGAATGGAATCAAATTCCACAGGACGTTATCAGAAATCTAATTTACAGTATGCAGCGACGATGTGCTGAAGTCCAGAGGGTCAGAGGAGGCCATACTCATTATTAAATTTTATAATTTTATTTTTCTGTTTATTTTATTAATATAAAGTTAAATATGTTTTATTTTATTATCATAAGTTAAATATGTTTTTAGATTAAGTGATTAAATTAGTAAAATGCAATACTTTACGTAATTCCTTGTATCTTTTTTAATAAGTGTACTACATTGATGAACCAAAAAACAAATTATTCACAAAAAAACAGTCTACAAGATTCATACGATTTAAATATTATATTTAAATGTAAAACATGTACAGGATGTTCTAAACTTGTCCTTATTAACACGTCATTCTTAAACGCTCTGTATACTCATAGTTCTATAATAAATATGGACCATATTTTACTGTCTCCAGAGCAGTTGAAGTAACTAACCCTCTCCTGCAAGGGCGACCTGTTTCGGTTGCGTAAAAACAAAAATATCGTACATTAAATTTAACACATTTTTTATTTGACCCCTTATTCGTTTTGAGCAGTGTATATACATAATTCCACTATTTTTTTGAGAGGAACTGTATGGAAGAAAAAAAATGGGGATTGTTATTTAAAAAATAGAGTTTTTGTGAAATGAGTTTTTGTAAATAAATTGTACCTAGGTGCCCTTGACATTCTTTATTCAAATTGTGACTTAATTGCTTTTCCTTATGACTTGATTTTGAAAATATTAAATATATAGAATAACTTTGCAAGTGTCAAAAGTTTTCAAAAAACTAAATATCTCAAAAACCGTACATTGTAGGTATAGGGAATCTTAAACAAAATGATCCATACATTTGCAAACGAAAATGTAGTATACCATTTAAATATGGTAGTAGTTATAGATTTCCGGTATAACCGGAAGTGAAAGGAAGTCAAAAATTTTTTAAAAAAACCAGCGCCATCTACTAGCATCCCTTGCAAATTTTCAAAATTCCACCTCTATTGGTTCTCCATATACAGATCGATTCAGCTCATCGTGATATTCCCACGTATATGATTAACATATATTATGTTTTACGTTACTTTGAATTGTAAGCACTTTTTTATTTCTTTTTTTATGCAGCATTAATTAATTAATGTACCACATAAATATTGTATTTTGTATGTCACTACATTTAGATAGGTTTGGACGACTCTGCCGCGCCTATATCTGTATTTCTAATAAGAATAATAATAATAATAATATGGCAATTAATTGTTAGGTATTTAAATTACAATGTGATAGAGTATAATTATAAAAGTAACAATGCAATTGCATTGTTACTTTTTCAAATTAAAACCCCTCCTTGATTCTTTGGTACATATTCTCTGGTTAACTAATGGTAAACTAATTAGGTGTATAGTGTATACTTATTTTTACTATGGCATCTTAATTACCATACCTACCTGATTATCAGTGTTGTAAATATTTACATGATTTCTGTGCAAATTCATTTTTACGAAAGTTGCTGATTTTTTTGGTACATTTGCAGATTTTAACTCTCGACTTTTAAATTCAGTACCCTCATTGTCAGACAATGTTATATATCCCAAATATTCCCAGTTTATACATGAGATATTTTCAATAGTGTTAGTATCCTCATTGTTTAAAAATATCTCTACCGTTGAAGCTAAAAGAAAAAATATATTTAAGTACCTACTAAGGTAGGTTAGGTACATAATTAAAACTATTTGGTTAATGTTACATTAACTATTGTTACATTAAAACTATTTGGTTAATGTTATGTTTGGTCCAGTATACAGGTACCTAGGTATAGGAGGTTTTGCTTCCGAAAACATTTTGTATAAGATATTTTTGTAAAGCAAGAAGTATATATTGGTTTTTATAGAAGTATACTAGATTTATAGAAGCATATTGGTTTTTGTAAATTCTATGATCTTGATATTCAGCACCCCATAAGTACAACTCTGTATAAAACACCACAAATATAAAGACAATAGAGGTCACTGCTGCAATGACACCTACGGTAAAGTAGGTCGCTATCTATCTGTCAATTTGACAATAATTGTCAGACGGATAGTAGCAAAGACCCAAATAGGGCAGTTTGGTGTGTTTCTCCACACTAACATTCCACTATACCACTTATACTCGTATATATATACACAGGGTGCCCATTATCTATTTCCTTAAATGGCTAACTTTGTTAATAGTGGATAGAGAATTGGTTAAATTAGCAAAATTGGGCAGAATTACAAGAGGAATTCAGTGCCTCCTTCAAATTTAGGTTTAATTTTAAACTTTTCGAGATATTTTGAAAAAACTGAAAATCGCCAAAATTTTTAAACTCGAATATCTCGAAAAACTATAAAAGATACAAATAAAATCAAAATACTGTGTGATAGTGTTTTTTACGTGGCATTAAGCGGTGACATTAAAAATTTCACGGGCATCTTAGTTTTTCAGAAAAAAATTAAAGTTATGTTTTTTTAAATGGCAACCATAGTTGGCTATGGTATCACTAAAAAGCTTATTTTTTCTGATTTCAAAAATATAATAGTTAATAAATCGTATTTTTCTTCGTTTCTGTACATTTCACAATAACTATTATAAGATGAACGTTTAATTTTGACGTTTATAATGTGACTTTAGTGTGATCTGACATTTATATTTTATTGTTGTTTACTGATCTTGTGATGGATACTTCCCGATTTGCAGGTAGGAAGTGTCACGTTAGTGCCCGAGGATCGGTTTCTCTTTTGCCTCGGGCGCCAGTTCCTGTTTACAGTGCAGAAACACCACTACACAGATAGCTTCAGTGAAGATACGGTAAGCCAGGCGGTCGATAGGGAAAATTAGACTTCACAGGACAGATAATAATAAGACACCAATAAATTTTCAATATTTATTGACTTAATACCTCAAACCTACTCGAAATCTAGCTTACTTCCTTCCTAGTCCTGGGCACGTCCGCTGGGTACGAGTGGTCTATCAAGACTGAATACTTTGGCACTGGCTAGTAGCTGGTACTGGAATAGCTGGTGGGAGAGCTTTTGATACTTGCGCAGTAGCTCCCTATTTCGACATGTAATATTCTCGACGTAGTCCACACAAGTCGATGAAATTATACCAAGTCCCAATGCATTTGGGGACTTGTACTAGTTTACTTACTCTTCTCTGGATACTGGATACTATGCAGCGGTGAAGAAGAACAGGTCTTGCTCGTATGCGGTGCGGTCCCAGACTGAAAGTCTGAGTTGGTCGCGGTAGTATTAGAGGGTATATGAAGACCTCGGACATGCTCAGAAGTGAAATACCTGACTTGGTATATTTTATTCTCGTATGCCAACAATCGGTGAAATTTACAAGTCCACACGGGCTTGTGGACTTTGCTAAATTTTAATTTACTCTTCTCTAGGTTCTGGTAGCAGCGGTGTAGACGGACAGGTCTTGCTTCGATGTGGTGTGGCCACAGACTCAATGTCTGAGTCGTTCACAGCTGTATATGGTTCCATGAAAACCTCGGACATACGCAGAAGTGAAATCTCGGACTTTGGATATTTTTTACCTGTACACTACCAAATCGGTAACATTTATAAGTCCCCACGTTCTTGTGGACTCTGAAGAATATCCTGGCAGGTAGACAAATCATTCACAAAATGTTTAAGTACCAATTTATTTTTATCCTTAGAAAAATTTCACTCTGTCTATTTTACGGACTCTGAAGAATATTTGGTCAAGTAGACAGACGGAGAAAAATACACAAGTCCCAACATGTTTTGATACTTATAAAAATTTCACTATGTTAAAATTTCGGATGTAATATTTTACTCACTTTCTCTCTAGGTCCTGGTAGCAGCGGTGTAGGCGGACAGGTCTTGCTTCGATGCGGTGTGGTCACAGACTGCAATGTCTCAGTCGTTCGCAGATGTATATGGTTCTATGAAAACCTCGGACATGCGCAGAAGTGAAATCTCGGACTTTGTATATTTTATACTTGTACACCCCAAAATCGGAAAGATTTATAAGTCCCCACGTTCTTGTGGACTCTGAAGAATATTCGGTTTAGTCGACAAAATGTTATTATTTTTATACTTAGAAAAGTTTCACTCTGTCTATTTTACGGACTCTGAAGAATATTTGGTCAAGTAGACAGACGGCGAAAAATACACAAGTCCCAATATGTTTTGATACTTATAAAAATTTCACTATGTTAACTTTTCGGACTTGTAAAATATTTACTCACTTATTCAGCTGGCGGCAGAGATTATTTCATACGTCTAGCTCCTTGGGGGTGCGCGAATGTGTGCGCGTTGAATTCTCAGGTACAGGTGTCGAAATAATAGGTTTTATTTCGGATATATTTTTGTCTATTTACGGCGTTGTATTGGAAACTTATTTACAGGTTCAGAATGGTTAATTTTACGGCAAAATAAAATGTACTTTATTACAATCTACGTTTGTTTTTCATAGCTTACTATGTTAATAAATTATTTGTTCAATACAGTAAACAAAAAAAAGAGAAAGGTATATTAAATATTATATTTTTGAAATTAGAAAAAAATAATCTTTTTATTGATACCATAGCCAACCATTGCCATTTAAAAAACCATAACTTTATTTTTTCTCAAAAACTAAGGTTCCCGTGAAATTTTCAATATCACCGCTGAATTCCACGTAAAAAACACTATTACACAGTATTTTTATATTATTTGTATCTTTTATAGTTTTCCAGATATTCGAGTTTAAAAATTTTGGCGAATTTCAGTTTTTCCAAAATATCTCGAAAATTTGAAAATTAAAATTAAATCTGAAGGAATTGAATTGAATCTGAAGGCACTGAATTTCTCTTGTAATTCTGCCCAATTTTGCTAATTTAACCAATTCTCTATCTCCACTATCAACAAAGTTAGCCATTTAAGGGGATAGATAATGGGCACCTTATATATATCACCAGAAAATGCAAATTTCCCTACTAAATATATATACTTATCTAATCTAAAATGTCTAGATCTAGGACTAGGAAACTGAAATTGCTAAGTAGGATTATCTTGTTTTTGACGAAAATGATTGTATTTTTGTTTATGATTGTTATTTTTATCCCTAACTATATATTATTAATTATTATTAGAAATAATACCTGCCTAGTATTAGGAATTTTTGCGGATGGAATTCCTCAAGAAGGTGGTTGGTGATGTTTGCTCTATTTTTTAGTATCGTTTTCTGTTTGAAAATCTTAAAATTTAATTTTCACAATACAATGATAATGATTATGTAAAAAACCGATTAAATGAAAATGTTCAAATTGTGCACCTCCCAATTTCTTTGCACAATTTGAACATTTAATTTAGTCGATTTTTTACATAATCATTTTCATTGTCAGTATTGTGAAAATTAAATTTTAAGATCTTCAAACATTATTTTCTTGAAATTTTTATGTAACCCATAATTTTTCATTATGTGTATGTAGAAAGATACGCTCTTTCAAATGGCGTGGTCAAAATTGGGGGTTGCTATTTAAAAAAATTGTCGATGACGTCATATCTCGAACAACGATGACGTCACAAATATGGCTCGTATGTCAAAAAGTGCTTTTTTTAAGAACAAAATCGACGTGTCAGGGGATTTTTTCGAAAACTTCTCAATTTCTAAAATAATGGATTTATTCGTTACTTTTCGAAAACACTGTATACATGCTTATAATAGGTATGTTGTTGAGCCCGCGAGACGGACGGGTCTCTGTTGCACCCGGGCTTAATTACAGAGCTAAAGAAGTATATACTGTGACCATTAATCCTTCTTTTAGCTATAAATCAGGGCATTATTAGAAGGGTAACTTAGTTGCTTAATTTAAAATTTTATGTAATAACAGGACGTTGTAAAGCCCAAAGATGTAAACGAAAGTTTGTGTAGCCCGACTATATAAAGTCTTACCGTTCTTATGTAGCCCGGCAGTGTTGCCATATTTTCGTGCCCGTTTAAATACCATTATCGATATTAACTTCACCTGAAATGCAAATTGATGAAATGATAAAAATTGTATCTGTTTGTGGAAGATGGTCAAAGAGGCAAGTGATGTGTTTTTATGATTAAATCTTTGTAAGTTGAGGTAAGAAGCTTGTAAACCTTGCAAAGGGAAAAGTTAAGACCAAATACCAGACAATGACCGGTTTCCATCTTGTTATGATCTCATCAGATTGTCATAGGTATCGGAATCGATGAATTATCATCTGGCGACATGATGTCATGTACTAAAAGTTACATGAACCCTCAACAAAGGTAGAAGCAGAAATGAGCTCAAAAATCCACAGAGAACCTTTATATGTACCCTTCGACCAATCAGAGCGCTCCAATCAGAACACCTGAAACGGAGACCCTGGAAGTAGTAACCATCGCGATCAACACGCAACAGGACGGCGAAATCGCGGTGGCATTCTGCTACCAACCTCCGAGGCTAGAACTCC
The DNA here is from genome assembly GCA_963924545.1 of Pogonocherus hispidulus. Classification (NCBI taxonomy): domain Eukaryota; kingdom Metazoa; phylum Arthropoda; class Insecta; order Coleoptera; family Cerambycidae; genus Pogonocherus; species Pogonocherus hispidulus. The sequence continues at coordinate 56,544,388 of OZ004693.1, forward strand.
TGGACCGAGACTTGGATGCCGCGCTCGCGGCATGCCCCCAGGTTATAGCGATGGGAGACTTCAACGCCAAGGCACCAGCGTGGAACAGTAGGAGGATAAATCGGCACGGCCGGAGACTGCAGGAGTACCTGGACACCCGACATGAAGTGAACGCAATGGGCCCGGAAAAGCCGACGCATCACGGTTTGGGCGCGCCAGACGTGTCGGATATCTGCTCAAGGCAATACCGATGATAGCTGAGATGGCGACATTGCACGAGGATTCAACGAACCACAGTCCCATCCTCCTGAGCTTAAGAAGACAGCAGCCCGATGACACAGCCGTCTTCGTCAAGAGGCGCACCGAGTGGGAGCAGTTTCGCGCAGGTAAACACAGGTTAGGTATGTAACTAATCCCACGGGAGAGCATCATTTTCAGACATTGGAGCTGATAAGGGACAGGCGCAGAGCCAAAAGGCACACTCAGCGGACGAGACTCCCACAGGACAAGCTTACCCTAAACCAGCTCTACCGGAGAGTCAAAGCCGCATTGCACGAGCACCACCAGGCGAGATTGCAACAACACTTAGAGTCCCTCGACCCCCAAGACCGCAGTCTGTGGAAAACGCAAAGAGCGATGCGAATTACCCGCCGACCGATCCCTCCAATCCATGGTGAAAACGGACTCGTATACACGAGGCAGGACAAGGCAGAGGCTTTTGCTGACAGCCTGGAATTGCAGTGTAGAGAGAACAATTTGCCGGACGAAGACGAGGACCACGAAGACGACGTGGCGCGCAGAGTGCGACAGCTAAATCACGCGGTTGACGACGACGAGATCCGCGCAGCGACCTACGACGAGGTCAAGAGCATGCTTAGCAGGGTAAACATACGCAAAGCAGCGGAATGCGACCAAATAGGGAACCTGATTCTTCGGAAACTACCCCGCAAGAGAGGCGCTGGTTAACATAATCAACGCTCTACTGAAGTTTCGCTTTTTCCCTATGAAGTGGAAGAAAGCCGACGTCATACTGATCCCGAAACCAGGTAAGAATTTAACGTTTCCGTCAAGTTACAGGCCGATCAGCCTACTTCCAGCCATGAGTAAGATAGCCGAGAGAGTCATCCTAGGGATACTACAGGAGCACACCGAAGAGCTGAGGGTCCTTCCAGACGAGCAGTTCGCGTTCCGGAGGGGACACTCCTGCGAACTACAGGTCATCAGGCTAGTCAAGGAAGTCACCAAGGGCTTCAACCAGCGCCAAGTCACCGGAGCGATATTCCTGGACGTCGCCAAGGCATTCGACAGAGTGTGGTACGATGGTCTTCTGAAAAAGATGATCAACTACGGCTACCCTACGTCAATGACGAAGCTAATCCGGACGTACCTCCGAGGGAGAAGACTTAGGGTCAAACTAGAAGGCACTCTATCAGGATATCGCAGAATGGAAGCCGGTGTACCGCAGGGCACGGTCCTGTCACCCCATCTGTTCACCCTCTTCACGTCGGATCTGCCTAGGACGCAGCGTACCTCGCTGTCGCTGTACGTAGACGACACAGCCATCATTGCACGGTCCTACAGGGCCAGGATGGTGACGAGATACATCCAAGAGGTACACTCCTTCTTGAGGAGTGATGCAACAGATGGAAAGTGGCGCTAAACCCGGACAAGACTAATTGTATTTTGTTTTCCCGCAGGTACACCCAGACAACGGTAGGACACATAGTCCTGAACGGAGAAGCCATCCGCTGGAGTGACACGGTTCGCTATCTAGGGGTAGCCCTGGACAAGAGAATGACGTGGAAGCAACACGTAGCTGCAGTCACCGCGAAAGCGAGGATGACCAGAGCCATGTTGTATCCGATGCTTTGCTCCCGAAGTGGGCTGAGCTTGGGCAATAAGAAGACGCTCATCAAAGCAGTGATATAGCCCCAGCTAACATACGCCGCCCCTGCCTGGGCGTACGGGGCCGCGACAAACATGAAGAAACTCCAAGCGGTGGTGAATATCGCCCTACGAACGGCATCCGGTGTCCCCTGGTTTGTCCGCAACGTCGATATCTACCGGGACTTTGAATTCACCCCCATTACCGATGTCATCAGGTGGCGCGCTGAGAACTCTTCGCGCGAGCCGAGACGAGCCAAAATCCGCTCATCAGGGAGGCAACTACGAACCGGAAGCGGCGGCGAGGTATCGTCGACCGAGGCATCAGCTCCTCGACCCAGGATGAGGTAGTATACTAACCCCGTTACTTTCAGATCACCGCCCGGATCAAGAGTGGAGGCCCACGAAGAGACATATACACATCCCCCGACCTCCCCTCGGAGCCGCGGCCGCCGACTGCGGTCGCGGACTCACTACGAGTATCATTTCCTATACCCGCACACGCTAAGGGGCCAACTGGCCCCCTTAGCAGTGCATTCCTGGGCTACATAGCCATCCGACCCACCCAAACCACCACCCAGGACGGGAGCGGCAATTGCCGCCCCCGCCCGTGACAGACCACCCCCGGGGTTTAACATGCCGGCGAAGAAAGAACACAAGACCCAAGAGCGCCAGAAGATCCTACCCCGCCGGCAGGGTAGAGCCAGGACAGGAGGAGACCTTACGAATCGCCCACATCGGTCACGTTTGTGACCGGGGTTGGTGAAGGATAGTGTCCACCTCTACGAGGCAGTCCAGGCCTACAGAGATGGGGAGGGTAAAGAGTGATAGTCCCACTCGGCCCCGAACCATACAAGGTCATTTTCTAAGCCAAGAATAACGGCGCGCGCGAGCACTCGAGATCAGTCTCTTGTGCGTCGTACCTGCGTCCCCATACACCACGTTCTACGTTCATCGACTTTTCACTTTCAACACCAATTCATCATTCATCAACCAGTGACCGTACAAAGATCAGTCTCTTGTGCGTCGCTCCAGCGTTAACATACTCCACGTTCATCGTTCATCGACTTTCCATCCATTTACATCATCCATTCATCACCATTCATCGATACATATCATCTAATTAACTACAACAACCAGTGCAACGAATCTCCGACAAATCTACCATCATTTTTTACGATTCACAACGGATTCATCGACATATACTCATACACTTCGAAATATTACGATATTCGACGATCTTAGTTACATTTCTACGCTTCGCATCGCTCCGAATACCTACCTACCTCCATTCACCGAAATCCTACGATAAAAAGTGCTTTTTGTGTGCAAAAACCTCCAAGATATCCTTATATCCTGTTTCATTCCAATCACCCGTCAATTTCAGTGAACCCTGCAACCAGTGCTAGTGTTTCTGCCGATTAATACGCTACGACAGATCTACTGCTCAAGAAATAATAAATATTTTAATAAAAACTTGTTTAAACTCTTCTCTTCGAATCGGTAGAAACCTAGACAGAAACGCAGCCATCAAAAGAACTGGACACCGCTGGACTTTCCTTGGTAAGAGTATTCCTTCCTTATCCTAATTCCGCAGCGACAGCCAAAGAGAGAGAGCCGGCCTGTTACCTGATCCAGTTCCTACCTGTACCTTTACCGGTCCTAATGAAGTACCTTTTCAGAGACCCCTAACCTGTGTTTATTTTCTTTAGATCTCCACGAGCCCAGGCATAAAACTACTATAATAAAAGTGTACCCTTGTGTAATTTAAAAACTTACCTGAACATATTCACTCACATAAGTGCATTCATTTCATATCTACCCATTTAGTTCAATCATACATTCACCTTGCATACGTACATTCATTTCTAGCATAAGTTAACGTAATTTTTATAGTTAAAATTCATTCCTACATGATTGTAGAGTCATTCTAACGAAAGGCCTACTTAGATATTTTATTTTTTTCATTAGATAAATTAATTTTGCCATTAGCACGAATTCCCATTATATAAATAATAACAGACCTTTAGTCAATCACTCCTAGCTTACTATTAAATAACGAAGCTTAGGTAGAACGCCAATAAAGTGATCATAGTCCATAGCAGACATCTCAGAATCGAGAAAAAGCCATACTACTCAATTTTCATACATTCTTGCATGCTTTTGGGCCCCGTCAGGACCCAAAGCACAGGTAAGGTTACACAGGGTAATACCACAACCAGGCCACGTTCACGCCGCTTCCAGGGCGTCGTCTCGATCTTCCTAAGCGAGAGAGAGAGCGTCTGGAGTGTGGGGACGCCCGTCCAAGCACCCCTCAGGTGTACCAACCAACAGAGCCTGCAAATAAGCTTCATTTATCATCTCATGCTCACAAAAAACCAAAAGAGAAGCTAGTATTTGCATAACAATGATTGGCTAAGGGGCATATGTGAATGTTTGTAGTGGCGAGATACAGTGAAATACATTGCAGTGCCCTCTTTCGGTCTTTGCTACTACCTGCCTGTGACAATTATTGTCTAATTGACAGACAGATAACGATCTGCTTTTCTGCAGATACCGTTACTGCGACCTCTATTGTCTCTGAGAAAGACAATCCTTCTTATTTGTTTGAAGGAGATGCCGAAAACAATTACTTCACGGGCAATGTGCCCCGACTGGCGTTGCATTACATCAACATCTCCATGGATGTCGCCACATTCTTCATGAAGACCAAATACCAGACAATGACCTTTTCGATCTTGTTATGATCTCATCAGATTGCCATAGGTATCGGAATCGATGAATGATCTGGTGACATGATGTCATGCACTAAGCGTTACATGAGACCCCTGCAAAGGTAGAAGCACAAATGAGCCTGAAAATCCAAAGTTCATATTTATATGAAGCCTTTAGCCAATCAGAGCGCTCCGTTTCGCAGTGCGCAGTGGGCGGAGCCTAAGTCTACTGCAGTAGTATAAAACTGCAGTAGTATACTGCAGTAGTATAAAGTAGTAGCCGAGAGTATAAAACGCGACCAAATTCTCCACTCGGCAGCAGTTTCGACCGAGCATCCGACGTGGCGACACGTAGGTACGAGTGCGAAGCAACCAAGTGTGAAGTAGCGAATAGCGAGATCACAGCGAAGTGGGAGTTCTCGCAGAATCTGCAGAGACAGCTGGCCGCGCGCCCAAAATGGACGAGTCCATATACGACGACTACTCGGACAGCGACGACGACCTCAGCATCGACAGTACCACGGGAGTGGTAAAAAGCCCTGTTAGCAACAGCGGCAAAAAGAAGTCAGAACTGTAAGCCTTGAGAGAGGAGAACAGAAGACTAAAAGAGGCAGTGATGGAACTGCAAAGCGCGCTGGATGAGTCGGCAAAGGAGAACCAAGACCTCTGTAAGGGGTTCGACCAGGAACGGGCCAACCTGAACAGGAAATGGGAGGAGAGGTTTGCTGCCCTAGAGGCAAAAGCAACGAGCAGTATCGAGGCAATGGAGACGGAGGCTCCGGCGCCAATCACTGACACACCGGCGGCGGCTTCCACTTCCTCCTCGGCCCCCGAGAAGGAGTGGCAAGTCGTTGGCCCTAAGGTGAGAAAAACTAAAAGACCCCTTTCTTCTTCTGTTTCAGATTCAGACTCCGACAGGCCAAGGAGCCAACCAAAGAGGAAGCAGACCGCCCCTGCCACCACACAGGCCACCCCCCTCGCCCCCGCCAAAAACAGGATACCACCGGTGATCCTCCGCCAAGCCGGAAGCTGGACCAGGGTCTCGAAAGAGATCCAAGGCAGGCAGATCAATACACCAAGGCGAAGCTAACAAGCGACGGGGTGGCAGTAACTGCAATGAACCTAGTGGAAATTAATTGGCTTTAATCCACCAGGAACTACTGACATTAGCTCCGGCTTAGCTTGTCGGTTAGGTGTCGGTTCGTAGGAAGAAAAAATGTTATTTTAAGTTATCCTGTTGGAGCGCCAGGATAATTTTAAATAGACGATAATAAATAATATGAGTTAATATAAAATAATGAATGTTTGATGAAATTAAACAAGTCGATTAAAATAATTGTATATTACAGTTAAAAAAATAATGATGCAAGATATGTACAATTAATGTGATGAATGTTAAAAGAATAATGATCATGTATTAAATATTGATTAAACTACTATCTTTGTGGTTGTTACCACGCAACAATGACTTTACAAAAAACTTGCTGGTAGCAGATATTGATTTGGTTTACACAAGAACAGATATATTCCTCTGGCCTCGAAGAAATCAGATTAACTCTCATCAAAATATATCCTTAACAATGGTAGATCAGGACTCTACAAAGTGCAACAGTTATGCACCTACTGCAGTCTGCAACCAAAATAGATGGGCTAGCTAGCGTTTGGTTGGTATGTTCTGAGACGTTGGATGTCAGCAACTTTGTCCTTTCCAGTTCCTAGTCGTGGAGTTAAAATTTCTGAAGATTCCTCTCTTCCAGTAAGCCAAGATGTTCTCATGAAATACAGTAAATGTGTTAAACCAAAATCATAGGATAAATACAAACTCTACTTTAACAAAGTAGAATCTCAGTAGACAATCTTGCTGTGATAACAAACACAACTGTGGTATTAAAATTTAAATTAGGTAATGAAAACAATTAAATGAAATAAAAGACAAACAGGAATCACCCTGTATAATTTGCAATAAAATTATCCAAAATTTGCAAATGAACTAATAATAGTTTAATAATAGTAAATAACAAATATACTATGTAGTTAATTAAATACAGGAACTGCTAATTAGTTCCTAAAAGAATTTATGAGGAATTATTTCTTTTACTTATGAAAAAAATTACAATGTGAACAAAAACCTATTAGTGACCTTGCTGGTTGAAAAGGAAATATATAAACATTCACTAACTACTGGGTTATAAATTAAATATTGTAAATGATTGAATATTAACAGATTGTTAAATATTAACAAAAATAAATATTAAAATTGCCTAAACTTTAAACAAATGTATTTTACATCTATGCAATTTTAATTAATAGAAATACAAATCAAATTAATGGCTTTGTGCAACTTGATCAGGAGAGATACTTGTTAATAAAAAAATATTAAACATGAAATTATTTGAGGTTTATTACCTTAGCCTATACTCAGTAAAAAAAAATAACCTATCTCCAATCAGAGATATAACTAAATGACTTTCAATCCCTTTAATATCACAGATTGACTAACAATTGCCCCGAGTTATAGATTTTCCTGCAAAGCTGGTTAAATAACCTTAATAATAAAAAAAAATCAACCCCAAAAGGTCAACTGCCTTGTAGTCTTAAACTTGATTTGAACTCCAAAATTACCAGAAAATGGTAGTCATAAAGACATGAATTCAAAACGAAATTACAGCGATATTTAGTTATTCAAAGTACTAATATAATATATGTATATAGAAGGCATCAATCAGACGCCCTAAAAACTGAAACCAACACGTGGCTTTGAACCTTAATAAAAATCCCTACACGTATCCGTGTGTAAAAGTAGAAAAATACCAAATATAATTACTGAGTAACACTATACCCTGAATAAACCACAAATATAATAATAGCAAATAATAAATAAATTAATCAATATATAGAAAATGAATTCAATAACAGAAGTATCTCACCTGCTAATTTACACCCAAAAAGCCCTGAAATTCGTCTCTCCTGTCAATTTATGGAGTTCCCCTTCTCTGTTGCAAGAGTACCATGTGACCCCAATGCTTGTTTAAAGTATCATCCGCAACTGGTAATACAGAGGTGGAGTCATGGTTGCATATGAGTGACTAGCAAAATACCACTGTGCGTAAATTGTTAAAATTTTCGCTACACACCCCCTGTTTCCAGTAAATAAAAATCAAAGACTCTAGGAGTCATGGATTTTTATTTCAAGCTCGAGTATAGATACTTAGTTATGGAGTAAACCAATAAGTTACTTGAAAAGGTGTGAAAACTTCCACTGCAGAGAAAAATATATATGAGACTATATAAAATGCGGGAAATGATACGTCTCTAAAAAAAATCATTTCACTGGCAAAACCACAAAAATATGAGACTTAAAATGCTGGAAATGATGCGCCTCTAAATCATTTCACTTGCAAAACCACAAAAGTATGGGACTAAAAACACATGACAACAGTACATCCCTCTACTGTTATACTCGCGAATAACTTAAAACGGGAGTGCTCCAGGAAACCACTACGACAAGCCAATTTTTAAAAAGCAAACACCTCAAAAGGTTAAATAGAGCACAGTAGCAATACACCCTCTGAGAACCTCAACAGCAGGCAACCTCGATCACTCTGACTGAAGGCATAGTAATGAAATGTTATTCGTGAGTCCATGGTAATACAGTGAGTCCATGGTAAAGTTTTTAAAAAATCGCTCGGACCCGTCGATTTTGTTATCTTTTTACATTTGTTTTACATATATTGACTACCCTTCCCAAATGACCCCAATGACCTCAATGACTACCCTTCCCAAAGAAGTTATAATGTTGCATTGCTGCAGCAAAATACGTGCTCCCAAAATTTGCCTGTCCCAATACCTTCCTAGTCCCTAAATACAAAACATATATAGTAACAAGACAGTAAAAAGGCTATCACGGCCCGTGTGAATTATTCGGGAAAATATCCTTGTTTATCACTGCCTCCACTGCGAAAGAACAAATTATGAATTTGGTCAATGAGATTGAATATGATAGGGAAACAAAGTGCACAACTCGAAAAGTCAAGAGAAGTCCCGTCTTTGTTTCAACAGTCAATATAATGTCCTTCACCATAGCAACAGATCAAACAAAAACAATTTTCCAGTAGTAGGAACATATTTTTATGTTAAGTAGGTATAGGTACCCACATTAGTAAATATTTATGAAAATAATATTTGAGCCACCGTGTAATGGTATTTCAAAACATGTGGTAAATAAAAAAAATATAAATCAAGAGATGCTCATCTATCAGTTTACTCAAAAAACACAAGTCATTGACCTACTCAGTGACGTATTTAGATATAAACTGTCGAAGTTATCAATAGAAGAAAGAATAATATAAACCTTCACATAAACTTAAGTTCTTTATACCACACTAACCTACACAGTGAGTACAAAAAGCTTAGCTCATGCAAGATTTAAATATGTAAAAGAATAGGTACCTAAGTAGAATGTATGTAGATATCTACATTTAACATAAAAATTAAAATAACAAGATTACAACAATATAACTATGGAATTTATTGTGTGAAGGTTTGAACCAATTTGTGTTCTCAACATACGATATAAACCCTTAATTGTAAAATTTGCCAACATATGATAATAAGATAGAAAAATGGCAATTGTTTACAAGATACAAAAAAAACATACAAAATACTAATCAATAATAAGTAACAAATTCCATAGGAGTACAGAAACGAAAGAAAAAATATAATAATAAAAATAAAAGATGACGATGTTAGTTTTCGACTATCTATCTTGTAGCGAAAATTTTAACAATTTACGCACAGTGGTATTTTGCTAGTCACTCATATGCAACCATGACTCCACCTCTGTATTACCAGTTGCGGATGATACTTTAAACAAGCATTGGGGTCACATGGTACTCTTGCAACAGAGAAGGGGACCTCCATAAATTGACAGGAGAGACAAATTTCAGGGCTTTTTGGGTGTAAATTAGCAGGTGAGATACTTCTTTTATTGAATTTCATTTTCTATATATTGATTAATTAATTTATTATTTGATATTATTATATTTGTGGTTTATTCAGGGCATAGTGTTACTCAGTAATTATATTTGGTATTTTTCTACTTTTACACAAGGATACGTGTAGGGTTTTTATTAAGGTTCGAAGCCACGTGTTGGCTTCAGTTTTTAGGGCGTCTGATTGATGCCTTCTATTTATATTATATTAGTACTTTGAATAACTAAATATCGCTGTAATTTCGTTTTGAATTCATGTCTTTATGACTACCATTTTGTGGTAATTTTGGAGTTCAAATCAAGTTTAAGACTACAAGGCAGTTGACCTTTAAAGTTCGATTTTTTTTATTAAGGTTATTTAACCAGCTTTGCAGGAAAATCTATAACTCGGGGCAATTGTTAGTCAATCTGTGATAGTAAAGGGATTCAAAGTCATTTAGTTATATCTCTCATTGGAGATAGGTTATATATTTTTTCTTTACTGAGTATAGGCTAAGGTAATAAACCCCAAATAATTTCATGTTTAATATTTTTTTATTAACAAGTATCTCTCCTGATCAAGTTGCACAAAGCCATTAATTTGATTTGTATTTCTATTAATTAAAATTGCATAGATGTAAAATACATTTGTTTAAAGTTTAGGCAATTTTAATATTTATTTTTGTTAATATTTAACAATCTGTTAATATTCAATCATTTACATACAATATTTAATTTATAACCCAGCAGTTAGTGAATGTTTATATATTTCCTTTTCAACCAGCAAGGTCACTAATAGGTTTTTGTTCACATTGTAATTTTTTTCATAAGTAAAAGAAATATAGTATAAAAACATATATATATATATATATATATATATATAAAAGTACATAAGAAATAGAAATTAGGAATGTCCAAATAAAGAACAGATGTAATATTTATCCATGGTCTACACGGATAACACAAGATAAGTATTATTCAGACACCCAAATTTTTGATAAAACCATTAATTGCAACAAAGCTCAGGCATTCTCTAATTTCTTTATTTAATTTAATTCAATGTAAAATAAAATGAGGAGTATGTACAGCTAGCTAGAAAAGATTAAAGTTTCACCTTATAATTCCTTCATAGATCGGAAATAAATAGGGATAAAATAAGCCATAAAAAAAACAAAAAAATTACGATGTTATTTGTAATATTTCTATTTGTATATTGGAAAACTAGTAAAATACTGAAAGGAACAGATTGCCATACCTCAAATAAATATATATGTCAGAAAGATAATAAATATAAAATACAATAAAATATTCTGACACCAAAGTTGACCATAGCAATACTTACGATTACCTAAGTTAGACATTTACTAATTCTCGATCTCTACTCAAAATGAGGAGCATATACAAACAGACAAAATAGTTCCCACCCTACAACCCTTGCATCGAAATAACAAAAACAAAAAAATGATGCAAGCCAAATAAATTTTTTTTTTTTTAGGAAAAAAATGGAATAAAAAAATTATTGGTTAATCTTCGGTTCCGAATCGGAAGAGTGCTCAGATTGGGGTTCATCGTCTGAATCCAAATTAGTGTAGTCTGGTTTAAGGTCTTTTACATGATAATTCCCTAAATGATTTCCATCGGTATCTTTAAGATTATAAACTAAATTTGAAATAACTTTATTAATTAAGCAAGGAATATATTTAGGAGCTAGTTTAGCAGAATAATCATTTGGTTTACTCGACAGTGTGTAATTTTTCTTCCAAACTCTATCTCCAACGTGAAATCGAACATCACGTTTGCGAAGATTAAACTGGTTAGCATTACGAACATAAGCATCATGTAAATTTTTCCGCACATCAACATATAACTCAGGTCTGTAGGTCATTAATTAATTGATTTTTATTACTTATGGTAACTATATTGGTGTTATTTTCAGCAATTTTGCCATAATAATCTCCAGATAAAGGAATGTTGCGTGCAAAAGTTAAAAATGCTGGAGAATAACTCGTTACATCATGCTTTGCTAATCTAATAGCCTGTGCAACCTTATGGATTGAAGTATCCCAGTTTTTATGATTACCATGAATGTACGACCTAATTGATGTTAAAATAACTTTATTACAACGCTCGGTATGGTTAATTCTAGCGTGATACTTGGCAGTTAACCACATAGTTATTTTATAACTATCCATAAAAGCTTTCATTTCCTTGCTAACAAAATAACTCGCATTGTCCGATAAAAAAATTTGAGGACAACCATAAATAAGGAAAACTTGATTTTCTAAAAATTTTATAATATCATTGGAAGTAATTTTGGACATGGGATGTACTAATACGAATTTGGTAAACTAATCCACTACAACTAAAAGATATTGATTACCATGTTTTGACCTAGGCTATGGACCTAGAAAATCTGCAGATATTAACTGAAAAGGAAAATTTATGTTTTTATAAGATCCCATTAATCCAGCTACAGGTAAATTTGTACTCTTATTAGCCGCACAAACTGAACATTTCTTTACATAATTATAAACACTTTTACGTAAACCAGGCCAATAATACAATTCCAAAATTCGGGATAAGGTTTTAGATGTACCAAAATGACCTGCTGTTTCACTATCGTGATACAACTTAAAAATATCAGTGCGATTAGGTTTAGGTACTACAATTTTCCAGTCTGACAAATTACTAACAATAGGGCTAGGAGAAAAAAATATGTTTATACAGGATGTTATTTTCCACACGAAAAGAAGGATACTTCTCAGGGTTATTTTGGACTCGTTTTATCATAGTAAGGTACCATTTCTCTTTGTTAAAAGTGGAGAAATCTAGAACAGCGGTTTCGGATATAGAGCGAGATAAGGCATCTGCAACAACATTTGAAGAACCTTTTCGATGTACAATATCGAAATCATATTGCGATAACCTTACTGCCCACCTTGCCAAACGTCCTGAAGGGTTGGAAAGACTATGAAGCCACAGGAGAGAGGAATGATCGGTTTCTACAATAAAATGAGTACCCTCAACATATTTTCTGTAGGCCTCGATTCCGAGGATCACACTGTAGGTTCTTTTTCCGTGGTGGAATAAGAGCGCTGACATTTGTTTAACATCTTACTAAAGTACGCTACAGGATGTTCAATGCCATCGTCCGTTTGATATAAAACAGCACCTACTCCCGTATCAGATGCATCACACTGTATATGAAATTGTTTTGTAAAATCGGGGCTAGCTAAAACAGGGGCTATAGTTAACCTTTCCTTAATTATTTCGAAAGCTCTATCAGCTTCCGATGTCCAGGAAATTGCCTGACCCTTCTTACGACCATGAAGAAGGTCCGTAATAGGAGAACCTAACGAAGAAAAATCTTTAATAAATCTACGGTACCAACTAACTAAACCAATTAACCTTTTTATCTCTGTCGTATTCTTAGGAACAGGATAATTAATGACCGCATCAACCTTAGATTGATCTGTTCTTAATCCTTGAGAATCAACAACAAATCCTAGATATGATAAAGAAGGTCTACAAAATTCACATTTTTCAAAATTAACACTTAAATTAGCTGATTTCAATCGATCATATACTCTCTTTAAAACCTCGATATGAGTAGGGAAATCTGGGGTAGCGATGATTATGTCGTCTAAATATGCAAAAACAAAAGGCTCTAAGGAAGGTCCTATTACCTGGTTCATCAACCTAACCATAGTTTTAGGACTATTTGATAACCCAAATGGCATAACACGATATTCAAATAATCCGCGGCCATACACAGCAAATGCAGTTTTAGGCCTAGAAGAGGGACCTAATGGAATTTGATTGAAAGCGCTTTTAAGGTCTATTGACGTGATATAACGAGCATCTCTCAATCTACTTAAAATAGTATCAATTAATGGCATAGGATAGGCATCAGGAACAGTAACCTGGTTTAGTTTACGACCATCAAAACAGACTCTAAATTTACCAGGATCTTTTTTTGGAACCAACCAAAGAGGACTGCACCAGCTAGACTGAGAAGGTTGTATAATTTTAAGTTGGAGCATCTCATCGATCTCCTTATTAAGATGTTTAGACATAGCAGGAGACAAAGGATATTGTCGCTGCCGTATAGGTAAAGCATCTCCCGTGTCAATAGTATGAGTCATGAGATAAGTATGACCGATTCTATCGGCAGGTGCAATAGATTTAAAAAGATTAATAACCTTCTGCAGTTGTTCCCTTTGGTTAGTCAAAAGATCAGATGTAGAGTGGATAGTGTTAACTGTACACAGAGTAGATGTCTGAGAGACGTAAGTGAGACTACTAAAATCAATATTAATTTTAAAAGTTTGAAGGAAATCAATTCTGATAATTAGAGAGTGTTTTAATGAAGGAATAACTAATAATTTTAAAGATCTAGAAACACCATTTAGAGTTACCGGAAGCACAACAGAACCAAAAACTTCCTGAGACTGACCATCAGCTGTGGTGACCTGTATATTACTATCATGCTGTATAGCAAAATTCATTGATCGCAACCCGGGGGTTAACATGCCGGCGAAGAAAGAACACAAGACCCAAGAGCGCCAGAAGATCCTACCCCGCCGGCAGGGTAGAGCCAGGACAGGAGGAGACCTTACGAATCGCCCACATCGGTCACGTTTGTGACCGGGGTTGGTGAAGGATAGGGTCCCCCTACGAGGCAGTCCAGGCCTACAGAGATGGGGAGGGTAAAGAGTGATAGTCCCACTCGACCCCGAACCATACAAGGTCATTTTCTAAGCCAAGAATAACGGCGCGCATTCGACAGCAGTCTTTTGTGCGTCGCCTCTGCGTCAACATACTCCACGCTCATCGATTCATCGAATTTCCATCCATTTTTATCATCCATTCATCACCATTCATCACAACACATCATCTACATAACTACGACAACCAGTGCAATGAATTTCCGACTATTCTACGATCATTTACTACGACTAACAACGAATTCATCGACATACCACGATATTCTACGATACCATTTACATTTCTACGCTTCGCATCGCTTCGAATACTTACCTACATCCATTCACCGAAATCCTACGAATTAAAAGTGCTTTTTGTGTGCAAAAACCTCCAAGATATCCTTATATCCTGTTTCATTCCAAACCCCTACCCATTTCAGTGTCAATCATCGAACCCTGCAACCAGTGCTAGTGTTTCTACCGATTAATAAGCTACGATATATCTACTGCTCAAAAAAATAATAATCATTTTAACGAAAACTTGTCTATATTCTTCTCGTCCAATCGGTAGAAATCTAGACAGAAACGCAGCCACCAATACGAACAGGACATCGCTGGGTTCCCCTGGTAAGAGTATTCCTTCCTTTCCTATTCCGTAGCGACAGCCAGAAGGAGAGCCGGCCCGTTACCTGATTCAGTTCCTACCTGAACCTTTACTGGTCCTAACCTTTTCAGGGACCCATAATTTGTGTTTTTATTATACCCTAGATCTCCGACAAGCCCAGGCATACAACTATTCTTATAAAAGTGTACCCTTTGTATTTCACAATCTGCCTGAACCTATTCATTCATATCATTGCATTAATTTAATATTTACCCCTTTAGCCAACTTGTACATTCAGCTAGCTTACTTACATTCAAATCTAGTTCAAATTAACGTAATTTTATCAGTCATACATACATTTAGAATCAGTTTAACAAAAACCTTACATACGTTTTACTCTTTCTCATTATATAAATTAATTTTGCCATTTGACCGAATTCTTATTATATAAATACTATCAGACCTTCAGTCATTTACTCCTAGTCTACTAGTAGATAAAAAGCTCAGTTAAAAAGCAAAGAAATTAGGCAGAGTCTTTGTCATACATATCAAAATCAAGGCAAAAGCCATACTACTAGAATTTCATACATTTTTGCAAGCTTTTGGGCTCCGTCAGTTCCGAAAGCACAGGTGAGGTTACGCAGGGTAACACCACAAACAGGCTAGGTTCACGCCGCCTCTAGGGCGTCGTCTCGCTCTCCCTAAGTGAGAGTCAGGGGTCTGGAGCGTCGGGACGCCCGTCCCAGCACCCCTCAGGTGTACCAACCCATAGAACCTGTTTTCTAGCGCCCTCTACCATCTCATGCTCTCATTTACCATAACAAAACCCAAGTAGAGACCCTTGTAAACGGGACAATGATTGCCTAAGGGGCATATGTGAATGTTTGCATTGGCGAGATGCAGTGAAATACACCGTAGTGCCCTCTTTCGGTCTTTGCTACTACCTGTCTGACAATTATTGTCTAATTGACAGACAGATAACGACCTGCTTTTCTGCAGATACCGTTACAGTGACCTCTATTGTCTTTGAGGAAGACAATCCTACTTATTTATTTGAAGGAGATGCCGAAAACAAATACTTCACGGGCAATATGCCCCGACTGGCGTTGCATTACTTCAACATCTCCATGGATGTCGCCACATCCTTCATCAAGACCAAATAACAAGATCGAAACCGGTCATTGTCTAGTATTTGGTGTGCACTGCGCGCTGCGAAACGGAGCGCTCTGATTGGCTACCCAGTCAGCACAGGTTCATCCTCAGGATGTACTTAGTACACATTCTTTGGACATATGGGATATCCTAAGGAAGTCCTCCAAAAACTCCAGGATATCCTTAGGACACCCAAATGGGACAGCCCAGATCTTACTGATAATGTCCTAATGACATCCTAATTAATATCCTCAGGACATCTGGAGTATTGGATAAGGACAAATGTGGAGATGTCCTGAGGAGGAATGGTTACTGCCTTTGTTAGGTTATTCAATCTAAAAGTCCAAATAGACGGCATGTGGAGTGACACATCACACGCCAGGTATGCTGCTAAATATACCAATCCACAGGAACTCACGCCTATCTGTTCTATAAGGACACGTTGGCGTGTCACTCTTCAGGCTGTCTATTGGGATTTTAATGCACCTTTTAGCTTGATTACTTTTGAACTTGTCGTGCCCCGAGAATCTAAATCATGTATTTTCTGATTTATACATATGTATAAATATGAGACAATTTTTTAAATACAATCACTTTGAAAATGCACTTCTATCTATGCATTCAGTTTTTGCAAGAAGGAACTGGAAAATAAAACAATTTATTAGTGAAAATAATATATTCTAAAATATTGCGGGTAATTCATTTATTCCTGTGTAATCCTCTCCAAAAGGCAGCTTTGCTCTCGGTTGTGGTGGTCTACAGAGTATTTTATTATTTAGTGGGACGTCCACAATCACTTTCATCATCACTGTCTAATAATCTCAAAGGTCTAACCCTTTTCTTATCCTATTATTATTATCAAAATTTTCAGAGTCCGTATCTAAGTTAGAAGTATTTTCTGCTTGTTTCCATTTTGTCCGTGCTTTTTCAAAATTATCTGTAATAGGTAAAAAGGTACATAATTTAAGAAAGTAATTAATAACCTACATTTCTGCAAAATTTCACGGAAGTCAATTTTAAAACTAAACTGTCAAGATAAATTTCCAAATACAGCACACAAGTTTGAACATATTAGATAAAAAGGTTACACCCACCTGTTGCATCCAAGCATCTTGTGACATTATGAAGATTCCATGTTTGTTCAAAGGATTCACCCTTTTTAAGTGCTCTATCAAATCTATTCTGATCTTTAAAAGGTGGCCAAAATACTTTCTTTTTCATAGGGGTTAGCCACTTTTCGTGTACTATAGATACGCCACCACTTGACCACTCTACAATTACAAAGGCCATGATTGCTATCCTAAAAACATATTTTATTTTTATTAACAAAATAATAAATAATAACATCAATCCCACAAGAACCATATACATACCAGTGTCACAGATCATAATCACAAGACCATAAATCAGTAATCAATTCGTAAATAAATTAATTAAATTAATCATAGTAATGAATATAACAGAGACTATTATATTTTATCTATGACTATCACATCCATCACAATCATCATATCACACATACACAAATTACTGAAACTCAGTAATTTGCAAAGAATTTGTGCACACGTATCCCATCAACCTGACGCTGCGCCGCAAGATGGCTACTTTACTACTTTCACTTTCGTTCCGTGACTTCCGTGTCCGTGTTCCGTTAAGACGCGATCACGTGAACAGAATTAAACCGAGACGGATGAACAGCTTCCTCACGGTATGGTTATAAGACTAGACATGGTAATCTGTTTAGAATACCCCATCACAAAACATCTTTATATGAGAAAACACCGTCCTACATGGGCATTAAATTTATGAACCATTTGCCAGTAAATATTAGAACTGAACGCAATTTTAACTCGTTCAAATCAAAATTGAGAAGATATTTGACTGAAAATTGCTTTTACAGCATAGCAGATTTTACTCGTTGACACTTATGTTTTAATGCTTTAATGTTTTAATATAGTCTTAAGATGTGACCGTGCTTTACTATCGATTTATTTGATGTTCTGTAAATGTTATACGTGTGAAATTAGTATTGACTTGTCCAATGTCATGTATATGTGATCTGTCTGGATAAATAAATTATTATTATTATTATTATTATTATTATGATTGGATGAAAAGAAATTACGTGCCTCTTTAACCAATCAAAACAGGAAGAAGCTGTTCCTTTCCACATCATGGTGGAAAAGCTCCCTCGACTTTATCATCATATATTATAACATAAACTAAGCTTATTGATTACTAACTTGTTTCAGTAATTAATTTGTGCTCATTGATATTATTTTATTACCTAGGCATTGTTTATTTCAATATTAATTTCAAAAAAGCTATGGCATAATTATTTTTATTACCCTTTTCGTAACGTAGCACTTAGCTATTATGAGAGAAATATAATAATTTGTTTTAGTTACATGCCACCTTAATTTCCTACTGATGTAGGTAGGTATAGGTCAAGGATTGTTAACTGTTTACAGGATTGCTCGATCCCTATACTACAATGTAATCCATAATTGTGAGGTCATCAAAGATCCAAAGATCTCGAACTTGTAGAAATAGGTACACTTTATACTGTTATTACAAACTTTAATAAATAATAATATTAATAATCATTCAAATAAGAAAATTCTCTTGCAAATGTGAAATATAACAAACACAAAATAGGTATATTTTGACAATTGGATTACATATATCTTCGATGACGTCACAAAGGCGGATGACAAAATTGAGCGATCGAGCAATCGAGCAATCCTGTAAACAGTTAACAATCCTTGGGTATAGGTACCTTATTTTAGCATTTGTTTAATTTGTTTAGATTTATCTCCCAATAAATTATAACTATTTTTCAAAATATGCCCAAAAATGGCCTCACCAAATATTTATGGGATATCCAGACTTGATGAATATAGGACTTTCCATTGCGGATGTTACCGGGATTATAATAGCCTCAAGAGATATTTACAGGATATTCATTCAGGACTTGCCTAGGATATCCTCTACTTGGACATTTTGAGGATGAAGTTGGCTTATAAATTTGTCCTGAAAACATCCTCAGGATAATAATCCCAGGCAGGGATATCAGGACTTGATTAGGATATCCTATGGAGAGAGTGTGCTGTGAGGGTAAAGGCTTCATATAAATATGAACTTTGGATTTTCAGGCTCATTTGTGCTTATTTGCCTTTTCAGGGATCTCATGTAACGTTTAGTGCATGACATCATGTCGTCAGATCATTCATCGATTCCGATATTTCCGATTCGTCATTGTCTGGTATTTGGTCTTGATGAAGGATGTTGCGACATCCATGGAGATGTTGATGTAATGCAACGCCAGTCGGGGACATTGCCCGTGGAGTAGTTGTTTTCGGCATCTCCTTCAAACAAATAAGAAGGATTGTCTTCCTCAAAGACAATAGAGGTCGCTGTAACGGTATCTGCAGAAAAGCAGATCGTTATCTGTCTGTCAATTAGACAATAATTGTCAGACAGCTAGTAGCAAAGACCGAAAGAGGGTACTACGGTGTATTTCACTGTATCTCGCCACTACAAAAAAGGATAGTAGTATTGAAAAACGAGATAATACCAACACATGGAGGACTAACGAACCAATATTTTTATGTAGGTACCAAATATTTGAAATAAATTTTGTACAATATTTAGGCATTTAATATTTTTCAAAAATCACAAATTGTATTGTCTCTTAATGGAAGAACAAATGTAAATAGGTATTTAATTATCTCCCTTAGAACTTCTCAAAAATCTAATTGTAATTTAACAATCTATTCTTCACATTGTATTTTCTTTAAGTTGAAAAATTTAATTCTTTCATTCTTCTTGTCTTATATATGCTTCGAGTCGAAAATAATTATTTTAACTGGAGTAACTGAAATACGGAATTAAATATAAATCAAAGTCATTTTTGACTAGCCTCCTAGTCCAGTAATATAAGGATTCATCTGCTAAAAAAATCCAAGTGAGCTGAAATTTTGCATACACCTTTACTTTTATATTACTAATAATGTGGCAAAAGTCACTACCGATATGTTGCTTGCGTTTCAAGTTATTCAAGGTCAAATGTCACAGAAATCGGTTTTTCGCAAATATTTTGCTTCCTGTATGTCCTATGACTTTTTTGGTTATTATGGAAAATAAAGATTAAAATATGCTCTTCAAAAAATTTTATATACATATTTTACGTAAAATCAATAGTTTTCACTCTATACGCCAGGAAAGGACAGGGTAGCGGTGCATCGGTTTCAACACCACCTCAGAGGCAGGATACAAGGCGCATTCTTTTACATGGTTTCCCAGTAGGCCTAATCCATGAGTTTGCTCTTTTTATAGTGTCTTCTACAGCTTATCCTCATTCTCGTTCTCTATCCCCTCTTTCACTTCTTCGTCCTCTGTCACTCCTCCATGTTCTCGTTCTCTGTCCCCTCCTCCAAGTTCTCATAGTTTGTCCCCTCAAATACCTATTCGTTCTCTTCTATGTCGTAGTTACTTTCTTCCACAACATTTTCTTTTCCTTCTGTTGTATTTTGTGTCAAGAGGTCAACGGGATCAAACTCATTATATCCTTCATCCTGAATATTTCCTTCGGTAGCACTATCGACATTTGCGTTGAGACATGATTGACCGTGACAATGACCACAAAGTATTGAACAGGACAGTCCAACTTTTCTGCACCCGCAATTTGTGTTACATCCTTTAGTGCAATTGCAAAAAATTGTATTTAAAAGTAGGTCTGGTGCAGGTGGCAATAAAGTCTTAATGCGTTCCAAAACATTATTTATCTTCCATCCCCATTGTTCAGGATTTAAATCATTTCCAAGCCAATTCTGTACTTGATAATACACTCGACTTAGATGTTGACTTGATGTTGATGAAGTCTTGTTGACTTCGCAAATGTCATGTATCGATAATTTTCAATGGATAATTCTGATTTAGGAGCTCCATAGATTGCCAGAAGAATGCGTAATCTATTTTCCAAAATCGTCTCTACTGTACAATTTTTCTGCTTAAAAACGTCCGCAAATTGATGCAACTTAAGGCGCCTCTCGAACATTTTAAAAACTTATTTTTCCTTTGTTAAAGAGTGCTGAGCCAGTCACAGCCGGTAATATTGTGTTGTAATAGCTATTTATGTAACCAGTTGGAAAAAGTACTATTTTGTGTAACGAGCAGATTTCTAGAATGCGAGTTACACAAAATAGTGTTTCCCAACGTGTTTCATATAAAATTTTTTCTAATTTTGAGTATACGACATGCATGTCTATCAATACTGACTTAAACTGAATTATTTTTTTTAATTTATAAATCACATTATGTTCATATTTGTGTACTGTTGCTAAGATACTTAAGCTTTTTATTTACTGTCAAGATTGACATTTCTTGAAAATAATTTTTCGTAGAAGAAAATCAGTAAATATACCAGTTACCATCATGGCAGATACCAAAAGCCATATTTCTAGTGATATAGAAGAAGCGGCCCAATGCGCTTTATCTACTGTTATTCCGACAAAGTAGAAGTTGTTAATTTTTTGTGGTATATATTTCATAACTGATGGTGAAACAAACGTTTCATCACCAGTTGTATAATATTTTACTTTTCATAACTACCTAGTTATGAAAATTAAGACGCTTCTTAACGTCAAAGAGTTTTGAAAACTGTCACTTTAAATGTCAAAATTAGAAAAATGTATAAGTAGAATAGCTATGCCGATCCTGCTTCAAAATTCAAGATGGCGGCTGGAGCAGGATCGGCATAGCTTTTCACCGACTACGTTACAGTCCAAGTAGGCTGGCAGGTGTCACGCTTCACATCGCGTCTGGCGACTGTTCGGTGGATGTTGATGAGCTGTACTTATTTATTACTATAACTTTGAATTTATCTTGGGTTAATGATCTAAATAAAATACTGCAATATATGAAATCATTTATTTTGTTTATTACAATTCATATACAATAAAACATGTTACATTACATACGTTAATACATTGTCCTTATTAATCCAAGAATTATGTTTATCATCATAACCTAACCATTTGATAAATACTATGGTTCTATGTTTTTTGAAATTGATTCTGGCAGGCTTGTTTAGCTCATTGACAATATCGTATTTCACACTTGTTGCATATTTATTAAATTTGTTAGGAGATTTCATATTGGATTCCAAGTAATATTATAGTATGCATTCCTCCTTCTTATATATTTAATCCCACAGGAACTCATATAAAGAATTCTACAAATAAATTACTGTTCGTAGTTTGCGCATCCTTTTCTCGAAACGAGATATTCAGCCCAACCGCGTATCACTTATGTTACCGTAATCAAATGGCTTTTGATGGGATATTAAATTTAGTTTTGATGCAAGAAATGCATGAGTAGCAACAAATGTATTGCAATATACAGCCTTTCGTATTTTTTAATGGAAGTTATGTTTAATTAAGGTACAATCAAAAAGTACAGAGACGTATTTTTTATAAGTTATTTCGATTGTCTAAAGAATTTCTTCCACAGAACTTTTATAGTCCCTCTCTCAGACGGGTTTGTTTTACCGGTGATGAATAACTTATTTTCTTGAATAAATTGTAGTACATAGTTGTTCATATTGGGCCGTTGTTGTTTTCTTTTGGCTTTTTCCTTCCATAATTTGGACTATTCACACAAATACACAAATTAGGCCTTAATCTAATTAAACGTCAAATATGTCACGCTAACTCTAAACCCTAGTTTGTTATGGTTCTGTAACATCTCGGCGGATTATCCTTGTCTTGCACAAGAATACATATTAAGCTATTTCACTTTACACGAACATACACGACTTTGTATCTGTTATGAAAGAGTTATAACATGCAGTATAACGTCCCACGTTATTCGAAGATACTCGGTACGACTTTTGCACTTGCACGTTATAAAACATGTTATTTTTATATCATAACATAACAGGCGTACGTTAAATTTATTGAATATGATACGCGGTTGGGCTGATTGTCACCCCGACGTAACTGTACGTTGACTAGTTCTGTCAAGTTAAACTCCTTCTCATTTGTAATAGTTATGGTATCATTAGGATAACCCAGTACATATTCAATCATAACTGACTCGTAGAAGAAAACGTGACATGTTTTTATATTAGATATTAGATATGTCTTACTATTTTCTTTAAAGGCCCCGGACTAAAATGTTAAAATAACATTATAATAAAGTTCCTTTACTATGTTTTCTGCAATGTTTGTAGACATTACATCAAAATCTTCATGATCCTCAAAGGAATGTTGTGGTTGACTTATGTGTCTACCAAATTTATTGATTGTCATTTTTAAGCTAGTTATAAGTTTCTCCTTATTACTCAATAATTTTAGATTCACGCAACTCTTTGATAATAGACGCGATCTCGTTAGTATGACCTGTATGACTAGCGGTTTGAGATGAAACTAAAAGCCGTAATGTATCAACAAATTCATTAGGAGTCCCAGTATACGTAATCTATTGGACTATTCAAGGCTTTCATTAACATACCAAGACCCAACCTCTTTCGAGTTAGAAGTTGTATGCTACTAGGTCTAGGTTAGTGGTTGTATAGTCAAAGCGGAGATGATTTTCTTATATTTGTAAGATCCATTACCTTGAATTTGTTCATTTTCAGAGTAGTTTCTTTTCTTAGCATTCGTTCGTTTATCAACGTCTAAGTAGTTTTTTCTATGACCTTCTGTGAAACCAATTGGTTGTTTCTTAAAAACCAACTCATATAGTTCAGGAGTCCCCTTATAAGTTAATCCACCTATAATTAAATCGTTACCATCGATTTGTGGAGATGCGTTGCCAATTTTTAACTCATTAAGGTCTGGATCGACTTTATACCTAAAGTCAAACTCAATATGTACATCACCAATCATTTTATGAACATATTCTCGAGGTAAGGGATCCAGTTGATCCAAATAGTACAATGTATCTGGTGCATTACTTAAGGTTTGAATGTAGTCTTTTGCTTCTTGTATATTTTTATATAGTTCTTTATTACTTTCCACATTATCTCCGTCAGCCATATCATTACCATTTGAATTTCCTTCTGCAATAATTGACGTATCTAAGAAACTTGGTGCGTTAAAAATCCTCGAGGTGTTATATTTTGCTTTGCTTTTTTTCGGTGATAAAGGAGAAATTAGATTTTACTTCCCTTTTTACAGGCTCCTCACTTTTTATGTTTGACTCTCCATCAAGTTTCTCAGCAATTGTTTGTAAACGCTTCGTGATAGGAAGAAACGATTGTTCTTGAATTATACTTCCTTCTTTCAGACCATTTAGCTTTTGCTTTACTTGGTTCCTACTTTGTATTAACAATTTTTTTACTTCAACTTCCTTTCTATTCATATCGAAATCACAAATTCTTCTTAACTTCAGTAAAAGCAGTAAAAACAGGTCTTAGGCAGTATAAAACAGGTCTAATGCAGTAAAAAACAGGTCTCAGGCAGTATAAAACAGGTCTGATGCAGTAAAAAACAGGTCTCAGGCAGTATAAAACAGGTATGATGCAGTAAAAAACAGGTCTCAGGCAGTATAAAACAGGTCTGATGTAGTAAAAAACAGCATAGTGCTGAGTGTGGGTCTAACTCTAGGAACACTAATAATGATGAACATTATTATCTCTCTTTATAAATGTATGTAATGATCAAATTCCTTTCTATATCTACCATTACTAATATCACTATTCTTATCAATCACCATAAAACCATATTTGTCTTTCCAGCATACTGAACAAATTTCTTCTTCTAGGTAAAACTGTTGATTGTTTTACAATGCGCATGACGGAAGAAATACTTTAAATAAATCTTAGCCTATGATTGTGTATGTATATATATATATTAAAATGTATTGTTTTTGGTGGTATTATTTTTTATTATTTTATTTGATTTTTGTATTTGTTTGGGTGCCAATATCTAAGATTTTTTATAATATATTTTTTTTTTATTTATTATATGTTTATGTGAATGTTTACCCTAGCTTGCTCAGTTTTTTTTTTCTTTTTCTTTTAAGCATGAAAATCTCACCTCAGTAGTCAGTTCAGCAGGAATCAGCCTTATTCTATGCAAACAATAAACTAGGCAGATCTAAATGTGTGACACGAAATATTTATTCTTATAAATATGCAAATCATTAACAAACTCTTACAAATATGGTAAAAATGATATCTTTATCTATTTAACAATGAAAACTGTTTAAACCCCTATTCTTATTTACCTAATTATAGTAATAAGACAGATTTTTATCAGTATCCTACCTTTACTGCAATCAGATAGGTATTGAATTTTTTATCTAACTGACTAATTTGTGTATAGGCAAACCTCTATACTTTTGTTGCAATAAAAGTTGCATACCTTCAACTTTCAGTTGCTTATTTTATGAGTTAATACTGTCAAATGTCAAATATAAAAATGGTGTTTAAAACAAAACAATTAATGTCTCTGATATTTCAAGTGAACTTACAGTTATTAATTATTGATATTTAATATTTTATATGGCCAAGTAAGTAATGAATTGTTTCTATTGTTTAAGTAAAATTTTTTTTACGATATCGATTTTTTTATTTTAGCTAGCTAGCATTAATTTTGTGCACAATACCTTGTTGTCTCTAATATGATGCTGTTATGGCAAAATTTATGGGCTATGCCTCTTTCTTCGGCTGATTTTTGGAATAATCAGGCTCACTGGAACACTGGATCTCTCTGATGCTGGAATTTTCTGGATCCTGGTTGTTACCCACTGGATTCTGATTTCCCTTGTTTAGGTTAGTTAACATGCACTATTTTATGTAAAATTTTGATTAAAATTTCTACTTTATATTCAAATTTATACTTTTAAATTCTCTTCTCATTTTAAACGACGCTACTCCTTCTAGAATTTTCTTCCCATCTCTGTTGCTAACACAAATTTTATTGTTTTTCCTCTATAGTCAATTATTTTCACTATTTGATTTTGTGTGTTTATTTATGCTAAAGGTTCCATGCACTGTGGTTATGCTTTGCACTTTATTTTTTATTTTTCACTAATCACTATTAGTTCCTAATTCACTCTTAAAACTACTACAAATATTGTTTTTAATTCTTTATAAACTATTTACAATGTCATGATCTGGTTTAATTTCATAATAAAGTTATATTTTGTCCATATTTGTATTTAAATTTTATATAATGTATGTGTCACTTTAGCTATTGTTCTACTGTCAAATTCAATAATAAATTTTATAAATTTGAATTTCAGATGGATATTTCTCTATGGAAATTGCATATTGGATGGAATAGATGGTTTCATTTGAATCTCTGGAATTTTATCTTTCTTTTGATATGCCTTGCACTGGGTTTTGTGTTCGAATAAATGATTTCTGTGTCAAATTTAGTAACAAAGTATACCTATTTGGATATGTTTTGGTATGATATTTTAATTTATTTTATTTATCAACATTATTTGAGCCAATAGATATATGATTGAATGATTTACTATGTTTGTCTTTTCATGATTAATATAATTTATTTTGCCTGCTTTGCAATTCACGAAGAATTCAATACTTTGGTTCGCTTTGTAGCGTTTACATGCGATAACTTAAATAGTAATTCTTTATAACATTTCATTCTATTGCAATATATATATATATATATATATATATATATATATATACGCGTAAAACAACCAAGTGACACCAAATTATAACTAGACCTTCTCGCACTCAATTTTTTTCTAAATAATGCAACTAAGTGACTCCCTATATATATACTTTCTCTATATATGCGTTTTGGCACAACTATATATATATATATATATATATATATATATATATATATATATATATATATATATATATATATATATATATATACATATATATATATTATATATAGGTATAGTGAAAAATATTTGTAGCGAAGTAGAACAATAAAGGATCAGCGTGGTGCAGTGCCAATAACACCGTTCTCTCACTGAAATCCACGGCAGCATTGTGTTCGAAGTTTTTTCGAGACTGTTAAGTAAATACTTTACCGAAATAATCTTGAGTCGCTCCTACGGCACCACAACTATGCTTAACTGCAGATCTTCTTGTATTTTGATACTAGAAGCACTGAAGATGCCATCTATACATATATGGCAAAACGTCTGCAGTTAACCATTGACTAAACTGGGCTAAACAGCCCAGAAAGTTTGCAAGAATGTATGATGTATGAAAGTAAGATACATCATTCAATTGACATCGGCCGTGAAAACCTACGAACTGCTTAAGTTCAGCTAATATAAGGATAAATTAAAATAAGTCAATGTCATGTCACTTCTTTCAATGATGGTCATATTTTTAAATACATCTGTCATTTATATTTACAATATCTTATCATTGATTCATGACTGATTCCATATCAGCAAAATAATGGGTTTACAAACCCATTATTTTGCTGATTCATGGGAAACGGAGAGACTAATCTGGGTAACAATTAATGAAGTAATTCAAAGCATAAAATTAATTTCGCATACTTTTTACACATACATCAAATCACATAATGTAGTGATGTGTTATCACAGTGTGATTACAGTTATTTCGACGTACTTATATTCCTTTCTTTTAATTCAAGTAAAGGTGAAACAAATGTCCTTCTTAGCTGCCAGGATTTGCGATTTCCACTTTTATTTTTTTTTGGTTTTTTAAATATTGCAACTTACTTTTTATTTGTGCAAGCATTCTATCAGAAGATAAATATTTTTTTGAAAATGAAGCTATTTTAGTTGTGGATGGATATAACGAGTCGTTGTTTAAATATTTCTTTAAATGAACCCGTATTAATTCTATCTCATTTGAGGACCAAGATTTCCTAGCAACTATTGAACGTGGCTTCTTGACAGGAAGAATATTTTCCTATATCTCTTCCTCGTCGGTAGTCACGAGTTTATCTCGTCGGCTTCGATTTTCTAATTTTCCTCTTCTTCAGAAGGTACACAATCATCTGCTTAAGAAGTTTTGGATGCTCCTATGTAGTTAAGGAAATAAAAATATTACTAATAACAATTTGAAAGGCCCTTAAATGATAACTCTTATAAACAAGGAAAATATATTATGATGCAAGAGTTAAACTAATTAAATAAACTGTATTCATTTCACATCAATAATTAAGAAACAATAAACATAAAATAAAACTGACTAATTAAATATTCAAAAATCTACCACTAAATTTTAATAAGTCACATTAATTATGATATAGGGTGGGCCAATGAAAAGTAGTATTGACCTCATTTTTACTGGAAGACTATTTATTAAAAAACACCTTTCACCTTCCTTAGTGTTTACATTTAGATAATAAATATTGGTATTCGTTTAGTATAAGCCATGGAGAATATTTTACTTTATATTTATTTATATTAAAAAAAATTTAAAGAAAAAATCTTCGCTGCTAAGACGCTATAAAATAACAGGTGATTTTGCTGTATATAATGAATTTAAAGGTATTAGAGACCAACTAAACAAAGACATTAGCCTTGCTCAGTAAAACTATTGGCAACATTTACAGGATAACATAAAAAGAGATGTTAAATCTTTTTGGGGCTATATTAAGTCAAAAAGTTCTACTTCTGATATTCCCAATAGTATAACGTATAATGGGGAAATTTTACATACTATGCAGGATGTTGTTAATGGTTTTGGTAACTATTTCAATTCAACTATTATAAAGCCAACGGTATCAAATCACATATCAAACGAATCATTGATTGGTAGTCAGTATTTGCACTTTTCACAATTTAATGATAATGATGTTATTCGTGCTCTCTTGAAACTAAAGTCCAAACATACCAAAGGTCCTGATAATATTCCTGCTTTTATTATTCGGGATTGTGCTCATGCTCTGGCTGTACCTCTTTCTGTTTTATTTAATTTGGCGCTACGTACTTGTTTGCTTCCAAATGTTTGGAAGAGCTCTCGAATTTGCCCCGTATTTAAGAAAGGAGATAAAGGCAATATTGAAAACTATAGGCCGATTACCATAATAAATAACTTTGCGAAGGTTATGGAAATTGCATTGCACGATAGATTATATCCACACTTTCAAGCACAAATATCTATTCATCAACATGGTTTCATGGCAAATAGATCAACAACAACGAATTTATTTTGTATCACTCAATTTATTGCTCAATGTATGGACAATAACACTCAGGTGGATGTTATATATACAGATTTTTCGAAAGCGTTCGACAGGCTAGATCATTGTATTCTTCTTAAAAAACTCGAACAGGCAGGAGTATCCACTCCACTTGTGAAGTTTTTCCAATCTTACTTGACTGATAGAAGACAACATGTTGAATGTCGCGGTTTTGTATCTGATCAATTTTTAGTAACATCTGGAGTGCCCCAGGGTTCGATTCTTGGCCCACTCTTTTTTGTGGTGTTTTTGAATGACATAATCAGGGATATCAATGTATCTTATCTGTTGTATGCTGATGATGTCAAAATTTACCGTGCTATACACACTAGTTCAGATTGCGTTACACTTCAAAAATGTCTTGATAAAATTAATATCTGGTGCACTAGAAACAATCTTCCCTTGAATATTGCTAAATGCAATGTTATGACATTTACAAAAAAAAGTCTATCCGATTCTCTACAATTACACCATTGACAGCACACCATTGAATCGCCCCGACTTCATTAAAGATTTGGGAGTAATATTTGACAGTAAATTGACTTTCAATTTGCACGTGAATGAAGTTGTCAAAACTTCTTATAAGAGTTTGGGATTTGTTATTCGCAATGCTAAGGGGTTCAATGATATATCTACTTTGATGTTGTTATTTAATGCACTTGTTAAATCCAAACTTGAATATTTTTCCTTAGTATGGCAACCTGGATACGACACGTATACAGTAAGTCTGGAAAATATTCAGAGGCGTTTTCTAAAGTTTGTTGCTTTTAAAGTGGATGGTCAATACCCTCCAATTGGAACACCTATTCCAAATAGATAAATGATGTATTTTATATTTTGTGATATTTTTCCCATTCTATAATTGGTTTAAGTAATGTTGGATGGTGTATACTAAAATAAAAATAAAAATAAAATAAAAATATAAATGTTTTAATAATAATAGTTTCGTAGCCCTTTTGGGAAACTTGAAGGACCAATATCTCGTTTATTTTAAATGTAACACCCTGTATATTTTTAATGGATCAGATTCAGAGTTGAAAACTATCGATCTATTATCCAAATATTTTAAATTTCAAATAACTAAAAAACTATTACCTTTGGGTATATAACATACTAATATGGATCGACAGTTTTCAATTCTGTATCTGATCCATTAAAAATATACAGGGTGTTCAATTTCAAATAAACGAGATATTGGACCTTAAAGTTTTCCAAAAGTGCTACGAGATTATTAACACCTTGTATAATTTATAAAACATTTATAAATATACTATTGGCCATGTTATATATACCATGGCTTATACTAAACGAATACCAATATTTATTGTCGAAATGTGAAAACTAAGGAAGATACTTATTATTTTCACTAAAGTCTGCATTTGTAATTTTTTATAGAAAATATTAAATACCTTGGAAACTATAAAGTTTAGCTATAACAAAAAATGTTACGTGGACTGAAAGCACTTGCGATGGGGAATCCAATAAGCTAATAATATACATGGTGTTCCATTTAAAATAAGAAAGTTTGTATGGATTGGAAGTATGTGAACGCTCTGTATATCTGTAACCAATTTCAAAGTATAGCCCTTATTATTTCTGAAAACTTTTGTAGTAGATATTTTTTTCTAAGGTTGATAATAATAGTGGAGGAATAAAGGAATCTCAGACGAATGGGTCACCCTGTATACTATAATTATTACATATAAATTGCGTGATAAAGAAACTAAGCTTAATTTTAATTCAAATTTAGCACGTACAAAATATTTTTGTAACCGTTTGAGCAATTTATATTGATTTTTGTCAGGTCGTAGATAAATAGTAATGACACTATTGAAGCTATTGAAAAGACGTTAATTAAGACATATTTGTCGAAAATTCTTGCAAAAACCAATAGTCTGTCTTCTTTTTTGAGAAAATGTCTTGTTTAATTGGTTATTTACTGGAAAAATTTTTTATATACCTACCAACAATTGTTGTAAAAGGTTTAGAAATTATATTTCTAAATTCACATAAAATACGAGCACATTCTCGCATTTTATTTCTAGCTAAAGCAGTTCGTTTTTTTATATTCTTGCTCGTTTGCAAAAGCTGCACGCCATATTCCAAAATAATAGAGTCTGATATTACAATTTTTCCAATTTCGTCCAACCTATTAATAAGTAAAATAGGAACTGATTGAGGTGAGTTCGTGAAGATGAATATAATTAAATAAGACAATACACCTTACTTCACATATATATCTATTAGTAATGCTAAATATATACCTTTCGAGTACCATGTACTCATCGTCGGTAGCTTAAACACTAACAAGTTTATAAATAAAGTCACCCAATTTATAGAGGATAAGGCTGTAAAATAAATGTATTTAGGTAAACTGCAGATGTCTGCCTGCCTGCTCTTTTTCCAAATTGTGGTTGGATATTTAGTATTATTACTTATTTACCATTGTAGACTATTTTTAGTACCGACATAAAGTACCGACAATAGACAATACATTTTATTGACGAAATTGTGTATGGACCAAAACGCATTTACCTTCAACAACAATATTTATAAACAAACACATGACACAACCATGGGCAATCCTCTATAGTCTTTTATTGCAGATTATTCCTTAATTATTTTGAAAATAACGTCAAAAACACCGCATTAGAATTCCCCAAAGTATGGAAAAGGTATGTAGATGACGTATTCGCAATTGTAAATAAAAAATTTCGATATACACAATTTCGTCAATGTACTACTCTCAGTACGATTCCATTAAATTTACCCTTGAATTAGAAAACAATTATTCATTACCTTTCTTAGATATTAAAATAATCAGACTTGACGAATCTTTGACTTTTGACATTTACAGAAAACCGACACACACACATAATTACATAAAAAACTCCTCAGTAACATACTGTAAATATAAAATGGCCGATGGCTGCATTTAACAGTCTAGTTTTTAGATTATTAAACCTACCACTCAATAATACCAACTATAACAAAGAACGTAATAACATTGCTAATGATAACGCTTATGAAAAGAAACAAATAGATAGAATCTTTTATAAACAAAAGTGAAAATTATTAATTAAAAGTTATACCACCTTAAGTCCAATAGAGGAAAGACAATATATATATATATACAAAATTCACATAGGTACCATCCTCAAATCAGTCATAAATTTGAAAATTTACTGAATAAAGTCAATATCATCCGTGCATTTAAATCTGGGATATACAAAATAAACTGTAGTAATTGTAACAAACTATACATCGGCCAAACAAAAAGGAATGTAATAACTAGACCATCCATATCACACAAAAAACTTTAATATAGATAAGTCGGCTCTAGCCTTACATAGTTACGAAACGGGGCACAAATTTAATGTAAACCATACCTCCTTCATAAAAGCCAGTACTTCTCAGAAGCTAAATACATTAGAATCAATATATATGAAGAAATATAAAAATCATTTACTGAATTTAGATTTAAGCCCATTATCTAATGACCTTTTAAATTTAATACCCTGTATATAAGAAAAATAAAATTAACAATAGCCAACAATAGTAAATAAGTAATAATATCCAACCACAATTTAGAAAAAGAGGAGGCAAGTAGACATCTGCAGTTTACCTAAATAAATTTATTTTACACCCTTATCCTCTATTAATTGGATGACTTTATTTATAAACTTGCTAGTGTTTAAGCTACCGACGATGAGTACATAGTACCTACTCGAAATGTATACATTTAGCATCGCTAATAGATATATATGTGAAGAAAGGTGTATTGTCTTATTTAATTTATGTAAAATAGGAGCTTAAAGAAGGTTAATCTTCTAGCAATCAAGAAGTGAATATAATAATATGGTTATACATCATATATCCACTGTTATTTTTATGTATCGTGGATTAAAGAAAAACATTTTTGCGACAAGCGAAATCATCAAAACTTAATAAAATTATTATTACCGCAAAAATGTTAATAAACCCTTATGTATTTTAATAGGTACCAAAGAAAAGAAAAATCTAATCATGACAATTAGGAATAAGGGAAATTTTAAAATTAAGAAAATAAGTGGAACAATTCTTCCTAAAAAACGTGTGCAACCGGCGTTTTTTGGAAAGCGTTAATGATTGTAATTATATTATTTGTGCAAAATGTAAAGGATTTTATAGAAGCACTTACATAGTTCGCCACAGCCGTCACTGTTTCGTAAATAATAGCAGTGATCATACAGCACATCCAAAAGTAGAATCTTTTATTCTAAGTTTAGAGACAGAGTATCAGGAATTCAGGAATATCTAAAAACAGATCGTTCTAGAAAAGAGCTGATAAAAAAGTAGATAAACAACTCATTTTTTTTTAGTTTTTATCAATTTCCATTTTATTAATATGAGGGAAACAAATTGTTTAATATTTTAATTATGAAGATTAACCTTCTTTAAGCTCCTATTTTACATAAATTAAATAAGACAATACACCTTTCTTCACATATATATCTATTAGCGATGCTAAATGTATACATTTCGAGTAGGTATTATATACTCATCGTCGGTAGCTTAAACACTAGCAAGTTTATAAATAAAGTCATCCAATTAATAGAGGATAAGGCTGTAATATAAATTTATTTAGGTAAACTGCAGATGTCTACTTGCCTCCTCTTTTTCTAAATTGTGGTTGGATATTATTACTTATTTACTATTGTTGGCTATTGTTAATTTTATTTTTCTTATATACAGGGTATTAAATTTAAAAGGTCATTAGATAATGGGCTTAAATCTAAATTCAGTAAATGATTTTTATATTTCTTCATATATATTGATTCTAATGTATTTAGGTTCTGAGAAGTACTGGCTTTTATGAAGGAGGTATGGTTTACATTAAATTTGTGCCCCGTTTCGTAACTATGTAAGGCTAGAGCCGACTTATCTACATTAAAGTTTTTTGTGTGATATGGATGGTCTAGTTATTACATTTCTTTTTGTTTGGCCGATGTATAGTTTGTTACAATTATTACAGTTTATTTTGTATATCCCAGATTTAAATGCACGGATGATATTGACTTTATTCAGTAAATTTTCAAATTTATGACTGATTTGAGGATGGTACCTATGTGAATTTTGTATATATATATATATTGTCTTTCCTCTATTGGACTTAAGGTGGTATAACTTTTAATTAATAATTTTCACTTTTGTTTATAAAAGATTCTATCTATTTGTTTCTTTTCATAAGCGTTATCATTAGCAATGTTATTACGTTCTTTGTTATAGTTGGTATTATTGAGTGGTAGGTTTAATAATCTAAAAACTAGACTGTTAAATGCAGCCATCGGCCATTTTATATTTACAGTATGTTACTGAGGAGTTTTTTATGTAATTATGTGTGTGTGTCGGTTTTCTGTAAATGTCAAAAGTCAAAGATTCGTCAAGTCTGATTATTTTAATATCTAAGAAAGGTAATGAATAATTGTTTTCTAATTCAAGGGTAAATTTAATGGAATCGTACTGAGAGTAGTACATTGACGAAATTGTGTATATCGAAATTTTTTATTTACAATTGCGAATACGTCATCTACATACCTTTTCCATACTTTGGGGAATTCTAATGCGGTGTTTTTGACGTTATTTTCAAAATAATTAAGGAATAATCTGCAATAAAAGACTATAGAGGATTGCCCATGGTTGTGTCATGTGTTTGTTTATAAATATTGTTGTTGAAGGTAAATGCGTTTTGGTCCATACACAATTTCGTCAATAAAATGTATTGTCTATTGTCGGTACTTTATGTCGGTACTAAAAATAGTCTACAATGGTAAATAAGTAATAATACTAAATATCCAACCACAAGTTGGAAAAAGATCAGGCAGGCAGACATCTGCAGTTTACCTAAATACATTTATTTTACAGCCTCATCCTCTATAAATTGGGTGACTTTATTTATAAACTTGTTAGTGTTTAAGCTACCGACGATGAGTACATGGTACTCGAAATGTATATATTTAGCATTACTAATAGATATATATGTGAAGTAAGGTGTATTGTCTTATTTAATTATATTCATCTTCACGAACTCACCTCAATCAGTTCCTATTTTACTTATTAATAGGTTGGACGAAATTGGAAAAATTGTAATATCAGACTCTATTATTTTGGAATATGGCGTGCAGCTTTTGCAAACGAGCAAGAATATAAAAAAACGAACTGCTTTAGCTAGAAATAAAATGCGAGAATGTGTTCGTATTTTATGTGAATTTAGAAATATAATATCTAAACCTTTTAACTCTGTTACAACAATTGTTGGTAGGTATATAAAACATTTTTCCAGTAAATAACCAATTAAACAAGACATTTTCTCAAAAAAGAAGACAAACTATTGGTTTTTGCAAGAATTTTCGACAAATATGTCTTAATTAACGTCTTTTCAATAGCTTCAATAGTGTCATTATTATTTATCTACGACCTGACAAAAATCAATATAAATTGCTCAAACGGTTACAAAAATATTTTGTACGTGCTAAATTTGAATTAAAATTAAGCTTAGTTTATCACGCAATTTATATGAAATAATTATAGTATACATGGTGACCCATTCGTCTGAGATTCCTTTATTCCTCCACTATTATTATCAACTTTAGAAAAAAATATCTACTACAAAAGTTTTCAGAAATAATAAGGGCTATACTTTGAAATTAGTTACAGATATACAGAGCGTTCACATACTTCCAACCCATACAAACTTTCTTGTTTTAAATGGAACACCATGTATATTATTAGCTTATTGGATTCCCCATCGCAAGTGCTTTCAGTCCACATAACATTTTTTGTTATAGCTAAACTTTATAGTTTCCAAGGTATTTAATATTTTCTGTAAAAAATTACAAATGCAGACTTTAGTGAAAATAATAAGTATCTTCCTTAGTTTTCACATTTCGACAATAAATATTGGTATTCGTTTAGTATAAGCCATGGTATATATAACATGGCCAATAGTATATTTATAAATGTTTTATAAATTATACAAGGTGTTAATAATCTCGTAGCACTTTTGGAAAACTTTAAGGTCCAATATCTCGTTTATTTGAAATTGAACACCCTGTATATTTTTAATGGATCAGATACAGAATTGAAAACTGTCGATCCATATTAGTATGTTATATACCCAAAGGTAATAGTTTTTTAGTTATTTTGAAATTTAAAATATTTGGATAATAGATCGATAGTTTTCAACTCTGAATCTGATCCATTAAAAATATACAGGGTGTTACATTTAAAATAAACGAGATATTGGTCCTTTAAGTTTCCCAAAAGGGCTACGAAACTATTATTATTAAAACATTTATATAAAGTAAAATATTCTCCATGGCTTATACTAAACGAATACCAATATTTATTATCTAAATGTAAACACTAAGGAAGGTGAAAGGTGTTTTTTAATAAATAGTCTTCCAGTAAAAATGAGGTCAATACTACTTTTCATTGGCCCACCCTATATCATAATTAATGTGACTTATTAAAATTTAGTGGTAGATTTTTTAATATTTAATTAGTCAGTTTTATTTTATGTTTATTGTTTCTTAATTATTGATGTGAAAAGAATACAGTTTATTTAATTAGTTTAACTCTTGCATCATAATATATTTTCCTTGTTTATAAGAGTTATCATTTAAGGGCCTTTCAAATTGTTATTAGTAATATTTTTATTTCCTTAACTGCATAGGAGCATCCAAAACTTCATCCAGAAGTTGGATGAAGTTTTGGATTGCTTATTGCAATATTTGCAGCCTCCACAATCTCTTCCGACTCACAATTATTCATTGTGCACTAAACAAACTGTAAACTAAACCAAACTAACATCTTAATTTGACAATTCTTTTTGTTTGTTTATTTTGTAGTTATGACAATAACTCAACGACTACTAAATAAATGCTCAAATCCGAATACAATAATTCTGGTGCTACTTACTTCATAATAACAAAATATGTGTTTTTAAGTTAATGAGACCGTGGAAAAAATAGTATATACCATTCGGGAGAAATGCTATTTTGTCCTCGGTGCAATGTAGCCTTCGGGCTTCAAATTGCACCTCTGCCAAAATAACGCATTTCTGTCCCTTATAGTATAATATACTATTATGCTTTGCATTACTTCATTAATTGTTACCCAGATTAGTCTCCCCGTTTCCCATGAATCAGCAAAATAATGGGTTTGTAAACCCATTATTTTGCTGATATGGAATCAGTCATGAATCAATGATAAGATATTGTAAATATAAATGACAGAAGTATTTAAAAATATGACCATCATTGAAAGAAGTGACATGACATTGACTTATTTTAATTTATCCTTATATTAGCTGAACTTAAGCAGTTCGTAGGTTTTCACGGCCGATGTCAATTGAATGATGTATCTTACTTTCATACTTCATACATTCTTGCAAACTTTCTGGGCTGTTTAGCCCAGTTTAGTCAATGGTTAACTGCAGACGTTTTGCCATATATGTATAGATGGCATCTTCAGTGCTTCTCGTATCAAAATACAAGAAGATCTGCAGTTAAGCATAGTTGTGGTGCCGTGGGAGCGACTCAAGATTATTTCGGTAAAGTATTTACTTAACAGTCTCGAAAAAACTTCGAACACAATGCTGCCGTGGATTTCAGTGAGAGAACGGTGTTATTGGCACTGCACCACGCTGATCCTTTATTGTTTTACTTCGCTACAAATATTTTTCACTATACCTATATATAATATATATATATATATATATATATATATATATATATATATATATATATATATAGTGGTGCCAAAACGCATATATAGAGAAAGTATATATATAGGGAGTCACTTAGTTGCATTATTTAGAAAAAAATTGAGTGCGAGAAGGTCTAGTTATTATTTGGTGTCACTTGGTTGTTTTACGCGTATATATATATAGTGCACAGAATGTTCCCCTCTTATGAGTCAAGAATTAGGGGTGTTTCTTAGGTCTTCATAGTTCATACGCATCGTTCATGTTGGATATTATTTCATCATTATCAATAGAAAACAAATAGACCAATGCTTTTTAAGTGACCAATTGACCCATAATGAATTTAACATAAAAGTAAAAAGAGCTTTCAAGGTGGCATTGAAGAGTTTGGAACACTTGAAGGAATACCTAGAGTTTTCAAAAGAGTGTCTAATTCTTGGCTGTGAAGAGCGAAGAGCGGACCTCATATGAAAATGACTGGAGGGTCATTATATGTATTGCAGGATTTACGATTTAAGTTTTTCGTTAATTAAATGCATCTTCAATTTTTATTTCAGGATTTGTGCATCGTAGTTAAGAAAATAATTCAATAGGAGCTTTTTTATGTATAAAATTCTGAGAAATCTCATTATTAAGTTACAAAAAGATAGCTACTTAGTTAAGTAAAAAAATTAGTACACCACCAATTTTTTCCATCAAAAGCAGCATAATCTAATAAAATTTTAGTTCACTAAATATAGCTATTTTTAAAATACATATAAGGAAATCATTGCATTTACTACCTAGTAACCCTTTTTCCCCTTTCTGGGACAAATATTGTATAGAAGAACAGAAAAGGCCCAATTCTCATTAAAATAGCGTTATGTGCAAACTTACGTATTAGGTACTGATGAGCCAGTAACTGAATTTTAGTTAATATGCATCTTTTTTCTAACTGCAAAATTATCTCTTGGGGATATTCACATTTTTTTTCTGATTGCCAACCTTTTACAGTCGGACTGTGAATATTTAACTCTGTCGAACGATGTTTTGGATCCTCACCTAAAATTTTTAAATATTCCTTATAATTAAGTATTGAAACCTACATACCTCACTTACTTGTCACAAAAATAACACTAAAATCTATTTTCTTTAGCATTCTCAATTTATCTTAGCTAATTTAAGAACTTATTTATTACGTATTTGTTGAAACACAGAACCTAATAAAATTTAAATAATAATTTTAGTCATAATATCTATTATTTTGAGAAAATGGAAAGTTCACAGGAATTTTCTTTTAAGCAATGTGTACGTAGTATCTTACGTTCTCATATTGATTTTCATGATTTTGATTTTGCGCAACACGCGCAATGTAACACGAGTGACAAGCAACGTAACACCCATACAATGGATCTAGGGGCAGAGCTCAGCGCGAAGAATTGAAAATGAAATTGTTAACTAATTATTGCTAACTGTAATAACAACCCACTGTGGTGGCATGGCATGGCATCCAAAATCAAGGAATATCTACAAGTATAATTAGTTTATATTCTGTGGCATCAATACTGCTCGCGCCATCTGTTGAACGAGGAAGTCACTAGAACGTAAGGTTGGCAGGAATGTCTTAGTCAAAGTAGTTATCATATTCAGTAGGAAATGCGATTTAGGGGAACAAAGTTGGCGGGGTTTTGGGAGCGTCCATAGGGAGTTTGAAAAAAAAGAAGTAAGGTAGGAGATTTGAAAAATAAGTTTGGGAAGCGAAAATTAAAGAAGAAAAGTGGGTTTGAAGGGAAAATTAACAGGTAATCTGTTCTTTATGAATTATATATATATATATATATATTTATTATTGTCCAGTTTTCCTATGTAATATTGTGATCATTCCATATTAAAATAATGTTTTGTTTCAATGATACGACGCCAAAATTGATGTTTGTAAATTTTGCTATTTAAAGGTTTTTATCATAACTAATTCACATTTTACTTGTCCAATAATAGTTTTAACATTAATTTCAATGTAAATTTATAAAATTGTCGCAACTACCATTAATATTTTAATGTCGACCTTTGTTATACATAACTTTCTTAATAATAGTCCCTGTATTTGAAATGTAAATAATTAAGATAATTAATTATAGGTTGTATCTACCAAATGTCATGAGTGTGATAGAGCCTTGTTGCTTGAACTAACATTTTCGCCCGTGAAGGATTGAATCTGTGTAACATAAAAAAAAATAACAATAATAAAAAATAATAAAATACACAGATCTCTCCGAACCTGCAACTTTAGCTGGGTTGCCTCCCGTATGGGACCCCAGTACCTTTACCCCTTACTAACCCCAACCTCTTCAGTTTTATTTGAGAAATTATGTACCATTGTTAGAATGAGGTGACATGTAGTAGAGACCAAACTATACACACTTTTAAGTTTTGTAATTATTATCAAATCTTGTTATGTTGGTTGTATAATATATTTTGGGTAGTCAAGAGTAAGGATCGTGGGTTTCTCTGCCATGCTCTTTCCCCACAGGAGCTCTAGGCGAGCCTGGCACTCTCATTTCCTTGTAATTCTAATTTTTTTCTGTCATATCTCTTATTAAAACTCTGAGTACAATAAAGATAGGTGTATTTACAATGCGTCTTTTTTTTAAACGAAAACATTCCCCAAGTAAAACGTTAGTAGCCAGTGCTTTCTTTCATTTATTCACATATAGAAAATATATTTATACACAACCTGGGTCCTATTTGAGTTTACAATTTAAAGAATCGGGTAAGTTATACTACACCACTTACTTAAGGTATATGATATCTAGGTACCGGGTTTCCCACATCATCTGACTAATGACAATAATTAACATGGCCTATTACATTTCATTGATTTTATATTCCCTAAGCATAATATGAGAAATATTGCTAACGGAATCGATAGTACTGATTGCCATACACTTCTGATTATCAAAATACTGAAACGAAATGCTTTTTTAATTATTAGTAAAAATTCGTTTCAAAATACACTTTACATAACTGTCTCATGTTTTGCGACATGAAGTGGCATGGTCGCCTAGCGGTATAAGTCGGGGCCTCTCAAACTGAGCGTAAAGTTTCGCTAGATCAAATCCCACCGGAATAACCTTTTTTTTATTTTACTTTTTAATTAATTACATTTTATTAGTGTTTACTTATTCATATAATATGTTTAATTGTCCATGGTTCTGATTTATTCTGCAGGTAACCTTTAAAGTTAGAATATTTTATATTAAAAAAAATTAAAGCATGAATTGGTTGAATTGGTTCGTTTACTTCATCAGTTTAAATAAAGCTACTGTCTAATAAAATAAATGATCAATAAACAACGTATTTTTTATTTATTGTGTGCACTGTGCTTTTACTAACAGTTGTACATATTAGCTGAACCTGGATATTGAGTTGCACAGTTACAGAGGACTAACATGAATTTGTAGTAGGTATTTGTTAGTTCTTGAATAAAAATACTGTAACTCTAAAATTAAGCGATTTTCTAATGAAACACTAAGAACTCTAGATTTTAATATTCCATCCACTTTTTAAATGTTTTACTGTCTACGTATTGCAAAGCTTGCATGGTATTTATTTATTTATTTATTTTGAAAATAGACTGTTCAACAGGCAAAACCCAACTACAGAATAGGAGGGTACGTAAAATACATAGTAATAGTAAATAATGAAAACAATATGATATTCTTATCTTCTTTTTGTTCTACTTCATATATTGAACCAATATCCTAACACTTGTTCTTCAAACTCTTCTTGATTTTCATCAATTACCTCATTAACTCTTTTTGATTTACATGCTTTTGCATATTGATTTAGTACACTTCCACACAACCACTTATAGTCCGAATACCACTCATTTCGAAACTTCCGAACGAACACCTTGTCTTTTGAATGTCTCTTTTTTTCGACATCGAGAGAAGGCACAGGTTTCTCGCAATTTAAAAAATCTTTTTGTCGTCATTTTTCCATCTAGAATATGTTGTTTCTAATTAAACACAAACTGGATCATGCTAAGGAAACATTTCTACGATTTATAGAAAACAATGTTTATTTATTATTATTAAAAATTGTTTTTTAACCGGCGCGGCGTCGCGTATAGAAGCAAAACTGGCAGGACAGCCAGGACAGTAGGAGTGATGTGATGCGGCTATCGAAATCCGCGGCACTCATACGCCCACAGGGCAGTTTAGTCACGCCGCCTTGTTGCCATGGCAACCGCCGACACGACTGTCGCGGAAATACCACCTGATAGCGATCTGCATCACTTGCTTATTATAAGAACGGAACAGTACGGGAGTACGGGGTTTAATGTTCGCTCTCAACGAAGGCAATGTTTTTTTAGAAGGCGTTCAGAGCGCAACGTTTTATAATAATGATTCTGTTTATTTCTGTGGATAAAACAAACATAATACATTTTCACTGTAACAATAAATCTAAATTACAAAATTTATATGAAATTAAAAATAATTTTAAATGTTACAACCAAACGGAAATTTTAGGTGAAGCGGTGTCTCACTTGCGTCCCCTGACGAGCCGCCACTGGTTTTTTGCATTTTGCACAACGCTGACCCATGGCCGGACATTTGTCATACTTATGTACACCGTGTTCCACATAAAACGACCCACTATACTTTCTGGAAATCTATAAAAAATGTGAAAAAAAGATAAATACAAAAGTTTTTTAGATTTTCGAGGTCTTCTAAAATATAATACATCCATGTATACAGGGTGTCCCAATTTTGCTGGGACGACATCAACTCTAAAAATTTAAATGGGACACCCTGTATTTTTGTCAGTTTTTGGATTCTTTGTCAAAAATAAACCCGACTTACCTATTTAAACTATAGTCGAATTTTGCGAAGCTTTCGAGATATTTGAGGTTATTTGTGCGTTTCTGAAACATCAAGGTATTTTTCAATACGATATAAAAAAATTATCAAAAACTAAAATTAGGCGTTTGAGTGGTAATTTCCACTTACAAAACGTCAATGCAACATTTTTGTAGATAACAGAGCAGAATATAACATTTTTGTATATAACACATACATGATGGACATACTACGAAATCAATCTTGCATAATCTGAAAAAAGTTGATTTCTTTAAATGAAACACCCATTATATAATTACTCTATGTTAAAGACAATAAAAATACCTCTTTCCATATATATATATATATATGTCAAACGACGATTACCGGGACATTTTCTAACATATAGATATTTTTGTTTAATTGGGTGTACATTTGCATTTCCTCGCCAACAAACTATGTACTTTTTTCCAAAAATGATTATTTTTCAATCGGCTATGTACCGTTGAATTTCGGAACATTTGTATAGAATATCAGTTATTTGATTCAAATTTTGAAAAAGGCTTAAATAATAATTTATATATTCATAAACATGTACCATTTTCACTATAGTGGATCTCAAACATGCATAATTCACTAGAAAAAATAATAATAATAACATAAATGTGTACATAATATGTACAATGTCTACTTCCGGAACTACTGAAGAGGAATCATTTGAATACAAGAAGTTTGGTAAATATTTAATTCAGAAGAGCGATTGTTAGAGCCCTTTCTATAACATTAGCTGCCACGCCCCTGTGTGTGTCGTCTGCGCATGACCGAGAGCCGAAGCAGCCCTTTTTTTTTGTGAGTTGTTGTTGTCATTCAACTCTGGTCACCATACGTGTAACATGTAACTACTTTACACTAAAAATATAGTACAGTTTCTAAGCTATGGTTAGTTTAATTTCATAAAGAAAAACACGTAGAAAATTAGCGTAAGAAGTGTTATAGTGTATACAGTCCACTACCTATATTGAAGAATAATACATAAATGGTCCATCTCGCCGCATGGATGATATGAGTGGTTCTCTCTTGCTCTTGTAAGATCGACAGCAAATACAAGTGAGTCCCTTGTTTTTATATCCCATTGACTTATTTTAGCATACTTTCGATTATGACTGTATAGATTATTACAATACAATATCTGTATCTAGTTGCATGCCTGTTCAGCGTATATGTTTACTAAAACAAATAGAAACCGGCATCTATATCACATCATATACCTATTTTGTAATTAATTTAACATAAAAGAAATTATTTAGTATTGAAAACAATGTCTACCCTCACAGAATTGGATAAACTTATTCGTAAACGAGGCTCGGTTAAAGCAAAAGTTACTATTTTTTCTAAATTTCTAGATAAC
The DNA here is from genome assembly GCA_963924545.1 of Pogonocherus hispidulus. Taxonomy (NCBI): domain Eukaryota; kingdom Metazoa; phylum Arthropoda; class Insecta; order Coleoptera; family Cerambycidae; genus Pogonocherus; species Pogonocherus hispidulus. The sequence continues at coordinate 56,588,540 of OZ004693.1, forward strand.
CTAGAATTAAAATACCCAGACAAAATTATTTCGGATAATACACTTTTTAACGAATTAGAAGATCGAATTGAAAGATTTCGCAATATTCTTGATGAATTCGAGTTAATACAAAATGAGATAGACATTCTTTCCAGCGATGGAGGTAAACAGTTAGAAGAACGTGAATCGTTCGACAACGAATTTTACGCGGTGAGCGCTAGAGCAAAGGCGCTTTGTAGTGCGAACATCCCGGCTGTTTTGCCTTTGCCTAGCAGTGACAGTAGCGGCGGCAGTGTTCGTTCCGCGGGGTCTGTCGCGAGCTCTCGCGCGGGATTCGAGTCAAATATTAAACTTCCTATCATACAGCTTCCGAAATTCGATGGAAATTACAACAATTGGTTGGAGTTTAGGGACTCTTTCGATTCTCTCATACATAAAAATGATGCTATAAGTGAAATACAAAAATTTCACTATTTAAGAGCAAGTTTAACGAGCGGAGCTTTAGAAATTATAGCTAGCCTAGAGTTCTCTGGTCCTAATTATTCTGTAGCTTGGGAATTAATAGGTAAGCGCTACAATAACTCGAGAATTTTAGTACAAAATCATGTAAAAGCATTATTTTCTCTAGACAAAATACTTGAAGAATCATCTCAGGCTCTTAGAAAAATAATGGACAATGTAACTAAGCACCTCAGAGCTTTAAAAATTCTTAAAGAACCCACGGAAAATTGGGACACTCTTATTATACATTTAGTCACACAAAAATTAGATTCAATCACCACGCGCGAGTGGGAACAAAAAAAGGCTTCCTATGATAAACCTACTCTTGAAAACTTACAAGACTTTTTGAAAGATCGTGCAGATTTGTTAGAATCTTTAGAAAATAATAAGCAAAAGAAAATCTTTAGACAAAAATTCGAAAATAAAACCAAATCATTCGCTACAGGTCAGCGTGCTATTTGTTCATTTTGCAAAAGGGATCATTATGTGCAGGAATGTCCTGATTTTCAGAAATTATCCATTAACGAACGCTTAGTAGAAGTAAAAAAATTGCGATTATGTATTAATTGTCTCAGATCTGGTCATTTAATTAAAGAATGTCGTTCAAGCTCATGTAAAAATTGCCGAGGCCGTCACCACACTCTATTACACATTTCTGAAACAAAAGAAAAGGGTGAGGCTTCACAGGAAAGCGAATTGAAAGACGCAAGAACAGTATGCTCAGCGAGAAATGTGCAAGGTCCTAATACTCAAGTATTATTATCTACCGTTTTAGTCAAAGTCTACAAAAAAGAATAACGAAACACGAACGGCACGTGCACTATTAGACGCCGGTAGTCAAAGCAGTTTCATTACTTCTAGGCTTGCGAAAGACTTAAATTTAAACTTATCCAATATGGAAATCAAAGTATGTGGCTTAAATCAAACGGAATCTAAAGTTAAGCACAAAACTTCACTGTATATTCAATCCCGTTGCAACAATTTCAGTAGACAGGTCTCTTGTCTTGTAGTACCTGAAATCACGTGTGCTTTACCAAATTTTCCAATTAATAAAAATACGCTAGGGATACCCAGCAACATAACGTTAGCAGACCCCGACTTTCACGTACCCGATCAGGTAGATTTGTTGCTGGGCGCAGATCATTTTTGGCATGTTATGTGTGTAGGCCAAATTAAACTTTTAAATCAAAACGCAGTGTTACAAAAAAGTAAATTTGGGTGGATAGTTGCTGGGGTCATACCTTCTCAAATTCGCCAAACAGTTCATTGCAATTTGTTAGCAAATCTAAATATAGACACACAACTCAAACGATTTTGGGAAGTCGAGGAGGTCCCCACCTCAAAACATTTTTCTCGCGAAGAGCAGCTTTGCGAATCTCACTTTAGGGATACCGTACAGCGTAATAAAAACGGGCAATTTATAGTAACAATTCCGTTGAAGGAAAATCCAAATATTTTAGGAGACTCGTATGATAATGCAAAGGGGCGTTTGTTAAGTTTAGAGCGCAAATTTAAAAATAACCCTTCCTTTAAAGAGGAATATTCTAAATTCATTAATGAATACATTTCACTGGGGCACATGTCAAAGGTTGTAGAGAATGATAACTCAGAAATTTCATATTATTTGCCGCATCATGGGGTAGTAAAAGAAAGTAGTCTCACCACCAAATTACGTGTTGTCTTCGATGCGTCCTCTCCCACTACTACCGGTTATTCTTTTAACGACATACAAATGGTAGGTCCTACCATACAGCCCGACTTGTTTTCAGCTCTTATTCGATTTAGGACTTACAATTATGTCATAGCAGGGGACGTAGAAAAAATGTACAGAATGTGTCTCGTAAATCCCAGTCAGCGCTCCCTTCAACGCATTTTATGGCGCGATAGCCCTGAACTTCCCATCGATACCTACGAATTAGCCACCGTTACGTACGGGACTTCATCTGCCGCATTTTTAGCCATAAGATGCCTTCATCAAATAGGAATAGAATGTTCACAGAGCTCTCCATTAATCTCCGATATTATTAAAAACCATTTTTACGTCGATGATTTTCTCAGTGGCGCGAAAACAGTAAATGAGGCTATATTTATCGCGGATAGTGTCGCTCAAATCCTAAAAAACTACGGTTTCACATTGCGAAAGTGGATCTCAAACTCCCCAGAAATATTAGATAGTATAAATACTCAAGACAAGGTTAATGCAATAGATTTTGGAACACACGAGCATACTAAAACTCTTGGTTTAATATGGAGCGCACATCATGATTGTTTAGGTTATAATATAAACAGAAGTTTTAGTAGACAAATAACTAAGCGCACGATTTTATCCGAATCCTCTCAAATCTTTGATCCACTAGGCATTTTGAGCGCGTCAATCATATTAGCTAAAATTCTCTTGCAAGATTTATGATTGGAAAAATTAGATTGGGATGAGAGCCTTCCAAATTATTTGCATACGCGATGGCTGCACTTTCGCGACGATTTAAGTGCATTTAACGATTTAAAGATAGAGCGTAACGTCACGTGCAAGGATACTAGTAGCGTAGAAATGCACGGTTTCTCCGACGCTTCAACTAAAGCTTTCGCTGCGTGTGTTTACATGAAATCATACAATTCAGATGGTACTTGTAAAGTTGTATTAGTTTGCGCAAAATCTAAGGTAGCGCCTTTAAAGTCCCAAACTGTACCCCGCTTAGAGCTTATGGGTGCATTATTGCTTGTTCAACTTATGGATAAGGTAATAAGCTCTTTAGAAGAACCTGTAAACGATATTACATACTGGTGTGACTACAGTGGTTCTAGGTTGGTTAAAGACTTCACCAAATCTACTGCAACCGTTTGTAGCAAATCGTGTCGCTAGAGTGCAGGAGCTATCCAATATCGCTAAGTGGCGCTATGTGCCTACGTTTGACAATCCTGAAGATCACGTATCTCGCGGTGTTATGCCGAGTAGTTTATGTAAATTAGATATTTATTGGCATGGCCCTAAATGGCTCTCACAAGACAAATCGTTTTGGCCAATGATAGCTTGCTCCTCTACTGAACTCCCAGATTTGCGAAAATCCGTTTATGCTCACCTTTCCTCAAGCCTCAGTTATTCTTCTTGGGAAAAATATTCGGATTTATCAAAATTAGAAAGAATCGTTGCATATTGCTTTAGATTTAAAAACAACTGTTCTAAAAATAAATCTGATAAAGCTTTGGGGCCTTTACGCAGTAAAGAAATCACAAGAGCTTCTCTACAACTCGCTAAAATAACTCAAGCAGAATCTTTCCGTAATGAATTAGAAACTCTTGGCAAGGGTGAAACAATTACTAAAGGTCAAATCTCCAAACTGTCACCTTTTCTAGATAGCCATCAAATAATTAGAGTTGGTGGTAGGTTAAAGAACTCCAATTTTAGTTTCCAAAAAAGGCATCCAATTTTGTTATCGTCCAAACATCAATTTACTAAAATTTTATTTAAAAGAGAACATCAACGATTGCTCCACGCTGGGCCTCAGCAACTATTGTTTTCTATACGCGAGCAATTCTGGCCCTTATCAGGACGCAATTTAGCCAGGCAAACAGTATATCAGTATATTCAGTGTTTTAAGGCTAAACCGCGGCTAACATCTCCAATCATGGGAAATTTACCTAAACATCGTTTGAGTCCTGCTCCACCCTTTTACACAACTGGAGTCGATTACTGCGGTCCCTTTCTGGTAAAAGACAGGAAGGGACGTGGCTGTAAAATAACCAAAGCTTATGTTTCTTTGTTTATATGTTTTGTTACGCGTGCCATTCACTTAGAGCTCGTTTCAGACCTCACGAAAGATGCTTTTATCGCTGCATTGCGTCGTTTCATCGCTAGGCGTGGTAAGCCGTATCAAATATATTCGGACAACGGTACCAATTTTGTGGGGGCTAGCGCAGATTTAAAACCGCTAGGCGAGTTTCTTAAACAAAATTCTGATAATCTTACTCATGTTATCGAAAATCAAGGTATCGCGTGGTCATTCATTCCCGCCCACTCTCCTCATTTTGGAGGATTATGGGAAGCGGGAGTGAAATTCACAAAACATCATCTTAAACGCGTAGCAGGCACTGCAACTCTTACTTTTGAGCAATTCAGCACCCTGTTAGTTCAAATCGAAGGTGTGCTAAATTCCAGACCAATGTCACCCCTTTCCGCCGACCCTACTGATTTATCCCCGCTCACACCCGCTCACTTTCTTATTGGTCGACCTATAACCACGGCTGTTGACCCAGAGCTTACCACTATACCCACCAATAGACTCGACTATTTCCAACAAGTTCAAAGATTACATTTTTGGTCAAGATGGTCTACCGAATACATATCAGAAATGCAGCAAAGACAAAAATGGTTAAAATCTTCTGAGAAGAAGTTGGAAATCAACGATCTGGTTCTGATAAAGGAAGACAACCAACCCCCTTTGAAATGGTGTTTAGGGCGTATTACTGACCTGCATCCAGGGTCCGACGGTATAGCTCGAGTAGCTACAATAAAGACTTCTCATGGAACCATCAAACGGTCTTTTTCAAAGTTGTGTCCGCTGCCACTTGAGTCCATTGTGAAGTACGGTAGTGAAAAGTGCTAATGCTAAGTTTATTTGTGAGTAGTAGCGCAAAGCTAAGCCTACAAAAACTGTTCTTTAAAGTTGTAGCGTATTTACTTGTTCCTTATTTAAGCTAAATACTGTAATATGTACAAGACTATGTATTTGATGTTGATATTTATATCTATAAAATGTAAACATTTTGTTAATTTTACCATGTTTATTTGCTATCATAGCGTTTGTATTGTTTATTTGAGATGTTTCACTCTTTTATCTTTGTCATTGAAAGTACACCCTTTCAAGGGCGGGGGAAATGTTAGAGCCCTTTCTATAACATTAGCTGCCACGCCCCTGTGTGTGTCGTCTGCGCATGACCGAGAGCCGAAGCAGCCCTTTTTTTTTGTGAGTTGTTGTTGTCATTCAACTCTGGTCACCATACGTGTAACATGTAACTACTTTACACTAAAAATATAGTACAGTTTCTAAGCTATGGTTAGTTTAATTTCATAAAGAAAAACACGTAGAAAATTAGCGTAAGAAGTGTTATAGTGTATACAGTCCACTACCTATATTGAAGAATAATACAGCGATTATTTCACTAGTAAATCGTTGAATAAATATGATGTTACTTTCTTTATATTACCAAGAGTTGTGCATACTAATAATCTTTAAAGTATAAGCAGATGATGTCTTGGAAGTAAGCAACTTATATAAATAATGTCTTGGAAAGATTCAACATGCCTATTGTATAAAAAATATAATTCTAGGAAATAGGGTGAAATCTAGGAAATAGGCCGGTGTCAATCTCTTGACACCGGCCAGAATGGAAAACGTTTGACCCAATGATGCGCGTCTCTAAACCACAGCTTATAAACTTCACCGGGTGGTATATCAATTTACAAAATTATATCAGTATATTCAGTACTTACTTAAAACAATCATCTGTTCATAAATGTAGGGATGATGTACAAGTATACCTAGCCATATCCTATATACGATTATCAATTAGTATTAGGACGCGGGTTAAAAACGTTTAACACACTATGATTGTATTAGATACAATATAGGTAGGTACACCGTGTTCCACATAAAACGACCCACTATACTATCTGGAAATCTATAAAAGATGTGAAAAAAAGTTAAATACAAAAGTTTTTCAGATTTTCGAGTTCTTTTAAAATATAATACTTCCATGTATACAGGGTGTCCCAATTTTGCTGGGACGATATCAACTCTAAAAATTTAAATGAGACACCCTGTATTTTTGTCGATTTTTCGATTCTTTGTCAAAAATAAACTCGACTTACCTATTTAAACTATAGTCGAATTTTACGTAGTTTTCGAGATATTTGGGGTCATGTGTGCGTTTTTGAAAAATCAAGGTATTTTTCAACACAATATAAAAAAATTATCAAAAATTTAAATTAAGCGTTTGGGTGGTAATTTCCACTTACAAAACGTCAATGCAGATACAGAACAAAATTTTTGTTAACACTTATACAGGGTGGACATACTACGAAATCAATCTTGCAACCTTATAATCTGAAAAAGGTCAATTTTTTTAAATGAAACACCCATTATATAATTACTCTATGTTAAAGACAATGAAAATACCTATCATTCCATGTATATATGTCCTATACATAAATTCAATGGTTACAGAGAAAATCGCAATTTTATAGAAATTTACAATGATTTCTAGTAGGTATAATGATATTGTAATGCTCTCAAAAAAACTAGGAGGCTATGGAATGAATACTCGTAATATTGAAATTTGTTTTAATTTGACAGTTCTGAAATTTATTTGTGTTTATACGGTGAGGACATAAAGTCCGTCCCCCTCTCTCTAATTTTTGAACCGCTGGGTGTACTGTGATGAAATTTGGAACGATAATATATGACTAAATTCTGCATTTTTTGACACATCAATGATAGCTTTGAATGTCAGCTGGACGCGCAATACAAATATTTTTTTAAATGGAAATGGGGGTCGAGTAATAACTCGGTAATAGTAATATCAGTTTGTAACATAATCTTGCTACCTATTACGTGTACAATCAATAACCTATTAGGATTAGGTTATTGATTGTTGCTGTCATGTTTGACAGTAAATTGACAGTGCTCAAAATTGTCTAGAATGGCTCGTTGCTTACAAGATAAATTTGAAGCGGTATTATTTTTGGCGAAGCTAACCGAAATTACCATGCTGCTGTTCGTATATTCAATGAACGCTATCCGGAACGTCAAATAAGCAGAAAATATTTACGAAAGTTAATTTCAAAATTTAAAAATGATATAACGTGGAAATCAATATTACTGGTTTTTATTTGGAAATTACTGAACCAAATGTTCTCAAAATTGGGAAATGTTTTGAGCATAAAAATAGCTTCAAACTGAGTTATTACTCGACTACCATTTCCATTTAAAAAATATTGCTATTGCGCTCCCAGCTGTCACTTTGACATTCAGAGCTGTTATTGATGTGTCAAAAAATGCAGAATTTAGTGATATATTATCGTTCCAAATTTCATCACAATATACCCAGCGGTTCAAAAATTAGAGAGAGGGGGGCGGACTTTATGTTCTCACCGTATAAACATAAATAAATTGCAGAACTGTCAAATTAAAACAAGTTTCAATATTATTCATTCCATAGCCTCCTAGTTTTTTTGAGAGTATGCAGCATTACAATATCGTTATAGGTACTAGAAATAATTGTAAATTTCTATAAAATTGCGATTTTCTCTGTAATCATTGAATTTATGTATAGGACATATATACATGGAATGATAGGTATTTTCATTGTCTTTAACATAGAGTAATTATATAATGGGTGTTTCATTTAAAAAAATTGACCTTTTTCAGATTATAAAGTTGCAAGATTGATTTCGTAGTATGTCCACCCTGTATAAGTGTTAACAAAAATTTTGTATTCTGTATCTGCATTGACGCTTTGTAAGTGGAAATTACCACCGAAACGCTTAATTTTAATTTTTGATAATTTTTTTATATCGTGTTGAAAAATACCTTGATTTTTCAAAAACGCACACATGACCTCAAATATCTCGAAAACTACGTAAAATACGACTATAGTTTAAATAGGTAAGTCGAGTTTATTTTTGACAAAGAATCGAAAAATCGACAAAAATACAGGGTGTCTCATTTAAATTTTTAGAGTTGATATCGTCCCAGCAAAATTGGGACACCCTGTATACATGAAAGTATTATATTTTAAAAGAACTCGAAAATCTGAAAAACTTTTGTATTTAACTTTTTGTCACATCTTTTATAGATTTCCAGATAGTATAGTGGGTCGTTTTATGTGGAACACGGTGTACCTAAATATTTAATTCGTTTTTATTTAATGCTATCGTTGAATTTCGGAACATGAGTATAAAATATCAATTAGATTCAAATCTTGAAAAAGACTTAAATAAAAATTTATATAGGTATTCTTAATTCAAATTCGTATAATTTTCATTATACCGTCCTTTAAACGTGCATTATTTGCTTGCAAAAATAACAACATAAATGTGAACACATGTATAATATTAATTTCTATAGAACAGATGAAGAGGAATCAGTTGCATACAAGATTTTTGGTAAACTATGAATTCATAACGATTATTTCGGTTGAATGAATATGTTGTTACTACCTTACCTTAGTTATATTACCAAACATTGTGCATATTAATAATCTTTGAAGTAAGCAGATGATGTCTTGGAAGCAAGCAACTTATAATTAATGTCTTGGAAAGATTCAATATACGTCAATATATATAAAAATAAATTCTAGGAAATAGGGTTGACACGTACTACCTACTCGTTTAGCAAATACATAATATGGCCACAGAAATCAGCTGGTCAGTTTCGTCTATATCAATCCTTTCTACATCTATCAACTAAACAATTTCTAGAATTTGTTATATGTCATATCCGGTATATGTACCTACATGAATAAATTAGCTATTAAGACTTCATAAACTATTTCAGTAGGTACTTACTTAATATATAATTTTCTGTAGTTACATAAATGGAGTGATTTATATTATGCACTCTATGTATACCTACTTATCCTATATACCTAAGATTATCAATTAGTATGATGCGGGTTAAAAAAGTTTAACACACTATGATTGTATTTAATGTATTGAATATTTAATGCTTTACTGTTTTTTTCTGTACATACCCACATAGAGAACAAAGACACTCAATAATGTTTAACCCTAAACCCTGTTTAAGTTTGTCACAATTTTTTTTTGCAATATTTAAAAAAGTTACTTCTACGCTTTTATATAACCTTGCTTAAATTTTTGGAACTTTAATTCAATTTTATGAAATACTCATATTATTTGATAAATAATACCGTAAAATGAAATGTGGGGAACGCTTTTGCAGATTTTGAGTTGTATGTAGAGATCTATATCTGAAAAATCACAAGGTTTATGTAGAATATTTTTTTTATTATAATCGTATGACTTTTAGATTAACCAGCGAAAAAATATTACAAACATATCAAAGAATTACCGCATAATGTTTTAATTCTTTCTTTCTATCTCTCTTTGCTCACAAATGGGGTGAATAGAATAACCCTTAATGAAATATTTTTTTTTATTTTAAAAGCACGGACTAATAGATATTAAAAATAAAAAAATACGTTAATTGTTGAGTGACAAAATTTTGTTACTCAAAATTGCAGTTAAATATCTAAAATAATGAAATTACTAAAGAAAATCCATACTTATTATAAAAAGACAGATTACTGCATCTCATTTTTTCTTTTCGACTTACCAAGAATGCTAGGTATACCATTTTAAATATATTTTCTTTATGTTTTTGTTCCTAAGTCCTCATTTTTATGATATTGATAGTAACATGTTAATAACTTAGTGGCATAGGTAAATCTATTTAGGCGTAGGTAAGTAAATAACTTAACAGGTATGAGCGAAAATCAGTTATTCGAATTTTAATAGTAGGTTAATTTGTCAAGTAATGATTCATTCAGATTTCAGTTATACCTAATATATTTATAATGTAAAATAAGAAATATAAGCATACATTTCAAAAAGGTTGGAGACTAGAAATAAGAAAATTATATGGTTCACCCAATTTTATGGTTGGTTTATTATTTTTTTTATTGATTTACGAGTTTCTCTAGAAATGGGAATATGCCCAGAGATTTTAATCGCACCCTATTGACGATGGTTAAACTCCTATAAAAACATCCATTTTGAGTGACTGCTTTATTACTACATCTTTACTTCTTAAGAAATAGTCACATGTATAAAAATATTTTTCTTTCATAGTTATGCAAAATTAATGATATTTAAATCATTGAAATTACTTGTTCAGCTTCAATCATTAAGTAGGTATGTGCAAAACTGCAGAAGGAAACATATATACTTATGTACCATTTATTTGCACTATTTGCTTAATTGTTTGCAATAAAATATGCATATCTAGTAAATGTGTAAGTAAAACGTAATTCGGAAATTCAGGTAGATTGAACTACGGTCCTAGAAGTCGCCGGTACATAAATAAAAGCTTGTGTAACAAATGCAACAAAGCAGCAAATGTCTTGGAAGTAGTCACTTGACAATTTAACATGTCTTGGTAGTGTTCAGCCTATATATTTATTATTACAATATTATATAACAAATTTGGTAGGTAATGCCTGCGACGATGGAAAACATGCGAAATGTGTAAAAATTTGGTCTCGTTTCTATATTATTCGATCGTAAGTCCCGGAATAGGGTGGTCTATGGTCCCGGTGATCTGATGAATGTTATGTTTCTGAAAAATATCATCTGAGCTAGGTATTTACTCTTTCTCAATCAGTGGGAAAATTACAGTAGGTATATCTGAGACGTACCCAGAGTGAAAATAGAGTACGTCTCAGATATACCTACTGTAATTTTCCCACTGATTGAGAAAGAGTAAATACCTAGCTCAGATGATGCTTTTATAATAATTTGTTATAATAATAATAATAATTATTATTATTATTATTATTATTATTATAACAAATTTATAATTATAATTTTTTGTTCACATTCCACTACCAGTATAGACAAAGTAAAACTTTCGGCTATAGATATAAAATATTTCCTACAAAAAGTTAAATATCTGTACAATAACAATAAAAGAATAGGTATAGTCCCTACATGTGATTTCTAAAAACCCACACTAAATAATTACCTATAATATATTTCACATTTATTTCACTTTTCCGCTAAAAATAACATACAATTATTTGTTTAGTTACAGTTTTCATTAGTTTTTCGTAATTACAGGTTAGGTAGATAGGGTGATATATGGAATACCTATATCATATATAGGTGGATATATGGATGGAATAAATAGCTAATAACGTTTTTCTTGAGGCAACTTGCCTTTGGCAGATATCTAAATTCAACATTAAATTACTTGCTCTGCACGTGTATATAATACCTAAATGCCAATATTTAGGTACCTAATGACTATTTCCAAGACATAAAATATATATAATGTCGACTTCCGAGACATATTTGAATATGTTTGCTTATTTCATTTTCCGTGAAAATACCAGTTTACGGAATAGATTATCTAACTAATAATAAGTATCCAATTTTTAACAATAAATTATTATGGAATAAGATATTGATAAGTTTGCCACCAATGCCAACAATAAATGCTATTTAGGTACCTAATGACTGTTTCCTAGACATAAAATATATATAATGTCGACTTCCGAGATATATTTGAATATGTTTGCTTATTTCGTTTTCCGTGACAATACCAGTTTACGAAATACCTAGATTATCTAACTAATAATAAGTATCTAACTTTTAACAATAAATTATGGAATAAGATATTGATAAGTTTGCCACTAATGCCAATAATAAACGATATTTAGGTACCTAATGACTATTTCCAAGACATAAAATATATATAATGTCGACTTCCGAGACATACGTGAATATGTTTGCTTATTTTATACCGAGCAGGTGGCTCAGGGCTTAGCGTCTCGATCGCTCAACCCAGAGGTCGTGGGTTCTAATCCTCATTCCGCCAAACAATTTTTCATTAAATTGTTTGCTCGTAGATCAAGGCTTATTCGCAGGGATGGCTTGACAACCATCCTGGCGATGGTCTAGGATGGGAAGAATATCAACTTGGTGTTAATGTGAGAGATTAAAATCAGTTGATGTTTGACTTGTCCCCCTAACTAATGAGGTTTTCCAGGTTTCCCTCATTCCAGCACTGAATGGTGGTTAGGGCCTTCCAACGTAAGTCGTTCCTGAGGCGCAAATGCGGCCCGCGAAATAATAATATGCCGCCCCATCTCCCACACAAGTCTCAGACTTTCGGACTAATCCTTGTGATTAGAATGAGGGGTAGAGATATTATTATTATTATTATATTATTATTATTTCATTTTCCGTGAAAATCAGTTTACGAAATAGATTATCTAATTAATAATAAGTATCTAACTTTTAATAATAAATTCAGTTAGTTACACCATTAACCTATCAATTCCTTTAATTCAGTTTCATGATGTCATATCTTTCATTACAAGGACACAGAAGTTTTATATTATAAAAATTAGTGTGTAGGTGGGTTATTTATATTTATCCCACTAAACATGTAAACTTACAGATATTTGCAGCAAATTTAGATTTTCTTTAGTTATGAAAATTACTGTAGGGATGTTGTCATAAATTTCTTGCAAATGTGTTTTTATCAACTACAATTAGAAAACTTACTGTGAGTTAATATAAGAAAATTCTATTTTGCAAATTTACTATTAATGTGCAAAATTAAATTTCATAGAATATCAGTGTAAATATTTTCCTGAAAATTTGCAAACTTAAGTTTTTACTATTAAATTTTCTATGAGTGGTCAAACACAAGTTTTAAGTCAAATAGCTAAATAAATATTGCTGTAATTTTGCATATTTAAGTTTTTAAAATCAAGCTTACCGTTAGTTTACGAATTCAACTTACTACGACGTTGAATAAAAAAAATTGTTTTAATTTTGCATTTTGAAGTTTTTATAAGCGAGTTTGTTGCGAGTTTCTAAGATTATTTAATTGTATGTATACATACCTACCTATAATAACATTGAAATGTTGTTACCTACTTATTTAAGCATGTTCAGTATTCACTTATGTTAAGTATTCACTTTCCTATATTTATATTTGCTGAAAAGTTTTCCTATGGTTGATGCAAAATTGTACAAAATAGTAACAATGATGGTACCTAGCTGGAAAATGTCTATTACCATGAATATACCTAACCCTAACCAACCTAACATCGCCAATCCCATGTCTATATATTACCATTGAGTATTGAGTTACAGGACACTTTAGCTAAAATCTAAAATGCTCTTCTATTTTTGAATTATGAAATATTTGGTTTAAATTAGTAACTAAAAAAAATAAGTATATATATATATATATATATATTACGTGTACTAAAAATCAAATAAAGTCAAAGTCATGGTAGGGTAGGGTAGAATAGTAAACATCACAAAATATTTATAAGGAAGCATATTTCCCCCTTATATATTTTATCTATGCATATAAGCAATAAGCATAGTTCTTTCTTATGTGTCATGTGATGGTAGCACTGTCAATTGGGTAGCTGTTGGTAGCAGTGTGCGCAATCGCACTAATCGATCCGAACGCCAGAACTCGTATCTGCCGAAGTGCCGAACTCGGTCGGCCGTATCCCGACCCTAACCGATCGTGTCAATCTCTTTATAATCTGTGATCGTGTCCGTGTCGTTGTCGTTAGTTATTCGTTATCCAACCAAAATGCAAATGGCGTTCAAAGGTTTTAGGAATTATTGTTGATTGGCAGTGGCACTCATTGCAATTGCTTAATGAGACAATTCTGCTTTAGTTTATAGAATCAGCCTAGTGAAAACGATAATTTGTGGTAAAAACATGGATCCCGGTAGTAAAAAACAGGTAAATAATAATTAATAATTATGCTTTATTGTAGCCTTGTAGTAGCGTGCATTTGTTTTGTGTCGCCATGTTAATTAAAAATGCTTTACACAGAAAAATAACATGTTCTTTTCTTATATTGATAAAAATGATGATTATTTTATGAAATGTTTAATATCCTATAGATTTTAATATTTTATCAGTCGACAATGTTAGTGATCAGACTATTCTTGAGACGTCTATTTCTAGTAGGTATTGTACATTTTTCCAACAAAATAGGTATCATAATTTTTCAGAGAACTCATCGTAAATGTTTTTCTTCAATGAAAAAGAAATATCTCAAGCAAATATTGAGAGAACGTATGGCATTAGAAAAAAAATCTTTATATGGAAAATCAGTAATCCCTCGCCCTCAAACTCCCTTGGAAAATAGAAATATAGAGAATTGTACTTCTGATGAAAACGTTCCTACATTGATGCCCGGTTTTCAACAGTCATTAAAATTACCTTCTGCACCTTTACCTTTTAATCCTAATACTTTTTTAACAGTAGCTGAATCTATCGTTTCTCAAGATCGTAAGAGTAGTTTAACTGAAAAATTGAGAGACTGGGCACTATCAAATTATATTTCCCAAAATAGTTTCAACAAACTACTTGGTATTTTAAAACAAACAAAGAATATAGACGAATGTACTAGTTTACCTACAGATTGCAGGTCATTGCTGAAATTTAAAAATAAAAAAGTTCCAATTTTATTTGAAAATGGGGGTGCTTATTATCATTTTGGGTTGGAGGAGGGCGTTCTTTATACTCTTAATGCTAATAAAGTTTCTATCAATATAGATTGTGAAGAGATCTTAGTAGATGTGAATGTTGACGGATTACCTCTTACGAAAAGTTCTAATAGTCAGTTCTGGCCAATTCTAGGCAGTTTAGTGATAAAGAATTATGATAAACCGTTTGTAATAGGAGTATATCATGGTTTGAGTAAACCAAATTCTGTCTCTGATTTTTTAAAATGTTTGCTTGATGAATATGGTCATATTCCAAATGAAGGAATTTTGTATTGTAACAGAGTTTTGAAGATAAAGTTTTCCAAGTTTATTCTTGATGCACCTGCTAAATCTTTTTTGTTATGTATTAAAGGACATAATTCTTATTTTGGCTGCACCAAATGTACAGTAGAAGGCTCATTTATTAATAATAGAATGTGTTTTACTGATCTCTATTGCTCTTTGAGAACTGATGAAGCATTTCGATCACAAAATTATGATGATTATCATCAAGGCATATCGCCTCTTTTATGTTTAGAAGATATTAATATTGTCAGAAGTATCCCCCTTGATTACATGCATTTGGTTTACCTGTGTGATGAAAAGGTTATTGTTATTTTGGATAAGGGGTAAATTGGATATACGAATGACAAAAACTGATATAAAATTAACAAATGAATATCTTCAGAAAATAAAAAAATACATGAATAGTAGCGATTTTTGTTGTTTACCTAGATGTCTAGAAGAAGTTGAAAGGTGGAAGGCTTCGGAATATCGCCAATTTCTATTATATACAGGACCAATAGTTTTAAAAAATAGAATTAAACATTGCCAATATATACATTTCCTTTCTCTACATTGTGCCATTAGAATTTTGTGCACACCTCAATTTTGTCTAAAATATAATACATTTGCTAAGGAATTACTGATTTATTTTGTTAGAAATTTTTCAAACTTATACGGAGAAGAATTTGTTAATCATAATGTTCATAATCTTATACATTTGCCTGATGACGTAAAGCTATATGGTGCATTAGACAACTTTTCAGCATTTAAATTTGAAAATTTTATGTCTGGTATAAAAAGAATGTTAAAAACATCAAAAAATCCATTACAGCAATTTATCAACAGAGTTAATGAAAATAGAAAATATGTCATTGTACCTGAAACAAAAAATAATTTGCAGTACAGATTAGAAATTGAATGTGACACTTACTTTGAACCATTGTTACAAAATAGACTGGTAAAATGTTATGAAAAATGTTACTTAAAGTACTATTTACTAAGTTCCGGTTTAAAAAACTGTCACTGTGTGAGTAGGGATGGGACAATAATTAAAATTATAAAAATTATCAAGTGCTTATCTACAAATGATTTATATATTATTTATAATCGTTATACCAAATTTGAAAGTTATTTTTCAGACCCATGTAAATCAAAAATGTTTTCTTGTGGTAGAGTTTATAATGTATCTAACGTAACTGAAATATTACCCATTACAGAAGTTTTGACAAAAGTATTATTTTTTAATAATTATTGTATAAGTTATTTAGATTGAGCATTAGAAAATATAATAGTATATTATATACCTTGGTTGAGAAGTGAGCTATTATTGACCGAGAAATTTTATATCCTGAGGCGCGTTGCGCCGAAAGATATAATTTTCGAGGTAATTAATGGCCTTCTCAACCGAAATATATATAGTATTTTTTTTACTACTAATAGCCGAACTAAACAGAAGATGTTATTTTTATTTTAAAATTAGCCATTTCCCCTATTACTCAAACATATCCAAATATCAAGTAGGTGAAATGTCAAACTGATGGGTTTCAAT
Source organism: Pogonocherus hispidulus (assembly GCA_963924545.1). Lineage (NCBI taxonomy): Eukaryota > Metazoa > Arthropoda > Insecta > Coleoptera > Cerambycidae > Pogonocherus > Pogonocherus hispidulus. The sequence goes on from OZ004693.1 coordinate 56,605,120, forward strand.
AAACGTTTATTAACCTAGGTAAATAATGAATTATTATTATTTACCTAGGTTAATAATGAACTACTTCTCATTACAAAAATGAGGTAAATAATAACGTTTTCTCATGTTGGTAGTAAAAAACATACTTACCTATCAATCCAACGGCCCTTAATGGTTACTATAGCACCCCTGAAGTAGTATTTTTTTACATATTTTAGCCAATAAATAGAGACTTTTCATACATCTTAATATAAAATGAGATAAAGATTCAGCTGTCCTTTTTAAAATACCTATTCCATCACAAAGTACTTTTTTTCTTTTAAATTTTCTCAGCATATCTTATTTGGAGTTTGCATAAATGTATTGAGAGGTGAGAATGTAATTTTAAGTTATTTTAAACAAGTAATAGTTATGATAATTATTCACAGGAATTTCACCAAGATTTTAAAATATAAATAATAGAACTTTGATTATTAATTATCTGTAACTTATTTGTGGTTCAAATCTGTAATTTATGAAGTTGTTATGGGATGTTTGCCACCTGTAAAAATAACAGAAATGGTTCAAAACAAGATCAAATTGTAAAAACAAGATCAAATCATTCCTAGCTAACTTTTTTTTACTGTGTAGGTACTAAAAGAATCTTTTACAAAAACATGAATTAATTTAAAACACCTAAATAAACTAATAAATTATTAATAATATTAAAGTAAATAATATATTAATTGAAATTGATGAAATAGAATGGATGGAATGTATAATGAAATATAAATTTGATGTTATTACATTTTTATTTGTAGGGTACCTAATTTTAATTTATTTTATTCATGATTTCTATCAATCTGAAATACTATCTAATACTTAAATGTTAGTTTTATATTTTGTGCGTTACTGTTGATTTTAGAAAAATTGACATGCAATATGATTTACCCTTTTATAAATACAAATTTAAATTAGTTCTATCTGCTTTAGTTTATATATGGTGTAATTGAATTCGAATTGAATAACACCACATACATTTCGGCAACACCAATGAAATGGATAGATGAAAAACAGAGTAGTTGTTTGTGGCCTCCAAAAAAAGGAAAGGAGCGTAAAGAGATCATGAATAATGGTGATCCAAAAGATGATTGGGTAGAATTACCTAATATTAGAGTTTTAGGAAAATATGGTAAATGTTTTATTGTTTAAATCATATCCAAAATAACTTTTTTAATTTTTAAACACCCACTGAGTTAGTAAAATTGTTTTTCATATGGTGCATTAATTGCTTTTAATTACCTAGTAACAATATTATTATTTTTAGCAACATATACAGAAGCATTGTACCATGAAAAAAAAAAATTAACTCTGGTAGTGAATCAAATAGCGATGACACAAATATTAAACAAAAAAGGAAAATAATAAAAAACTCCAAATATAGAGATGATTCACTATCTCCCCCTCCAAGGCTTAGTGAAGGTAATTATATAAATATATATATTTCTTAATGAGGTTTAAAACACTTATAGTATCCATATTTTAGAAGATGAATCGGCTTCTGAAATCTCCGACTCTGAAGATTTTAGCAAATACAATAGAAGGAATAAAGAATATGATAAGAATAGAAATCTGACAAGTGAAATTTTAACTGGGGACATAGAACATGTTTATGTGTCTACTGAACGAGATATTAACCCTACCCAAGAGGATATAATCAATGCTGAAATTGTACTGGAGGACGAAAATGTTGTTACTACCGATACAAATATAAACTTTGACAAAATGCTGAATATTCTGGTAGAAATAAAAGTACAACAGGATATAATGTTTGAAAGAATTGGACACATAGAATCCATGTTAGAAAAAGGAAATGCATTTAGTAATATGAAAATTTCACCTGAAGGAGAAGATATTTTACAGAAATTTCCATTTGAAGATGTGGTAACTATCCAAGAAACTGAAGAAAAATTAAGGCAAAATGAAGAGCTGCAAAAAAATATGGTAAAAAATTAATACAATAGTAGGTAAATATATTTTTTAAACCAACTATTTTTCTTGTAGATACAGTTTCTACAATATATTGGAGGAAGTTCTGCCAAACTCTGTGTGAACAGATGCCTCGAAAAAATATTTTCTAATTTTGTTGGACAGTTCTGTTGCTGGACTGGGAAAAGAGGGAATTTGAAAGTATCAAACTTAAAAATTATAGATGTTGTTAAAAGTACGTATCAGTATTTTAGTTTTTTAAAAGATTTTAGTGAAATCGTATTAGTTTTGTTGGATATTGCAAAAATGTTGTGGATATTGTTACATTGTATTTTGTTTTATGGAGCATGCATATTAGTTTTTGTTTTCTCCGTCTTTTACTTGTCCTGTATCGTTATTCTGAGAGGAGGTAATTTTACATGTTCCTACTTTATCTATATCTTTGTTATTAGCATACAGAACGGGACCAGGACATCTGTATTGGCATCGCTACCACTTGTTTCCTTTCTTCTGAAAGGACCGCCCTTGTTACTTACTAATGCTTTTATGTTTTGAAGTTTCGTTCATTTACAATTTATATACAGTCAAAAGTGGGTACAAAACATGTAAGCCATGAAGTGATAGAATTGAATTTCCAAGGCCTACTTAATGAACTATAAATATGTAATAAATTTTCCAGAAATGATAATAATTGTCAGTTTTATATTAAACAATGGTTCATGTCTTCCTTTTTAGGAGCTGTTCGAGTTTCATTCCCCGAAATAACAGATGATTTTTTCGAAAAACAGGTCATGATATGGTTTCACCATTCAAAAACAAGATATCAAAGACAAAGTAAGTATTTTACCGTACGTGGAAATTACTTTATTAGTTAAATAGATAAAACACGTTTTTCCTTCTTAAGAACAAAATTTATTTAAGAGTTATTTTTACATTTAATTAATGAAGATATAAAAGATGCAGTTGGTAGTCTAGAATTTACATCCAGAAAATTATAGAGGCAAATATGGTTATGCCTTATTGTACAAACTAATATATTTTACAGTAAGACTAAGACAGTAAAGCAAATTCTTCAAGAAATGAATTAAAGTATTAGTTAAACTTGTCACATTTTACTTCAAAAAGTCCTAGTATGAATAATTTAAAGAACATATAGATTTAAACATCTCATTAGGTATACCACATGAAACATAAACTCTTAGGTCAGCTTTGAAAGAGTTGCAGATGAAGTAAGAAAGATAAAAAATTGTCCCACTTACCGACTCATTCATATGTCTATTTCTCTTGCTACTGTTAATTTAAAATTTGCCTAAAAAAGGGTTTACACGTGGTATGTGCACTTATAATATATATCCATTAGATATTTTAAATAACCACATTCAATGTCACTTGCTGTAGTGGTTTTTTGGTACAAACGAAATTTACTAACTCTGGCATTTTAAGCTAACAGTTGGTTTTCTTCAATATAATACTATAAAAGTACATATGCCTGATGTTAGGTTTCAGTAGACTTTTTGTTTAAGTTTTACAATTAGCAATGAAACAGCCCCAGAAAAAGAAAAATAATTATTACGTTACATTGGCAGTAATAATTTGTCAATGATAATTTAACTTTTTTTAGATACAACTGCGCCTCAGGACTAGATAGAGAAGGGGAGAAAGATTATGGTAGATGACATTTTAAATAAAGATATTGTTTTCATATTTTGCTTCTTATTTTTTGAGGACATCCTCAAATATTTTAAGTTCTACCCTGTTCAAGATAAAAGCTATTGAGATAATTGAAGCATAAAAGTAACATTTTCCCATAACTCAAAATATATACTAAATAATATATATAATAGTTATTTATGCAACAAGTGCAAAAGTAAGTGTTTATTGTACGCAACATGAAATTGTCCAACGAGGCCGTCAGGCCGAATTGGACAACATGTCGAGTTCAATAAACACTTTTTGTACGAGTTGCATACAATATTTTTTCTGTGTTCATTCAAAAACCAAAAAAGTTTTATTTAGGTGGCACCAAGTGCCATGTCGATTTGACGTTTATGTTTGTCATGTTCACAAAATGCTGTAGTAGAATGACATGAGTGCAATAAAAATTTTATTATAGTTACACTAAATATAGTTCAATAAAGTTTTGTTTTTTTGCATGAACGTAGAAAAATAATGTTAAATTGTAATCATTTATACAGGGGTGTTACCACCTAAGATTCATTCATTTATACCTCTTATGTGACAAGAATAAAAAAATTGTTGCATATGAAATGTTGTAAGAATTTATATGGGACATCTTCACAAAATAATTTCAGATGTACAGCGTTTGCGCTGCCCAGTTTCATAGTTTTAAAAGGGACTCGCTGTATATTTTTGCATGTTATTCGAAAAAGTATAAAATTCCAAGTCTAACCATATATAGCATACTTTATATATTATATCTGATATTTATTCCTCAGATATTGGACATTTTATAAAAAAATGTGACTGGAAACTTTTAAAAAATATCCATAGCTTCCTTCGTAGTTAATGTGCGCATTCAGGGAACCGCAGCGCTTTATGAAAATAGCTGCAGCGCTTTATTAAAGCGGTAAAGCATATATTTTTCCCGCTGGATCGCTGAATTGTTCCATCAAGCGATAAAATTAATATAGTTTAGGTTTACGTCTATGGTTTTACGCAAAAAATATCTATGGATAATATTAATTACAAAATATGAATTACTGAAAATTATGTCACTTTAAGCTTGCGTTTAAAATGTCGAATCAGCGAATGTGAAACGGTAAAGCGCTGAAGCGCTGGAGTGCTATATGTTTCCCTGAATGCGCCCAATGATTTCACCTGTTTTTTTTGGGGCGCTGAAAGTACACAGTGAATGGCGATCTGCTACAATTACAATGGTTTGGAAAAAAACTACTTCATTTTCACTTCACTTTTCAGGAAATTTTATTATAAATAATTTACTTAATTATTTATTTGTTCTTTTATTGCATTGTGGCAATAGGTTAGTGATCACACAATCTCAAAAGTATTGTTAAATTAAAGGTTTCTACCAAGATTGTCCATTCTTTCTTTAAACTACGTAACTTGAAATATCTAAAAATTAAAGAGAATTCCGCAAATATAAAAGTTGTTAACCCTATATCTTAAACCCTACAATGCATGTATCAGATTAAAGGGGATTTAGTTTTATATAAATTGGTGAGAAAAATACAGGGTGTTGTATTAGTTGAAATAAGGTTTTTGCTGATTAAAGTTGTAGAAATGTACTGAAAAATTAGGCGCCGGTATATGTTTCCAAAACCATTGTAAATGCAGCACATAGGATACATTCATTGTATATTTCCAGTGTGCCAAGGAACAAGTGAAATTATTCATTACGAAAGAGGCTGTAGATGTTTTTAGAAAGTATCAAATGTCAGGTTTTTTACAAAATGTCTAATATCTGGGGAATAAATTATATCCGTATTATCAGATATTAAGCATGGTATATGGTTACTCTTTCTAAACATGCAAAAATATACATGGGAGTTATACATAAAAATATGAGCTGGGTAATGCCAAAGTTGAACTAAAACATAGTGTATGGCTGAAATTTTGCAAAGTGCAAAGAAAAAATGCAACTTTCATATTTGGCATTTTTTTGGTAATTTATCTAAAAAAGGGAAATATGAAAGAAACAATCTTTGGTGGGACACCCTGTACTATAAATATTTTGTGATTAAAGTGTACTTTGCATCTTGATGTTTCAGGTAAGTATAGTGTAAATTTAGGAAGAAACAATAATATTGCCATATGAAAGTTTGTAAGAAGTTTATCCATAAATATTTACCAGAAAATTGCAAATATGAACTTTATAATAATTTACAGCTTCGTATATATAAAATTTACAAAAATGAATTCGCAGCAAATATTGAAATAAATTTGCCACAACTTGCCAAAAAGATTTTGTGGTAAATTTAGTATTAGTTATCAGTTGCAAATTTTTAAATGCAAGTGCCATGCGTGGCAGATTCAAGTTTATAGGAAACTTGCCATGAGTAAACATATAGTTTCCGCCATTTACCATTTTAAATTCACATAAAATTTACCACAAATTTGTACTGCTTAGTGGGATATATTTACCAATCAAGTAAATATTTATAATACCTAATAAAAAGAAGCAACAAGCAATTGAATAGATTGTAATAAATCGTAAATATTATAAAACCCTAAGAGAATTTTTATAAAAGTACTTAAAACTATAATAATTGTTACAGAAAGCAGACCTAGTTAGGTAGATAGGGTGACCCAGTTAGACGTTTGGAATAAATAGCTAATAACAATAACGCTTTTCTTGAGGCAACTTGCCTACAGCAGATATCTAAGTACATCCAACATTAAATCACTTGCTCTGCACGTGTATATAATACCTAATAAATGCCGATATTTAAGGTACCTACTGACTATTTCCAAGACATAAAATATATATAATGTCGACTTCCGAGACATATTTGAATATGTTTGCTTATTTCATTTTCTGTGACAATACCAGTTTACGAAATAGATTATCTAACTAATAATAAGTATCTAACTTTTAACAATAAATTATGAAATAAGATATTGATAAGTTTGCCACCAATGCCAATAATAAATGTTATTTAGGTACCTAATGACTATTTCCAAGACATAAAATATATATAATGTCGACTTCCGAGACATATTTCAATATGTTTGCTTATTTCATTTACCGTATCAATCAGTTTAGGTACAAAATAGATTATCTAACTAATAATAAGTGGGTATCTAATTTTTAACAATAAATTATGGGACTAAGATATTGATAAGTTAATTACACCATTAACCTAAGAATTCCTTTAATTCAGTTTAATGATGATACATCTTTCATTACAAAGGAAACAGAAGGTCTAAAATTAGTATGTACCTACTTATGTTTATAAGGTAGGTTATTTATATTTAAGTAAATATTTATAATAATAAAAACCAGCAATTAAATAAATTGTCGTAAATCGTAAATATATAAAACCCTAAAAGAATTTGTAAAAGGTACTTGGTAAAAGGTATTTGTAAAATTACAATTGACCCGGAACTCATCAATGAAATGAAACATACATTGATTTCCAAGACAGTCCTGTCCCAAATAACAATATTTGGGTGCAACAAGATGGAGCTCCACCTCACTATGCGCGTGACGTGAGGCAATACCTAAACGATGTGTTTCCCAGAAGATGGATTGGAAGGCGTGGTTTTATCGAATGGCCCCCGAGATCACCCGACATGAATCCTTTAGACTATTTCCTGTGGGGTCACTTAAAAAATATTGTTTATAAAACCAAACCTGCCAATATTCAGGAATTAAAAGATAGGATTACCACAGAGATAAGAAGAATTGAGCAGTCAGGAATGTTACAAAATGTACTGCTAAGTTTTAAACATCGCATGGCTTCTTGTATGGAAGTAAACGGACAACATTTTGAGCATCAGCTGTAACCGCCTTTACTTTATGTTTTCAAAAGATCCTATGGGATTTCTATTAGGATATAAATTATTAAAGATATTACACGTTTCCTGTTGACTTCTACGCACATAACCATATCCTGATATCATTAAAATCTCAATTCGTTCTTTCTCAGATAAACGGTCCCTGGATATTTGTCTAGTACTCAAGTGTGGATCTTCTTCTAACATAACACAAACATCTAAAGATTTGTCTTCAGTTGTTGCAGTTTTTATACGCCCTGATTTCGGTAAATCTTTTATGGCTCCAGTTTGGTTAAACTTTTTTAACAACTTACTCACAGTAGATCTTGTTATGGGATTTCTATTAGGATATAAATTATTAAAGATATTACACGTTTCCTGTTGACTTCTACGCACATCACCATATCCTAATATCATTAAAATCTCAATTCGTTCTTTCTCAGATAAACGGTCCATTGTAACTTTCAATAAACACCAACAATAATAGTTTATTAAAACGTCAAAATTGTTTTTGTCTGATGTAATATTTTAACTTCGGCGGAGATATTGCAAATGTAGCTGTAACTCCGAAATTATGGCAATTAGGTATAGGGAACATTACATGAAAAATATTCTAAATTTCTTAGAGATTTCAGAAACAAAAAAATATATAGGGTGATCCATTTGAAATAACAAATTTCAGTATATTTCCGGAAAAACGAAAGATCTGACAACAATGTAAATGCCACAATAATATCGGCCATATTACAAAACCCTTATAAACCAAAATTCATAAAAATCGGGCAAGCCGTTTCCGAGATAATTGAGGCGTTCCATACATAAAACTCACTCTGTATATATATATATATATATATATATATATATATATATATATATGTCCTACAAATTCAATGGTTACAGAGAAAATCACAATGATTTCTGGTATAACGATATTGTAACGCTGCATGCTCTCAAAAAAACTAGGATGCTATGGAATGAGTAATATTGAAATTTGTTTTTCTCTGTAACCATTGAATTTATGTATAGGACATATTTATATGGAATGATAGGTATTTTCATTGTCTTTAATATAGAGTAGTTATATAATGGGTGTTTCATTTAAAAAAATCGACTTTTTTCAAATTATAGAGTTGCAAGATTGATTTCGTAGTATGTCCACCATGTATAAGTGTTAACAAAAATTTTGTATTCTGTATATCCATTGACGCTTTGTAAGTGAAAATTACCACCCAAACGCCTAATTTTAGTTTTTGATAATTTTTTTATATCGTGTTGAAAAATACCTCGATTTTTCAAAAACGCACACAACCTCAAATATCTCAAAAACTACGCGAAATTCGAATATAGTTTAAATAGGTAAGTCGGGTTTATTTATGACAAAGAATCCAAAAATCGACAAAAATACAGGGTGTCCCATTTAAATTTTTAGAGTTGATGTCGTCCCAGCAAAATTCCAGATAGTGTAGTGGGTACACTATTTTACACTGGGTTTTATGTAGAACACGGTGTACATACAAGGTGGCCCGTTTAATATGGGCCTATACCTTATCTGAGAAACTACAAGTTCTACAGAAAAAAAATTATATCAAATTGTTTTTTTCAAAGTTATCTTCAATTTTTTTATATTTTCAAACTTATAACCTGTTTATAGCACACCCTATATATTATTACATTTTTCAGAAAGCCCTTCTAAAGACGAGTTCAATGATATATGATATGATGGGTCTGACGCCCGCCGTTTCGGAGTTATTGAGTATTATCTTCAGGAAATCTCCAATATTCAAATTGTAACTAACAAAATTACTTTTATTATTACTTAATTAAGTGTTTGAGTTCTAATTTGCACAAAAAAAAGTTATATAGGTAGTATATGATCTATCACTTTGATGTAATTGATGTAACGTTAGTATAGGGACATTTTCATTATTAATATTTATAATAAAACTAGTTTCAGTAAAATGCACGTATTTAATTTTGGTTGCTATATAATTTTCAACATAAATTTGATATTATTCGGTGAAATATATCAGATTATTGTGTACTAGTTGATTTTCAAAGCCCCTGGAAAAATGTATTTAGTGACTGAAGATGCACAGGTAATTCTACGATGTACTCTCTGTCTTTATTATTTGGCAATTTCATTAAATATGACCATATTTTAACGTTTAGTCAGAATGGCCTTTGTAAACAAAATATCCACAATTATTATAGGATTTATCATTGCCTTGACAACCGGGGTAAGCTGAAAAATTATTTGACATTGCGTTAATATATTAAGTATTTATTAATAATAATGTATAGTGTGGAAGAAAAAGTTGATATGCTAGAATGTTATTTATCAAATAATAAAAGTCCAGCTCTTGCTCTTAGAGAGTATAGAGCAAAATTTCCCGTGAGACAAATTCCAAAAAAGAAATTATTTGCTAGACTTTTTCAACAATAAGATTGTTTATGCAAATTAAGAGTTCAAAATGATAATTTGGGATCTTGGTTAGCACTATTTCAATCCTGGTCATATTCTGAGTATCATATATCTCTGAATTTGTCAATAGAAGGGCTTTCTAGAAATGTAACAATATACAGGGTGTTCCATTTGAATAAATCGTGAGAATTTATGGTTTTCGAAATGTGGCAATGCCACACCGTCAAATTTTTTTTATAAGTTGAATATTGAGTTATTACATAATAAAGTACATAAAATTAGAAATCTCTTGGCGCAAGTTAAGGCTCAAAAACTTAATTATTAACTTTTCTAGCACGATTTTAATATGGGCTATTTCCTGAAGATAATACTCAATAACTCCGAAACGGCGGGCGTTAGACCCATCATATCATATATCATTGAACTTGTCGATAGAAGGGCTTTCTAGAAATGTAACAATATACAGGATGTTCCATTTGAAATAATCGTGAGAATTTATGGTTTTCGAAATGTGGCAACATGGTCAAATTTTTATTATAAGTGGAATATTGAGTAATTACATAATAAAGTACATAAAATTAGAAATCTCTTGGGGCAAGTTAAGGCTCAAAAACTTAATTATTAACCTTTCTAGGACGATTTTAATATGGGCTATTTCCTGAAGATAATACTCAATAACTCCGAAACGGCGGACGTCAGACCCATCATATCAATATCATTGAACTCGTCTTTAGAAGGGCTTTCTGAAAATGTAATAATATACAAGGTGTGCTATTTAAAAAAAAGGAACTTTAGTTCATCGCCCTGTATATAAACAGGTTATAAGTTAAAAAAATTGAAGATAACTTTGAAAAAACAATTTCATATAATTTTTTTTTTCTGTAGAACTTGTAGTTTCTGAGATAAGGTATAGGACCATATTAAACGGGCCACCTTGTACATAGACTACACTTTATTCCATTATTTTTCATTTCGTACTTATTGTCCTTTTTAATTATTTGATGTCTTCCCAGCAAGCACAATTACATCTCAGAAGCATATATGGTACATCGAGAGTTTTACTGCGATGTACCATTTTATAGACCAAACGTGTTATGAATTCCTCGCCGGTACTACCAAATGTCCGTCACACGCGCACAAATATGTGCGTGTGTCCATCAAGAAGTGACCAAAGTGATGGGGGTGTGCTGCGGGTATCGAAGAGTCCTTGGAATGGTGGTGAAGAGGAGTTGGTCAATGTCCGGAGGGTGTAGAAGAATTTCTAAGGTGGTAGTTGATGTATGGTAATTAAAATAGCAATTATTAATAATAAAAAATAGTAATTATGATTGTTATGATTAAGAATGCGGGATGGCGCTTCCCGAGGGTATGAGGCGAGGAGGGTAGACGTGGGTGTTGCGCGCGCTCAAGAATAAAGATGGCGGCTAGCTGTTAGGTATTAATAAATAATTAAAAATATTAATTATAATTAAGGATATTAAATAAGTACCTGCTTCTCGAGGGGGGTGTTGATTTCGGGTGGTGATTATTGATATGGCATTAATATAAGTAGTTAGTCCGCCACCCCAGATAGACAGGCCGCCAGCCGTCAGACTGAGGCTCCCCCACCACCCGGCACCCATCGGCCGACGTCGGCGACAAACCACCCGACTATTTTTGCTGGTCCCCAACCTTCCAAAAAATTGCTAAACCTTCCAAAAAAATTGTTACCTAAAATAACCCGTTTGTTTGTGTGAGTGTTTCACCTGGGAGCATTGACCCCAAGCTAACCATCCAAAAATTCTGCTCTATAGCTGCCTAAAAGGAAAGCTTAAAGAACCCGTTTATTGATGCGAGTGTTTCTACGCCTTGACAACATATGTTAACACCATTTAAGAATTTAGTATGACAGATATTTTCAACGTAGATAGTATTTTCTGCTCTATAGATGCCTAAAAGGATAGCTTAAAGGACCCGTAGGGATATTGATGCGAGCGTTTCGAGCCTTTACAACATATGTTACCATAATCAATATTTAAGAATTTAGTAAAACAGATAATTTCTACGTAGATAGTATTAAAGTTTCAATAATATTACGTAAATTAATCTTCATAGATCAAGCCTTCATAACTTCATTTTGAGGAATAACCTAATAAACCTTGGAATCAAGCATGTCTGTTCACTATCACAGGCCACACTACACTGACCTTCAACCCCAATATTAGGATTAATTATAAGATAATCGTAATTTTACCCCATATAATACCTTCTTATAGGCCAAACAGGTGCATAATTTTGTATCTCCATAAATAATTGAGATCCTGTAGTATATTCTCAAGTACAAAATAATTTGTCAGTAATAGGAATACCTAACCCAATTTGTGAAAATAGTTGAGATTTTGTAGCATATATGGGTCCCAAGTACAAAATAATTTATATCTCCATGAGCTATTAGTAGATTAAGTGACCTTAGCAGTATGTAGATAGCCGAAAATCTATAGTGATCTAAAGGACAGAGGCTGCTTAAAGGTAGTAGGACTACGTTATAGTATTAAAAAAGAATATGTAAAAGATGTATCTGCGCATGCTCTTCGTTTAAGTTTCATAATTATCTAAAATAATAATGTTCTTTTAACATTAAAGTTCTTATCTAATAAGTATACAACAGAGTAGACTAATAATTATCTAAAAGAATTAATATTACTGCTTGTGAATTATAGCCTTCGTATCATTTCGAAGAATAACTTGATAACTCTAACCTCACTTTTTTTTGGAATCAAGCATGTCTGTTCACTATCACAGTTCACGTTACACTGACCATACATTAGTCCCGTACAATATAAATAGCTGAAAACCCTGCCTGTGTACCAAGATTTAAAAAATTGTAGCAAAACTTTATCCTCGTTATCCTTACCCGTTATCCTCGTTATCCTTACGCATTATCCTCATTATCTTTAATGTTACCCTTGTTACCCTTAACTTTGGATCTCAAAAGTTTAAACTCTTCAAACGCCAGTAAATCTCCTCTTTTCTTATATGCAAGCCAATACCTTGCCTTGGCCCTAATATTGCTAATTATCTGCGAATTAAACCATGGGGGATACTTCTTCTTATTACCACTGGAAAATTTGGGAACACACGAGTCAAAAACCTTATAAAGTTGATCATAAAAATAAGTAATAGCCGACTCTAAATCATGAGATGATTCAAGTAGTTGCCAATCAATATTGTAAATTAGGTCATATAACATCGAAAAATTAGCCTTACGGAAATTGTAACACTGATTATAATTAACGGGAAAATTATTTTTTAATTCGTTCCTAAGATTAAATTCGGGCGAAATATCCAAGGCTTGATGGTAACTTCCTCCTCCACAACAGGATCGTCAGATCGCTCAACCAAACAATTTGAACTGCACAAAACCAAATCAAGGATACCACCAAAATCATTCAAGATAAAGTTAAATTGCTGTAAGTCAAGTACACTAGTTAAATTATTTAAACCCAATATTCGACGGTTCAATAGGTGGCCTTAAGGGTCAACTGAGTAATCACTAATATTAAAATCACCCATTAACAATATTTTAGAATTGTGCAGATAATCAATAGATTCAATAATTTCAAATAATCTTTCGTAGTCCGCCACTGCGGTTTTCGGGGGAACATACAAAACCATTACATATATTGAAGCACTCTGAGAAGCTATTTTTACAGCAAGCGCGTCAATAAGCGGCAAATAATTAAAACCAAACGATGAAAGATCTAATAATGTAGAAGTATAGTCGGTATGAATGGCAGCTAATACACCACCCCCTTTAGATCTATTAGTAGATGCGAAGTTGCGATCCACTCTATAAACATTATAATTACTGTCGAAAAGTTCACAATCCTTCACAGAAGAATCAAGCCATGTTTGAGTAAATGCAAACAATGAATAATTAGAATGCACAGAATTGTTAAAAACTGAGAGTGTTTTAGATTTGAGACCACGAGTATTTTGATAAAATGCTGAAAAATTCGATAGATTTGAGGTGCGCACGTCATTTGGCAAGGGAGAAGTATTAGTAGCAAAGCATATGGATGAAAAGGTGTCATGTTTCTGGGCCTGTGATGGCTATTGGACGGCTGCAGATAAAATATCGTTACGTAATTTGTCGCGAGCACGGGTATAAACCGTACACTTATCTCTATCCCATACTGAGTGATTAGTGTCCACATCAACATTATGCGCATTTTTTAATTTAGCGCAATTCGTACAGTGATGGATCTTTGACTTGCACAGCTTGACTTCATGATTTTCACCGCAAAGAGAACAAGACACGGGTTTATTACAATTATTAGCAGAGTGATTAAATTCATTGCAATTAAAACAGCGAAAAACTTCCACCGCATCATAAACAGAACAACTGTCAAATCCCACAAATAAATTACCAGCCTTTATGACCTTGTTATAAGAACATTTATCAAGCTAAAGAATACACTGAAACATATTATTGTTCTTTCTAAGAGGAAATACCTTAATTAGTTTACAATCTGCGCCAAGCAGAATATCTGGATTACAATTAGTTACCAATTTGATGAGCTGATCTTAAGAATATTTCTCGGACATCCCAACTAAACGAATTCTCGGATGAACACCATGTAATTCTTTAATTTCATAGGAGGCAGACAGCTTGTCCTGAACCATACTTTTAATCCTAAGATTGTCCTCCTTATTTTTGCACCCTATAAGGACTCCTCCATTTTTTAAATTCTTTACTCTCGACAGTTGGATATTATTTTCAGAGGGATTCATATATTGGTTAATATCAGACTTTGTTTTATCGACTGATTGTTCTAAGTTTTTAGGCTGTATGATGATAGCTGGCTGAGTATTATTTTTCAGGATTTCTGAATAACTAGGTTGACTGGCTGACACTGAGGTAGTAAGTTTATTTACCTTATTTAATTCCGACTGAATGGCAGTGATTTTATCATTCATTGTGGATAGGGCATTATCAATTTTATTCTGTAATACCTGACTTATGTCGGATTGATTAACCGTGATACAATTAGTCAAACACTCGTCGCACTTCCAAGAAAGGCCCCTAGTGCGGCTCAGCAGCTGGACTAACTCCCCGGAATCACCAATACAAGTAGAGTGGGCCTGTTTTTACAAACAGTACAAGAAACGCCGGGTTTTCTTGTACTCGTCGCACTGGAGCAAAAAACACATAACGTCATGGCTGCTTGTCCGAAAAATCACAACACACGGTCGTAATGGTCCTTTTATAGGTTTGTAAGATCCCATCAAAGCCTTATTATAATTTAAAAGTTGTACAAGACAACCACTGATAATAGAAATTAAGAAATTAAAATGCTAATCTATGACCAGTTAACCGGCGGCCTTCCCCGTCTAGGCGTAGATCTAACAAAAACAGTAAACACACTGATAAATTAGCCTATGATTCCAACAAATTGACACAGATGACTATCACAAACACTACTGTGTGCAGACGAAGGTAAACCAATGCAGTACACACTTTCAAATATAATTAAAAACACTAATTTGCACTATAAAAACTCAAAATTCGAGAGATGTTGAGAAAGAACACAACTAGATCACACATCAATCGGACTTATTTCTAATGGAATTTGATAACATTTACTGACATTTATTTGTATGTACGTTAAATGTGTTCGTTTCACATGTGACGTTTCAAAAATTTCCGACGAATCGCATGAAGAGTTCATCCTGGAAGTCGATCTTGAGTACCCCCAGGAGCTCTATAACGCTCATAAAGACCTACTTTTATGCCCAAAACACCGCGTGCCTCCAAATTCTAAATTACCATAATTTAATTAATAACATAACAATTAATTTAATAAACAGTTATATGTTGGTATGTGTATTTTAAACTTGTCAAAAATTTGCGTGTACGATTTTCATTATAATTTTATGCTTAAAAATTTAAACAACAATTATTGCAAACTGCTCTATACAGATACTGATAGTTTTATTTACGAAGTCCAATGTACCACAATGTTTATGACCAGGTTAAAAAAAATAATTTAGAAAAATTTGATACTAGCGACTATCCCTCAGACAATCCGCATCAGTTGCCTTTGGTCAATAAAAAAGTTCTGGGACTAATGAAAGACGATTGCGCCGGCTCCATAATGACGCATTTTGTAGGCCTTCGCTCTAAAATGTACAGCCTTTTGTTTGAAGTAAAACGTTGCATTGAAAAATCCAAAGGCGTTAAATCAAATGTCGTTAAAAAGACTATAACTTTTAAAGATTATGAAAATGGTTTAAGAAATAGTGCGACATCTTTAGGACCCAACGAACAACCCCAGTTGTGTTAAGTCCACATGACGATAAACGTTTTCTTTTAAATGATGGCAGCCACAACACCTTGGGGTTCTTATGCTATTATGGATGTTTAATTATTATTATTCTTAATCTTATTATACTTATATACTTTGTTCACTTATTTTATAAATAAAAAAAATATATCTGTATAAGTTGTTGTTTTTTACTAATTATAAATAAAGACAAATAGCCTACTAGACGAAGAAGAAGAAGAAAGATGTTGGTGGCATATCTGGCTTGCCCTATACATTAACTTTCTTGGGTTGCCCACCCTGTATACTAGAAATTTGAATATGCTGATAGATTGGAGAGATATATGAGCCTATCACTACTAATTGTTAATAAATTAATATCCCTCTTTTATGCCACGCCACTGTATAAAATGTTTGCTACTTCAGGCCTATATGCTTATTTGATTTCCTGCAGATAAACAACATCCGTTAGCGTGCTGATATCACATTTCCTGTTATTCCCGACCATACGCTTATCTCATTTCCTGTTATTGTAAAACTAAATTCTTATCTCATGCCTCCAGACGCTGGTGAGCCGATAAGAAATATTATTATTATTTTAGATTAAAAGTGATGTCAAAAAATTCTATGACGCTTTTAACATGTGTCTTACTGATTGTCGTTTACCTAGTATATGGAAGCTTTCAAAGGTGCGCCCTATTTTCAAAAAAGGTGATAAATTTTATGTCAGCAACTTGTCGACCTATTTCTATTATCTGTAATTTCTGCAAAGTATTAGAAATTATGCTCCACGATTTTATCTACAGTAACGTCTCCAATATGATATCTCCTTCTCAGCATGGTTTTATGAAGGGTCGCTCGACTGTTACTAACCTGGTCTGCGTTATGCAATTTATAGCTGATGCCATTGGCAATCGTTTACAAACGGATGTCATTTACTGTCACAATAAACTCAGATAAGCTAGGGATGTGCAATTCCACTAGCTTAAGTTCATTGACATTAGCTCCGGTAGCTCAGGGAGATTTATGATCCTAGGGCGTAGTATTCGTAGGACTGCTTTGAATGTTGACAATTTATTTGGGCACCAGGATAATTTTTAGATATAAGATAAAAGAAAACTATATAAAAGTTAGTTGAATACACTATAATCAAATAAGCAAATTGAATTGAAATTACAATTGAATAATAAAGTGACTATTTAACAATAATTCAAAAATGATTTAATATTGACTAAAAAATAAAAAAAAAAAAAAAAAAAAAGGTGACAATGAAATTTTAAAATTGGCTAATTTTACAAAAATTTTATGAGGTTCGGGGTCACTCTGACAATCTCGTTCCTTCTTTATGAGGTCAGTACTCTCACCCTTAACATGTGCTAATGATTGGATCCAGGTGGACTTGCCGTGGCAAAGTGGGGAAGCTAGAGCTCTAGTCCAGATGATGGTCACGTACTGCTAAGTCCAATCCTCTTATCTACGGATCTGCTGGTGGGAAGCGTCCAGAGTTCTTCAGCAGGTTATAGATCTTGCAGTCAGGTTACAGCAGCCTCGTCTCAGAAGAATACATACAAAGAATTGTTTGTGTTAAGAGTGCCCCAAAATTTACAAATATATAGATGAACGTTGACAGCTAGTGTAGCCAAGATTAAAAATTATAAATAAGTTCCTGAAGGGAATGTACCAGCAAATCTGGTTTGGTAAAATCCTCTGTGAATTTCACAGGGAAAGTAATTAACAAATGAAAACAAAACCTGGAAGGTGTCAACCTTTAGTGACCCTATCCAGAATGAAGCAAATAAAATTACTCAAAAAATTGCATTCAAAAGAACTGATTACATTTCAGCCACTCGACAATTATTCTTAATAAAAAACTCTAATCGTTAATATTTAAAGATACTATAGTTCAGAAGGAACAAAATTAAATTAAATAAAAAACCCTCTATCATCTGACCCAAAATTCCAAAAACAACGGTTTCATAACCGGTTAAATAAGAAAATATTACCACTCTAATTAGGTAAAAGAGAAAAATTATTTCATTAATATTTCAAATACTGAGTGACAAGTTACAAAAATTCGTATTGATTTATTGTACAAATTTGTTGCTAAAGAACAATAATCAATGAATTTACAAATATTAGGAAACAGGTTCCAGTCTTCTAATCGGCGTGCATGTGAGTTATTAAAATTTCTACAAAGTAACAAATTACTTAACCTAGTGCAGAAATTACGATATTAGCAATTTTCTATAGCTCCAATCATATATTATAACTATAAGATAAGAGAAGATAAGTTAAAGATAAGATAAATTAACTTAATTCCCAAAGGGTACAACACGTGGTGGATAGTCGGAATCCGATTCAAACAAAATGGAGGCAAGAAAACTAAAATTTATTGGTTTTTTTAAAAAAACAATGTTTTCTATAATCTCCTGACTAGAACACAGCTTCACAAATTTATAAAATAATATTGAAACTATATTCTATTGTTTCGAATCGTACTACTTATCACCATATAGGGTGACAAAAAAAATCTCACTGACCACGCCTAAATAATTTACCTATAATCCAGGTAAATCCTGATTATATATGAAGTATAATTACTTAATAATAACAACAAATCCCTATAATCGTATTTCTGTACTCACTCAATTTAATTAGCTTAGGAATTTCTGTCATGATTTCTTATTATGGCTTTACGGGAGAAACAGAAATAATTTACTACATATAAAACATAGGCAAGATAAAATAAGATATGATACGATAAGATACGATAAGATACGATAAGATACGATAAGATAAGATAAGATATGATAAATATTAAATATTTTATTTATTCCACAAAACCCGTTCTATAAAAACTTTAACCGATAAATACCAACAAGTATACAAAAAGTAGATATATAAAACTACTACTAAAAAGTTTTCAAAACTCAGGTAAAGAATAAATACTTCCTATGTTTTTATGATTTCCTTCCTGATTATATATGAAGTATAATTACTTACCGAGCAGGTGGCTCAGGGCTTAGCGTCTCGATCGCTCAACCCAGAGGTCGTGGGTTCGAATCCCCATTCCGCCAAACAATTTTTCATTAAATTGTTTGCTCGTAGATCAAGGCTTATTCGCAGGGATGGCTTGGCAACCATCCTGGCGATGGCCTAGGATGGGAAGAATATCAACTTGGTGTTAATGTGAGAGATTAAAACCAGTTGATGTTTGACTTGTCCCCCTAACTAATGAGGTTTTTCAGGTTTCCCTCATTCCAGCACTGAATGGTGGTTAGGGCCTACCAACGTAAGTCGTTCCTGAGGCGCAAATGCGGCCCGCGAAATAATAATATGCCGCCCCCTCTCCCACACAAGTCTCAGACTTTCGGGCTAATCCTTGTGATTAGAATGAGGGGTAGAGATATTATTATTATTATATTAATAATAACAACAAATCGCTATAATCGTATTTCTGTACTAATAATTATAATCGCAACCAATAATGAAAGTGAATAAATTATATATATCAAATGGTAAAATAACTCACATGTGCACTCTCGAAGACGAGAACTGTTCTCGAAGACGAGAACCGTTTATAGCCAATCAGCACCTTCCAGCGCGTTATTTCAAAAATCGAGAACTTAAGCCACAACAATTAGGTTGGGTGTTTTACAGGGTGCATAATAGTCAACCTCATGAAACGACATTAAAATGTACGTTACATTACTCAGATTTCAGTAAAGCATTCGACAGGCTTGATCATTCCTTAGTGCTTCAGAAACTTGATAGATTTGGAATTTCGGACTCCTTATTAACTTTTTTCAATTCATACCTTCTCAATAGAACGCAATACGTAGTTTATAATGGTTTCAAATCAGTTGAATACCGGGCTACGTCAGGCGTCCCACAGGGATCTATTCTTGGCCCCTTATTATTTATAATTTTCATCAATGGTCTCACGGAAGTTCTGGACAAAAATTTCCTCCTTTACGCGGACAACTTAAAAATCTACGGCACAATTCATAATCAGAGCGACTGCATTCAACTTCAAAATAACCTTAACCGTGTTAATATATGGTGTACCGAAAATAAGTTACCATTAAATGTTGGTAAATGTGAGGTTATGTCTTTTTCTAACAGACGGTCCCTCATAACTTTTGATTATAATCTCGACAGTATCAATTTAACACGATCAAAAACTTTCCGTGATCTCGGTGTTGTATTTGATAAAGAATTATCCTTTAATGTTCACATTGACACCATTATTTCTGAAGCTAGTAGAGCATATGGATTTATTGTTCGTAATTGCTGTGACTTCACAAGTACCGACGTAGTAAAACTACTCTTTTTTAGCTTTATCAGATCTAAGCTTGAGTATGCTTCTCTCGTGTGGTCCCCCCATTGTGGTGTACACATCAATAAGTTAGAGTCAGTACAGCGTCGATTCTTAAAGTTTCTTTCTTTTAAATCCGATGGTGTTTACCCATATATTGGATTCCCACATGATGAGTTGCTCAGTAGACATTCTGTCAGCAAGCTTGAAATTAGACGAAAATATCTCTCCCAGGTCTGTCTTTTCAAGATATTGCATAATTTGACTGATTGTCAAGAATTTTTAAATAATTTATCTTTTGCTGTTCCTACAGTCAGGACACGGGAAAGTTTAACCTTTTATCTACCTGCACCACGTACTAATGTACTTAAATATTCTCCTCTTCATATAATTTGTGATAACTGTAATCTTTCTTCTAATTTACTAGACATGTTTAACTGCAGCCTTAATGACTTAAAAGCATTATATTTTGAATGATTATAATTATGGTTACTTTTTGCATTTTCACTCTGTTTTTAATACGTCAACTAATTGTCGTTAACTGTGCTATATATGTATATGTGGTATGCATTCCTTATATTATAATTGTACTTTTGATGTTTGTTGTTATGTTGTTTCTCTTTGCATACCCTCCTGTTCTGTAGTTGGGTACTTGTACCTGTTGAACAGTGTATGGAAAATAAATAAATAAATAAATAAATAAATAAATAAATAAATTAGATCCTTACATTTTTCAATTGCATTAAAAAATGAAAAATGTTATTTCCAAATAAAGCATTAATGGGTTATTCTCATTAAAAAAAGTTAAACATTATAAATATACAAAAAATTCCATTTTGAGTTAGATATACAAAAATTTACTCTTCTGCAAATATTCTGCAGTCCTTTGAACATTCCTTCTTCTTGTGGAATTAAAAGTGGTTACAGAATATTTACCCTCAGCTCCTCTACATTGTTGAGTATGTTTTTAGTATGTTGAGTATATTTTGTACTTATTTTCTATGGTTCTCCACAAAAAACAATCTAGTGGGGATAAATCTTGTGCTTTTGCGGTCCATTCAATTACTCCACGATTTCGTGTTCATTTTTCAAGAAACTGTTAGTGTAGAAAATGCCGCACATTAAAATCTAATTATATTTGCTTAACATCCAGTCGTACTTATGTGCACGATATATGAGCAAAAACCATGTTCCATGTTCGGAACGTCCGAATTTGATTCACTCTGGGATTCACTCCCTATTTTGTTAGGAGTCCCTATATAAAAATATGAAGTTGATGATCTAGAAGTTTCGTTCTAGAAAAACGAAACATTAGGTACATTGAAAATCGAAATATTCTGGCTAAAAGAGGACAGAAAGTTGCTATCTATCTCTTACAGTTTCAGAGATCCCTATAGTGAGCAGCAAATTTGTAACAGCTTGTATGTATATGTTTGTAGTGGCGAGATACAGTGAAATACACTGCAGTGCCCTCTTTGGGTCTTTGCTACTACCTGTCTAACAATTTTTGTCTAATTGACAGACAGATAACGATCTGCAGAAAAGCAGATGCCATTACAGCGACCTCTATTGTCTTTCAGGAAGACAATCCTACTTAATTATTGGAAGGGGATGCTGAAAACAACTACTCCACGGACAATATGCCCCGACTGGCGTTGCATTACATCGGCATCTCCATAGGAGTCGCCACATCGTTCATCGAGACCAAATACCAGACACTGACCAGTTTCGCACTTATTTTGCACTCATCAGAGTGTGATTGCCTAATGGGCATCGTGAATGTTTGTGAATGAATATTGACCGTGGAGTAGTTGTTTTCGGCATATCATTCAAATAAATAAGTAGGATTGTCTTCCTTAAAGACGATAGAGGTCACTGCTGTAATGGCACCTGCGGAAAAGCAAGTCGTTATGTCTGTCAATTTGACAATAATTGTCAGACAGATAGTAGCACAGACCCAAAGAGATCACTACGGTGTTTCTCACCACTACTAATATTCACAATGCCCATTATGCAATCACGTCGAAGCATCGTTCATCGAGTCCACTACCTATGGCACTGTGATGAGCACAAAATAAGCGCGAAACAGGTCAGTGTCTGGTATTTGGTCTTGATGAAGGATGTGGCGACATCCATGGAGATGTTGATGTAATGCAACGCCAGTCAGGGCATATTGTCCGTGGAGTAGTTGTTTTCAGCATCTCCTTCCAATCGCTTGTATATGTAATGTATTATATATACAGTCCGTCCCTAAAGTAACCCTCCCCCTCCTTAACTTTTGAATTAGTTGAAGATATGGACATCAAATAAAATGTAGAATGATTGGTAGAAAAAATACTACTTTCTATCCGCAAACGGAACTTTGACATCTGATCGATGGCGCCAGAGTCGCTGTCGGAACATTTTTTTATCATCATTTATCAAATACAAGTACGTAGAGATTTGATACCCCTAGTTTTCAATTATTAAATTGATTGAAAGTCTACACATCCCCCTGATTTAACACCTATAGATACATTTTCTTTGAGAATGCAAGCTTCTTAGATGCAATGCATAACATTTTTCGCTTAAATATTTAAATATTTAGAATAAACGATGGTGTTTCGCTCGCCGAATGAGAGATAGAAACGCTTATAATTTGAAAACAGATGACTCGATTTAAATTTTTTAACAACTGTTAAGATATTTAAAATACCTTTCAAATGATGTGCGACACGGCTTACTATGCTATTTAAAAAAGAGTGTCGACAGCGACTCTTGCGCGAACTATCAGTAGTTGTCGAAATTTCGTTTGAGTGTAGAAAGTAGAACCCATTTTTTCTACCATTCATCCTACAATTTGTTTGAGGTCGGTTGAGGGTTACTTAGAGACTAATTGTATGCAGCAAAACGAATCATAATACAAAGTTGCTTGAACCTAACATACAGACTGTCCAAAATTCGAGTCTCTACATAGGGATCTCAGTTATTATAAAAGATAGGAAAACGCTCAAATGGGGAAAGTTTTAGAGAATTTTATGCTGATTTCAAATCTGCATTGAAAGTTATCGTGAGTCAATTGTTTTTCAAAATATTTGAAAAAAACGAAAAACCGAAGAATTTGTTTTTGGCCAATAACTCGCTAATGGTTAATCTGAAACTTCTAGAAATTTTACATTATTAGTACATCTTTTAAAGACGAACATTTTGGCATAAACAAAAATTACAAGACACTCTGTTTTTCTGTTATGAACCACAACTTTATTTCTTATGGTCGCCATATTGGATTTTTATATCATATTTTAAAGCTAAAAATTCTCTTTCCAACGATGTATCATAAACCTATAAAAGAATTTTTAAAATTTGTGAAATATTGAAAAAAATAATTTTTTACAAGTTTACTTTAGAAGTTGGCTGTGCCATGAAATGTTTTCTGTCACAAGTGTCAAATAAAACTGCTTAGAAAGAGTTAACGTGTCAGTGTTTTTATAAAGTGAAAACATGGAAAGAGTTCACAAATTGTCAAATGAAGAAAAGTTTGATAGGCTTACGCTTTATTTACAAGCTCACCGTAATGCGGAAATTGCATCTACCAGATATTTGGAATTATATCCAGAAATACAGCAGCCGCATAAAACATATTACAGAAGAATTGTTACCAATTTATTGAATTATGGTGCATTTGAGAATAAGAGGAACCACTATGAAAAAGATAACCATGATCGTGACGTAAACGTTCTTAATATAATAATTGAAAGTCCGTCAACATCTGTAAGATCTCTTCAGCATCAAAGTAACATCCCGAAGTCTACCGTTCATCAAATTTTGAAAAAACATGGATATCATCCTTACAAGCCTACTATTGTCCAAGGTCTTCGCGAAGGTGATTATGATAGGAGATTGCAATTTTGCCAGTGGTACATAGAAAAATGCAGAGAAGTTCCTGAGTTCCATAATTTCCGGACGAGACCCGTTTTACTAATTGTGGGGTATTTCACAAACATAACAGACATCATTGGAGTATCCAAAATCCCCATGTGATGGAACAGCGACGATTGCAGTCTAGATCTGGGTTTAACGTTTGGTGTGGTCTTTTAGGTATTTTTATCTTCATTAATGATATTGTGAATAAATAAGCTAGTCATTAATGGATCATGTTAATGTATAATTATTTTAGGAAATCATTTGGTTGGTCTGTTTCTTTTCGATTACAACCTTAATGGGGAACGATATCTAAACCTATTAGGAGAAGAAATAATTCCAGCAATTAGAAGACTTGTACCCAATGCAGCTGAATTTCAAAGATTGTGGTTTCAGCAGGATGGTTGTCCAGCACATAATACTGTAGAAGTTGGAACATATTTAACCCATTGTTTTGGGCAAAATGTTATTGCGAACAATGGACCAGTTATGTGGCTGGCAAGATCCCCAGATCTTACGCCACTTGATTTTTATTTGTGGGGACAAATTAAAAATGAAATTTACGAATTTGAACCACCCGTTAATAGAAATGAATTAG
Source organism: Pogonocherus hispidulus (assembly GCA_963924545.1). Classification (NCBI taxonomy): domain Eukaryota; kingdom Metazoa; phylum Arthropoda; class Insecta; order Coleoptera; family Cerambycidae; genus Pogonocherus; species Pogonocherus hispidulus. The sequence goes on from OZ004693.1 coordinate 56,630,088, forward strand.
AAGCTAGAATTAGAGAAGCGTTTAACTTGTTAAACGTAAACACATTAGGAAGAGTTATGAGAAAGATTTTAAAGAACTGTGAAATGTGTCGTAATGCAAATGGACGTCACTTTGAGCATTTGCCTAATAATGCTTAATTATGGATGCTTCATTTTTTAGTTCTGGTTGTTTTTAATACTTACTACTATTAGACTAAAGATATTCATATCAATATCATGGTTATCTTTTTCATAGTTGTTCCTCTTATTCTCAAATGCACCATAATTCAATAAAGTAGTAATAATTCTCCTGTAATTATGTTTTGTAAGGTTGCTGCCTCTGGATACAATTCCAAATGTCTAGTAAATGCAACTTTCGCAATACTGTGAGTTTGTAAATAAAGTGTAAGCATATCAAACTTTTCTTCATTTGAGAAATTGTGAGCCCCATATTTTCATTTAACGCAATTCATAAGTCATTTTGTATGACACTTGTGACAGAACGGGAAATATTTACATTTCATGGCACAGCCAACTTCTAAAGAAAACTTGTAAAAAAATGATTTTTTCAAGATTTCATAAATTTTAAAAATTCTTTTATAGGCTTATGATACATCGTTGGAAAGATAATTTTTGGCTTTAAAATATGATATAAAAATCCAATATGGCGACCATAAGAAATAGTAAAATTGTGGTTCATAACAGAAAAACAAGGAGTGCCTTGTAATTTTTGTTTATGCCAAAATGTTCGTCTTTAAAAAGTGTACTAATAATGTAAAATTTTTAGAAGTGTCAGATTAACAACCATTAGCGAGTTATTGGCCAAAAACCAATTCTTCGGTTTTTCGTTTTTTTCAAATATCTCGAAAAACAATTGACTCACGATAACTTTCAATGCAGATTTGAAATCAGCATAAAATTCTCTAAAACTTTCCCCATTTGAGCGTTTTCCTATCTTTTATAATAACTGAGATCTCTATATAGAGAATCGAATTTTGGACAGTCTGTATGTGAATGCTTAAACATTGTGCAATGAATCGTGTGTTCTGATTTGTTTTTTTTTTTGATAATAAATCTCAGAACGGCATTTATTTTATAGCTTCCTGGACAGTGTTGTAGTTTTATATTGTGGTTTTAAGATATATAAAAAACTCATAATGGCTCGTAGATCAGTAGTTAATATCAATGCAATAGTTTCTTTTTTATGATAAAGTAAATGTATTCAGCTGTATATATTTTTTGCTCAGTATCCTTTGGATTTGCTAACAAAATGCTTTACGATAATGATGTTTCTGTGATCCCAGAAGTACCTAGATAGCTACTATGAAAAATTTTCTCTGCAAAAGTTTTGACACGGCCACAGAATACAGAATAAATAACGGCGGCATATGTAAACTTGTACTTATTTTGCAAATGCGTCATACAATTCAAATATATGTCCTAATTAATATTACTTTTTAATTTGAGATCATAAAGTAAGGGGTATACTTTAAATCTTATAGAATTTTAAGAAAACAAGCTAGTAGCAAAAAGCAAATGGAAACTAGTTGCTTCAATAATTGGATTTTACTATATCTATCGAAAACAGCGGCAGAAATTACACTGCTGAATTACGAAGATGTACGAAAATGGATTTGAGAGCAGGGCCCTGTCAAATGAAAGCGTAACGTAATTTGAAAGATCAGAGTCTGTAACTGACCTACCGAGATCAGGAAGCCCAAGGATTGATTAGTGATGTCCAAGTTGCAGAAGTTATAACAGCAGCAAAATGGACGACATATCAAACATTTGCGTTAACCACCGTTGGACATAAGAAATCCCATTGTTTAAGCAATCCAGTTTCTTTCACATCCTGTTGATAACTTAATTTGTTAAAACTACATAATAAGCTGAAATATATCCCTTATTCTTTATAACCTTGTGCGATACGTTTCCATTAGTTACCTATTCATCAGTTAATACTCATGAATACTAATAGGTAACTAATGGAAATGGATTATATTAAATAAGTGATATTAATAGTAATATAATAATAACTTTACTGAATAATGACTTAATATTTTAACTATACAGATTTAGTACTTTGCTCCATTAAATAATATGTCTATTGAGGTAATACGGAAATAATATTTGAAGAGATGTTTATGGTTATTTTTATAATTATTATTATGGTTATTATCATAATTTCCTTATACCTAATAATTCGACAGCACTTGAATAGCCCTTTTTCCTATGACAGTGCCCACTTTAGTGTGACGTCTTACTTAATGATCACGATAGTAAGTGATAAGATCACCTGCTTTCAGTGAATTATTTTCTTGTAGCCCAGCAGCAAGAAGGTCTGTTTCTTTGAAAAGAGACAAATCCCCAAAAAGATCAGTTAGTATTGTTTGATTGAACGTTTCTGGCTTCTCTAAGATATTATCAGGAATGTATTGGCAAATCTGATGTATCGAAACCAACATCTTCGTCAATCATTTCTTCCTGAGCGCGAAGAACTTAAAAAATATTATAGTATATTAGTAAAAAATAAATCCAAATCAAATGTACACTTTATTAAACATAAAATACATATTTTCATTAATACAAAAACTCCTATTCGTTAGTGTTTTTTATGCTGAAGAATTTCTGTAACAGTACATTATATTTGTTAACTTGAAGATAAGGACAAAACAAACACTTAAAGACTGGCTTGCTCATTTTAGGTTAATGCACTGATAAGTTCCTCAATTTAGCAATCAATTGCTTTTTATCTATGTACCCATTAATGTTGAGCGTGATAAAATAACTGAAAAAGTAAGTAACCTATAATTATTATTTAAAATTAAGAGTAATAGCCTAATTAAATTGAATTTATTGAGTAGTTTATTTAAATTAAAACAATCATGTTGATTGATTTCAATAATGTATCAATCAATATATCAATAATGTATATATCAAGGACCCAAGGTTTATTCCATAACTTTTTTCATTTAATTTTTTTTAAATATTGGTAGGCAAGTTGTGTATTTAAAATATAAATATATAAGTAGTATATATTATGTAGTAGTAGTATGTATATGTGTCTACTGGATTTACGTTCCAAGATATTAAACTTTTTACATATTTATTGTATGTATATTGTATATATGCAAAATTCAACAAAGAAATAAATTAAGAAATATACTACGTCATGATCAATTTATATGATTAAGTCACGTGTTACTTAGACACTAAACAACGCCATTATGTTTTCATAATTGCGATGTGCTGCGTTTTTTATGGTGTTTTCGTAATTTTACATAATAAAGTTTTGATTTAATTATTAAATTATGGATTATTAAAAATAATTTAATTTTTTTAATATTTTAAAGTATGTACGTACCTATAAAAACTAACTTTTAAATTAAATTACCTAAGTCATATGAAAATATTGAAGCATCAATATAATAAACTCACCAGTGGAGACTTTCTCATCTCAACGTAACGTAAAAAATTCCATAGTGAGTTTATTTTGAATTACAATTTTTAGCTTTTAACTATGACGTACCCAGATAGCACAAATTATTTGTGGAATAATCTGTAAATCTTCCAAAATGATTATTCATTGTCAATATTTCAGTAATATGCTTATAATAAATATACACTTTATATAATATTCTTAAAATATGAACTGAATAGAATATTCCAGTAATATTCATAATAGAGTTAATATATTGCAATCTTTTATAGAATATTCTTGTAATATTAGTTATAGAATATTATGAATATAATATTCCAGTAATATTTATTATAGAGTTAATATATTGTATTCTTTAAAGAATATTCTTGGAATCTAATATTCCAGTAATATTTACTTTAGAGTTAATATATTGCGTTCTTTTATAGAATATTCTCGTAATATTCGTTATAAAATATTATGAGAAAAATATTCGAGTAATATCTATTAAAGCTGGCACTAGTAATATGCACAAAAAATATACATTTAATATTCTCACAAAATATTTGTTTGTGAAATTGCACCAAGACTTGCGGTTGTGTTATAAAACATTCTGAAAAGAATATTCGAGTAATGTCTATTACAGCTAACCAGCAATATATACAGAAGAAATATGCGTTTAATATTTCTAGGAGAATATATTATGCGTTTGATTTTTGTAATATTTTTTGTAAAATATTATGAAACGTAGCAAGGTGTATTGAGGTGTATTGCCACCTACGAAAAGTACTGTCGTTTGCGACTCTACCACTGGACAGCGGTGCTGGTCCCGGTGTCATCATGCTACTCGCCACCTCAAGCACGACCTAGACAAAAAATTGTTGTCTGGTTGGTGGTGGAGGTTTCGGCGAAGTTTTTCTTTTTGAATATCTTCCGCCTCCAGAAGCACACTTGTTTTCAAGTAGTGCAGCCTAGCCGGGCTTTTATAGTTTGCGATTCTGCCGCTGGGTGGAGACAGTTATGCCCTACCAGCAGAATGCTAACGTGCTTCTCTAAGTGTCTTTGCTGCCTGTGGTGTCATTGTGCTTATCTCGTACTGACGAAGCCTAATAGGCAGAAACTACGTAGTCTGCAAGTTGCAAGTAGCATGATGACACCGGGGGCAGCGCCGCTGTCCAGTGGTAAAATTAGTAAGTATTAAAATAACAATCACAGTATAATCCCAGAATAATGAAAAAAATATTCCAGGATTAAATACGTCCTAGCCAAAAATGAATCTAAGAATAATCTATATACTTAATATATTTATAATCTATAATTATCTATATAATATATTTATAGATTTTTCTTTGCGTCATTTTTGGTGGTGATGTATTTAATCCCGGAATATTTGTTGCCTTATTCTGGGACTATTCTGCGATTATTATTTGAATATTTTATAATTATTCTTGTATTATCTTGTGGATTATTTTTGGAATAAGTTTAGGAATATTCTCTAGATATAGAAAAGTGTGTACTTTTCGATATTCTACAAATATTCCAAAAAAGTTATCTATGAATATTCCAATCGTCCTTCAGAATAATTTAGGTATATTCTAGGAATAGGTTTGTGTTATCTGGGTACCTAACGCAAATAAAAATTAAATGGTCTAAAAATTAGAAAAAGCAAATGATAATGATATTTTTAAAAAATTAGTACAATTAGCAAAAAGTTCTTTTATATTAGTTAGAAAAAATATTTAGATGGGACCATGGTTGATAGATTGAGTATGAGAAATACAAAATAATCGAGTTCAAATGCTATCGCTGACTATATTTTTTTAGTTTTAATATAAAAGATGGTTTTATACCTACCGTTAATCCATACACCAAATGAGTTAATTCTTATCATAAGGGTAGTGTTATTTCTACAGCAGTTATTATGTAGATAGATAGGTACATTTAAATTAAGCTAAATAATGTTTTAGATCGGTTTCCCTACGTCCGGATATGAGAGTGTTGACTCAGTATAATATATTAGGTACTTCATTAATGATACACAATGATAAAAAGGAATAAAATATAAATTATTAATTAGTTTGTCGTCGTCAAATGCTCTAGTCTAGATACGAATCCATGAGGCCCCAGCCTGAGTCAAGCTATGGTGATCGTTATGTTTAATTAATAATTTTTTTATTGCCTCTTTACAGCTAGAACCCCAATTATTTTTGTCCGATAAAAGAACTTATAAAATGAGAACTGTTTAGCAAGACAACTATTTCATATCAACATGAAACGCATAAAAATATTACCCAATCATTTGAAATAGGTACTTGTCGTTGATGATTACAAGATCAAACGAACTTACCTAAGTGATGTTCGATCTTGATTATATAATAGCCTCGTTGAAATAAACAAATATTCGTAGTACCTCCGCCCCTGGCCAGAATATCCACAAGTTTTTAAAGCTAACCACAAAAAACGCTCACGCCGCACCGCTGTCATAACTAATAACTAACCAGTCCATTTTAAAGTTGTTGTTGCAAGATCATTTGGGTTATTCCCAGAGAATAAGCAACGATGGTGCGGGACTTTATTTATTACTTCGACGAGGCGTGGGCGTTTTTTGTGGTTAGCTTTAAAAACTTGTGGATATTCTGGCCAGAGGTGGAGGTACTACGAATATTTGTTTATTTCGACGAGGCTATCATATAATCAAGATCGAACATCACTTAGGTAAGTTCGTTTGATCTTGTAATTATATTCAGCCTGGTCTCGTAAACAAATATACGTAGATGTAGATGTAAAGAATGTGCAACAACAAAAATAGCAAAACATATTTATTTTTTATAGAAAAGAAAACAACAGAATTCGCCAAATAAGATTATACGAGTATATCTGAATATAAAACATGGTTATTATGATATATAGTTAAGAAAATCTAATGTACATTAAGGTTCCTGAGGTTAAAACTGCATTTGCAAAATCTTTGTTACATACTACTGGCCTATTGTAGAAGATCGCAAATGTCTGAGAGTTCCTGGTCCAAGCTGCAGCTAGTCTTATACATTCAACACCCCGCCTAATGGGAGCAGATGTAGAAGCGTATAGGCTAGAATGAGCTTTAAATATTTCCGTATCACACCACTTCTTTTTAACATATTTTATTTTTGTCTACCTACCAAGTGTATGTGTTAGTGTCCAACCATACGAATATGATACTAACATTAAATTATTTTGTATAAAAAGGGCCATTTCGGGACTGTTTGAGATCGCCATAGTAACTGTACAAAAAAGAGATTATTGTATAGTTGTAGGTACAGTACCGAAAAGTAATTTGACATTGATATGGTATGTCACATAATATATTGAAGTTTAATTAAATACAAAAATAGAAACAGATAATGACTCCGATGAATCGGTAAACTGAAGGTGCTAATTAGAAGAGGTTGGAAAAAAATATTATGTTAAACTCGTACAAAAAATACGTTTTCGAGATTCGTCAAATTGCCGGACGACGCGTAGCGGATCCTTTCCCTCGTCCCAAAAACGTGTATTTTTTGTACTAGTTAAACAAATAATTATTATACGTTATAAATAAAAAATTACACGAACCCCTGAAATCTTTCGTTACCTCTAAATATTTATATAACGTAGTGGCAACGCAGACATTTGGATCAGATTGGAAGAAAGGTAAAATAAGAAAGGGTTGAGGTTTACTAATACCACTAGTTTTAATTCTATGTGGAATCCTTATTTCGAGTTTATTGTCATTTGTTGTTATAATATTGTCAAGGTCAATCGGAACCAAGGTTTGTATCCGCTGACCTGTCCAAATGCTTGTAACTTTACTAGCTTTTCTGTAAGGAGTTCTGATGAAAGTGCATTATTTTCAAGATTCCTCATGTAATTAACAGTAACCTCTGGGTCCCATGTACTCTCATATCTCGGTTTTGGTTGTCTCAGCCCGAACACTCCCTTGAAGAATCTTTTAACTCTAAAATTTGTTTCATTTTGTTTGGACCTGTAATCTGACTTATGGCGGAGCTATAAGAATTTAACATACCATATGACGTTCCGTTTTTAAACTGAATCGAAAGAAACCCTAAGACATTTGGAATCGTCACAATAAGGGTGTTTTTATCCCACTCGCAGCAGAACTCCCACCGCAATTTGTGAATGAACCTGATAATTAATGATAGTGAACCTGAGTTATACTGTTTCATTGTTCATTGTTTCATTGTTCAAGTGAATATTGTTTAGGTCCGAAAATTAAAGGCATCCTACGATTAATGATTTGAATAGTGGGTATCATGGCTAAGAGACCCAGAATGGAACTACAACTATGCCTTCCGCTTTATCAGCTACAATTTTTTGTAATGTTTTTAAAATTATAGAAAAAGGTGTTTTAAAGAAAGAGGTGTGCATAAAGTTTTAGATACCCTCAGTGCACTGTACAATTGTCCCTAATCAACTGTTTCGGTATTTTCAAATAAGTTTGACAGAGTAGGTAGCATCGATGTTTTTATAACTGATTAACGCTGATATAGCGATTTCGAGTATACGTAAACATTTTTATCCCATTATGATGGTAGAAGAGTAGAAGCATGACGTTGGTCTTGCCACAGCCCCTGGGGCCACATGCCATAGCTCTAAAAGAGTTTGGCAATAGTTTCCTATTAAAGACTCACCTGATAGATGATGAAAATAACTGTATTATATACGTAAAAGGACACCAAAAAGAGGAATTGCTCAGATGAAGTTTATGTGAATTGAATGCCATATCATCGGCGCAGACTATAATTAACGTTGAGAATATAAACAGGACCTTTGGACCGCCACCTGTATTTAGTAAAAATAGTTCATATTGCTTTTATCATTATACGTCTACAGGCATGTGTAGTTTAAGAAATTGTACATACAGGTCTTTATAACTGGTTGTTTGCCGGTTTACCTAAATAAAATAATGTTTAACAAATATTCTAATGTAATTATTCTATCCCTTCCCTTCATATCCTTAATTAAAATATATATATATATATACAAGGTGTCCACCTAGTGCGCGTAAGTCCAATATCTGGGTTAATAAAAGAGATAACTTAATTTTTTTTTTCTACAGGGTTGTCTAATATCCCGAGCTGCACAAAATGAAAATATATTTACATATTCAGGGTGTTTAGTTTTTCCTTTAGACAGGTACCAACTTCGTTTTTCTAAATGGAAATATATATTTTTTATTGCTTTTTCGAACTAAACCCTTGATTTTAGTAGGACTTTCATCAGCCTTCCCTATACCTAACTTAAACTGTTTTTGAAATATTGACGGGTGAATATTGACATTTTTGCAACTTTGACACCCTGTAAAATCTAAACGGTTTGAGATCAAGCAAAACGGTTTGCACATTCCTATCTTAACTTTTTATAAGCTATCGTTTGATACTAATTTCAAATTTATCCAAGAATTAAAAATTTTCAAAATTTTCGGAAAATTTTTAATTCCTGGATACATTTGAAATTAGTATCAAACGATAGCTTATAAAAAGTATTCCAGTACTATTTCCAAAGTATTCTCAATTGCCTGTTAATTTAGAAATTTTATTATTTGAAACTTTCAGACAATAACAATGTCCCAAATAACAATATTTGGGTGCAACAAGATGGAGCTCCACCTCACTATGCGCGTGACGTGAGGCAATACCTAAACGATGTGTTTCCCAGAAGATGGATTGGAAGGCGTGGTTTTATCGAATGGCCCCCGCGATCACCCGACATGAATCCTTTAGACTATTTCCTGTGGGGTCACTTAAAAAATATTGTTTATAAAACCAAACCTGCCAATATTCAGGAATTAAAAGATAGGATTACCACAGAGATAAGAAGAATTGAGCAGTCAGGAATGTTACAAAATGTACTGCAAAGTTTTAAACATCGCATGGCTTCTTGTATGGAAGTAAACGGACAACATTTTGAGCATCAGCTGTAACCGCCTTTACTTTATGTTTTCAAAAGATCCTATGGGATTTCTATTAGGATATAAATTATTAAATATATTACACGTTTCCTGTTGACTTCTACGCACATCACCATATCCTAATATCATTAAAATCTCAATTCGTTCTTTCTCAGATAAACGGTCCATTGTAACTTTCAATAAACACCAACAATAATAGTTTATTAAAACGTCAAAATTGTTTTTGTCTGATGTAATATTTTAACTTCGGCGGAGATATTGCAAATGTAGCTGTAACTCCGAAATTATGGCAATTAGGTATAGGGAACATTACATGAAAAATATTCTAAATTTCTTAGAGATTTCAAAAACAAAAAAATATATAGGGTGATCCATTTGAAATAACAAATTTCAGTATATTTCCGGAAAAACGAAAGATCTGACAACAATGTAAATGCCACAATAATATCGGCCATATTACAAAACCCTTATAAACCAAAATTCATAAAAATCGGGCAAGCCGTTTCCGAGATAATTGAGGCGTTCCATACATAAAACTCACTCTGTATATATACAATATATACATATATTGTTAGATTGTAGAAATTGGATCGGCCTATGTTTATAAACATTACTGAATGATATCATTTAGAGTGCGAAGCCGCCGCCTGTCAGCATCGGGGAACAGTGAGCAAGTTAGACTCGACTCGAGCGCTGCCTGGATCTACCTGGCCGCTTGCCAATTGTTATTGTTGATCTATAGTTGTTTTGTACTACCTTTAATTTGTATTACTACCTAAACTACTGTGTATTTTGTGTACCTGTGTATATTTATGGAATAGAGACAAATAATAAACACGGTGCACCCGATTACAGTTGTTGTGTATAATACAGGGTATTTTACAAGTAAAACATTGTCATCTAAAGAGATTTATTTCTTTAAAACTAACATCAGAAGTGGGATAGTGCTCAGTTGCTTCACAATAACGCTGATCCTGAGGCTAACTAAAATTGAAGCAATTAGTAGCTAAGTTGAAGTTGGTCAAGGCTTTGTAGGCGAATAAATCAACCCCTGATCAGGTTGATCTCCCAATCTTTCATCCGGAGGCGGACGAAGCATCAAAATCGCTTGAACAAGTGGAAAAGATTAAAATTGAATTGGTATGGTCAGATGTGAAGGCACTGGTAAGAGTAGGTCGTTATTTGATTCAAAATACGAGAAAATGGTTTGACGAAGGGAAACCTGAAGTAAGAGTAGTAGTACATTTAAAAGTGAATTTAGTGACGCTTTCCCACCGCGACGAAATTTGTCGTTTATTGGGTGAGACAGCTAATTTTGATAGTAGTTGTAACACTTGTGGAAAAATGTACGTGTATTTTGGCAAGAGCCAGTTCTTGTAGAGATAATTATTCACGGTATTAGGTAGCCACATGTCCGGGATGCCGCGATGTCGAGAGATTGTAAAACTGTATCAGAGTTACTTATTTAACTGTTTTACAGAAAGGGTCCGAGACCATCATGACACTGTTTCTGAGATGACTACATTTAAAAGAAAAACGAAAATTCTCTATGCCAATAAGTAGTAATCGCAAACCCGTCAAATGTCACAAATGTGGTAACTTCGGGCACATTAGAAGTCAATGCAACAAAAGAATAAGTCACAAAAAAAAATACAGAGTTGCCCAATATTGAAACTGAATACAGGGCCGAGTGGTGTTAATCAAAACACTAAGAAAGCTATTGACCAGAGACGAAAAGTTAATTTTTGCACAATTGGCAGAAACACACTACCCACTTGTGTAAACTTAGACGGCAAACAATTTCAAGGTCTCATTGATACAGGCTCCGACGTATCGCTTATGTCTGACAAATATCGGTCTGTTTCAAAACAAAATCGAATCGTGCTCAACGTTTATACGTGGAATATCACCGGGATCTATAAAAATTACTGAACAGTTTAAAATTCAAGTAAAGATTACCGGTGTTGAAAGAGAATTAATATTTTTGTTGGTACCCGATAGCATTCTAGATTATGATGTGTTGATAGGGTGTAATCTGTATCAAGATCCAAATTTAATTGCAATGACTGACGCCACAGGGACAGTTATCCATAGTAAAAATATTCAGTGTTGGAACAGTCACCAAACGGATCGGAATCTTGTGATATTGTTGTGCCTACGGAGCACGTAGAACCGATTAAATGCTTGCTAGCCGAATTTGCTGAATTAATAACAACCGGAGTTAAAGTCCCGGCGATCACTACTGCGACATTAAACATTCGGCTAATTGATAATCATATTGTAAACAGACCGCCGCCCCGACTATCGTTAACAGAAAGAGCTGCTGTACGAGAAATTGTTCGGGAATTACTAAATAACAACATCATAAGAGAGAGTGAGTCACCATATGCTAGTCCGATGCTTTTGGTGCGTAAAAAGGACAACAGTTATCGTTTATGCGTAGATTATCGCGAGCTTAATTCACATGCAGTAAAAGATCGTTATCCGTTGCCCGTAATCCAAGATCAGTTAGATAGGTTGGGAAAAGGGAAATATTTTACGTCATTAGATTTGGCGACTGGGTTTCACCAGATACCTATAAGTCCGGACTCAGTAGAAAAGACTGCTTTTATAACACCTGATGGGCATTACGATTATTTGCATATGCCCTTCGGTCTTGCCAACGCCCCTGCGGTGTTTGAACGAGCTTTGATGAAAGCGTTAGGCCCTCTCAAGGATACCATAGCGTTAGTATGGGTCTAAGCACGTCCGGTATGTTACCGGATGGAACAGCAGACACTTGAAAATTGTAAATGTTACGTGAAATAATAGGCATGTAGTTAAATTGTCTTATGATAGGTCAGAACCTAAACACGTTCAGAATAAATGACCTTGTATAAATGATGCTTACGAGTGCCAAACGCCAGCATGAGTATTAAGTTGGCTCAAGTCAGCTGGTGGAAAGCCGTGCCTCGTTTTGCTTGTATGTACAAAGTAAGAGAGCGAGCTGTATGATACGCAAAGTTTCAGTTATTTTGATAATATTAGTGTGACTGGAATTTATGCCAATTTAAAGCATGAAAACAATAATTGTCCAACATAGGCTCTCTTGTAATGTTTATTTTCAGATAACTGACTCCAGACAACTTCGAGAGCTAAGTTCCGGTCAGGATGGTCGTGTTAGAATGTAGAAATTGGATCGGCCTATGTTTATAAACATTACTAAATGACATCATATGGAGTGCGAAAGCCGCCGCCTATCAGCATTGGGAAACAGTGAGCAAGTTAGACTCGACTCGAGCGCTGCCTGGATCTTCCCGGCCGCTTACCAATTGTCATTGTTAATCTGTAGTTGTTTAGTACTACCGTTAATTTGTATAACTACCTAAACTACCGTGTATTTTGTGTACCTGTAAGGATTAGAGAAAAATAATAAACACGGTGCACCCGATTACAGTTGCGTATAATACAGGGTAGTTTACAAGTAAAACATTGTTATCTAAAAATATTTCTTGCTACCTAATTAACAATATATATACATATATATATATATATTTTATATCACTTAACACTGGATTAGCTTTTTAAAAACTTTTATTATTTACTTGCAGTTTAATAACATAGATTATATAAAAATCATGATTAATAATAATGTAGTCGACTTCGTACTACGAGATATATATGACAAGTGTTCTTATTTGTGCCTTCCGGTACTATTTATAAGGTATGGATGCCGAAGCAAGCATAAGCATTCTAAGAACCTGATGCCTTGTTTGCGTCTTACAGAGAATGTTAAAAGTAAATACTATGAAAGTAATATTGATAACATTAAAAATAATCCTAAACGAATGTAGGCAAACCTAAAGGAATTAATAGGTAATAATAAAAGTTCAGCTTCATTGAATACATTAAACTGTGATGGTGTAGAGTATAATGAATTAAATGATATTACCAATAAGCTGAACAATTATTATACAGGGTGGTCCACCGGGAACCAACTCGATCTATATATGGAAAACTATTCATAGGAAAATTTTGAAAATTTGACAGTATACTAATGTCGGTGGGGGCAACTCGCCTAAAATATTCTCAAGATGGTGGCACTTTCGGTTATACCGGAAGTAGGTGCCAACTTGCTTATTTTAAATGGAACACCCTGTATATTACCTCATTTTTAGATTCTACGTAAAATTCTAGGTAGATTTCATGTATCATGTCCTATACCTAAGTCTAAGCGTTTTTACATTATTTAAGTTTTTATGAGAGAAATGACGTTTGCAGGCCCGAAAGCAGTTATCCATTTTTCTTAAAAGGAAGCCTTTATTATTTAATTTGGGGTGGTTTCCTTGTTGGAAAGAGCCTATTTTAATAGAATTTTTATAATATTTCAATAACTATGAATACAGGGTGTTAAAAAAAATAGGTTAAAAAGAAAATTGGGAAAACTGCAAAAAATGATTTTTTTCAAATGAGAACTCCAAATTTTATGGTTTTATCTTATTTAGCATTAAAAATAAGGGTAAGTTTGTGTATAGTTGTCTATCCCGAAAATTCTTAGTTTTCGAAATATTGCCCGTTTAATATTTTTATTTGGTAATTTTGCTTCGTATTTTAAGTTCAGTTACTCTTAGTTGGCTGTGACAGCGTTAAAACACAATCAAAATAAATGCTAAACAATGTATTAAGCTGTCATTCGCCATTTGCAAATTATTAATAATCATGCCGGGGCGCTTAAATTATACAAATGAAGATTATTTAAACTTATTTGTTATTTATGGAGAATGTGATAAAGTTATATCAAGAACATGTGACACATTTGCCCTTCGATATCCACAAAAACAGAAACCATCACGATTTGCTGTTAAACAAATTATAGAAAATTTCAAGAACTTTGGATCCGTCAAGAAAATAGTGGAAAGAAATAAACCTCTCCTTAATAATGAGAATATTGAAATAGCTATTTTGGGATATTTCGCCGCTAATCCGACAATGTCTCTAAGACAAGCTGCGTTAGAGTCAGGATTATCCAAAACAACAATTCTTAGAATTTTACGCAAACATAAATTTAAACCATACGCATTTTCCATAGTCCAACATCTAAAATAAACTGATTTTCCAAGACGAGTGGCATTCTGTGAATTTAACTTGGGCGCAAGGAAACAATTTTTTTCTGGACAATATCATTTGGACAGACGAAGCTAAATATACGAAAAATGGTGCCTTTAATCGTCATAATTCCCATTATTGGAGTGATTCAAATTTAAATGTATTTAGGGAGCAAAATTTTCAAGAATCTTGGCAGTTCAATGTTTATTGTGCAATAAGAAATGATAGCTTCGTGGCACTACATTTTTATCAGGAAAATTTGAATGATAAGTTAGATGATTTTCAATCATTCTAAATTTAAAATGTGGTTATTAAATTATAGGTGAAGGCTATTTGAATATTCTCCAAAATTTTGAAACAGACTATTTAGAAAATGTGCCGCTTGCTGTTTAAAGAAATTTGTTTTACCAGCATGATGGTGCACCTCCACATAGTGGCTATCTCATCGATAATTTTTTACAAAATGCTTTTGATGATCGATGGATAGCCTTTCCTTTGACCACCCCGATCTCCAGATCTCTCAGTGCTCGATTTTTTTTATTTGGGGTACAATTAAAGATCGAGTGTATAAGACTCCCACAACAACGATGGAAGATTGTATGCAGCGAGTGAGAAATGAATTTAGAAATCTAAGTCCTGAGTCAATAAGAAAAGAGACCCATGAACAAGTGCTGCCCAGATGCGAGAAATGTCTGGAAGGTCAAGGACATCAATTTGAACATTTACGGAAAAAATAATTTTTTTTAAATTCAAAGTTCCCTATTTTTAGTGTTTTCCTTTTTAAATTAAGTACCTATGCATTGTTATTTTTATGGATCCTGCCATAAAATTGTTTTCTTGCGCCCAAGTTATCATAAATTCACAGAATGCCACTCGTCTTTGAAAATCAGTATCTCTCAGATGTTGAACTATGGAAAATTCGTATGGATGGAATTTATGTTTGCGTAAAATTCTAAGAATTGTTGTTTTGGATAATCCTGACTCTAACGCAGCTTGTCTTAGAAACATTGTCGGATTAGCGGCGAAATATCCCAAAATAGCTATATATGCAAAATAGCAAAGTTCTTGAAATTTTCTATAATTTGTTTAACAGCAAGTCGTGATGGTTTTCTGTTTTTGTGGATATCGAAGGGCAAATGTGTCACATGTTCTTGATATAACTTTATCACATTTTCCATAAATAATAAATAAGTTTAAATAATCTTCATTTGTATAATTTAAGCGCCCCGGCATGATTATTAATAATTTGCAAATGGCGAATGACAGCTTAATACATTGATTAGCATTTATTTTGATTGTGTTTTAACGCTGTCACAGCCAACTAAGAGTAACTGAACTTAAAATACGAAGCAAAATTACCAAATAAAAATATTAAACGGGCAATATTTCGAAAACTAAGAATTTTCGGGATAGACAACTATAAACCATAAAATTTGGGGTTCCCATTTGAAAAAATAGATTTTTTGCAGTTTTCCCAATTTTCTTTTTAACCTACTTTTTTTAACACCCTGTATTCATAGTTATTGAAATATTATAAAAATTCTATTAAAATAGGCTCTTTCCAACAAGGAACCCACCCCAAATTAAATAATAAAGGCTTCCTTTTAAGAAAAATGGATAACTGCTTTCGGGCCTGCAAACGTCATTTCTCTCATAAAAACTTAAATAATGTAAAAACGCTTAGACTTAGGTATAGGACACGATACATGAAATCTACCTAGAATTTTACATAGAATCTAAAAATGAGGTAATATACAGGGTGTTCCATTTAAAATAAGCAAGTTGGCACCTACTTCCGTTATAACCGGAAGTGCCACCATCTTGAGAATATTTTAGGCGAGTTGCCCCCACCGACATTAGCATACTGTCAAATCTTCAAAATTTTCCTATGAATAGTTTTCCATATATAGATCGAGTTGGTTCCCGGTGGACCACCCTGTATTGGTAGCATAGAATAAGTGATTATTAGTACTGGCGTAAATGTTGCGGATGAGGAAGGCATCCTAAGTACGATACCGGCACTAGATTCAAATATTATGTCTTTTTTCAATTATATCACACTCCAAAATTTATATAAGGTAGTAAGTAGCCAAATAAATAAGCACAGTACAGATGAAGTGGGGATGGAATTAATCAAAAATATGTTTCATGTTGTTGGATATCCGTTACTAAATCTCACAAATATAAGTTTAACACAAGGCATTGTTCCGGAGTAGTAGGTAATAGGGCGAGTCAGACCACCCCCTCCACTTTTCCTTTTGCCCAAGAGACCAACCTATCACAGCTGCTGACGGCCGCTGCCTGCACCACGGAGCTGCTGGTTATTACCTGAGGGGCTGAAGACGAAGGAAGACTTAGGTAGCATCCCCGTAGGTGTAGCACCCCCTGAGGCTGCAGAAGAGCACCCCGTGTGACGCAGGTTCGTCAAGATGGCGACCGGACGTCACGAGCTGCGCCCAAATCTCAATACTCGGCCACCCAGTAGTCGCCCAGATCCAATTGTCGGCCCCTCCAGGACCAGTAGTCGGCCAGATGCAGTTATTGGCCAGCAGGTCTAGTTATTGGCCAGCAGGTCCATGTGGAACAAGCACGACCGAACACCGGAGCCCCCGTACATAATATCTAATTATGAACTGCAGAATTATGTATCTCAACGACGAGAGCAACAATAATTTAAAACTTAACGCAACTTTTTTTGTGGAACAAGCACGACCGATCACGAACACAGACCACTGTAGACTGCATGTATGTAATATAATAATAATAACACATATCTAATTATCTCCATACTGACGATAGCAGCGACAATTTAAAACTTAACCTAACTTTTTTTTGTGGAACAAGCACGACCAACGCGAAAACAGCCATTTGAGACTCAAAATTTGAATATAAAGTATATAGGCGTGTTGCCCAGCTCGAAAAAAGCTAGAATCCATCATAAAATGGCCACTTCCGGTTTTCATTTCCGGTCTCCCAAATCACATGATGTGTGCTATCAAACGATTCGTCTCAACGTGTAGAACACTAATTTAGCCAAATTTACGTTCTAAGAGCGAAAACAGCCATTTGGAACTCAATACTTGAAATTAAAGTATATAGGCGTGTTGCCCAGCTCGAAACAAGCTAGAATTCATCTACTTCCGGTTTCCATTTCCGGTCTCCCAAATCACATGATGTGGGGTATCAAACGATTCGTCACAACGTGTAGAACACTAATTTAACCAAATTTACGTTCTAAGGGCGAAAACAGTCATTTGGGACTCAATATTTGAATTTAAAGTATATGGGCGTGTACCCCAGCTCGAAACATGCTAGAATCCATCTACTTCCGGTTTACATTTCCGGTCTCCTGAATCACGTGATGTGGGGTATCAAACGATTCGTCTCAACGTCTAGAACACTAATTTAGTCCTATTTTCTTTCTAAGAGCGAAGACAGCCGTTTTGGACTCAATATTTGAATTTAAAGTATATGGGCAAGTTCTCCGACTCGAAACATGCTAGAATTCACATTTTTCTATTAATAAGTTTTACGATACCTTTTATTAGATGTAGAGACAACAAACACTTATATAGTACAACAAACCAGATACTGATTGTGAAATACACTCTTTAGGAATAATAGTTGCTTTTTGAAGTAATGTAGGTGTAGTAGTAGAGGGAATATCAGCACATGCGCACTGTATCTTGTACCAGTCAGTGTCACCCATAGTAGCATCTTGAAATCGGATTCTGAATTTATATTGACGGGTATAATTTGCCACTGGAGCTGTGAGAGTTGGAATATTATTGGCTGCATATGGAGTCATTCTCACCCAATTAGAGGGCCAGCTATCATTTTTATCGCCATCCTTGTCGAAACATGCAAGGACCTCTCGTGAATTATGGGGTTGATGTATGTAAAGGATATTTTGTAAGATGGTTTGTAGAATTATATAATGAGAAGCTAGCATTATGATTTTCGCTGTAATACTGACACAAATCTTTTTAATTTATTACACCCGTCGAGGTGTGATCTTTTTCCTATAACCTTGCTGCTGTTGTATACCTGTATTAAATCTAGTTAAATTTTGAAAGACGATTCGCTCCTACAGTTGCTCCATAGGTTTGATATTAAGTTTTTGGAAACTAATAAATACACATTGTTTATCTTCGTACAACACAATAACCTTTCGCAATCGACAAATATGCTCTTCTAACCTAACTTTTAACATTATAAATATATTGCAAGAGTTGCAGGTGTAATACTGAATTATATTACAGTTATTATACTATATATATTTTAATTAAGGATAGGAAGGGAAGGAGATAGAATAATTACATTAGAATATTTGTTACACATTATTATTTTATTCAGGTAAACTGGCAAACAACCGGTTATAAAGATCTGATGGATCTAATTTAGGTAATCACGAGCTTAATGGGGCTCGCTTGTATGAGAAGTCCTTACGGCCTTCTATCATCGAATTTAGATCTGATTATAGAAAAGTGACGTGTCGTTGCTGGTGATGAATTCGGATAGAAAAAATCATGCGCACTAGGTTTTAATAGTTCTAATTTAATAATAGGTAATAATAAAATCCAATTTCAATTACTCTACAACTAGTGTTTTTAAGTAGCCAAAAGGTTATTATTGGTGTTCTTGTAGCATCCCTGCAGGCGTAGGAGCCCCAGGGGCTGCAGAAGAACCCCAAGAGTATGTGATGTAGGTTCGTCAAGATGGCGGCCTGACGTCACGAGCCGCGCCAAAGGTAGTAGCTCTGGCGGCCCCTAGAGGTGCGGCGGTATGGCCAGGCGGCCAAGAGAAGTCGCGGCAGTCTGGCAGGAAATTCAAATATCTGAGAAATTAGCGGGTAAATTCAAACGCAGCAAAAGCAAGAGCTGCTGCCATGGACGCAAGAGGTCTCTGCTGTGCAGTATGTCGGCAAATTCAAATATTTATTATACAGAATGGATCAAAAACTATATACAGGCTGAGCAAAATAAGAATGTATAGAAAAACAATGACGTAACTCGTATGAATGCTAATAGAAAAAAAAACAATGATGTAACTGGTCGTGAATGCAGATAGAAAAACATGCGCAGTAGGTTGTTGCTATCGTCAAGATGGTGTCTTGAAATTAGGTATGGGGATTGCAGGTGTCTGGCGCCAAATGCGCAATATGGGGAATGTCAAATATCTGAGAATTTAGCATCTTGCTCTTGACTCATGATTCTAAATTTAAAATCTAAATAATAATAATATAAGTTTGCAAGTTCCTTATCAGCATGTTAGCAGAGGTTCCTTATTAGCTCGCTAACGGATGTTGCTTATCTGCAGGAAATGAGGTAAGCGTATAGGTCTACATAAGCAAATAGCACATAATTTGAAATTTTATACAGTGGCGTTGCATAAAAAGAGGGATATTTATTATAAGTAGTAGTAGGCTCATAGGAAGGGTATGAATTTAAAAATTAAAAGCATATGTTGAAACCAGGAATCGAACCTGGGACCTATAGATTTTCAGTCTACCGCTCTCCCATCTGAGCTATTTCAACCGTAGATAATAATAATAATAGTAGTAAATAAAACTAGAGTGGAAATTTAATCTCCTTCTACAATATTGAATTTATTAACATATTCAGGAGGTACAAACATTTTAATATCGACATTTTTCTATGAACAAGTTTTAAAACAATGCTCGTTAACATATTTATGTATATTATGCGTTTGTTCACACATTCTTATGTATAAAATAAAAAAATGTTATATATTTTATGTATCTTTTATTATCCTTTCAATAATAAACATGCTTAGAAATTTATTGATTACGTAAACCACGTACACAAAAACTGCAATCTTGTTGTGATGAAACTGGACCATCCCATTGGGTTTTCCAGTCTGGCCTATTGTAGTGCACAAAGCAGGGCAGCTTAATTTTTAAATTAAAGTCACTTTGATAACTTGACGGTAATTTTGACCAAATATCCAATAATTCAGTGGGCCGTATGTATTTAACAATATATTCCAGTGGCACATGGTGCAGCTCATCTTTAGTAAAATCACTAAATGACTTTATTTTCTCATGATGAAGTGACGTCATAATTTTACTTTTGCAATATAAACAACTAACAGGTTGGGACATTGTGAAAGACTAATTAAAATAAAAGAAGCAGTCTACTTAAAAGAGTTTTATTTATTATTTAAATCAGATAGTACATTGTCTTTATAATAATAGAGATATACACGTAGAGCATTACTTAACAAGCTATCATTGGGTATATCACAAAACCCCAATAATATTTCCTCTCATTTAACGTTACTCTATTGGATTTAAGCCACAAATTAATTAGTTCCAAAATATTATGATAATATTAACAAAAATTTAACGAATCTAACATAGCAATACGAGATGATAATACACATGAGTCCATTAGTAGGATTTCCTTTATATCTTGATCAAACAGTTCAAAGCTGATGTCAAACTTTTTTATATTCACTACTTTGACATCTTCGTAGAGGAGATGGGATATGTAAATATAATCTCCACTCATATCGGTTACTGCTTCGGGTTCATCGGGATGGCCTTCGATTTGGGTTTAGGAGAAGCAATTAGCTTGCAATTGTCGCAAAATGTCCGTGAATGTACACCTCACATATGTGCTGAAGGATATTTTCATTGGTTTATAATTGTGTTGTATAATAACAGCAGGACAAAAGCTTCGTGCCGGACTCAAGCCGCATTGGATTTGAATGGAGTTAGTGATCAAAGGAAAAATTGTGTGTAACAAATACACATTTTCCTTATTTGCTGCATGCTCGTATCTTGCCAATATTTCATCGAGCTCCTTACTGTAATCAACAATAGAGACGATGGAATTCTCATCCATTATAGTAGATTTGTGAATTTCATCACTTGTATCACTAATACTGTTAGCACTAATAAATGACATTACAGACACTCTCGCAGCACCAGTAAATGACTGATAAATTGGTAAATTTGTTTTTATTATATATTTTCTCAAGATAAAGTGATCCCCGGAATTCCAGGGATCACTCTACTGCCTTCTATCAGACTATGTTGAAATTATCAATCCAACTGTTATGGCTTTCTTCTAAGCCCATCCACTTGACAAATACCTTCTTTCTCTTGTTTCTTAGTACCTTTTCCACAAGATAGATGTCGGGATTGGCAGTTTTTGTAGTTCTTCGGCGTAAAAGGTGCCTTTGATGGATCGCCCCTGCATATCGTCCAAAAGATATGTGGTCGGATTTGTTATTTTACCCGATGCAATTTTAAAGAGTTCAGTTGTCCAGTTGGGGGGTATAGCCTTTATCAAATACATGTTTATTTTTACTTATGCGAACAACATCACCTACTTTAAATTTTTGCGCGCCGCTAATTTTGATGTGAACATAGGTGGATTTTAGTATAGCTTTTTCATTAGATTTATTGACCGCAACGGCGGCGGCAGCGGCTCTTACTTTATCCTGAAGTTATCCTGAAGTTACTCCGAAGTTATCCCTAAGTTATCATGAAGTTATCCTTGTTATCCTGATTAATCTGGTGTTATGCTCAAGTTATCCTTGTTATCTGGGTTGACCCTAGGTCGACGCTAGGTCGACCGTGCGTTACGTTTTACGACGTTTTATGACGTTTTACGACGCTTTACGACGTTTTCATAAGTTGCAAGGCGACCCAATAAGTCTTTTATTTGTTGGAAGACGCTTGGTTGAGGACACGTGATGCCAAAAAGAGCTAGGTCAAACCGCCCAGGCCGTCGTTACCTTTCTGTTAAATTCATCAAACTCGTAGTAAGTGTCATTTCTGAAAAAGTACAAAAGGCCTTTTGTATATCTGAGGGCACCGGTTACGTCAACAGGTATGCCGGGAAACATATCTCGTATCAGCCCGTGCTTGCGCGCCATTTGGGTACAGTCGTCAATTTCTGTATTAGTGACAGCCAAATTACTACGTGTTATTAGCTACGTGTTACAGCCAAAATTACACAGCTGAAAGTTCTGTCGTCTTACAATTACAAGAGCTGATCGGTAGGGACATGATTTTAACCCGTGTTGGTGTTCATGTAAAACCTAGGAATGTCAGCTTTTTGACTTCAGTAGATAAAGTCTGTAATGTTGTTTTCTGTATTAGAGAAACATCTATTTTTCATATATTAGGTGTTATGAAAAATTTACGGAATAATTTTTGCATATTTATGTTTAGATCTCGTGTTACCAAAACTATCAAAAACATATCTCGTTGCGCCGGCATTCAGACCACACCAATCAGATTGGGGCATTCAGACATCTTTTTGACGGCACGCCTTATAGGCCCCATCAATAAATTAGGTAGTTGGTTGCTATAATTCAAAACCAAAAGCATTACAATTAACCCCTCTATGCAGCGCCACTGTAAGTACACCTGCTGTAACGCTTCTATTTGGTTATCGGCAAGATTATCAGTGTTTGAATACCATATCGTCTCTTATTTATAGCAAGTCATAGCACTCATAGACAGGACAGCAGCAAATTGAAATTCAACATCTTTATTCTTCTAGTAGGGTATTTTATTTAGTATTAAGAACAGTAAAAACAACCATATACAGATATAATATTTTTTATTTATATTATAATTATTAGTAGCTCTTATTATTATACTTGGTTTATAAATAAAAAATATTATATCTGTATAATATATGATTGTTTTTACTGTTCTTAATACTAAATAAAATACCCTACTAGAAGAATAAAGATGTTGAATTTCAATTTGCTGCTGTCCTGTCTATGAGTGCTATGACTTGCTATAAATAAGAGACGATATGGTATTCAACCACTGATAACCTTGCCGATAACCAAATAGAAGCGTTACAGCAGGTGTACTTACAGTGACGCTGCATAGAGGTAAACATTCCTGCGAAACGGCTCTGCAGTTTATAATATTAAGTAGAATGGGGTTCGGAATATGTGCAGTATTTAATGATCTCAAAAGAGCCTTTGAAACTATTGATAGGGGAATATTATTGTTGAAATTAAAAAAATCAGGCACTGTAATGAAATGGTTTATCAGTTATCTTTCAAATCGGCAGCAATTAATAAAAATAAATGACAGTTATTGAGGTCCAATTGTGAATAATTTTGGAGTGCCCCAGGGGAGTGTTCTTGGCCCTCTTCTTTTCATTCAATATGTAAATGATCTTGGAAATGTTTTAAAAAAAATGTCTAATACATCTTTTTGCAGACTTTTTGCAGCATTGATTTACTATGCGGACAACAACTACAAGATAATGATAGACACGGTTAATTCAGAATTAAAGTGTCTCAAATAAATTCAAAGAAAATAAATTAAAAGGTTCTGCAATGCAATCTAAGTGGATGTTCGTGGGTTCAAATTATTTCTATAATTCTTTTAAACAGTTAAATCTCAAAATAACTCTATCGACACATTCCACATTTTCATCATTTAGAGTTTCATCATTTTATAGTTTCATCATTCCACATTTTCATCATTTAATCTTAAGAATCTGGGACTTGTTATAGATAGAGAACTAAGATTAAATGGCCACATTGATTATATGGCCAAGAAAACTAGTAAAAAAATTGGATTTGTATTTCAACTGCAACTAAATGGGCAATATATAACATACATGATTTGCTTTGATTTGCATGACATGCTTTGATTCTGCCACACTTTACATATTGTTGTTCAATAATTTATACTGCAAATGCAAATGTCAATAGATTGCAAAAGCTCCAGAACAAAGCAATGAGAATTATTCTGAAATGTAATTTGTACACCAGTGTTAATTATATGTTAGCTAAATATTTTTTATTTATATTATAATTATTAGTAGCTCTTATTATTATACTTGGTTTATAAATAAAAAATATTACATCTGTATATGGTTGTTTTTACTGTTCTTAATACTAAATAAAATACCCTACTAGAAGAATAAAGATGTTGAATTTCAATTTGCTGCTGTCCTGTCTATGAGTGCTATGACTTGCTATAAATAAGAGACGATATGGTATTCAACCACTGATAACCTTGCCGATAACCAAATAGAAGCGTTACAGCAGGTGTACTTACAGTGACGCTGCATAGAGGGTTTAATTCTAATGCTTTTGGTTTTGAATTATAGCAACCAACTACCTAATTTATTGATGGGGCCGATAAGGCGTGCCGTCAAAAAGATGTCTGAAGGCCCCAATCTGATTGGAGTGGTCTGAATACCGGCGCAACGAGATATGTTTTTGATAGTTTTGGTAACACGAGATCTAAACATAAATATGCAAAAATTATTCCGTAAATTTTTCGTAACACCTAATATATGAAAAATAGATGTTTCTCTAATACAGAAAAAAACATTACAGACTTTATCTACTGAGGTCAAAAAGCTGACATTCCTAGGTTTTACATGAACACCAACACGGGTTAAAATCATGTCCCTACCGATCAGCTCTTGTAATTTTAAGACGACAGAACTTTCTGTGCTGTGTAATTTTGGCTGTAACACGTAGTAATTTGGCTGTCACTAATACAGAAATTGACGACTGTACCCAAATGGCGCGCAAGCACGAGCTGATACGAGATATGTTTCCTGGCATACCTGTTGACGTAACCGGTGCCTTCAGATATACAAAAGGCCTTTTGTACTTTTTCAGAAATGACACTTACTACGAGTTTGATGAATTTAACAGAAAGGTAACGACGGCCTGGGCGGTTTGACCTAGCTCTTTTTGGCATCACGTGTCCTCAACCAAGCGTCTTCCAACAAATAAAAGACTTATTGGGTCGCCTTGCAACTTATGAAAACGTCGTAAAGCGTCTTAAAACGTCATAAAACGTCGTAAAACGTCACGCACGGTCGATCTAGCGTCGACCTAGGGTCAACCCAGATAACAAGTATAACTTCAGGATAACACCAGGATAATCAGGATAACAAGGATAACTTCAGGATAACTTAGGGATAACTTAGGGATAACTTCGGGGTAACTTCAGGATAACTTCAGGATAAAGTAAGAGCCGCTGCCGCCGCCGTTGCGGTCAACAGATCTAATGAAAAAGTTACACTAAAATCCACCTATAGTCACATCAAGATTAGCGGCGCGCAAAAATTTAAAGTAGGTGATGTTGTTCGTATAAGTAAAAATAAACATGTATTTGATAAAGGCTACACCCCCCCAACTGGACAATTGAACTCTTTAAAATTGCATCGGGTAAAATAACAAATCCTACCACATATCTTTTGGATGATATGCAGGGGCGACCCATCAAAGGCACCTTTTACGCCGAAGAACTACAAAAACTGCCAATCCCGACATCTATCTTGTGGAAAAGGTACTAAGAAACAAGGGAAAGAAGGAATTTTTCAAGTGAATGAGCTTAAAAACAAGCCATAACAGTTGGATTGATAATTTCAACATAATCTGATAGAGGGCGGTAGAGTGATCCCTGGAATTCCGGGGATAACTTTATCTTGAGAAAATATATAAGAAAAATAAATTTAACAATTTATCAGTCATCTACTGGTGCTGCGAGAGTGTCCGTAATGTCATTTATTAGTGCTAACAGTATTAGTGATACAAGTGATGAAATTCACAAATCTACTATAATGGATGAGAATTCCATCGTCTCTATTGTTGATTACAGTAAGGAGCTCGATGAAATATTGGCAAGATACGAGCATGCAGCAAATAAGGAAAATGTGTATTTGTTACTCACAATTTTTCCATTGATCACTAACTCCATTCAAATCCAATGCGGCTTGAGTCCGGCACGAAGCTTTTGTCCTGCTGTTATTATACAACACAATTATGAATCAATGAAAATATCCTTCAGCACATATGAGAGGTGTACATTCACGGACATTTTGCGACAATTGCAAGCTAATTTCTTCTCCCAAACCCAAATCGAAAGCTATCCCGATGAACCCGAAGCAGTAACCGACATGTGTGGAGATTATATTTACATATACCATCTCCTCTACGAAGATGTCAAAGTAGTGAATATAAAAAAGTTTGACATCAGCTTTGAACTGTTTGATCAAGATATGAAGGAAATCCTACTAATGGACTCATCTGTATTATCATATCGTATTGCTATGTTAGATTCGTTAAATTTTTGTTCATATTATCATAATATTTTGGAACTAATTAATTTGTGGCTTAAATCCAATAGAGTAACGTTAAATGTAGAGAAAATATTATTGGGGTTTTGTGATATATCCAATGATAGCTTGTTAAGTAATGCTCTACGTGAATATCTCTATTATTATAAAGACAATGTACTATCTGATTTAAATAATAAATAAAACTCTTTTAAGTAGACTGCTTCTTTTATTTTAATTGGTCTTTCACAATGTCTCAACCTGTTAGTTGTTTATGTTGCAAAAGTAAAGTTATGACGTCACTTCATCATGAGAAAATAAAGTCATTTAGTGATTTTACTAAAGATGAGCTGCACCATGTGCCACTGGAATATATTGTTAAATACATACGGCCCACTGAATTATTGGATATTTGGTCAATATTACCGTCAAGTTATCAAAGTGACTTTAATTTAAAAATTAAGCTGCTCTGCTTTGTGCACTACAATAGGCCAGACTGGAAAACCCAATGGGATGGTCGAGTTTCATCACAACAAGATTGCAGTTTTTGTGTACGTGGTTTACGTCATCAATAAATTTCTAAGCATGTTTATTATTGAAAGGATAATAAAAGATACATAAAATATATAACATTTTTTATTTTATACATAAGAATGTGTGAACAAACGCATAATATACATAAATATGTTAACGAGCATTGTTTTAAAACTTGTTCATAGAAAAATGTCGATATTAAAATGTTTGTACCTCCTGAATATGTTAATAAATTCAATATTGTAGGAGATTAAATTTCCACTCTAGTTTTATTTACTACTATTATTATTATTATCTACGGTTGAAATAGCTCAGATGGGAGAGCGGTAGACTGAAAATCTATAGGTCCCAGGTTCGATTCCTGGTTTCATCATATGCTTTTAATTTTTAAATTCATACCCCTTTTATGAGCCTACTACTACTTGTTAATAAATATCCCTCTTTTATGCAACGCCACTGTATAAAATTTCAAATTATGTGCTATTTGCTTATGTAGACCTATACGCTTACCTCATTTCCTGCAGATAAGCAACATCCGTTAGCGACCTGATAAGGAACCTCTGGTAACATGCTGATAAGGAACTTGCAAACTTATATTATTATTATTTAGATTTTAAATTTAGAATCATGAGTCAAGAGCAAGATACTAAATTCTCAGATATTTGACATTCCCCATATTGCGCATTTGGCGCCAGACACCTGCAATCCCCATACCTAATTTCAAGACACCATCTTGACGATAGCAACAACCTACTGCGCATGTTTTTCTATCTGAATTCACGACCAGTTACATCATTGTTTTTTTTCTATTAGCATTCATACGAGTTACGTCATTGCTTTTCTGTACATTCTTATTTTGCTCAGCCTGTATATAGTTTTTGATCCACCCTGTATACTAAATATTTGAATTTGCTGACATACTGCACAGCAGAGACCTCTTGCGTCCATGGCAGCAGCTCTTGCTTTTGCTGCGTTTAAATTTACCCGCTAATTTCTGAGATATTTGAATTTCCCGCCAGACTGCCGCAACTTCTCTTGGCCGCCTGGCCATACTGCCGCGCCTCTAGTGGCCGCCGGAGCTACTACCTTGGGCGCGGCTCGTGACGTCAGGCCGCCATCTTGACGAACCTACATCACATACTCTTGGGGCTCTTCTGCAGCCCCTGGGGCTCCTACGCCTGCAGGGATGCTACAAGAACCCAATAATAACTTTTTGGCTACTTAAAAACACTAGTTGTAGAGTAATTGAAATTGGAGTTTACTATTACCTATTATTAAATTTGAACTATTAAAACCTAGTGCGCATGATTTTTTTTATCCGAATTCATCACCAGCAACGACACGTCACTTTTCTATAGTCAGATCTAAATTCGATGATAGAAGGCCGTAAGGACTTCTCATACAAGCGAGCCCCATTAAGCTCGTGATTACCTAAAATAGATCCATCAGATCTTTATAATCGGTTGTTTGCCAGTTTACCTGAATAAAATAATTTGTAACAAATATTCTAATGTAATTATTCTATCTCCTTCCCTTCCTATCCTTAATTAAAATATATATAGTATAATAACTGTAATATAATTCAGTATTACACCTGCAACTCTTACAATATATTTATAATGTTAAAAGTTAGGTTAGAAGAGCATATTTTCGATTGCGAAAGGCTATTGTGTTGTACGAAGATAAACAATGTGTATTTATTAGTTTCCAAAAACTTAATATCAAACCTATGGAGCAACTGTAGGAGCGAAACGTCTTTCAAAATTTAACTAGATTTAATACAGGTATACAGCAGCAGCAAGGTGATAGGAAAAAGATCACACCCCAACGGGTGGAATAAATTAAAAAGATTTGTGTCAGTATTACAGCGAAAATCATAATGCTAGCTTCTCACTATTTAATTCTACAAACCATCTTACAAAATATCCTTTACATACATCAACCCCATAATTCACGAGAGGTCTTTGCATGTTTCGACAAGGATGGCGATAAAAATGATAGCTGGCCCTCTAATTGGGTGAGAATGACTCCATAAGCAGCCAATAATATTCCAACTCTCACAGCTCCAGTGGCAAATTATACCCGTCAATATAAATTCAGAATCCGATTTCAAGATGCTACTATGGGTGACACTGACTGGTACAAGATACAGTGTGCATGTGCTGATATTCCCTCTACTACTACACCTACATCACTTCAAAAAGCAACCATTATTCCTAAAGAGTGTATTTCACAATCAGTATCTGGTTTGTTGTACTATATAACTGTTTGTTCGTCTCTACATCTAATAAAAGGTATCGTCAAACTTATTCATAGAAAAATGTGAATTCTAGCATGTTTCGAGTCGGAGAACTTGCCCATATACTTTAAATTCAAATATTGAGTCCAAAACGGCTGTCTTCGCTCTTAGAAAGAAAATAAGACTAAATTAGTATTCTAGACGTTGAGACGAATCGTTTGATACCCCACATCACGTGATTCAGGAGAACGGAAATGGAAACCGGAAGTAGATGGATTCTAGCATGTTTCGAGCTGGGGAACACGCCCATATACTTTAAATTCAAATATTGAGTCCCAAATGGCTGTTTTCGCCCTTAGAACGTAAATTTGGTTAAATTAGTGTTCTACACGTTGAGACGAATCGTTTGATACCCCTCATCATGTGATTTGAGAGACCGGAAATTGAAACCGAAAGTGGCCATTTTATGACGCATTCTAGCTTGTTCCGAGCTGGGGAACTATATATAGTTTAAATTGAAATATTGATTCCCAAACGGCTGTCTTCGGTCTTAGAAAGGAAACAGGGCTAAATTAGTGTTCTAGACGTTGAGACGTATCGTTTGATACCCCACATCATGTGATTTGGGAGACCGGAAATGGAAACCGGAAGTAGATGGATTCTAGCTTGTTTCGAGCTGGGCAACACGCTTATATAGTTTAAATTCAAATATGGAGTTCCAAATGGGTGTTTTCGCTCTTAGAACGTAAATTTGGCTAAATTAGTGTTCTACACGTTGACGAATCGTTTGATACCCCACTTTCATGTGATTTGGGAGACCGGAAATGGAAGTGGCCATTTTGTGATGGATTCTAGCTTTTTTCGAGCTGGGCAACACGCCTATATACTTTAAATTCAAATATTGAGTCCCAAATGGCTGTGTTCGCGTTGGTCGTGCTTGTTCCACAAAAAAAGTTAGGTTAAGTTTTAAATTGTCGCTGCTATCGTCAGTATGGAGATAATTAGATATGTGTTATTATTATTATATTATATACATGCAATCTACAGTGGTCTGTGTTCGTGATCGGTCGTGCTTGTTCCACAAAAAAAGTTAGGTTAAGTTTTAAATTGTTGTTGCTCTCGTCGTTGAAATACACAATTCTGCAGTTCATAATTAGATATTACGTACGGGGGCTCCAGTGTTCGGTCGTGCTTGTTCCACAAAAAGTTAGGTTAAGTTTTAAATTTTTGTTGCTGTCGTCGTCGTTTGCAGGCTGAATGCTACAATAAAAAAAAGCCCCAATGGCCAATAACTGGACCTGCTGGCCAATAACTGCATCTGGCCGACTACTGGGCCTGGAGGGGCCGACAATTGGATCTGGCCGACTACTGGGTGGCCGACTATTGGGATTTGGGCGCGGCTCGTGACGTCTGGTCGCCATCTTGACGAACCTGCGTCACACGGGGTGCTCTTCTGCAGCCCCAGGGGGTGCTACACCTACTGGGATGCTACCTAAGTCTTCGTCTTCAGCCCCTACGGCAATAACCAGCAGCTTCGTGGTGCAGGCGGTGGCGGTCAGCAGCTGTGATAGGTTGGTCTCTTGGGCAAAAGGAAAAGTGGAGGGGGTGGTCTGACTCGCCCTATTACCTACTCGGAGGGTTTCAAAACATCTACCATAATACCCATACCTAAAGTTCCAAATACTAATTTAGCAGAATATTTAAGGCCTATAAACATGCTTCCGTTTTGTGAGAAACTGTTGGAGTTGGTAGTGTTCAGTCAGGTTATGGATTACTCATAAATTTACATAACATTTTATGCAGCTACTAATCTGGATTTCGAGGTAAACATTCCTGCGAAACGGCTCTGCAGTTTATAATATTAAGTAGAATGGGGTTCGGAATATGTGCAGTATTTAATGATCTCAAAAGAGCCTTTGAAACTATTGATAGGGGAATATTATTGTTGAAATTAAAAAAATCAGGCACTGTAATGAAATGGTTTATCAGTTATCTTTCAAATCGGCAGCAATTAATAAAAATAAATGACAGTTATTGAGGTCCAATTGTGAATAATTTTGGAGTGCCCCAGGGGAGTGTTCTTGGCCCTCTTCTTTTCATTCTATATGTGAATGATCTTGGAAATGTTTTAAAAAAAATGTCTAATACATCTTTTTGCAGACTTTTTGCAGCATTGATTTACTATGCGGACAACAACTACAAGATAATGATAGACACGGTTAATTCAGAATTAAAGTGTCTCAAATAAATTCAAAGAAAATAAATTAAAAGTTTCTGCAATGCAATCTAAGTGGATGTTCGTGGGTTCAAATTATTTCTATAATTCTTTTAAACAGTTAAATCTCAAAATAACTCTATCGACACATTCCACATTTTCATCATTTAGAGTTTCATCATTTTATAGTTTCATCATTCCACATTTTCATCATTTAATCTTAAGAATCTGGGACTTGTTATAGATAGAGAACTAAGATTAAATGGCCACATTGATTATATGGCCAAGAAAACTAGTAAAAAAATTGGATTTGTATTTCAACTGCAACTAAATGGACAATATATAACAAACATGATTTGCTTTGATTTGCATGACATGCTTTGATTCTGCCACACTTTACATATTGTTGTTCAATAATTTATACTGCAAATGCAAATGTCAATAGATTGCAAAAGCTCCAGAACAAAGCAATGAGAATTATTCTGAAATGTAATTTGTACACCAGTGTTAATTATATGTTAGCTGTCTTGAATTGATTTGATATTAAGACATTATTATTTTCATACGATGGTTTTTATTTATAAAATTGTAAATAATTTGTTACCCTGCTATTTAAAGAGTCAACTGAAGTTAGCGAGTGATATTCATAAGTATAATACCAGACAAACGACCAACTTTTATATTGATGTAACTTTAAAGACTAGTTCAATGAATTGTCTGTTTCACTCTGGACTGTACAATATAATGGATTAAATAATAACATAAAAGAAGCCACCTCTGTTAATATGTTTAAAACACGGCTTCAAAGCCATCTAAGATGTATAAGTAATATGTAGGTAGCTTTAGTTTAGTTTAAGTAAGTTAAATTTAAAAATTTATAAATAAATATTATGTGCAATATGGACAATCAAAAAATGTAGTTTATATATCTGTTTAGATAAATAAATAAAATTTTACTTTTACTTTTACTATGACAGGCTTTATTCATTTGATTCGTATAATACCTTAATTTTTTTGTTGTATCATAACTAAACTACATTTTAAAGGCTATAATTATTAGATAACTTATTCTAAGACTAAGAATAACTTCCAGCAGCGATTGTATTACTCCATGGAAGTTGATGGTACACACTTTGAACTTTTGACTTAGTTTTTACATTGTTAATTTTGAGGAGAAAATAGAATTTCGTTCTCTTTACGCAACTTAAAACGTCAATAACTCGATAACGCATCAATCGATTTTAAAGCTAAGCACATCGTTGAATAGAAAATCAAAATACCTTTAAAATGAGGTGCGACTTGGCCCCTATTCCCATTTGAAATTTTATGTATTCTTCGGTCGGGGGGAGAAGGGGAAGAAGTTTTACTTATGCTCCAAAAGTTGCCTCCCCCGAGTCAAAATTTGTTTCGGTAAATATTTATATATAGTTTTGTTTTCTAGATATTAAGGGTGTTTCGTATATGAGTATATGAGTAGGTACATGTGAAGGACCATAAACATAGCTTATCTACTCTGGAACACCATTGTCATGATCTTCTGGATAATTTGCTACTAGACAAAATGAGAGACAATTTTCATATGACAGGGAACCACCTCATAATTACCGAATAGTATAAAATTACACTCGTGGAAATTGGAAACGACTCACGTAAAACTATAATCATTTTTGTATGGTTATATGGCTTCAAGCTCTAAACCTCCCACTTCTATCAGAACGAAGAAATAGAGGTGACATGATTTTCACATATAGGTTGCTACATAATCACTTTACGCAAGACGTCAGAGAGCTATTAGAATTAAACACAGACGACCGACTCCGGGGCCACTCACTTAAACTCAAAAAAGAAAATTTCAGGACAACGATAAGACAGAACTTCTATTCCAATCGAATTTTTAACAACTGGAATCGGTTACCCAGTGATGTGGTGACTTCAGTGAGTGTAAACTCGTTCAAAAATAAATATGACTTATTTAAAAATTGTGAAATGCTTTGATGTAAAGACAAGACATTTAGTTGGGTATCCTGTATTGTGTCTGCAAATTAACTTCACAGAACATATATTCTTGTTTGTATCTTTTTATACAGTTATATTATTTAAGTCGTACTTTGTAATTTTTATTCAATTACTTTTACTTATAAATATGTACATATACTGTTACCTATAAGGATTAGCTGTACTGTAACAATTTACTATTGCCATTCTTGTCAATCTATTGTTTATTTTTAGGAGCATAATAGGTTTCGACCTCTGCTCTTCTCTTTAGTTTAATAATAATAATAATAATAATAATAATAATATTTTCTAAACGCTTTTATCAATTTGACCAAATTTTTTTTTATTTCATTAAGCCATTATTGGACTGTAATGTAGAGAGTAGGTCAATTGTCATATAACACGCTTAAAGAATATCTACAGGGTGATATGTAGAAACGTGTTTTTTTTTACCAAAATGTAAGCAGATATCTGGCGTGCACGCAAAGTGGGGAGATAATTTTTATTGTGTCAAAAGATAGTTTTATTTATGCTAAAAAAAATGTTTTTTAAAAATCCTTTCTATCTAGATTGGTTTCCAAGTTATGGCAGTTTTTGTAAATCATTGCATTTGTGACTGATCACAGGTGCCGATTTTTTAAAATAAAACAAGTTGGCTTTGAAATGAAAATCGATCCTGTCACCTGTCAGAATGATGTTACGAAATTATAAGAGTTCGTGGAGGCCCCACCAGATATTAGTCCTATTTTTTTTTGTAACATTTCTAGTTCATGTTTTTCCATTTTATTAATAAATAAGAACTTAAATTTTGTATATGATTTTTTAATTATACTTAATCAGATTATTGCTAGGTGACATGTGACAGGATCGATTTTCATTTCAAAGCCAACTTATTTTATTTTAAAAAATCGGTAGCTGTGAACAATCACAAATGCAATGGTTTACAAAAACCGTTATAATTTGGAAACCAATCTAGGTAGAAAGGATTTTCAAAAAACATTTTTTTTAGCACGAATAAAACTATCTTTTGACACAATAAAAATTATTTCCCCACATTGCGTGCATCCCAGATACTTGCTTACATTTTAGTAAAAAAAACACGTTTCTACACATCATCCTGAACATATTCTCTAACCGTGTTATATGACAACTGACCTACCCTACATTACAGCCCAAGTCTGGGTTAATGAAATAAAAAAAAATTTGGTCAAATTGATAGAAGCGTTTAGAAAATATAACCGTACAAAAATGACTATAGTTTTAGGTGAGTCGTTTCCAATTTCCACGAGTGTATTTAGATAATTTCACCCCCACAAATAGGATATTAAATCGTGGTCCTTCAGAATTTTAGGTAGAAGATCACTGCCTAATAATTGCTTTATTGTATTTGGCATCTCAGGTTCCCCGACTTTAATTCACTAGATTAATTTCTATGGGGCTTCACAAATAACATGTTGTTGCTGTTGGAAGGGGGCGAGGTACTCGCAGCATTCAGGCCTTTTGACCCATTCTGCCTGCCGCTAGTCAAGGGCAATTGACCACTTTCAAGTGTCACTAAAACTAATAGTATTAAGGTACTTATTGCGATGTCCGTTGACCTGTTGTCCTGTCCTGTCCTGTCGTGATTTTTATTTATTTTTATTTATTTATTTGAAAGTAGGTATCCCAACAGAATTTAACAATAAATTCCAATTACAGGGTTACACGTTTTAATGTAATATGTGACTACTGCTCTCGGCAAATCAATAAATTAGAAATACATTTAATGTAAAATCTAACTAATCTTAAGTAATAATATAAAATTAGTAATAACAAAAAACAAAAAATATGGATATATTAACAATGTAGCTATATACCTGTATGCTATAAATTTATATAATAATTAATATTTATACATATCAGCCAACAGAAGTTTATTTAATTGGAAAAGACTAAAATCGCATTATATCTAGCTTGTCTTAAAGATAAATTAAATATATCAATATGGTTAAAGTAAACATTATAAATATTTTGTAATTGATACAACGGAGAATTTTTTGCATAATTTGTAGAACATGAGTGTAGGTAAAATAAGTGAGTGGAACGAGTGACTTGGGACTTAATATTAATTGTTAATTTGTTTGTTATAAAGTTACAATCAATTGCATTATTGAAAATTTTAAAAATAAACAGTAAATACATTATAAATCTACGAGACGTAAGCTTCAATAAATTATACCGTTTAATGCTATCCTCGTAAGAAACATAATGCAGATGTCTGTTAAATTTGTAATTCAACAAATTTACGAATTTAATTTGTATTTTTTCAATGCGTTCTATATATTTAACATAGGATGGGTTCCAAATTATGCAGACATATTCAAGTTGACTACGGACTAAAGAGTTATATAATAGTATAATAGAGTCAGGTTTATTGAAAGACTTAGTTACTCTCATTATGAAACCTAAATTTCGGTAAGCTTTTCTGACTATGGCCTCAACATGCAAATCAAAATTTAACTTTGAGTCAAGTATTACACCTAGGTCTTTGATTTGATCTACCTTTATAAGCTCTAAGTTGTTAATATGATAAGGAATACTGAAATTAGTACTAAGCCTTGAAAATGTAATATGGTGACACTTATTTATATTTAAAAAAAGCTTATTATTAACACAATACTTGTACAGACGTGAAAGATCGCTCTGAAAGTTCACACAATCAGCAACACTAGAAATTTCACTATACATCTTTAAATCATCTGCATATAGACAAAATTTAGAATACAAAAAACAATGTTCAATATCATATATAAATAAGGAAAAAAGTAATGGTCCTAGGTGTGAACCCTGAGGGACACCAGACGTGACATCAACAAACGAGGATGAGCAATTATTAATCTTAACACATTGTGATCTATTGAGTACATATGATGTTATCCATCTCAGTAAATTGCCGTGTATACCGATATTCTGCAATTTAGTGAAGAGGGTATTATGATGAACTTTATCAAATGCTTTCGAGAAATCGGTATACACAGCGTCAACTTGATATCTATTAGACATTGAATCAAGAACATTCTGAACTAATGATATTAAGTTTGTAGCCACAGAACGGCCTTTGAAGAAGCCATGTTGTTGTTCACTAATTAAATGTTTTGTCTTAAAAAACAATTCCTTACAAATTATCGCCTCCAACAGTTTACCAGGAACTGATAATATCGAAATCGGGCGGTAATTGTTTACCATATTTTTATTGCCTGATTTAAAAACTGGGACAATTTGGGCTTGTTTCCAAGTAGAGGGAAACATGCCATTTAATATTGATTTATTAAATATTATAAACAAAGGATACGAAATAGAGTCAACACAAGATTTAAAAAACAGTGGAGGTAAACCGTCCGGTCCAGCACCCTTATTTACATCTAAGGCTGTAATTTGATTTTTTATATCAAGGACTGTGATTGTACTTAAAGTTATAGAAGCAGTAGGTTCGCTGATCTTTACAATTGCTGGACTATCAGAGGGCTCAAAAACAGATGCAAAAAACTCAGAAAATAACTCACAAATTTCATGATCTGTTGAAGCAGACTTATTGTCTAGTTGTACAAACTTTGGTATAGTCTTTGAACGACGCTTATTAGATACGAACCTCCAAAAATTTTTAACATTATCCTTAATGTCTCGTTCAACATTAACAATGTAATTCTGATAATCATTTTTAACAGCTAACTTAACTTGCTTACGGACATTAGAGAATTCTTGATAATCAAGTGGATTTTTAAATTTTTTCCAACGACAATGTAGTTTATATTTTTCTTTTATCAGAATTTTTGTACAAAGAGAGAACCATAAGGGATAACTATTGTTAATTCTTTTTTTGTTAATATTCCTATTTAATATATCCATTAAAATGCTATAAAAAGTTTGCACTGCTTCATCAACATTAAGATTAAATAGTTCCGTGTTCCAATCAATTTGATTTATTTCAGAGTTAATGACATTGTAATTGGCTCTAGAAAATTTCAGTTTGTAAAATGAGTGTTTATACCGCATGCCAATATTATCTATTTGAATATCAACATGGATCTCTATAGTTTTATGATGATTATCTTCAGGCACCATCGGAGTACTGCAATAAGTTACAGAAGTTGATCTCAGTGAACTAAACACTAAATCAAGAAGTTTACCGTTGTTATTAAGCACACCATTATATTGAGATAATTGCAAAAAATTGTATGAATCAACAAGGCACTCTCCAAACCCGTCCGTTGTGTTCATGGCTTTATAACAATTTATATTATTATCCTTTACCCAAAAAATATTGGGAATATTATAGTCGCCAACAACTATAAAATAATCATTTTTGTTATGATTATGGACAATCTGACTCACATTTAGTAAGTGAGCTTTAAGGTTATTCACACTAGCATGTGGTGGAACATAGACACAACACAAATGTAGATATTTAGATGCACTAACTTTGATACTGACCCACAGATCTTCACAAATACCGTCAGATGACCAAGCCTCTCTCTCAATTGACTGAAACTCAATATCGACTGCAATTATCACTCCACCACCATCTAATTTACCACTAAGAATTTTATTACGATCTTTTCTGAAGACATTATATTTTTTAGTATCAAAAAGTTCAGTAGTATTAACATTAGAATTTAACCATGATTCTGTGACACAAATAATATTTGATGAATTAGCTGTAGTAGATGTATAAAAATCATGTGTTTTGCTGCGTAATCCTCTTACATTTTGGTACACTATTGAAAAATCGAATTTTATAATAAGAAAAATTGCTTGACATAAATAAAAAAGGTATAGCTAAATTTAAGTTACAAACCACTAAATATTTTGTGAAGGGAGTCCTCACTATCTATAAGATGATTGCGACCAGTCTGTGGGTGTTTTAAATATATTTTACAATCACGGGTCCAACAGCTAATATTCCTTTGTTTACATAAATCTCTAGTTTTCTTATATAGCATCTGATTGATCGGAATTAAATGATCATTGATATAAATTTTTACTGAGTTACCTCCAAAGCCGATTTCAGTTGTTGTAACTCCTTTCTTTTTTCGAATCGCAGCCAAAATTGCATCCTTATAGGAGCGCGAAATTAATTTCACTATGACAGATCTGGGATTTTTATTATCAGGTCTCATGTGAGGAACTCTGTGACAAGTTTCAATACTATTGGTATCATTGATACCCAGTGTGGCAAATAATTTATAAACAACAGTGCGAATATTTTCATTCGATGAATCTGGTATTCCATTTATTTCTATATTATTCATTCGCAGCTGCT
The DNA here is from genome assembly GCA_963924545.1 of Pogonocherus hispidulus. Classification (NCBI taxonomy): domain Eukaryota; kingdom Metazoa; phylum Arthropoda; class Insecta; order Coleoptera; family Cerambycidae; genus Pogonocherus; species Pogonocherus hispidulus. The sequence goes on from OZ004693.1 coordinate 56,668,890, forward strand.
GCTGTAAATTCAATATTTCTTTTTTAAGAACAACGACTTCAGAAGAATTAGCTTGTACATCAGCCTGAATAATAGGTATAACTTTCATCTTAATTTCAAATTCATTAATTTTTTTGGAAAAATCATCAATTTTATTTCCGTAAAATTCCAGTGACTTGACCATATCATTTTGCTTATTCTTAATTTCCAGAATTTCTGATTGAATGCTATTAAGACTTGTTAATATGAGATTAAATTTCTCATCCTTGTCACTGGAATTCTTGGCACAAGTATCACATTTCCAAGAAGATCCAGGACAGTTATTTATATCAGCCTTGTTAGGTGATTGCAAGCAATTAAGATGATAATGCTTCTTACAAACCGAGCACTGAATTGACGCAGATTGCTTGGTAATGTTTTTAGAGCACTGTGTACATGTCTCATAGCCCATGTTGATAAGAAACACAATAAAAACACGGCGAATATCAAGTAAAAAGCACCTGTTTGTACGTATGTACAAATTTTAAATTAAAATCACTTTATGGCTAAGCGTGATTTAGTAAATCAATAATTATTTTTACACTATAAGAACTATGAAAATTAATTTCCATAACAGCTTCCAAAGCACTAAATAGTACACTAACTGCTCACCAACTTTATTACAATTTTCAACTGAAATTTCCCGTAAAAAATTTAAGTAATATTACAGAGCCAACAGCAGCCTGTACACACTTGATTGACTACTACTACTCATATACCTATGTCTATACCTGTGATGTCCTATCTTGTGACAATCTTTATGCTATTACGACCTAGCGCAAGAACAGGACCTAGCGCAGTCCCGTTCGACCATTATTTTTCTGATCTCTTCCTGATCTAGTTTTCAATAGACCTTGTTACGTAACTAGGCAAAAGCCCGAGTACTGGCTCGGGCCCTGTAAACTTTATCCTTGAGCATCTTTTAGCCAGTGCATCGGCCTCCTCATATTGTTATGTTGTATTCATGGATAACATTGATTACATTAGAATTGACAATAAGTACTTAAAAGATGAAATTATGTTAGTTTTCAACAGATTAGATCCAGTTTTACTGCAAAATTGTTGCAGGAACCTCCTCACTAGAATACAGATTTGCATCGAAGACAGTAATGGCCACATTGAACATTTACAGCGTGTATCATATTAATACGAGGGTTTTCTTCTTTTCTCTTCTAATAAATATGTCTATTATAGTGGATTTCTTATTTATAGTTCATGGCCATTTATTTTTATTATTTTAGATTAAAACTGATTTTTGATATTGTCTATTTACTCGCCTCTATTGCCGTATTCAAGAAACATAAAATATTTCTGTTTTAGTTTTGGAGTGATTTTAGAAAGCAAAAGAACGTAATTAAAGTCTAATATGGCTTCCATAAAAAAGAAACGTTTTTGAATTCTGTACATATAAAAGCCATAGCTCGGGGACAATTAATAGCCTACTATATTTGAAAATGTCTAAGCTATAAAAACATAAAAAAATTACATTTTAATTTCTTCCATTATAATTTTTGGGAGTTGCGCAAACAGTAGCATAACCCTCCATTGCAAATTAGCTTTGCCATTTCGTTTCTGCTTTCTAAATCTTGTTGACATCTTATTTCTAACATAATATGTAATAATGTAAATAAACTATAATAATAAGAGACATACCTTATTTTTATATTCCTGTATTTCCTTAACTTCTTCCCGTATATCATACCCATATTTTCTCGTATAAACTGGAAAAATCAGTGATGTTTTGTAAGTATATATGTGTATATATTTATATACAGGGTGGGCCATTAGTGCGTATGCGACCAAACCCCTATACCGTTAAAGTTAGAATCATAATTTTTGGTAAGAAGTTAGACGCCAGTGGCGTGCATATTTTAAAATTATTTTGGCACATACAAGGTGTGCCATTAAAATGCCAAACCAAACATATTTTTTTTTAAATGGATCACTCTAAATATTTTCAGATTTTTTAATTAAGCGTACTTTTCTGAACAACTTTAATATAGCACTTAACATATCTAAATTTATACGTGGCGACGTTGCAAGTTTTCTATGAAAAAGGTCGCTACTTCGCATTATTGTAGCTCTTCATTTAAATGAGATATGACTTCCATTTTATCATAAGATAAATTAAGAATATGTCTTTATTCATGAAAATATAATGAACAAAAGTTACATTTGCTATACAGAGTGATACATTTCGCATATCACCATTTTACTTCAAAATTTTAAACCGAACACCCTGTATATTATCATGTCGTCTTAAAGAGCTCCTTTTTAGCTTTCTAACGATACCATACTTGGTGGGCTTAAATAAAATTTATTTGCTAAAAAAAAAGGATTTGAAACCTGAATAGCCGCTGATATTAGGATAAGTTGTAAAAAAATAATTGAATAAAAAGTTTATACTCGCAGTTTATTATTAGTCTTATTGTTAGTAACTGTCATTGTGAGTATGGCATATATTTTTTTATTAAGTGTGACTTACTTAATAAAAAAATAATTAAAATTTTAAGAAATAACAAAAATAACCATGTCTACGTGGTTGGTTGTAAGTTGTAAAGATAAATTATTATTGATAATACTAGAAATGGGAGAAAATCGCTATCGTGATTTTCGTTCCCATTTCTAGCCCTACTGGGGGTCCAGTCACAAAAGCCTCTAGAATATTATTTTTAAGAAAATACATACGTAGTAAAGAAATTTGAGTTAATCCCTTGTACCTATATGAAATAATAAATTTAGAAACAGAAAGCTGAAATTTTTTATTTGGAATGATGTAATTATACCAAATGATTTTTTTTTTAATAATATTATTATTAAAAAAAGTCTATTATCTATTCTTGATGGTAAAACATTATTTTTTAAGTGCTGAAAATATATTTAATTTTTTAGTAAACATTTTGTGAAACTGTTTTCTCGAGAAAAAAAATAAATTCATAACTTGTATTCTTCCATAATTTATTATAACGGTAACTTGATCACTTTATACCCAATATATGTCTACAATGCTTATAATTCAATATGTAACTGTTAAAGATACACAGATTTAGTGTATATTGAAGGGAATTTTTTTTTTACAATACACTTACTATGAACTAATAAAGGTAATTATTTAATTAAGCATAAAACTCAATTTTTTTTTTAAATTTGAGTTTTATGCCTAATTAAATAATTCCCCCCCCCCCCAATTTTCGGGTATGCTGAACGCGAATCTGATTTTCTTTTGCAGTTTTAGGTATGTAGTTTTGTAGTAAAAAAATAATTAAAAGTCATACTCTGTAAGTACACTTTACAAATTAATTTTAACATTTAATACTAACTTGATCACTTTGTACCTGATATAAGTGTCCACAATGATTATAATTAAATATATAACATATAACTTAAAAATATATAAATTCGTTGTATATTAAGAAAAAAACATTTACTTACGTTATGTGAAGTAATCAATATGAACTAATTAAAGCGGTCATTCTTAATAATTATGACGTCACATGTCGGCACAAAAGACACCAAATAAATACAAAAAATAATTAAAATAATTTTTACCTAAATTTACACCAAGTTTGTATATTATTATTTTTAACAATTATATATTTAATTAATTATAAGCATTGTGTAATGTGGACACATTAAGTTAGGTACAAAGCGATCAAATTAGTGTTAAAATTAATTTGTGAAGGTATACAGATGATGACTTTTAATTATTTTTTTTTCTTAAAAAATACGTTCGGCCGTAAAAAAATAATTTGAAATTCGTGTTCAGTATACTCGAAAATAGGGGGAAATCAAAATTTGATAGTTTTATGCTAAGTAAATAAGCACCCTAGTTAGTTAAATTAAACAGACATTTTTTATGTTATTTGTGATTTGTATTTGCGACGTCACACGGCTATATATCCACCACATCCCCATACAAAAACATAAATAAATAAGTAGGTATTTAAAATGCTAGTAAAAAACATGTAAACGTATCTTTTAGATAGAGGTGTATGAAGTAGAAAATAGAAATTATTTAAAAAAAAAAAACGAATATTGCACTAATCACAATATTGAATACGATATACCTACAGCAGTAAAGCACACCGAATTAAAGTAAAAATATGAAATGGACATTTTAGTAAAAAAAATAATGCGTGGCGTATTTTTAAATTATTTCATGGCTACTTGAAAATATGATACAAATATTTAATTGATGTTGTATAAAATACAATATTTACAAATGTATTATGGATACATACAGAGCTGGGCACTATTTGTACTTACAAATACTTATAAGTATTTAAATACTCCTCAGTATTTAAATATTCAGTATTTAAATATATTTATAGAACAAGTATTTGTGTTTATACTTACAAATACTTTGCTTGAAATATTTATACTTAATATTTAAGTAACTGACGTTAAAAGTATTTAAATACTTTAGCAATATTTAAATACTATCAAAGTATTTAAATAATCAAAAAGTATTTGAATACTCTAAGTTTTTAAATACTTTTTGATTATTTAAATAAGTGAAATATTTAAATGATTTGAAAAGTATTAAATTACTTTTCTAATAGGAGAAATATTTCCGAATATATGAATGATGCAGATTCACAAGTTCACTTGTCAAGATCTGCTTGCCTGCCTACAGAGCTAGCGCAAAGGTGTGTGTTGTGTAATGCTGCTACAATCGTCATTTTGCACCATTATTCGCTCGCGACGCGTTGTTAGAGGTGCTCTGACCTCTGACTGGCTTTGAGGTTGAACATTTACTTGCAGTTCTTTTCTAAAATTTTATAACTAGATACCCTACTTTAAATTATTATTATTATATATACTTCGAAAATATTTATACGTTTACTTCGAAAATATTTAAATATTTTTTAGAGAATTAAATACCTGACGTATTGAACTGCTCGATGTCAGTATTTAGTATTTAAATACATTTCCCTTTTTAAAAATATTTAATATTTAAGCACTTTTAGTATTTCTAAAGTATTTATTATTTAATATTTAAATATTTTTTTCAGAGTATTTGCCCAGCTCTGGATACATATAACTCATAAATGTGTAGATTGTTTAAATTATTAGATAATGAGATTAATGTACAAAATTTAAATATTTGAAACAATTTTTATTTACCGTATCTCGTTGAGACAACCAAAAGGTATTAATGGAGCAATAAGATACTTGTCTAATTACTAAAAGGTGACCAAAAGGTCACTAAAAGGTGACCAAATTCTCGGTTCGTGCAGAAATTCGCATGTTTAGCTACTTTTTGACGTACCCTGTATACGTAACTGGCAATTGAAAAGAAAGTTTATCCTTACACATCATTATAGGCACAGAACATGAAAACGTCATGTGTAATTCAATTTACGCTGTAATTCTAAAATCGTGTTGTCTTTTTTCGAAAAAATTCGTATTTATAAAAGAACGGCGTTACACCTAAACTAGCAAAAACGTATGTGGATATGAGCCTAAGGATAAAATGTAAGTAATAAAAGAAAATCCGCGACGGCTGTGAAAGAATTGTGAGCTTGACAAATTTTTGTTAAAATGTAAGGGGGTTGAATAACGACCTGTACATCATAGGATACAAATTACTTCGTAATTAATAGCCTCTATATAAATTTCCAATGAATTTTCCGTCAAAACCATTCTAACTTTATCCCAATCCGTTAATTCTTACCGAAGATATACAGTGTGAAAATGTCACCAACATAATTTCAGGTGTTCCTTGAATTTGGCACAGCCGTTTATATTATTTGAAAGCTTATTTGAAATAGAATTTATAGAAATTATAATATACAGGGTGTTCCATTTAAACATTGTATGAAAAGAGTGTTGAAACATTGTTGCATATTGTGGCCACCCTATATAATATTGAGGTATTGATTGACGAACTAACTTCCGTGAAAAATTACCTGTACCAAGTATCTTGTTGCTCCATTAATTTCTATTGGTTGCCTCAACGAGATGGAACAAATACAGGCTTTTTTTCATAATATAATTTTGTTTCTGAAAATCCACTAATGCCAGGACTTGCAATATAGCAATAGGTCAAAATAATTTTAAAATGTGCCTGTTTTGACATTAGCAACATCCAATATTAAAATATTCATGAAATTCTTTAGTTTGGCTACAATCCTCCACCTCATTCTCAATAAGCCACCCTGTATATTGTATATTCAATAATAAATACCACATTTCTGAATGAAGATATATCTAAAGGGCAAGATATATTCAAGGTGAGGGCGCAAGATATATTCTAACTGGTGATTTATTCAAACGTCGTATTATACAAGGTCATCATAAAGTAAGGGATATATTTCAGCTTATTATGTATTTTTAATAAATTAAATTAATAACAGAATGTGAAAGAAATTCGATTGCTTAAACCATGGAATTTATTATGTCCAACAGTGGTTTGCTGCTGTACAGCAACATTTGGCTGCTGTACAATCACCAACCGTTGCTCCAAATTGTACGCAGCATTATTCAGCATTTCTGGATGACTAGCAGCAATTTGCTCCCTAATTAGAGTTCCAGCCTTGTTGTTCGTGTTCTAAACACCAAATTTTTTAAATAACCCTACAGTCAGTAATCCTCTGGGTTAACATCAGACAATATTGGAGGCCATGAATAGTCGGTAAATATACGGGGATGCTGAATCCTGCATAAAAATCATGTTTTCAATTCCTTCGTGCTCGATTTCTATCCGTGGAATGCCATAATCTCGTAACAGATGCAGGTATCGTTCACCAGTAACAGTTATAGATACGACTATACGGGATAACGATTCGGGTTCAATTTCCATCTGAGCTAATATTGGTAAAGAAAGATCAAACTTGATAGAAAATTTTGCATCATTTAATTCAAACAGCAGTTTAAGTTTATAGAGATACATTTTTAGAATTTTAACAAAAATTTGCCAAACCGTGGTGTATGGCATTTGCAATCGTTTTGATATCGAATTCACACTACTGATTGCTAACGGATTAGTGCTGGCTGTTTTGATTTTCCCGAAGTACTTCTCCAACTTGGACATCACTAATTCTTCCTGATCTCGGTAGGTCAGATAGAGACACTGATCTTTCAAATTTGATAATTAAATTACGGTACGCTTTTATTTGACAGTGCCCTGCTCTCAAATCCATTTTCGTACGAATTTTTTTAATCCAGCAGTGTAATTTCTGCCATATTCATAATAACCTTGTACTAAAGCAATTCTTGTTTGTAGATCCATGTTATGAAGCTTTAGATCGTTTCAATTTACGTGTACGTAAGTTTTATTTGGGAACAATTCTCTAAATCACAATGATTACGTTTGACACTTGTATCAGCAGTTTACACGACAACTCTTTTGTTTTCCATAGATACCTACAGTAAAATCCAATTATTGAAGCAACTAGATTTCATCAAGTTTTTGCTACTAGCATGATTTAAAATTATATAAGATTTTAAAGTACCCTTAAACTACCTTACTTTATGATGACCCCATACTATTATTTAATGTATCAATGGAAAAACTAACGGCGCACCAGAAATATTGTGTGGAATACGCTTTACTATCCCCTACGGATACTCGCATAATACTCGCATATACTCCACTATACTCTCAATTTTTAAACATTTATTGACATATTTTAAATACTCCTTAAGAAACTTATAAATATAGTGTACTCACCATTATCTAAATCAGGATCATCTATAGTACATGTTCTGAAAACAAATCTTTTGCATAGGCCTCTAATTCCAGGAGCAGCAAAACACATAAAAAGAATAATAATGGTTAACACCGCTATCATCACTATCAGTGTAGCAAATCCTTGAGTATTATTTTGATAATATACATTTTTAAGTTTCGGAGACGAAGTTAAATCTGTAAAGAAAAATATAATAACAACATGTCTGCTATTAAGCATTTATAGGATTTTTATATTTAAATTTTGACTTGTACATATAAGAAACTTGTTTTGGTTGGCGTAATTTCTCAGTTTTAATCATCTCCAGGTGATGTCAACTGGTTGGCGAAACTGGCGTCGAGTGCAGTATAGGGTTTTGGTAGTATTTAGAAAAATATGTCAGTGATATCTTCACACCAAAGGTTCCAACCCCCTTCAAGGTATACTAAATATTATTATAATAATATTTATAAATATTTATAAATTTTATAATAGATATTTTTTATTATAATATTTTCATTCTTTCATAGCTTTCTTATCTTATCTCTTATTACATGTTAGAAAAAAATGTTAAGTAAAAAAGTTTCACAGAATTGTGTAGGCCATTTTTAGAAAATATTTTTCATTATACCGGATATTTAGTTTAGCCTGGGCGCTATGCAACTTTGATTTTAAAACATCCTGTATTTTTTGCATCTTCAGGAAAAGCATGCAATTCCGAATTAAAAATATATAGCATACTCTATACCTAAACAGAGCGATTTCGAAGATATTTAACATTCTATTAAAAATTTTACAGTTTCAAAGGTTTGTAAGAATCTTCATAACTTTTTTCATATAGATCTTTATTTGCCTTTGACAACGTACAAAAAACACAAACTATACTACCTTCTACATTTAAAATAAATTCAAAGATATTATACTAGGTGTTTCTTCTGTCAAGTTACATTCTGACAATTTTAAACTGCAAAAACATTTTTAACTCAAATGGAACACCTAAGTTGTTTACTAACTACCGTTGAGTATAGACGTGTGTCGCGCTCTGCGTGTGTTTGTTATTAAGTTAAGCAACAGTGAAAACATAAATACTATAGACAGCAGCTATTTAAAGTAGGTCAAATCATGACCTTGATATCGCCGCAAAAAGTGCTATCGTGCTACTAATCCAAAATGAGTAAATCAGATAATAAAACACCTATTAAACTTGTATTAAAGGTTACAAATAGTCAAAAAAATAAAAACCCTTTTCAAAAGTGCAGGAAACTTGACAGGTCCCCTGTAAAACAAAAATTCATTTCACCCTTACACGATGAATCACAATCATCGACTATAATTCACAAAGAAAGGGAACAAATGGAAACAAACGAGCAAGAGGATAGTTTACTCAAACTTGCCCATTCAGTGAATGGTGAAAAGTCAACAATGAAATGTATTTAAAATGTACAGAGTTAGAAAAAAGACTGACCAGTAATACCGAAACTAAGTCAGTCGAATATCAAACTGACGAAGAGGAACTCGCTGAAGAAACAGAGTGGATACGACAGAAAAATCGCAAAAAAAAGAAAATGAATACTTCTCTCACACCTCTGCAACCCGAGCGGAACGTCTCAAAACCCGTACAAAAAGCTAAAAAAGTGTCTCCGCCTCCATCAATAGTTGTGGACGGCATTGAAAATTACAATAACTTTCATGCACTTGTGAAAGATGCAACACCCAACTTTCAAATAAAGGTAATTAACGATAAGATTATTAAAATAAATGTAGAAAATGAAGAAGGTTATTTAACGCTTGGCAGAATCCTAAATGAGCGAAGATTTATATACAATGCCATATATATGCCATTTATATGGCATGCTTATGAAAACAAACAGAATAGATCACTTAAAGTAATGGCCTGCAAACTGCACCACTCTTGCAATCCGGAAGAAATAGTTGAGGATCTAGAGACAAAACTTTAAAATTATTGCAGCAGTCCCCAAAATAAAGTATAAAACAAAACAACCACTGAACATGTTTATGCTTACATTTCAACACGATGAAAGTACTGAGAAAATTTATGGAATAAAAAAATCATGGATACATATGTAGAAATAGTACCCCTTCGGAAATAAGGTTTGCATTACGGTTGATACCGTAATGCAAACGGTGCCAATTATATGGACACACCCAAAGATATTGCGCAAAAGACCCACGATGTGTCAGGTGCACTGGTAAACACTTAACTGCAGACTGTGGAAAGCCGAAAGATGATAAACCAAAATGCGTTTACTGCGGCGAAGAGTATCCTGCTAACTACAGGGGTTGCGTACTAGCCAAAGAAATGGAAAAATAAAATAATGCAAAAACTAAATTTACCTAAACAGCCTTAGTGTGCAATACCCAAAAAGCCTGAAAGTAGAAACAATAATGTTATAAAGCCTAAAACCTTCGCCCAAGTAGTAAACGACAAAAAAGAAGAGGAATGAGACAATAAAAAGGATTCGTCCATTAACAATACCCTCCAGCAAATATTGGAAAAGTTAAACAAAATGGATGAAAGTATCACAAGATTGGAATATAGTGCCAAAGGAGCTTTACCTAAGAGAAAAGATAATGCATAATAATTTAAGGGTCATGGAATGGAATGCCAATGGTCTGCTTCGGCACCAACAAGAACTGCAAGCAGTCCTAAACATAGAAAATATAGACATATGTCTTATCTCAGAGACTCACTTCACCCATGAGTCCTTTATTAGATTCAAGGGATATAAAGTGCAGTAATAATTAGAGAATCGATTATGCATCATGAGGAATTATGAGGCCATGGTTGTATCTGTATATTGTCCTCCAAGACACGCAATTAATAAAGAACAGTACTTAAACTTCTTAATACTCAAGGTCATAGATTTATCATTGGCGGCGACTTCAATGCTAAGCACACTCATTGGGGATAAGACTAACAACACCTAAAGGTAAAAGATTTATGGAAGCAATGACTCAGCTAAAATGTGAGACGTACTCAACTGGCAAGCCAACTTATTGGCCCACAGATAGGTAGAAATAAAATACCAGACCTCATAGACTTCTTTATAGTACGAAATATTTCAGCAAACTATATCCAAGTTGATGAAGCATGGGACCTGAATTCAGATCACTCTCCCATACTTCTCACCCTCAGCAATTCCATTATCCAAAAGGAAAAAGCACCAAGATTAACAAGCAAATTAACAGATTGGCAGAGTTTTAGTATGGATCTTGAAAATGCGATCGATCTAGCAGTTCCATTATGAATGGCAGAACAACTGGACGAAGAGGTGGAATTGTTCGTTACCAATACACGGAAAGCAGCATGGAATAATACCCCCCCTATAATACAGCGGGCAAAGGGAAACAACTATCCTAAAAAAATAAGAGACTTAATCTCTGAAAAAAGGAAGCTCCGGCGGAAATGGCATTACACCAGAGCTCCAGCAAATAAAACTAGACTCAATAACGCCACTCAGCATCTAAAAAGAGAAATAAAAAGTATTAAAAATGAGTCTATTCGTGAGTACCTCGTGCTCCAGTCAGAAATACAGATGGTAGCTGGGCTAGGAATAATATGCAAAAAGCAAATAGGTTTGCAGAACATCTTGAAAATACATTTAAGCCAAACCTAGGAGAGGAGCTATCAGAGTTGGAAATACCTGCTCAACATTAAAAGTTTTACTTTGGAAGTGTCGCGGTATTTTGTTTTTATCAAATATCAATATATCAAAAGATTACAACCTTTTGTATCTAAATTGTCTTTTTGTAATTTCGCTGTATACCTAATATTTAAAAAAAATACCAATATTGTACTCACATATCTGTTCCAGGCAACAAAAAGAACACCTACACACAAAAAACTTCACTTTAATTGTATCAGTACGGCTTTTTCTAACACAGTAAATAAATTAATAATTCAGACCGACTGGACGTAGCATGATATCAATTTCCTTTTTTCAGTTTATCTTCACCACATTTCGATTCTAGAAAACACAGGCTGTTTGTGATAATTCAGATACAAGTAATTATTTCAATTTGAATAGGGTTTTTCAACCTACCTTTCCTATAATTATTTTAATATTTGGTCAATATCATGTTTTCGCCCTATCTTTTTTAATAATTATTTAATATTGTTTTTGTACATTGGTATATTATATGATATCATATGGCGTACTTACAGAGCTCGGATATTTGTGGAGATACATAGAATAGATCAATATTTGATTATTTTCTGCCTTGATTTGTAAAGATCAATTATTTGGTTGGGCTTACCTTATATACTTCCCTAGGTACGTTGTTTTTATTCTGCGTACGCCTATTACTCACAATATTAATTTTCTTCACATTATTTCGCTTTATTCAGTTTATTCTAATATTTTAGTATAGGTGTAATAATAATAAATAAATAATCAAACAGGTAGGTATTATACATTTAATCTATTTGGTTTCAAAGTGTTGTGGTGGCATGGCATCCAGAATCAAGGAATATCTACAAGTATAATTAGTTTATATTATGTGGCATCAATACTGCTCGCGCCATCTGTTGAACGAGGAAGTCACTAGAACGTAAGGTTGGCAGGAATGTCTTAGTCAAAGTAGTTATCTGTAGGAAGTATTCAGTAGGAAATGCGATTGTCAATAGGGGAACAAAGTTGACGGGGTTTTGGGAGAGTCCATAGATAGTTTGAAAAAAAAGAAGGAAGGTAGGAAAAAAAAAAGTAGACGAGGAGATTTGAAAAAGAAGTTTGGGAAGCAAAAATTAAGGACGAAAAAGTGGGTTTTAAAGTTAAAATTAACAGGTACCTAATCTGTTCTCTATGAATTATATATATTTATTATTGTCCAGTTTTCCTATATAATATTGTGATCATTCCATATTAAAATAATGTTTTTTTTTCAATGATACGACGCCAAAACTGATGTTTATAAATTTTGCTATTTAAAGGTTTTTACCATAACTAGCTAACATTTTACTTGTCCAATTGTCCAATAATAGTTTTAACATTCATTTAAATGTAAATTTATAAAATTGTCGCGACTACCATTAATATTTTAATGTCGACCTTTGTTATACATAACTTCTTAATAATAGTCCCTGTATTTGGAATATAAATAATTAAGATAATTAAGTATAGGTTGTATCAACCAAATATCATGAGTGTGATAGAGCCTTGTTGATTGAACTAACATTTTCGCCCGTGAAGGATTGAACTGTTTATAAAAAAATAATATAAAAACAAATACACAGTTCTTTCCGAACCTGCAACTATAGCTGGGACGCCTCCCGTATGGGACCCCAGTACCTTTTCCCCTTACTAACCCCAAACTCTTCAGTTTTATTTGAGAAATTATGTACCATTGTTAGAATGAGGTGACATGTAGTAGTGACCAAACTATACACACTTTTAAGTTTTGTAATCATTATCAAATCTTGTTATGTTGGTTGTACAATATATTTTGGGTAGTCAAGAGTAAAGGTCGTGGGTTTCTCTGCCATGCTCTTTCCCCACAAGAGCTCTAGGCGAGCCTGGCACTCTCATTTCGAGCCGGGGGTGGCCCCGGGTGGTGGCGGGTGCCTTAGCACCATTACGCGCATCCCCTATAATTAAACTTATAATTTAAATGTAAAAACAAAAAATTTTACCGTACATTTATTTAGGGCGCAGCAAGCCTGGCGGACACAACTACCACTCTTACTAAATCTGTAAAATATAAAAACTGTTATTCGATATTACATCCTATACCGCTATACTGACCGATGGGCAGGTTCATTTTTTTTTGTGGTTGAGGAACGCCATAGCACATATTTTTATATGCCTGTGCCATCAGTTGTGGTTATAACTCCTCGTAACACGTATATCCTGTATGTGTGTGTGTGTGTGTGTGTGTGTGTGTGTGGTGTCTTCTTCTTCTTCTGCGGAAGAGTCCCTGGTATCAAATTATTACGCCGTATTAATATTTATTCGTGGTGTAATAGAGACCACAATAAGTTAACGAAAATATGTTTTCTTTAAATTTACGTATTTGGTTTGAGCTCGTTTGTAAACAATCCTCTGTGGCGCTGATATCTTTGTCAAAATATGTTTTTTAAATCTACGTATTATTTGGTTTGAGCTCGATTATTATTAGATATATTACTTATTAGATGTTCATTAATTCACCGCAGTACCTTTTGCAAGCAACCTTCTACGACCACCGCAACTGATAAGCCAGACCATAAGATTTTGCCCTGGTGGCTTCGTCAAGGATATATCTTTTGTAGAGACACTAGATGTTTGAAATTATTACGTTGGATTAATATTTATTCGTAGTTTTTACAGCCGCGAGAGTAGATATACTATAGGGGTATCAAGCCAAAAACGCTTGTTTTTTTAAAGGGGCCTAAATTTTAGTCATTTTAGAGTAATTTTACCCCCTCCACTCCCACTTCAACCGACCGCGCAGCCGTCAGACCACGCTCCCCGCCAATCAGCTTTCAAACCCTACCCTCAACCATAATAACATCCATAACACAGCCAATCAGCCTTCTGATCACAGGCATTGTAGCCTTCAAACCTCGCCCGACATACATTACAGTATTCAGATAACAGCCAATTATATTAAAGCTTTCAGATCCCAGTCATTGCGGTATTCAGATAAAGACTAATCAGATTAAGTCTTTAGAACCGCGGCCATTGACCACTATTACAACATTCAGAGTATGCGCCTAGCCAATCAGAGCTTATTATCAAAATAGAGGAAAATTGAAATATTAGTGTACAGGGTGTATCAGAAACATAAGCTATATAAAATTAGTCAAACAATAAAGTAACCTAACGAGTAAAGACAAATCATGCGTAGTAAATTTCAATATTTAAACAGAAAAAACATAGTAAAATAAAAAATAGCGGGAAATTGAGATTATTAGTATACAGAATGTATAAAAAATAAAGCTATATATGTTGAACCAAACAAGAAAGTAACCTAACGGGTAAAAAAAAATCTTGCGCAGTAGATTCCAACAGAAAAAAACATGGCTGTCAGTAAATTTAAAAAATAGCGGGAAATTTAATTGCTGTCATTTTCGACGTAGAATAATAATGATAAGATATTAAAAAAGAACTTGCAGCTGTTTGAGATTATGTAACTGGGGGTGAAACACACACTATACTGATACTACTATATCATATAAAGTAACACGTAATTTCATCATAAAGCTCTGACATCTGTTTTTCTAGTTCATTGACTTATGGCGACTATCGTTTATGGTTATTCAACTATATTAACACCTGCTAGCTACTTGGTAAAATACCGAGGCTTTATGCATACGTAGATATAGACACCTAGGTCGTAACATTTTGCTTTAACTGAATTCCAAATATGTAGTACCTATACAGAGTGTCTTAATAATTAATGGTATAGGGTGAGGCAAATACCGGTGATTTTTACCGGTGACTTAGATGATCACTGTTACAACCGGCGATCTAAATCTCGGCAAAGCAGTGACTCTGGTCGCTGTCACCACTGTCGTTGACGATGCCCGACACGACTCGCGTATCTGACGCAGACAGTGTAACCAACTGGGGAAATATATGCTACACAGTTTTAAATAAATTTATATCAAATAATGTAATTCGTGGATCGTACACTGAAGGAAATGGATCAAATAAAATGTTTTGCTAAGACGATCTGCTTTATATAGCACTTTTTCTTATTACCATTATATTATAAGGCACTAACCATAAGGACAATCGTTTTGCTAACATGCTTTTACTACCTTAAATAGTCATTTTGCTGTTCCCATATAGTGCGCTTTCTAATTATTTTTCCTTGCATTTATTTTCCTAAAGGTAAGTAAATAAACTTTTATAGTAAGTGTGTGCACCAATTTGAGACTTACTTAGTTGGGGTTACTTTACCTTAGTTTATGACAAGACGGTCCTGACTTACCGTAACTAAGTTATTATTTGAAAGTCATGTAATGCGCAGTCGCAATAGAGATCACTACAGATTTTTCGCTAATCGGTTAGTAGCCGCACGCCATTTTTCGTGTGTTCACTGTGTTGACTGGGTGTGTACTGCGTGGAGTAAACGTTATTTGGTTAGTTTATGGTAAATTTAATTTGGTCAAAGAACGTCTTAGAGGCTTGAGTAATTAGTTTTTCAAATTCTTGTATATATTACGAAAGATAAATAAATAATTTTAAAAGGGTGTATTTATTATCTAAAACACTTTATAACTTCACCAAAGTAGATATGCATAGATAAAACAAAGGTGCTTTAGTTATTTGACAGTGTATTAGGTACCTGACATTACATCAGTTATTATGGTACATTACAAGAGAAATTGGTATAGGAATATGGCACTACCTATGTAAGAAATGTCTATGCTTTGAAAACTATTGTAGGTTAAGTTTTGTAGATACTTTGCTGGAAAACTATTAATTTAATGTAGGTATAAGATAGTCGACCAAAATTATGTATGTGGGTATGTTAAGCTTAACACCATACAGTTCCTATATAATATATAGGAACTCTATGGTGTTAAGCTTAACATACCCACATACATAATTTTGGTCGACTATCTTATATATTATATAGGAGTTAACATGTTTTATCTTGATATATCCTGTATAGATCTGGCAACATTATTTCTCTTTTCCTATCTAGGTACTAAACTCATACCTACTAAAATATACATATTCTAATAACAATAGTTTCATTTTCCTAGAACCACTGTACCATTCTATGCTAATAAAGTGAAGTTATTAGACTAATATAAGTACTTACTGTAATGAACCAGTTATTATAATTGTTACTAAAACGTACTGTATAATGGCTCAAAAATAATTTACTAGTAGTAAGAAAAAGTTTTTTTGTGGCAACAAAATATTAATACTGCATTAGAGAAGTATCTGCTATCCCCAAAAAAATTCTTATTAACCATAAAATGAGCCTTCATTAATGACAGCAAAAAATATCGATTTACAGTAATCAGAAAAAAAGTCAACAAAAAGATTTTTTAATGGTAAGTAGACAGATTCAACAAAACCGTTTATGCTGTAGTAACTATGCTGTCTATTTGGAGCCTATTTAATGCAGATATTTTGTTGGGGATATGCGATTTCTATTTACGGTTACCTGAAATTTCTTTCAGTGTAGATGGCGCAACCACAGACACAGCTTGACATAGCATGGAGATCTATTTTGAACTACTCAGAGAACATCCAAGCTCCTCCTAACATCTGATATCTAACCAGGGCTAGTTCACTCCCCACATTTGATAGTTCCGCATTTTAGTTTGGGAACGCGTCGTCAGATGGAGACAGCGCCCAGTAAACATGAAAATATGGCGTTAACACAACAATAACATCACATCGTTACATGCAACATTATTCCATAAATAATCTTAACGTTCAAATAACATATATGTTACAGATTATGTTCCAGTACAGAATGTTACAATGTTACATTATTAAAAACAAAATATTACAGTAACATCCTTTCAATATTATAGTATTAACATGTTACGTTTAACATATTGGTAATATTTTTTAAATAGGGTAAGAATATATATTTATATATGATTATAAAAACAATATAGTTATGTTAAATTACATATATCATAACTATTAGAGCTATGTTTAAATCATATTACCTTAATATCTGCGTCTGCGTTTTTTTCATGTGTACCCTCCCTCTACACAAGCCTGAGGCTTTCAGAAGGGAGGTTGTCCATTTCTGTGGTGTGGTTTATGTTTTATGTTTATGTTTAATATACTTTTAATACTACCCTTATATTTAGGAAATATTAGATTCATGCATTATTAACATTTATGCTTTACATTATATTACAGGTTATTGTTTTATAAAAAAACGCTACAAGCTGTGTTTTTATCCGATTTAAAAAATTAAATTAATGATTCAAAAAATACTACAAACTGATGCCAATGTTGATTTTTTCCAAAATCACCTATGGTAAAATTTTTATTTTTAAATGGAACGATATGTATTTTTTCTGTTTCTTGGATTCGACTTTTTTCTTAATTCAACGTCCAATACAAATTGATATTTGAATAAAGTTGTGTGGATGAAATGAGTAAAGTAGGTACTTCTTTCAAACCAATTTCAACTTTTATGAAAATTATCGAGTTAGCCATGAAAAACTTGTGAAAAATGCTATTTCAGTTTTAAAAGTACTGTGCTATGAAAGATAGGTATTTCAAGGCTCATTCGATAATATTGAGATAAAAGTTGAAATTGATATGAAAGTACTTTTCTCATTTTATCCACAAAACGTTACCTTCTCAAATATCAACTTGATACATCCTTGAATTCACGAAAAAAAGCTGAATGAAGAAAAAATATATATGTATTTTATTTAAAAATAAAAAGTTGGATGTCAGTAAATGCTGAAAAAAGTAGACACTGGTACGAGTTTGAAGTGTTGTTTGAAGCATCAATTATGTTTTTTTTTTAATCGGCTAAAGAATGGCGGAGTTACAGCTTGCGGCTTTTTTTATAAGGCACATTGTAAACATAATGAATAATGAAAACAAAACACAAAAGGAAACAAAATTTGTATAATATATTCAGATACTTACCATTGAAACATTTTATCCATATTATCAAAAATATAATTTGTAAGTTGTGTTTACCTTCATTTAGACAGTACCGAATGTATCGGAACAAATAAATTAAATAATGATTGCCTATAGGCTCTATTTATTTTAAATACTATTTTTATTGATAACATCTAGATGGCTCCTTAGTGATTAATTTATTTTTTGTTGTAAAAAAACAGTAAAGTCTTTCAGATTATTATAGAACTTAGAATTTTTTAGTTAAAGCTTACGAGATATCTTAACTAAAATATGTTATTATATGTAATAACTTTAACACATGCTCTTTCAGAGTCTCTAATAGTATAGGATAGGTAGTCATAAAAAAGAAGTCAGTTGAAAAAATCTGGCTCAAATTTATTTATATTATCCTAGGTAAAGCAAATAAAATATTAATTTATGAATGATTAATTTTCTCTGATGATTCTTTGCTTGGCAAATCGCAGCCAATCTGCTACAACTGCTTCGAATTCTTTGTCAGTAGTTTTTGCAAATTAATTTTTCACTGCATCTGAAAATAAACCAAAATGACAGTTGCAGATATTCTCATTCAAATTAGTCATATCAATAATTATCATATGATTAAAGACAGCGGAAGAGTGTTTACTCTGTGGAGTCACACATGACATAGAATTCACATGAATCCGCTGCCAGAAAAGTACAAACCTGTTGCATGAAACAACGCATTTTTTAGTTGTGGATATATCTTTCTGGCGACAAAATCCTAGAATATATAAAATAGGTAGGAAATAGGTATGTACGATAAAATATGTATCGAAACCAAACAATGTCTTATATTTATAAGGTCAAACTTATACAGGTAGGTACTTACTATAGTTTTCCTTAGCATATAAAAAAACATACAAAAGTAAAATGTAGCAGCTAAAAGAATTTATTTTAAATTGGTTTATATATTTATATGTAGGTGAACGTTTCCTTCTGCGCCTATTTCTCTATAAAATTACATAAGATATTTTGACCTTTACAGACCTACTAGTAAAAAATAAATGTTAGCATTGCTTTCAACTAGATGACTCCAAACAGCCAAAAAGGAATAATGCAAGAAAAAAATATTCGGGGACATAACTACGAATAAGTACCTATGCATTATTTGGTTTGATGTGATGAAATGTATGTTTGTATAGCTTGGCTATAAGTAGTAGGTACATATAGAGATATATATCATGATCTGGAGCCATTTGGCTTGGTTCAATTTAAACCTAACCTAACATATTTAGGATCGACTTGAACATTCTAAGCCCTTTGAAATTTTAATCAAAACACCAAAGGTTTTATAGTCGCCATTTTCAAACACACTGATGGAATGATGGAGAACTTTAATAGTTCATTAATTATATTGTCTACTTACCGTTTTGTTTTCGGACATTTTTCTTTTAAGTTTGATGACTTGATTTTAAGTCTGATGCTTCTTTGCTTGGCAAATCGCAGCCACTCCGCTACAACTGCTTCGAATTCTTTGTCAGTAGTATTTGCAAATACATTTTTCACCGCATCTGAAAATAAACCAAAATGAAATTGCAGATATATATTGTCATTCGAATTAGTCAATCAATTATATATGTATAATTAACGACAGCGGAATTAATCATCTATTAGAATTCACATGAATCCGCTGCGGGAAAAGTATAAGCCTGTTATATGGAACAATACATTTTTAGTTGTGGATATTCTGTTCTGACGACAAAATCCTAGAATATATAAAATAGGTAAGGGTAAGAAATAGGTGCATGTACGATAAAATATGTATCGAAACCAAACAATGGTTTATATTTTTAACTACAAACTTATACAGGTAGGTACTTACTTACTAGCTTTACTTTGAACATAAAAAACATACAAAAGTAAAATGTAGCACCTAAAAGGATTTCTTTTAAATTGGTTTATATATTTATATGTAGGTGAGGTGGTACATTTTCTTCTACACCTATTTCTCTAAAAAATTACATGATATATTTTCACGTGACAACTACGAATAAGTATGAACTATTTAGTTTAATGTGATGAAATGTATATAGCTTGACTTTAAGTAGTAGGTATATACGAGTAGAGTATATGTACATATCTCGATCTGAAGCTGCCTGTTTGATTTGTTTCAAATCAAACCTAACCTAACGTATTTTAGGATCGACTTGAACATTCCAAGTTCCAAGACCTTTGAAATTTTAATTAAAAGATGGAAGGTTTTATACCTAGTCACCATTTTCAAACATAGTGATGGAATGATGGAGGACTTTAATATCTACTTCATTAATAATTATAATATCTACTTATATACTTACCCTTTTGTTTTCGGATATTTTTCTTTTAAGTTTATTGACTTGAGTTTAAGTATGCTTCTTTGCTTGGCAAACCGCAGCCATTCCCCTATAACGGCTTCAAATTCTTTGTCAGTAGCATTTGCAAATAAATGTTTTACTGCAACTTAATATCCAGCTGCTTACCCTTTTGTTTTCGGACATTTTTCTATTAAGTTTGATTTCTTAAAGCCATGATCTTTATACTTGTTTATACGTACTTCATGCTTCATGCTTATGATGCTTACAGTCATATTAGAGCAATCAGCAACAACCACATATCTGGATTAGGTAGGTATATATGTTCTGGCCACAAGAATAGTTCTTAAAAAACAACTAAAAAACACAGCAAATTGCAAGTACTTCGACCACGCCGATTTCGGGTTCGGTACTCTCTTCTCTCTTGTTCTTGTCGTCCTCAATGATTTTGATTATCCAATAAAACGGATTTATACAGATCACGTGCTTTTATACCTATAGACATTTAAATTTTAGAGATTTTTAACATTTATGGGATAAATAAATGAAAATGATATTAATATAGCCACACTGTTATGAAGCTTGTTATTTTTAATATAAATTAAGGATTTTTAAATAATGTTATGCAATAATATATCTGTTAATATTATAATAGAAACATTGGCTAAATGTTGTTTTTTTATTAAATTTATATTTTACATTTACCGGATGTTGTGAGAACAATATCGCTTATATGATTTTTAATTGTTGTTACAGCAACATTAAATTTTCTTTGTTACCATTATTACGTAAATGTTCTGTTTTAAATCCCTAAATAATGTTGAAATATAATACCATACTTGTTTTTCAACATAAATGTTTCTTTATACAATAAATAAATGTTGTACTTACACAAACGTTATGTTACTAATAAACATTGAAAAAGCAATTTGAAAAAAATATTTTTTAATATTTTTGCTGTTTCATGTTTACTGGGCGGACAGCGGTCAAAAGACAAAATGAAATTTTTCCAAGCCGACTGAGCGGAAGAGCAAGCTCAAAGCGAGACTAACGAATACTCGAAACTCGAATTCTAGAATAGGTTAGTTGTTGTTTTGACTTGTAAGAGAGATCTTAAGTTTCGACTTCGTGTTAATTTTGCATGTGCATATATATTACTTTTTAATAAATTGTTTATTATTATCTTGCACCGTTACTATAGTAGTTGTTCGCTGTTGTGTGCCTGGGTGTAATGTAACAGCCAAAGAACACAATTAAAATGCATGTTTTGCCCAAACATTTCCATGTAAGATTTCTCTGTTTTATATTTTTATTGTATCTACCTACTTGGCCTTATTAATAATTAAATATTGTTTTTTATATTCATATGAAATTATTTATTTGTGGAATTGTTTGATTACTCTTATTTATTTGGGTATTGTACCATCCATCACTGAAAAATACAAAAAAATTTTATCAACCTCTGCGTCGACAGATTAGTCAAAGGTTGGTTTTGTTTTTTCTTTTTTTTTGAAAAATATGTTTGCCTAATTAAGAAATCTCAGACTAAAAAGCAGATTAACAATATATAACATTAAACACATCACTTACGTATCGAAAACTTATCCATTTTCGTTATAGAAATTTTAAGTTTGACTGACATACAGAATAGTATGACAGTTTGGAATTTATTTTTTATTAAATGAAGATAAATGTGTATTCAATATTTCTATAAATTTTGATAGCGTTGGTTATCAATTCTTAAAGTTCTTAAAGACGAGTTAAGTGAAAATAGAATGAAAATCGACAAACATCTAATATGTCCATGAAAGTAGATAAAAAAAATTACAAACTGTCATACTATTCTGTATGTTAGTCAAACTTAAAGTTTGATAACGAAAACGGATAAATTTTTGAAACGTAAATGGATGTTTTCCAAACGTAAACGTTTTTAAGTGATATGTTTAATGTTATATATTGTTAATCTACTTTTTAGTATGAGATTTCTTGATTAAGCAAACATATTTTTCAAAACAAAAAAAACCTTTGACTAATCCGTCGACGCAGATATTAATTATTAATTTTTTGTATTTTTCAGTGGTGTCATAATACCTAATTAAATAAGAGTAATATCTTAAACTTCGTCTGTGCAGTTGATTCCCATTTAGTGGAGGAACGCGTCACGAGGGGGCGCTGTAATGCGAACATTTACAGTCAAATGCGGTTGAACCTATTTTAGTTTCACGGAATTTTAAATCTATATTTAATAATACTCCAATTTGTTCGGTAAATAACACTGCCAGTTTGATTGATAATACCACTAAGTTTAGTTTACGATCAGCCTTGGCACACTGGGCAAGTGTAAAGCATAAAGTTCCACAGGTTTTTGGAACTGATCTGTTGCATATATTGCCACCGTATCACAGAAAACTACCTTTGGATTGTCGTACATTACTTCAAACATCTACCAGTAGAGATGAAATTCAACTTGATAATGGCGTTTATAGGCATATGGGCTTAAAGGCGGGTTTAACTAATGCATTAATAAATTCCAACATTTCAAATTTCAATAGAAACATATGGAAACTTTCTTTTAATATAGATGGTTTACCTTTATTTAAAAGCAATAAATGTCAGTTGTGGCCTATCATATGTTTGATAAAAGATTTAAAAGGGTCAAGCCCATTTATTGTTGGTATATTTTTGGAACTTCTAAACCACAACCTGTCAGAAAGTTTCTTAATAATTTCCTAGCTGACCTCTCCGACTTATTAGATAATGGATATTTATTTAATAATACCAATTTTGGTCGGGCAAGCCGTGGTAGCAACTTGGCGTTCATATTAACGATATGAGCGGCAAGCAAGGTAGGTCGCGGTTAGTCCTTGGATGGGTGACCATACAGGGAAGACCGTCGGCGCTTGCCCGCATCTTCTAGTGGCCTGTACGTCGGTGAATTCACAGAAGCTATGCAAAGTTAGGCGAGATTTGCGTAGAAGACGTACCATCCCTTGGATAGGATGTAAAGCCGGAGATCCCTTGTCTATGAAATGATAGGCAAGTAAAAGATCCCTACCCTGCTATAAAAAGTAGGGGTTCGGCAAAATATCCAGGTTGGGGGTTGCTCGTCTCCTGGCGTCAGTGATTGGCCTTAGTCGCGGAAATAGGCCGACGTTAAATAAACGAAAAAAAAAAAAATACCAATTTTGCAATTCATGTTCATAGCTTTGTCTGTGATTCCCCTGCAAGGGCATATTTAAAATATGTGAAGTGCCATAGAGGATATTCATCATGTGATAAATGCCAAGAAGAAGGTGAATACCATGGGAGAGTTGTCTTTTTAAATACAAAAGCTGCTCGAAGAACTGATTTGTCGTTTAAATTAAAAGTTGATGAAGACCACCATCTGGGTATTCACCTATTGCGGATTTAAATATAGGTATGGTATCTACATTCCCCATTGATTATATGCATTGTGTACATACACAATACATACACAATAAGTAACTTCTTAGTCACACCTATACATTAGGTGTGACTAAGAAGTTACTTACTACTCTGGGAAGCTATCTGTTCGTTTACATCATAATATAATTTCCCAAATTTCAGAAGCATTGTCGAGAGCAAGACAGCATATTTCACTTGAATTTAATAGAAAACCAAGGCCTTTAACTGAATTAGCGTTCTGGAAAGCAACAGAATTAAGAACATTTTTAATATATCTTGGTCCTGTTGTATTGGAAGGATTTCTAGATATATCCTTACTTATATGAACATTTTTTGTTACTTCATTCTTCCATTACCATACTTTTATCTGCAAAGCACATATCTACGTTCGGAGTTGAAGTAGCAGGCAATCTTTTAGAAGTTTTTGTAAATCATTCAAAAAAAAAAAATTATGGAAAAGAATTTCTTGTGTATAATGTGCACATGTTATGTCACTTACATGATGATGTTAAAAATTTAGGCCCACTTGATCAGTTTTCTTGTTTTCCCTTTGAAAATTATCTCGGCAAATTAAAACGCTTAGTTAGATCCCCTGTAAATCCATTGAGCCAGATTTATCGAAGACTAGGCGAAGAAAATAATATTTCTAATAATAATTACACTAACAAACCAAATAATAAGCATCGCTTTGAACATATGGCAGGACCTATCTTAAATACTCTGAATGTATTAAAACAATTTAAGCAAGTTGTTTACAAAGATCTAATTTTCTGTTCAAAAAGTTACAAATCTTCAGATAGTTATTTTATTTCTAATGTGAATAAATTTGTTCAAATAGAAAATATAGTTATTACTTCAAATAACGATACTGTATTAATTGGCAGAGAATTTATAGAATACAATAATTTTTATAATTATCCATTTGAATCAAGTTCTCTTGGAATTTATGTAGTATAAAATTTATCAAACTTAAGAATTTGGTATATTACCGAAGTAATGAGCAAATGCTTAATTATTTATTCAAATAGACCATCGGGCGATTTAGTGTGCTTTCCGCTTGTCCATACGGTGGATTTGTGATTTTATTCGTTTAGGAAAAATCTGACTGTAAAAGTACATTTATTTTTACAAAACTGTTTACAAAAAAATGTTTGTATGAACAGTATTAGTCGAAGTTTATTTCATTTTGAAATTAGAATATCACTTGTATTTCTATTTATACATATCCATATTTGTTTCACAGAAGAATTTATTTTTGGATAATAAGCATAAATGTTTTGTTTCCACAACCAATATTTTTCTGTTGAATGTAAAGTATACTGAAATGTGCTTGATGAATGTATACGTTTGTTAATAAAATATGATAGTATTGATATGTTTGTATTTAATTCATTTTTTACTAACCCATCAATAAAAGAATTACAAGGAACCTTGATTATCTGAACTAATTAAGATCTAAGTTTAATTAACTGCACAAAAGTAATCAAATATTTTCAGGATTTCAGTAGTGCATAATAGTTTTGTTTTATACAAGGGCAATCAAATTAGCGGATATTCAGACTATCCAGGTTTTGACTAAATAATTTCTACCTTTTTGTAAATAGAAGTAACTAAAAGATCTCATGTTTAGAACTTTTCACATCTGTTTTTTGCATTAGATTCGTTTATTGTTCCATTTTTGGTAGTTTTATTTAAAAAGTAGTACCAAAGTTTTAACTTAAAACTATTAGTCATAGTAGCGACTAATAGTTTTAAGTGTACCAAAATCAAGTTTTTCAGGTAATAGAAAATGTTACGTTTTACCATTTATAGGTCTGTTCCAGCAGGCTGTTTGAAATGTTGGAAAGTGCTATAAATATTACTAACCCTGGACTCTAGCGATTGACATCGAGTAAATCGCTAGTGCGCATCCTCAGTAACATTTCTATCATTTTCCAACATTTCAAACACCTTGCGGGAACGTACACAGTCATAAATGACGTCAAAAGTACGTCACAATAATTGAGTCAGAAGTACGTCAGAATATGTACATCAGAAGTACGTCAGAGTACGTACGTCAGAAGTATGTCAGAATACGTACGTCAGAAGTACGTCAGAATACGTACGTCATTTTGTCATGCCTTATAAGGTTATAAAGACGTCTTAAAAGCGTCATTTAGAAGGTCAACATGACGACATTGACGTCGTCAGATGACGTTATTCTAACGTTAATTAGACGCCACTTTGTTACCTGGAGGGGAGTACATTCTCCCCGAAAACATTTGCTTCCAGGGGTGGTGGCCGATGGACAATTACACCCTGAATTTCAGGTAGGTGGGGGCCCACCAACTCCATTATTGGTTCTGCTGTAAATGAAAATCATAGATTGTTATTATTTGCACAATATATAATTTAATTACTCAAATTAAAAAATACTTTTTGAGAATATTTAGAAAACAGAATTCCACTTTCTATTTATTCACTAGATAAATTTACTATTTCCAATAACAAAAACATACATATTTGATTATTACTAAACTATTATCATTATTTATGTCAATGTAAATTATTAGAAATATAAAAGATAATAGCAAATTTTATTGACTTACCGCTCCAAGACATTTTTTTTTCAAAACAGAAACAACAAACAAACTGGGTATACTTTGCGGAAGTTTGCAAGGAAATTGGAACTCTTCCTAAGATAAAGCCATAAATCCCTTTAAAAAAATATCAATCAGCAAAAAAATCACATGGTACAGGATAGAAACTCATATATTTCCAGCATAAAAATGTCGCATTAACACTATTGATGTCTTTAAGCTGAGAAAAAGTATTTTGATTATGATATCTTAGACATATCCTCCTCAGATATCATTCATGATCGAAAAGGAATGATACAGGGTGCACAATTAAAGTATGCAGGAAATTGAAATAGTTTTAATGAGAAAAAATTATTGCATTAAAAAGATAAGTAGGTATATTATATATGGGGTGCTATATAATTGAGTACCAAGAAGAGTATAGGAAAATTTAAATAGAAGTTTTTAATAAGTTGTTAAAAACAGTTTATATTGTAATGAGATATATTCTTATAAAATAGCTAAGGATTGGAAAATACATAAGGTTCAAACAAACATTTCTAAGAATTTCAATGCAGCTGTGGATACGCATATGTTCATGGCTTGGTAACAAGTGTTGACTTCCTGACTAAGTTGAATGCAGGTGTAAAACTGATGACTTTACAAAAAGCCTATTCGAGAACTTTCTGTAGGTTGTATAACGCTCTGTATATTAAGCTAGATGGAAATGTAAACCGCCATTTAAAACTGTGCTGTGGGTCTGTGTATGTGTTAGTCCAGATAACTTCAGTGTATTTTAATTATTTCGTGAACATTAGTATAGACATTAAGTATTTATTAGTATAATTATTTGTGTCTTCATAGTGATATATTAACGTAAGTATATTTTTAATATTTTTATGGTTTAAGATGTAGAAAGTGAAACAGCAATCATTTTTGCTACTTCTTTTCAACGGAAATATGTCCACCCTATACAAAACTGTGTTCAAACCGCAGCGTGTATAGAGGTTATTGAATGTGCTATGCTGTTGTGGTCTCAAAGAGTTTTAGCTTAGCATAAATAGCATTTTAATATAAATATATGGTTAAGAAACAATTAGACTATACTGAAGCAAAATTAAACATTTCTTATTCAATCAAGCCTATAACAAGTAGGTGTACGTTTTATTGAGAATAATCAAAACTAGTATTTTTTAGATCTACCAGACTTGAACTAAAAATTAATAATGATTTCACAAAATTATATAACATTCTACTGTATAGGTATCTGTA
The DNA here is from genome assembly GCA_963924545.1 of Pogonocherus hispidulus. NCBI lineage: Eukaryota > Metazoa > Arthropoda > Insecta > Coleoptera > Cerambycidae > Pogonocherus > Pogonocherus hispidulus. The sequence continues at coordinate 56,696,738 of OZ004693.1, forward strand.
TCTGATGTATATTTTATACATTTTTCGCAATTTCAACCTATATAAATCAAATTAAATTAGTTAGATTAAATTTAATATATATATATATATATATATATATATATATATATATATATATATATATATATATATATAAGTAGGTATTAGGGCGACCTATGCCGGGCTCCGCCCCCCAGATGGGGCCCCCCTTAGGGCTCCGCTGGGCCCCCAACTCTCAAAATCAAAATGGGGCCCCCAACTGTCAAAATGGCGCCCCCAGCTGTCAAAAAAAGCTGTCTAGACCAAAGACCCATAGACCTACAAATCAGAGGGGCCAAAGCCCCATAGAGCTACAATTCAGAAGAACTACAAGCCTCTAGGGCCCTCAACATAACCTCAAAGCCATAGCGCCTTAAGGGCACGGTTCTAAAGCAGAAAGCTAAAGGAGTCGCACACGGCGGCGCATTGCTACGGCACATAAAGAATTTAAAATTCTAAGAGCGAAGACAGCCGTTTGGGACTCAATATTTGAATTTAAAGTATATAGGCGTGTTGCCCAACTCGAGACAAGCTAGAATCCGTCTACTTCCGGTCTCCATTTCCGGTCTCCCGAATCACTAATTTAGCCAAATTTACGTTCTAAGAGCGAAGACAGCCGTTTGTGGCTCAATATTTGAATTTAAAGTATATAGGCAAGTTCTCCGACCGATCACCAACACAGCCGACACCAGCGTGATATCTCATTATTATTAAATGCGAACGAACTCATATAACTTAACCTAACTTTCCGTGGAACAAGCACGACCGACCGATCACGAACACAGACCACTGTAGACTGCATGTATGTAATATAATAATAATAAACATCTAATTATCTCCATACTGACGAGAGCACGACAATTTAAAACCTAACCTAACTTTTTGTGCGGAACAAGCACGACTGATCACCAACCCAGCTGACACTGGACTTACGTACACCAGCGTGATATCTCATTATTAAATGTAGAATTGTGTGTATCTCCACTGACGAGAGCTTCAGGTATACCACAACAACAACAACAACAACAACAAAAGCCCCATTGAAGACAGAGCTTCAGGTATACCACCACAACAAAATATTTAAAACTTAACTATAGCGGCGCAAGCACGACTGATCCACCAACAACAACAACGACGACGAACTCATACAACTTAACCTAACTTTTTTCGTGGGACAAGCACGACCGATCACGAACACAGACCACGGTAGACTGCATGTATGTAATATAATAATAATACATCATGATTCTCAATATTAAAATCTAAATAATAATATAAGTTTGCAAGTTCCTTATCAGCATGTTACCGGAGGTTCCTTATCAGCTCGCTAACGGAAGTTGCTTATCTGCAGGCAATGAGGTAAGCGTATAGGTCTACATAAGCAAATAGCACATAATTTGAAATTTTATACAGTGGCGTTGCATAAAAGAGGGATATTTATTAACAAGTAATAGTAGGCTCATAGGAGGGGTTTGAATTTAAAAATTAAAAGCATATGTTGAAACCCGGAATCGAACCCAGGGCCCTATAGATTTTCAGTCTACCGCTCTCCCACTGAGCTATTTCAACTATAAATAATAGTAAATAAAATTAAATTTAAAATTTAATATTATATTTATTAATATAACATCTATATATATCGTCTTGATTTCTTCTTATTGTATTTCAAATACGGCTGCGGCGTTTGGCTTGCCACAATTTTTGAGTCCTTTGAATATTAAGGTATATTTTCCGGGTACAAACTTGTTCAAATTACCTTCAATAGTTTCCAATGATCGGCGCGGTAGAAACACCATCGATGCATCAAGCTCCACCAATGGAGAACGACCAAATTTTGTGTTTACGATACTAATCTGCAAAATTGGCATAGGTACATCGATGGGCAGGTCCTGTAGCTTTATTGTCGGCTTTCTCTGGAAATTTTCAGCACAGTTAATTGCGCTAAGATCCATTCTACAACAAAAAATACACACAATGTTATTTAATATTGTTATAATTAATAAAAAACAAAGATAATAGATGTATAGCTAAAAATGCAATACTTACGTTCAACTATATATCAGGACACAATAGTACAACAGTAGCTATCAGATGTGGATACAGCTGCTGTACTATGATAATAATAATGTACTATAGTAAAGCTTATGTTTCACGTAGGAATTGAAGGTGTTGCTCTACCGATGTTCAGCTAATACACTGATTATTATGGTCTCTGCACATCTCTATATGTTATTCCATCTCCCTACTTTAACCTCAATATGAAAAAAAAACAAGCTTTGTTATTACCTAAAATTAATTTTATCACTGAATATAGGGAGATAGCGGTTTAGGTATCTATTCACACTTCCTGTAAATATTTGTGTGTATCTCTCTAACCACAGAGTCTAACCTTGGTCACCGCAAATGTAAAAAAATATTTACAGGAAGTGTGAATCTATATGAGATGCGATATAATCGTTATCTAACCGCACACAAATATTTATTATTATTATATTACGCGTGCGGTTAGATAACTATTATATCGCCTCTCGGCTACAATAACAACGTTTTATTATGGATATAGATTTATTGAAAGACATATTAATTTTATATATTTATTACATTGAAAATAGTTTTACAATTTTATTGTAGGTACTAAAGCACGTATACAAAAACTACAATCTTGCTGGACGGCTACTGGCCCGTCCCAATGAGTCACACAGTCGGGTCGATTGTAATGGACGAAGCAGGGCAGTCTAGTTTGCAAATTAGAGTTCCTTTGATAACTTTTAGGCAATTTTGACCAAACATCCAATAATTCAGTTGGCTGCATATATTTAAGAATATAGTCTAGTGGAACATGTTGCAGTTCCTCTTTAGTAAAATCAGTAAAAGATTTTATTCCATCACGATGTCGTGACATCATAGTTTGGCTTTTACACCCCGCACAACTAGCTGGCTGAGACATTGCTACAAGACTGATAAAAATAAAAAAGAAGAAGCGTACTTATAAAAGTGTTTTATTTATTATTTAAATCAGATAGTACATTCTCCTTATAATAATATAGATATTCGCGTAAAGCATTACATAACAAACTATCTGGGGATATATCGAAAAATGCCGTAAATAGTTCATCTAAATTAAACGTTAATTTATCAGGCTTTAACCATGAACTCATCAATTTCAAAATATTATCATAATATACACTGAAATTTAAAGAATCCAACATGTTTATTCGATGCGAAATTAGATTAGCATCCAGGTGCAAAAGTTCACGCAAATCGTCTTCATAGATGTCCACAGATATGTTGTGTTTGTTGATTACTAACATCTTCACATGTTCGATGATATGCTGTGATACCATGACGTAATCTCCACATCTATTGAATATTGGTTCGTACTCGTCGGGGAAGATGTTGCCATCATCGTCCGTGGGTTTAGCATTAAAAAAAATCCATTTGAACGTCGCGCAATAACTTGACGAGGGAAGTCCATTCAAATGTATCAAACGATATTTTCCTTGTAGCATTAGCTTGTAGAATTATCGCAGGAGAAAAGCATCTTGCTGGACTTAAGCCGCATTGAATTTGCAAAAAGCTGCTAGCCATTTGAAAAACTGTCGGTAGAAGGTATGTGGTTTCTTTGTGAGCTCGTTCCTCGTACAGAGCAAGCACTCTATCAATTTCAGCGTAATAATCCATATTTTCACAACTAGGATCACAGTCGTATGTTTTAATACTTTCACTCATGACGATGTCTATAGGTATACTGACAGCTGTTGTATTTTAACTCAAGGTAGGTGGCTCTTCCACCATTCCGTCCGCCCGCCCGCCCCTCTATCAAAGTATGTTGGAATTATCATGGGTGTTTTATGGGTGTCCTGGGTTGCTTGATGCGTTACTGCTACTGACTGGCGTTGTAATTTTAGACATATCATCATATACTTGCTCCATTTGCTTTTCAACATCAACCTTGAACTGATCAAATTCGCGCTGAATTTTTCCCGCGGTATTTTGCAAGTCTTTCAACGTTTGCGCCACATGATGTATGGATGTGTCGACCGCAACTGGAATAGCAGCAACTTTTTTATTTAACATATCAGCCGCCAGCGCTAAATCGCTAATGGCTTTATATCTCACGGCTACAGCCTGCTTAATCCTATTATCCATATCGTTCATATTAGCTTGAATCAAGCCTTGAAGACTATCTCGAGTGGATTTTAATTGATCTGAAAGGCGGGATATGCTGCGGTCCACATATTTTTTGGTTGTAGCATCATTGTCGCTAGTAGGGGGTTTAACGTTGCGCAGTTTCAAATGATTCACATCGAGGAAGTGTGAATAAATACCTAAACCGCTATCTCCCTATATTCAGTGATAAAATTAATTTTAGGTAATAACAAAGCTTGTTTTTTTTTCATATTGAGGTTAAAGTAGGGAGATGGAATAACATATAGAGATGTGCAGAGACCATAATAATCAGTGTATTAGCTGAACATCGGTAGAGCAACACCTTCAATTCCTACGTGAAACATAAGCTTTACTATAGTACATTATTATTATCATAGTACAGCAGCTGTATCCACATCTGATAGCTACTGTTGTACTATTGTGTCCTGATATATAGTTGAACGTAAGTATTGCATTTTTAGCTATACATCTATTATCTTTGTTTTTTATTAATTATAACAATATTAAATAACATTATGTGTATTTTTTGTTGTAGAATGGATCTTAGCGCAATTAACTGTGTTGCAAATTTCCAGAGAAAGCCGACAATAAAGCTACAGGACCTGCCCATCGATGTACCTATGCCAATTTTGCAGATTAGTATCGTAAACACAAAATTTGGTCGTTCTCCATTGGTGGAGCTTGATGCATCGATGGTGTTTCTACCGCGCCGATCATTGGAAACTATTGAAGGTAATTTGAACAACTTTGTACCCGGAAAATATACCTTAATATTCAAAGGACTCAAAAATTGTGGCAAGCCAAACGCCGCAGCCGTATTTGAAATACAATAAGAAGAAATCAAGACGATATACAGGGTGTCCCCGTTTTTTCGTTCATAACTTTGGCAAAAGATAGAGCATGCAAAAATAATAGGGTTTTTCCTATAACATTTTTTTCTAAGGCGCTTCGTTCTCGTTATACGGGGCGTTCAATTTTTAAAAACAAATTTTATTTTCTTTAATATTTACTGAACCTATAAATATTTTTTGTTGAAACTTGGCACACACTAATCGTGATAAAAATCTAATATTTTGACGTAAAAAATACTTTTCGACTAAAGACAGTGCCGTAGTTATGGGATTTTGTTAGCATTTAAACCCCCTAAACTTCTACGCCAATGGCGAAAAATGATTTTTCGATACAAAAGTTAGTATTTTGATGCTTTGCCTAAAAAAAAGTACCCTTGACAAAATTCGCTAGGAAGCCCCCTTTCTGAGATATTTGAAACATTTAATAACGGTTATCTTATGAAATTATTTAAATCTTGGCTAAAAATTATTATTGTAGAATTATGCAGGCACTGCAAGTTTAAATTTTTAACAACAGTATAACACTATTGACATATGTCATGTTTAATCAGTTTGTTTGCTTGTAGTTTGTGTAATTTGTTGAAATAAATTCTCATTTCAACCCCCTCCCCCCGCAGCGTATACCCTAATGTGAAAAAATAATATTACAAATACAATATTATAATTATTACAAACGGCAAAAACAATAATAATTTACAAATGATTCAATCTAATAAATGCTCAAAATGATATCCTTCTTCTTGAATGCAAAGATGACATCGATTTCTTAATGAACGTCTTGTACGAATTAGCATGCCATTATTTATTCCATTACAAGCCATTCGAATACGATTTATTAAATCTCTATTGGTAACTGGGGTCGCATATACTTTTTTTTAAGAAGCCCTAAACAAAAAAATCTAGGGGATTGAGATCAGGTGATCGAGCAGACCAAGCAACTGGACCACCTCGACCAATCCACCTTTCCCCGTAGACAGTATCTAGCCTCTCCCGAACTTGCCGTCCATAATGTGCAGGACAACCGTCTAATTGCATCCAAGCATTTCTTCTCTCGTGGAGTGGTATTTCCTCCCACATGTTAAAATGATTTGTTTCCAAAAATTGAAGAAATGTAGCGGCATTCAGTCCATCCGGTAAAGGTATGGTCCAAAAATATTGTTGTTGAAAATTCCAACCCACACATTGACACTGAATTCTTCTTGGAAATTTCTCGGTCTTATACCATGCGGGTTTTCATGGGCCCATAAATGTAAGTTATGAAAATTTATAACTCCCCGTTGAGTAAAATGGGACTCGTCTCTCCACAGTATTTGCCGGAGAAAGTGTTCGTTGTTATTCAGGGAATTAATAATAAAATTGGAAAACTCTAAACGCCTTTCGTTATCTCCTGGATGTAAAGCTTGTACGGGATGTAGATGAAAAGCTCTTTGACGATCTTTGTGCAAAGTTTTCCAAATTGTAACACGAGGTATATTAAGAATGTGAGTAGCTGTTCGAACACTCATAGATCTTGTTTCTTCAAATAACCGAAGAACACGTCTAGTTCTACCTCTAACTAAAACATTATTATTTCTATTTTGTTTTCTCCTATGTGCAGGACCATCTTCTGAAAGATGCTGATGAATTCTTCTGAATACTGCTGGGGATAGATGTCTTGTATTTGGAAACCGTCTTTGGTATTCAGCTGCAGCAGCTACGGAATTTCCGTTACAAAATCCATAAACAAAATGTATATTTGTGTATTCTTGATTAGTAAATCTAAACGACATTATTAACTTATTTAAACTATAACTGTAACTAATTTCAACCAATTACTCAAACTAGGTACATCCAACACTAATTTAAACAAACTAATTAAACATGACATATGTCAATACTATTGTTAAAAATTGAAACTTGCAATGCCTACTTAATTTTACACTAACTTTTAGCCAAGATTTAAATAATTTCATAAGCTAACCATTGTTAAATGATCCAAATATCTCAAAAACAAGACTTCCTAGCGATTTTTGTCAAGAGTACTTTTTTTTAGACAAAGGATCAAAATACTAACTTCTGTATCGAAAAATCATTTTTCGTCATTGGCGTAGAAGTTTAGGGGGTTTAAATGCTAACAAAATCCCATAACTACGGCACTTATTTTTTACGTCAAAATATTAGATTTTTATCACGATTAGTGTGTGCCAAGTTTCAACAAAAAATATTTATAGGTTTAGTAAATATTAAAGAAAATAAAATTTGTTTTTAAAAATTGAAAATTGAGTATAACGACAACGAAGCGTCTTAGAAAAAAATTTTATAGGAAAAACCCTATTATATTTGCATGCTCTATCCTTTGCCAAAGTTATAAACGAAAAAACGGGGACACCCTGTATATAGATGTTATATTAATAAATATAATATTAAATTTTAAATTTAGTTTTATTTACTATTATTTATAGTTGAAATAGCTCAGTGGGAGAGTGGTAGACTGAAAATCTATAGGGCCCCGGGTTCGATTCCGGGTTTCAACGTATGCTTTTAATTTTTAAATTCAAACCCCTCCTATGAGCCTACTATTACTTGTTAATAAATATCCCTCTTTTATACAACGCCACTGTATAAAATTTCAAATTATGTGCTATTTGCTTATGTAGACCTATACGCTTACCTCATTTCCTGCAAGATAAGCAACTTCCGTTAGCGAGCTGATAAGGAACCTCTGGTAACATGCTGATAAGGAACTTGCAAACTTATATACTTGTAAAAGATGCAGGAATAATGAGTTTGTGGAGAGTCTCCAGCATATCATCAAGGACAAAGAGACAATAATAGAAGATAAAAATCAAATTATAAAATTACTACAGGAGAAACTTGAAATGTACGAGGAAGGGAAGAGCAGTAATACTTTTTCTAGAAATACCTTTGCGGATGCCTTAAAAGGAAATTTAGATTCTACAAATATGGATGTTTTGCAAGGCATTCCTGATATATTAATTAAACCTAAAAATAATTCTCAAAATTCTCAAAAGACTAGGATGGATATTACAAGAAGTATCAATCCCACTAATTTGAAAATTGGGATAAAAAATTTCAAAACTACTAATTCTGGGACAGCAATCATCAAATGCAAAAGTAAGGAAGAAGTTGAGGTATTAGAAAACATAGCAAAGAATAAACTGCCAGATTATACTATTGAAACATCAAAAATGAAAAAACCTAGAGTAAAAATAACAAACTTCAATCAAGACTTAGAAAAGGATGAAATTATAGTCTCTATACTACAACAAAATGTAAACTTGGATGACTTCAACGTAACATTCATAAAAAAAGGAAGAAATGGACAGAATATTATATTTGGGGAATGCTCAGCATCAACCTTCAAACAGCTGATGCGAGTGAGGAAGGTTTACATAGGATGGGAACGTTTTCCAGTGTTTGAGGATCTGTCAATTCCACGCTGCTTTCAATGTCAGGGTTATTATCACAAGAAACAAGATTGTAAGGGAAACATCACTTGTCCTTTTTGTGGTGATGAACATGAACAGAGGGACTGTCCAAAATTATATAAAAAATGTGTAAATTGTATTAATGCAAATAACAAATACAAATTAAAGAATAATATTGACCACTACTCAACTGATTTAGAGTGTCCCACATTACAATTCCACATTAGACTTTTAAAAAGTAAAATCGATTACTCTACTTAATGGTAGTAATTGACCAAGATGCTATCTTAGAACATTTAATGCACCTGGAACAAAACCACCGTGGAGACTACATAGATCCAGATGAATATCATTCTCTTATCACTTCTAATAAGCATTTGGACATCATGCATTTTAACATACGAAGTGCTAACAAGAACTTCGATGAATTCTTGGCAGTTGTGGAAGCCTATGATCTAATGGGTTGTGATGTTTTTGTTTTGAGTGAGTGTTTTCGAGATGTGTCTGTGAAAAACTTTAATATTCCTGGATATACAACAATACATAATGGAGGTAACTTTAACAGGAATGATGGTGTTTTGATTGTGATCAAATCTAGTCTCAGTTTCAATGTTTCTAATATCAGATTAAATATATGTGGCGTTACATTGTGTATCATAAATTTAGCTATTAATAGTGTAACTTATAGAATAATTGCTTTGTACAGACCTAACCCAAGTAACTTGATCTCATTTATTGATGAACTTGATGCATTTTTGGACCAAACTGAACCTAATGATAAGATTGAATTATTAGTTGGTGATATTAATGTTGATTTAATGAATGAACAAGAAGTAAGTGTGAACAGATATTTTTCTGTACTCGCCAGGCATGGTTTCGTACCTTACATTTTAAATCCTACCCGTATCACAGCTGAAACAGAATCATGTTTGGACCACATTTTTGTGAAAAAGCCTGCTGCTATTGGTGTTCGGAATTTAGTTTTTGATTCTTATATTCTTAAATGTCATATTACAGATCATTATCCCGTCTTGTTAAATGTATACTCTAAATCAAGCGATAGTGTAAAAACGGTAAAAGTAAATCATAAGATAGTCACAAAAATTAATTTTAGAAAGTTACAAACTTTTTTGAAGGATGAAAATTTTGATGAGACTATGAACTCCAGTGATCCTCAAATTGCTACTGATCTTTTTTTGGAAAAAATTTGTGGTTGGATTGATAAATCTAAAACTTTTATGAATAAGAAAAACACTATAAAGATTAAACCCTGGATAACGGATGGTCTAATTGTATCAATAAGGTATAGAGACAAATTAAAAAAAAGATTAAATCAACATTTTTCACAGGAAATGGAACATGAATGTAAAACCTATAGAAATGAACTGAATAAACTTTTAAAAAAATCAAAAAATGATTACTATTTAAAACAAGTTAATGAAAACAGAAATAACTTAAAAAAGATTTATCAGTTGATTTCTGAGGCTACTAATGAGAATCTTAGTAAGGAGAATAATTTACAGCTTGTTGATGAAGAGGGTGTTATATTCAATGACAATATGCAAATGGCAAATTACTGTAATAACTATTTTCTTAATGTTGGTCTAAATATGGTTAATGATATTGATAATTCTAAAAATTGCACGGTAAACATCCCTACTAATCCTAATACTATGTTTCTTAATCCTGTATCAAGCAATGAACTAATAGATCAAATTTCCACTCTTAAATGTACTTGTTCACCAGGAATTGACGGAATTACAACTAAAATCATTAAGAATAATCATCAATATATACTCAATCCACTTAAACACATCATTAATTTGGTATTTCAGAAAGGCGTAGTTCCAGTCCAGTTTAAATCGTCAATTGTTACACCTATTTATAAAGCCGGAGATAAAACTAAAGTTTGTAATTATAGACCAATTAGTGTCATTAATAGTTTTGGAAAGATATTTGAAAAATGTCTCAAGAATCGTCTAGTAGATTTCTTTGATAAAAATAATATTTTGCATGAACATCAATTTGGTTTTCGTAGTGGCAAGGCAACAACTGATGCTATGTGCACTGTCATTAGAGACATTACAGATGGCCTAGATACCAATAAAAAGTGCATTGCAGTATTTTTAGACTTAGCGAAGGCGTTTGACACTGTTAACCATGGAAAGCTTCTTACAGTTCTGGAGAACTATGGTGTCCGTGGTGCAGTTTTGGAAATTTTTCGCAGTTATCTTACAAACCGTGAACAATGCGTTAAGGTGAATGGCACAGTAAGTGATCCTGGGTTGGTGGAAATAGGAGTCCCTCAGGGAACTGTCCTCGGTCCAATACTATTCTTGGCTTATATTAACCCGCTATTGTCTCTGATCGCAGACGCTAAAATTGTATCTTATGCCGATGATACAGTTGTTGTTTTTACTGGGGAATCATGGATAAAAACTAAAATATCTGTTCAATTGGGAATAGAAAAAATCAAATGTTGGTTAAACTTATATCACCTCTCCTTAAATGCTAGCAAGACTCATTACCTGGCCTTTAGTTTAACAGATGCAACAAGGCCTGACTTTGATAGTATAAAGATCAAGGGCATGAAAGATCAAATTAATGAAACCAATGAGATCAAGTACTTGGGAGTAATCTTTGATAAGCATTTGAGATGGAGTAACCATGTGGATTATCTCACAAATAAAGTCAGAAAACTCATTTATAAATTCTATCAATTGCGTGAAATTCTCTCGAAAAAACTATTATTGTTAATTTACAGGTCACTCGCAGAGTCACTTTTGCGGTATGGAATTCTGATATGGGGCGGAATGTACAGGAGCTCGTTAAGGAAACTGAGCACAATTCAAAATTATATTTTAAAAATTATATTTCATAAGCAAAAAAGATACCATACAAATCTGCTTTATACTGAGGATATTTCTAATATTAGATCGTTATACTTTCATAGTCTATGTATATATGCATACAAAAATAAAATATTAGAAAATGATGTATCTTCAATATATCGCACTCGTAGTACTGTCAGCGGGCTCCTGTCCACCCCAAGATTCAGGAAGAACATTTGTCATAGATTTTTTAGATATACTTTACCCAAAGCTTGTAACTTGTTGCCCATGGAAATTAGGCATGTAAAAAATTTTAAGCTCTTTTCAACTTTGTCAAAGCGATTTATTTTTCATAATCGTGTTAAGTTTTACAAAATTTTGGACAACTAATATTCAAACTTGAAAATAAATCTTTTGTTGATTATTACTTTTGTACACAAGCAAGTCCTCATTATACCAGTAAATTGTGTTTTTTGGATATTGATGCACTTTTTCAGCACAACACAAGTGTTTAATCACTTAGGTGCTTTCTAGGTACACATTCCTCTTTTGTGTGTTTTGTAGGTATTTTTATTGTGTATATTCTTGTATTATGTATGTGTGTATATGTATCATGTATCATGTGTGTGTGCATTTTTTAAATAAATAAAAAATAAATATTATTATTTAGATTTTAATATTTAGAATCATGATGTATTATTATTATATTACATACATGCAGTCTACCGTGGTCTGTGTTCGTGATCGGTCGTGCTTGTCCCACGAAAAAAAGTTAGGTTAAGTTGTATGAGTTCGTCGTCGTTGTTGTTGTTGTTGTTGGTGGATCAGTCGTGCTTACGCCGCTATAGTTAAGTTTTAAATATTTTGTTGTGGTGGTATACCTGAAGCTCTGTCTTCAATGGGGCTTTTGTTGTTGTTGTTGAACGTAAATTTGGCTAAATTAGTGTTCTAGACGTTGAAACGAGTCGTTTGATACCCCACATCATGTGATTCGGGAGACCGGAAATGAAGACCGGAAGTAGACGGATTCTAGCTTGTCTCGATTTGGAGAACTTGCCTATATACTTTAAATTCAAATATTGAGCCCCAAACGGCTGTCTTCGCTCTTAGAACGTAAATTTGGCTAAATTAGTGTTCTAGGCGTTGAGACGAATCGTTTGATACCCCACATCGTGGGATTCGGGAGACCGAAAATGGAAACCGGAAGTGGCCATTTTATGATGGACTCCGGCTTTTTTCGAGCTGGGCAACACGCCTATATACTTTAAATTCAAATATTGAGTCCCAAACGGCTGTTTTCGCTCTTAGAACGTAAATTTGGCTAAATTAGTGTTCTACACGTTGAGACGAGTCGTGTGATACCCCTCATCATGTGATTCGGGAGACCGGAAATGGAGACCGGAAGTAGACGGATTCTAGCTTGTCTCGAGTTGGGCAACACGCCTATATACTTTAAATTCAAATATTGAGTCCCAAACGGCTGTTTTCGCTCTTAGAACGTAAATTTGGCTAAATTAGTGTTCTACACGTTGAGACGAGTCGTTTGATACCCCACATCATGTGATTCGGGAGACCGGAAATGGAGACCGGAAGTAGACGGATTCTAGCTTGTCTCGAGTTGGGCAACACGCCTATATACTTTAAATTCAAATATTGAGTCCCAAACGGCTGTCTTCGCTCTTAGAATTTTAAATTCTTTATGTGCCTTAGCAATGCGCCGCCGTGTGCGACTCCTTTAGCTTTCTGCTTTAGAACCGTGCCCTTAAGGCGCTATGGCTTTGAGGTTATGTTGAGGGCCCTAGAGGCTTGTAGTTCTTCTGAATTGTAGCTCTATGGGTCTTTGGCCCCTCTGATTTGTAGGTCTATGAGTCTTTGGTCTAGACAGCTTTTTTTGACAGCTGGGGCACCATTTTGACAGTTGGGGGCCCCATTTTGATTTTGAGAGTTGGGGGCCCAGCGGAGCCCTAAGGGGCCCCCATCTGGGGGGCGGAGCCCGGCCTAGGTCGCCCTAATACCTACTTATATATATATATATATATATATATATATATATATATATACATGTATATATATATATATATATATACAGGGTGTCCACCTAGTGCGCGTAAGTCCAATATCTGGGTTAATAAAAGAGATAACTTAATTTTTTTTTCTACAGGGTTGTCTAATACCCCGAGCTGCACAAAATGAAAATATATTTACATATTCAGGGTGTTCAGTTTTTCCTGGACAGGTACCAACTTCGTTTTTCTAAATGGAAATATATATTTTTTATTGCTTTTTCGAACTAAACCCTTGATTTTAGTAGGACTTTCATCAGCCTTCCCTATACCTAACTTAAACTGTTTTTGAAATATTGACGGGTGAATATTGACATTTTTGCAACTTTGACACCCTATAAAATCTAAACGGTTTGAGATCAAGCAAAACGGTTTGCACATTCCTATCTTAACTTTTTATAAGCTATCGTTTGATACTAATTTCAAATGTATCCAGGAATTAAAAATTTTCCGAAAATTTTGAAAATTTTTAATTTTTGGATAAATTTGAAATTAGTATCAAACGATAGCTTATAAAAAGTTAAGATAGGAATGTGCAAACCGTTTTGCTTGATCTCAAACCGTTTAGATTTTATAGGGTGTCAAAGTTGCAAAAATGTCAATATTCACCCGTCAATATTTCAAAAACAGTTTAAGTTAGGTATAGGGAAGGCTGATGAAAGTCCTACTAAAATCAAGGGTTTAGTTCGAAAAAGCAATAAAAAATATATATTTCCATTTAGAAAAACGAAGTTGGTACCTGTCCAGGAAAAACTGAACACCCTGAATATGTAAATATATTTTCATTTTGTGCAGCTCGGGATATTAGACAACCCTGTAGAAAAAAAAATTAAGTTATCTCTTTTATTAACCCAGATATTGGACTTACGCGCACTAGGTGGACACCCTGTATATATATATATATATATATATATATATATATATATATATATATATATATATATATATATATATATATATATATATATATATATATATATATATATATATATGTTCAGAGTATATGTAGTTTTGTGATAGGATCAAAGTCTGTTTTTCAGTAGCAGGAACTTATATACATAATCATACTGTGATATTATTTTACCACTACAAAGATAAGATCAAGTTTTGCAATATCGCATTTATTTTCTATAGCTCATCGATTATGTTTTTACATAGAGGATGCTGCATATTTAATTTCTTATTGATAAGGTAATCCTTTAATTTATCAACAAGTTTATTGGGGATCGTTCAGGGGACCTCCTCAGAGTTTCAGGTCTATAAATGTATTTTCTTATAGTTTCGTCATGTTCGAATTTATCATCATTGTCCTGAGCTATACTTTTAGTTGGATAAGTTCTGGATAGTGGATGGTTGTTGCTACTATCTGTCAGAGCAAGGTCTTTTATATTGTGATGTAAATCCTTACGAGTAAATTTCAGGTTGCATATCTTGAAAACAAAGAATACAGTCTTGTGTTTGTTTCGGTGACGGCTTAGAGCACTAGGCCAGGAAAATTTACTGTCACAGTTCTGATGCAGTAAGAAACAGGTCTGATGCAGTAAAAAACAGGTCTCAGTCTGTAAAAAAAACAGGTCTATGCAGTAAAAAACAGGTCTCACGCAGTAAAAAACAGGTCTGATGCAGAAAAAAACAGGTATCAGGCTGTAAAAAACAGGTCTGATGCAGTAAAAAACAGGTCTCAGAACAGGTCTGATGGAGTAAAAAACAATCCCATGTAGTAAAAACAGGTCTCGGGCTGTAAAAAACAGATCTGATGCAGTATAAAACAGGTCTGATGCGGTATAAAACAGATCTGATGCAGTAAAAAACAGGTCTCGGGCTGTAAAAAACAGGTCTGATGCAGTAAAAAACAGGTCTGATGCAATAAAAAACAGGTCCCATGTAGTAAAAAACAGGTCTGATGCAGTAAAAAACAGGTCTCGGGCTGTAAATAACAGGTATCAGGCTGTAAAAAACAGGTCTGATGCAGTAAAAAACAGGTCTCGGGCTGTAATAACAGGTCTGATGCAGTAAAAAACAGGTCCCATGTAGTAAAAAACAGGTCTCGGGCTGTGAAAAACAGATCTGATGCAGTATAAAACAGGTCTGATGCAGTAAAAAAACAGGTCCCATGTAGTAAAAAACGGGTCTCAGGCTGTAAAAAACAGGTATCAAGCTGTAAAAAACAGGTCTGATGCAGTAAAAAACAGGTCTCAGAACAGGTCTGATGCAGTAAAAACCAGGTCTGATGCAGTAAAAAACAGGTCTCGGGCAGTATAAAACAGGTCTGATGCAGTAAAAAACAGGTCTCAGGCTGTATAAAACAGATCTGATGCAGTAAAAAACAGGTCTCAGGCTGTATAAAACAGGTCTGATGTGGTAAAAAAAAACAGTAATGGCTAGTGATAGCCATACACGCATGATTTTTCCTCTTATTACATTATACATAATTTTCTATAAACGAAAGGGTTACCTACTGCGCATAATTTCTAGGTCACTTTCTTATTTGCCTCACCCCATACCATTAATTTTTAAGACACTCTGTATACTACATATTTGGAATTCAGTTAAAGCAAAATGTTACGACCTAGGTGTCTATATCTACGTATGCATAAAGCCTCGGTATTTTATCAAGTAGCTAGCAGGTGTTAATATAGTTGAATAACCATAAACGATAGTCGCCATAAGTCAATGAACTAGAAAAACAGATGTCAGAGCTTTATGATGAAATTACTTGTTACTTTATATGATATAGTAGTATCAGTATAGTGTGTGTTCCACCCCCAGTTACATAATCTCAAACAGCTGCAATTCTTTTTTAATATCTTATCATTATTATTCTACGTCGTAAATCACAGCAATTAAATTTCCCGCTATTTTTTTAATTTACTGACAGCCATGTTTTTTTCTGTTGGAATCTACTGCGCAAGATTTTTTTTACCCGTTAGGTTACTTTCTTGTTTGGATCAACATATATAGCTTTATTTTTTATACATTCTGTATACTAATAATCTGAATTTCCCGCTATTTTTTATTTTACTGACAGCTATGTTTTTCTGTTTAAATATTGAAATTTACTGCGCATGATTTGTCTTTACTCGTTAGGTTACTTTATTGTTTGACTAATTTTATATAGCTTATGTTTCTGATACACCCTGTACACTAATATTTGAATTTCCCTCTATTTTGATAATAAGCTCTGATTGGCTAGGTGCATACTCTGAATGTTGTAATAGTGGTCAGTGGCCGCGGTTCTAAAGACTTAATCTGATATATTACATGCGTGCAGTCTACCGCGGTCTGTGCCGGTGCTCGGTCGTGCTTGCTCCGGTTTCAAATATTTTGTTGTTGCTCTCATCAGTATGGAGATAATTAGATATTTATTATTATTATATTACGCGCGCAGGTGTATATGGGTTTAGTCTAAAAGTGGTCTGTGTTGGTGATCAGCCGTGCTTGTTCCACAAAAAGTTAAGTTTTAAATTGTTGTTGCTCTAGTCAGTATAGAGATATCAATAATTAGATATTTCGTATATGAGTTCGGTGTTATTGATCGGGGCGTGCTAAATTCGCCACGCAAAAGTTAGGTTTCAAATTGTTGTTGCTATCATCAGTATGGAGATAATTAGATATGAATTATTATTATTATATTACATACATGCAGTCTACCGCGGTCTGTGTTGGTGGCCGGTCGTGCTCGCTCCACAAAATGTTAAGTTTTAAATTGTTGTTGCTCTCATCAGTATGGAGATATGCACTAATTAGATATTTATTATTATTATATTACATACATGCAGTCTACCGCGGTCTGTGTTGGTGGTCGGTAGTGCTTGTTCCACAAAAAAAAGTTAGGTTAAGTTTTAAATTGTTGTTGCTCTCGTCGTTGAGATTTATAATTCTGCAGTTAATAATTAGATATTACGTACGGGGGCTCCGGTGTTCGGTCGTGCTTGTTCCACAAAAAGTTGGGTTAAGTTTTATATTGTTGTTGCTCTCGTCGTTGAGATACATAATTCTGCAAATAGATATTACGTAGTTGTATGAGTTGGGTGTTGGTGGTGGTTCAGTCGTGCTTACGCCGCTAAAGTTAAGTTTTAAATATTTTGTTGTGGTATACCTGAAGCTCTCTTCATCAATGGAGATACACAATTCTGCATTTAACAATGAGATATTACACAGTTGTACGTGAGTCCAGTGTCAGCTGTGTTGCTGATCAGTCGTGCAATTATAATAATCTTTATTATAATTCGCTGTAGCGATGTGCCGTGTGCGACCTCCTTTAGCTTTCTGCTTTCCTGATATTATTTGTGAGGTTTGTTGTTGTGTGGGGCCCCAGAGGCTCTGCTTTGTAGGTTTATGGTTTGGAGCTTTGGCCCTAGAGGCTCTGATTTGTAGGTCTATGGTTTGGGGTTTTGGTCTTGACAGCTGGGTCCCGTTTTGACCGCCCCTATTTTGATTTTGACAGCTGGGATAGATGGCCGATTTTGATTTTGACAGTTGGGGGCCCCATTTTGATTTTGAGGGTTGGGGCCCCAGCGGAGCCCTAAGGGGGCCATCCGGGGGCGGAGCCCCCGGTCCGGAGTAGGTATGGGAACCCCGAGCCCGGGTTCCCATACCTACTGTGGGAAGTGGACATTCAAGTGAAATCTCATAAGCGGTCGGTCTTAACGTGGCGAATGTTTTATATGTTCAGTGTGAGAACATTGATAAAGAGATGGACTTAACAAAATTTTGGTCACTTGAGGCAATAGAAATTGACAATAAGGTTAACGAGGAAAACTTGCAAACATCAATTTTTTAGCAATATTATTAGATTCACGGGTGGTGAAAGGAAAACAAGATTCTTTGCCTTCTTTGGTATAAAAATGAAGATGAAGTAACAGTTGACTTAAATTATGTTTTGAATCCTGCAAAACATCACATAACAAAACGAGAAGTATTGAGAGTTATCTCAAAAACATTCGATCCTCTAGGATTACTTAGTACGTTCATTATAAGAGCAAAGCTGTTGCTCCAGAAATTTTGGAAAGCAAAATTAGACTGGAATTTATCGCTACCAGATAAATTCATTGAAGAATGGTCATGAACTAGTGGGTTCATGAACTACCTACCGGTATGGGATGGTTATTCCGTCCCTAGATGTGTCGTTATGAGGAGACAATTTGAAGTTTCGCTTCATATATTTGCCGATGCGAGTCCACTAGCATATGGAGCGGTTGCTTACTTAAGAACTCTGAACAACATGGGTGAAGTCGAGTGCAATCTTTTTATGGCAAAGAGTAGGTTAGCTCCAATTAACGAAAGACGTGACATGGATCTTACTCTACCAAAACTTGAAATCACTGCAGCTGTTTGTGCACCACGGCTCCAACATTTTATCTTATCGAATATTAATATTGAAATAAAATATTGCACGTTGTGAACCGATTCAAAAATAACTTTGGGTTGGATTAGAGGCAAAGCTTCCAAGTGGAAACCGTATATCTGCAAAAGGGTAATGGAAATCCAAAGATTAACGAAAGTTGTATGGCGACATTGTCCTGGAGGAGAAAATCCGGCAGATTTACTGACACGAGGTGTGAAAGCAAGTGTGCTAAAGGAATCATCGGTTTGGGTGAATGGCCCCAATTGGCTTAAGGCAGAAATTGGAGAGTGGCCTAACGACGACTCAACTATTAAGTCTGAAATTCTTTCTGTTCTGAATGTACAGCAACAAGAAATCATACATACCGAACCTATTTTTGATATTGCAGCTTGTAGCAGGCTAGAGAAATTTTTACGAGTTACTGCCTATGTATTGATTTTGTAACAACTCGAAAAATAAGGAGAGCAAACGTCAACGTTCTTAACTGCAAAAGAATTGAAAGATGCTGAAGAATACTGGGTAAAAATTGTCCAGTGGGAGTACTTTAGTGCTGAAATGTCGGCTGTAACAAAATCAAAAGCTCTAGAGCCATCTTATTCTGTCTTAACGTTAACTCCCTTTTTGGACAACGGAATTATGACATTGGGATGACGTTTACATGACTGATACTTACCTTTTCAAACCAAACATCCAGTGTTGTTGCCAAAGAAGTCAAGTTTCACTGATAAAATAATTTGGAACGCTCATATCTCAACTTGTCATGGAGGTGTAAACTCGACACTAGCAGAAATACGTAAACGATTTTGGATCATCCAGTGCCGATAAAGAGTGAAGTATATTTTAAATAGATGCATAAGCTGCAAGAAATTGAGAGCGAAATCTGCCAATCAACCATTTGCCCCATTACCAAAAGAAAGGGTACCTATGGCAGCTCCATTCAAGGTTACGAGAACAGACTTCGCTGGTCCTTTGTATATTAAAAACGAATTAAAAACAAAGAAAAAAGTATATATTATGATCTTTAGTTGTGCTGTAGTTCGAGCAGTTCACCACAAAATTGTTCCAATCTTATCTACTGAGAGTTGTGTGAATGCCCTGCGAAGATTCATCTCCAAACGAGGCGTTCCTGATATAATCTATTCCGAAAATGCCAAAACTTTCAAGAGAACCGCTATGGAGATTCAAGAATTACACAAGATATTGCGTCGTGAGGAAATTCAAGACTTTATCACCACCCGTATAGAGTGGCAATTTATAATTGAACGAGCAGCATGGTGGGGTGGCTTCTGGGAGAGAATGATCAAAACGACGAAAGAAGCTCTAAAGTTGACTATTGGGAAAAAGTGCCTTAACTATGATATGCTTCAAACTGCACTTGCGGAGGTAGAAGCATCAATAATAAATTCAAGACCACTTACATACGTGGACGATGATTCTGAGAATATGATGATCTTATCACCAAACCATTTTTTGTTAGGATCGAATGAGCCTGGTTTCTCTATAGATAATTCTAGTACTATTATTATTATTACAATTTTGTTATATAGGTTATTTTACAATTTTGTACGTTGACTTGACGGAAATAACGGTATAACAATTTCATGGTATTTAAACAAACATGAAGTTTTTAGTCGTCCCAGGATGTCTTGATGGGCACCACTTAGCTCCAGAATACTCTTATATGATTGCTTATCCTCCTCGTTGAAAGACGGGTCGTGACAGAAAATTAGGTCGTGATTTGGCCAAGGGTACCTTTAAATTGTTGTCCCTCTATTATTATGTTTCTATTTTTAATTGTCTATTGATTCGCTCTTTTCCCTATATTCACTTACATACTTTTGTGCCATCTCGGGATATTGATCTAAATATTCATCTAGTATAGATGAAGTAGTAGATGTATCCTCTATACGATGTTGTTCCTCCCCTATTAAATTCCACTATCTTTGATATGGAAGTTAATATTACATGTTCAGTGGGAAGGAACCTTGTTTGGTTTAAAGTACTCGTCACATCTTCTTAATCTTCTTCTTTCTTCTCTTCATTCTTCATCTCAATTTTGATACGTTTATTATCATTTATCTTTTCATTCAAATTAAGTGTGGTGGCAGCTATTTTTTCAATGGGGCGGAAATGGGATTAAACATTTTTTGTAGCTTTATCCTCCTCTGATTTGCCAACTTTAAAGCTAGATACTTTTTCTAATTACCTTTGCCAACTCCTTTATTTTTTTCTTGCTCTTGGTAGCTGTTACGAATCGTAAATTTAATCGTATTTAAGTTGGCAGCAGTTATATGAGTGTCAGTGCCACACGACGGGCAACGCGAAAAACAGCAGTTCAAAAAAACAACAGACAACGGTTACCTAGTCGGAATAAACAATTTTTTGGGGTTGTCAAAAGACTTTTACAAAAACGAGTAATTTTCATGACATAAACAGTAATTTAAGTAATTTAACAGCTTTCACTAGTGTAGTTTGTGTAGCTGACAGTGTGAGGAGTTGCACATGATTTCAATGTGCGACTCTAGTGGTTTTTGTATTTGAGTTTGTTACAGGTTGGTGGTACACAACCCAGATACAAGTTATAAAAATTGCCTTGAAGTATTTTGCTTTGTTTATTGCCCAAAATCACTTTAAGGCTGGTCCTTCGATTTACAAGACAATTAGCAACAATGTACAGGTGATAATACTCAATAACTCCGAAACGGCGGGCGTCAGACCCATCATATCATATATCATTGAACTCGTCGATAGAAGGGCTTTCTAGAAATGTAACAATATACAGGGTGTTCCATTTGAAAAAATCGTGAGAATCTATGGTTTTCGAAATGTGGCAACACGGTCAAATTTTTTTTTATAAGTTGAATATGGAGTAATAACATAATAAAGTACATAAAATTATAAATCTCTTGGCGCAAGTTAAGGCTCAAAAACTTAATTATTAACCTTTCTAGCACGATTTTAATATGGGCTATTTCCTGAAGATAGTACTCAATAACTCCGAAACGCCGGGCGTCAGACCCACCATATCATATATCATTGAACTCGTCTTTAGAAGGGCTTTCTGAAAATGTAATAATATATAGGGTGTGGTATTTAAAAAAAAAAAAGGAACTTTAGTTCATCGCTCTGTATATAAACAGGTTATAAGTTTGAAAATATAAAAAAATTGAAGATAACTTTGAGAAAAACAATTTCATATAAATTTTTTTTCTGTAGAACTTGTAGTTTCTGAGATAAGGTATAGGCCCATATTAAACGGGCCACCTTGTACAAATCGATACATTTTTTGGTCACAATTCGAGCTGGATTGGAACACAGCGACGTATAGATAATGAAACATCAAAATAGGTAAAAAAAACACAAGTTACTATTGGACGGGCGTACAGGAATTTCAGCGAATGGAATAATCTCATTGTAGCAGCGGCGAAGCAGAGGAGCACAAAGGGATTTGAGGATTTGAAGACAGCACATAAGGTCAGATCTTAACATTTAGTGCATGTGTCGAGCAGTGCGGTTAATTAGTGAAATAAAAATTTCAGGCACTATTTACCTTAAATCAAGTCAAGCAACACATTTGTTGTAAAATAAATCATTAGTTAAGGATAGAATTAGGTTAAGAAATTGTAAAATTTCTAAGTTAAGGATTAAGGATTAGAAAAAGGACGAAATGAGAGCTCATTTATGAAAAGGAATGGGAAAAGATAAAGACAAAACCCGGATAAAACGAGTAGTTCTATAATCGGTTCTGCAGAAATGGAATTAGACAAACTAATGAGGCGCAGAGCGCGTACTAAAGGGGAAATTACACGCGTAGAAAATTTTTTTAATAATGCTGTGGGAGATGACACTATAGACATAAATGAGTACTCAATTCGCGAAACACGATTAGTGAAAGCTTTTGAAACATATTTAGAACTTCAAAATTTAATAGAGGATGAAGACGAAAGTCAAGAGCAAGATAGAATTGAAATGGAAGAAAAGGTCTGTCGATTACAAGCTAAATTTAAAGGTAAAATTCAAACAATTTCTAGGCAACAAAATCAAAATTATATACATTATCGGGAAAATTTGCCTAGATTAAGTGTTCCAACCTTTACGGGAAAATATGAGGAATGGCAAGCCTATTTCGACTTATTTTCGGCGTTAATACATGGCAAAACTGAAATATCTACTGTACAAAAATTTATTTATTTAAAATCCTCATTAAAAGGCGAACCTCTGAGCCTGATTTCTGATTTATCTTTGCTAATCTAACTAACTATCTATCTAACTAATGCAAACTATACAATAGCGTTGGACCTATTAAAAAAAAGATATGAAAACAAATTAATGGTTATCAATACTCATTTAAAAAACATGTTGGAAACTCCTTCTTTGGCAAAAAGTGAACCTCAAGGATTGAGACAATTCGTAACTAATATTAAACAAAATTTCAATTCATTAAAGGCTTTAAAACAACTAGATGAAAGCTGGGATATTATTTTAGTGTATTTATTTCCAAAAAAATTGGACTATCAAACACAAAAGGCGTTTAAACTAGAAAAAAGTTCGACGGAGTTCCCAACTTTAAATGATTTATTTGATTTCTTAGAAAAACGTTGCACGGCGTTAGAAAATCTCTCTGTGCGGGAAATTAACTCCAAGTTTAAAACGGTACAGTTTTCAAATAAAGAAAGTAATTATAAGGACAACCATTCAGTTACTTCAAATTCGATGGTTATGAAAAAATGCTTGCTTTGTAAAATGGAAAATCACAATATTTACAAATGCTTCAAATTTAGGGATTTTACAAATTCACAAAAAAGGGATTTTATTAAAACAAATAATTTGTGTTATAACTGTCTAGCAGTCGGTCATGCTGTAAAGAAATGCACATCAGAGGGATGTAAAATTTGTAAGGGTAAACATCATACTTTAATTCACGTCAATGAGGGACAAGGGACTTCTAATAGGGTGTCGCATTCGCAAAGTAATGCGACAAGTTCAAATAAAGGTCAAGGTGATATGGAAATAAATTGTACTACACAAAATAAAAATACGCAGGGTTTAAGTTCAAATCAAGGTTCTTCGTTAAATGTATGGCATCTTTCTAAAAATCAAGTAAATGAAGGTCAACATGTTGAAACAAATGTTCACAGGGAAAAAGAGGGAAGGAATGGTGAAAATTCAGGTCAAAATTTCACTCCGACATTAATTTCGAGAATTACTCACACTAACACAATAAAAACTCAAATTCTTTTGGCAACAGCTATTGTAGAAGTTTTCATTCCCAAGGGGAAGAAAATAGTAGTTCGGGCTTTGCTGGACTCAGCAAGCCAAACAACTTTTATTACGTCAAAAATTTTTAAACAATTGAATCATCCAGGTTATAAACAAAGAATACAAATAGGTAGTATTGCAAATGGGTGTACCGAAGCAGATCGAGGTGTAGATCTGTTCATAAAATCGAGAATTAAACAAGGAATTCTTTTAAAGGCGTCTTGCGTGATTTTAGAAAAAATAACATGCCATTTGCCGCAAACGGTGATCGACACAACACATTTTGAAATTCCAGCAGGTATTAAATTAGCAGATCCAAATTATTATCTTCCGTCTGAAATAGACATGCTCATAGGAGCGGATTTATATTTCGATTTGTTATTGCCAGGGTTAATAACATTAGGGAAAGGGTGTTGAGTACTCCAAAATAGTGGTTTAGGATACTAAACTTTAATCGCCGGGCAAGTGCCTATGGAAAATGTGGTTTCAAACCTATGTATTTCGCTATTTACTCAAATGGACGAGGTTGAGCAAATGTTACCTAAGTTTTGGCAGTTGGAAGAACTTCCGGAAAAAACAATTTTAACCCCTGAAGAGGTCTGCGCGGAAAATATTTTTAATTCAACTACGGTGCGATTAGACGACGGTGCATTTCAAGTCAATCTGCCGATGTGGGATAGTAACGATTACACTCAATTCGGAAACTCCTACACAAAAGCTGCGCGGAGATTTTTCGCGTTAGAAAAAAGAATTATGAGGGAAAACGTTCATGAGTCATATAAAAAATTTATTGACGAATACATTTCTTTGGGTCATGGGAGGGAAATAGTACTTTCCAAGGGTGAAATCGAAAAAATATGTTTTTTACCGCATTTTTGTATACTAAAAGAATCTAGTAGTACTACAAAGTTGCGCGTTGTATTTGACGCTTCGGCGAACAGATTCGGGTAAGTCCCTTAATGATATTCTATTAAAAGGAGCTACGGTTCAACCAGAACTTTTTGACATTCTATGTCGATTTCGTACATTTAAGTTTGTAGTTGTAGCGGACATTGAGAAAATGTCCCGCCAAATAAAAATAAATTCAGAGCAAACATTTCTGCAAAATATTGTATGGCGCAATCAACCACAAGGCAAATTAAAATGTTTAGAGCTATTGACGGTTACTTACGGAACGAGTAGTGCTCCGTATCTCGCGACTAGGACATTAGTGCAGTTAGCAAATGAAAATACAGAGAAGTTTCCGGTAGCTTCAAGTACAATTCTACAGCAATGTTATATTGATGATATTTTAGGTGGTGTTAATACGGAAAAGGACGACAAAATTTTAGTACAACAATTAAATGAAATGTTGAGTTCGGCTAATATTAATTTGCACAAATGGTGTACGAACAATGTAGCCTTGATAGAAAATATTCCGGCAGAAAAAAGGCAAACGCTTGAGGTAAATATTAATCAAGAAAATTGCGTTAATAAGGTTTTGGGTCTGTCCTGGAATTCTCAGTTAGATATTTTTAAAATTTCTCCACCTTCAATTTCGGTAACTAATGAATTTACTAAACGAAAGGTACTCTCGATCATAGCACAATTATTTGATCCATTGGGACTTGTTGGGCCACTTATTGTTGTAGCAAAAATAATAATGCAGGAGATATGGTGCAGCAAATGTGATTGGGACGAAGGACTACCTCCAAAGGTATTACATCAATAGTTAAAATACATTAACGACATTCCAAAAATTTCTCAATTATCAATTC
This sequence comes from Pogonocherus hispidulus, assembly GCA_963924545.1. NCBI lineage: Eukaryota > Metazoa > Arthropoda > Insecta > Coleoptera > Cerambycidae > Pogonocherus > Pogonocherus hispidulus. The sequence goes on from OZ004693.1 coordinate 56,722,462, forward strand.
CAAGGTGGGTTCAAAATTCAAATAATATCGCGGAAATTCAAATTCATGGTTATTCGTATGCATCCATAAAAGCCTACGGGGCCTGTATTTATGTAAGAACAATTTATGCGGACAATTCGGTTTCGTGTCATCTTATGACTTCCAAATCTAGAGTTGCTCCAATTCGAGTAATTTCTATAGCAAGACTGGAACTTTGTGCGGCACTTCTGCTAGCAAAACTTGCGCATAAAGTTGTATCTATGTTAAACCTGAAATTATCAAAAATAGTTTTATGGTCGGATTCAACGATAGCATTGTGTTGGATTAAGTCAACTCCGTCGCGTTGGACAACGTTCGTGGCAAACCGGGTATCGGAGATACAAGAACTTACTGCAAAGTTTAAATGGAATTACGTAAAAGGTAATGAGAATCCGGCGGATATAATATCAAGAGGTGCGACCTCAGAAGAAATTATACAAAATAAGTTGTGGTGGCATGGGCCTACTTTTTTGTCAAATATTTCTAGTGAAGTGAATCACATCTTACAAATTCCAGATGTTAGCGAGGAGGAAAGAAACATATCAGCCGTTAGTGTACATTACAAAAAAGAAAGAGTAATAGACTGGGATAGGTTTTCCAATTTTTTATGTCTACAGCGGTCCTTAACGTACTGTCTTCGTTTCATTAATAATATGTAACGGTTCAAACTTAGGTTCTAGATTTCACAAGTTAATTTTCCTTATTTATATTTCAATTTTGGGTTGTCTAAATGTATTTTAGGTTGCCTATCCATTTATTTCACATATCGGATCATTAAGAATCCATAAACTTTAAATTATACTTATCTGTTTAGGAGTAATCGGCTTAATAACGTTAACTCATATAAGAGAAAATTAATATGATTTGGTTAAAGGGGTAAATAATCGGAAATCAAGCCATGTAATTATTGGATCAAATTATCAGTCAACCTATTTTAAACCGTATAGCCCACTTTTTATTCAGCAACTTTAATTCGCCTACCTAAGTATGCTCAATGATAAATAATTCAGGCACATATTACAATGATTCTATTTATTCTATTTTGATAAATTGTCCTTTTGTTTAAATGTATACTAGTGTAATTACTTAAATCTGTATACATGTGTATCTGTTTCTCCACTGACTGATTACTTCCTTCAAGTTACTATACCCTCTTTCATCTAACACCTACCTTATTTAGGATCCATATTATTCTTTAGAAATGATAATATATTTATTATATTATTATTAAAATGTCAGGTTTCTTCCATCCTTCGTTGTTATTATCGATTCCGATCGATACAGTCACCAAATTGAGGAACAAGGAGCGATCCCATAAGCGCCGTTAAAGAAATAATTTTGTAAAACACCAAATTCTGCCCTATTCTCTTCTCCAGATGTCGTAATCATATCGCCCCTCTTTCTAAACCCATTTATAATCCCAGAAACAGTACTGGTGAACTTGAAAATTCATAATATTGTTTTATAACCCCAATTTCCAGCCCACCGGTGACGATAATGTCCCATTTTTAAATACAAGTATATTTTACCGAATGCTAGGCAGTTTAAATTTCTTCAGATAGTTTTTTTTAATAAAAAAAACGGTCGATGGAAAAGAAAGGAAAGTAGACAGAGATTTTCTAGAGACTTCCTCGTGGAGACATTGTGAAAAGTGCTAGACAAGTTTTACCTTTGTGGGGATTTTTAGTATTTTCACATTATATTGAAAACTTCCTTGGATAGTTCGTAGGGAACAAGTGATTCGGGAGTTACGCCTTTTTGAGATTTTCTTCTCCACGAAGAAGTGACGGCAGAAGACCACGTCGTCTTAGATCATCTTTTGTGTAAAAAACCCTCCAGCTTGAGGTATGTAACAGTATCCATTTATTTTTGTATTTTCTCCTGCATTGTAATCCTATAGGATGCAATCATTCATTGCAGGGTTTTTTTTATGGGACCTTTTGTTGTTGGACCTTTTCTCTAACCAGGAGTTCCATTTTCTCGTCCGTAAAGATCTGGTCATACTGGGTGTTCGTTTGCTTCCTTGATTAAATCCAGAAAACTCTACTTGTATACAGGGCGTTGTCCTGAAAGGAACCAGTCCTGCTGGAAGGACCGACGTATATTCTCACTGCGAACCTTGCCAAACCGATAATCAACCCTCCTCCCTATTTCTTCACCATCAGCTTGGGGAAACAGATAAGTTCAATGTAGTGCTGTTGTGTTTTTTTTATATCATCCACGCCATAACAATACCGCTAGGAAGCAGGACTATTTTTTTGCTGATTGCTAATAAGTATTTTTTATATAAAACCAGTTTATATCTTTATCAGAACTTTTATAATATAACTGATTAGGTATATCCAGGGCTAACATACCTACTTAATAACAATATAAATAACAAACTATTTATTATCTAAATCCTGTGAACCCGGCCCATAGATCTATGAACAGGGGGCTTCGCTCTATTACTATTTACTTACTTTAATTTATTATTAGTACTAGGTATAAAGAACTAATATTGTCAAGATAATCATGGCCATTTTGTTTCCTGTATCAGTAATCAGATATTAGAGGTACAGCAAAATATTAATAATCACACCTGATAGGCCACATCATATTTTATTAGTTATCCCTTTTTGAAAATATTATATTATTAGCTTAATACAGAATTACCACTATCATTCATTGTAGTTATTTGTTCAAAAAGAAGAAAAGGAAAAAAAGAGAACCTTATTTATTTACATACGACCCTGAGATGGATTAAAATCCCTTATGTAAGATTTTGGAATAAAATTCGTTACATAAAACTGACGCCCAACTAAAATTTCTCATTTTTCCTGGCTTATTTATTTTCTTTGAAAAAAGAAATAAATAATAACGAAAGTTCAATGCTATTGTTTTATTAACACATGGTGGAAACTCTGTATCGTTTCATTGTAGTGTTATGGCAATTAAAAATGTAACTTAATATATTTTTGCTTCAGTAAGGATAGAATAAAAGTACAATTTATCTTTTAAGTTTTTATGCTGCTTCTTTGGGTGAACACTTTTTGCTCGTTTATTTAAGCAACAAGTATAAATGATTACAAATTAATTTTAATTTATTATAGAGCATATGTTTAATGTTTTCTACTATAGGTACATACTTGGGATAGTTGAATTTGTGTTGTTAATATAATACCTTATTGGTACAATAGTTAGATGGTGAATATATATTCTAAATTGCCTCCAAACAATTAATAGTCGCGATTTATAAAGTAAAGTTAGTTTTCTGGTATACTTTAGATACTGGTAATAATTACTGGATGTACCGGGTGACCCAAATTTTTTTTAATATTATTTCTAGTATATTATTCATGCATAATATTTGGATATTTAGCTGCGTCGAATGATTTATTTTGATAGATTTGTTTTCCCATTTAGGGAATAGTGTATTGAATAGTAGTTTAAGTATACAGAGTATTATTAGTTTACTTAATTGTTAAGTGACAAAGTGACCGCCGTGTTATCTACTTGATTGGGTTGATATTATTTGGGTAGTCATCTCGTTAATAATTTCGCTTCTTTCTTATATTTTGTGGGTATTATTTTGGTTATTATTTTTTTTTTTTTGACAATGTTATTAATATCGGTATTTTCGTACTTGTAAGGAGAGGTGGGGTATATTTAATTTGGAGTAAGCTATACCTTATAATAATAATAATAATAATAATAATAAGTTTATTTGCAAGACCAAGTACATGCAACAGTTAAGTATAAAATTAACTAAGCAAAATAAACTAATAATCGCAGAAGCTGTAAAATGTTTTACTGCTTTTTTGCGATATGTATACACCATACAGTACAATATTAAATACATTCATTACACTTATACATTATATACATTACATATTATTATACATTACATACATTGCACCGAGCATTACACACATCTCCAAACCCACTTTTTCATATTAAATCTACAAGTAAAAGAAAGATTGCAATTTCACTACACATATTATTTGCTTTTTACACAGAAACATGTCAATGTTAGGTTTTGGAGTTTATCAAATTTCGAAAAAAATTTCTATTTGTGGTAAGTATCCATTCTTTTATTTTTGTTTTATACGCTCTTATATTATGTTCTTTTTTTAGTGTATCCGGAACTGCGTTGTATAGTCTGGGGGCCACAAACATAAAGCATTTCTGTCCTACAGTTTTCCGACAGGTTGATAGTTCTACACCTTTCTCTTTTGTGCGTGTTGAGTAAGTATGAGAAATTTCATTTAACTTTATCTTTTTGTTTTTAATGTTTATTAAAATGTTTAAACAATAACATTGCCGTATATCGTTAACTTTGCTAACTTCATAAATTCGATTACTGGAACAGGTCATATGTTTGTTGTATATTATTTTCAATATCCACTTCTGCACAACTTCCAAATCCTTTAAATAACAATCAGCAACTCCCCCCAACTCAAGATCCCGTAATTCAAATGAGACTGAACTAGCGCCAAATATACCATCCTTAAATGAGACCTATTTAAAAAAGATTTTAAAAAGACAAATCGCGATATAAATGGTCTAATTTTTTTAGTAATGTTTTTGATTTGTAAGTCCCATCTAAGATGCCTGTCAAATATGACACCGAGGTACTTGACGGACTCGGCTTCCGGAATAATAGTTTGCTCATCGATATTCAGCGGACCCATATTTGGTAGCTTGTTGGTATAAGAAGAAAATGGTAAGTATACTGTTTTATCAGAGCTCAAAGTTAATTTATTAAATTTTAACCACTTACTTATATAATTAAAGTCTGTTTCAGCACGCCTTTTTAAGTTGATCCAGGTAGTGTCCTTATATATAACCGAGATGTCGTCAGCAAAACCAACAATTTTTCGGTTTTCGCCAATTGTGTTCAGCAAGCTATTCACATAGAGAACAAAAAGAAGTGGTCCAAGGGCTGTACCTTGGGGTATGCCGTATGACACTTCTCTTATTTCATACGTGTATACGTGTATATATCTAGTATTTATCTAAGGATTAGTTTTGCTAAAAATTTTTTTTGGTTAAAAAAAAATAATAATAAATATGGAGATTAACCGATTACGTAATGACGAATTAACTTGGGAACTAGTAACCAGAGGCTGTGAGGTTGGTTCTACAGTTACACAGAAACGTGCTCAATTAAGAGAAGCTGTGAATAAACCATGTTCCAGATAACCCAAATGTACAATTAGATCCTTCGTCTGAACTTAACATTTGTAGCGCTAAATTAGATGAATTGGTAGGTAATATTCAGGAATTCGATAAGGAAAATAGACAAAATGAATTTAGCCGTATCAATAGCCGTTTGATACATGTTCAGAGACGTCTAAATCGGGTGAAAGCTACATCTAATCTCTTAGAAAGGAAAAAGAACGATCTTTTATTCTTACTTTCAGGGGCATCTGAAGCAGTAGAAAGTGCAAACCATATTGCAATTATATGTCAACCTAGTACTAGTGAGGTGGGAAATACACCTCGCTCTAGTAATGCGCCACCTTCAGAACGTAGCAATATTTCTCTTTTAGACTTACCTAATAATAATTCGTGTCTATCGAATTCACAAATGTTGTTTCCCTTACCTGATAACAATCCGAGTCCTCCATTAGGAAGGTTAATTGATTTAGAAGAGGATCATCCGGCAAATATCTCTCCCGTTGACCTCGGGTTCTTTGAAAATAATGCGCAACTCTCAAGTTCCTTCACGAATAATAATAACAATAACTCGAATAGAATTACTGGTATGGAGTTGGCGGAAAGATTAAATCAGATTACGCTGCGATCAGTCAATAACCAGCCATTCGCGTCTCAGTTTCAATGCCCGCCTGCACAACTCCGACAACATCCTGCAGAACCAACCCGACGCGTTTCCTTTGCACCGGATAGTAGTGATCGTACTCAAGAACAACCTCTCATTGAAAGTGTTTCTTCTAGTGTTGACTGTGCTAAATTTGAAAAGTTTAATAGTACGCTTAATAACCGTGCTGCCTTTAAAAGTGGTAGTGACCTAAATATAAATGACAATACAAATTCTAATCGGGAATATGCAATAGGTGACCGTTCGTATTATACTTTTAAACCAAGTGTACCAATTAATAAGTGGAATGTGTCTTATGATGGAAATGGAAGCGTAACTTCTTTCCTCGATGAAGTGGAACAGCTGGCAGATGCCAGGAATATTTCACACGAGCAGTTGTTTAGATCTGCTTATGAAATTTTAAAGGGTGATGCACGTGACTGGTACCTACCAAGAAAGTCAACTTTCGCCAGTTGGGAAGATTTTAAGCAACGTTTAAGAGAAGCTTTTCTCCCAATAAACTATGAAGAGAATCTTCTAGAGGATATCAAAAGACGTACCCAAGGCTTGGATGAAAGATTAATACTATATGTAACTCGAATGGAAAACCTATTTCAGAAGTTAACAACGAAAAGACCTCCAGAAACAGAACAAGTGGCTATTATAAGAAGGAATTTGTTACCAAAACTTCAAACTGCCCTTGCTTTTCAAGACACTAGGACATCCTTTCAGTCTCAGGATTCTGACAGAGGTAATCCACCTGAACGTCCCAGTTGCTCGGAAGTTTCATCATCTCCATCTGCACGGGAGACTACACCAAATCAAAGCTCCCAATCAAAACGCAATAGAGTGGGCGTATGTTGGAATTGTAACCAGCCAGGCCATAAAAGGAGTCGTTGTCCTCAACCTCGCAAACTGGCATGTTTTAGATGTGGAGAGGTAGGTTACACAACTCATAACTGCCCAAAGTGTGCAAAAAACGACAATCGGGGAAATTAGATGGTCGACTAATAACCCCTGATTCAACTTCGACCACTAAAGTAGCCGATATGGTCTCTGTTGAGAAACAAGTTTTAGTAAATTATATCATCTCTCACGCTGAAGGAGACCAGCGTCCTTATTTGGAAATAAGTATTCTAGGACACTCCGTGCTCGGTTTATTAGATTCAGGAAGTAGTGCTACCCTTGTTGGAAGGAAAGGATTTGATATTCTGCGACGATTAGGTCTACAGTTAGACGACACCACGAAAGTTAAGTGTTCTGTTGCAAACGGTGAAACGTGTTCTAGTTTCGGTGTTGTGAAAACTCCTATATGCCTCATGGGTAAGGTATGCGTGATTGATATCTTAGTGGTTCAGGAGCTATCTAGCACACTTATCCTAGGAACTGACTTTTGGCTTGCAATGGATGTAGTACCGAATTTGAATAGAAATGTTTGGCACTTCGGCGGAGATTCCTTGGTGGAGGTATGTGGTATCGTGGAGGAGAGAAGCCTAACTGAAGACCAGCGAACACAACTGGATGCACTGTTGCAGGGAAAATTTAAAAAATGGGAACTGGTTTAGGACACACCACAGTTGCGAGTCATGAAATTATTTTGGACGACAAAACTACCCCTATCAAGCAAAGGTACTATCCTGTTTCGCCTCTCAAACAACAAATTATCGACGAAGATATCAAGAAAATGTTAGAACTAGATGTCATAGAACTTTCTAAAAGTCCTTGGTCTTCACCAGTCCTGTTAGTCCCGAAGGAAGATAAAACCTACAGGTTTTGTGTGGACTACCGCATGCTTAACCGTGCTACCAAAAAGGATGCTTACCCCCTTCCCTACGTCTCATCCATTTTAGACAGATTACGTGGAGCGCGTTATCTCAGCTCTATGGACATCAAGTCAGCCTATTGGCAAGTACCTGTCAAACCGGAATGCCGAGAATATACGGCTTTTACCGTTCCTTCTAGGGGACTATTTCAGTTTAAACGAATGCCCTTTGGTCTGGCTAATGCCCCAGCGACATGGCAACGTTTAATTGACAGAGTACTTGGCGCGGATTTAGAGCCTTACGTCCTTGTGTACTTGGACGATATTATTATAATATCTCCAGATTTCAAGACTCACCTAGATATTCTTGGTAAGGTGCTTGATAGGCTCACGGCTGCAGGACTTACGCTGGGACCCGACAAGTGCAAATTTTGTCGACCATCCCTTCGTTACTTGGGGTATGTTGTTGATGCTAATGGTTTGCATGTAGACGTGGAACAGGTCGATGCCATAATGAAAATTCAACATCCTAAGAATCCTACGGAAGTCCGAAGATTTTTGGGGATGACAGGATGGTACAGGAAATTCGTACCGAACTTCTCGACTATAATAGCTCCGTTAATCAGACTCACACAGAAAAATATACCCTATAACTGGACTGATGAGTGTGAGAAGTCCTTTAACCATATCAAGAATTCTCTGATATCGGCACCTATCCTCACCTGCCCAGACTTCTCGAGGCCCTTCACACTTCAAACCGACGCATCCGCATACGGTTTGGGTGCGGTGCTGGTCCAGCAATTTGATGAAGGCGAAAAGGTTATTTGTTTCTTATCCAGATCATTAACCAAACAAGAGCGTAACTACTCTACGACGGAGAGGGAATGTCTGAGTGTAATATGGGCCGTAGAGAAGCTACAACACTACTTAGAAGGGACACACTTCACCATCATTACGGATCATGCTTCGTTAATCTGGCTTAACCGTTTAAAAGACCCCACGGGAAGATTGGCGAGATGGGCGTTACGACTGCAACCGTTCGACTACACTATCATCCACCGGAAGGGAAAAGATCACGTCGTCCCAGATTTCCTTTCGAGAGCCGTTGAAATTTCGGTAGATAGCATTAACCACGCACAGAATACGGTTGACGATTTCATCAATACCTCGGATAACTGGTACAAGAAGATGATGGCTAATATCGACGCCAAACCTGAAAAATTCCCCCAATGGAGAGTGGAAAATGACCTTATCTACAAATACGTAAAATGCCGCATACCGGAGTTGTCATCAGGATCTGACTATTGTAAAATAGTCGTTCCCAAAGATCACAGAAAAGAAATCATCCGACAACACCACGATGATATTAGAGCTGGACATGTCGGTACATATAAAACGTTTTGGCGATTATATCAACGGTACACGTGGCCAAAAATGCGTACGGATGTCGCCAAGTATATTAAAGGTTGCCAGGTATGTGCGCAACATAAGCCGGAACAGAAACCCGCTGCTGGACTCATGGGAACTCGCCCTCAAATTGATAGACCGTGGCAAATGATCAGCCTTGACTTTATGGGGCCGTATCCCAGAAGTAAAAATAGTTATTCCTACCTTCTCTCTGTTTGCGATTACTTTAGCAAGTATGTAGTTCTCTGGGTTTACGGACAGCTACTTCTAGCGCTTTATGCCGATTTGTTGAAGACCAAATATTTTATGTATATGGGGCACCTCAATTTCTTATCTGCGACAATGGCAAACAAATGCGAAGCAAGGATTTTCAAAACCTATGCACCAAATATAACACCAGATTGTCCTACACTGCAAACTACAATGCTAAAGCAGATCCAGTAGAACGTTACAATAAGATAATCAAGACCATGATTTCTTGTTATTTAAAAGACAACCACAGAAAATGGGATGAAAATATTTCTGCCATTGGTTGCGCTATCCGTACATCAAAAAGCGAGACAACAGGTTTTACCCCATATTTCCTGAATTTCGGTAGAGAGTATGTTGGCGACGGAAGTGTGTACAAATATCTGTTACATGATGGTCCTGATAAAGATCAACATACCGAAGGCGAAATCAAAAAGAGACAACTAGGTTTCCTAAAGATGTTTGAGTCAGTCAAAAAGAGGATTTCTTCTGCTCAGGAAAGGAATCGGAAGGTATACAATTTGCGTAGGAGACCAGTACACTTTACGGTGGGAGATCGCGTCTGGCGCAAAAATAAAATTCTATTGAATGCCTCTAAGGACATTAATGCGAAACTAAGTCCAAAATTCATTGGTCCTTTTATTGTTGGCAGAAAAGTTGGCAACTGGACATACGACCTTATTGATGATAAAGGAAAATCCACAGGTATCTGGCATGTGCAGGATCTCAAGCCAACCTGGGATCCCCCAGAAGATGAATAAGGTACCCCAATTTTTTCCGATCGGTGAATTTTTGGGAAAATTCACCTCTTTCGAAGAAGAGGGGGAGTATAACGGTTCAAACTTAGGTTCTAGATTTCACAAGTTAATTTTCCTTATTTATATTTCAATTTTGGGTTGTCTAAATGTATTTTAGGTTGCCTATCCATTTATTTCACATATCGGATCATTAAGAATCCATAAACTTTAAATTATACTTATCTGTTTAGGAGTAATCGGCTTAATAACGTTAACTCACGTAAGAGCAAATATGATTTGGTTAAAGGGGTAAATAATCGGAAATCAAGCCATGTAATTATTGGATCAAATTATCAGTCAACCTATTTTAAACCGTATAGCCCACTATTTTATTCAGCAACTTTAATTCGCCTACCTAAGTATGCTCAATGATAAATAATTCAGGCACATATTACAATGATTCTATTTATTCTATTTTGATAAATTGTCCTTTTGTTTAAATGTATACTAGTGTAATTACTTAAATCTGTATACAGGTGTATCTGTTTCTCCACTGACTGATTACTTCCTTCAAGTTACTATACCCTCTTTCATCTAATACCTACCTTATTTAGGATCCATATTATTCTTTAGAAATGATAATATATTTATTATATTATTATTAAAATGTCAGGTTTCTTCCATCCTTCGTTGTTATTATCGATTCCGATCGATACAGTCACCAAATTGAGGAACAAGGAGCGATCCCATAAGCGCCGTTAAAGAAATAATTTTGTAAAACACCAATTTCTGCCCTATTCTCTTCTCCAGATGTCGTAATCATATCGCCCCTCTTTCTAAACCCATTTATAATCCCAGAAACAGTACTGGTGAACTTGAAAATTCATAATATTGTTTTATAACCCCAATTTCCAGCCCACCGGTGACGATAATGTCCCATTTTTAAATACAAGTATATTTTACCGAATGCTAGGCAGTTTAAATTTCTTCAGATAGTTTTTTTTAATAAAAAAAACGGTCGATGGAAAAGAAAGGAAAGTAGACAAAGATTTTCTAGAGACTTCCTTGTGGAGACATTGTGAAAAGTGCTAGACAAGTTTTACCTTTGTGGGGATTTTTAGTATTTTCACATTATATTGAAAACTTCCTTGGATAGTTAGTAGGGAACAAGTGATTCGGGAGTTACGCCTTTTTGGGATTTTCTTCTCCACGAAGAAGTGACGGCAGAAGACCACGTCGTCTTAGATCATCTTTTGTGTAAAGACCCTCCAGCTTGAGGTATGTAACAGTATCCATTTATTTTTGTATTTTCTCCTGCATTGTAATCCTATAGGATGCAATCATTCATTGCAGGGTTTTTTTTATGAGACCTTTTGTTGTTGGACCTTTTCTCTAACCAGGAGTTCCATTTTCTCGTCCGTGAAGATCTGGTCATACTGGGTGTTCGTTTGCTTCCTTGATTAAATCCAGAAAACTCTACTTGTATACAGGGCGTTGTCCTGAAAGGAACCAGTCATGCTGGAAGGACCGACGTATATTCTCACTGCGAACCTTGCCAAACCGATAATCAACCCTCCTCCCTATTTCTTCACCATCAGCTTGGGGAAACAGATAAGTTCAATGTAGTGCTGTTGTGTTTTTTTTATATCATCCACGCCATAACAATACCGCTAGGAAGCAGGACTATTTTTTTGCTGATTGCTAATAAGTATTTTTTATATAAAACCAGTTTATATCTTTATCAGAACTTTTATAATATAACTGATTAGGTATATCCAGGGCTAACATACCTACTTAATAACAATATAAATAACAAACTATTTATTATCTAAATCCTGTGAACCCGGCCCATAGATCTATGAACAGGGGGCTTCGCTCTATTACTATTTACTTACTTTAATTTATTATTAGTACTAGGTATAAAGAACTAATATTGTCAAGATAATCATGGCCATTTTGTTTCCTGTATCAGTAATCAGATATTAGAGGTACAGCAAAATATTAATAATCACACCTGATAGGCCACATCATATTTTATTAGTTATCCCTTTTTGAAAATATTATATTATTAGCTTAATACAGAATTACCACTATCATTCATTGTAGTTATTTGTTCAAAAAGAAGAAAAGGAAAAAAAGAGAACCTTATTTATTTACATACGACCCTGAGATGGATTAAAATCCCTTATGTAAGATTTTGGAATAAATTTCGTTACAAATATTAATTCAAAAACTTCTAAAAGAACCGGGTCACTGTCTGTGGATGAATTAAAGGACGCTACTAAAGTATTATTACAAAATATACAGAGGGAACATTTTTCTTTAGAACTTTCGCAACTGTCTGAAACTGGGATTTTAAAAAATAGTTCGTTAATACAATTATATCCGTTTATTGATCAAGAGGGTTTACTTCGAGTAGGAGGACGTTTAACTAATAGTAATGATATTTTTAATGATAAAAAACATCAAATAATATTACCGCAAAGAAATCATGCAGTGAAACTTCTTTTAAAAAATGAACATGAAAAACTTTTTCATGCCGGAGCTAATGCAGTTTTGGCTAGTGTTCGAGGACGATATTGGCCAATCAATGGACTGAGAGAAATTAAACATGTTATAAAAAATTATACCATTTGTTATCGAGTGAAACCTCGTAAAGCACAACAGTTAATGGGTAATCTTCCTTCAGAAAGAGTGTCAGTATGTAGACCTTTTCTAAAAGTAGGGATAGATTTTGGTGGACCTTTATCTGTAAAACAATCACGAATTCGTAAAGCTCTAATCACGAAAGGATATGTGGCATTGTTTGTATGTATGGCTACCAAAGCTGTGCCCTTGGAGTTGGTTTCAAACTTAAGCATGGAGGCATTTTTGCTTGCATTAAAACGTTTTATTTCAAGAAGGGGATGTCCAAGCATTATTTACAGTGATAATGGTACAAATTTTCACGGCGCAAATAACTATCTAATTGAAGTTTATAAATTTTTTAAATCTCAAGCTAATAAGGAACGAATTAATAACTTTTTGTCAAATAGGGAGATAAAATGGAAATTTATTCCACCAAGTAGCCCTCACTGGGGAGGTCTATGGGAAGTGGGTGTCAAGGCAACAAAAAATTATTTACGACGAGTCATAGGACTATCTAGTTTAACTTATGAAGAATTAACTACGGTATTGAGTCAAATTGAAGCGATTTTAAATTCAAGGCCATTGTGTCCGTTATCATAACGTTAAACATAACAAATCAGTGATCCTTCTGATTTGTTATGTTTAACGCCAGGGCATTTTCTCATAGGTGACATTTTAACAACATACCCTGAAAAGGACATTTCGCAAATTCCAGAAAACCGCTTAAATTTTTGGAAAAAATGCACTCAAATACAACAGCATTTCTGGAAACGGTGGGTTTCGGAATACTTGAACTTATTACAAAATCGGTCTAAATGGGCTTGTCATGTTGATAATATTGAAGAAAATGCTGTGGTTTTAGTCAAAAGTGATAATCTTCAGCCCTTACAACGGCTGTTAGCCAGAGTAATGCAAATATTTCCCGGACAAGATAAAAAAGTTCGAGTAATGAGAATTAAAACTAAGGATGGAATATTTACTCGGCCTATCACTAAGCTTTGTCCGTTGCCGCAAGCCAATTAATTTTAGTTTGTTTGTTGCGTTAACAAAGGGGGGGGGAGAATGTTACGAATCGTAAATTTAGTCGTATTTAAGTTGGCAGCAGTTATATGAGCGTAAGTGCCACACGACGGGCAACGCGAAAAACAGCAGTTCAAAAAAACAACAGACAACGGTTACCTAGTCGAAATAAATAATTTTTTGGGGTTGTCCAAAAGACTTTTACAAAAACGAGTAATTTTCATGACAAACAGTAATTTAAGTAATTTAACAGCTTTCACTAGTGTAGTTTGTGTAGCTGACAGTGTGAGGAGTTGCACATGCTTTCAGTGTGCGACTCTAGTGGTTTTTGTATTTGAGTTTGTTAAAGATTGGTGGGACACAACCCAGATACAAGTAATAAAAATTGTCTTGAAGTATTTTGCTTTGTTTATTGCCCAAAATCACTTTAAGGCTGGTCCTTCGATTTACAAGACAATTAGCAACAATGTACAAATCGATACAGTAGCATTTATTAAATCATTAATTGATGAACTCGTGCTGATTAACGATGCATGTTAGCAGAGCTATACCATTATATACTTATCAAATCCTTTTCTATATCGGCCATTATGTAGATCGAAATCCTTTACAATAACCAGAGTACCATAATTATCGGCTAAGCAGATGAATTTGTTCATTTGTTTACACATTTGTTTGAAATAGTCGAAGGAAACATCTGGTGATGTTCATCGTAGATGTGTTTGAGATTAAGTTCTTGTTGTCTGAAAGAACAATATTACAATAATTGTCCCTAATCAACTGTTTCAGGATTTTCGAATAAGTTTGACAGAAGGTAGCATCGATGTTTTTATGTCTCCACATGGAATACCTTCGGCTAGGCGCGCTGCTTAGCGTAACGCAGTTAGTAGCGCTAGGTCCGATGGACCTATAGTCTAATTTTACATTGTTTATCGATGTATTCCATCGAACTTATGATGTAAAATGTTTATATTGATTGATATATTGACCATGATATATATACAGACTGTCCAAAATTCGAGTCTCTATGTACATAGGGATCTCAGTTATTATAAAAGATAGGAAAACGCTCAAATGGGGAAAGTTTTAGAGAATTTTATACTGATTTCAAATCTGCATTGAAAGTTATCGTAAGTCAATTGTTTTTCGAGATATTTGAAAAAAACGAAAAACCGAAGAATTTGTTTTTGGCCAATAACTCGTTAATGGTTAATCTGACACTTCTAAAAATTTTACATTATTAGTACACTTTTTAAAGACGAACATGTTGGCATAAACAAAAATTACAAGGCACTCTTTGTTTTTCTGTTATGAACCACAACTTTGCTATTTCTTATGGTCGCCATATTCGATTTTTATATCATATTTTAAAGCCAAAAATTCTCTTTCCAACGATGTATCATAAGCCTATAAAAGAATTTTTAAAATTTGTGAAATATTGAAAAAATCATTTTTTTACAAGTTTACTTTAGAAGTTGGCTGTGCCATGAAATGTAAATATTTCCCGTTCTGTCACAAGTATCATACAAAATGACTTATGAATTGCGTTAAATGAAAATATGGGGCTCACAATTTCTCAAATGAAGAAAATTTGATATGCTTACACTTTATTTACAAACTCACAGTATTGCGAAAGTTGCATCTACTAGATATTTGGAATTGTATCCAGAGGGAGCAACCTTACAAAACATAATTACAGGAGAATTATTAATACTTTTTTGAATTATGGTGCATTTGAGAATAAGAGGAACAACTATGAACAAGATAACCATGATATTGATATGAATATCTTTAGTCTAATAGTAGTAAGTATTAAAAACAACCAGAACTAAAAAATAAAGCATCCATAATTAAGCATTATTAGGCAAATGCTCAAAGTGACGTCCATTTGCATTACGACACATTTCACAGTTCTTTAAAATCTTTCTCATAACTATTCCTAATGTGTTTCCGTTTAACAAGTTAAACGCTTCTCTAATTCTAGCTTCTAATTCATTCATCTCCAATGATGTCTGTTATGTTTGTTAAATACCCCACAATTAGTAAAACGGGTCTCGTCGGACCATATTACCAAATTAGGGAACTCAGGAACTTCTCTGTATTTTTTTATGTACCACTGGCAAAATGGCAATCTCCTATCATAATCACCTTCGCGAAGACCTTGGACAATAGTAGGCTTGTAAGGATGATATCCATGTTTTTTCAAAATTTGATGAACAGTAGACTTCGGGATGTTACTTTGATGCTGAACAGATCTTACAGATGTTGACGGACTTTCAGTTATTATATTAAGAACGTTTACGTCACGATCATGGTTATCTTTTTCATAGTGGTTCCTCTTATTCTCAAATGCACCATAATTCAATAAATTGGTAACAATTCTGTAATATGTTTTATGCGGCTGCTGTCTTTCTGGATATAATTCCAAATATCTGGTAGATGCAATTTCCGCATTACGGTGAGCTTGTAAATAAAGCGTAAGCATATCAAACTTTTCTTCATTTGACAATTTGTGAACTCTTTCCATATTTTCCTTTATAAAAACACTGACACGTAACTCTTTCTAAGCAGTTTTATTTGACACTTGTGACAGAAAACATTTCATGGCACAGCCAACTTCTAAAGTAAACTTGTAAAAAAAATGATTTTTTCAATATTTCACAAATTTTAAAAATTCTTTTATAGGCTTATGATACATCGTTGGAAAGAGAATTTTTAGCTTTAAAATATGATATAAAAATCCAATATGGCGACCATAAGAAATAGCAAAGTTGTGGTTCATAACAGAAAAACAAAGAGTGCATTGTAATTTTTATTTATGCCAAAATGTTCGTCTTTAAAAGTGTACTAATAATGTAAAATTTTTAGAAGTGTCAGATTAACCATTAGCGAGTTATTGGCCAAAAACAAATTCTTCGGTTTTTCGTTTTTTTCAAATATCTCGAAAAACAATTGACTCACGATAACTTTCAATGCAGATTTGAAATCAGCATAAAATTCTCTAAAACTTTCCCCATTTGAGCGTTTTCCTATCTTTTATAATAACTGAGATTCCTATGTAGAGACTCGAATTTTTGACAGTCTGTACACATAATTCACCATGCATTAAAAATGAAACATCCAAATTTTTAATAAAGGTCAGTATTATTTCTAATGAATATAATAAAATCATGTCATATATGAATACACCAAAGAAAAAAATTAGATACTAAGAAATCAAGATACAACGTAACGTACAGTAAAAAATTATTCAGTATCTGCTTCTTCTTCTGACATTTTTTCAAAACATTTCTGACACATTTTTTTAGTATGTAGGAGCAGACACAAACATTTATTGCACTTCTCACATGAGTATTGACTTTTACACTATTTTTTCATTTCTTTGTAGCAAGGTGCGCAATATTTTCTTTTGTTTCTAGGGATTGCTAGATCCCGCTAGATATCTCTACTACTACTAATTATTAATAAATAAATAAACATCCCTCCTTTTATGTAACGCCACTGTATAAAATTTTGGTCTTGAATAGTCTCTGAGGAAGATTCAGGACAAAATTGTGCTCAGTCATGACATTCAGACCAAGAATGACGTCATCGGTGATGTCGGCTACCAGCATGTCTTGTTGGAAAGTATTTGTTCCCAAACAAATATTTGCCACATGGATGCCTTTAACTGGTAGGACTTCCCCATTTGCTGTTTCGAGGATGAAGTTTTTATCTGGCTTCTGAATTCTACAGTGGGCTACGATGTCCGGCCTTACTATGGTATGACTTGAGCCAGTATCAAGGACCATTTCGCATTCCCGGCCGTATATTCGCCCTGGTACTACCAAGCTGTTGCCGTTGTTCTGCAGCCGGGTCACCTTGATCTTCATGGTTTGTGGGGCTTCGTAGCACCTCACCAGCTTTCGCCCCTCAAAGCTGGCTAGTTGGCGTTTCCCTGGTCCTGATCAGATGTGTTATTAGGGCATCGATTCCTGAGATGCCCTTCGCCACCGCAATTCCAGCATCGGATGGGTCTATGTCTGCTAAATGTGGCAGAGTCGGTATGATTCTGGTCGTTTGGCAAGGTGCTCAATAAATGTTGAACATTTTTCAGCAAAACCTCGATAGTTATGTTACTACTTTGTTCACCTGATCGATACCTAATTTGCCTTGCTCTGCCTTGACCTCGCCTGGATGCTTGTTGAGCAGGTTCAATTTCTAGCGCCTGCGCCAAAGCTTCAGAAATGGTTTTATTTCTAGCTAACCTCAACACCTGACTGATTTCAGGGTCTCGCAGTCCATCTATGAAGCTACTTACTGCTAATTGCTCTTGGAAATCTGAAGGGGCAGTGGGGTAAGCTAGCTTCACCATCCGTGCTATATCTGCCTCATATTGTTGAATATTTTCTTAGAAGCGTTGTCTTCTACCCTTTAGTTGAGCCTGGTAAACATGTTACATGTGGGCTTCACCATACCTCATTTCGAGTGCAGTTTTCAGCGTTTGATAATCGGTTTGGTTCTCATCAGGCATCGTTTTTAACATTTCCATAGCCTCACCTCTTAAAGCCACCGTTAATGATATCGCCTTTTCGCTCTCGGTCCAGTTATTTGCAATGGCAGTCGCCTCAAACTGCTTCGGGTATGTGCTCCGCATGGTACCTTTCCATCAAATGTTGGTGGCTTGACTTTCGAGGATGCAGAATTACCTTCAGCTTTAATAAATCTTGAGGACAGCTGAGTGAATTTTCTGTTGACTTCTTTCTGCATCTCTTCGACTTCACACTTCAACGTACTCACACTTTTTTTTCACAACTTGGACTTCGTCTTGCATCTATTCTTCAATTGATTAATTTCCTGTTCGACAGTTTCCTCAAAATCTTTTAATTTTTCTTTCATTAGCTCCTCTAACTATCTATTGTTTTCCTCTAAACTGTTCTTTAGTTCTTCTTGGTTATATTTCATCCCACTTTTTAATGTGTCTTGATTATTTTTCAAGTCGTCCTTCATCTCGGTCTTTAATTTTGCGTGGTTCTTCTTTATCTTTTCTTGGTTGCTCATTTTTATCGATGTCGATCTGGTAACTGGCATTCACTTACTATTTGACAATTTCTTTTTGTCGTGGAACGTCGCACTTCTGACACCAATGTACTACTTGGTTAACCTCCAAATAGATTTAAACTCAAACTCTCCGACAAAACAACCGCAATCTTTATTGTCTCTAGATATAATTGTAATCACAACTGCCAAACAATATTAAATCATCACGTTGACGTTTCAATATATCACGCACGAGCTTTCAGATTGAACTGCCTCCCCAGCTGAATCCGCGGGTATTTATATATTTTTTTAAGCTTCCGGAAGGTTCGAGAGTACTCTTTTCTAGTTCCGGATTACAATGGAATGATTCTTTCACTGAGACGAAAAATCGGGATGAGAAACGTCAACCCAAAGATTTTACACATATTAAATTACAAACAATAAGAACTAAATTAACGAAATAGATAAGCTTATAAACAAGGTAGGTGAGCTTCCGTTACAATATCCTTTACATTCACCAACCGTATAATTCGCAAGAGGTCTTTGCCTGTTTCGATAAGGATGGCGATAAAAATGATAGCTCGCCTTCTAATTGGGTAAGAATTGGCCGTATGCTGCCAATAATATACCAACTCTCACAGCTCCAGTGACAAATTATACCCACCAATATAAATTCAGAATCCGATTTCAAGATACTATTATGAGTGTCACCGACTGGTACAAGATGAAGAGCGCAAATGTCGATATTCCCTTTAATACACCATTTCAAAAACCCACCATTATTCCTAAAGAGTGTATTTCACAATCAGTATCTGGTTTGTTGTATTACATACATACATACTACATCATACGTACATCGTTAGACTTGTTGTTCGTAGAAAAAATTAGCAAAATACAATTATGTGAGCCTTTTATTCGACCCAGCACTGGACCAAAGCCGAAGACTTACAATATGCCATCCGAAATCTCAGCATTCAAAAGTTTTGTCGAGAAATGTTTGCAGCCGGTATGAAAAGCTATTTATTCGATATTAAAATGTTTCTACCTCCTGAATATATCAAAAAATTAAATATTGTAGAAGAAGATTTAATAAATACAATATTAAATTTCCACTTTAGTTTTATTTACTATCCGCCCATGAGTCTACTACTACTACTACTACTACTACCTGTTAATAAACAAATGCAACGCCACTGATAAAATTTCAATTTGCTAATATAGGTCTATACGCTTATCTCATTTCTTGCAGATATGTAACATCCGTTAGCGTGCTGATAAAGAAAATCTGTTGGTGAGCCGATAAGAAATAGTATTATTTAGATTTAAAATTTTAAATATTTAATTTTTACACGATGCTCTTGGCTTTGCACCCAACCAATTAGGCACTGGTACACGTGATCTGCCAAAAAGACATAAGACCTGCTGATCAATAACCAGGTGGTCAATAACTGAGGTGTCAACTACTGGGTTCACAATCATTGGGACTCGTGACGTTAGGTCGCCATCTTGACGAAGGGTGCTCTTCTGCAGCCCCAGGGGATTCTTCACCTACGGGGATGCTACAAGAAGTCTGGTTCTTCACCCCAACGATAATAACCAGCAGCTCCTTGCTCTTGCCCGCATTCTGGCCATCAGCAGCAGTCCCTTGCTGCTGTCTTTGTCTCTCGATTTTTATTACCAGGTCGCAGCACCCCTTAACGTCCAGCACGGCTGTCTGCTCCTGGGGGTACTAGGGCAAGTACCAGGTGCATCTGCTTCTTTGTTCTCCGACTGGTCATTCCGTGTACTGCCTTCAGAGGGAGCCTTGGTCGATGAAGTCCTTCTTGATGTCTCTAGTTCTGAGACACCAGTGGGGATTCCTCGAATTACCACACGTAAGATCCAATCCTCTTGCATGGAGTACTTGTGGTACTCTTATTTTTCTTCAGTCAGCAGGATTGTTAACTTCCTGTGGTCATCCACAGAATCTGGAGTAATCGTTACACCGCCGTTTATAAGTTTTGCTTTTGTGAAGGCAACTCCGCGTCTATTTGAGGTCCTGCACTGTTAGGTACCGACGATGGGCGACTGCTTTCCGTCTCAGGTGAGGCATCCGAAGCCTCCATCGGAGTCGAGCTCCAACTCAGTCGCTATCCTTCTTAGCGAAAACCTCACTGTTTGTTGTTTTGCACAACCACTTCCTACGCACTAGCCCTGCATTGTCTTAGTACAATATGGGGCCTCCACTTAACTATGTGACCACTGTCTGTACACCAACAGACAAGTACGCTTCGCACTCGTCGCCAAGATGTTAAAAGCAGGTATTAGACGTTTTTGGAGTTCGGTTAACGATAAAAATCTGATTTTTTTAATGGGGGAGGTTTTCGATTATTTCTTATCCAATGGAAATATTTTCAGGTTTGTATCACTCCCGGTTATACCGGAAATAGACCACACCAAGGATTCGAGAAGTATATAATGGTGCAGTTCTGCAAACATACATCATTAATCAGCATGATTTCATCACTTAATTATATAATAAATGCTACCAACCGCAAGAAAAAAATAAACGACCTCACTTCCGCAAGTAGACCACAACTTCGTTATTTCAAATGGAACACCTGTATATTATTGCATATTTGAATTCTATGATCAATTTCAGATAGAGTTTCATTAAATGCTCTTATTTGAAAACTTAACCGTTTTCGAGATATTTATTGGTTTTATAAAAAATGTGACGGATACTTCCCGATTTGCACAGGTAGGAAGTGTCACGTTAGTGCCCGAGGTTCGGTTTCTCTTTTTACTTTGCCTCGGGCGCCAGTTCCTGGTTACAGTGTAGGAACACCACTACTCAGGTAGCTACAGTGAAGATACGGTACGCCAGGTCGGTCGATAGGGAAAATTAGACTTCACACAACAGATAGTAATAATACATCAATAAACCTTTTATACATATATTGTCTCTAGACCTAACATTTACAAATCTAACTTACTAATCCTGGACACGTCTGCTTCTTCCGGGTGGTCGGTGAAGACTCCTCTCTGTATCTGCTGTTACTTCCTTTCGATGTCTAACTGGGCTTAGACATGCGCAGAACGGTGGTCAGGAACTTAGTAGATATTTCGAAGTAGTAGACAGCAGGTAGTGAAATTCTACTAAGTGCCAACCTTGTGGACTCTGACAGATTTACTCACTTCTTCTCTGGTAGTAGGAGCGGTAGCAGACAGGACTTCCTCGTAGGCTGGACGGCTGCAGACTGAATAACGGAGTCGTTCTCAGCTGGATAAGGTACCAGAGAGAACTCGGACAGGCGCAGAAGTGAAATTATCGACTTTGAACATTTACCAAATTATTCCACTTAGAAAACTTTAGCTACCTTATTCTAATCGACTTAGAATAATTTTGGATCTCTAGATAGCAGGTGATGAATTTTTACCAAGTGTCCAGACCTGCGCGGTACTTACTTCTAGCTGGTGCTGGTAGCGGTGGTAGGCAGGACTGCTTCGTGTGCTGGACGGTGGTAGCCTGAATAACGGAGTCGCTGCTCGCTGGATATGGTTCTATGAAAACCTCGGACATGCGCAGAAGTGGAATTTTGGACTTTGGCTATTTTATGCTTGTACACTACTAAATCTGAATTAATCACAAGTCCCCACGGTCTTGTGGACTTTGAAGAATATTCGGTTTGGTCGAAAAGATCGGCTAAGTATAAAATTTTTTTTATACTTAGAAAAATTTCACTCTGTCGAATTTACTGACTTGTAATCGTCTACTCACTTTCTTGGTTAGCAGCGGTGTAGATGGACAGGTCTTACTTCGATGTCAGGCGGGCACAGACTGAATGTCTGAGTCGCAGCCAGCTGGATATGGTTCTACGAAACCCTCGAGCATGCGCAGAAGTGAAATCTCGGACTTTGTATATTTTATACTTATACACTACTAAATTGGAAATAATCACAAGTCCCCACGTTCTCGTGGACTCTGAAGAATATTCGGTTCAATCGACAAATCGTCTAAGTCACAATTTATTTTTAAACTTATAATAATTTCACTATTTCCAATTTACGGACTCTGAAAATATTTGATCAGGTAGACAGACGGCGAAAAATATACAAGTCCCAATTTGTTTTGATACTTAGGAGAATTTCACAATGCCGATTTTTATACTTGTAAAATATTTCTTACTTACTTGAGGTACCAGTCTGCATATAAGGACTGGCGGTGATGTCTTAGTGCGGCTGGATTTTCGGACGGCGGCTCAGCAACTGAACTCTTAGCGCGTGAAATTTCCTATGTCCGCGTGGACAATAAAAGATGCGCGCGCCCTTGGCTTCTACTTCAGACGTCGAAATAATACATTTTGTGTCGGGTATAGTTCTTTTATTTACGGCGTTGTATGGGTGACTTATTTACAGGTAACATATTATTTTTAAATGGCGAAATGAAATGTACTTCATTACAAAAATAAGAGGGAAATCGGTAATCTTTGAAAAGTAATATCTCGCTCTGTATAAAACAACATTTGTTGAAACATAAACTGATAAATAAGGAAGCCTCCGGCTCCCGAACAATTTATTAAGTGTTTCCGAAAAAATGTACCGAGTGTGTAAAATTTGCTGTTCAGTAAATAAAAGTTCAATGCCCAATATTTCGTCAATTGCAAATGTAACACCCTGTATTTTATTTCAGCAGAAGATGTAGAAATGAATTCTGAGTCGATTGGTATTAGCATTCTCTATACCTAAAATTAATTCATAATTTTGAAGTTATACGACGTTCCTCAAAATATTATCTAAAATTACACAAATCTGCATAGATAGCCGTGAATCACACAGCTTATAATAATTAAGAAACAATAATATATTTTCTTATGGGTATTAACCCTTCTCAAAATTTCCACATACTTTTGAGTAGTTAAATTCTCCTCGTAAACTGGATTTGATTATCGATTAATAAACAGGAAACGTTAAAACTAAACTTATTCTGAAAATTTGATTCTTGTATTACATGAGGATTTTCTTGTGCCTAGTAGTGTAAATGCCGTTTATTTCAAAGTCCTTCTTTAGAAAATTTGACTTCATCAGCCCAAACCTTTTTAAAAAGTTAGGATTCTCCTGACTATTTATTAAAATTGTTCACAGAATTCTGCCCGCTTGAGCTTTTAATGATTGCATTTTTTTAAACGAATGCATTGTGTTTTTTTTTCACAATTCTCTGAACGGAAGAATAAGATACAATTTAGTCATTACTTGGCACTGTCAAATTGATCCTTGTGGATTTGCATGAAGGTAAGCAAATACGTTTACTTCATTATTTTCATTATTTATAACTGGCTCAGAATCGATTTTTCTGATTTCATTTTAACAAAACTAAGAAAATTAGACTTCATTCTTCGGAACTTATTATTGGTCATATGTGGTATATTTGGGTAATTCTCATTGAACTTTCTACATGTTCTACTAATAATTTGTCTATTTTCTCCATAAATAAGCAAATAAATCTAATATTACACTGTTTGTATAAGCAGTCATAACTTTATAAAAACAATGGCGTAAAGAAATGGAAAAATTGATACTGACGTTTGTAATGTGAGAATCTGAGATATCAGAAACTATTGTTTTCATTGCCTACGATTTATAATAAATTACACCGATAACTTCTGTGAACGACCTGTAATAAATTTTCAAGATCTCAACTTTTAAAAAGGATTATTTAGTATTGGGAATGCTAAATATGTACATACAAAGAACAGTAAATATATTATTGTTTAGTAATTATTATAAGCTGTGTACTCACGGCTATATATGCAGATTTGTATCCCAGATAACACAAACCTATTCCTAGAATATACCTAAATTATTCTGAAGGAAGATTGGAATATTATATAGATAAATTTTGGGAATATTTGTAGAATATCGAAAAGTACACACTTTTCTATATCTAGAGAATATTCCTAAACTTATTCCAAGAATAATCCACAAGATAATACAAGAATAATTATAAAATATTCAAATAATAATCGCAGAATAGTCCCAGAATAAGGCAACAAATATTCCGGGATCACCAAAAATGACGCAAGGAATATAAATATATTATATACCTAGATAATTATAGATTATAAATATTTATATAGATTATTCTTAGATTCATTTTTGGTTAGGACGTATTTAATCCTGGAATATTTTTTTAGGCGGAAGATATTCAAAAAGAAAAACTTCGCCGAAACCTCCATTTAACCAGACAACAATTTTTTCTCTGGGTCGTGACTTGAGGTGTATTGCCACCTACGAAAAGCACTGTCGTTTACAACTCGAACACTGGACAGCGGTGCTGCTCCCGGTGTCATCATGCTACTCGCAAACTACGTAGTTTCTGCCTATTAGGCTTCGTCAGTACGAGATAAGCACAATGACTAGAGATGTGTCGGTATTTGAATACCGCGATTTTGGAGCGGTATTTTAATGGAACCGTTCCATCACGTTCCATATTAACGAAATAACCAGTTACTGAGTAACGATTGTGCTGTACTGGAAACACAGATTTCCTGTTTATTTTAAGAAATCCGTGACTGGTAAAGAACAAAAAAAATAAATAATATGCCACTGCGCGGTATTTTGTCGCGGTATTTTGTCGCGGTATTTTTCTGGATCTGTCGTGAAAGTAACGCGACAGAAGAGGAACCGGTATTCCCATCTCTAACAATGACACCACAGGCAGCAAAGACACTTAGAGAAGTCCGTCAGCATTCTGCTGGTAGGACATAAGTGTCTCCACTCAGCGGCAGAATCGCAAACTATAAAAGCCCGGCTAGGCTGCACTACTTGAAAACAAGTGTGTTTCTGGAGGCGGAAGATATTCAAAAAGAAAAACTTCGCCGAAACCTCCATTTAACCAGACAACAATTTTTTGTCTGGGTCGTGCTTGAGGTGGTGAGTAGCATGATGACACCGGGGGCAGCACCGCTGTCCAGTGGTAGAGTCGCAAACGACAGTGCTTTTCGTAGGTGGCAATACACCTCAATACACCTTGCTACGTTTCATAATATTTTACAAAAAATATTACAAAAATCAAACGCATAATATATTCTCCTAGAAATATTAAACACATATTTCTTCTGTATATATTGCTGGTTAGCTGCTGTAATAGACATTTCTCGAATATTATTTTCAGAATGTTTTATAACACAACCGCAAGTCTTGGTGCAATTTCACAAAAAAATATTTTATGAGAATATTAAATGCATATTTTTTGTGCATATAGTGCCAGCTTTAATAGATATTACTCGAATATTTTTCTCATAATATTTTATAACGAATATTACGAGAATATTCTATAAAAGAACGCAATATATTAACTCTATAGTAAATATTACTGGAATATTAGATTCATAATATTCTATAACTAATATTACAAGAATATTCTTTTAAGAATACACTATATTAACTCTATAATAAATATTACTGGAATATTAGATTCATAATATTCTACAACTAATATTACAAGAATATTCTTTAAAGAATACAATATATTACCTCTATAATAAATATTACTGGAATATTATATTCATAATATTCTATAACTTATATTTCAAGAATATTCCATAAAAGAATGCAATATATTAACTCTATTATGAATATTGCTGAAATATTCTATTCATAATATTCTAAAATGAATATTTTAAGAATATTATATAAAGTGTATATTTATTATAAGCATATTACTGGAATGTTGACAATGAATAATCATTTTAGAAGATTTACAGATTATTCCATAAATAATTTGTGCTATCTGGGATAATTGTATATTTTAAGGAACGTCGTATAACTTCAAAATTATAAATTTTAGGTATAGGGAATGCTAAAACCAATCGACGCAGAATCCATTTCTACATCTTATGGTGAAATAAAATATAGGGTGTTCTATTTGAAATTGACGAAATATTGGGCATTGAACATTTATTTCTTGAACTGCATATTTTACACACTCGGTACATTTTTAGGGAAACACTTAATCTATCGTTCGGGAGGCTTCCTTATTCATCAGTTAATATTTCAATAAATTTGGTTTTATACAGAGCCAGATATTACTTTTCAAAGATTACCCAATTTCCTCTCACTTCTTATAATAACACTAAATATCTCAAAACCGGGTAAGTTTTCAAACAAGAGCCATTTAAAGAAACACTATCTGAAATTGACCGTAGAATTCAAATATGCAATAATATACCATTTGAAATAACGAAGTTGTGGTCTACTTCCGGTATAACCGGAAGTGTGGTCGTTTATTTTTTTCTTGCGCTTGGTAGCATTTATTAGATCATTGATGAAATCATGCTAATTAATGTATGTTTGAAGAACCACACCATTATATACTTGTCGAATCCTTTCCTATATCGACCATTATGTAAATC
Source organism: Pogonocherus hispidulus (assembly GCA_963924545.1). Taxonomy (NCBI): domain Eukaryota; kingdom Metazoa; phylum Arthropoda; class Insecta; order Coleoptera; family Cerambycidae; genus Pogonocherus; species Pogonocherus hispidulus. Next base: position 56,749,498 of record OZ004693.1, read on the forward strand.
GACATCCTTTCCAATAACCAAAGTACCATAATTAATTTCAACCATTATCGACCCACCATTCACTACACATTTGTTTGAAATGAAACGTCCAGTTATAAATGTTCATCGAAGATGTGCTTCACATTAAGATCATCTTGTCTGAAGGGGATAATATTACAATTGTCCCTAATCAACTGTGTCGGTATTTTCGAATAAGTTTGACAGAGATAGGTAGCGTCGATGTTTTTGTTTCTACACATGGAATAATATTCACGTATCTTATTCTGTTTATCGCATGCAACATCATCATTGTCTTTATATGTAAAATATCCAACGCTTTTAACTTTGTTTATAATTGTGTGCAGTAACTGGTATTTGGGCTGGTATAGTGATTTTGAGTATACGTATACATTTTCAAATTCTAATCCATTATAATGGCATAGAAGCGATAATAAATTTGACGTTGGCCTTGCCACAACCACTTGGTCCACAAACTATAGCTCTAAAAGAGTTTGGCAAGAGTTTACTATATTTCACCACACCGGTTTGACTATATTCAATTAAATGTAAATTTTCAATCGGTAACATCTATTGTTCAAAGATTGTTGCTCTAAAAGAGTTTGACAAACGTTTATTATATTTCACCTCACCGTTTTTACTATATTCAATTAAATGTAAATCTTCAATCGATAACGTCTGTTGTTCAAAGATTTCCCAGTAAACAATCGTGTGATTTCAATATCTCCTGTATATACTTTATAGAGCGCATAATTACGTACTATACTTATGTACAATAGACAGCCTAAATATATACTTTTTTTAACATATCGTGCGCAATATACCAGGTACATAAAATTGTTTTTATTTCCGGTACGACTAATTATATTTGTAATTATATTACATATCAAGGTGTATGTAACTGTATATAATCATACATGGTATGATAACAAAATGCTGTTCCTTGGATGTAGCCGCTATATCATTAGTATTAATCATGTACATACAATGAATATAAAATGTTTCGCGTCAGATATATTTGCATGCCATCATTAATATAATGTAATGTATGTACCACAAAAGAACTTGCTGGTAAATATATCGAATTGTACATCCCCATTTTGGTCTTGACGTTGATCATTATCTAAATTCCGTGCGTGATCTCCATTTACAACGATTTTCCACTTTCCAGCGGTTCAACGTTTAAAAATATTGTCCGTTTTGGCATTTATTTTGGGTGAAATAAGTAAGGTAAGATTATGCGAATACTTAAGTATATTTTACGTAAAATAAAACAATACTGTAGGTACCATATATGATTTATTAGTGGAGGTTTCAAATGTCTGTGAATCAAGATAATTTCGCTAATAGTTAAATAATGTGATATATGTTCGTTCGTAAAGACGACATGTACGTTTTTTGGTATATAAAAACTAAATTATAGTTGTCTAGTTAAGTATATATTTTTTTGCGTTTTTGAGTATGTTTTCTCACTACAAGTACAAGCATAGTCGGCTGGATCAAGTCGCCTGGTCCCGGCTCCTTTTCGGAGCAGGTGACATGATTTAGCCAGAGTTAGCCGTTTATGGTACAAGGACAAAGTGCATCTACAGAGGATTTGTGTTTGAAATGTTGTTTTTTTATATAACACTAACAATTATTATTATTATTATTATTATTATTATTATTATTAGTATTATTATTATTATTATTATTATTATTATTATTATTAATGTCTAAAATATTAATTATTTGATTATGGAATCTAGAGGGAAACATATTCTGAAATTACTGCATGATCGGATCCTAATAATAACTAATGGAATAAATTCATCAAACGGAGTTGAGGAAAATGTTTATAAGCTTTTGAGGTTATGAAGGTTCACTTTATTTTTTATTGTAGATTTGAAATATGAGTTTACTGCAAATAAGAATATAGACGGCGGTCAGCTAGCTAGGTATAAAATCTATCAAAACTATACAGTATTCAGCAAGATAGAGCAATTCAATATAGTACAAAGCGATCTATTACAAATAGAAACAGTTCTCAATAATGTAACGCAGGTGGAGGCAATATTCAGCAGTGCACCTCTAACGAATACAGCGGTAATACTCAAATTGGCTTTGTTATATAAAGCGAGCTAACTTTTTTGTTTCCAGATAGTATGGAAAGTAGCGATGAGGATGATGTTTCACCAAAGAAAACCCGAGAGCTCTCTAGAAAACCGCATCGTTTAAGAAACTAACAAATACTATAAACATAAAAATCAACCTTTGTGATAATGCAAAATTCGCAAATGATGTGTGTCGTAATTTTCTCTGTAATTAAGATTAAATGCTCGGTTTCTATTTTTTTTTGGACGTTTAACGTTTTTTTTGTCAGATTAAAAATTAAGAATTGAGATATAGAAGCAATAATTAAGTGTTAAAAATATTAATGTTTTATAGTAAATATTTTGTTATAGTTGTTAACAAGTTATAATAAATCCAGTTCTTTAGTTTATGATATTTACACTATGATAGTTAAACGTCTTTAACATACTTTTGTAGTAGCTACTTGTAATGGTGTAGCGGCACTTTATTTATAGCAATACTTAAATGAAATTTAAAAAGTATATTTCAATCTCTTTTCGACACTTTCCCACGGTAAAGGGTACCTATATTATCTTGAAAACAGATATTTAGAAGATAATGGGCCAATCTAAACTAGAGGTAGACTTGGTCCTAAAAAATAAAGTTTGATAAAAGTAATATGTTAAATGAAGTCTTTGTAGCCTAATAACAACAATAACAATATTCAAACCCATGTTATACCTATCGTTCAAATGTATTACCCTTATGGTATACTCTTTTGGTCATATCTATGTGATTAAAGATATCCCCTTTAATCACTCACTGTACCAATCTGTGGAAGTGATTCTATTAAAATCTACAAAATATATGTAAATAAGGCTCAACTTAAAAAAGGTGGTGGAGTGGAGGTTACATTGTGAATTTCATATCGGTAGTTATTGTTTTAAATAAAAATTGACCCGTCAGAAATGTTTGAAACGTTCTGTTTTTGTGACGTCTTCATCATGTTTTTACATGTTGTTATATGGGATATACATGATATTTTTATGTGTCGTTTTTACGTGTCGCAAACGTTACGTTTTTTTTGTGACCTTTTTACGCGTTGCAAACGTTACGTTTTCGTAACCTTTTTACACATACGTACGACTAAAATTTCACTAACTGTATTATATTCAAAATCTAAATAGGTACTAATATTTCTTTGATGGGTACCAAACTTGAAGACCACTTAGCCAAGGGCCAGAAGGGCATTAATCCCTTGGAATCAGCCTGTCGCAAAGAAGATATTTCCTATTCGCAAAACAAATCCTTGGAAGATAGACATAAAAGTGACTATGAGCTTGAACAGCGAGCTTGGGATTTGTGCGACAAATGTCTAGCTGAAAATCTCAGCATTCAAAAGTTTTTCCGAGAAATGGTTGCCGCAGACATGAAAAGCTATTTATTTGATAGTAAAATCTTTCTGCTTATAGAATATATTAATAAATTCAATCTTGTAGAAGATTATTTCCACTCTACTTTTATTTACTATTATTATTATTATTTTTATCTACAGTCGAAATAGCTCAGTTGGAAAAGCGGTAAAGTGAAAATCCATAGGTCCCGCGGGTTCAATTCCCGGTTTCAGTATATGCACCACGCATGATTTTTCTATACATTTTTTTAATTAAATTTATCTGGTTCACCCTGTACATTAACTTTCTTGGTGGTGGGTTGCCCACTCCCTGTATACTAAATATTTGAATTTACCGCCAGACTACAGAGGTCTCTTGCTTGCGCCCATGACAGCTCTTGCTTTTGCTGCTACGTTTGAATTTACCCGCTAATTTCTGACATATTTGAATTTAATGCCAGACTGCAGAGACCTCTTGTCGTCGCCTAACGCAAACAGCTACGCCTCTTGCGGCCGTCTGGAACTATTAGCTCGGATGCGGCTAGTGACGTCAGGCCGCCATCTCGACGAACCTACGTCAGGGTGCTCTTCTGTAGCCTCTGTGACACTTACACCTGTGGGTATGCCTCTGAAGTCTTCGTCTTCACTCCCAAAGACACTAACCTGCAGCTCCGTGGTCTAGGTCCAAGGACGGTACACAGACAGGGTAGCTTAAAACGGCAAATCTGTCAGCCCCAAGGTCAAACTGTGTGACGTTATCACGCATGATTCCGTACGGGTTTGCCCTATAGGACGCATTATAAATCAAGTGACTCTTTTTTATATTTTCTTTCATAACTCTTATTATACACGTTGGGCAATGAAATTGGATACTACCTTTTTTAAAGTAAATTTAATGGCGAAGAAAATCATATATTTTCGAAAGTAACACAATAAAAAATAACCAAAATCGGAGGATATGAGGCTTAGTGTATAAGCATCATTCACTCATTTGAAATTCATAATTAGTTTTACTGTTATAAATACTGAGATTGTTTTATATGCGCCCGGCGCTCAAATTTGTGAAAGGTAAGTATACATATTATTTTCTCCCTACCCACCAAAAAATTCTAGGTAATTTCGTAAATAAAATAAAATTATAAAATAAAAATTCCTGAATACAATGAGGATCTAAGCTGTGTGAAAGTGCAAGCTTTATATTTTTGACACTGACGTAGTTTTCCACTCAACGCCAAAACACTACACTAACACTCGACGCGCGTTTCGCCAGCCAAGTAGGCATCATCTGGAGATGATTAAAACTGTTTTGTTGCTTTAAGGGTCCATTCTCTGTAGATTTGACAGGCATGAATGTCGGGTCGGATTGAGAGGATGGGTGGCCGATAAGTGGAGACTTATATATTCCAACTATCGAATTATTAAGATTTCGGAGGTGCACGTAAAGCCGAAGTAAAAGGGCACATGGAAATAAAGTTAGCCCTCATTGCAAGGGTACCGGATTTGTCTTGTAATTGCAACAAAATTTATTTTTAATGTTATAAATTATATATCAACGGAAAGATCAAAAGATAAACTAGATCCATATAGTAGCAAATTTTTGTTTAATACATGTATTTTAGAGAAAATAATTTTTGAAAATACGCTATTTTAGTACAAGATTGTTTGTCTGGAATTTTAAAAATAAAAAGAAATACCAAAAATTACTACTATAGGGACTTAGATTAAAGTCGAACGCCGATTTAGGGCTTATTTCGACCTAGTGAATGGACTCTTAATCCAAGTAAGTTTTTTCTGTACAGTTTCTCTGAATGTCTTAGATTAAAGTCTTATCTTTCAATACTTTTTTACTAAAAGTCGCTATCTTTTATAGTTTTCTTATAATTAGACACGAGCCGACGGCCGATTAAGGGCTTATTTCGACCTAGTGAATGGACTCTTAACCATTTGTTTTCATGATTAAAACTGTTTTTTGACGAGAGTGAGAGTTTTAATCATTTCCAAATGATGCCAACTTGGTTGGCCAAGGCAACCAAATTGACTACGTCAGCTCCTTCTAGTGGTTTGAATTGTTGGTTCTGCACTCGTTCTTTTTACTGTTAACCTGATGTTCACTGTCAGTAGTAATAATTTTTTGGAAATTCCTTGTATTTTTCAAATTATTAAAACGGGATTACACAATGCAATAAATCGATTTTAAGTTTTTTTACTCGAAAACGGCACATACTACAACAAAAAGTCAAGTGAGCTTTACTCTTCCAAATTGAACAAGAATTTCCAAAATTTCATTTTAAGAAAAATCAGTGGCGTATAATTTTTTTTTTCTAAAATTATCTACAGATGTGACTGTGTCCACGCCATTGATGAAACTGAAAACACCATTTTTATCACAAAACGTGAATTGGTAAAATTTTCTTGTTTTTTAAATAATTTTTTTTTATTTTTTAAATCTTCTATTGGTAAAATATTTCAGGCAGTTTCCGCAATATTAATAAATTTGCATTTTTTAATTAGAAATTACAGAAACTACAGAGACACAAAGTCCTTGCCCTTCGGAAAACAATGAAATATTATATTTAAGTCTTTTCTTTCTGGGACTAATTCGTTATTATTACAGGAAGCAACAGCACAAATACGTCCAGGCATTGTTCCTAAAAAAATGTAAATGAAATTCCTTAAAATAATTCTGATCTATGAAGATTACTTACCTCACTAAAGCAACTTTTAAAACACTAGAAGTCTATTAGATTATGTCCATATGAAAGTAAGAAACCGCCAAAACGCAAAAGTTTGATTGGGAAGCACAAAGGCCAAGTTTCTAAATCTAAAAAAAAAGAATGATATTTCACATTAACAAACGCTACAAAAATTTTTATTTCTCAATACCCTACTTTTATAAACACGCCGATTAAAAACCACAAGAGATAATCACACACAAATCAGATAATCGAAAACCTTTAAAAACTGGAGCAAATACACAGTTTCTTACGGAGAACTTACAATTTCAGCATGCGTACTGACGTCATTGACATTTCGGCAGTCCGCTAATATTGCAGCATAAGAAACTTGGAAACTAGGATAGCTTATTTCCATAAGCTATCCTGTCTGTCTAGCGTTCTTGGTCTAGGTCGAGTGCAACAGGCCATCCAGCTCAATGACAGTTCACTTCCGGTGTAGAACTTTTGCTACAACCGGTCGGAAACAAGTAGCGCAGAGAGAGGTTTGGTGCATGTGTATCAATGGAAACTATTTTTCGCCTGTCCTATATTTTCCACGAAAAAATATGAAGAAAGAATTAACCGACTATACACCTGCAGGAACCTTATTCATTGCTCAGGAGTCCGGCTGGATGACTGATCTAGTATTTTTACAATGGCTGCAACATTTCCAGAAATATGCTAAGGTATCTCCCTCGTTATGTTAATCGTGTCGGACATAAGTGTCGTGCCGGTCAAGTCATAAATATCTTAATGCTCTTGTGTACCCCAAAGAAAATGGCATTGTGGATTTCTGTTGGCCGCCTCACTGCACACATCGGATGCAACTACTCGATGCTGCATTTTTTGGACCACTCAAAACCTATTATGACCAAGAAATAACCAAATGACTCAAAGCTCATCCTGGTCGAGTTGTGACATAATTTCAGATTGGTGGTCTGTTAAATGAAGCGTATGGAAACCCAGCTACTGTTCATAACGCTACTTATGGAATTGCCAAAACAGGTATGTGCCCTGACAGTTCCTGTATGTTTCAAGCATTCCCTGTATGTTACAAGCATCTGAAACTACAAACATTGTATTTGATGATAGTGTCCAACAAGCTGCAAACATTCTTACTGATGATAATGCGCAACTTGGACATTCTGCTTCCGCCATAGAACCTCCCCTCGCCATTCCTACTGCGGCTCAGATAAACCCAACTACTGATGTTTCAATTTTGGTTACTCCAGCTGATTAAAGTCCAGTTCAGGTGGGACCATTTGTTTCGGGCCAGGCAAAAAGAAAGCCAAGGAAACGTCAAGGCACTTCTGTCCTAAACTCCACTCTAAATTTGGAAGAGGCCAAAGAAAAAAGCAAACCGAAAGTAAAAATTCCAGAAGAAAGAAAAAGGGGATAACAAGGTCCTTACAGAATCCGAGTCAGAAACAGAAAAGGAACTTTTTTCTCCAGAATAAAAGTAATAAAAAAAATTAATTATAATGCGAATAAGTAAGAGTTGATGCCTTAAAGATTGTTTCTCTTTTCAGATAATTGCCAAGAATAAACTATAACATCGATCGAAATGATCACTCCAATAGGATTAAAAAATTAATTCGAGAGCGAATTAAAGTGTCAGATTGCCCGTGTGAGCATTCATCGGTGTTTAAAACAAATAAACAGACGGCCCCCGGACGATGATATCACCTCCTCATCAATTACCAGCCCTCGACGTGCTTTTATAGGTGTTTATAGTTTATAGTTATTGTGATAATATTAGGTCCACATATGTGACAGCTCGAAACTCGAAAAGCAGATTATTATTGAATAAACAGTCGTTTAAGATAGACCGGGCAGAAAGTTGTAACTTCAGAAATAAAGATTTGTTTTGGGCCTTTAGAACAATTTTATTAGTTTAATATTCCCTAAAATCTAATATATATGTATATATGTATGTATGTACCCAGACATCAAAATATATTCCTGAAACGTTACTGGAATATTGCTACTGGAATAATCGATTATTCCTAGAATCATCCGCGATTATATATATGTACCGCGGAATATTCTTAGAATCATCTAGTGGGAAATTCCTGCATATTCTTATAATATTCCTTGAAGTTATTCCTAAAATATTTAAATTCTAGGAATAGATCAAGAACAACATAAAATATGTAGCATATCTACGGTATAAACTGAGAATATTCTTAGAATATTTATATATTCTAAGTCATAACAGACACCAAAACAAACAATTTTTGTTAATAAACTCATGTCTCCAAAAGAAATGTTGAGACCCTGAAACAAATTGGATTTTTAATGTTCCTTTCCACTACATATAAAGTTGGATATAAACAGTTAATATCTGTATAGGACACTCCATTCTATATATTGCTTTATCAGTAGTTTATTTTCATTGTTAATAAATTAACAGAATATCTAATTTTCACTTTTATTTTTGTCTTGACAATAAGTAAAAATTTTCTCACAAATAAAAGACGAATGGCTCCTTATATTGTGAACATTGGTTTATTAACAAATATTGCTGGTTTTGGTGTCCTCAATAACACTCTCAAATTAATCACTATCTTTTTGGGACATCCCGCTTGCTATAAATAAAAGAGACTAGATATCAACTAGATATATTTACCTTCTTATTGTGAGATCCGACTGCTGGCTCTCTGTCTGCTTGTCCTCGAATTGAACCAATCGGTTCACTTATTTTAAATTATAAGGATACATTAAATTATAAGGATTCACAAACTAGAAAGTTAATAAATAAAGGGAATACAGGCATTCTCAGAGATGTTTGTATCTGGAGAACGTGAGTATTTTAGATTATTCGCATAGCGTGTGGAGGGCTACCTTCGCCTATTCTTTTCGCTTTCCACTGACTATCAGTAAATTAGAATGAAGTCAAATGTTTATTTAAGAATCCGACCAAATATTATATAACAAAAGGCGTGTTGTTTTATTCATCGATCAGTCGTGCACATCCATCAAAAACCTTTTCCCTCTCTTTCGTTCCTTTGACTAAGAAAAGAGAGGGAAATAATTTTCGATGGATGAGCACGACTCATCGAAGAATAAAACAACACGCCTAAATTATAGCAATACAGTTTTGTGACCAGCATTATTTAAAATAATAGCTTTTTGTTTACATTGGTGACCAAGCATTTAATCCAATCAGAAATTAGCATGTGACATTATCACCTAAATTGTTAGTGTTTTTATGACCATAGTTTTTTGGGTGGCTGTTCTACCTTTTTAAATGTTAAATCATTCAATTGTTATAATATATAACAAATAGACAAGCAATTACTTATCTATACATATTTGATCGGAGGTTTTAAGACAAACATTTTCTGAAATCATATTAAGATATAATTTAATGAAGCATATTGCTTAGGCAACCAACAGTAACAATATAATGTTAAATAGTATGTACTTTTTCTCGTTTTTTCGAGAAAAAACTTTTATATTGTTGTTAACTGCCTAGGTAATTTATTTTCAAATTTTCCATTAATTTATTTCCTACAAATATCACTAATCGACCAACAAACTGATCTCTGCACAACCGATTTCTGTCTGTGTTCAGTTACAACTATAAATGAAAAAATCTGGATGAAATAATGTAAAAAATACACCCTATGTCTAGATTATGAGATCTTTTATTAGAAACAAAAAGACGTTACCATACAACATAATTATTATTAATTAGGTGTCATTTCAGTTTCATCATTTCCTTCGCCGCCACCATCGTCACTAAAAATTACATTTCTATAAATTATTTATCAAGGAGATAAAACACAAACTGATTAGTTACTGTAAAGTAAAAGTATACGAGAAGCAAAGAATACATACTTATTATCTTTTCCTCTCATTCCTCTCATTCTGAATTTAGCTTTGGCCAGCCATTGCGCTATAATCAACTCTACATCTTTTTTTGTCACTTTATTGTCACATTTTTAGATTGCATCTGAAAAATTATAAATATTAACACTTTTAATTTTATTGTGTATTAAGATTTTATGTATGCTTTTTGGTTAAAAACAAAGAGATGCTGATTTGCACTTTACTATTTTGTACGCATGTAAAAATTTGAAGTGTGCAGAAAGTAGAGATATGACGAATAGTGGTTTGGTCGAATATTCGGTCAAATGTAAACCAAATATTCGGCTAAACTGAATATTATAATTTTGTTTGGTCTAAACACCCATTTATTACGTTAGTACCAAGAAAACTTATTGAAGTACCAAAAAAACTTATTTATTCCCTGTTTCTAAAACTTTTTGACATTCAACTGTACCTAAGTTAATTACTCGAAGTGGTTCTTAATAGTTTGAATTTTATCGCTTTAATAAACAAAATCATTAAAGTTCCTTCTTTCCATTTTATCTGATCAATAAATAAAATGTAATATTTGGCGGAACAAAAGCGAATATTGGGCTGAATATGAAATAGTGGCCAAATACCTAATAAATTTTTGGCTTAGGTAATTTCTAGTAGAAAGTAAATTGACATTTGTTGGTGTAGTTCAACCCATTTTCCCAGTTTTTGCAGAATGTAAAACAAGTACATATATATACTTTTTAAATAAAGTAACTAAATCAAGTAGGTAACTATAATGAAACATAAGATGTACAATCCAAGTTTAAATTACCCACTTTCTTTTGACAACGCAATAGCAGAGACTACATTACAATGCATATATAAGTATTACCTGCCACTGCTGAACACAATTTTGCTTCGGAAAACTTTTTTTCCCTTTATGCCCATGTAAACTAAATAATACTGCTACATCATCTTTCATAATATTGCCCAAAAATCTCCGGACACATTCCTTGTAGCTATTTCCTCCTAATCGTGAAAGATTTTTTACCTGGAATTATATGACTAAATTTAAGGTTTGTAAAACCACCAAATGATGACATAAATTGCATTTAAAACTGAAAATAGTTTAAATATTCATAGAAATAAAAATAAGTAATGAGTAATTGAAATGTCCTGTAATTGCTCCCCATTTGAATTATTATCGGGTTTAAAAATTTTGTCTATGACAGAACTAGTTTCGGTACGAAGATGTCTATACCATGCACTAGTTCTTTTTCTCTTGGCCATTGTAGGATGATCGATATTATCTGCTACACAGAGGACTAGTCTGTCACTTGTTTCTAATATTAGAATTATTGGAAATGTTAGAAACAGTAAACAGTTAACAATCCTTGAGAAACAATCACCTACAACCTACCTACAATAAGTTAACCTATAAAAATAATTAAATTTCACTATGGTTGTACCCATGAATTTTTAGTAACTAATTATCTACTGGAAGAAAATTAAAGAAGATATACAATACTAAAAGAATTTACCTACTTTTCTGTTCGTTATATCAAATCCTTGAATAAAATATAAAATGTCGAACCGCCAAAACAACAAGGCGTGGCCTTCCTCTTCATTTAACTTTGTCGCACATATAAAATCTTCTAAAGTATTTTAAATATTAACACGCCAGGATCAAAATTATGTTGACCGCAATTATTATTATTGTCTATTATTAGGACTAGATTGACAATTAATAAATTTAACCACACCTAAAACAAAGCTGATAGCACTCGGCACTCCACTACATGAACAATCATGACACATAATATGACCTGCGCGCAGGCGCAGAGCTGCAAGCACCACTGACCACTGACCACTGACCACTGACCACTGGCACTGGCAAGAAGACAAAGAAATAGAGCACTTTCTTGACTCTCATCTCCGTCTCCGACATATACACAAATAACACAGAAAAAGATGGAGCGTAAACCATAAAAGAAGATGAAATCAGCTGTAGGTACTATCTAAAATTATTTTTACATAGGCATAAACAATAATAATGATCTTATACAGGAACTAAAGAGGTGAATAAATGTCTATTTATCTAGAAAATAAATATAACCGATACATATCAGATAAAATATATACGGAAATTAGGTACCCGTTGCCTTCTGATAAATTTGAAGTTTATTACTATTTTATATGTAGTAGGTAATCTAGTTTTAGTGATGTTTTAGTGTATATTTTAATTCCATATTAAAAGATACAATTGTTTTATTCACATGGAGGATTCACAATTTTTTTATACATAATAATTATTCCTGGAATATATCATGCATAAGAAGATATATATATTCCAAAATAAATATTATTTTCATATTCCATGTAAATATTCCAAACATATTCCTTGAAAATTATTACTGGAATATTCAGAAATCATTAATATATTCCTAGAATTTTCTTAGATTATACGGAATATATTCGTTCTAACTAGAACAACTACAGTATATTCTCAGAATATATAGTGCTGTCTGGGTATGTATGTATGTATGTAAATGATGTGTGTTTGAGATTATTATGTAACTATTTTTAATATTTACTTATTTAACTTTTTAAGTTTTAACACTGATTATTTAAAATCTTATAATTATGAAATTGTCAACTTAAAACTGACGCGAATAATATATTGAATAAAATACAAGTTGTATTTAGTTTCTTGTTAGCAAAACTATATAGAAATAAAAACAAAGTTTATCTATTAGTCAGTAGGGAAATAAAAAATAACACATATTACCGAAAAGAACAGCGTAATTTTATAAATGTGAAATAATTGTATATAACAAATCAATAAATACTTACTACGACCGCCTTGAACCTCCATTATCCTCAACATAAATACACTATCTTTAAAAATTGTATGGCTAAATTCCAAATACGTAAATGATAACCTATTTATTGTTATTAAAATAGACCACGTTCACAATTATGTGTGAGCTTAAATAAACAGCATATCTTTCAAGTCTACGTATACACGGTGTGTAACGACTAGTTAATAGTAGACGTAACTCTGAAACTAATTTAGAACCATAGTAGAATTTTTGTTTTCAGCAATACGAAGTCAGAATCTATCTTTGAAAATAATGAGCATATTTTATATCCGTTTACAAGAATTATACATCAATATTCCTAATTTAAATAGAATACTCTGTATATTTTACGAATGTTAATAAAGCCGACTCTAACGAATATATTGATAAATTATTTTATCGGTTAATCTTTAATAAGTAAGTGAGATATACCAAAAGAATATTCTATAGGTGTATAGATAAAATATATCGATTATTGCCACGCTACTATGGCTACGAGATGACATAAATTTTATATCACAGTTTGAATATAAAAAATTCAAAAATGTCACACGCTTTTGGACATGGCATTATTATTAGAGATCCATCAGATTTGTGGTATAGAGAGTATTAGACCTTCATGCATATTAAAGTTTCTTTAAGATATATTTTTTAATATTATTTATCAGTTTATTTAGTTAGGTACTGTTTACACATGTATTTATTTTATTATTATTCAGATTATAATAATTAATGATTTCACCAATAATATGCTTAGCCCTTAGTTAATTTTTGACTGTCTATAAATAAATGTATAAATATTAAGGTGTTATGTTTAAGATAAGAAAGTTAATTTTCTTTAAGTGGAAATGGAAGTAGAATTACACCTATCACTCCTGATGTTCACTCCTCGTTATATATTCTGTGTAATCATATTTTATAATCCAGAGATTTGCGATTTCTCAAAGTACCTTTTCTTTAGATAGAAATAAAAAATATATTCTTATTTTCAAAATTATATTCAAAACTCACACTTAATATTACAAAATAGTAAAGTAGTACCCAAAATCTTTGTTTACCCATTGTAATGTTAATCATCATTGATCTTATTTTTCTATAATAAATAAATAATAATAATAATAAACAAAAATGTTTAGGTTACATATCTAACTTCAACCTAATTTGGAACTTAATATTTTTAACCTTAAAAACTAATAATTACCTACTTTAGTTTGATCCAATATCGCTTAACTTTTGGTCAGAATATTCAAAATTTAATGATATTGTTAAAAAATCACACACAGTGCCCGAGTGCGGCGTTGCCAAAACTACGTTTTCCCCCTGGCTCAGGGAAATTGTGCACAATTTTGCAACATCGCCTCTGGGGTATCTGGGACAACCCAACGCCCAAGGGCGAAGTCTCAACTCTCTAGGCCTTCAAATAAGGCAGATAGGCCCTTTTGTGCACATTTCCTTGATGTCACCAGCGGCACTTATCGAATAACCCTCGTAAACTTGGTTGTCGACTATTTATTGAACTGCCCTGGTATGTGTATTATTCATGAGTATTCTATGGAAATTTCTCCTATATAAAGCCCGCGGCGTGCTGGCGAAAAAGTTAGTCAAAATGGAAATGCTTAAAACACGAGATAAGGTCGAAAGAAGGAGACAAGAGAAAAATAAGAAAAACTACTAAGACGACAAGAAGACACAGAACAATGAGAATAATTCTGAAACAGTTACAGAAATGCACGAAAAATGAAATCGAAGGAGTTCATCAAGAAGTTAACGCTGTTCGAGAAGAAGTTCGTCAAGCCAACAAAGAATTAGAACAGCGTATTCTTAAAAAAATATAAAATGAAACCTTCAATCCGGATAGTAAAAAGGTTGTCCAGCTAATGGATGGAATGAACACCAGAAGGCGACTGCTTGGTACTGGCTTTAAGAGCCAATAAGGCACTTGAAATTTTCCAGAATATTGCAGAATCCAAGCAAGGAGATTATGCTTCAATTATGGGAGCCTTTGAATTGAGGTATGGAAATAAATATCTCACTCAAGTGTACCAGAGCCAACTGAAGAGTAGATAGAATCCAAGGGACATCAGAAAACATCCAAGAGTTTGGTGCAGCCATAGAACAGATGGTAAGACTGGCATACCCACAAGCCCCAGAGGAATTCGTCTACCAGATTAGTGTGCAGTTTTATCGACGGAGTAAAAGATATAGAATTACAGCAAACCCTAAGATTAGGTAGGTTTAAGGAGTTGTCTGAAACAGTAATTTTAGTGGTGTACTAAACTGCGATTTTTGTGGAGTAGCGCTTAGTGCGACTGCTCCGGTGAAATCGCATTGACAAAATAGCAGACTACGTCATAACGACACGTCAATGGCGTAC
The DNA here is from genome assembly GCA_963924545.1 of Pogonocherus hispidulus. Lineage (NCBI taxonomy): Eukaryota > Metazoa > Arthropoda > Insecta > Coleoptera > Cerambycidae > Pogonocherus > Pogonocherus hispidulus. The sequence continues at coordinate 56,764,699 of OZ004693.1, forward strand.
CCGTTATGGGAGTATAGCCCTCCCAGCACCACGCCCTAATGCTAATGTCTGTGCGAATCAGTCCAACTAGCAGTGCCAGCAGCATATAGCAGTGCAAGTGCTACTGCTACTAAACTATAATTATATAGCTATATTAATGTAAACCCCATTTTAATATTTTAATTATTGACAGATAGAAAAAACTTGTAAACTGGTCTTATACAATTTTTTATGTAGATTCCAGTCATTCTAATACTTTTGCGCTGGCAAATTATATACAGGGTTTTTCACGTAACCCGTTCATTAGGATATTTCAGAGACTACTACGATCTAGATTTTGAAACTTGGGGCACTGGGGTTTTTGAGTATTCTCGTTTCAAAAAACGTTATGACGTCACTGTAGCACTTCCGGTTGTACCGGAAGTTAGTAGTAACTTCGTTATTTTAAATGGAAAGGTATAGATTTTGTTGCATTTTTGAAATCTACGCAATTATTTAGGATGTTTTTGTTAATATATCCCAACGTAGAAATAAAGAGAAGTTTTTTTGGACTCTGCAGCTATTATCGCCGAAAACTTGCCAAGCCACTGCATCAGCTGACAAAGAATAAAACACAGTTTTTCTGAATAATAATAATAATAATTGCCTCAGGGGCCACTCAGAGATGGGTGGTTACGGGAATTGGCGAACCCGGGGCAGTCCTAGCTGGGGATGACTGAGCGCCAGTCATCACCTACATACCGTAAAACCTGGACCGCCCTTCAACCACCACAGCAGGGCGTAGCTGTAGTACGTTGGGTGGGATCCGGGACCGGGGTGCTTGCCTTAACTGGCTGGCATGGGAGAAGGAAAACTCTATAAAACCCGACAGCGAAGTCGTTACAACCTGTGGGGCACCTGGCGTACCTCACAGTATCAAAGCCTTCCCCTCGGTAAGGGCCCACTGCCGGGGGGTGACGACAAGAATGGTCCCAACACGTGGGAATAGTATGGAAAATAACATAACTTTAAACACAGGACAGGATACAACTACTGACGAACAGGCAATAGAAATGGACTTGACTAATGGATGCGAAGGTGGGACAGGAATAAATCCCTTCGCAAAGAAATCGAGGCTCGCGGCGACTCCTCCCACCAAAGGGAAGGCGACCTTGCCTTTGGTGAGATCCTAACGAAACCAGGGCTTCCGACACCGAGAACACCAGCTGCCGCTGAGATGAGTAGAAGACGGAGAGCGTCCATGGCAGACCTGACTCTTGACCAGCTCCAACAGCAGGCTGCGGAAGAGAAGGAAAGGCTGAAGCAGCAGCTAGAGCACATGGAGGAGACCCTTGCCGTCATGCAGAGGGCAGTAGGCAGGCAGAAGAACGTTAGCCTGGAAATCAAGGATGGCCTGAACAAGATAGAGGCATCGTTGGATTCGGTGCGAGAGGTGCGCATGGTCTCAGCGGAGATCAGCGGCATGCTCTTTGTTCACGCGAGAGGTAACCCCGTGAGATGCGCGCCCGCGCAGACAGTACCGCCAGCTTCAGTGCGGGTGACTGCCCCGGTGCATGCAAAAAAGTTAGGTCCTGAGCCAAACAAAAAGAGAGAAAGAGAGGACCTGACAAGTATTGAGAATGGCAGCCCGAACTCGACGCCCCTAAAGAAGAAGAAACAGGGGAACGAATAAGGGGAGTGGATCATGGTCAGACGATCTCAAAAATCGAGAGGTGGCGAGAGCGGTTCCAAAACTTATCCGCATAGGCCAGGAGAAGGGACCTCCTCCTCAGCACGAACTACCAGGCGGCAGCCCAGCAAGAAGCAGCGGACGCCTAAAGCGCGAGGCAATGCTAACCTCATTAAACCTGGGGACGGAAAAACCTACGCAGAGGTTCTGGGAAAGCTCCGACAGACCATCAGGCCGGAAGAAAAAGACGCCGACATCAAGGCAGTTCGGCGAACACAGGACGGCGGCGTCCTCCTGCGACTCGGTAACACCACGAAGAATGGCGCATCACTCCGCAGTGCGATCCAGGACGCGCTGGGATAGACGTGTGTGGTGCGAGACTTGACAACTAGAGTCACGCTGAAGATACGGGACCTAGACTGCCTCACAACCAAAGAGGAAGTCGAAGAGGCCCTTAAACGGGAAACGGGAGAGGCTGGAGAGCCTAAAGTATTTGTTACCCAGCCCAATAAGCGGGAACAAAAAATGGCTATCGTCGAGATGGACGAGAAAGGGGGAGCCGTCCTTCTTAAGAAGGAACGAATAAAAATCGGCTGGATTAATTGCAGGCTTAGGCTGAGAGTATCGGTTCCACGTTGCTACCGATCTCTGGGCTACGGTCACGTGAAGCGGAACTGTCAGGGACCCGATAGGAGCACGCTATGCTGGAAATGTGGCAAAAATGACCACAAAGCGGCGAAATGCACCAGCAACCCCAGGTGCGTCCTCTGCGAAGAGAGGAAAAAGACGGCTAAAGAAACCGAGCACGTCCCGGGCTCAGGCGCATGTGAAGTATTTCGACATGCCCTCGAGCTGAAAAAGAAAAAGAACGCCGCCCGATGATCCGCATCCTTCAGTGCAATCTGAAACGGTGCAGTGCTGCTCAAGACCTCCTGTCCCAACTCGTGGTCGGGCTGGAGGCAGACGTACTAATCATCAGCGAGCAGTACCGAAACATAGACAGCCCAACGTGGTTCACCAGCACTACTAACACAGCAGCAATGTGGGTAGCAAATACCCAGAAATTGCGAACAGAGGCACACGGCGCCGGGGAGGATTACGCGTGGGTGAGAGCAGGAACATTACTTATGTAAGTGTCTACCTTTCGCCTAACACCACCACTCTAGAGTACCGAGAAAAGCTAGCGTCCATCGAAGACGCTTTGAGGACGGTCACAGGCGAATTGGTGGTCGCCGCAGACTTCAATGCCAGAGCACTGGAGTGGGGCATGCCACAGACAAACGCAAGAGGCCGGTTGCTGCTGGAAATGGCGGCCAGACTCGACCTGGAAGTACTAAACAGGGGCACAACATCGACCTACAGGCGACCCGGGTTCGGCAACTCCATCCCAGACGTCACACTGGCATCGACTGGAGTGGCACCTCGGGTGGAAGGGTGGCGGGTGATCGAAGACTATACTGGAAGCGATCACCAATACATAACCTTCGATATCAGAGGAAGCAAGGAAACTGCGAGAAATAACGCCGAAAGACAACACCGCTGGAATTTAGCAAGGTTGGACAGGACGAGACTGGTGGAGTTTCTACAAAACGCTTTGGATCCCTCCTCGGAGCTTCCCAGGGGACTAAGCGGAAGACAGAGGGCGGAAGACAGAGGGCGGAAGCCCTCGTAGATTCCACCATGAGCTTAATCAAGAGCGCCTGTGATGCCTCTATGCCAGCGAAAAGACAGCGAGGCAGCAGAAAATCGGTGTACTGGTGGACGGGAGAGATAGCCGAACTGAGAAGAACATGTCTGAGACTGAGAAGAAGGGCACAACGGGAGCGTAACGTCGTAGAAGCTGAGGCCCGTACAAATGAATATAAAACGGCAAGGAAAAACCTCCACAACGCAATCAAGAACAGCAAACGACAGTTCTAGAGGGAACTGTGCGAAGAGGTAGACAGGGACCCATGGGGACTGGGCTACAAGATCGTAACAAAAAAACTGAAGTCTCTAGGACTGGTCGGAGCTTTGCCAGCAGAAACGATGGACGGTATAGTCGACGAACTCTTCCCAAGACACCCTCTGAGGAATGAGGAAAATGGCGAAGAGGAGATCGACGAAGTTCCTGTCTTCGGCATGGAGGAGTTAATAATAATAATAATATCTCTACCCCTCATTCTAATCACAAGGATTAGCCCGAAAGTCTGAGACTTGTGTGGGAGAGGGGCGGCATATTATTATTTCGCGGGCCGCATTTACACCTCAGGAACGACTTACGTTGGTAGGCCCTAACCACCATTCAGTGCTGGAATGAGGGAAACCTGGAAAACCTCATTAGTTAGGGGGACAAGTCAAACATCAACTGATTTTAATTTTTCACATTAACACCAAGTTGACATTCTTCCCATCCTAGGCCATCGCCAGGATAGTTGCCAAGCCGTCCCTGCGAATAAGCCTTGATCTACGGGCAAACAATTTAATTAAAAATTGCGGAGTGGGAATTAGAACCCACGGCCTCTGGGTTGAGCGATCGAGATGCTAAGCCCTGAGCCACCGGCCCGATGACAGCCATCGCCGCCCTAAAAAGCGGAAAGACCCCTGGACCGGACGGCATACCAGCAGAGATCCTTAAGATCGTAGCACACACGACACCGAATATAGTGTTGGAAATGATGAACGCTTGCATCGAAGAAAAGGTATTTAGTGCTCGCTGGAAGCAAGCAAGACTGGTACTTATCAGTAAAGGAAAAGGTGACCCGAATTCGCCGTCGTCGCTCAGACCCCTGAGTCTGCTGGATACGGGCGGCAAGACACTGGAACTGTTGCTGAGGCCCTGACTGCTGGATGCCATCCGAACGGCGGGAGATTTCTCCGACAGACAGTACGGCTTTAGACAGCGCCGCTCCACAATCGGCGCCATACGAGAAGTCGTGGAGACGGTGCGTGAGACTCAGACGGCGAGCCACCCGGCCCGGCCGATAGTGGTTCTTGTCACCCTGGACGTGAAAAACGCCTTCAATTCGGCGAGATGGATAGATATCCTTGAAGCGCTGCGTGGTATATTCGGCATTCCGACTTATCTCCTTCGCATATTCCGGGACTACCTGAGAGACCGTACAATAAAGTACGAAACGACCGAAGGAACGAAGACAAGAGAAATCACGGCTGGAGTGGCACAAGGCTCAATACTGGGACCGGACCTCTGGAACGCGCTGTACGACGGCTTGCTCCGAGCGGACATGCCCCGAGACGCTTTCCTCGTAGGGTACGCGGACGACGTTGCAGCGGTTATTGTTTCCCGAAACACCGAAATGGCGCAACTGAAACTCGACCAAGTAATGAGGCGAGTCAACAACTGGATGAGCCAACATGGACTGCAACAGGCCCTGGCAAAGACCGAGATCGTGTTGCTCACGAGGAAGAGAATCCCCAAGATCGTACCCATGGTAATCGGTACAGAACGGGTCCAGACAAAGGTATCGGCGAAGGTATCAGTGCAAATAAAGCTACCGTTGAGTATAGTTGTGTGTCGCGCTCCGTTTGTGTTTGTTATTAAGTTAAGCAACAGCGAAAACAAAAACTATAGACAGCAGCTATTTAATGTAGGTCAAATCATGACCTTGAAATCGCCGCAAAAAGTGCTATCGTGCCATTAATAATAATAATTAGTAAAACAGAGTACGGTGGAAAATTAACTTAGGAGCAGTTTAGATGACCGAAATTACGATTGTGGTATTCTAGTGTTCTGGTATTTAATATTTTATAAAACATGTCAAGTACTGATCAACTGTACGATAAAATATTAAAAGCATTAAAACTGCAAACTGATGAATTAAAAAGTGACATACAAGAGATAAAATTACAAATAACAAAAGAGGCAGAAATAAATAAGAGAAAGCTAAATAATATAGAAAATACCCAAAACCAAATCGGTAATAGCATTCTACAACTGGAAAGATTAACAAGAAAAAACAATATTATAATCTTTGGTTTGGAAGTAAATGAAGAAAACTTATTAACTCCGGTGCTTGTGAAGTTAAATGAATTACTGGATATAAATTTGTGTGAGAGGGATATAAACGACATCTATAAATTAAACAAAAAAGAAGATTCTCCTATCAAAATAGAATTCGTCTCGTATTTAAAGAAAAAGTTAATTTTTTCATCTATACAAAAATTGAAAGGGAAAAAGGTATATATAAACAACGATTTATGTAGAGAAGACCAAGAGCATAATAAAATAATTCGTCATCATCAAGAAGCGCGACATAAAGGATATAAAGCCCAAATAAAAAGAGGAAAATTAATAATAAACAATGAAATATTCACAACTGAGCAATTAGAAGAATCCTCAAACAAATATTGTTCCTCGGAAAATAGTGAAATTCGCTTCTCAAATAGCGCACCTTCAACACCGGAGCCGATATCTAGAAATAAACAAATAGAAAAAGAATTTGGAGAAAACGTCACTAATCAAACCTCTGAGGATGCCGCAAGGGCTGATGCTGAAATAATAAATACTAATAAGTACGCAAAGGCAGTGCAGAAATCTAGCGAGAAAATAAAATCGAAAAAAACAAGATCAGGTTCTTCATCCATCGATACTAGATCCTCTGTAAAATCAGCAGAAAAAAAATAACCAAAAATTTTATCAATGTTTTTATTTTTTTAAAGTATGAATATCTTTACTTAAGTACATGATACAACATAACATAATATATAACCTTCCTCTGATTGTCTTGTGTCTAATTTGATGCACCACCTATGGATCCGTATCTACGAGACTTCCCAAATCAACTGCCAGAAACATATGCGCTGGACTATCCTTCTGAACTGTACGAAGTCATATCTGTAAATAAAGAAAATATTAGTCTAAATATTGTTCAACAAAATATTAGAAGTATATGTAAAATCATAAACGAGTTCAACATATTCTTACGACAATTAAATAACGACATAGATTGTATTATACTAACAGAAACATGGAAAATAGAAAATTTAGATATATTTGATAAGAGGGGATATGAAGTTATTTATAGTAATGGAAATTTTAATAAAGCTGATGGAACAGTAATATATATAAAAAATAACATTAAATATGAGTATAATATTATAAACATCAAAGAAATGAGTGTGATAGCAATGGTGCTAAAGTTCGCGAATAAAAGTATTAAAATATTTGCAATTTACTGAAGTCCACAAACGTGTCCACATGCATTTAATAGTGAACTTAAAGCCATGTTGGAAAATTCGCAGAATAATCAAGAATATACGATCTTAATAGGAGACATAAATATAGACATTTTAGAGGATAAGTGATATATAAATGATTATTTGAATATAATGTACGAACATTCTTTCTTGTCTGCAATAAATACTATTACTAGACCAAATAAAGAAGGGGGCGGTTCCTGTTTAGATCATGTTTTTGTAAAGTCAAAAACTGAGCTAAACTATGTTATGCCGTTTGTTGTAAGAACAGCCATAACAGACCATTATACAACAGTGGTATATATAATCTATCCAGATAAAAAGAAAACTGCTTCTCAGTCAGAAGTACATTACAAACATGTTATAGACATGATAAAATTAAAAGCATCATTATCTAAAAAAAACTGGGAAAACTTGTATCAACAAAAAGACACAGAATTGGCAACTAATTATTTTGTAAAAATTTTGCAAGAGGATCTTGAAAGATATACAACAAGAATTAAATTAAACAGCAAAGTCAGAAAAAGAAACGACTGGATAACAGAAGGATTAGTAAAATCGGCAAACAAGAAAAACCAGTTAAAGAGAAATGTTTTAAGAAATCCAGAAAATATAGAATTAAAACAGGAGTATAAAAAATACAGAAATAGATTAACAAACTTAATAAAACTAACCAAGGAAAATTATTACAATAAACTGATTGAGGGCAATCCTAATGATTCAAAAAATATATGGAATGTTGTTAATCTGACAACAAAAGGCACAAGTAAAGAAAGTAAAAAATTAAATAGGATTAGAGACAAAGATGGCATAATAATAGACAATGACAGAAATATGTGTGATGAATTTAATAGTTACTTCACAACTATTGGAGAAAAATTAACATCATCTATAGTTAAAATTGACCAAATAGAAAAGCAAAGGAAAATCCATCAAAAAACAATGTTCATGGTACCAACAGATGCCAATGAAGTGAGAAGAGAAATCAATTCACTGAAAAATCGGAAAGCTAGTGGTTTTGATGGAATCGCCAGTGAGACGTTGAAGACCATTCAAGAAGAAATTGTCTATCCTTTAACATATTTAATAAATAAAATAATTGAAACCGGAGAATGTCCATCACATTTTAAAGTATCTATTGTAAAACCCATATTTAAAAAAGGAGACGAACTAGATTTAGGAAATTATAGACCCATTTCACTGATATCAAACTTATCTAAAATATTTGAAAAAGTTATTATAACAAAATACTTGACTGAAAGTACTCTCCTATCAAAATATCAATTTGGCTTCAGAGAAGGCAAAAATACGCAAGATGCAATAAACTTTTTGGCGCGGAATATTTATAAACGCCTAGACGATCGAAAAAAATCACTATGCATCTTTGTTGATATTCAGAAAGCTTTCGACACAGTTTCTCATAAACGGCTCTTAGAAAAATTAAATAACATGAGAATTAGAGGAATATGTCATAAATAATTCCGAACTTACCTCCTTGGAAGACAACAACACATACGAATAAATGAAACGACTAGCAGCTCCAAGGAAATCACATGCGGAGTGCCACAGGGAACAGTGTTGGGACCATTATTATTCAACATTTACTTAAACGACCTATTTGAAATTGAGGCAGATGGGACCATAATAGCTTTTGCTGATGACACTGCTATATACTATGAAGATGAATCCTGGACAACCTTAAAGAAAAAAGTGGAAAAAGATATGGAAAAAATATTAGCCTGGTACTCCACAAATTTACTTACCATTAACAAAATGAAAATCGTGTACCTCAGTTTCTCTTGTTACAGTAGCAGTCAACCAAACTTTCACCAGTTAAAAATAAAAACAAACGAACAAGATTTCATAATTGAACCTTAAGAAAAAGTTACTTACCTTGGAGTAGTTGTAGATAGGCACTTAAGATGGGAGTCGCATATCGAGACACTGAAAAAAAAATTACGATATGTATTATGTAAAGACAAATAAAAGACAAATAAAAGGCTTTCTAGAACTCAAGCAGCTAAAAATAATTTATCATGGACTGGTAGAAAGTCACCTCACTTACGGACTTGTAGTATGGGGAGCAGCTGATGAAACATACCTAGATGATATTAGTATATTACAAAGAAAAATTATAAAAATAATGTTGGGAAAAGAAAGTACATACTCTTCAGATTTGCTGTATAAAGAATTGAATGTACTAGATGTAAAGCAATTATATTATTTAAAAGTTGCCATAAAAATATATAGAGAAAGTAGTGACTTGCAGACATCCCAACATAGGTATAGTACGCGCTCAAAGGAAAACTTGGAAGTAATGGTACCAAAAATGCAGACAACAAAAGGACAACACAGTTATGAATACTTAGCACCAAGAGTTTATAACTCCATTCCTGTGAACATAAGAGAAATAAAAAACCTCAATCGATTCAAACACTCACTAAAAAAGTACCTTCTTCGAGGAAGCAGAGAGACAATTCACCAACTGCTGACCTGAAAGGAAAAGTTGATGATCTTATGGGACTGAAGTGTTTTAGTGTTACTTACGTGTAGGACGATATATTTCACTGCTGGAATGCTGCTTTATAACTTTTTAACTCTTAACCACATTCATTGTAGAAGCTATTTTGTCTTGTATTTGTGTTTTTGTATGTATGGATATTTTTTGTTCTGAATATGTTACGTATGTCCCCATATTTTATATTTTATATTTTATACTAATGTATAAATATTTTGTATTATTGAAGTAGTTTGTTTGTATATGAATTTTAAGATTTTAACATCTATGTTTTTGAGACATTAGCATTTATGTTTCTCACTCTCAAGTTTTATACTTAAGTGAGTATTTTTTTATTTTTTTTTTGAGTACTACAGATTTGAATATTGTATACTGCTTATTGTATTTTATTATTGTGTGCTTTGATGAAATAAACATTATTATTATTATTATTATTATTATAAGTATCTAGGAGTGATCTTGAATACCAAGCTCACCTACTGGCCACACATACAGAGCTCGGCCGACCGAGCCGTGACGAAAACCGCTGAACTGAGCGGACTCATGGCGAATGTGGGCGGCCCGAGGCCAAGCCAGCGTAGACTGTTGATGGCGACCACGCATTCGATCTTGCTCTACGAGGCAGAGATCTGGGCCGACGCTATGAGAGTGAAGAAATACAGAAAGCGTATGAGCACAGTGCAGCGAAGGGGAGCACTACGGATCGCGTGCTCTTATCGTACAGTCTCCGAAGCCGCAATCCTGGTGATAGCGAGCGTGCCACCCATCGACCTGCTCGCTATCGAACGGAAGCGAATCTACGACGCCAGCGTGGAAGTGGGCAGAGAACGGGCAGTAGAAGAAGAGAGAGCTCGAACCCTGACGGAATGGCAGGAAAGATGGACGACCGATTCAAGAGATAGGTGGACGCACCAGCTCATCAGGAGGGTCGGACCCTGGATGGATAGGAAATTCGGGGAAGTGGATTTCTACTTGACCCATTTCCTTAGTGGGCACGGTTACTTCCGACATTATTTGTGGAAAATGAGCAAGGTCAGGACACCGGAGTGCAAATACTGCGGACATGAAAGGGACGACGCAGAGCATACGTTTTTCGTATGCAGTCGATGGATCGACGAAAGAAGGCTCCTGGAGAGGCTGATCGGTCAAATCACTCCGCGGAACATCGTCGAGTTGATGCTTGACAACAAGAACTGGTGGAACAGAGTGGCTGCCTACGTGCTGAGGCTGCTACGAACAAAGAAGGATGATGGCTGCTTGACAGACTGAAAAGAAAAGAAAGAACAGAGAGGCAATGCAAGCCAGAACGGTAGAGCTACTAAGAGCAAGAAACAAGACTCAGGCTGAAGTAATGCGAAAGCGGTCCCGGCCTGATGTTCTGCGTGGGAAAGGGAGGTGGTTTTTTAGTGAGGTCGCTGGCTTCCCAGCGGGCACATTTGTGAGTGAGCCCGCTGCGATTCTGGTAATTCCACACTATCCGGCAGTGCGGACCCTGCTGGATGCCTTTTTGAAGGTTTTTTTCCACTTAAAAAAAAAAAATAATAATAATAATAATAATAATAATAATAATAATAATAATAATACTTTACTTTACTTTATTTTATTTAACGACCACATTACATACAATTAAAGGTACATTTGAAGTCACTGAAACATTAATCATTAGAATTTGACCAATTAAAATAATCATTCACACTATAAAAACATTTGTCTATTAGAAACGTTTTACACAACTTATAAAACTTATTAAAACTCAAACTAGTAACATTAACATTGTTAAAACAATGAACAAAGTGATTATACAACCCAACATCCAATTTATTTATTTGCGTTGTACGAATCCTAGAATAGGACTGAATCAAATTTGTTGCATTCCTAGTATTATAGGAATGCACATCACAATGCTTTTGAAATTTGTCAAATCCACGGTGTATTTGCAATAGGGACTCGAATATATAAATACAAGGTAGGGGCATAATTTTAAATTTTTTAAAATGATGTAAGCACGAGGTACCATAAGGAGCACCTTCTATGGAGCGAACAGCAGCCTTTTGCAAAATTAGCACCCTATAAGCAGTACTTGAATTTCCCCATAACGTGATGCCATATGTTAAATAGCTCTGGAAAATTGCGAAATACACCGTGCGTAGTACATTAGATGGAAGCGAACGTCTTAATTGCTTCAGACAGAATATCTGCGATGACAGCTTTGAGCAAAGATGATCAACCTGGGGTGACCATTCCAATCTGGTATCTAGGGTTAGCCCAAGAACTTTGGCCTCGGACTTGGGAGCCCATTTGTCAGTGGTGAAATGAATGTGCTGAGTCTTGGACTCGTTGAGTTTCAGCTTATTTGATGAAAACCAATTTCTCACCAGTTGAAACTACCCAAATTAGAACTATCACCCCTTGCAATTAGTGTAGTGTCATCAGCAAATATTACACAAGATAAGTAATCTACCGAGTAAGACAAGTCATTGATGTATAATAGAAACAAAATGGGTCCCAAGACAGAATCCTGAGGAACACCGTTTTCAACTTGTAGTAGGCTGGACTCGGTTCCATTAAGACTCACATACTGTTGCCTGTTAGAAAGGTAGGAAGAAAAAAGTTTGAGCACATTTCCTCTTATCCCATAATATTCCAATTTATGCAGCAAAATTTGTGTATTAACACAATCAAAAGCTTTTGAGAGGTCACACATCGTGGCATTTGAATGGAGACCCTCATCAAATCCCTCTACAGTGCGAATATCGAAAAAACAAATGGGAAAATCCCCCTACACCCCCAAGTTCTGATTGGTAGTGCTCTACCAATAGAAAAAAGTCCCAAACTCGTACGTCAAAAAACAAAAAAAATTAGATCTGCTGACGTCACGAGTCGCGCTCAACAACTTAAAATCGTTATATCTCGCAAACGCGTGTGAATATCAAGCTTAGATCTTTTTGACAGGTGTCACGTGACATGTAGCAGCGCCTAATTGGTTGCTGCAGTCTGTCTGATGGAGGCAAATTCAAATATCTGAAATTGGAAATGGGATTGCCTTAAAAAAACTTAAAATTGTTATATCTCGTAAACGCGTCCGAATATCGAAAAAACAAGTGGAAAAATCTCCCCCTCGCCCTCTGGTTCTGATTGTCAGTCCTTTATCAATAGAAAAAAGTCCCAAACTCGTACGTCAAAAAACAAAAAAATTAGGTTTGGTGACGTCACGAGTCGCGCTCAACAACTTAAAATCGTTATATCTCGTAAACGCGTGCGAATATCGAAAAAACAATTGAAAAAATCTCCCCCGCCCCCTCAACTCTGATTGGTAGACTTCTATCAATAGAAAAAAGTCCCAAGCTCGTATAACAAAAAACAAAAAAGTATATATTCTTATATATCAAATGACTCGTAGCCACATCCGTGACGTTAATTTCAAACTATAACTTCAAACTATTTTAAATCTAATAGCGAAAGCAGGATTCTGTCCCAAATTCAAACGCAGCAAAAGCAAGAGCTGAGACATGGATGCAAGAGGTCTCTACTATATGGCGGCAAATTCAAATATCTGAGAAATTAGCGAGTAAATTTAAACGCAACAAAAGCAAGAGCTGCTGCCATGGACGCAAGGGGTCTTTGCTGTAGTCTGGCGGCAAATTCAAATATCTGAAATTTGCTGGTAAATTCAAACGCAGCAAAAGCCACACCCAAGTCAAGAGGATGTAAAATCTTACATGGCCAAACTAGACATCAAATAGGACTGTTTAACGTAATATGCCAAAAGGGCCTAACCTTAAATTTTGTGTGTTTTTAATGAAACAAAAACTAAAATTCTTGAAAAAATTTACTCTTTAAAACAACAAGAGACGAATTTTTTGTAACTTTAATATTTCAGCTTCATGACGTCAGATTCAAGTAATATCTTACGTGGGTATACTAGACATCAAATAGACTGTTTAACGTAATATGCCAAAAGGGCCTAACCTTAAACTTTGTGCGTTTTTAATGAAACAGAAACTAAAATTCTTGAAAAAATTTACTTTATAAAACAACAAGAGACGAATTTTCTGTAACTTTAATATTTCAGCTTCATGACGTCAGATTCAAGTAATATCTTACGTGGGTATACTAGACATCAAATAGGACTGTTTAACGTAATATGCCAAAAGGGCCTAACCTTAAACTTTGTGCGTTTTTAATGAAACAAAAACTAAAATTCTTGAAAAAATTTACTCTATAAAACAACAAGAGACGAATTTTCTGTAACTTTAATATTTCAGCTTCATGACGTCAGATTCAAGTAATATCTTACGTGGGTATACTAGACGTCAAATAGGACTGTTTATCGTAATATGCCAAAAGGGCCTAACCTTAAACTTTGTATGTTTTTAATGAAACAAAAACTAAAATTCTTGAAAAAATTTACTCTATAAAACAACAAGAGACGAATGTTCTGTAACTTTAATATTTCAGCTTCATGACGTAGGTGATAAGTTCGTAACAGGACAGTAGACTAATAACTATCTAAAAGAATTAAAATTACTGCATGTGAATTATAGCCTTCATAGCTAATATCATTTCGAAGAATAACTTAATAACTCTAACCTCACTTTTGTTGGAATCAAACATGTCTGTTCACTATCATAGGACACAACACACCGGCCAATATAACAGCCCCGTACAATATAAATGAGTAATATCAATCAATCAATATAAATCAGTAACAATAATTAGGTGAGCTGAAAACCCCTGCCTGCGTACCAAGATTTAAAAAATTGTATCAAAACTTTTTATCCTCGTTATCCTTGCACGTTATCCTCGTTATCATCGTTATCCTTATTTACGTGACGGTTACCCTTAATACCCTTAATGTTACCCTTATTGGCCTTAATGTTACCCTTATTATCCTTAATGTTACCCTTAATGTTACCCTTATTAGCCTTAATGTTAACCTTAATGTTACCCTTATTAGCCTTAATGTTACCCTTAGTGTTACCCTTATTACCCTTTATGTTACCCTTATTTTACGTGACGGTTAGCCTTATTTTGCGTGAGGCGGGTACGCGTGACGTGTTTGCGGGTACGCGTCACGTGTTTTACGGGTACGCGTGACGTGTTTGCGGGTACGCTTGACGTGTTTTGCGGGTACGCGTGACGTGTTTTGCGGGTACGCGTCACGTGTTTGGCGGGTACACGTCTTGTTTTGCGGGTATGCGTAACGAATTTGCGGGAACGCGTGACATATTTTGCGGGTACGTGTGACGTGTTTTACGGGTACGCGTGACGAATTTGCGGGTACACGTCACGTGTTTGGCGGGTACACGTCGTGGTTTGCGGGTACGCGTAACGTACACGTGACGTATTTTACGTGACGGTTAACCTTATTTCAAACTGGCCCTACACCAGTTCCGTTAGTGGAAAATCCCTGTCTGACGGACCAAGACTTAAAAATTTATAGCGAACATATTTATTAATAATGGGAGCTTGATACAAAAGACAGGATAAAATCAGTATTCTCAAAGTGAAAACGCGATGTTCTGTCTCCTACAAAGTGGAGTAAGCGGTGTCTAAAATATAGATTTTACTGATAAAACCCTGTGCATGATGTTAGTATATCTAAAGGCACAACAACTTACAGGGATGTAACTTTGTATAAATTAATCTGTATCACAATGACTTGAGCATAATTTCCAATTATAATTAAAAGCAATGAGCAATCATCTATTTGTCCCTATGTATACAAAATCCCTCTACTACAAATATTGTAGCAATTAGACAGAGAGAAAGAAAGAGAGAGAGAAAGACAATAGACAATGGTCTTCATTGTACGAATAAACAAAGCAAACGATACGATAAAATAAAGATAGTCATCGAGATAGTAATATAGCTCACATAAATTTATACGAGTGCAGGCGTAAATTACAAAATGTTGGTATATATACCAGGCTACATAAAAAGTATCTACTTACAACGTTTTTGATATAAAAATCACAAATATAGTTCAGAAAATATGTAAGATACAAAAAATGCTAAAAGAGGCTCTCGTGGAGATCCAAATCTCTGAAAGTAGTGGGTAAATTCAAATGCGCAAAAGCTACACCCAAGTCAAGAGGATGTAAAAACTTACGTGGGCATACTAGACATCAAATAGGACCTAATCTTAAATTTCGACGCTAATAGAACTAGTTCTATAATAGCATGAAATAATATAATCATTCGCTGCACACGTACATGATACGGCTTTGTTATCATGTGACCCAGGGAGTTCCTATAATAAAATTAAAAAAAAGCAGTATCTTCCTTTTATTTACTCCAATATAATAGACACTAAAATATTATATTCGATAAACCATATTATGAATATTTAAATACCAAAGTTTAACGTTTTCTCTCCACAAGTACATACAGATAAATGAAAGAATTCACAACTGCACAGGAAATGCGGTAGCAGTGCATTTATTCTAATACAATACACAATGGTCTTCACATATTTTTTAATACAATAGACAATGGAATTCATTGTACGAATAAACAAAGCAAACGATAAGATAAAAATAAAGTACATAACAGGAAATATGTAAAATGTGATAAGATTTATTCGCAGAAGCCGCGTTTTACAGCAATTAATTATCATCACTCGCCGCACACGTGGTATTTTTAATACAGTAGACAATGGTCTTCATTGTACGAATAAACAAAGCAATGGATAAGATAAAATAAAGATACGTCAGCGGGACGCTGATATAACTAGTTCTATAATAACGGGAAATAATATGTAAAAATGCGATAAGATTTATTTGCTAAAGCCACGTTTCTTGGAATATTAATTATCATCACTCGTTGCACACGTGCATGGTACGGCTTTGTTATCATGTGACACAGAGAGTTCCTATAAATAGTTAAATCGATGTTGAAATATCAGTTTAGCACACAATCGTCTAGCAGTATTTACATCACCCTCAGCATTGTTAATAGTACAAAGTAGTTTTTACCAAGTGTGACATAATCAACGCAAGTTAAAGTGTATAATACCCAAAGCTGGTATTATTAACGCAACAAAGCAAGATAGACATCTTCAACGCATGAGAGTGAGTAATTATTATTATTATTATTATTTAAATATTATGATTTTTTTCATCAAAGACCGTATTATTATACCAGATTTTTTCTATTTTATTTGTAAAATGGATTTACATGAAATTAATTCCATAGCAAATCTTCGAAGCAAAGTAACAATAAAACTTCAGGACCTACCTGAGAATGTACCATTACCAATTGTACATATAAAGATTGTTAGTACAAGGTTTGGTAGAGCTCCATTGGTGGAACTAGAAAAACATCTTGTGTTTTTACCCAAAAGGGCGTTGGAGATCATCGAGAAAAACATTGGGAAATTTATACCCGAAAAATACACCTTGGTATTCAGAGGGTTAAAAGACTGCGGTAAACCTAACGCTGCCGCTAGTTTTGAAATTCAAGAGGCCGCATCATCATCATCATCATCATCATAAGAAGCTATCATTCTAAAAGGCAACATGATCCAAACTTCCAACTGAATTATTGCATATTTGGTCAAAATTACCAAGCAGTTATCAAAGTGACTTTAATTTAAAAATTAAATTACCCTGCTTTGTGCACTATTATTGTATATATATATTGTAATTACTTCTTTTATATATGTTGCAACCAATAAATATATGTGATACGTAACTTTAGGATATTTTATTTCAAAAGTAAACTAGAAATAAAAAGAATAACCAGATTATATTAATACTTTATTTAAGTACTTGTTACATGCATTTTATATCCAAGGCAATTTTCAATCAGATGACAGCTTTAGGACCACGCGCCCCAGCCAACCAGTTTACAGCATTCAAAGTATGCCTCCTATCCAATCAGCTTACTATTAAAACGGCCCGAAATTCAAATTATTAGTGTACAGGGTGAATAAAAAATAAAGCTATATAGGATGAACCAAACAGGAAAGTAACCCAACGGGTAACGAAAAATCATGCGCAGTAGATTCCAATATTTACACAGAAAAAACATGGTGATCAGTAAATTAAAAAAATAGCGGGAAATTCAAAAGGAGGGACGTAGTCAGATGTATTGTAGCAAAGGTAACTATAAAGAGAGAAAGAGACAGACAGACCCAGATAGTCTCTTCGGTGTGACATCACAGACAGGAACATTGACATTCTTTCGGCTGCTACTTAATAAAAGCATATATATTATTTTATTATATATTTACGTACATAAAATAAATTAATTAATAGAGGTATCAAATATTTCACTTATAGAAAATATGGTCGTTATAGAAAAATAGATAATCATGGTTTCGCGTGATTTGCGACGTAGAATAATAATGATAAGATATTAAAAAATAACTTACAGAACTTGATAAAATACCGAGGTTTTATGCATACGTAGATTACAGACAGGAAGTCACCAAGGTCGAGACATTTTGCTTTAACAGAAATCCAAACACGTGGAACGTACACAGTGTCTCAAAAATTAATGGTATAGAGTGAGGCAAATAACAAAGTGGCCTAAAAATCATGCGCAGTAGGTAATACTACCACTACTGGATAATAAAATACTAAGAGCTAAGTAGTTTTGAATAATAATAATAATAATAATAATAATAATAATAATAATAATAATAATAATAATAATAATAATAATAATAATAATAATAATAATAATAATAATAATAATAATAATAATAATAATAATAATAATAATAATAATAATAATAATAATAATAATAATAATAATAATACCTTCGATATCAGAGGAAGCAGGAAAAACTGCGAGAAATAACGCCGAAAGACCACACCGCTGGAATTTAGCAAGGTTGGACAGGACGAGACTGGTGGAGTTTCTACAAAACGCTTTGGATCCCTCCTCGCAGCTTCCTAGGGGACTAAGCGGAAGACAGAGTGCGGAAGCCCTCGTGGATTCCACCATGAGCTTAATCAAGAGCGCCTGTGATGCCTCTATGCCAGCGAAAAGACAGCGAGGCAGCAGAAAATCGGTGTACTGGTGGACGGAAGAGATAGCCGAACTGAGAAGAACATATCTGAGACTCAGAAGAAGGGCATAACGGGAGCGTAACGTCGTAGATGCTGAGGCCCGTACAAATGAATATAAAACGGCAAGGAAAAATCTCCGCAACGCGATTAAGAACAGCAAGCGACAGTGCTGGAGGAAACTTTGTGAAGAGGTGGACAGGGACCCATGGGGACTGGGCTACAAGATCGTAACCAAAAAACTGAAGTCCCTAGGACTCGTCGGAGCTTTGTCAGCAGAGACGATGGAGGGTATAGTCGACGAACTCTTCCCAAGACACCCTCTGAGGAACGAGGAAAATGGCGAAGAGGAGATCGATGAAGTCCCTGCGTTCAGCATGGATGAGTTGATGACAGCCATCGGCGCCCTAAAAAGCGGAAAGGCCCCTGGACCGGACGGCATACCAGCAGAGATCCTTAAGATCGTAGCGCACACGACACCTAATATACTGTTGGAAATGATGAACGCTTGCATCGAAGAAGGTGTATTTAGTACTCGCTGGAAGCAAGCAAGGCTGGTACTCATCAGTAAAGGAAAAGGTGACCCGAATTCTCCGTCGTCGCTCAGACCCCTGAGTCTGCTGGACACGGGCGGTAAGACATTGGAACTGCTGCTGAGGCCCCGACTGCTGGATGCCATCCGAACGGCGGGAGATTTCTCCAACAGACAGTACGGCTTTAGACAGCGCCGCTCCACAATCGGTGCCATACGAGAAGTCGTAGAGACGGTGTGCAACCCAGACGGCGAGCTACCCGTCTCGGCCGATAGTGGTGCTTGTCACCCTAGACGTGAAAAACGCCTTCAATTCGGCGAGATGGATAGATATCCTTGAGGCGCTGCGGGGTACGTTCGGCATTCCGACTTATCTCCTTCGCATATTCAGGGACTACCTCAGAGATCGTACAATAAAATATGAAACGACCGAAGGGATGAAGACAAGGGAAATCACGGCTGGAGTGGCACAAGGCTCGTTACTGGGACCGGACCTCTGGAACGCGCTGTACGACGGCCTGCTCCGAGCGGACATGCCCCGAGACGCTTTCCTCGTCGGGTACGCGGACGACGTCGCAGCAGTCATTGTTTCCTGAAACACCGAAATGGCACAACTGAAACTCGACCAAGTAATGAGGCGAGTCAACAACTGGATGAGTCAACATGGGCTACAACTGACCCTGGCAAAGAACGAGATCGTGTTGCTCACGAGGAAAAGAATCCCCAAGGTCATACCCATGGTAATCGGTACAGAACGAGTCCAGACGAAGGTATCGGCAAAGTATCTGGGAGTGATTTTGGATACGAAGCTCACCTACTGGCCACACATACAGAGCTCGGCTGACCGAGCCGTGACGAAGACTGCTGCACTGAGCGGACTCATGGCGAACGTGGGCGGCCCGAGGCCAAGCCAGCGCAGACTGCTGATGGCGACGACGCATTCGATCTTGCTCTACGGGGCCGAGATCTGGGCCGACGCTATGAGAGTAAAGAAATACAGAAAGCGTATGAGCACCGTGCAGCGAAGGGGAGCACTACGGATCGCGTGCTCTTATCGTACAGTCTCCGAAGCCGCAATCCTGGTGATAGCGGGCGTACCACCCATCGACCTGCTCGCTATCGAACGGAAGCGAATCTACGACGCTAGCGCGGAAGTGGGCAGAGAACGGGCAGTAGAAGAAGAGAGAGTTAGAACCCTGACGGAATGGCAGGAAAGATAGACGACCGATTCAAGAGGTAGGTGGTCGCACCAGCTCATCAGGAGGGTCGGACCCTGGATGGATAGGAAATTCGGGGAAGTGGATTTCTACTTGACCCAGTTCCTTAGTGGGCACGGTTACTTCCGACATTATTTGTGGAAAATGAGCAAGGTCAGGACACCGGAGTGCAAATACTGCGGACATGAAAGGGACGACGCAGAGCATACGTTTTTCGTATGCAGTCGATGGATCGACGAAAGAAGGCTCCTGGAGACGCTGATGTGTCAAATCACTCCGCGGAACATTGTCGAGTTGATGCTTGACAACGAGAACTGGTGGAGCAGAGTGACTGCCTACGTGCAGAGGCTGCTACGAACAAAGAGGGATGATGGCTGCTTGACAGACTGAAGAGAAAAGAAAGGACAGAGAGGCAATGCAAGCCAGAACGGTAGAGCTACTAAGAGCAAAAAAACAAGACTCAGGCTGAAGTAATGCGAAAGCGGTCCCGGCCTGATGTTCTGCGTGGGAAAAGGGAGGTGGTTTTTTAGTGGGGTCGCTGGTTTCCCGGCGGGCCCATCTGCGAGTGGGCCTGCTGCGATGCTGGTAAATCCCACACTATCCGGCAGTGCGGACCCTGCCTGATGCCTTTTTTGAAGGTTTTTCCACCGCCCTCTTAAAAAAAAAGTACTTACTTACTTTATTTAACGACCACATTACATACAATTAAATGTACATTTGAAGTCACTGAAACATTAACCGTTAGAATTTGACCAATTAAAATAATCATTCACACTATAAAAACATTTGTCTATTAGAAACATTTTACACAACTTATAAAACTTATTAAAACTCAAACTAGTAACATTAACATTGTTAAAACAATGAACAAAGTGATTATACAAACCAACATCCAATTTATTTATTTGCGTTGTACGAATCCTAGAATAGGACTGAATCAAATTGGTTGCATTCCTAGTATTATAGAAATGCACATCACAATGCTTTTGAAATTTGTCAAATCCACGGTGTATTTGCAATAGGGACTCGAATATATAAATACAAGGTAGGGGCATAATTTTAAATTTTTTAAAAAGATGTAAGCACAAGGTACCATAAGGTGCACCTTCTATGGAGCGAACAGCAGCCTTTTGCAAAATTAGCACCCTATAAGCAGCACTTGAATTTCCCCATAACGTGATGCCATATTTTAAATGGCTATGGAAAATTGCGAAATACACCGTGCGTAGTACATTAGAAGGAAGCGAACGTCTTAATTGCTTCAGACAGAATATCTGCGATGACAGCTTTGAGCAAAGATGATCAACCTGGGGTGACCATTCCAATCTGGTATCTAGGGTTAGCCCAAGAACTTTGGCCTCGGACTTGGGAGCCCATTTGTCAGTGGTGAAATGAATGTGCTGAGTCTTGGACTCGTTGAGTTTCAGCTTATTTGATGAAAACCAATTTCTCACCAGTTGAAACTACCCAAATTAGAACTATCACCCCTTGCAATTAGTGTAGTGTCATCAGCAAATATTACACAAGATAAGTAATCTACCGAGTAAGGCAAGTCATTGATGTATAATAGAAACAAAATGGGTCCCAAGACAGAATCCTGAGGAACACCGTTTTCAACTTGTAGTAGGCTGGACTCGGTTCCATTAAGACTCACATACTGTTGCCTGTTAGAAAGGTAGGAAGAAAAAAGTTTGAGCACATTTCCTCTTATCCCATAATATTCCAATTTATGCAGCAAAATTTGTGTATTAACACAATCAAAAGCTTTTGAGAGGTCACACATCGTGGCATTTGAATGGAGACCCTCATCAAATCCCTCTACAATTACCTCAACCATAGATAGCAAGGCTTTAAGGGTAGAACGATTTTTCCTAAAACCAAACTGAGAATCACAGAAAATGTGCTTACTTTCACAATAACTGGATAAATTCCGCTTCATGATAATTTCAAAAATTTTGCCAATAATAGGAACAGTTGCTATGGGTCTAAAATTATCCGGACAATTATGATCGCCTTTTTTATGCAAGGGAAAAATTTTTGTAACTTTAAAGGAGTCCGGCCATACTCCTTCATTGACACATTTATTAAAGAGAATAGTTAATGGTTCAATTAACGACTTCTGAGATGCCTTGACCATAGAACTATTTAGGCAATAATAGTCTAGCCCAGCTGTCTTTTTTAAGCTAAAAATTGCCTCCTTTACTTTCTGTACGGTAATTGGGGGCATAAAAAATGAAAAAGGCGGCTTTGGTGCCCTAACTAAAAGGTCATTTGGATCAACAAAAGTATCGTCAATTGTTTGAAGAACTGTGTTACAAATATTGGAGAAGTGCAAATTAAAATCATCGGATGATATAAGATTTGACTTATGTACTGAATAATAATAATAATAATAATAATAATAATAATAATAATAATAATAATAATAATAATAATAATAATAATAATAATAATGGAAATTTAAAATTGTATTTTATTAATCTTCTACAAGATATATTCTACAGGTCAAAACATTTTAACAGTTTTATTCAATTTGGTGTTAGGTAGTTCGGTTTCTCTACAGCATTTGATACATTTATATTTCACTGGAACAGGCATATTCTACAGAATCTTCAGTGCTACAAAATCTTGGCTGAAATAGTTGATTTTAAACGAGTCTAACTAATTTATCAGGAACTGTAACCTCTCTGCGCGGAGAACGTCGCAAAAACGTGACGTTTTTGACACATAAAAAAGACATAAAAACGACACAAAAACGTAACGTTTTTGACGCGTAAAAAGCCATAAAAAACGACACAAAAATTTGACGTTAACGTGACATTTTTGACGCGTAAAAAAGTCATTAAAACAGCGTCACAAAAACGTGACGTTTACATCCCGTTTTTGACACGTAAAAAAGGTAATAAAAAAAGTCTCAAAAACGTGACGTAAACGTGACGTTTTTGACACGTAAAAAGACCACGAAAAATATTACACGCACGATAGTCATACGCACATGATTTTTCCTCAAATTACATCGTACATAATTTTCTGTAAACAAAAGGATTACCTACTGCGCATGATTTTTAGGCCACTTTCTTATTTGCCTCACCCTATACCATTAATTTTTGAGACACTGTGTACGTTCCACGTGTTTGGATTTCTGTTAAAGCAAAATGTCTCGACCTTGGTGACTTCCTGTCTGTAATCTACATATGCATAAAACCTCGGTATTTTATCAAGTTCTGTAAGTTATTTTTTAATATTCTATTTATTATTCTACGTCGCAAATCACGCGAAACCATGATTATCTATTTTTTTATAACGACCATATTTTCTATAAGTAAAATATTTGATACCTCTATTAATTAATTTATTTTATGTACGTAAATATATAATAATATATATGTTTTTATTAAGTAACAGCCGAAAGAATGTCAATGTTCCTGTCTGTGATGTCACACCGAAGAGACTATCTGGGTCTGTCTGTCTCTTTCTCTCTCTATAGTTACCTTTGCTACAATACATCTGACTACGTCCCTCCTTTTGAATTTCCCGTTATTTTTTTAATTTACGGATCACCATGTTTTTTCTGTGTAAATATTGGAATCTACTGCGCATGATTTTTCGTTATCCGTTCGGTTACTTTCCTGTTTGGTTCATCCTATATAGCTTTATTTTTTATTCACCCTGTACACTAATAATTTGAATTTCGCGCCGTTTTAATACTAAGCTGATTGGATAGGAGGCATACTTTGAATGCTGTAACCTGGTTGGCTGGGGCGCGTGGTCCTTAAGCTGTCATCTGATTGAAAATTGCCTTGGATATAGAATGCTTATAACAAGTACTTAAATAAAGTATTAATATAATCTGGTTATTCTTTTTATTTCTAGTTTACTTTTGAAATAAAATATCCTAAAGTTACGTATCACATATATTTATTGGTTGCATCATATATAAAAGAAGTAATTACAATATATAAATACAATAATAGTGCACAAAGCAGTGTAATTTAATTTTTAAATTAAAGTCACTTTGATAACTGCTTGGTAATTTTGACCAAATATGCAATAATTCAGTTGGAAGTTTGGATCATGTTGCCTTTTAGAATGATGGCTTCTTATGATGATGATGATGATGATGATGATGCGGCCTCTTGAATTTCAAAACTAGCGGCAGCGTTAGGTTTACCGCAGTCTTTTAACCCTCTGAATACCAAGGTGTATTTTTCGGGTATAAATTTCCCAATGTTTTTCTCGAAGATGTCCAACGCCCTTTTGGGTAAAAACACAAAATGTTTTTCTAATTCCACCAATGGAGCTCTACCAAACCTTGTACTAACAATTTTTATATGTACAATTGGTAATGGTACATTCTCAGGTAGGTCCTGAAGTTTTATTGTTGCTTTGCTTCGAAGATTTGCTATGGAATTAATTTCATGTAAATCCATTCTACAAATAAAATAAAAAAAATCTGGTATAATAATACGGTCTTTGATGAAAAAAATCATAATATTTAAATAATAATAATAATAATAATTACTCACTCTCATGCGTTGAAGATGTCCATCTTGCATTGTTGCGTTAATAATACCAGCTTTGGGTATTATACACTTTTACTTGCGTTGATTATGTCACACTTGGTAAAAACTACTTTGTACTATTAACAATGCTGAAGGTGATGTAAATACTGCTAGACGATTGTGTGCTAAACTGATATTTCAACATCGATTTAACTATTTATAGAAACTCTCTGTGTCACATGATAACAAAGCCGTACCATGCACGTGTGCAACGAGTGATGATAATTAATATTCCAAGAAACGTGGCTTCAGCAAATAAATCTTATCGCATTTTTACATATTATTTCCCGTTATTATAGAACTAGTAATATCAGCATCCCGCTGACGCATCTTTATTTTATCTTATCCATTGCTTTGTTTATTCGTACAATGAAGACCATTGTCTATTGTATTAAAAATACCACGTGTGCGGCGAGTGATGATAATTAATTGCTGTAAAACGCGGCTTCTGCGAATAAATCTTATCACATTTTACATATTTCCTGTTATTGTACTTTATTTTTATCTTATCGTTTGCTTTGTTTATTCGTACAATGAATTCCATTGTCTATTGTATTACAAAATATGTGAAGACCATTGTGTATTGTATTAGAATAAATGCACTGCTACCGCATTTCCTGTGCAGTTGTGAATTCTTTCATTTATGTGAATGTACTTGTGGAGAGAAAACGTTAAACTTTGGTATTTAAATATTCATAATATGGTTTATCGAATATAATATTTTAGTGTCTATTACATTGGAGTAAATAAAAGGAAGGTACTGCTTTTTTTTAATTTTATTATAGGAACTCCATAGGAACTCCATTTGTTATCATAGGTCACATGATAACAAAGCCGTACCATGTACGTGTGCAGCGAATGATTATATTATTTCATGCTATTATAGAACTAGTTCTATTAGCGTCAAAGTTTAAGATTAGGTCCTATTTGTTGTCTAGTATGTCCACGTAAGTTTTTACATCCTCTTGACTTGGGTGTAGCTTTTGCGCATTTGAATTTACCCACTACTTTCAGAGATTTGGATCAAAAACGTTGTAAGTAGATACTTTTTATGTACCCTGGTATACATACCAACATTTTGTAATTTACGCCTGCACTCGTATAAATTTATGTGAGCTATATTACTATCTCGATGACTATCTTTATTTTATCGTATCGTTTGCTTTGTTTATTCGTACAATGAAGACCATTGTCTATTGTCTTTCTCTCTCTCTCTTTCTTTCTCTCTCTGTCTAATTGCTACAATATTTGTAGTAGAGAGATTTTGTATACATAGGGACAAATAGATGATTGCTCATTGCTTTTAATTATAATTGGAAATTATGCTGAAGTCATTGTGATACAGATTAATTTATACAAAGTTACATCCCTGTAAGTTGTTGTGCCTTTAGATATACTAACATCATGCACAGGTTTTTATCAGTAAAATCTATATTTTAGACACCGCTTACTCCACTTTGTAGGAGACAGAATATCGCGTTTTCACTTTGAGAATACTGATTTTATCCTGTCTTTTGAAAATTGGAGTGGGGTGAAACTTATTAACGGCTTTTTGCTATACTTTATATTTACATCATTGTGACGGTAAATCACCGATTCATACAATATTGCGCAATATGGTGTAATAACTTATAAGTATTAAATATATTTCAAAGGTTTTACCTTGAAATTATCTAAGAACTTTAATCACTACATTTATTCGTATTTTTTATCAACACAGCTGTGCGCGGTTATCCTGTGTTCTTTCATTTCTAATAGTTTATCAGTCTCCCATTATTAATAAATATGTTCGCTACAAATTTTAAAGTCTTGGTCCGTCAGACAGTTTGAAATAACGATAACCGTCACATAAATAAGGGTAACCGTCACGTAAATAAGGGTAACCGTCACGTAAATAAGGGTAACCGTCACTTAAATAAGGGTAACCGTCACGTAAATAAGGGTAACCGTCACGTAAATAAGGGTAACCGTCACGTAAATAAGGGTAACCGTCACGTAAATAAGGGTAACCATCACGTAAATAAGGGTAACCGTCACTTAAATAATGGTAACCGTCACGTAAATAAGGGTAACATTAAGGCTAATAAGGGTAACATTCAGGCTAACATTAAGGCTAATAAGGGTAACATTAAGGGTAATAAGGCTAATATTAAGGCTAACCGTCACGAAAATAAGGCTAACATTAAGGCTAATAAGGCTAATATTAAGACTAATAAGGCTAACATTAAGGCTAATAAGGGTAACATTAAGGGTAATTAACCGTCACGTAAATAAGGATAACGATGATATAACGTGCAAGGATTGCAAAATCTGTGATTTTTTATTAATATCAAAAATGAACGAAATACGGATAACGAGGAAACGATGATAATGCGTATAAAGTTTGGCTACAATTTTTTAAATCTTGGTACGCAGACAGGGATTTTCAGCTCACCTAATTATTATTACTGATTTATATTGATTGATTGATGATACTGATTTCTATTGTACGGGGCTGTTATATTCTTATGTATGGCCGGTGTGTTGTGGCCTATGATAGTGAACAGACATGTTTGATTCCGACAAAAGTGAGGTTAGAGTTATTAAGTTATCCTTCGAAATGATACTAGCTATGAAGGCTATAATTCACACGCAGTAATTTTAATTCTTTTAGATAATTATTAGTCTACTGTCCTGTTACGAACTTATCACTTACATCATGAAGCTGAAGTATTAAAGTTGCAGAAAATTCGTGTCTTATTGTTTTATAGAGTAAATTTTTTTCAAGAATTTTAGTTTTTGTTTCATTAAAAACGCACAAAGTTTAAGGTTAGGCCCTTTTGGCATATTACGTTAAACAGTCCTATTTGATGTCTAGTACACCCACGTAAGATATTACTTGAATCTGACATCATGAAGGCGAAATATTAAAGTTACAGAAAATTCATCTCGTTGTTTTATAGAGTAAATTTTTTCAAGAATTTTAGTTTTTGTTTCATTAAAAACACACAATGTTTAAGGTTAGGCCCTTTTGGCATATTACGTTAAACAGTCCTATTTGATGTCTAGTATACCCACGTAAGATATTACTTGAATCTGACGTCATGAAGCTGAAATATTAAAGTTACAGAAAATTCGTCTTTTGTTGTTTTATAGAGAAAATTTTTTCAAGAATTTTAGTTTTTGTTTCATTAAAAACGCACAAAGTTTAAGGTTAGGCCCTTTCGGCATATTACGTTAAACAGTCCTATTTGATGTCTAGTACACCCACGTAAGATTTTACTTGAATCTGACGCCATGAAGCTGAAATATTAAAGTAACAGAAAATTCGTCTCTTGTTGTTTTAAAGAGTACATTTTTTCAAGAACTTTAGAAGTTTAAGGTTAGTTCCTTTTGGCATATTACTTTAAACAGTCCTACTTGATATCTACTTTGTCCTTGTAAGATTTTACATCCTCTTGACTTGGGTGTGTCTTTTGTTGTGTTTGAATTTACCAGTCAATTTCAGATATTTGAATTTGCCGCCAGACTACAGCAAAGACACCTTGCGTCCATGGCAGCAGCTCTTGCTTTTGTTGCGTTTAAATTTACCCGCTAATTTCTCAGATATTTGAATTTGCCGCCAGACTACAGCAAAGTCTTCTTGCGCCCACGACAGCTCTTGCTTTTGATGCGTTTAAATTTACCCGCAAATTTCTCAGATATTTGAATTTGCCGCCATATAGTAGAGACCTCTTGCATCCATGTCAGCTCTTGCTTTTGCTGCGTTTGAATTTGCGACAGAATCCTGCTTTCGCTATTAGATTGAAAATAGTTTGAAGTTATAGTTTGAAATTAATATCACGGATGTCGCTACGAGTCATTTGATATATAAGAATATATAAGAATATATACTTTTTTGTTTTTTTACGTACGAGCTTGAGACTTTTTTCTATTGGTAGAGGACTACCAATCAGGTTCGAGGGGCGGGGGAGATTTTTTCAATTGTTTTTTCGATATTCGAACGCGTTTACGAGATATAACGATTTTAAGTTTTTTAAGGCAATCCCATTTCCAATTTCAGATATTTGAATTTTCCGCCATCAAACAGACTGCAGCAACCAATTAGGCGCTGCTACATGTCACGTGTCACCTGTCAAAAAGATGTAAGCTTTTAAATTTACCCGCTAAACTCTCAGCGCGACTCGTGACGTCACCAAACCTAATTTTTTTGTTTTTTTGACGTACGAGTTTGGGACTTTTTTCTAATGGTAGAGGTCTACCAATCAGAACCAGGGTGTTCTAGGGGGAGATTTTTCCATTTGTTTTTTCGATATTCGCACGCGTTTACGAGATATAACGATTTTTAGTTTTTTTAAAGTAATCCCATATCCAATTTCAGATATTTGAATTTTCCCCCATCAGACAGACTGCAGCAACCACTTAGGCGCTGCTACATGTCACGTGCCACCTGTCAAAAAGATCTAAGCCTTTAAATTTACCCGCTAAATTCTCAGATATTTGACATTCCCTATATCAAGCATTTACAGCCAGACAGCTACAATCCCCATAACTAATTTCAAGCCGCCATCTTGACGATAGCAACCTTCTACGCATGTTTTTCTATCCGCATTCACGACCAGTTACGTCATTGTTTTTTCTTTTAGCACTCTTATTTTGGTCATCCTGTACTTAGCTTTTGATTCACCCTGTGCCTAATTTCAGACCGCCATCTTGCCGATAGCAACCTACTACGCATCTTTTTCTATCTGCATTCACGATCAGTTACATCATTGTTTTTCTATACATTCTTATTTTGCTCATCCTGTATATAGTTTTTGATCCACCCTGTATACTAAATATTTGAATTTGCCGCCATACTGCCGCAGAGACCCCTTCCGTCCATGGAAGCAGCTCTTGCTTTTGCTCGATTGAATTTACCCGCTAATTTCTCAGATATTTGTATTTCCCGCCAGACTGCCGCGCCGTGGCCGCCTGAGCTACTACCTTGGGCGCGGCTCGTGACGTCAGGCCGCCATCTTGACGAACCTACATCACACACTCTTGGGGTGCTCTTCTGCGGCTCCTGGGGCTCCTACACCTGCAGGGATGCTACAAGAACATGAGGGGATGCTACAAGAAGTCTCCTTCTTCACCCTGACGACAATAACCAGCGGCTCCGTGGTCTAGCTCGATGGTAGCTGGCTATCGAGCTCGCTGTGACGTCACTTCCGCTGGGGAACATACTTACCTTATCTACTGTACAATAACAGGAAATATGTAAAATGTGATAAGATTTATTCGCAGAAGCCGCGTTTTACAGCAATTAATTATTATCACTCGCCGCACACGTGGTATTTTTAATACAATAGACAATGGTCTTCATTGTACGAATAAACAAAGCAATGGATAAGATAAAATAAAGATGCGTCAGCGGGACGCTGATATAACTAGTTCTATAATAACGGGAAATAATATGTAAAAATGCGATAAGATTTATTTGCTGAGGCCACGTTTCTTGGAATATTAATTATCACTCACCGCACACGTGCATGGTACGGCTTCGTTATCATGTGACACAGAGAGTTTCTATAAATAGTAAAATCGATGTTGAAATATCAGTTTAGGACACAATTGTCTAGCAGCATTTACATCACCCTCAGCATTGTTAATAGTAGAAAGTAGTTTTTACCAAGTGTGACATAATCAACGCAAGTAAAAGTGTATAATACCCAAAGCTGGTATTATTAACGCAACAAAGCAAAATAGACATCTTCAATGCATGAGAGTGAGTAATTATTATTATTATTATTTAAATATTATGATTTTTTTCATCAAAGACCGTATTATTATACCAGATTTTTTCTATTTTATTTATAGAATGGATATTATTTAAATATTATGATTTTTTTCATCAAAGACCGTACTATTATACCAGATTTTTTCTATTTTATTTGTAGAATGGATTTACATGAAATTAATTCCATAGCAAATCTTCGAAGCAAAGCAACAATAAAACTTCAGGACCTACCTGAGAATGTACCATTACCAATTGTACATATAAAAATTGTTAGTACAAGGTTTGGTAGAGCTCCATTGGTGGAACTAGAAAAACATCTTGTGTTTTTACCCAAAAGGGCGTTATAGGTCATCGAGAAAAACATTGGGAAATTTATACCCGAAAAATACACCTTGGTATTCAGAGGGTCAAAAGACTGCGGTAAACCTAACGCTGCCGCTAGTTTTGAAATTCAAGAGGCTGCATCATCATCATCATCATCATAAGAAGCCATCATTCTAAAAGGCAACATGATCCAAACTTCCAACTGAATTATTGCATATTTGGTCAAAATTACCAAGCAGTTATCAAAGTGGCTTTAATTTAAAAATTAAATTACCCTGATTTGTGCAATCTCTTATCTCCTGCTCTTTGGCAGAAAATTCATTAAACTCCGGTTTTTTAGCATTTTCTATCGCCAAAAAAAAAGTTATTTATTTATGCAAACATTACTAAGAAAGACTTAAATATTAGGTCATATTAAAATAATAAAAAAAAAAATTAAACAGCATAGAAAACTAGTTTATCTAGCTGCTAAATCACAGGTTGCGCAAAATTGTGCTGTTACGGTACTTTGTTACATACAGTAGGCGCTCACTAATCTGAACTAATAAAAACAAGCCCTATTCATACTACTGAATTATTCACAATATTGGGATAGGCATATGAAACAGAGATATGTAATTACATAATATAGCAAACAGCAAACTGTATTTATTTAGGAGAAATGAAGTAGGTTCACAAAATAAATAGATAGATGAAATTCATTATCATCTGATTTATCGTCGCTGCCCATTTTAGAATCGTCCACTTCGGGTGTATCATCTTTATTCCAAACTTCAACAACTATTCACAAACAATATGCCTGTAAACATACATACATATATTGTATCTACATTCTAGGAAATAAAAACAGCCCACGTTTACCTCAGGTTGGATGATGGTCAACAAATTTATGGTTTCTTCTACAGTTTTCTCTACTTTAAAGACACATTTTTAAAGACAAAGCTTTTAGAGCAGTAGAAACAGGATGATTTGGATTTGCTATAATGGTGGAAATCATACTGATATCGTATTACATTATGGTCCATCAGTTGTATTAAGAGTTAGGTACATTGGGTGCCACATATGTTTCCATCCTTAGCTCCTTCCTTGAAGGGTGAGATGCATTGTCCAGTAGAAGAATTGCTTTTTTTGGTAACTGATTTTCTCTCAAAAACCTAGCAGTTAACTTTGCAACATTGTATTGTTTTGGTAAGTATGTTAC
Source organism: Pogonocherus hispidulus (assembly GCA_963924545.1). Taxonomy (NCBI): domain Eukaryota; kingdom Metazoa; phylum Arthropoda; class Insecta; order Coleoptera; family Cerambycidae; genus Pogonocherus; species Pogonocherus hispidulus. Next base: position 56,796,672 of record OZ004693.1, read on the forward strand.
ACAAACCACCCTATACGTTTTTTTGGACATTTTCACACACATAAGACAGTGTATTTCTACTTATTCTTATGATATAAAGACCACAGACAACCACCAACCAGCACCAAGTGAACAGCTCAATTAGTGTAACGTAAGAGAAGAGACGTTCAAACTTCAAGTCTATGCTTGTCTAAATCAATCGTTTCCTGGAGTGATATTTAAGTGTATTACTTGTTGGTACAAACTAGTGTTCACAGTATGGAGATTGGCAGTGTTTACTTTTCAGAACCTTCAATATATTAGGATATATTAAACACATTATTGAATAGTTCACATGAATGGATATTCACATTACTGAGCATCTACTGTATTCAAAACAATAAATAATGCTGAAATAGGTATATCAACGCACGTAGAAGTTACTGAAATGATAACAATACAAGTAACGAAGTTTTTAACTGCTAATTAACTAAATTACAGAATCAAAAGTTTTGAGGTTATAAACCAATGACGTAGTATCGTCAAATAAATGCCGTAATTCTATTGGACGGCTCAAGGTCAAAGTTTGTAGGCAACCTACTAATTAAGGGATCTTGGTTTTGTACCACAATACATGTTTTAACATTTGCATTTAATTTACAGTAATGATAATAATAAGGATTTCTTTGGTATTTTTGGAGGAGGGGCGCGCGGCCATGCGGCCTTAAGGAGGAGCCGCCACTGCATTATGTAAACTTTTTATATTACAGTTAAAGACATCACAGCAGTTACAAATGCCATTATAGCTACGTGTCATAACACTAATGGGAGACTTTAATCCAACATTAGTGTCGACAGCAGAGCAATAAAATGTTAGTGGAGCACGACTGGCTGATCTAACTGCTAGAAAATTTAACTGGCTTAATATATCAGGACAGTCGATATGGATATGCAAGAGTGCGTGTAAAAATTTCAGGCTGTGGAAGTATCTTCTAAATTGTAGTGAGTCAAAATTAAAACGAGTTAACAAAAGTTTATAGCCTCTTGCAGGATATCTTCTGTCTGAACGAAACGTGAGGGATTTTAAAGACCTTTTTTGAACCGACTTGATGAGATTGACATGAACATTATACATAGGATTCCAAACAAGTGAACAATACTCTAACTTGGAGCGGACATATGCATAAAATAACTTTAACAGTACATCATTACCGAGGAAATCACGGCCTTGCCTTATCACAAAACCTAACATCCTAAGAGAAGAAGAAACTATACGTTGTATGTGCTCCGAAAATGTTAACTTATCGTCAAAGTAAACACTCAAATCCTTGATGGACTTTGCACGTATCAAGAAGTCTGAGTTAATTTCATAGCTGAAAAGTATAGGATTCAATTTACGTGTAAAAGAAATTACTTTACACTTCGACATATTTAAATGTAAGTTATTCAGATCACACCATCTCGCAACCGCATTCAAATTATTTTGAAGAAAAGCACAATCATATATACTCGATATAGAAAAATACAGTTTTAAGTAGTCCGCATAGATTAACTGATTGCAATTGAGATGAGTAGAGTAATTGAGATTAATGGAATTATCAGTCAAATTCATAATAATCAGCTTGATCAACAAATTGATAATTAGCAACTTGACTGATAATTTCATCAATAATTTATCTCTTAGTTAACTTTTGGCTTAATTTTTATATAAAGACAGATGTATATAGGTAAGTATTTATTTATTTATTTATTTATTTATTTATTTATTTAGTTACTCCATTCAACAGCAGAAGCCAATTACAGGATGGGAAAATGCACAATTTACAGAACTCATCAAGGGAATATACAAAAAAATCACACAATCATGTATAAATATATGACAGTAACGTTAGAAGACTAATATAAAAAAAACAAATACAAACTAATACTGTTACATAAAGAGGTAAAAAAACAATTACAAACTAATACTGTTACATAAAGAGGTAAAAAATACATAAAAAACACCATCAACAATGACAAATAAATAAGTGTATAATTAAAATATACAAAGAGAGTTTATTAACAAACATACAGTTTTTTTATTTCCTTAATGGTACAATGAAATATATCAATCCTGTTTTGCAAATTGTTGTAATTCCTACACATGAAGTAGAGTGGAGAAAATATCAGTAGATTTGTTCTAGGCGTAGGAAGATAGAATAGTATGTTACTTCTAGATTCAAATCTAGGAATATGTAAATGAAGGCAACTCTAAATTTCAGGACAATCAATCTTGTTGTTTATGACTTTGTACAAGAATATGACAGATTGTACAATTCTACGACCATGTAAACTCGTTGCCGTAAATCTCTCAAGTAGTAAACTTTGAGGTGTTCCAAAAGGTGGATACGAGCCATCTTCTTTGAATGCTAGATATTTTAGAAAACGTCTTTGAATCGATTCTAGGCTCTCAATACGTGTTACATAACCAGGACTCCAAATTAATGGAGCAAACTCAAGTTTTGATTTAACAAAAGCATTAAAGAGCAAAATTAACACAGTTCTATCAGTAAAAACTATGGAGTTTCTTATCACAAAACCTAGATTTCTGTAATATGTTTGTATTACATTGTTAATATGTGCATTAAATTTTAATTCTCTGTCGAAGGTGACTCCCAGATCTGTAATACTTTGAGGACGATTTAAAATGTTATTATTTATTTCATAATTATACAATACAGGTTCACGTTTTTTTGGAAAATGACATTACATTACACTTCTCTATATTAAGTGGAAGCTTATTTATTACGCACCAGTTATATACTTTGTTTAGATCATCTTGAAGTATCTCGCAATCTGTACTAGAGACAATGTTACAGTATAGTTTCATATCATCCGCGTATAGTAGATAAGACACTTCCAAATCATTCACAATGTCATTAATAAACAATACAAAAAGAAGGGGTCCAAGAATAAAGCCCTGGGGTACTCCGGATGTTACCAAAATCATTGACGATTTGTAACCACTACATTCAACGTATTGTATCCTCTCGCTAAAATATGACCTGAAAAGATTCAGCAAAGGTACGGATAAGCCAAACCGCTTAAGTTTACATAGCAGTAAAATATGATTTATTTGGTCAAAAGCTTTACTAAAATCTGTATATATCACGTCCACCTGACCATTTGAGTCTAAATAGTTAGAAATAAATTGTGTAATACAAAATAGATTAGAGACAGTTGATCTATTTTTTAGGAAACCATGCTGATGGCAGCTAATTTGACCCTGAATATGAGGGTACAGTACCTCATGCAAAACAATTTCAAATACTTTGGCAAACGTACATATTATCGTAATCCGCCTGTAGTTTTCGATAACACCTTTAGCACCTTTTTATGGACAGGACAAATTCTTGATTTTTTCCAAACTGATGGAAATATGCCCGATTTTAATGACATGTTAAAGATGGTGCAAAGCGGTTCAACAAAAACAGAAGAGCAATCTCTAACCACAAATGCTGGAATCTCGTCCGGCCCTTTAGTGAATTTAGGTTTTAACCTTTTTAAAGCCATCTGGACATCGCTAGGAGTAAATTTGTCTATATGTAAGTTACACTGCATGAAATTAGCATCTAGTTCACTATCGGAAAAGTTATTATCTATATCAGAATCATCAGCAAACGAGGTACTAAAGAATCTTGCAAATCCGTCAACAATTTCTTGTGTGGTATTCAGTTCATGATTTTCGTAAGTTAAGCTCTGAGGAATAGAAGAAACACCTTTTTTAGAATTAATATATGACCAAAAAGATTTGACATTACTTTTAATATTGGTCTGTATGTTATTTAAGTATACCATCTACATAAAATACATAACATACAGCCACGGATTTCTTAAAATAAACTGGATAGCTAATACATACTGGTGGGGGTAGCTAAAAATAACAACTGATAGGCGGCCGCCATACTGTGCTAACTTCTAGGTATTTTATGAACGAAATGATGGTAACACTGTTGAGTTACCAGCACTGCTTTTATGTTCTCTTTCCGTTTTGTGGTTTATAAATGAAGTTTTGTGTGCAAGGTGCAAGTTATTTATTTCTTAATCTGAAGAAAAAACATGCAATTTTATCATTTTATCCATTTGGTCGAAGTATTCAATGTTGAAAGTTGCGATAAAAGTCTAAAAACGTAGATATCTGTTATCTGAAGAGTCAATCGAAAGGATACAAGATGAAAAAGGCTGCAGTTTTGGAAAGAGTGCAAATTGAAGAATTTTTTACTAAATCTTGTGATAAAGAATATTTTATGATTAAGGTAATAACTCTAAACTTTTTAGACAATATGTATTAATAATACTTTGAATCATTTTAGGTTGCGCTAATAATAGGAGTCTCTGGTGCTTGTCGATGCTACGAATTGACGAATTTGAAAATCACTGATGTATAGGACACTGGCGCGTATCTAGTTGTTTCGATACCAGATACCAAGACCAGCATTTCACGAAAGTTTACAATTATAAATGAAGGATTTTCTATCAACGACGTAGAGATGTGTAGAAAATATATTTCCCTACGACCAAAGAACTTATCACAAAACAGATTCTTTTTACATTATAAGAATCAAAAATGTACTTCTCAGCCTATTGGAATCAACACATTAGCAAAAGTTCCATCAAAAGTTGCATCATTTCTGAACTTGGCAAACGCGGAAGTTTATATTGGCCACACTATATGAGGGTGCACTTCAATAACTTTATTGGGAAATAAAGGTGCCGACTTTACACCCATCAATGGTGGGTGGAAGAGCCCTGCTGTGGCAGAGAGCTATATTGAAGACTCCGTATCTAACAAACTTGGTATTGCAAGGAAAGGTATTGCTCCTCAGGAGAGGAGACATCCAAAATTTGTTCCAAGAAGCAACTACAAGCTTCCTATTAACGGAAACGGAGTGAAATATGAAAAAGCGAAGAACGATCGAAATGTCTATTAATATAAATGTTAATGTTAATTTTAATAAGTAAATTAAATTTGGTTGATTTAAGTTTATATTTTTTTATTATTTCAGTAGTGGATAATAGGTTACTTTATATGCTTTATAAGTGTGGATAAAACTCCTATTATAATGTGATTGTGTGTATAAATTATATTTTAAATGTGTTTTTATTAAATTCCTACCATAATCGTAATGATTTTTAGTTTTGAAGTTGTTAATGTTATCTTCTAGAAAAGCAGTTATTACCATGTTGTGTATTATAAACTTCATGTAATTTTATAACAAAATAACTCATTAACCTATCCCAATTCATTCACAATATTTAATATATCTTAACAGTGTAAAGTATAAATTTGACTAATAACTACTTGACATTACTAATTGTATACCTAATGTCGTTCAGTTAAAAAATATTTTTTTGTACAACTGTCATTAAAAGTGACATTTTTAATGGCTGTCAAAAGTGTTAAAAGTTGATGTTTACAGAGTAGCGTGTTAAAAATATTTTTAACACTGAATATTTTTAATTTTTAATACTATCTTTTTTCTGGACCAAATAGCAGTAAAATAAACAATATTGTTTATTGGTAACTAAGGTGATTCGGCGCCACCTAACACAGCCACTTCACAGCAAATGCGATAATAATTATTGAAACGTCAAAAAATAATAAACTGGCAGAGATGTCAAAATGTGATATTAAATTTATCTATTTTATTATCAAAATAGGACAGTTATACAAAAAACTTTGTATGATATTTGTATTAAAAGTAAGTTTTATTTTGTTCGCGAAATTGCTTCACTCGCTTCGCTCGTTTCGCAAACTTTTTCACTCACAAAATAAAACATTACTTTTAACACTCATATCATAAATAGCTATTTTAGTGCCGTTTTTACTGATAAGACGTGCAGCTACTTTCATCGTGGCTTTTCATATATGCAGCTCCTGCCACAATTAAAATAACTACAAACATATCTCTAATTCTTCAATAAATACCTACCTTATATCGATATCTTTTTGCCAAACCATCGTAAGTGACATTTTCCATGAAAATCACTATGGATCTATCGTAAGTATAATATGCAAATACACATCTTGGCAGAAGTAGATAGATCCATAAATATGTAAGCGTATTTAAATGTTTGACGGTTAAATAACTGCATACATACAGCGTTTTCTTTTCAAGATCGCCGCGCCCCAGGGCGTCAAACTCGTGGCGGACCATAGAGAGTTCTTGAAAAGAACATGAATTTAGGGGATATTTGCCAGTTTGTTTACTTAACCTAAATACAAAATGACAATAGTAAAATAGTAAGTACGTTTTTACTCTATATGTCTGAAATTCTGATACCTACTGTGATTATTTTCCATTTTCAGTATAATTCAGTAGTTTGTTGATGTTTCTACGTTTCTACCGATCTATTCTAACCTCACTAATATTTTGGAGCGCCAAACCCCAGCAAAAATGGTACTGCTCGAGGGGAAAGGGGAAAACAATGGAGGGCGTCGCGCACCGGTTAAAAGAACATGCTGCGGAACAGCTCCGAGTTTCTCCAAGCTGCCCAAGCCATTGAAAAGAATGCAGTAATTTTATCGTAAGTAACAGAACTGTAATAGGCAGAGTGGCAGAATTGTCGTAAGTAGTCTAAGGTAAAATTTAGTGAGTGACTTACGATATTTTGGCAAAAAGGTATAGATATTAGAATTCCTCAAAACAATATACAAAACTGATCCTAACTAATTTTTATAGACTTTGGCAATCAGACAAGGTTCAAATACTTGGTTGACAAACCATATGTTACTTTAAAGTTTTTTGGGTTAGTTACTAAATTATGTTTAGACAAGTAACTATTATGAACCAGTTATAATTCCGGCTAATGTATAATTTATTTAAAAAATGAAGTTGTAACAGGAGAAATAAAGAGTGTCGTCAATTTAATATACATAGGTACCTATCAGACATACCATTGGAAGATTGTACATGTAGGGAGTGTGTTTACAAGCATATAAATTTCGACTTTGTCCAAAATCATTTCAAGTCAAATTAAAAAGAGATGATTTCAATTATTTGAAGTGCACTATAAATAGAAAAAAATTATGTGTACCTTTGCTGCACAAATATAACTCTTGAGTCCAGTCCTGTCAATTACTCGTCATATCTAATCGACAAATAATGTGCATTAGAGTAAAGTATTTTTATTACAACAGTGTACATATTTTATACCCATATCCATCCATATAAGTAATATTTAGTTAGTCATATGCCCATATCTCACCAAACTACATATTTTCAAAATTTCCCTCTGTAAATCCCTCAACATCATTAGCTGAAAACTAGCCAATGGAATGTTAGCACAGTATGGCGACCACCTTACAGTTGACAAAATGATAGTTAGGAATCAGCCATCCAGTTTATTTTAAGAAATCCGTGCATACAGCAGATGTAAAAGTCCTTCTACGACACTACCTTCCGTTGATATAAAATTAATACATACACACTACTTAAAGCGATCAATGTATTTTTTATGTGTTTGCTTGTTGAAGAGGACGGCCGTGTTCTTGTTATTCTGGAGCTCTAGGCGGTCGAAGTGCAATAAAATATAAGACCCTTATAGCCGATATAAACCATCTGGTGTGCAAGTGTGCCGGAAATTTAAGGAATATGACCTTAAACTGTGTTGTTTGTGAAGATGCGATAACTTCTCGGAAAAAACTTTATTGCTCCGAGTGTAATAGTGCTTCTCATGTGAATTGTGTACACAAATCAATAGACGTAGCTAATTTGATTTCAGAGGTACTTGGATTGGCCTGGAAGTGTGATGCATGCGTCTCAAAATTGCACTGAACCTCGGGAATTATTAGCTTCTTCCCTAAAGGTTCAGGGACATAGCTCCGGTTAGCTCTGGGCTCAAGGCGGGGATTGGATTTTACTGTTAAGCTTACTTATAAAAAATTGGGCACCAGGTAATTTAAATGAGAAAAAAATATATGAAATTGTGAATGCGTGAAAGTAAGAACAAACAAATTACGTTAAGATAAAAGTATATATTACAAGTTATATTTACAACTCAATTTATGTTAAATTGAAAAAAAAAAACTCTACAGCCTGAAAGCGTTTATCAAAATTTTACAAAACAATTTTACTGGGCTGGGTTCACCAGTCTTCGGCCTACTTATGGATTGATCTCACCCACTAGCCTCTCCTAGATTAATCCGGAACTCCTGAACAGGTTCCCGTCTAGCTAGACTTGCTGGGGTTGCATGGATGGATGTAAGTAAATCCCACGTAGCTAGGTTTCAGGTTTCAGGCTCCAAAGGTGGAAACAGGCACATGTAAAAGATTGTATGATTAGCCCAGTCCCAGAGTTGTACAAAAAAATGATCCAGGAATTGGAATTTTGTAAACAATCAAACCGTAGAGCAACTATGTCTGAAGGACAGTATATAAAAATTGTGATAGAAAAAAAATAACTTATGACCAGTACTATATACTACAATAAAAATTACCAAAATTGCAGTAACAAAATTCGTAACTGTGCTACACAAAAAAACTGGTTAGCATAAAGGTGAAAATTTCTAATTCCTACATGAGATTTTAAATGCAAAATTAACAATATCAAGAACAATGAAATAGAATTAAATTGAAAAAAAATTAATGTGAGACGGTCTAGAATACCAGCAAGTAATCAAAAATAAAATTCCTGGATATAATAGATTCTGTAATTAGCAGACAAAATTTATAGTATATCAAAAATAACCATATGGTTATATACAAACGTACTAACCAACCCAGGCTCTTCACAGAGAACAGACCTTTGCATACAGGGTACAATTTTCTTTAATCATATTCAATTTGTTAAGAAAATGAAATGTACTCACCTGTATGCAAAGTGCAGTTCCAATCTCGTATATCCACCTTAAATATGTCCTAAGACGTTCCACCTGGAATTGGATGGTTTACCAGAAAAGTAGATTCCTGGGAAGATTAACGTCTCAACAACTCTGCAAAAAAAATAACAAAATTCGGCAGAAAATTTACACCACGTGTAAACTAAATTTATTATCACTTATCTCGTGACAACAACAAAAATATACGATAATATCAATTAATGAGCTTATTACAGATAATACTCTATTATATCAGAACACCGATCACTAACAATAGTGATAATAATTTAAGATTTAAATGAAAGTAAAATTTAAGAACATGTGCTTTCAATAAGCGTAAAATTGTCAACTTGCTTGTACTCTGTTGAAAACCAGACTCTCCGAATTTTAAAAATGTCTTAATTTCCTGTCTGTTTTGCGTCCCTACCTTTTCATAAAAGTGACCAATCAGAAACACTTTAGAGGTAGACAACACATTACAATGTAGAGAGCATTTTGGGTTGCGGGTATTCAGGGAAAATTGATATTATTTTTAATCGTCCGGAAATATACTGCTCGTCATATACAAAGGAACAAAATGATTAAAATTTTGTTACAAAATTCATATCAGTTGATCAAAATAGTTTAAAACAATTGGTGAGTGATCAGGTACAAGATGCCGTTATTTCTCTAACCGCGGCTTTCGAATGTCTCAAGACAGATCTAACTTCTGTAATTTCTGAGAAACTGGCTAATCTCAATACGAATGCAAAAGTTTCGCCCAATAGCTATGCTTCAGTCGCAAAAAACAAAACTCAACCTGCAGTACTAGTCGTCCCCAAGAATAAAACTCAATCTGCCGAGAAGACTAAGCATGATCTTAGTGAAAAAATTGATCCATCCACATCAAATATTCAGTTATCCAAAGTAAAACCTGCAAGCAATGGTACCATCTTAGTGGGATGTAAAAATCCAGTTGAGAACAAAAGGTTTAAAGAATTGGCGGAGAATAATTTAGCTGGAGATTATGAAGTACGGGAGCTTCGTGGCATAAACCCTAGAGTAAGAATTGTTGGTTTATCTGAATTATATAATGAAGATCATCTGGTCACAATTCTGAGAAAACTTAACCCAGATGTTTTTCTTAAGAATTCTATTTGTGAGGTAATTAAAATTTGTAAAACAAAAAAGAACGCCAGAATTTTTCAGGCTGTAATTCAGTTAGATAGGAGTACCTATGATAGGATCATGAAAGTGGGTAATGTTTTTGTAGGTTATAATGCTTGCAGAGTGTTTGACGGGGTTGTGGTTATTCGTTGCTTTAAGTGCAATGAATTCAATCATTCGGCTAAACATTGCTCAAAAGATCCTTGTTGCCCTAGATGTGGTAAGGATCATGCTGTCAGTGACTGTCAGTCACAAACGTTAACGTGTTCTAATTGTGTTAAATTTAATAGTACTGATCGCAACAATACCATTGATTCTGAGCATGCTTCTTGGGATATCAACAAATGCTCGGCATATCAAAAAGCGTGTGAAATACTTCGCTCTAACATTTTGTCCCAATAGCAGTTAGGTAGTTCAGGCGACCATATTATCAATATATCAAATTTATCCAGTTCTCATACTAACAACAATAAACAGACTCCGATCAATCACCTTTCAGTTTATTATCAGAATACACGTGGACTAAGAACAAAAACACAGATTATGTTGAATAGCACATACTGTTTGGACTATGATGTAATTGCACTCACGGAAACGTGGCTTGACCCATCTATTCATAATAGCGAATTATTTAGTGACTGTTATAGTATATATCGTGCGGACAGAAATTTCAATGTAATTACCAAAACACGTGGTGGGGGAGTTCTAATAGCAGTTAATCGACATTTAGAATCATCTATTCTTGATATTCCTCAGAATGATCTAAATCCTGAAATTGACTTGGTGGGGATTAAAATAAATTTTGAATTTTCCTCTATGTATGTGTTTGTTGTTTACATTCCACCGCCTGTAAATTATATTAAACTGGAAAGTTGTCTTGATTATTTGATGTCGTTGGAATATTTGTTTGGTAAAAATGTCTGAATTCTAGGAGATTTTAATCTAACTTTTTATTCTGATTTTATTGATGGTGTAAAATGTGATGCCGCTGTTAGTGTTTTTAGTGATTTTTTAAACTGCGTGAATTTTATACAAAGTAATAATATAAGGAACTTTAATAACCGAATTCTTGATTTAGTAATTCATAATAACGAGAACTGTATCGTTAATAGTGCTTTGGAAACACTCGTTAACGAGGATAGACATCATCCAGCTCTATCAATACGGTTGAAGTATTGTTCATCAATAAATTATAGAAACGATTTTAAAACGATTTTGGATAACAATTATAATTTCAAAAAAGCTAATTTTGTCGAGTTGTACGAAGTGCTGTTAAAGGTAGACCTGTCTGCGTTAGGAAATATTAATAATATTGATGATGCTTTAAAGAATTTTTATGGTGTATTATATGACTCTTTTGACGCACATATTCCTAAGTATAGTAAATTCCGGAATAGAAAGTACCCCCCCTGGTTTTCACGCGACATTATTTGCTCGATCAGACAAAAGCACAAACATCATAAGAATTATATAAGATCTGGGAACATAAGAGAATTAGACAGATTTAGTATAATACGGGGAAAAATAAAAAAGGACGTTGACGATGCCTACAAAAAGTTTATCGAGAATACGGAGCGGGAAATAAAGCATGATCCGAAACAATTCTGGTCATTTGTTAAAAAGAAAAGGGAAACCGCTGGACTTCTAGGTATTTTATGAACTAAATGATGGTAACACTGTTGAATTACCAGCACTGCTTTTATATTTTCTTTTTGTTTTGTGGTTTATAAATGAAGTTCTGTGTGCAAGGTGCAAGTTATTTATTTCTTAACCTGAAGAAAAAACATGCAATTTTATCATTTCATCCATTTGGTCGAAGTATTCAATGTTGAAGGTTGCGATAAAAGTCTAAAAACGTAGATATCTGTTATCTGAAGAGTCAATCGAAAGGATACAAGGTGAAAAAGGCTGCAGTTTTGGAAAGAGTGCAAATTGAAGAATTTTTAACTAAATCTTGTGATAAAGAATATTTTATGATTAAGGTAATAACTCTTAACTTTTTAGACAATATGTAATAATAATACTTTGAATCATTTTAGGTTGCGCTAGTAATAGGAGTCTCTGGTGCTTGTCGATGCTACGAATTGACGAATTTGAAAATCACTAATGTATAGGACACTGGCGCGTATCTAGTTGTTTCGATACCAGATACCAAGACCGGCATTTCACGAAAGTTTAAAATTATAAATGAAGGATTTTCTATCAACAACGTAGAGATGTGTAGAAAATGTATTTCCCTAAGACCAAAGAACTTATCACAAAACAGATTCTTTTTACATTATAAGAATCAAAAATGTACTTCTCAGCCTGTTGGAACCAACACATTGGCAAAAGTTCCATCAAAAGTTGCATCGTTTCTGAACTTGGCAAACGCGGAAGCTTATATTGGCCACTATATGAGGGTGCACTTCAATAACTTTATTGGGAAATAAAGGTGCCGACTTTACACCCATCAAGCGGCATGGTGGGTGGAAAAGCCCTGCTGTGGCAGAGAGCTATATTGAAGACTCCGTATCTAACAAACTTGGTATTGCAAGGAAGGAAAATCCTCAGGAGAGGAGACATCCAAAATTTGTTGCAAGAAGCAACTACAAGCTTCCTATTAACGGAAACGAAGTGAAATATGAAAAAGCGAAGAACGAAATGTCTATTAATATAAATGTTAATGTTAATTTTAATAATTAAATTAAGTTTGGTTGATTTAAGTTTATATTTTTTATTATTTCAGTAGTGGATAATAGGTTACTTTATATGCTTTATAAGTGTGGATAAAACTCCTATTATAATGTGATTGTGTGTATAAATTATATATTTTAAATGTGTTTTTATTAAATTCCTACCATAATCATAATGATTTTGAGTTTTGAAGGTGTTAATGTTATCTTCTAGAAAAGCAGTTATTACCATATTGTGTATTATAAACTTCATGTAATTTTATAACAAAATAACTGATTAACCTATCCCAATTCATTCACAATATTTAATATATCTTAACAGTGTAAAGTATAAATTTGACTAATAACTACTTGACATTACTAATTGTATGATGTCATTCAGTTAAAAAATATTTTTTTAGTGCAGTTTTTACTGATAAGACGTGCAGCTACTTTCATCGTGGCTTTTTATATATGCAGCTTTTGCCACAATTAAAGTAACTACAAACGTATGTCTAATTCTTCGATAAATACCTACCTTATATCGATACCTTTTTGCCAAACTATGGTAAGTGACATTTTCCATGAAAATGACTATGGATCTATCATAAGTATAATATGCAAATACACATCTTGGCAGAGGTAGATAGATCCATAAATATGTAAGCGTATTTATATGCTTATATGCGTATAATGTTTCACGGTTAAATAACTGCATACATTTTATCGTAAGTAACAGAACTGTAATAGGCAGAGTGGCAGAATTGTCGTAAGTAGCCTAAGGTAAAATTTAGTGAGTGACTTACGATATTTTGGCAAAAAGGTATCGATATTAGAATTCCTCAAAACAATATACAAAACTGATCCTAACTAATTTTTATACTGCAATCAGACAAGGTTCAAATACTTGGTTGACAAACCATGTTACTTTAAAGTTTTTTGGCTTAGTTACTAAATTATGTTTAGACAAGTAACTATTATGAACCAGTTATAATTCCGGCTAATGTAAAATTTATTTAAAAAATGAAGTTGTAACAGGAGAAATAAAGAGTGTCGTCAATGAATTTAATATACATTGGTACCTACCAGACATACCATTGGAAGATTTGTACATGTAGGGCAGTGGCGGCTAGTCATAATGGGCACAAGGGCACGTGCCCTATGCGTAAGCACATAAGACTTGTGAATGTTGTGATATTTTATAAACTTTTATAATTATTATACTTAATTTGGTGGATTTTTTTATTAATTTTTCATCATGAATATTGAATCATTTGGTGCATACATATCCGTCTAGCGTCTAGACCGCTTCACGCTTCACCGTCTGTGTAATCCGTGTGTCCACTGGGCTGCGCACGGCCGCTGTGTGCCTGTTCTTTTTTCTTCTCTATTTGCATGCGCAAGAAAAGGATACACAGCTTCTCTTTTTCCAGCGCGTCTTTTCTAGTGCGTTCTGTTACGTCATTGAATGGGCGCTGCCCCGTCGACCAGACGGTACAGAGTACAGATACTTTTCAATCAGTTACAGGGGAGGCAGTTAGACTCTAACAGTATTATCTAGATGATAATACTGTTAGAAATAATTTAGACTCGTTTGCAGGTGCTATACAATGTCTAAGAAATAATACAGAAGAATTAATAAATAATGCTGACATTTTAACAGAACATTCCGAGGAACATTCTGTGGATAATTTAAGAAAAAAGAGAAAAGTTACTGTAGGAGACTCAAAGGTAATGCAGTGCAAAGAAATATGTGACATCATATTAATGAACGTACGTGAGAGATTTCCATTTACTGATTTTTTAACTATAGCCATCCAATTTGTTTGAAAAGGAGAAATTTAACAACTATAGAATAGTTTTTCCTCTGGAACATATTAAAACAGTGTGTGCCTTATTTCCAAAGATCAACATTACAAAATTAAAAAATGAGCTGTATATAATGTATTCTAGAGATGATTTCATACAACATAGTGGTGCGGTTGCTTTATTACAAATGTTAAATAAAAATAATTTACTTACGACGTTTTCGGAATCGGTTGAACTATTAACTATATTGTGCACAATTCCTATGACTACAGTCGAAAGTGAACGTGTGAACATATTTCTGTCAATCGCATCAAAAAAGGGGATATTTGCCTAACGAAACCTATTTCTTCAAGCAAATATTTTTGCTCTACGAATATCTAATTTTTAATTTTAAGGTGTTTGGCCTTGAAAAATGCAAAATTTTCGCATTTTTTTCTCCTGTGCCCCCCATTCCCAAATTTCACCAGCCGCTACTGATGTAGGGAGTGTCTTTACAAGCACATAAATTTCGACTTTGTCGAAAATCATTTCAAGTCAAATTAAAAAGAGACGATTCCAATTATTTGAAATGCACTATAAATAGAAAAAAATTATGTGTCACTTTGCTGCACAAATATAACTCTTGAGTCCAGTCCTGTCAATTACTCGTCATATCTAATGCACAAATAATACAATTTAATCTTTGATATAACCCTATATTAAGTAAACTTTTTAGACCCGCTGCTAAAGTATTTTTATTACAACAGTGTACAATATTTTATACCCATATCCCTCCATATAAGTAATATTTAGTTAGTCATATGCCCATATCGCACCAAACTATTTTCAAAATTTCCCTCTGTAAATACCTCAACATCATTAGCTGAAAACTAGCCAATGGAATGTTAGCACAGTATGGCGACCACCTTACAACTGACAAAATGATAGTTAGGAATCAGCGATCCAGTTTATTTTAAGAAATCCGTGACCCCAGTCAATATTGTAAATTCGTTTGCCGATTTTTTTAAGCAGTCATACTCGCCTATTTCGTCTAACAATCAGACATTTAATGGGATAGAAAATACATGTCTTTTTCCTACTATTAATATTGATGAGTTTTCTGTAGATGAGGTAATCTCAGCAATAAAGAAACTTAAAAATAAATTGACGACAGGGCCGGACTTTATTCCAGCATTTTTAATACGTGATTGTAGGTTTATTTTAGGTAAACCTCTGCAGATACTATTTAACTTATGTTTAAAATCCAAATCGTTTCCAGAATTGTGGAAAATCGCTAAAGTTTGTCCGGTATATAAGAAGGGTAACAGATCTGATATCTGTAACTACAGGCCAGTGTCAATAATATGCATCTTTTGCAAGATATTCGAATTTCTTATTCATGATCGTATATTTTTTCTTACTAAGAATTTGATTACGCCTTTTCAACATGGATTTTATAAGGGCCGATCGACTACTACTAATCTGTTTGTGATAACTCAAGAAATTGCGGAATTAATGGATGGTGGATATCAGTGTGACGTAATTTATTTGGATTTCACTAAGGCATTTGACAGATTGGATCATCGGTTATTACTTATAAAACTTGAAAATTTCGGATTTTCTAATGTATTAATTGCTTTGTTAATTCATATTTGAAGGAACGATTTCAGTATGTCGAAGTAAGTGGAACTAGATCTTGTCAGTACCTTGCTACATCAGGTGTTCCTCAAGGATCTGTACTTGGCCCCTTACTTTTTAACCTATTTATAAATGATATTGGATGTAAAGTTAAAGGTAAATTTCTATTATATGCTGATGACGTAAAAATATACAAGAAAATAGTAAATATAGATGATTGCATTGCACTTCAAGAGGACTTGGTTATAGTATCTGATTGGTGCGAAGTAAATAATCTCCAACTTAATCCTAAAAAATGTAATATTATGTCGTTTACATCAAAATCACTGCCCTTGACGTTTCACTATAAATTAAATAACAGCCTAGTCTCTCGTGTCCACTCATTCAAAGATCTTGGTGTTACGTTTGATGTGAAACTCGCATTTAGTACTCACATTAACACTATTATATTTGAGACCTCAAAGATATTTGGTTTTATTTTACGATGCACTCGGGACTTCGTTGATATTGATGTTATCAGGACACTATACATCACTTATGTAAGATCCAGGCTTGAATATGGTGCTGTTGTCTGGAACCCAGGCTATAATGTTTACAGTGATAAATTAGAAAATATACAGCGTAAATTTTTAAAATATATTAATTTGAGAAAGGAAGGATGGTACCCGCCACAGGGGTATCCCCATCATGAATTACTTGATAAATTTAAGTTTTGTTTATTGAAGAAGCGAAGGGAATATCTTTTGCAAACGACACTCTTCAATATCATGAATAATGTTATTGACTGTCCCAATATATTATGTAAATTAAATTTTCATATTCCCCGTGAGAACAGCAGAAACTTCACTACTTTTTATCTCTCAACTCCCAGTACAAATATTTTAAAATTCTCACCTTTATACTCAATGCTTTATTTGTATAATAAGCAAATCACTATTGACTACTTCAATATTTCGGGTTCTGCGGTTCGGAGATTGTTACCTCACTGATGTAAAATTCTGGCGTATTTTTTTCTGTTCTGTATTCCTTGTTCTGTATTATTTACCTTTATGTTTATTTTTCATGTTTAAGTGTTTTAGTAGCTCTGTTCCTACATGAATCACTAACTAGTCAGATCCAATCAAATAATTCCAAACCAGTCAGCAAATTGTTTTTCAACCAATCACAATCCTTCTGATTAGTTGGGGATTTTTGTAGGAACAGGCCTAATATATATTCAGATGTAATTTAGTACCTAGTAGTATATTTTTGTGGTAACCTTGTCTTGTAATTGGGTTTAATCCTGTAAGACAAGTAATGTAAATAAAATAAAAATAAAAAATAAAATAAAAAAAAATGTACTGATAACATAACACTGCCTACAGACAATTGACATGATATCGATTGCAGAATATCCATATCAAAATGTCTATGTATCATGCATAGGTAGGTGCAAATACATTGTGGACGTACTGATGACTTAAATAATCATATATGCTAATTACATACACATTATGTGTGCGTGTGGCGGACATTTGGTAGTACCGGCGAGGAATTCATAACATGTTTGGTCTATAAAATTGTACATCGCAGTAAAACTATCGATGTACCATGTATGCTTCTGAGATGTAATTGTGTTTGCTGGGTTGGATTAATGTAATTTAGATAGAAGAGGAAACAATCAAAATCACATAATATACTAACCATAGTCGGTTAGTAAATTATAGTACTGTATAATTCTAGTCTATTTTTAATGGATCTGAAAATCACATCTCATAAAACATGATTTTGAAATCTGAACATGAAATGTTAAGAGATTTGTCTACATTTGAATTTGCCGCTTTTAAAAATACATCAAAATGGCGCTTACAGGTGATCTTCTTCTCGCGCATATTCAAACGTAGGTATTCTATATTTTTCTATTTTTCTTTATCTATGACCCCTATATATACAGGGTGGGCCATTAGTGCGTATGCGGACTACACCACCTATCCCGTTACAGTTAGAAAAATAAATTTTATTTAAGACCAATCAAGTATGGTATCGTTAGAAAGCTGAAAAAGAGCTCTTTAAGGCGACATGATAATATACAGGGTGTTCCATTTAAAATGTTGAAGTAAAATTATGATATGCGAAATATATCACCCTGTATAGCAAATGTACCTTTTTGTTAAATCGTTGCAACTTGCAACAACGTAGCCACGTGTAAATTTATATATATTAAGTGCTATATTAAATTGTTCAGAAAAGTACGCTTAATTCAAAGATCTAAAAATATATAGGGTTCCATTTAAAAAAATGTATGTTTGGTTTGGTATTTTAATATTCAACCCCTTGTATGTGCCAAAATAATTTTAAAATATGCACGCCACTGGTATCTAACTTCGTACCAAAAATTATTATTATAACTTTAACGGTATAGGAGGAATGGTCCGCATACGCACTAATGGCCCACCCTGTATATATTCTTTTCTATTCCACCTCTCTTACTTCTCCTCATTGATAAAGCAGTCTTTATCTATGCATCTCCCTATAAATTTTCTTTGATAGATACTTATTGCACAGATTATAGAGAGCTATAGATGGGCGACTCTACCTCTCCCGCCAAAACCGTTATTAGCGCCGCTCGTGATGCGTATTGAACTACCGGAGCTGCGCTGGTTGCCTACCTTAGATACTTTTTAATTTTTTATTCAAATTTCACATTTTGAAAACAATTACACATCAAGTTTTATTTGAAACTATTTATAAAAAGATGTGTATAATAGTGAATACATTTTACCAAACTGTTTTAAAAATGTGATTGAAGATATTGTGAAGGTGTTATGATGTGAAGTAACGTATTTAAAAAAATAATTCAATGTAAAATAAAATGTATTAATAAAAAGAACATTTAAACATATGACCAAATAATTGTTAAATTAAATAACACAAACTTACGAGACACATAAAATGTTTAAACAACCTGTAAATTTTGCTTTCGATGGATCTCAAATCTGTTTGTCGGAGAAATTCATCGAAAACAGTTGTTGGATGTTCACACACCATTTCCTACGCATCTGAAAAATAAAATATTACATGTTAAGCAGTGTGAATACCTTGATAACAAAACCTATTAACTATAATTTTGAATAAATGTTAGGATGACAGTGATATTTCTTGGTTGATTTTATATATCTGACTAATTGAAGTTTTTCTTTCTTGTGAACTAATAATATAACCACTACAATACATTTGTTACAATTTTTATTTCAGATACTATTTGTTAAACAGTATTTAAAGTAAAGTTATAGCATACAGTGATGTGCCGGATAATTATCGTGAATTAGCAGCCGGCTAAAAACACTTTCAAAATTAGCAGGCTAAATATATCCAACAAGACCATAGACATAGACCATGCAGGCTATGTATAGGGATAACCTTATATAAGGCTTTGTTGGCCTTTTTGTTAGGAAATCCAAATTAGTAATTAGTAAATTAATTAATCTAGCCTTGTAATGATCGAATTAAAGTAAATTAGCCTCCCGATATTGGTCAGTGTAGTAACTAATTAGCATATAATAGTTAACCATATAAGTCAGGAATTTGGCAGTGCTTTGAGAAAGGTATATGAATAGGTATAATAGGTATTCTAATCTGATGTGTTAAAAATTAAAAAACAATGCAGTCGCTATTCTGATAACGGCTAATTATATTTTTAGCCGGCTAAATGCTAGTTATATAATTAGCATTGGCTAAATATATAATTAACGGCTAAAAACCCACCACTGATATCATCGTTATTAAATAATAACACTACATAAACAAAAAGTTTATACTCATCAAATGATGGTACAATAATGTACTTTAACATTGGTGCATAAAATTTTCTAAAAGACCTTATTTGTTATAATTCAAAATGCTTTTATTAGTATTATTAAGTATCTCAACATAAGTCTGGGAGAAATGAAAGACAACAACTTTCAATTAATATTTCACATTGCAATTTTTTAATTTATTATCCATTTGTCCGAAGTTAAGTCAAAGGAATTAACGGTTAAAAATAAATACTTCTTGTAGGTATAATAAAAAACTTCAGTATTCAACACGTTGGAATTGAAGTAAGAAAACTAAATACTGTTTTTCACTTTTGTCTAAAACGACTTGCATGAAATTGAATAAGCAGCATTAGAAAAAAGCTCACGCTAGACAGAAATTCATAAAGAATCGACGAACAATTAAAAAGTACATGAAACTTACCTCAAGATTTTTAAGCAAAACGAACATTCATCTAGTACATAGGTACATCCAGGAACACTACAAACTTAAATCACAGTATAAACGGAAAGCGTTGGAAAGCGTCGAAGTTTAATTATAATTGTTTTATTTATTGTTTGAAATATACTTTTAGGTGGTTTTAGTTTCCAAGAACACATTTCTTATGTAAAAAAAACTTCGCATTGACGCAACATTCGTGTAATTATAGTAACATGTTACGTTACAATCCAAGTACTTTTATCATGTTACAGTGAAACAGAATAAGTAAATGTTGTTTTTAATAAAGATCTGAAGTACCTATGTTAAAGACTAAGCTTGTATTACATTATAGTTACTTTGATTATATGAATTTAGGTATTATATACAGTGCCTTTCAAAAATAACTAGTATATTCTAGGTAATAAAATACATAACATTTTTTTGTTAAAAAGAAAGCTGGTAATAATTATAAAAATATTTGCATGTTATTAATCCATGGTCAGTGGTGATTAAGAACTTAATGTGTACTGTGTATTTCAGAGGGTGCTTATTCTTGACGGGTAGGGAGTAGAACAGGTAAGAGAAGTGGGCGTGGCTTAACACAAACTGTATTCTTGACACGAAGTTGAGTGAGGGAGCTACTCCCTAGGGAGGTAAAATGTTCCCCTAGCTAGACCCAAGAGAAGACGACTATCCCTGGGTTTTCTAACACCTACAATTTGTGTTGAAACTTGTAATGGTGCTTTTCCCAATTCCCAAAAGATGAATGTTGAGGATTACAACCAATTTATATTCAATGATATTATAGTGGAAGATGTGGAAGATGCCCTTGACCAAATGGACATCCCTCGGGATGTCCTGGAACAAAGGAATCCTTTTGAACTAACTGACCACAAATTTGTTAGACTCTTTAGAGTTACAAAAAACTTATGCCACGATATTGTTGATATGGTTACACCTTTTGTTGAAGTACCTACAAGGCAGTCAGCCTTGACCATAACTACAAATATGAGTACATTACCTTATTAATAGTTAAAGGCGCAGGGGGTTAGGTTTTCAAATTTTTTATTTAGGTTTCTGGTTCTGGCCTGCTGTGTACCTATTCAATTAGTGTTTCTTTTTGTTTAGTCGACAGTGGCCTCGACTTATTATTTTCTATTTCTATTTGTCTCTGATAAAAAATATCACTTATTACATTGATTTGAAAGTAAAAATGGATTATATATCCACCGATATAAACCTACCTTAAAACAGGACTAAAACCACAGAAATTATAAATATATTTATAATTATATATTTTTTAGAATTTCTACGTCTAAAACACCAAAAAAAAAGTCCAAAGAAATCTAGATTGTTTTGTTACCATAGAAACATTGGAGGTTAATTTCATAGAAAAAGGATATACATAATCTTTTTTTATGGTTAATTTAGTTTGTCAAAATTTGCTGCGTTTTGATTGGTTCAACAAACTGGCAACAGTGTTCCCAGGGACCCGATTCTCCCTTACGTTCCCCATCTCTCAAGAATACGTATATTTTCTCCCGGGGATCGTAAGCGAGGGAAGACTCCCCGGGATACTCCCGAGGATACTCCCATCTCTCAGTTTCAAGAATAGAGCACCAGGGTTGTGCAAGTGTAATAGGTGCTTTAGCAGCATGGATATTTTGTCCCTGCAACCGAAGTATGAGGTAAGGGGAAGGAAAAATTCTAGTTCTTTTTTATCTTAAAAGTTGGTTAAAATTTCTACACTAAGCCGTCCTGTCCACCCTGGTTTTTGTGTTTGTCCAAATAAAATGGAGGATATTATTATAAATAAAATAAAATTAAAATAAAACATTATTATTACAATGTAAGTAAAGAAGCATATGATTTAATTTGTAGATTTTCAATATATCTTAGAACTTGTCTAAAATTATTTTTAATGCTTCCGCTGGATTTATGCAGCTTGCCATAAGAATAACAGTAAAATTAAGAAAATTAAAGTTAGTACCTGTAATAATAGGCTTCTCCATTCTTGTTACTTTTATTCCATTGATATCATTAGGCGCATCAAAATGTTTTGGTTTTTATTTTTTTGCTATTTCTATTATTCTTATAGCAAGTTTCATGATCCAATCTAATGTATCTAATTTCAATTCAATAAATAACTGAAAATATAATTGCATCATTTTGTTTTAACATTTTTTAATGTAATTATAGGTAAATCAAAGGATTGCTAGCTGTTTGAGGTACTCCGTATAATACGAAAGGAATAGTAGTTCCAAAAATAATTTACAATTATGAGTTGATGCAACATATCGAACGAAATGTTGGAAAAGTAAAAAGAAGTCTATGAATACCATTGCATCAGTGTAACAGTAGCAAAAATGTATTCTTGAATGATGTTGAAAACTGTACTAGGTAACCTATCGGAGTAAGATATGATTTGATGTGATTTATTTTAACCTACACTGCAATTTACACCTGAAAGAGTCGTGTAACTAATCTTAAGCCGCAAGAACAAAATAAAATATTTTCAGTGTATTGTGTAAAAAGTGTCTCGTTTACTTTAATTATTTGGAGTTTGTTAGTAGTGTCGTTACATTTATCGTATTGAACATCAAAATGACAGTTCATTACATATTCGTAATGACGAAAGTGAAATTAGTGGCGTGAAAGTAAAAATACTTAAAACTTGCCTTTATTGCGCAGGCACACGTATAAGAAAATATAGACAAGTAAGTTCTTATCACTGTTAATAAGTAGGAACCTTATTTGTATATAGAATAGTAGTTTTTTAAATGGTTTTATAATGCTAATGTGTTAAAAAATGTTTTGTTTGTAATACCAATTTATATTGTGCAATGATACATAGCTATTTGAAACAATCACTTTTACCTGCTTTCAACTTTTTAATAGGTTTAATATGTGTTTTGTATGTTGCATATTGATATAAGGCAAACCGTAAACACAAACATTAGTACATTTTTATAGTCGCAGTAATTCTACAATGTCTTTATTATTTAATTGAGAAATCACTACTTAACTATCTAAATCTCAGAGAGTTATCGAGCAACGAAAACAATGTAATGTTGAAGAAATACAGTAATATGAGTTCTATACTATGCAAGCAGATAATGTACTTTCATTGAAAATCCATATCCATAAATGTCTATTTAAGACAAACTGGATGTTGAAAGCAGAAGTTTCAAAACTTGCTATTAATGTAATACTGGTAGTTAAAGCAAAAGATGTAAAACATATGTTTATACTATTTCAGTTAGCTTTTAAGTTTTTGTGACCAATCATAATCGCCTATATTTTTCACTACCCCTCTCCGTCATAAAATATCATGTACCTAAGTGGCAGATTAGAAAACATTACAAGCATTATATGTTTGAGTCTAATCTGCAAAATAGTTACTTGACACTTAATACACTTCGTACATGAAAGAAATAGAGGCAGAGTTAGAAAAACTTGTTTATATATTTTTTGTAATTAAATAAAAATTTTAAATACGTTTGTGATTTTTTTTACTTTTACGTTGATTTACATTGATATTTAAAGGAACAGACACAGTTTTACTTATTAGTAAATTTGTGTTTGTACTTTTAAATATTTTTGTAAATAAATGTAAATAAACAATTTAAAGGTCACCTGAGGTCATCTTTAAATTAACTCACTGTATTATCTACCGCGTTAGGAACCATGGAACAAAATATTGATTTTAGTTCCAATTCTTCCATGGCCCCTGCAACTAGATGGCGCTTTTTAAACGTCATTGCTGTTTCGATGTTGGTACAAGGAGAATGACATTCTTCTTATAGATATTCTGTGGTGTATTTAGTTTCTAGTCCTAAATGAAAAGAAATAGATGTTTTTCTTACATAGAACACGCCCGAGATGCAATGTTAGTTTCTTCCAAACCGATAGATGGTGCTGTAGCTAATCAGATAAACAAAATCGTACACATCTAGTAGTCTAAAATATTTACTTTACGTCGCCATTTTGCCGCGTCGTTTTTCGTTGAAATATAACCTGACATTCAAACATTGAAGTTTTCACCGCAGTTTTTTAAAGAATTTCCTATGAAAAAAAATGCACTAACTGCTCTGTGTTTGATTTGTTTCCTCAGTAGCTGACAAACTTTAGTCCATTATTATCATTCTGGAAGAATATTCTGGGGAGATGTAATAATACAGGTAATGTAATAATAGGTTTGTTCCTGCATAGAATCTCTGATAAATCCCTGACAGTCAGGGATTGTTATTTAATGCGCATGTCTGATCTTAGATTAGTTTCTGATTTTTGCTGGAACACCGGATTTTTAGAGAACTTAATTGCAGAAGAAGAAGAGTGCAATAAACAATAACCAAATAATTTTTTAACCTATAAATTATGGAGGAATATCATCCGTTTTTGACAAATAATTATTGTTTGTTGAGTTATTATATTAATAATAGACGTCGTACAATAATTGAGGTGAAAGTTGGTAAATGTTATGGTTAAAGCGCATTGCGCATGCACCGGACTATGAGTTTCCGAAGAATCAGTGAACTTTTCAAACTATCAGCAAACTGCCCTGACTAAAGCTGGAACAGAGGACACGAAATCCTGGACTGTCGTTCGACTCTTGTTGGAACGCTTAGATTTGTAATGCGCATGCTTCTGACAGTTACTGACAGTTTTGGACTCCTGCAGGAACAAACCTAATAATTAGTTTTAGTAATTAGTGTTCAGTTATTAGATTATTATGTTTTAGGTTTGAAAGAAAAGATGCAAGAAGGTGCATGATAGACGTTTCAGAAGAGGTGCTGCAAGAAAAGATTGTACTTATTATTCCTTGGAAACACAATTACTTTATAACCTTAATAATTTGATAATTTATAAAGTTTTCGCAACGTAAGTTTTAGATTATATTAATGTAAAAGTCTTTGTAGAGCTTTTTATAAATTCGTGATAAATATATATAATGTCTCATACTTTTATTTTATTTGTAACATAGTAAAAAATGTATTGGTAGAGAAGGTCAAGGATCCTGCAAGCAAATATTTCTTATGCAACCAGTTAAACGTTACTTCCATTTTCATTGAAAATATATGATGCAACCAGTTATACACCTACTTCCTTCCAAACCGTCTGAGGGCGCAGTTTTAATTCTTAAAATGTCAATATTAAGATAGTTATCTATTGTATTTTTATCTAGGTTTCTAGTTTAAGAGTTTGTAGTTTGTAGTCACTAACTAAAGTGTACTTTAATAAAGAAAATATAAATCATCTAAAACTAATTAATTAATCCTGAACAGGTTATGGGCCCAGGATTCGTCTGTGTAAAATAAAAATGTAAAATTGTAAAAAAATCAAGCAAAGGAAAGTAATAAAATAGGTGTGTGTCCATAAAAAATAATAATGGCGGAAGAAACAAGCGTGGTGCAGATTGAAAAACTAGTAGATGAAGAATCGTTTCCAATCTGGAACTTCCAGTTAAATGTTGTTCTAAAAGCAAATGGTCTCTACAATGTTGTAATGAAACAAACTCCTTTCCCAGAAAATAAAAGTGAGGAAGAAAAAGCTCGTGGTGAAGAATAGATGCAAAAGCCCAAAAATACATTGTGACATCAATTGACAAAAAACTAATTACCCATATTATGAACTGTGAACACTCATATGAGATGTATGAAAAATTAAAACTATTTTTTGAAAAATCTACTCAAGACCAAGTCTGCAATCTTTTACAGCAGTTCTACAGTATTTCATTTGAAAAAGGAGTCGACATGACACAGTACATTCGTAAGATTGAGAATTTAGCACACCGACTTAAGAATTTAAATCAAAACATTGACGATAACATGATTATAAGTAATATTTTATGTACGCTACCTGAAAACTATTCATATTTTATATCGGCCTGAGAGTCAGCACCAGTAGAAGAGCGTACCTTAGGAAAACTAACAACCAGGCTCA
This sequence comes from Pogonocherus hispidulus, assembly GCA_963924545.1. Taxonomy (NCBI): domain Eukaryota; kingdom Metazoa; phylum Arthropoda; class Insecta; order Coleoptera; family Cerambycidae; genus Pogonocherus; species Pogonocherus hispidulus. The sequence continues at coordinate 56,822,874 of OZ004693.1, forward strand.
TGTCGGAAGAACAGAGACAAAAAGGAAAGGAATCTTCCAGTGAAATAGCTTTTGAGGTCAGTCCAAGGCAATGTTACAGATGTAAAAGTAAAAATCATATAGCGAAAAATTGTAAAATGATGAATGAAGTGAAATGAAAATGTTTTAAGTGTGGAGAAACTGGACATTACGCAAAGACTTGCAAGACTTCAAAAATAAAATGTAATATCTAAGAAAAATAATCATAATGAAAAAGATTGTTTTTTCCGTAAAAACAAACAAGAGAAAGAAGTCAATGAAAAGAAAGTTGCGTTTCTCGCGGACAATAAATACAGTACTGCAGACAACACTCAAAACAAAAATACAAATAACAAGTTTATTGTAGACTCAGGAAGTTCAGCCCACATGTCCAATTCAAAGCAGTGTTTTACCTCTTTAAGTGAAAATAAGACCACAATTTTTGTGACAAAGAAAAATGAATCAATGATATCTGAAGGGAGCGGTATAATCGAAAGTAAAAATTGTACATTGCAAGAGGTGTTATATGTACCAGAACTCACAAAAAATTTATTATCTGTAAATGCCATTACAAAAAATGATGGTGAAGTAATATTTTCAAAAGACAAAGTAATGGTTATGAAAAATAATGCAGTGATTTTAGAGGGAAATAAAGAAAATGGACAATATGTGATTGATTTGAATGAGACGGCTGAAAGTTTACATACAGAAAAACAGAAAAATGATTTTGACATCTGGCACAGAAAATTAGGGCATCTAGGAATAAAAAGCATAGTTAGGTTGAAGAATATGGTTGAAAATATGAACATAGATAGTGCACAAAAGGAAACAAAAATTTGTCACGTATGTATGGAGTCGAAACAAACCAGACTGCCATTTAATAAAGAAAGACATAGAGCATCAAGACCTTTACAATTAATACACACAGATGTGTGTGGTCCTGTGGAACCATTAACATGGGATGGAAAAAAATATGTATTAACCATATTGGATGACTATACACATTTATTCTGTAAAGTATATCTACTTAAAACCAAAATTGAAGTTCCCATATATATTAAAGAATACATCTCTGAAGCAGAGGCCGAGAAAAATCTTAAAGTATCAAAGATTCGTTGCGACAATGGTGGAGAGTACACACAAGCTGAATTTAAAAATTGGTGTAGAAATAAAGGTATAGTGTTGGATTATACTATTCCGCACTCACCACAGTTGAATGGCAAAGCGGAGAGACTAAACCGCACACTATTTGAAAAATCACGAGCTTTGATTTTTGACAGTGAAATGAATAAAGAAATGTGGGGTGAGGCAATTTATACCGCAGTCTATTTACTGAATCGGAGTCCTACAGAAGGAAAGAGTACAACTCCGGCAGAGAAATGGACAGGAAAAAGACCAAACTTGTCAAACTTACAAATATTTGGTTCAGAGGCACATTCAAAAATTCTAGGACCTGTTAAAAAACTTGATAAGAGAAGTGAAATGTACATTTTTGTGGGATATAGTTTAAATGGGTATCGTTTATGGGACTCAAAAGCCAGAATCATAGAAATACGTAGAGATGTGATTTTTAATTTACCAGAAAAAGTGAGTAAAGAAGAAAAAAGACTAATATTTTCTGATTGTGAAGAAGAAATAAATGAAAACAATACAAATAATTTTGAAGAAAATGAAATTGACAATGATGATGGTGATCTAATAAGAGAGCAAGATGAAGAGAATAACTCAGGAGAAGGTGAAGAAATAGAAAATCAAGAAGAGGAAAATGAAGTAAACAAACACGCAGTGGAAGACATGTAAAGCTACCAACTAAACTACTAGATTATAACCTCGAGCAGGAAGCAGAATATGCTCTGCTGACGTATGAGGAGGCAATATCCGGTCCTGAAAAAATGAAATGGCAGGAAGCTATATTAGAAGAGAAAAATTCATTATTAAAAAATGAAACCTGGGAATTAGTAAACAACACAGATAAAGAAAATAAGAAAATATTAACGAGCAAGTGGGTATTTAAAATCAAAGATGATGGAAGGTACAAAGCAAGACTGGTAGTTCGGGGTTGTCAGCAACAAAAAGGGTTTGATTACGAAGAAGTTTTCAGTCCAGTAGTGAATGTGAGTTCATTACGTCTACTTTTAGCTCTATCATTAAGAAATAATTACGTAATCAAGAAATTCGACATTAAAACAGCATTTTTATATGGTGAACTAACTGAAGAAGTATACATGTCAATACCTGAGGGTTATAGTGCACAGAAAAATAAAATCTGTCGATTAAAAAAGGCCTTATATGGTCTGAAACAAGCGCCACTCAGATGGAATCAACATTTTACTAGTTACCTAAAACAAAGTGGCTAGTTGGTAAAAATGAAAAAGAAATAAATGATTTATTGAAGATACTAAAAGAAAGGTTTGAAATGACAGCAAGTGACAGAGTGAATACATTTCTAGGTATGAAAATTGATAAAAATCAGAAAGAACTAAAATTAAGTCAAGAAACGTACACTGAAATGGTATTACAGAAATTCCACATGGAAAATGCAAAATATGCTACGACTCCATTAATTAATTATCCTGTGTCTGAATATAATGAAAAAGCCGAAGGAAATTTTCCATATCGAGAATGTATTGGAAGTTTGTTATATTTATCAAATAAGAAACGCCCAGACATAGCCTTTGCAGTAAGCTATGGTAGCAGAAAAATAGAAAATCCCTCAAAAATAGACGTTAGTAATGTGAAACGAATTATGCGATATCTCGTGTCAACTAAAGATAATGGAGTAGTATACCACAAAAACAGTGATAATCAAGGAAATGATTTAACTGGATACTGTGATTCAGATTTTGCTGGAGACATCGAGTCGAGGAAAAGTACAACTGGATATGTCATTTTTTTCAGCGGTGGACCAATCAGCTGGTGCTCGCGTAAACAATCTACAGTAGCCCTATCCAGTACAGAAGCAGAGTATATTGCTGCAGCAGAGTGTGTGAAAGAATTAATGTACTTAAAAGCATTATTAGAAGACATTCTTAATGATAGTGTAAATATAACCTTAAAAATGGACAATCAAAGTGCGCTGACATTAATAAAAAATGGAATTCAATCGTCGTAGTAAGCACATTGATGTAAGATACCATTATATAAACGAACAAATCAAACAAGGAGTGATTAAAATTAAGTACTTGCCAACAGAAGAAATGACGGCAGATATTTTAACTAAAGCATTGAATAATACAAAATTTATGAAGCACAAGAGTGTGTTGGTAAAATGAATTCGGTTTTGTTCTTTATATAGGTATTCTTAAAAAAAAAAAAAATGTAATTTTTGGTAAAATTCACTTTTATGTTTATTTTTTATAATTATTAGGAGAAGATGTTAAAAAGAAATCTGGTAATAATTATAAAAATAGTTGCATGTTATTAATCCATGGTCAGTGGTGATTAAGAACTTAATGTGTACTGTGTATTTAGTTTCTAGTTTAAGAGTTTGTAGTTTGTAGTCACTAACTAAAGTGTACTTTAATAAAGAAAATATAAATCATCTAAAACTAATTAATTAATCCTGAACATTTTTCTAGTTATTTTTTAAAGGCTCCGTATATAATACTTAAATTCATATAATGAAAGTAACTATAATGTAATAAAAGTTTAATTGTAATTATACAACAGTTATACCGGGTGTCCCACGTTGACGATCCATTAGAAGTATCTGGAGAACCAATTAAGCTATTAATTTGAAATTTGAGGTGAAGTGAAAGTGGGCCATGATCTACTTGAGGAAAATATTTTGTAGTTTCTACTACTTCCGGTTATACCGGAAGTCGACATTAACTTCGTTATTTTGAATGGAACGCCCTATATATTATTTCATTTTTGGATTCTACGTGAAATTCTAAACACATTTCATGTAGGATGTCCTATACCTATCTATCTATCTATCTTAAATTTTCATAAGCTTTCGTTTGACAGTAATTTCAGATCTAACCAAGAGATTATATTTAATCGAAAATTTTTTATTTCTAGAAAACCTGAAATTAGTGTCAAACGATAGCTTATGAAAAGTTAAGATAGAAATGTGCAAACCGTTTTGCTTCATCTCAACACCCCGTTTAGATTTTACAGGGTGTCAAAGTTGAAAAATGTCAATATTCACTTGTCAATATTTCAACAGTTGAAGATAGGTATAAGACATCCTACATGAAATGTGTTTGGAATTTCACGTAGAATTCAGAAATGAAATAATATATATGGTGTCCCATTTAAAATGACGAAATTAATGTCGACTTCCGGTATAACCACAAGTGGTAGAAGCTGCAAAATATTTTCATCAAATAGATCATGGCCCACTTTGACTTCACCTCAAATTTCAAATTAATAATTAGTTCTCCAGATACTTTTAATGGATCGTCACCGTGGGACACCCTGTATAATACCTGTGGAATTTTCACAGGTTATTTTTTAATACCCAATATATAATAGGTCCTTATAATTCAGAAACATATATACTTATGTTCTGATGGAACTTAAGTATTTATTTTTTAAATTACATATGAAGTTAAGTAAAGCAATATTTTATGTTGGACGTCAAAGAATGTTAAAGATTTTTACATTATATAATTATACATGTATTTACTCTTTTTAGAAAGCTGGGCAAGATTAAACAAAAAATCTTAAAACAATATTGAAGAGAAAACATTATCTGACCTATTTCTGACAATTATTGAGGAATTAAAAAAATATAAGGGGCGTCAAGGGACGATGTCTTGCTGGTCTATATCCCAGCAATTCATGTTTTAAATTGCGTTCATAATCGCTTTTAATAAAATGCTTATCGCAAACACGAGCAAATTTAACATTAAAACTGTCTTTACATTTACACAGCTGTTTCCAAATACCCTGCATTTCCTTGTCTTTCGGAAATCTAAAAAACATGGTACCGCCATCGTACAAAACCCTTGCACATATTATCAATACAACCATACATCGTACACCTCATTTTTCACAAAAATGAACGCTTTAACACTTTTAAAACTATTATTTTAAAAAGATATTTGTTATGAACCGTAAAAGAAACACACAAAGTATAGGCCAATATGGCGGAAATTCGCACCAATTGACGTCACATATGCCACGCCCACATGCGTGATATCATATCTTCTTTTATTCTATCATGAGCAGCTTATTGATATTTTGTATTTTGTGTTTGTGGTAGATATTCTGTGACTTTAACCTTTAAAGAGTTTAAAATATTTTTACTAATTTATCAACAGCATTTTAGATATATAATGGCTATTTGCAATTGTTTTGAAAATATAAACATGCCTCCGTGTCTATGGTTTGAGGGAGGTGATAAAAGGAATGCATATGCATCTATGTTAGCGGGATTTTTAGTAAGTTTTTTCTAATACTATTCTATTTTGGCTCCCCAAAGTATGTTTTTTGTGTTAAAGCGGACAAATTGTCTAAATAAGTTCGTTAAATCTTTTGGGAATACTTATTTACTGAACTAAGTACTAAAAAAAATCAACACTCCAATCTTGTTTTCTTCAGACTTTTCAAACATGTAGGTAGGTACTCGGCGAATTCCTTTTCAGTCTTAAAATATCAGGTCTAAATCAGTTGCCGAACGAAGTACTACGTACCTGTTTCAAACTTCTGAAGAAAATAAGAGGAAGCTAGATATTCTACTCGGTAGTTATGTATTCTCTTATAATGTAAATATATTAGTTTCTGGAAACATTTTATTAGAAAAACTGATACAAATTAGAATAACTTTTATTTATTTATTTATTTATTTATTTATTACATAAAATATCCAACGAGCTGAAGTCCAATTACAGGATAAGTAGCAAAGCATAATTTAGAATTTACCTACATGTATAAAGAAAAACAAAAATACTTATTAAAAAACAATTAAATATCACATACAAGCATAAAATGAACAATAAAATGAACAGTAAAATTGATCCTGTACAAAATTCGATAAATTATTTAAAACAAATACCTAAAATATGAATATTACAAAAAGAGCCAAACATGCCTCAGGCCACTAAAAACACTTTTTTTAAATTCTGCAGATTGCAAGATAAGATGTCTAAAGAACCTTCAATTTCAGCGTAGTTGTTTAATATTTGATATAATGGCGACTTTATCAGTAAATTAGTGCGCGCAAATGGCAAGACAAATAAGTTGCTATGTCGGCTATTCATTCTAGGTACCCGATATGTAATATTTGCCGTAAGTGACTCACACCTTGCAATATAGTGAACAAGTTTAAAAATAAAAACAACCAATAACATTTTACGTCTACACAAAAACTATGTAATGAGAATATTTCATAAAACAACTCTTGTGGTGTCCCTCTGACGGTAGACCCCATCCAACAAGAACAGTGCCGTCTTAAAGAATCTTCTCTGAACATGTTCCAGCAAAACAATATGCGTGTTATATATAGGACTCCATATAATCGACCCGTACTCCAGCCTCGATCTAACAAACGTTGTAAACAATAAATGAACCCAAGACTTTTATATGCATCAGTCACGCAGGCTTGAATATGGTTTGTGAAGCTGAGCTCTGGGTCAAAAATAATTCCTAGATCTTTCATAATCTCCAGTCTTTCTAGCAATTCACCATCAATTGTATAATCAGAAATTATTGGTACTTTTTTACGATGAAATGACATGACCTTACATTTCTTAGCATTGAGTGGCAATTTATTATTACAACACCAGTTATTAAGTAGCACGAGGTTGCTTTGAAGATTGTCACAATCAGACTTCGAGGAAATTTCACAGTATAACTTGAGATCATCTGTGTATAGCAAATATTGAACATCGAGAGCAGTGGCGATATCATTAATAAATATTATAAATAGAAGAGGTCCCAGTATCGAACCCTGCGGAACACCTGAAGATTGATGAAAAGTGCCAGACTTGAAACGGCGATACTGTACAAATTGAGAGCGATCAGTAAGATATGATTTGAACATCTTAAGTAAGGCAGGACATAGTCCAACATCATTAAGCTTGCTGACTAGAAGAGAATGGTCAAGTCTATCAAAGGCCTTGGAGAAGTCAGTGTAGATAACATCTACCTGACCTCCCTCATCTACAACTTTTGAAATAAATTCAGTCTTACACACGAGATTCGATACTGTGGATCTACCCTGAATGAATCCATGTTGTTGTGGTACAATAATATCAGATACATGATTTGATATAATATTATGCATAACAGATTCGAACACTTTACTAAAGTTATTTAAAATGGCAATCGGGCGATAATTAGCAAAGTTATTTTTTGCATCTTTTTTGTGAATAGGTGTAATTCTAGATATTTGCCAGATATTAGGAAAATTTTGTGTAGATAGTATTAAATTAAACAAGATAACTAGTGGTTTTACGAAAACAATAGAGCAATCCCTTAACATAAAAGCAGGTATACCATCCGGACCCATACACATATTATTTTTACACCTTTTAAGTGCAGGTAAGACATCCCTATCAGAAACCGTCATCAAATGCAAGACAGTTGTATAATTCACATTAAACTCATTAACGTCAATATCAGTACTAGCGGGAGTTAAATATGCCTCGGAGAAGTGGCTGGCAAATGTATTCACTATTGTTTGAGGATCATCTATCTCTTGGGTGTTATACATCATGGAAGATGGAATAGATGTCGTGCTTTTTTTAGAGTTTATAAATGACCAAAAAGTATTAGGATTAGTTCTAACGGATTTTTCTGCGTCAGACACAAATTTTTTGTATGCTTCCTTTATTTGATACTTAAGAGAGGACCTAAGTGTTTGAAAGTTATCAAAGTCCTGAGGCAGCTTGGAAGATTTATATTTCTTATAGACTTTATTTTTTATTTTTCATTGAGAAATAATTTCCCTATTAAACCACGGTGGAAACTGTCTGCTAAAATTTGTAATCTTTATGGTGGGTACATGCTGTATCAAGATAGACTTCAAGATACCATAAAATAAGTTGACCGCAGTTTCCACGTCTGAAACAGGTGATAAACAAGACCAATCAGCTAATGATAAATCAAGATATAAAGCCTCAAAATCAGCCTTTCTAAAATTGAGTTCTGAGGATGTGCCACAGGTCTGGCTTAGGGGAAATGCATTATTGTAATCGGAAGCAGAGATGAAAATTTCGATAAAAAGGGCTGGATGATGACTGTCTTCTGGTAACAAAATTTTTTTCTCATTGATAATATGGCGCTGGTACGTTATAGGCACACACTTAATATAAAATTTTCTCACCCAGTAGGTACTTTGTCTGGAGTCCATAATCAAATTATTTGAAAAGTTAGTACCTAGGGGGGAACGGATTTTATACGCGCCGTGTATAATGTGATTCTTGATTATTTTTTTTATGAATTTCTTTTTAGAAAATGATCAATAGAGTATTTTTTACATACCTAATATTTTTAAAGGCAACAAAGTTACAACTGAATATAGGTAATATTTTCACATGGTGATTCTGGATATATATTAAGTGACCTTGAGACAAATACAGTAGCGGAGGATACGGGAGTAAGAAATCCTGGTTATGTCTGTGATCCCTATGACCTGCTAGCAGTCATATTACTAATAATTGCTCATTCTATAAGTGTTCCAATAAAATATTCTAAACCAAGTGCCAGAATAATATATTATCAGGGTCTGGTACGATATAGGGACACAGAAATAGCAAATTTTTCCAAAGAGAAATGGGTAATTTGAGGTTAAAATAGTTATTTGGAAAAATAAAATTTGCGAATGTTTCGGGTTCGAGGAGTGAATTGGAGTGCTGGGTGGGAGAATGTATGTAGAGTTATAGAAAAATATACATGATATGTATTTAACATAACACATAACTACGAATAGGAGTAGTACGAATCTACTTTATAACCACCATCTGTAAACGCCTTCTTTAAATAAGGACTAAAATCAATTAAGCCAAAACAGCTATTGTCCTGACTATATACCTCGCGGAACGCTGAATTACAAAGCAAAAATTTGCCATATTTTGTGTAACACAGTTAGAATCAAAATACAAGGATTTGGATTGCCACGAAAACTACAAGGAAATACTTGGACCTCGCATCGTAGGATGTCTAGGTGCTTTTATAAGTGTTTATAGTTATGTTGAATGTATGTTGGAAGTAGTCACATATGTGACTGCAAAAGAGATTAAAATACCAGGTAGAAAGTTGTAACTTTTTTTTAGATTGATATTCCTGAAAATCTAACATATTAATATAATGCTTATGGCAGTTATTTTCTAGGACCAACTAAAAATATTGCATCTAATCGCTTAACAACCAACATAAATTTTAATAAACCAAAATTGAATTAACATAGATCCTCCTTCACATATGTTTAGCTGTGTAATATACCTACAGGGTGCCTGGTTTTTTCAGTATCACCTTGTGTCTCTGTTATTCTAAAAGATACGAGATAGGTCAAATAGGAAAAAAATTGTGAAATTTAAAACCTGCATCTAAAAAGAAATTTGTTTCAGATATTTTCAAAACTATTATGTTTTCGTTTTTATTTGTTATATTAAAACCATCGAAGCTATACATTTCTAACTAGAACATTATTAAGTCACCTTTTTATGAGGATTTTAAATATATGATCACATTATTCTTGACTAGTATACATAGGCGGTTCTAGATGGGGGCTTGGGAGGGCTAAGCTCCCCCAAATCTTGAATTAGCCCCCAAATTTACCCAGTCCGTCCCTGAATAAAAAAATTATAACTACATAATTTCAGTAATTTCACTAATTTATTAGTTTTATTTAATTATATCATAAAAAGCTTACCGCTTACCAAACCGCTACTAACACAATTTAGAACGATTATTATTTTTAATTTAGCACCCAATATGATTTACGCATAATTTGCAATTTTGCAAGCTGTTTATGTAAATTTTTGATATCTAAATACCGGGATATCAAAAATTATCTTGGTCAAGGGTGGTTGTGGAATATAAAACGTGTGTCTTACTTTAAATTTGAAATAATTATGTCACTGTCACACTGACATCATCAATAACCTACAAATTTCATACCTATTTATTTCAGTTGTAAAACAATAATGAACTACAAATTATGAAATAACGGTTTTAGTAACAAGAAAAACTAAATTACAGTAATTGTTGGAAATGTCCCCCGTTTTGTTCGATGCACAAGTTGACGCGCCTCCTCATGCTGTGAAAAGCGTTTTGCAGGCTCCTCTTCCATACGTTGACGAACGTCATTGACAACTTCTTCTGTACGAAATCTTGGTCTACCAGCACCTTTTTTATGAGTCACACAACCAGTTTCGCGAAACACTTCAACACAATTTGTAAGGCACGCATAAAAATTGTCCGGTAATATTGCCACGTTTGGGAAGTGGTCTCGAAAGTGGTCCAATCACAAACGTTGACTGTATTGCCAATTTCCATTAACTAGCGCACCCGTTCGAAAATAGGCTTCAATCATGAAAATTTTGTGCTGTGTGGTAAGAGGCATGATTCAAAAACTGGATTAGAAAATTTCAGCACAATGACTTGACAGATTCTGACACAACCAAACATATTCAAAAATTTAAAGTAAGACACACATTTTACATTCCACAACCACCCTTGACCAAGATAATTTTTGATATCCCGGTATGAATTACCTATTTAAATATTGTTTTAAACAATTTTTGTCGAGATATCCGTCAATCGTATTAAAAAGGAGGATATTAATTTGTCCAGCAAAAGTTATTTTTTCAGGCAAATATTTTTCTCTGCGAATTTCTAATTTATAATTTTAAGGGGTTTGACCTTGAAATATGCAAAATTTTCGCCTGCGGCGCGTTTTTTTTAATTTTTACGCCCCATCCATATCCAAATCTCACCAACCGTCACTGCTATTCAGTACACTGTATACAGAGGGGAGCATCTGCTATATATGAGTTTTTATATGCTATATCTGCCAAGGGCTTAAGCCCCCCCAAAACAAAAGGTCTAGAACCGCCTATGCTAGTATACCTAGACCGGGTGAGGTAATATACAGGATCTCCATTTACTGCGTAATTCTTTTATATTTGGTAAGTTATTTACAGTTCTTTGCCAATTTATATTTTTATGTTGACATAGAACGAAGTCGAAATGCTTCTCTAATCCTATCTTACATATTATCTATGCTGGTAGCAGGTGTGCAATAAACTTTACATTTTTCATGACCCCATAAAAAATAATTCATACTAGTCATATGTAGAGAGAGTCTAAAGCTACACCACACTCTCGTATCTCTGAAAATTAGTAAGATAAGGGAACGAAATTGGTATCAGATCTTATACACTTTAATTACAATTTATTACAGCAAACCGCGTTTTTATAATATTACTGTTTTCCCGATGTATATCAAGTTTGCAAACCACTTTTAGCAGACTGCAAAAAAAGCTATTGGAGATTTTGTTACTTTTTTGTTGTTATTTTGTTACGCTGAAAAAAATTTTGTGCCTTGACCCATTTCCGAAAAATCTACAGTCTGCTAACTTGAATCTCAAGTTAGCAGACTCCCCGATATCTCGGCTCCTAATTCACGTACGCCAATGAAAATGGTATCAGAATCTGTTACTTTAACAGTACTTTCAGAAGCCATAGTCATATTTTAGATTTGAACTGTTTCTAACCTTAAAATTCGTGAAATATTGGAGTAAAATAGGTCGAGAAAAAAAATTGTAAAAAAACCGTGGCAGATTTTGTTTCTTTATCTATAACAATTTGTTACACTGAAATAAATTTTACACCTCGACCCATTTCCGAAAAATTTAGTCTGCTAACTTGAATCTCAAGTTAGCAGACTCCCCGATATCTCGGCTCCTAATTCACGTACGCCAATGAAAATGGTATCAGAATTTGTTACTTTAACAGTACTTTCAGAAGCCATGGTCATATTTTAGATTTGAACTGTTTCTAACCTTAAAATTCGTGAAATATTGGAGTAGAATAGGTCAAGTAAAAAAATTGTGAAAAAAATCGTGGCAGATTTTGTTTCTTTATCTATAGCAATTTGATACACTGAAATAAATTTTGTACCTCCACCAATTTTCGAAAAATTTGCAGTCTGCTAACTGGAATTCAAGTTAGCAGACTTTGAGATATCTCGGCTGCTAATTCACGTACGACAATGAAAATGATATCAGAATTTGTTACTTTAACAGTACTTTCAGAATCCATGGTGGTCATATTATAGATGCAAACTGATTCTAACTTTAAAAATCGTAAAATATCGGAGAAAAATATGTCGAGTAAAAAAATTGTCAAAAAACATTAGTATTTTTTGTTTCTTTATCTATAGCAATTTGTTACATTAAAATAAATTTTGTACCTTCACCTGTTTGCGAGAGATCTGCAGTACTTTAAATACTTTAAGTTCTTTCAGAATCCATAGTTATTTCTTATATTTCAACAATTTTTTTCCTAAATGAATAAGACATTGGAGAAAAAATACCCAAAATATTTGAAAAACCGGTGGTGAGTAAAGAATATGCGAAAAAGCAGTGGTAGATTATATTTCTTTATCCATAGCAATTTGTTACACTGAAATAAATTTTATACCTTCACCCTTTTGCGAAAAATCTGCAGTCTGCTAACTCGAACCTCAAGTTAGCAGACTTCCGATATCTCGGCTCCTAATTCACGTACGCCAATGAAAATAGTATCAGAATTTGTTACTTTAAGACCACTTTCAGAATTCATGGTCATATTTCAGGATTCATCAGTTTAAAATCTTACCATTCGTAAAATATTGAGAAGAAATAGGTTAATTAAAAAAATTGTGAAAAAAAATAGTGGTAGATTATGTTTCTTTATCCACAGCAATTTGTTACACTGAAATAAATTTTCTACCTTCACCCTTTTGCGAAAAATCTGCAGTCTGCTAACTCGAACCTCAATAACTTGAGGTTCGAGTTAAATATTTTCGAATGAAAATATGGCAGCTCTTATAGGTCGCCATATTGCATATACCTACAGAAGAGGCAGTGGCAGTTGGATCAAATGCGACTATTTATCAAGAAAACCGGTAGCTGTTAAAAATAACAAGAAAATAGAGCCCCAAATTTTAGTTTATATTAATATTAACAAAGTGCACTAAATTTACATTATAAAGGAAAGTTATTTAGTTACCATTTTTTCCCCGAATTCTATTTCTAAAATCATGTACTGTATGTACATGATTTTTGATCCAACTGCCACTGCCTCTTCTGTAGGCATATGCAATATTGTGGCCTATAAGAGCTGCTATATTTTCATTGGCCTCTGTTGACCGTAAAACTTGATGCGTAGCCGATTTGCTATAGATAAAGAAACAAAATATACCACTGTTTTTTCCACAATTTTTTTAATTAACCTATTTTTTCTCAATATTTTACGAGTTTTAAGATTTTAAACTGATGAATCCTGAAATATGACCATGGTTTCTGAAAGTACTGTTTAAGTAACAAATTCTGATGCCATTTTCATTGACGTACGTGAATTAGAAGCCGAGATATCGGGGAGTCTGCTAACTTGAGATTCAAGTTAGCAGACTAGATTTTTCGGAAATGGAACGAGGTACAACATTTTTTTCAGCGTAACAAATTGCTATAGATAAAGAAACAAAATCTGCCACGGTTTTTTTCATATTTTTTTTACTTGACCTATTTTACTCCAATATTTCACAAATTTTAAGGTTAGAAACAGTTCAAATCTAAAATATGACCATGGATTCTGAAAGTACTGTTAAAGTAACAAATTCTAATACCATTTTCATTGGCGTACGTGAATTAAGAGCCGAGATATCGGGGACTCTGCTAACTTGAGATTCAAGTTAGCAGACTGTAGATTTTTCGGAAATGGGTCGAGGTACAAAATTTTTTTCAGCGTAACAAAATAGCAACAAAAAAGTAAAATCTCCAATAGTTTTTTTGCAGTCTGCTAAAAGTGGTTTGCTAACTTGATATACGTGTTTTCCCGATAATGCGATGTGATTCAGCATGAATCTAAAGCTACACCACACTTTCATATCTCTGAAAGAACGTAAGATACGGGAACGAAATTGGTATCAGATTGTTTTACACTTATAGTCCGTCGGATGGAGCGCGAAAAGCCTTCTAGTTTCGGAGCTAAAAAAACTGAGGTATAACCAAATGGGACTTTCACCAGTCGAAAAGGCATGTTTTCTTACATACAAAATCGAAATTGACGACTCTCTCCATTGGTTGAGACAAAAGATATAGACAAAAAACTGGAAAAATAGGGAAATATTTTTTTTTAACTTTGAACACTCATAACTTTTTTTCTAAAGGATCTAGAACAACAATTTTTTTTAAGTTTTATTCCTTATTCAATTTCCTTTCTTTTGGTATATATTTCATTAAAATAAAATTATAAACTATATTAAAAAAACAATAATATTTAAAAAAAGACAACAAATTACCAAATTTTTTTTAAACTCACCTCGCCATAACTTTCTTATGCAAAGAGCTATTTCAATGTTTTTTTTTTTTCAAAAACTGCGCAATTTAATGGACTTCATTTTGTCTCGATTAATATGTGGTCTATTTTTAAAAATAAAACCGCTAGCGGCTTTTAAACGTCGGAGCGCATGCCTCTGTGGCGGGAGTTACGAATTAGGGCCAAAAACTTGGCTTTTTAAAAAGATTTCTAATTCGTTACAAAATGAGAAAATAAAATTACAACTGCTCGATGCAATGCTAATTTATTAACTGACTATAAAATCAAGTATTAGATATATGGCAATGCACTGCTTAATTGCAGCGACAGCGTTTTATTTGCTAGCTGGCAGATAACGTAAGATCGTTGAACGTAACTCCTCCATCGCCTGAGTGACAGTTAGGGTAGGTTCAGGTTCACCTGAGGCTGTTGTTCCTGAAAAGTCACAATGTTGTCAGTAGCGTGCTGTTGCCTTGTTGATCTAACTTTTTTATATTCATGGAGGATTCTGCAAATGAATAAAACAAAAATTATGAGAATTATTGGATATAAATTAATAGTCCAAATATTCGATACTTCGAAAATTGAGGAGTCTTCATCTGCAAGGTCTTCTTCAAGCTTGGGTAGACTTCTTTTAACCTCTTGATTATTATCCAAAAGTACGTTTTCTAAATTAATTGCCTGAAGGGCTTTAGATTTTATATTTGAATTAAATTGAAAACTTATTTTGACTGAAAATCATGCATGCAACTAATTTGAATTTTAGTTTTATTAACAAGAACTAAGATCCACGTGTTTTGGTTGATCTTCATGACAATGTTTTTCATTAGTTGGAATCTTGTAGGCTTGCTTGCTTGTAGTTTCTATATGCATTTAATAAATTGACTATACAGGATGATTCTTGATTTCTGTGTAATAAATTATTTTCTTCGCAGAGAATACTTTCGGGTTCTATGCTTTTGCAGTTTTTCGAAATTTTGTAAAATTGCTCGGATATTAGGAGGGAGTTGTATATGGACTACAGTTTGGTATATGTTTGTGTTGGCTTGGGATATCGTTAATGAATATACTTTAATAAAATTGTATACAACGTAGTTGACTAATAAAATGTCAATGAGAAATAAAATTTGAAATTCAGTGGAGTAGGCTTTTATGGATATCAAATCCTCGAATTTTAATTTGTTTTGTAGTTCGGAGTCCAGGGGAATTTTACATGGATACATGTCTTGTTTAACTTCAATGCGATGACCCTGAAACAGGACGACTAATATCAGCTAAGTGCACTATTTTGTTTTTATTGGTTTTTACGTGTTCTATTTCACATTTATTATGGTCTAATAATCGTAATATTTTCCAAGGTCTTATAAATCGTTGTACTGATTTATTTCTATTGTACACCCTTGTATAAATTATGTCATTAATTTTAAAAGGGGTATCTTCCTTTGTTTGTTTCTCGATTCTTTTTGTTTTTTCTTGTTGAACTTTATCCTGAATGTTATAGATCTCTTCCATGGTTTTAACGTGTTTGTTAACTACTTCTTGATAAAATTGCTTGGTGTATAGCATATCAAACGAATTTCGCGAGGCGGTATGTCCCAGTACTATTTCTAAGGGTGTTAATCCCGTTGACGAATGGGTAGTGTTATTATAAGCTACGATTGCTTGATTCATCCTTTCTTCTGCTGTTCCATTCAATAACCTATAATGTTCTAGCAGTGTTGAATGTAAACGTTCTATCGGTGTATTTGACTCGTGGTGCCTTGGAGTAGTTATATGTGCTTTAATTTTGTGAGCCTCCAGAAACTTCTTTATGACTAAGTTTGAAAACTCCGTACCACCATCCAGGGTTATTTGTGTGGGGGGAACCATAATGTTTGATAAAGTCGTATAGTTTTTCTGCTATCTCAGTGCCATTTTTCCCTAAAATTTTATAAGCTTGCGCTAGTTTAGAAAATGAATCGATGATAGTCAGATATGGGTTTGCATCAATAACGAAGGTATCTATGTGTAGAATTTCGAAAGGTTTAGAAAATGTTTGAGTCAGCATGTCTTTAATGGCTGGTGTATGTCTTTCATATTTGTTGGTGCGACATTTTTCGCAATTATTTATGTAACGTGTTACATCGTTCTGTAGATTTTGCCAATAATATTTTTCTTTCAATCTTGCTGCGGTTTCCGTTATTCCTCTGTGGTTTGTCTTACCTTCATGTAAGTTTCTTATAACTTCCAAACGATCTTCCATCGGTACATTCGTAACCTTTTTTGTGCATCTGATGAGTGTCGGTCCAGTGTCTGAAAAATTATCGACATATACTTTCGTAAAATCTTGATACATCTTTTCTTCATCAAACCATAGATAATATGTTTTCTTTCCGGTTGTATATTCTTTTAGAAAATTTAGAATGATGTCATAATTCTCGTCTTTGGGTATTTGCGTTTCTATGTATTCGTTGCCTTCAATTCTATTTCTTTTAGTACGGCTTCGTTTTCCATACCCTGTATTTATTATTATTTGACAAGGTTTTGAGTTTATTATACTTTCGACGATTTCTATACTTTTAGAAGGTTCGTCATTTGCAGTGGTATGAGCTGTTTCTGTTAACTCATTATTGGGGCTGTTTGCTGTGTCCTCTATTTCTTGAATTATTCTGCTAATTTCTTCGTTATCTGTTGGTACAACTGAATCGTCTGTGATCTCTCGTAAAGCATTTTCAAGTTCGTTGTCGTCTACTTGTGGCATTATCGATACGTTGTCAATGTCTTTACTAGATCCTTGTTTAGCCATGGGGTTTATATTTATTCGTGATAAAGCATCTGCTATCACATTTTGTGAACCCTTTTTATATATAATGTCGAAATCGTACTCTTGTAATTTAATTTTCCAGCGAGAAAGTTTACTGGACGGATCCTTTAGTGAAAACAACCAAGTAAGTGGGCCATGATCTGTGTAGATTTTGAACTTTTTCCCAAAAAGGTAGGGCCTGAAGTGTTTTGTAGACCAGACTATACATAATAATTCTCTTTCTACGGTACTGTATCTTGATTCTGTGTCGTTTAGTGTTCTGGAAGCATATGCTACCGGTCTATCATTTGGTGGAATACCTTGGCTGAGTACTGCCCCTAAGGCTATGTTGCTGGCATCGGTGGTTAGGTTAAATTCTTTGCTAAAATCGGGAAATTGCAGAATTGGGTCGTTACATAAAAGTTTTTTGCATTGGTTGAAAGCTGAGATAAATTCTTCCGTATGTTCTATTTTTACGTCTTTCTTTAGGCACCTGGTTAAGGGTTTCGTTAAATATGCAAAGTTCTTAATAAATTTGCGGTAGTACCCAGCAATCCTAAAAACGATTTTATCTCTTTGGTAGTGGTAGGAATCGGATATTTTTGTATCACCTCAATTTTCTCATTATTTGGTTTAATCCCTTGTGGTGTTATAATGTGTCCCAAATAATTTACTTCAGTTCGCAAGAACTCTGATTTGTCCATTTGTACTTTCAGGTTGGCTGACCTTAGTCTTTCAAACACTTTTCGTATCCGATCTAGGTGTTCCTGCAGAGATGAAGAGAATATTATTATATCGTCTAAATATACCATACACTGTTGTTCCGTTAATCCTCTGAGTATGTGATTCATTGTACGTTGAAATGTGCTCGGACTATTTCTCAGGCCAAAGGGCATTCTTAAAAATTCATAATGTCCTTGGGGTGTGGAGAATGCTGTTTTCTCTATACTGTCTTCATCGACCAGAATTTGATGAAATCCACTAGCAAGGTCCAGCGTTGTGAAATAATTAGCTCTACCTAGTTTATCCAGTATGTCCTCTATGTTCGGGATGGGAAACTTGTCTTCCACAGTTTTCTCATTCAGCTTCCTGTAATCTATTACAAGTCTCCATTTTCGTTCTTTAGATGCATCCATCTTTTTGGGAACTATCCAAATTGGCGCCGAAAAAGGGGAAATAGATTCGCGGATAATGTTTTGCTCAAGCATGTTGTTTATTTGCTTTTTTTACCTCGTCATTGTGTACAGGTGGTAATCTGTAGGATTTTGTGTATATTGGTTTTTCGTCGTTGGTTCTTATTACATGTTTGATTTTTCCTGTATAACATAGAGGAATTTCTTTGCAATAGAATATGTCTCGGAATTCTAAACATAAACTTCTTATCGAATCGTATTCTTCTTGATTGGTGTGACCCAACCTTAAGTTTTTTAAATTGTTTTTTAGTAAGTTGTCATAATATTTCGAATTTTCGCAATCTTCTTGGTGATTTAGTTCTATATCTTCCTCAGCCTCTAGTATTTCCAGCGGTTTTTCAAATGATATCTCAAGGTTTTTAGTTGAGGTGTTTAGTATAGTGGTAAAGCATTCGTTATTTTTTGCTGTGACGAGGCACGAAGGAATTTCCAGTCCATTTTCGAACTGTATGTGGTGTAAAAACCCTTTTTCCGTGTCTATATTAGATGGAACTTTTATAATTTGTTCGCACCTGGGTGGAATCTTATATTGGTAGGGGTTATTTTTGGTAGAAGTGATTTCATGCAACTTCTTTAGGGGAATTGTTACATACGGAGTATGTAATTTGTCTTTAGAAATGTCAATATTTGCTTGAAGTTTTTGTAAAAAATCTATGCCTATCAAGCCATCATATTTAAGATTAAAGTCAAATAAATGAAATTTTTGTTGACCTTCAATTTTGAAAATGTCCCAAATAGGTATAGTTATGCTATGTTTATGCGAACTTTGTTGATGAGCTGTATTTATTACAAAAGGGGTCTCCTCAATAAATTCCTTATAAATATTTTGGGCAAGAGTCGGTTTAATTAAAGTTTTTGTTGAACCGGTGTCTACTAGAAAATTTGCTTTTATTTCTGGTATATATATGACTGGGAGGTTGTTGTTATTGTCAATATTATTTAATTCTACGTTACCTCTTGTGTTAGGCTGTATTTCCGAAAATTTTGTTCATTTTCTTGTTCAGCGTAGATCTCTTGATCAATTGGTTCCAAAGCTTGCGTACCTAAGTTTTCATATGAGTCCTGGTAGTAACCGTCATAATAGTCGTTTTCGTAATAATTTTCGGGGTTTGCTTCTTCGTATTGATGATAGGGGTAGGTTTCATTTTCTTGATAATAAAGCTCTTCCGATGTAAACGTAGGTCTTGGTTGGGGCATTCGTCTTGAATTTGAAGAATTGTTCATCCTTCTTGAATTGTACGATGAGGTGTCCATTGGCGTGGGCTTTGGTAAAACTATATTTGGGTTTGGTTTAAATACATTGGTATTTCTAGGATTAAACTGTGGTCGGAAATTTTGATTATTTTGGTTTATAGGTTGGTTAGGACTTCTATAATTCCAAGGTACTGAAGGGGTAGGTTGGTTTGGTTGAAAGTAATTTGGTAAACGATATGGTAAATTGCTTGGTTGACGTGGCGGTTGATTAAATAAAATTTGTGGGGTCGCCTGTACTAACTGTTGCCTCACATTTTGTAGTGGGGGTGGTCTTGGTATTGGTTTTTGTATATTTCTGTTCATTGTAAAATGGTTCCTCACGTATAGGTAATTTTCTTCTTCGATGGTAATTTTGAGTGCATCTTCTAACGTTAAAGGCGTTTTGCATCTCAGTATTCTGCTTAATTCAGGGTCTGTTCCTCTGAGGAATGTTTGTAGAGCTATATCATTGTACATAGTGGTCTTGTAAAGTAAGACAGTTGGTGTTTCTATAGCTGCGATTTTTGCTAATATTAGGTCTCTAAGATCCTTGCACCTTTCTCCGAATTCTAATGGTTTTTCATTACGGTGCTGCGTTAATGTTAATAATTCTGTTGTCAAAGTATTTTCATAGCGTTGATCTCCGAATCGTCTTCTAATTTATTCTTTAATTTGCTCCCATGTTATGTCGGGGTTTATAGCTATAATTGCTTGGGCTGGCCCGACTAACTTATTTCTTATTACTTGAAATAAAGTAGCGTTGAAGACTTCGTCTGTAGGTTTTTTCAGTCTGTCGATTGTTGACTGGGCTGGTTTCAGAAAAATACCTACGGTTCTTTGGTCTCCATTGAAGATAGGTATTGAATCAATGTGGTCTTTGAATGTTGCCATTGTGGTATTTTCTTGAGTGTTAGCGATGTCTGATATTATTATAAGATTGTCAAGTATATTTATAATTTCGTCAATGTCTGAAGGGTAGGATATAAAGGAACAAAAAGAAAATTGAGCAATTTTACTCACCAGACTTTCATGATGTTAATCCTTTATATGCACACAAAATACACTCTACTTCACAATTTATGTGTTGTAGCTACACTTCACAATACACGGCACAAACTGAAGAAAATAAATCTGCTTATTTTATCTTGAAAATGTTCTTATCCTAGGTTGAAAAATTTCTTATCCTAAAATGAGCTTCGGCGATGTTGTCCTCTACTCCCGTGACCAATCGGCGATGTTTGTCCTTTCGGTCTCGTGGTTTTCTTCTGGGATGAAGGTATTTTCAGGTGATAAACCGCTGATCCGGACGTGAAATCGATATTCACTCGATACACTCCACCCGTTCCAAACTCGACTGCGCCAGTTACGAATTAGGGCCAAAAACTTGGCTTTTTAAAAAGATTTCTAATTCGTTACAAAATGAGAAAATAAAATTACAACTACTCGATGCAATGCTAATTTATTAACTGACTATAAAATCAAGTATTAGATATATGGCAATGCACTGCTTAATTGCAGCGACAGCGTTTTATTTGCTAGCTGGCAGATAACGTAAGATCGTTAGACGTAACTCGGGCAAGACGGCGATTTTTTCCCATGGCGATCGATGCACTCGCGCCTAGTTACAATATTTAATTTGGTATATTTGCACTTTGCAGTGAGAAGAGATCGTAAGTTTTATTCTAAAAATGTTGTGTTTTGTTTTATTTATAATTGCTGAAACGTTTGTCGTGGTTTTATTTTAATGAATTTTAATATTTGATGATGGATAGACAGTTATTAATTTATCTCTGATACAAGGATTATTTTCCACATGGTATCCTCCAATAAAAATGGTAAACTGTAATTTATTATTAACCTACTCACAAAAAAATTAGTAATAGTAATACCAAAGAAATATTCATGGACAACAATATGACAACTAACAGGAAAACGATATATTCCTATTCACCTCATTTCAAAATGGTGGTGAATTTTATTTAATTTTAAATTGGCATGTGATGGATTACCAAGTTTTCACAACCTCACAGGATATAATACGACCAGTTCACTTTGAACTGTTCGTATCACATGGGAATGTGATACAACGTGATGGGGATGTGATACGTCTGGGCGTATCACATTTAAAATAGGAAAAAAAATCTTGTGAGGTGTACTGTAAAAATTGCGGCACACTCAACCTTCACAAATTTACCGAAGTGGCACCTGACGAAGGAATAATGTTCGCCAGAAGATTTGTAAGTTTTTTATACAAAAATAAAAATACAAAATATCTGAATGAAATTCGGTTAAACCATACAAATCAGAGCAAAATACAAACTTAAGAATTGCCCCCTACAGAAGATAGTTTCAAACTACATGTACTTAGGTGAATTTATAAAGCAAAAATTTGTAATGTACGCACATTTTATTATAATGTGCAATTTTAGGTCAAATTATCAAATATTTATATGGGTCTATAGGTGTATTGGTGAGGTAACCAAAAAAGATCTCCTGTTATATGGATGGACTTTACGGTTCCGAAAATGATGTATCAAGTTCTAATTCCAAAAGATATACGGAAAATTATTTCTTTATTATGCAATGATAAAAACTGCAACACGCAAAAATGTCAGTGTAAAAAAGAAAGGGTATTTTGTAGCTCAAATTGCAAATGCAAAATGAATTGCATTAATATTAATCGCGAACCTGAAGAAAATCAAACTGAAGCTGGAGATCCTGATGACGATACATTTTTTGAAAATAATTTGTTTTAATTTTGTTTTGATACTGACGTAGTTTTCCACATTTTCCAAAACTATAGTGTTACCTACCAAAAGTTCCAACCCCTTTCAAAATTTTGTTTTGTTTGTAAAAATTTTTATTTAATTAACTTTTCACAATCACAATTATTTTCCTAAATCATTACAATTTTTTTAGAAAAAAATTTACGGCTTACGATTTTTACCCATAAAACTGCGCAATTTAAAAAAAAAAACCATGAAATAGCTCTTTGCATAAGAATGTTATGGCGAAGTGAGTTTAAAAAAATATTGGCAATTTATTGTCTTTTTTTAAATATTACTGTTTTTGTAATATAGTTTTCAACTTTTTTTAATGAAATATAAAAAAAAGGGAAATTAAACTAATCTTCTAGTAGTAGAAAAAATCAGATGTTTTGCATTTTTATTTTTGTATAAAAAAACTTTATACAAATTTGGCAAATTTGTGACGGTTGAGTGTGTCGCAATTTTTATAGTACACCTCCCAAGCATTTTTTCCTCATTTTTTTTTTAAAAGGGAACTGGTCGTATCACATCCTGTGAGGCTGTGAAAACTTGGTAAACCTACATGTCAATTTAAAATTAAATAAAATTCACAAATTTTTTTGAAATGACGTGAATAGGAATATATCTTTTTTTGTTAGTTGTCATATTTGTGTGACCAGTTTCCATGAATAATTCTTTGGTATTACTATTACTAAAATTTTCGCGAGTAGGATAATAATAAATTAATAGTACATACTAGAACATCAGTGTCATCACACTTTAAGACTAGTCTTCCATTTTTATTGGAGGATAGCATGTGGAAAATAATCCTTATATTAGAAAAACATTAATAATTGTCTATCGATCACCAAATATTAAAATTTGTTCAAATAAAACCAGCAGAAATGTTTCAACAATTAATTATAAATATGTAAAACAAAACACATAATTTTTGAGAATAAAATTTTCGATATCTACTCACTATAAGGTGCAAATATACCAAATTAGATAGTGTAACTAGGCGCGGGTGCAGCGATCGCGATGGGAAAAAATCGCCGTCTAGCACGCCACAGAGGCATGCGCCCCGACGTTTAAAGGCCGCTACCGGCTTTATTTTTAAAAATAGACCACATATTAATCGAGACAAAATGAAGTCCATTAAATTGCGCAGTTTTTGAAAAAAAAAAACATTGAAATAGCTCTTTGCGTAAGAAAGTTATGGCGAGGTGAGTTTAAAAAAATGTTGGCAATTTGTTGTCATTTTCTAAATATTACTGTTTTTTTAATATAGTTTATAATTTTTTTTAATGAAATATATACCAAAAGAAAGGAAATTGAATGAGGAATAAAACTTAAAAAAAAATTGTTGTTTTACATCCTTTAGAAAAAAAGTTATGAGTGTTCAAAGTTAAAATAAAATATTTCCCTATTTTTCCAGTTTTTTGTCTATATCTTTTATCTCGACCAATGGAGAGAGTCGTCAATTTCGATTTTCTATGTAAGAAAACATGCCTTTTCGGCTGGTGAAAGTCCCATTTTGTTATACCTCGGTTTTTTTTTCTGTGCATCCTAGACCGGGGTTTCCGACGGACTATTAATTAAAATTTATTACAGCAGACCGCAATTTTTTTACAGCAGCCGTTTTCCCGGAGATAAGGTGTAATGCAGCTTGAGTCTAAAGCTGCACCACACTCTCATATCTTTGAAAGTAATATAATGAAATTAGTATCATATTTTTTACACTTTAATTATAGTTAATTACAGCAAATAACTATTTTTCTACAACTGTAGTTTTTCCGGAAGTTGGGCGTGGTGCAGCTCGATTCTAAAGCTCGATGTAAGATACGGGAGCAAAATTTGTATCACATTTTTGTACACTTTGATTACAACTGACAGTTTACATTTTAAACACCCACTTTCATCTTTATAGGCTATTTTCGAGATAAAAAAAAATCTAAATATATTTGAGGGTAAACGGTTGTAAGTAAGTGTATTGTAGAGGTAATTTCAAATATTTCCCTATATAAGCATTTCGAAATATAACTCCTGAGACTTTGTTCAATGTCAAAGAAACTTTTATCGGTGCGAAGATAGAAGTTACTTTTTAGCTGCCAAAATTTTTAGCAACCGTTTTATTTTCCTGTGAAGTTGGCAGCCAATTTTAGCAACCAGTTTTCTTGTTTGTCGTCTTGTGGGAATCCAATATTTTCCCTAACCAATTTTAAATATAGACATTATCAAGGGCTCGGCATGTAGATGCAACCCAAGTAAAAATATGAGAAAGTAAATATTTCTTTCGGCAAGTTAGGAATATACATAGTTGCAGAATGAAATAAAGTACATTTTCCTCCTTAAACAGTTGAAATAAACCCTCAAAGCGGTAATTTCTTCCAAGCCGTCTGAAGGATAGATAACAACCCTTAAAGTAAAAATATCATTTTTTTTTTTTCGATAAGTTAGGAATAAAGTTGGACAATGAAATAAGGTGCATATTACTCCTTACAGAGGTGGAAATAAGCTCTCGAAGCGGCAATTGCTTCCACGTCTGAAGGGTAAATAACAATCTTAAAAGTGAAAATAGAAATGATTTTTTTTTTTGATAAGTTATGAATAGAGTTGCAGAATGAAATATGGTACATATTACTCCTTACCGGACACAGTCCTGTCAACGCTCATTAGGGCATTGTGCGGTTGATCCTTGAGAAGTAGAAATAAGCCCTCAAAGCGACAATTCCTTCTAACCCATCTGAAGGGTAGATAACAACACTTAAAAAGTGAAAATAGAAATAATTTTTTTTTTTTCGATAAGTTAGTAATAAAGTTGCAGAATGAAATTTGGTGCATATTACTCCTTAAAGAGGTGGAAATAAGCCCTCAAAGCGAAAATCCCTACCAAGCCGCCTGAAGGGTAGATTACCCTTAAAAATAATAAATAAATAATAATGATCGAAAAAATAATTTCTATTTTCTGTTTAAGGGTTGTCATTTACTCTTCAGACAGCTTGGAAGGAATTGTCGCTTTGAGGACTTATTTCCACCTCTGTAAGGAGTAATATGCACCATATTTCATTCTGCAACTGTGTTCCTGACTTATCAAAGAAAAATAATTTCTATTTTCTGTTTAAGGGTTGTTGTCTACCCTTCAGACGGCTTGGAAGGAATTGACGCTTTGAGGGCTTATTTCCACCTGTTTCAGGAGTAATATGCACTATATTTCATTCTGCAACTCTATTCCTGATTTACCAAAAAAAAAAAAAATTATTTTCACTTTAAGGGTTGTTATCTATCCTTCAGACGGTTTGGATTGGAAGGAACTGTCGATTTGAGGGGTTATTTCCACCTCTTTCAGGAGTCATTTGCACCGTATTTCATTCTGCAACTCTATTACCTATACCAGGTAATAGTCTTAAAAATAATTGGATTGATTCCAACATTATAGAGGAAGGTATTGCCTTAAAAAATTTGTACTGACTTGCAAATAATACTAAGGATCAAAATATAAAAGACTATTATGTGAACAATAAAAAAGTTTATGCCGCGAAAATTTCAATGAAGAAAAAAAACTTCTACCAAAATAAAATTAATGATGCCATGAGCGTCTCCAGAGAAATGTGGAATATAGTTAATTTTAATACAGGTTGGATAAAACAGACTACTAATCCTTCGATTATAAATTGTGAGGGAAGTTCAGTACTAGACAAATTGGAAATTGCAAACTCGTTTTGCAAATATTACTCTGACATTGCTGTCAAGCTAATTGATGACTCATATGGCAAATGTGTTGGAGACTGTACTGTTGGTGTAACGTGTAATTCTTCTTTATTTTTTTATGACATTTCCTCTAATGAAATTGCAGATATATTAAATAATATGCCAAACAAAAAAAGTAGTGGTTATGACAGCCTACCAATTAAAGTAATTAAATATATCCAGAGATTTATTGTGTACCCTCTGAGCTACATCTTTAATTTGTCTATTGGATCAGGTGTTTTTCCTGAAAAATTAAAATATGCGCTAATTGTCCCGGTACACAAGAAAGGTGATACTGAACAATTCGATAACTATCGACCATTAGCGATATTATCTTGTTTCTCCAAACTTTTTGAGAAAATTGTTCATAGCAGAATATTACAATTTGTAAACAGTTTTAAGCTCCTATCCATACATCAACACGGATTTAGACCAAAACTCTCCACTAATACAGCAGCTTTTGATTTAACTAATTTTATATATTCGGCAATTGACAAAAAAGAATACGTGCTTGCTCTATTCTTTGACCTTACACGAGCGTTTGATTGTATATCAAAGAGTTTTATAACTAAAAAGTTAGAAGCATTAGGTATTAGAGGATCTCTTAATAAATGGGTGGAATCTTTCCTCTGCAATAGACAAATATCGGTAAAATTAGGTGATGTCAATTCGTCCCGCAATAGTCTCAATCTAGATGTTCCGCAAGGCAGTGTGCTCTCGCCATTACTTTTTATACTGTTTATAAACGATCTAGAAGTCCACCTATCTCGCACCATAAAACTATCTTTAGTCATGTTCGCTGATGACACCACTATATGTGTGAAGGCTGATTCACCTAAGTTATTGGAAATTAATACTAATGCAATACTTAAAAACTTTTATAATTGGTGTGCATCGAACAGGCTTATAATTAATGTGGCTTAAACCGAGTATATTCTTCTTGTAGAAGAGAAGATTTCTTGTACAAGAAAAATTGTATTATACTTGGTGATTTTAATTTCCCCAATATTACCTGGCCTATTATTAGGTTACCTGGAGACGCAAGTTCTCTAAACTTCCTGGACCAATTGCAGGATCTTAATCTGTCCCAACTTGTCACTGAACCCACAAGATTTAGGTTAAACCAACTACCATCCACATTAGATTTGCTTCTTACAAGCGACGCAGATCTCCTTACACCTCCAAAATATCTTCCCCCCATCAGCAAATCGGACCACTCTGTGATTCTCACCAATATTCAGTACATTCAAGAGGAAGTTTTGAGTAAGAAATTGGTTTTACGCAAGAAAACTGACTATGTACGAGTTAATGAGGATATTCGAGAATTAAATTGGGATAATGCGCTCGCTGATAAAAACGTCCAGGAGCAATGGACATTCTTCAAGGATTTTCTAAACCATTCAGTTAGCAGAAACTCTACGTATATACAGAACACCGTCAATCCTCTGAAGCCGTGGATTGATCATCGAATCCTGGAAATGATTAAAATCAAAAAAAGCCTCTGGAGGCGATTTCAGCGATCCCAATCCGATGGAGATTTTGCAGCGCTGAGAGCTTTTTCAAACAGACTTTCACTAGCCATCAAGCTGTCCAAACGTAACTATGAAAACCACATTGTTTCGAGTTCCAACTCTAAACGACTGTTCAAATATGTACGTTCGTCTTTGTGTTCTAAAGTATCCACTCCTATACTTAAGGATAATGATGGTAATATTTGTTACGACAAATTCCAAGTGTCTCAGATGTTTGCACTAAAGTTTCAGGAATCATTCACTCGAGAACCCAATAATACTAACATCCCTCAAATTAACTCTCCTCGAATAGCTTCATCATTGTCAAATATTTTCTTTGATATAGATACCGTGAAGGAATTCTTAATCAAACTTAAAGTAAATACTTCGCCTGGTCTTGACGGAATCTCATCTTTTCTGCTAAAAGCATGTGCCACCACAATCTGTACACCATTGTCACTTATTATGAACAAATCGTTCAGCAGCAGTACGGTACCTGATATTTGGCTCAAATCTTCAGTGACCCCCATTTTTAAGAAAGATGACAAGACCGATCCAAGTAATTACAGGCCTATAAACCTAACATCCGTTCCTGCAAAGTTAATGGAATCTATAATTTCGAAGAAAATGCTAAGCTTTGCATTAGAGAATAATTTGATTTCAACTAATCAGGATGGCTTTGTACCTGGACGCTCAGTTGTAACTAATTTACTGAGATGTGTAAATGATTGGACCTTAGCCTTAGATAATAAAACCTCTATAGACATTATATATCTTGATTTTTCTCGTGCATTCGACCGTGTTCCTTTCAACTACCTCATTTTTAAGCTTGAACATTTGGGAATACGCGGTTTACTACTGAAATGGATTTGCTGTTTCCTAAAAGACAGGACTTACTGTGTTCGTGTCGGTAATCAGCTTTCCTCTGAATACAATGTTATTAGTGGAGTGCCTTAGGGGTCTGTGCTAGGCCCGTTGCTTTTTTTGCTGTATACATCTGATATCTGTCATCCTCTTAAGTCTATCGTGTCCTTTTTTGCTGATGACACTAAAATTTATGACAATCCAGAATGCAACTACATGCAAATACAGAGGGATCTCGATTGTATCGTATCATGGAGTAAGATATGGTTATTGCCTTTAAATGCCCAAAAATGTGTGGTTCTGCATGTCGGAAAAGATAATCCTCGATTGCCCTATTTTATAGATGGAAATAGAATCGCAGTAGTGTCTTCACATAATGACCTTGGTGTTACGATTTCAGAGGAGCTTTCTTGGTCTCCACACATTTTCGAAATATGCAACAAAGCTAAATCAACACTATTCATTCTCACCAAAACATTTACGGAATTATCTCCTCAGCAATTCATAAGATTATTTTATATATATGTGAGACCTATCTTGGAATACGCAGGACCCGTTTGGAGTGTGGACTGGATTCGAGACAAAACACTTCTCGAATCTGTGCAACGTCAGGCCACCCGTTCAATGTATGGACCCACAAGACCTTCTTATGAGCAACGATTGGTAGAACTTAACATGACATCGTTTAGTGAAAGACGCTCACGAGGTGATCTTATACGCACATATCGTGCGCTGAATAATAATTTTGGGGTGGAACTCAGGAATATCTTTTCGTTAAATCACAATGAACGACTACGTGGACATCCCTGGAAACTAACCAAAGAGAGGTTTCATTGCAGAGCACGGCAAAATTTCTTTCCAACAGAATTTTCTCTCAGTGGAACGCGTTACCTGCCGCGGTTGTCAACTCCACCTCAGTGAACAGTTTCAAGAAAAACTATGATGCGTGGAAAGCTTCTATGTGACAATATGTGTTCTTATGTTCTATTTTGTGACTGTAGTGCACCAATTCTGGCTATAGGATATAGTTTGCCTTTTAGTTATTGTATAACTGTGGATGTCAATTTTGATTTTTTAATTAATTTTCTATTTTTCACCTTTGTTGTAGGATTATATAGGTCTTAAGACCTTAATTCCCAATCTAATTAAATAAATACTAAATACTAAATACATTCTTATTTTAAAAAATTCATAATTTTAGAATTATGGTTTTTATTTAAAAAAAACCTTTTAGTAATTCACGACAGTTCCTCTGTAATACTGTTTAACTCAATATCCAGATTGAGGTATAATATGTAGTAACTATTAGCAGAGATAAGTACACTATTAGTAAAAGCACAGTGCATGTAATAAATAAAAAATATGTTGCTTGTTGATTACTTATTTTATAAGATAGTAGCTTTAGCTAAAGATAAAGGAGACGAACCAATTAAAACGTTTTTTTTTTTTTTTTTGATAAACAAATATTGTGACTTTCAAAAATAATAACTAGGTACTGACAATGAACCATATTTATTCGAATAAGTAAACACTAATAATTTGTAATTAATGAAAAAGTAAAAAAAAAAGTTGTCTCTGGCGGGATTCGAACCTGCAAAATTTTGCGGTTCAGTTTGAAACACTGCCGCTCAACCAACTAGTCCACCGGATGACGTTTAATAATGTTTCTTAAAACAGTTATGTAAACTACATCTATTAACTTAAAACGAATTTTTATTGATATTTTAATTAAAAAAGCATTTCGCTTTAGTATTTTGGTAATCAGAAGTGTTTGACACTCAGTACTATCGATTCCGTTAGCAATATTTCTCATAGTGTGCCCTAGGAATATAAAATTCAATGAAATGTAATAGCCCATGTTAATTGCCATTAGTCAAATGAAATGGGAAACCCGGTATATATATATATATATATATATATATTTTCAGAATTTGATAGGATTTCAAATTATGAAATAAAATACAGGGTGTTCCATTTAAAAAAATCATTGTACAGGGTTTTCCAACGAAATGACTCACCCTCTATATCTTTTTTATTTGTGGTGCTAATAAAAAAAGTTTTATACAAAAGTTTTATAATTTTTTACGAGCTTTCCAGATATGTAGTTGAATAGCCAAAATGAGTGCAGCTTAAAGAAATATGAACCTAGGTCCAATTTTTTTAAATGGAATACCCTGTATATTTTTTGATTACTGCATTCTACGGATTTTTCTAATTTCAAAAATATATATATGCTATAATCGCTGCAACGATTGTCATTTTATGGACCTTTTTTATAACACGTTTTGGAAGCAATTACTCCTATTTGAGTCCTTGTTTCTATCCAAGGCTAATTTGATAAATGAACAATGTCTAAAGCAGCTGCAACTTCTGTGTTATAAAAAAGCTCCATAAAATGACAACTGTTGCATCGATTATCGCATATATATATATATATATATATATATATATATATATATATATATATATATATATATATATATATATATATATATATATATATATATCTTATATATATATATATATATATATATATATATATCTTTATACTGAGTACATGCGAGGCCCATAAATGCATTTACAACATACTAAACGAGACCCGTTTTGGACAAGTGAGGCCCGCATGAGGGCCTCGCATTGAAACTCCATGTATATGAAGTTATTTTACTTCCCCTGCCACCCCTAAACCCCACTGTCAATGTTTTTCTATGGACTCACAAGTGATGTGCATATCACCTCTTATACGGTTTTTAGTTCATCCAAATAGTACGTAGGAGTCGCTTCAATAGTTCTGTATATAATTTGCTGTTGACAATGCGAGGCCCCCATATATACCTTAAATTTACAAAGTGATTGTTAATTACGAGTCCCTTAAACATGGCAACAGTGCGTTGATTTATGAATGCATAGACCAGGCGTCTTTTTCACGCGTTTTCAAGATTTTAATTATTCTTATTATCTCAATAAATGAAGTATAAGAAAAATTTGTAGAAATTTGAATATTTATAGGATGTTAAAAATAGTTATCCTATTTTTAATATATATAATAATAATAATAATATGACATTATTCGGAGTTTGATGGTTGGTTGTAAGAATATAAATAACCAAATAACCATTTATTATTATTATTATTATTATTTGTTGAAATCCAGTCGACCGATTTCCTGGCTTCGATTCTCGGGGTCGGCCGCTGGTGCTTTATTATTATTATTATTATTATTATTATTATTATTACTATTACTATTACTATTACTATTACTATTACTATTATCGGCCTCAATATACTTGATGGCATGTATCTCCCAGAATTTTTCTCAAGGAGCCCTTTTTGATCGTTTTGATCTTATTAAATTAGCAAGTCGTAGAGCTACGCATCGAATATTATTTTTACATAAAATTTTAAACAATATAGTGGACTGCCCAGAAATCCTCACATTAATAAATTTTAAAGTTCTTCCATTACCTGCAGGCCACCATAGCTTTTTTAACATTCCATTAGCACGAACTAATATCCTTGTTGCATCTCCTATTCAACAAATGCTCACTTCCTGTAAACTGCTGAGGGACAGCATTGATATGTTTGTAGTGAAAAACAAATTAAAGCAATTCATCTATTGTTGTTTTGTAATAGTTTATTTTAAAATAATATTGCTTTACTTTACTGTTTTTAATGTAGTTGTTTTATTATAGTTTATTTTAAAATATTGCTTTACATTTGATGTTCTTAGTGAATTATTTCAACACCTTTGTACGTTCTAATCAATTGTATTTTATTGTATTGTTTTGTACTTGCGCCTTCTATAATGTCGTACTTTGTTGATATAAATTTTTGTTTTATTAAATTATTAGTGTATGTATGTGTCCTGTAATTGGGCCTTATTGTGTCTAATAGTTGTTTTGAAAAAAAACACAGATCTCATTTAGATGTTTCAGGAAATATATAGAAAACATTCTATACAGGGTGCTTCAAATTCGATGCAATACATGGGGATCTCGGAAACGGTAAGAGATACAAAGTCGGTTAAATTGAGACAAAGTTGCGCATTCAGGGGGGCAACATAATGGTGAAAAGAGATCAAGGCTAACTTGATTAGTTTTCGAAATATTTTGAAAAAATATTAATAATAATAATAATAATAATAATAATAATAAAATCTTTATTAGCAACAGCTAAACAAAACATACAAAAACTTTATTATAATCTACGTATAAGTCTTTAGTACATATTCCTTCAAAGCAATTTTAAACTTTTTGTAGTGTTCACAATTTTTCAGTTCAATAGGCAATGCATTGAACATCCTTAATCCCTTATACAAAATTGTTTTATTCAACATAGTTGTCCTAGCACACCTTATATAAAAGTTGTATTTATTTCTAACATCATATGAGTGAATTTCATTTACATTTTGCACTTTATCGCATAGATACCCAGCAGCATTCCCTGTCTTAATTCTATATATAAAATCTAAGGACCTAAAAATAGTTTTTTGGTTAACACTCATAAAGTTGAGTATTTCAAGCATTAGTTTTATTGGTGTGTAACGGTTACATTTTAGTATAATTCTCATAGCTTTATTCTGCATTCTTTGGAGTTTGTTCATTTCATTTTGGTTTAAATTGAATAAAACAGTTGAGCAATACTCAAAATGTGGACCAATTATTGAGTTGTATATTAACACCCTAGTATTCATAGACACATTTTTACCTACTCTTCTAAACCAATATACTTTTTTTGATAACTTATTTAATACATAATCACAATGTTTCTTGAAGTTCAAATTTTCATCTATAATAACTCCTAAGTATTTTATATGATCTACTCTCTCAATATTATAGCCATTAACAGCAACATTAGTATCTATACCAATACTTAACTTATTTATCTTATAATTATTTCCTATTAACATAAATTTGGTTTTATCTAAATTAAGTTGCATGCTACTTTTCAGTAGCCACTTATTAACACGATCTAATTCAACATTAATTGTTTCACACATCTGATCAATGTCTGTGCCACTTATATATACAACTGTATCATCAGCAAACATCGAAATTTTACATTTCTGAACATTATCCACAATACCATTTATATACAAAGCAAACAGAATAGGGCCCAGGATAGTACCTTGAGGTACACCATGATTTACTTTCAATTTATCTGATACTGCACATTTATATTTAACATATTGTGTTCTGTTTTTTAAATAACTTTTGAACCAATTTAAAACAGTATTTGTTAATCCTATTTGCTCCAGCCTAGAAATCAGCATCTGCTTATTTATTGTTTCAAACGCTCTTTTTAGATCCAAGAATACCACCAAAATGACTTCCTTGTTTTCCATACATTCTATCCATTCATCACATAAATTTATAACTGCAGATTCACATGAGAATGTTTTCCTAAACCCCGACTGGTTGGGTACTAATATATTATTTCTCTCACAAAAATCCACAAGCTGCTGTTTCACCTCTGCTTCTATTATCTTTCCAAATATTGTAACAGTATTAATGGGCCTATGATGTTCACATTTTTGTGAGTTCAGGATTTTCGGTACTGGTATTACATAGGAAATTTTCCATTTTTCCGGAAAAACTCCATGATATAAGGATGAATTTACGACATCAAGAAGGCGATCTCCTACTACTTCAAAAGCATCTTTAATCATATCCGTAGAAACAAAGTGCTCAGGATCAATTGTATTTTTTAATGCATACATAATTTCTCTTAGTCGACTCATCTCAATTGCCACAAAACTTCCAAATACACTTGAACCTTTTTTACACACAGTTTCTTCATCAATTAATTGAACTTTCATAGAGCCTACAATGGTTTCAATGCTGTTAATAAAATAAAAATTAAATTTCTCTGCTATAATAGTCTGCTCTTTTTCTACTACATTGTCAAAGACTATATCATCACAGATTAGATTTTTTCCTGGCAACAGTCTTTTAAGTTCTTTCCATAATTCCGCACCTTTTTTATTTCTTATAATGCTTTTAAAAAACTCCTCTTTTTTATCTCTTATTATTTTTGTGACAAAATTCCTCTTCGTTTTGTATTTTTCCCAGTCATTTCCATTTTTTGTAAACACCGCTATTTTGTATAATTTATTCCTCTGAGAAATATTTTCTTTTACCTCTTCATCAATCCAGTTTCCTGTAATAGTATTATTATTATAGATTTTAACATCATTTACTGGACACATAGTTTCCAGCACAATTCCCATGTCAGCAACAAATTTCTCCGAGATTCTGTTTACATCCGATATGTTACCATTCCATATTGTTTCCCTTAATTTATCTTGAAATGTTTCTTTATTATAATTTTTGCTATTTCTATACCTTCTCATCGTAAACTTCTCCTCTTTGATACCATCATTTCTAATTTCAAATTTCAATATATTGTGATCTGATATTTTTGGATTTAGCCAATTTTCATGTTGCATGTCTTTATCGTTCGTTATAATATAATCAATCAACGTTTCACTATTCTGCGTAATTCTAGTAGCCGTAGTCACAATTTGATAAAGACCATTTTGATAAATGATATTCTTAATTTTATCACCATAAAATGAATTTCTAAGATAATCAAAATTAAAATCCCCACTTATTACAGTTTTTCCAGTAAATTCCATGTTCTCCAAAAAATTTTCAAAAAATTCCACAAATAAGTTATCCTTTGTCTGGGGTGGATGATACATTGTTATTATATGATACAATTCACCTTGAACATTTACATCAGCTCCCAATATCCACACATAATTTTCAATTTCTTCATTTATAAAAATTTTATAATCTATGTCTTTTTTAATATACAATAAAACACCACCTGTTCTTCTATTACCGAAAATTTCGATTTTCGTTTTTGTTTTTTTGCGGGCCTATTTGATGAGGTATTCAAAAATAAAGAGCACTTTTCTATAGCAACTTTTTGCCCTTTATCGAATGGTATTAGCAAATTTTCCGCAAAACGTTTCGTTTCCCGGAAACCAACATCAACTTAATTTTTTTAAATACGGAATTTTTTTTCAATTTTTTGGAAGTATTTTTGTAACTTGATAGAATGCCACCATAAAAGGAACCATATTTAAACGTTTTGTCTAAGAAAAATCCATCATTAATAATTTCCCGTGGTCCTCTTATAGATTTAATTTTATCTAGGCAAACGTTTCTATGACAAACACATTTCAATGTTGTGGCAAGCACTATCGGTACTTAAAAATGGCTTTCAGCAATCTAGAATTTTTTAATTTTATTTAAATTTCCTCATAATTCTAGAATTGTGCGCAACTACTTAAATGAAACATTTCCAAACAGATCAGAAATCATGGTGCTATAGAATGGCCAGCAAGAACTCCTGATTTATCCCCATTAGATTATTTCTTATGGGGACGAACTAAAAATGTTTTATATAAGAATCAATATAATAACATTGAGGATTTGAGAAATGCCACTATTCGTGTTCTGAATGCAATACTTGCAAGGGAAATCGAAAGATCTATTCAAAACTTAAAAAGACGAATACGCCTCTGCACGACTAATGATGGAGGATTATTTCAACATCTGCTTTAGGGTTTTTATAGTTTTAACATATTTTGTTGTTTTATTCATTATTTATTCAATTACATCAAAGTTTATAGTTGTTAATTCGTTGTTTTATTATTAGCTTTTGTTTATTTATCGTAAATAAAAATAAAACCTCAAAAATATTATTCAATAACTAGAATTAACAAAAGTCGAAAGAAAAATACTAATGATGGATTTTTCTTAGACACAAAGTTTAAATCTGGTTGTTTTTATGGTGGCATTCTATCAAGTTACAAAAGTGATTCCAAAAAACTGAAAAAAAATTCCATATCCGTATTTTAAAAAATTAAATTGATGTTGGTTTCCGGGAAACGAAACGTTTTGCGGAAAATTTGCCAACACCATTCGATAAAGGGCAAAAAGTTGCTATAGAAAAGTGCTCTTTATTTTTGAATACCTCATCAAATAGGCCCGCAAAAAAAACAAAAACGAAAATCGAAATTTTCGGTTTTTTCAAAATATTTCGAAAAATAATCACGTTAGCCTTGATCTCTTTTCACCATTATGTTGCCCCCCCTGAGTACGCAACTTTGCCTCCATTTAACCAACTTCGTATCTCTTAGCGTATCTGAGATGCCCATGTATTGCATCGAATTTGAAGCACCCTGTATACTAGTATTTCTGCTTTTTATTCCTTTTTCAATAGAGTAAATAATGTCTTTTACTAAATATTTCCAAGGGCATTTTTGTTATTTATCTGTTTACGAGTACCTACACCGATTGATCCTAACATCTGGTAAAGCCCGAGTTTTTAGTATATTTTCTAAAAGCGAAAATGTAAAATCTATTTGATCATTCGTAGTACAAGGATTTCTAATTAAAGATTTTTTAATTTCTAATTGCTCTAACAGATTTAAACGCTTTCCTTTCTTTTCACGATACAGTACCTTTACATTTTTCAGATCTATAAAATTATTGTTTTCTATACAATGCGTCGAAAATCCTGAATTATTTATGTTATTTAGTATGGATTTTTTATATTCTTTTACTCTAGTTTCAATACTTCTACCGGTTTGACCCACCTACACGGCATTACAATCCACGAAGTTAATTTGATATACTCCCGATTGTTTGAATTTATTAACCGTTTCTTTGTTGTTTAACAAAATCCTCCCAATGTTACGCTTGTTGACTCCAATCGTTTTACACCCGTTTCGTTCTAATCTATGAGCTATTTTTTCACTATAACCTGGGACGTAATTAATATAACGATAGGTCGCTTCTCTTTCCCGAATATTGTAAAACTCCCGACGAATGTTCTTCCTTTTGTTTTTTATCATGTTATCTATTAGTTGTTCTTAAATATCAGTTGTTTCTTGCAATTTGCTTGATTATACTTAATTCTTTTTCAAAATCTGTTTTTTCTAGCGGGAACATTAAAAGCCTAAGTATTAAACTATGGAAAACCGACTTTTTTATTTGCCAGAACTGCTGCGAATTTGCTGGTCGGATAATAAATGCGTCGGAAGTTCTTGGTTTTCTATAAACCGAGAATTTTAATTTATTTTCTACCTTTCTTATTGTTATATCCAAATAATTTAATTGATTGTTTTCCTCCTTTTCCATTGTAAACTGAATATTATCGTTAAGCGAATTTAAAAAATTGAGAAAGCCGCTCAAATTTCTTTCGGTACCAGTCCAAATACAGGTACTAAAAACTTGGGCTTTACCGCTTTACCAGATGTTACAGTCAATAGGTAGGTAAGTACTCGTAAACATATAAATAACAAAGATGCGCTTGGAAATATTTAATAATAGACATTTATTCTATTGAGAAAGGCCTAATAAACCGAAATACTAGTACATAGAGTGTTTTCTATATATTTCATGAAACATGTAAATGAGATCTGTTTTTTTTTTTAAACAATTATTTTCACGATGTTTCATAAAGAACCATCCGCTTCTAGTATCCTCTTTACTTATTGTGTCTGTTGGATGCGAAACTAAATAACCAAAATGAATAAACAAATAGTTTTACCCCATTTTCAAATTGCAGGTACGATCCTTTATCTCTGTAACTCAACGAAAATATGAATTACTATAATTGCTCGTGTAAACATTGAAATAATATTTTAAATTACATTCAAGGAAACTGTACAGAAAAAACTTACTTGGATTAAGAGTCCATTCACTAGGTCGAAATAAGCCCTAAATCGGCGTTCGTCTCGTGTCTAATTATAAAAAAACTATAAAAGATAGCGACTTTTAGTAAAAAAAGTATTGAAAGATAAGACTTTAATCTAAGTTCCTATAGTAGTAATTTTTGGTATTTCTTTTTATTTTTAAAATTCCAGGCAAACAATCTTGTACCAAAATAGCGTATTTTCAAAAATTATTTTCTCTAAAATACATGTATTAAACAAAAATTTGCTACTATAGGAATCTAGTTTATCTTTTGATCTTTCCGGTGATATATAATTTATAACATTAAAAAGAAATTTTGTTGCAATTATAAGACAAATCCGGTACCCTTGCAATGAGGGCTAACTTTATTTCCTTACGTGCACCTCCGAAATCTTAATAATTCGATAGTTGGAATATATAAGTCTCCACTCATCGGCCACCCATCCTCTCAATCCTACCCAACATTCATGCCTGTCAAATCTACAGAGAATGGACCCTTAAGACTGAAAGTTATTTTCAACATATGTTTTCAACGATTACTCATTTTTACGTAAAATCTTCACCGCACACGTACTAGAAATAAAAAGAAATAATACCTACCTAGATAAGTTAGGAATAACCTCAAAATGCACGTGGGTATGTTTTTTTGCGAGAAAATATTAGGCAACGTCGCAGGGACTCGTATATACATTGAAAATATCATTTATAAACAGTGGGCCTCACATGTTAGGTAAATATTATAAAGGGACTCGGATGTACGTTGAAAACTTGTATGTTTTAATTTTGGAAATATCTTACCCCTCAAGAAGGGTTATTATTAAATGTTATTAGGAGATTACAAAACATCAAAATATATAGTATAAAAATTATTCCTTCAGGTGGGCCTCGGGTGGCCTGTTAGTTATATCGGGCCTCGTTTTTGTCGCTGAATACGTATATATATATATATATATATATATCTTTATACTGAGTACATGCGAGGCCCATAAATGCATGTACAACATACTAAACGAGACCCGTTTTGGACAAGCGAGGCCCGTATGCGGGCCTCGCATTGAAATTCCATGTATATGAAGTTATTTTACTTCCCCTGCCACCCCTAAACCCCACTGTCAATGTTTTTCTATGGACTCACAAGTGATGTGCATATCACCTCTTATACGGTTTTTAGTTCATCCAAATAGTACGTAGGGGTCGCTTCAATAGTTCTGTATATAATTTGCTGTTGACAATGCGAGGCCCCCATATATACCTTAAATTTACAAAGTGATTGTTAATTCCGAGTCCCTTAAACATAGCAACAGTGCATTGATTTATGAATGCATAGACCAGGCGTCTTTTTCACGCGTTTTCAAGATTTTATCTTATTATCTCAATAAATGAAGTATAAGAAAAATTTGTAAAAATTAGAATATTTACAGGATGTTAAAAATAGTTATCCTATTTTTAATATACACTGTGTCCAAGATAAAGATGGGATAGCATTGGGATCTTGGACACGGTAAGAGCTACAAAGTTGGTTAAATTATGAAAAAGTTGAGCAGTTTGAATACCTTTTACATGGACTTTGCAAAAAAAAGTTATCTTTTTTTGATTTCGAAATATTCGGAAAAACATTTTTTTTGCGATATTTGTTTTTATTTATTTCTGGCGTTATTTTAACAGCTATCAAGAAATAAAAAATACTTTTCCATTGTCACTCTTTGAGCTTACCAAGATAGCATTCATCAAGTTTTTGTCCGACGTTTCGTTTCCAAGAAACCATCATCAACTTCTTTTTTTTAAATACGGCCCTGTATTTTTAAATAGAAATTTTGATACCATTTTTATTCTCAATTCAATGATGCATCACAAGTAATGGTTTAATTACGTTTTTAGCTTGTTTTTGTCACCATTAAAAATTAACGAGGAAAAGCCTCCTAAGTTTATAACAAATAAACAAGTAAAATAATTATTTATC
The DNA here is from genome assembly GCA_963924545.1 of Pogonocherus hispidulus. Classification (NCBI taxonomy): domain Eukaryota; kingdom Metazoa; phylum Arthropoda; class Insecta; order Coleoptera; family Cerambycidae; genus Pogonocherus; species Pogonocherus hispidulus. The sequence goes on from OZ004693.1 coordinate 56,863,099, forward strand.
TTAATTATTTATTAGCATGTTAATTACAAAATATGTTCGAACAAAAGACCATTATTTTCTATGTAACATTTTAACATGTCGAACTTTTCTTCAAAAGAATAATTTCTATTCATTTTTAAGCAAATTATAAAACGATGTTTATTATTAACCGTATTGTAACTCTACCAAATTGTCAACAATGACATTTTCACGGATGTTTTGTTTTTAAAGCCTACTACTGTTGTTGTGGTAGGTGCATAGAAAAATCGTACTGTTTTTCTGTACATGTATATTCCTGCATCTAAGCTTATCTAAAAAAATTATCTTCAAGCATTCAGAGCCGCATTCTTTTATCTTTGGGGCTACATAAAAACTATATGTACCAACGTAATTTTCAAACAGAGGAAGAATTACGCGAATTGGTACTAGAAGCGTTTCAATCTATTACGCCAGATGGACTTAACAATGTTTTGGAAGCTACAGTTAAACGATGTTACCTATGCTTAGAAAATAATGGTCTTTTGTTCGAACATCTTTTGTAATTAACATGCTAATAAATAATTAGGATAAATAATTATTTTACTTGTTTATTTGTTATAAACTCAGGAGGCTTTTTCTCGTTAATTTTTAATGGTGGCAAAAACAAGCTAAATACGTAATTAAATCATTACTTGTGATGCATCATTGAATTCAGAATAAAAAATGGTATCAAAATTTCTATTTAAAAAGACAGGGGCGTATTTAAAAAAAAAAGATGTTGATGATGGTTTCTCGGAAACGAAACGTTGGACAAAAACTTGGTGAATGCCATCTTGTTAAGCTCAAAAAATGACAACGGAAAAGTATTTTTTATTTCTTGATAGCTGTTAAAATAACGCCAGAAATAAATAAAAACAAATATCGCAAAAAAAATGTTTTTCCAAATATTTCGAAATCAAAAAAAGATAACTTATTTTTGCAAAGTCCATGTAAAAGGTATTCAAACTGCTCAACTTTCTCATAATTTAACCAACTTTGTAGCTCTTACCGTTTCCAAGATCCCAATGCTATCCCATCTTTATCTTGGACACACTGTATATAATAATAATAATACGACATTATTCGGAGTTTGATGGTTGGTTGTAAGAATACAAATAACCAAATAACCATTTATTATTATTATTATTATTATTTGTTGAAATCCAGTCGACCGATTTCCTGGCTTCGATTCTCGGGGTTGACCGCTGGTGCTTTATTATTATTATTATTATTATTATTATTATTACTATTACTATTACTATTATCGGCCTCAATATACTTGATGGCATGTATCTCCCAGAATTTTTCTCAAGGAGCCCTTTTTGATCGTTTTGATCTTATTAAATTAGCAAGTCGTAGAGCTACGCAGCGAATATTATTTTTACATAAAATTTTAAACAATATAGTGGACTGCCCAGAAATCCTCACATTAATAAGTTTTAAAGTTCTTCCATTACCTGTACGTCACCATAGCTTTTTTAACATTCCATTAGCACGAACTAAAATCCTTGTTGCATCTCCTATTCAACAAATGGTCACTTCCTGTGAACTGCTGAGGAACAGCATTGATATGTTTGTAGTGAAAAACAAATTAAAGCAATAATAATAATAATAATAATAATAATAATAATAATAATAATAATAATAATAATAATATCTCTACCCCTCATTCTAATCACAAGGATTAACCCGAAAGTCTGAGACTTGTGCGGGAGAGGGGGCGGCATATTATTATTTCGCGGGCCTCATTTGCGCCTCAGAAACGACTTACGTTGGTAGTTCAATTCATCTATAGTTGTTGTTTTATAATAGTTTATTTTAAAATAATATTGCTTTACTTTACTGTTTTTAATGTAGTTGTTTTATTATAGTTTATTTTAAAATATTGCTTTACATTTGATGTTCTTAGTGAATTATTTCAACACCTTTGTATGTTCTAATCAATTGTATTTTATTGTATTGTTTTGTACTTGCGCCTTCTATAATGTCGTACTTTGTTGCTATAAATTTTTGTTTTATTAAATTATTAGTGTATGTATGCGTCCTGTAATTGGGCCTTATTGTATCTAATAATTGTTTTGAAAAAAAAACACAGATCTCATTTAGATGTTTCAGGAAATGTATAGAAAACACTCTATATACTAGTATTTCTGCTTTTTATTCCTTTTTCAATAGAGTAAATAATGTCTATTACTAAATATTTCCAAGCGCATTTTTGTTATTTATCTGTTTACGAGTACCAACCCCGATTGATCCTAACATCTGGTAAAGCCCGAGTTTTTAGTATATTTTCTAAGGGCGAAAATATAAAATCTATTTGATCATTCGTAGTACAAGGATTTCTAATTAAATATTTTTTAATTTCTAATTGCTCTAACAGATTTAAACGCTTTCCTTTCTTTTCACGATGCAGTTCCTTTACATTTTTCAGATCTATAAAATGATTGTTTTCTATACAATGCGTCGAAAATCCTGAATTATTTACGTTATTTAGTATGGATTTTTTATATTCTTTTACTCTAGTTTCAATACTTCTACAGGTTTGACCCACCTACACGGTATTACAATCCACGAAGTTAATTTGATATACTCCCGATTGTTTTAATTTATTAACCGTTTCTTTGTTGTTTAACAAAATCCTCCCAATGTTACGCTTGTTGACTCCAATCGTTTTACACCCGTTTCGTTCTAACCTGTGAGCTATTTTTTCACTATAACCCGGGACGGAATTAATATAACGATAGGTCGCTTCTCTTTCCCGAATATTGTAAAACTCCCGAAGAATGTTCTTCCTTTTGTTTTTTATGATGTTATCTATTAGCTTGCAATTGGCTTGATTATACTTAATTCTTTATCAAAATCTGTTTTTTCTAGCGGGAACATTAAAAGCCTAAGTATTAAACTATGGAAAACCGACTTTTTTATTTGCCAGAACTGCTGCGAATTTGCTGGTTGGATAATAAATGCGTCGGAAGTTCTTGGTTTTCTATAAACCGAGAATTTTAATTTATTTTCTACCTTTCTTATTGTTATATCCAAATAATTTAATTCATTGTATTCCTCCTTTTCCATTGTAAACTGAATATTATCGTTAAGCGAATTTAAAAAATTGAGAAAGCCGCTCAAATTTCTTTCAGTACCAGTCCAAATACAGGTACTAAAAACTTGGGCTTTACCAGATGTTAGGGTCAATCGTCGGGGTAGGTAAGTACTCGTAAACAGATAAATAACAAAGATGCGCTAGGAAATATTTAATAATAGACATTTATTCTATTGAGAAAGGCCTAATAAACCGAAATACTAGTACATAGAGTGTTTTCTATATATTTCATGAAACATGTAAATGAGATCTGTTTTTTAAAAACAATTATTTTCACGATGTTTCATAAAGAACCATCCGCTTCTAGTATCCTCTTTACTTATTGTGTCTGTTGGATGCGAAACTAAATAAACAAAATGAATAAACAAATAGTTTTACCCCATTTTCAAATTGCAGGTACGATCCTTTATCTCTGTGACTCAACGAAAATATGAATTACTATAATTGCTCGTGTAAACATTGAAATAATATTTTAAATTACGTTCAGAGAAACTGTACAGAAAAAACTTAGACTGAAAGCTATTTTCAACATATGTTTTCAACGATTACTCATTTTTACGTAAAATCTTCACCACACACTTACTAGAAATAATACCTACCTAGATAAGATACCTACATAGATAACCTCAAAATGCACGTGGTTATGTTTTTTTGCGAGAAAATATTAGGCAACGTCGCAGGGACTCGTATATACACTGAAACTATCATTTATAAACAGTGGGCCTCACATGTTAGGTAAATATTATAAAGGGACTCGGATGTACGTTGAAAACTTGTATGTCTTAATTTTGGAAATATCTTACCCCTCAAGAAGGGTTATTATTAAATGTTATTAGGAGATTACAAAACATCAAAATATATAGTATAAAAATTATTCCTTCAGGTGGGCCTCGGGTGGCCTGTTAGTTATATCGGGCCTCGTTTTTGTCGCTGAATACGTATATATATATATATATATATATATATATATATATATATATACGTATTCAGCGACAAAAACGAGAACATTTAATAATAACCCTTCTTGAGGGGTAAGATATTTCCAAAATTAAGACATACAAGTTTTCAACGTACATCCGAGTCCCTTTATAATATTTACCTAACATGTGAGGCCCACTGTTTATAAATGATAGTTTCAGTGTATATACGAGTCCCTGCGACGTTGCCTAATATTTTCTCGCAAAAAAACATAACCACGTGCATTTTGAGGTTATTCCCAACTTATCTAGGTAGGTATTATTTCTTTTTATTTCTAGTAAGTGTGCGGTGAAGATTTTACGTAAAAATGAGTAATCGTTGAAAACATATGTTGAAAATAGCTTTCAGTCTTAAGGGTCCATTCTCTGTAGATTTGACAGGCATGAATGTTGGGTCGGATCGAGAGGATGGGTGGCCGATGGGTGGAGACTTATACATATATTCCAACTATCTAATTATTAAGATTTCGGAGGTGCACGTAAAGCCGAAGTAAAAAGGCACATGGAAATAAAGTTAGCCCTCATTGCAAGGGTACCGGATTTGTCTTATAATTGCAACAAAATTTCTTTTTAATGTTATAAATTATATATCACCGGAAAGATCTAAAGATAAACTAGATCCCTATAATAGCAAATTTTTGTTTAATACATGTATTTTAGAGAAAATAATTTTTGAAAATACGCTATTTTAGTACAAGATTGTTTGCCTGGAATTTTAAAAATAAAAAGAAATACCAAAAATTACTACTATAGGGACTTAGATTAAAGTCTTATCTTTCAATACTTTTTTTACTAAAAGTCGCTATCTTTTATAGTTTTTTTTATAATTAGACACGAGACGAACGTCGATTTAGGGCTTATTTCGACCTAGTGAATGGACTCTTAATCCAAGTAAGTTTTTTCTGTACAGTTTCTCTGAATGTAATTTAAAATATTATTTCAATGTTTACACGAGCAATTATAGTAATTCATATTTTCGTTGAGTTACAGAGATAAAGGTTCGTACCTGCAATTTGAAAATGGGGTAAAACTATTTGTTTATTCATTTTGTTTATTTAGTTTCGCATCCAACAGACACAATAAGTAAAGAGGATACTAGAAGCGGATGGTTCTTTATGAAACATCGTGAAAATAATTGTTTTAAAAAAAACAGATCTCATTTACATGTTTCATGAAATATATAGAAAACACTCTATGTACTAGTATTTCGGTTTATTAGGCCTTTCTAAATAGAATAAATGTCTTTTACTAAATATTTCCAAGCGCATCTTTGTCTGTTTGCGAGTACTTACCTACCCCGATTATTGACCCTAACATCTGGTAAAGCCCAAGTTTTTAGTACCTGTATTTGGACTGGTACCGAAAGAAATTTGAGCGGCTTTCTCAATTTTTTAAATTTGCTTAACGATAATATTCAGTTTACTTACAATGGAAAAGGAGGAAAACAATAATCAATTAAATTATTTGGATATGACAATAAGAAAGGTAGAAAATAAATTAAAATTCTCGGTTTATAGAAAACCAAGAACTTCCGACGCATTTATTATCCGACCAACAAATTTGCAGCAGTTCTGGCAAATAAAAAAGTCGGTTTTCCATAGTTTAATACTTAGGCTTTTAATGTTCCCGCTAGAAAAAACAGAGTTTGAAAAAGAATTAAGTATAATCAAGCAAATTGCAAGAAACAACTGATATAAAGAACAACTAATAGATAACATGATAAAAAACAAAAGGAAGAACATTCGTCGGGAGTTTTACAATATTCGGGAAAGAGAAGCGACCTATCGTTATATTAATTACGTCCCAGGTTATAGTGAAAAAATAGCTCATAGATTAGAACGAAACGGGTGTAAAACGATTGGAGTCAACAAGCGTAACATTGGGAGGATTTTGTTAAAGAACAAAGAAACGGTTAATAAATTAAAACAATCGGGAGTATATCAAATTAACTTCGTGGATTGTAATGCCGTGTAGGTGGGTCAAACCGGTAGAAGTATTGAAACTAGAGTAAAAGAATATAAAAAAATCCATACTAAATAACGTAAATAATTCAGGATTTTCGACGCATTGTATAGAAAACAATCATTTTATAGATCTGAAAAATGTAAAGGTACTGCATCGTGAAAAGAAAGGAAAGCGTTTAAATCTGTTAGAGCAATAAGAAATTAAACAATCTTTAATTAGAAATCCTTGTACTACGAATGATCAAATAGATTTTACATTTTCGCCCTTCTTAGAAAATATACTAAAAACTCGGGCTTTACCAGATGTTAGGATCAATCGTTGTAGGTACTCGTAAACAGTAATGCGCGTAGGTTTTACTAATGCGCTTGGAAATATTTAGTAATAGACATTATTTACTCTATTGAAAAAGGAATAAAAAGCAGAAATACTAGTATACAGAGTGCTTCAAATTCGATGCAATACATGAGGATCTCAGAAACGGTAAGAGATACGAAGTCGGTTAAATGGAGGCAAAGTTGCGTACTGTATAGAGTGTTTTCTATATATTTCCTGAAACATCTAAATGACATCTGTGTTATTTTCAAAACAATTATTAGACACAATAAGGCCCAATTACAGGACACATACATCCATTAATAATTTAATAAAACAAAAATTTATAGCAACAAAGTACGACATTATAGAAGGCGCAAGTACAAAACAAAAAACAATACAATAAAATACAATTGATTAGAACATACAAAGGTGTTGAAATAATTCACTAAGAACATCAAATGTAAAGCAATATTATTTTAAAATAAACTATTATAAAACAACTATAGATGAATTGCTTTAATTTGTTTTTCACTACAAACATATCAATGCTGTCCCTCAGCAGTTCACAGGAAGTGGCCATTTGTTGAATAGGAGATGCAACAAGGATATTAGTTCGTGCTAATGGAATGTTAAAAAAGCTATGGTGACGTGCAGGTAATGGAGGAACTTTAAAACTTATTAATGTGAGGATTTCTGGGCAGTCCACTATATTGTTTAAAATTTTATGTAAAAATAATATTCGATGCGTACCTCTACGACTTGCTAATTTAATAAGATCAAAACGATCAAAAAGGGCTCCTTGAGAAAAATTCTGCGAGATACATGCCATCAAGTATATTGAGTAATAGTAATAGTAATAGTAATAGTAATAGTAATAATAATAATAATAATAATAATAATAAAGCACCAGCGGCCGACCCCGAGAATCGAAGCCAGGAAATCGACTGGATTTCAAGAAATAATAATAATAATAATAATAATCATAAATGGTTATTTGGTTATTTATATTCTTACAACCAACCATCAAACTCCGAATAATGTATTATTATTATTATATATTATATTAAAAATAGGATGACTATTTTTAACATCCTATAAATATTCTAATTTTTACAAATTTTTGTTATACTTCATTTATTGAGATAATAAGAATAATTAAAATCTTGAAAACGCGTGAAAAAGACGCCTGGTCTATGCATTCATAAACCAACGCACTGTTGCCATGTTTAAGGGACTCGGAATTAACAATCACTTTGTAAATTTAAGGTATATATGGGGGCCTCGCATTGTCAACAGCAAATTATATACAGAACTATTGAAGCGACCCCTACGTACTATTTGGATGAACTAAAAACCGTATAAGAGGTGATATGCACATCACTTGTGAGTCCATAGAAAAACATTGACAGTGGGGTTTAGTGGTGGCAGGGGAAGTAAAATAACTTCATATACATGGAGTTTCAATGCGAGGCCCGCATGCGGGCCTCGCTTGTCCAAAACGGGTCTCGTTTAGTATGTTGTACATGCATTTATGGGCCTCGTATGTACTCAGTATAAAGATATATATATATATATATATATATATACTTATAATAGGTATGTTGTTGAGCCCGCGAGACGGACGGGTCTCTGTTGCATCCGGGCTTAATTACAGAGTTAAAGGAGTATATACTGTGACCATTAATCCTTCTTTTAACTATAAATCAGGGCATTATTAGAGGGGTAACTTAGTTGCTTAATTTAAAATTTTATGTAATAACAGGACGTTGTAAAGCCCAAAGATGTAAACGTTAGTTTGTGTAGCCCGAGTATATATTTTTATAAGTCTTACGGTTCTTATGTAGCCCGGCAGTGTTGCCATATTTTTGTACCCGTTTAAATACCATTATCGATATTAACTTGACCTGAAAAGCAAATTGATGAAATGATAAAAATTGTATCTGTCTGTGGAAGATGCTCAAGGAGGCAAGTGATGTGTTTTTCTGATTAAATCTTTGTAAGTCAAGGTAAGAAGCTTGTAAACTTTGCAAAGGGAAAAGTTAAATTATTTTTCTCTTGTGTCTTTTACATAATAGCTGTATAGCTGTCTATGTGATGTCAAAATAATTTTTCCATATGTGTATTTTAATATACTGAATGTCACAAAATACTGGCTCATGCGACTTGTCAACGCAAATGATTCCGTGTTTTTTAAAATAGAGTAGGTACCCGTAATATTCTTGGACATTCCAATTCAGGATTTTAACAAACTTACATAAAATTTAAGCTTGTGTAATAGTTATTTATAATCCCGAAAATCACAAAAGGATAGTATATTAAAAAACGAGATAATACCAACACATGGAGCACTAACGAACCAATATTTTTATGTAGGTACCAAATATTTGAAATAAAATTTGTACAATATTTAGGTATTTAATATTTTTCAAAAATCACTAATTGTATTTTCTCTTAATGGAAGAACAAATGTAAATAGGTATTTAATTATCTCCCTTAGAACTTCTCAAGAATCTAATTGTAATTTAACAATCGATTCTTCACATTGTATTTTCTTTAAGTTGAAGTCTTTAATTCTTTCATTCTTCTTGTCTTATATGCTTAGAGCCGAAAATCACAATTTTTACTGGAGTAACTGAAATACGGAATTAAATATAAATCAAAGTCATTTTTGACTAGCCTCCGCCTTTCACTGAGCCCGCATCAAAATTAGATCGCATCTAACTTATCTCTATGACTTCTTTTTTCTTATTAATTCTGCACGCCCAGTGTTAGGTAAGTACCTATAATATCTATTATAATAATATTTCTGAACTAGTTGTGCTTCTGTTATGTTAATAAAAATAACATAACATTCAATACAATAAATACATTGGCGATATAAAACACTAAATTGATGAAATATTTTTTTTTACTATCCATCTTCTTTAAGGCTACATAGAAAATACTCAAGCAAAATTACATTCAGACAGATGATATTCTTTACACATACTGAATTTTTAAGTAAATAATTGTAAACTGAGAATGCACTATCAATCATCATTTAACTAGTAATAAGTTACATGCGTTAGCAGTACGTGCATAAATATGAAATACTTCTAAAACTTAAATAAGTTGTTCTGTATTTTTTTTCCTAGATATATTGATAAGTTATAGTAGTCAAACATTATTTATGTCACTAGGGCACTTCCTTCGAAATTTAAAGTAGATACCTACGACATATCTTTCATAACTACTACGCGGTTGCTACAATAATATAATTAAAAAATATTGGATATTTTTAAAATGGTTTATCAGCAACAAAACACATGCCTCAGATTAAACATTTAAACAAAAAAATAGAGGAAATAAGCAATGCTCATTCTATATACCTTCTATTTTGTGTGAGCGGACTTATTTTATGTGTAGACTTTGATAACATTTTCTAAGTTATTAGAAATTCTATAAATCCAAAAAATTTTATGCTTCCTTATTTAATTAATTCCAAGTAAGCCATGTTAAAGAAAAAACAGTTTCTGTGAATCCATATTCCATGTATATTAAAACGCGTCGATTCTGTCTCGCTCTAAATTCCGTCGCTGAATCCACAAAGTTTCAAAGCTCTCTCCTTCGAGCGGGGATCCGCGATCTCCGGGATCTCCGCGATCCCCGCGGGCGACCGTCGCCCCCGGCCTTTTTCCAATGCGTAAGGGCATTTTCGTCCCGTTTCTTACGCGTTTCCCCAATTTAAACGCCTTTTCAAAAAACCTCTGCAAAATTTTCTTCGATCGCCGTTCGGCGAGAGATGCGGCTAGCACCGGCGTTTGTCCTCGCGCCTAATGGTCCCGTCACGCCCGCCGATATCCCGACTTTTCGCGGAACCCCCTCGCCTCTCCCCACTTCTAATTTTTACGGCTTCGAGAAGGGTTTCACGCGAAAGTTCAGTCCTTTCTCTAATCCTTTGAGATTTTTTGTCGAGACCGTACGTGGACTCCATCTACGTCTATTTCGTCTTCGAAAATCTCTAGTCGCATCTGTCTCAACTTTTTTCTCATTTTATCTACCGATGTGAGATTGCACTAACAAGACAAGCACCTCCCACGAAAACTGTCAAATTAATTAAACTTCAGATAGGTTATTTTCATTATTTTCCTATGAGAAATATTGCTAACGGAATCGATAGTACCTACTGACTGCCAAACACTTCTCATTACCAAAATACTGAAGCGTAATGCTTTTCCAATTAGAAAATCGGTAAAAATATTTTTTTTAGGCTAACACGTACAGTTTACATACTTAAACATCTCAAGGTAAATTTCTGACAACAGTCTCAGTAGCGCAATGGGATAGTTGTAGGATTCCAAAAATCATAATGCTGATTTCGCGAGTTCGAGTCACGCTGGCGGCTAACTTCTTTTTCCCTTTTTAATTCCAATTATTTATAGTATTAGTTTGGAATTAATTCCTTAATTTTGGCAGTCTGTAAAATTCATCATTTTAGCTTACAAAAGTAAATACCTACAATATTAATTTGCTGCTACAATTATGACAGCAATATATGTTTGGTAATGTTGATAAAATTGATAAAAATGTTTACTGAAAAATAAATTCTACTTTCAGCACTTAAAAAATTATGATATTTTACCATCAAAAATAGAGTACCCTTACAATTCATCAAAATATTGAGAAAAGTTTAGTATAATTACATCATCATTCCAGATACAAAATTTCTTAATATGTATTTTCTTAAAAATAATATTATTCTAGATGCTTTTGTCACACGAAGGGTGACCCCAAGTTGCAGGCTAGGACCCCCGGCAGGGCTAGAAATCAGCGATTTTCTCCCATTTCTAGTTTATTTTAATAAAATACCAATAAGATGAAGATTTCTTAGACGTGGTGTGAACTGTTGAATCTAAATTTACAAAAAATACATTATTCAACCGACATAACTCATATAGGTTCGAAGTAAATCCTCATTTTATTAGGAAACGAAATTTCCAGGCCAGTTGACAAATAATGTGTTTTGTGCAGCAAGAAACACTTCCATTGTTACCTGAAATTTTATTAAAGTAGTTTAACTGGTTAGATATGTGATAGCACATCATAATTGAAACACCCTGTAGTTCAGCAACCTTGGCATTCACGCCAGCCCCATGAGTTCCTCTGTACCTGACTCAGCACATGGACCCGAAATATTGTTTATAAATAATGACACACTTCGATATTGGAAGAGTTATTTTATTTCCGAGTAAAATACAAGTATCTAACATATGGGAGTATCTTACAAATTTTATAATTTTCTTCGTTTTTCAAAATCATCTCCAACAGTAATTTTCATTTTAAGTGAAAACCATTTAGAAATTTTTAAAAAATTTTAAATCCAATACATTAAATATTTGTCAATTAATGAACAATCCAAACTATAATATCAATTTAACGTGGCACCATCACATAAAACAGAACTTTTAACAGAAAATTCTGAAAATCAGCGGGTAGCAAATAGGGATCTTTTTCGTTGGTCACCAAGATCACGAGATGTTGCACCCCTTGATTTTTTTTATAAAAGTCTGCGCGTAGCCTTTCAGTCTGTATCACCGGAGAACATGTAAAAGTGACAACAGATGCTATACATCGCAGATGCGAAAGTGGTTTACAAGTGAATGGTGGTGTTTGAACAATTATTATTGTAATACTTAAAATAAATTCACAGAAACTGTTTTTTCTTTAACATGACCCACTTAGAATTAATTAAAAAAATAATTAGGTAGGGAACTGAATACAAACCACCCATATTTTTGGGCTTAGAATTCATTAAAATAAAAAAAAATAGTTGTTTCCATTTAAAAAATTGAAGATATTTATTTTTTTTAGTTGGATATTTCCTTTGTCACTGTACTCACCCTGTATACAACTAAATATTTTTAAATCACCCATTAATTACGTACCGCCTTCCTTATAACGCCCACAATCAAATACTTTTAATTTAGTCGATGGCTAATTCACTGATAAATTTTCTTTGCAAGTGGGCATCCGTAAAATTTTTCTTAAAAAAATTAATATCTCGAAAACTACATTTTATGAATACACAAAGGGGCCCTAAAATTGTATGTAGAATCCAAATATGGAGAAATATACAGGGTGTTCCATTTAAATCAAGCAAGATGTTATCTACTTCCGGTGCAACCGGAAGTCACAAAACTGTCAAAATATTTTGTTTGCCGAGAACACCCTGTATTCACTACACGTACAAAGTGTTTTAAAAATCGCCTAAGTAGTTTCTGAGATACCTATGGATCGTGTTATCTCCTGGCTGGACACACTGTATGTATGGTTAATCAAATACACTTGTAGAAAAACATTTTATGCTCTATACACGTATGACATCAGATTTTTCCTGCCACGTTTCGTCCTTTTAATATTATTAACTTTAAATTTTTAAATACTACGACCTGATTCTTTTATTTGATATTCGAAAAACACTTTAGAATAAAAGTTGACTGGTAAGTCACACTTGGCTATTCTTTTGTTTATGCTTTTGCTATTCTTTTCTGTTTTGCTCACTAAAGCCAATTTCGTTAATATTAAATTTATCTGGAAGTATCAATTGTCGCATTAATCTGTTTTCTTCATCATATAAGTATATAATATATTTTGGGCGTAAAATTGAGGCCGAACTACCCCCCAAGGGTAGCAACCATCGATGAAATTGCAAGTTGATTATTGCCATTCTTATAGCACCGATATCAAATTTAAAATTTTTATTTTAATTTTAAAGGGAATTTTTTTTTTAATTTTCGTCAGTCGAAAGCCAACATGTTAATCTAAATTATTTACGTTAATATTTTGATCTGTATATATTAATACCTATTTATTTAAGTAAAGTCAAATAAAAATTTACAAAAATACAACTTATTTGAAATTGGTTTTTGCAAAATGTGTAGATATATTTCCATTAGGTAGGTATAAGTGTTCCGATATTTTTTCGCTACAGTATAAGAGACTTTCAATTATCTGCTCCAAATTGCAAAGACATTGCTTGCCTGTTAAATATAAAAATAAGTAATTATAAATTCTGCAAAAGAATTTTGGATCCGAGAAAATTACTTACAATTAAAATAATAGTATATATACGAGTCTATAATATAATAAACATTAGTAAAAGCACGTATGTGAATTCTCTAAAATTATCAGTACTAACTACACGTTGAAAAGCCCACTGTCCCCGTAATCGAAACGGCGGTGTTGCCAGATTTCGGGCTAAACAAAGACATGTTCATTGGTGGGCTACACAAGACTTATACTGTATATAAGGTATACAAAACAGCGCCACCTACAGTGAGTTTATATGAACTTCCTGGCGTATGTCCAACTCATAAACACTACTTTGTGAAGCCCTCCGTAAAATTCGTGTACAGCCTTACTAACACTATATAAGCCTAGTAATGACCAAATACACCTGGATACGCTGTTGAGCCCGAAATCGGGCTACACAGCGTATTTGCGGGCTACACAACGACCTGTCAGTATCTTCGACGGGCTCATCAATGACCGTATATACCTCTATATATATATATATATATATATATATATATATATATATATATATATATATATATATATATATATATATATATATGTTTTTGAAATCAGAAGAACCCGTAGAATGCAATAATCAAAGAATATACAGGGTATTCCATTTAAAAAAATTGAACCTACGCTCATATTTCTTTAAGCTGCACTTATTTTGGCTGTTCAACTACATATCTGGAAAGCTCGTAAAAAATGATAAAGCTTTTGTATAACACTTTTTTTATTAGCACCACAAATAAAAAAGATATAGGGGGTGAGTCATTTCGTTGGAAAACCCGGTACATGTCGCTGCTCTTTTGTCTTTTTAATGAGAGCGTTTTTAATCACAAAGGGCCTTGGTACATCAGAAACAGCGACCTTCATCGAGATCTTCACATGGACACTGTGATGAAAAGAGCACAAAAAATCACTTAGAAGTACTTTTTGAAAAATTTTAATATCTTGAGTTAGATAGAACTTAGAAGTTACTGAGTGTGTAATGCAAACTCACCCACTCTGTATATGAATATGGACAGAACTGTCTGCTCTGTTAATACATGAGTGTCAATCACCTATTTGTTAGGAGTGATTAACAACCATGTGTTGACAGTATATATGCATAACTGTTGATCAATGCTAATTATCTAATTACTATTACATTTTGTAATAGTAATTAGAAAAGAGACTACAACGAAACATTTTGTATGTTGTGAATGTTGAATTTATAGAGTATTATTAGATTATAAAAACTTTTTAAGAAAACCATTGAAATGATAATTTTTTTTTCAGTTTTTCGTAGGATGGTGGATAATCATTGATGCTTCAAGTGTTCATAAAAATGTACTAGCAGGATATCATATGTGCGGTGTTGTAGGCACATTATCATTGATTATGGTGAATTCAATTTCTAATGCTCAGGTAAAATTGGTTTTACGAACTATTAGAATATTTTAGAATATATATATATAAGGTAACTATTGGTATATATTTTATCATTTTTGTTGTGAATTGGAAAAGACAGATAGGCATATACATACCATTAATTTAATTATGTTGCGAATAAATAAAACGTAACATTTCAGATAATACTCTTGATATAAAATTAAATTAAACTGTTTTCATTGATTCGATAAATCTGACCAAAATTAGACATTAGTTTTGTCACATCAGATGTGGCAAAATGCAGAAAATATTGTTACACTTAAGTAGATTCGTAGTGTAACGAAGTCACTATTTTCCGATAATAATACTAACTAGATTTATGTTTTAGTTGTTTATTTTTATTATGTAACAGCTACCATCTAATAGAACAATAAAAACAAGTTATTTTATTGTTATAAGCCGTCTATTTAGTTTAGAATAATTTCCGTGGAATTTAATTATTTCAGTATAATGAATTTATTTTGAGGTCCACCCTGTATTTAGAAATACATTTAAGTTCTCTTGTCAAATATTGAATAGTTACAGTTAGCAATAAACAATACATATATTCGTTTATTAAATAAACCTATCTACCGAAATTCCAGACCGCTGTTTTATAATTTCACAGGTTTTTTGTCACCGCTACTAAGTGTGTAAAACGCAGAGTTTTACATACATTAAAATTACGTTTAATGTGTTAGAGATTTAAAATATTTTATTTAAATAGCATTTAAAAATACTTTATACAATTTTACCATTTACAATTTTATATATATTATATAATACAAATATTACATTTATTGTACAGGGTGATTGATTAAGGTCGGCCACCGGCTGTATATGGGAAACTATTGGTCCTACAGGTTCGGGGAAAAAGTTTCACAATAAAAGCGACCATGAAAATTTCATTAAAAATATTTTTATATTCCTTAAATCTCCGCAAGAGGGCGCAACTGATCATGTAATTTTTAAAATTGACTTTAAATGAAGAAATGCCTTATTAACCTAGATATATTTTTTATCAGTGTTTGTGTCATCACACAATCTTCGGAATTTTGTTTTCGGAAGTGGACTGTATTTTTGTAGTAAATAAGAAGTGTTTCCTCTTTTAGTTGTAAAATGTTTAATGTTTACTCTTAACAAGATGTTCAGTATGTTCAGTTACAACCATGACACTGTTTACTAGCTTAAACTAATTGCTTATTTCTATTAACAGTTGAAGAGATTGAGAAACGTGACCGTTCCTTGAGCGCTGAATACAGAACTGATTTTTCGGTTAGAGATGTGCGCGCGGAGTCATTCGCTGTCTCAACTCAACTAGGTTTTTACGAGTTTTATGGCTTTTAATAACTACATCTCTCAACATCCTCCCCTGCGTTGAAGTGCAAACTTCAAGAAATTTACAAAATTGAAATTTTAGTCTTCTTGAGGAAGTGGGCATAATTTTGAAAGAGGTCGCATAATTGTACCTTCAGTAGTTTTATTTGTCTTAAACCATTTACTGGCCAATATCTTAATCTAATGTTTGACAAGACAGTCTGTGCGCCTGCGTGAAATAATTTTAAATGTTCTCTTTTTAACAATAATTTTACTACATGATTCCTTGCAGGAAGTAATATTGGATATTTCTGATCGAAACTAATATTTGCATTAGAAAGATGTCCATTAATACGAGTTAATCCATGTTCGTCTATCCAAGGATATAATGAAGCTATAGCATTAGCCGAAATAGGTTTATTAGCCTTTAACTGAGCGAATTTATTTGAAAAATGAGAATTTTGTAAAGCTTTAATTATTACTGTGTGAGAATTATGTAGTTCCTTAACCGTGAGTGCATCATAACATTTGACCAAATTTTTTCTTGCATTTTTTATGAATCTATAACAATATGCTATGACTCTTTGTAATCGTGTGAAGCTAGAAATCTTTGAAAATATAGCTTGATATAGGTATTGGGGTAGTTAACATAGCAATTTTCCTTTGTTCAGGAATTTCTTCTAAAATAATTTCCATGTCATGACCTTCTAATTTGAAAGAATAATTGTGTAAATACTGAGGTCCGTGCTAACAAGAAAAAGCTATCTGTTATTTCATTAGGACTTAATCCTCGAGATAATAAATCTGCAGGATTATCTTTAGATTTAACGTGACGCCACTGGAAATTGAAAGTTAATTCTTGTATTTGTGCAACTCTATTTGCTATAAATGTAGTCCACCTTGAAGGATGAGATTTTAGCCAACATAGAGTTATTTGTGAATCTGTCCACAAGTTAACATAATCAAATTTAAATGGGAATATGGAAATTATCTTATTTGTCAATTTTGAAAGCAAAACTGCTCCACAAAGTTCTAATCTAGGCAATGAAATTGTTTTTAACGGGGAGATTCGCGACTTGGAGCATATTAAATTGCAAGAAACAATTCCATCAGTGTACAATGTTCGTACGTATAAGCATGCACCGAACGCCTTTAAAGATGCATCTGAGTAACCGTGTAATTGGATTGCTAATATTTTATGTTTCAAAAATATATGACGTGGAATTTTTACGTTCGATAAATGAGAAATATTATAAATGTATTTATTCCATTCATTTATTAAATCCGGAGGAAGATTATCGTCCCATTCTAATTTCTGAATCCATATTTTTTGCATAATGATTTTAGCTGTAACAATCACCGGGCCAATAAATCCTAAAGGGTCAAATAATTGTGCGATTTGTGATAGTACATTTCTTTTTGTGGGCGACTTCATTATTTATCAGGGGTATATTTATTTTAAAATTATCAGAATTTGGACACCATGACAAACCTAAAACCTTGTTAGAAGTATTTTCTAATTTGATATCAACGGCATCACTTTGCTTAATTTCTGAAATTATGTCTAAAAATTTGTGTGAATTGGAACACCATTTGTGCAACTTAAATCCTGCGGAGTTTAACATTTTTACTAGTTCATTTCTAGTGTCTAGCAAAGTTTCAAAGTCATTGCTACCGAACAATATGTCATCTACGTAACATTGTGTAAGTATTGCTTGCGAAGCAAGTGGAAAATTTATTTTTTGTTCATTGGTGAGTTTAACTAAGCATCTCGTTGCAAGATAGGGCGCTGAATTTGTACCGTAAGTTACAGTTTGTAATTCGATACACTTTAATTCCTCGCTGGGATGATCTCTCCATAATATGTTTTGTAAAAATAACTGAGACGGATTAATTTTTATCTGGCGATACATTTTTTGTATGTCCGTTATTACCACAAATTTAATCATTCTAAACCTACACAGAATGTCAAATAACTCTGGCTGATCTGAGAAACCCTTGAACATAATGTCATTTAAAGAATAAGAAGTTCCGGTTTTCATCGAGGCGTCAAAAACTATTCTGAGTTTGGTTGTGGCGCTAGATTCTCGAATCACACAGTGATGGGGTAAAAAATATTTATTTTCTAATTTATGATTTTTTAATTATAATGGTATATATTTACCATGATTTAAAGCAACGTATTCATCGATAAATGCCTTATATCGTGAGAATAATGTTTTATGCTTTTCAAATCTTTTCTCTAATACCAGGAATCTTTTTCTAGCGAGTGTGTAGGAGTCTCCTAATTTAAGATACTCATTGGGAGAACGCAGTGGCAAATTTACTTGAAACGAGCCATTTATTAACTGTTTTATAGTGTTTGGGAATAATTGTTCACATCGTTCTTCTTCTGGCGTTAAAATATGTTTATCAGAAATTTCTTCTTGTTGCCAAAATTTAGGAATAAGATCATTAATGTTACAAAAATGCGAACATAAAGAAAGACTGATATTTGGAGAGCAATAATTATTTGGGACTGGACCTGCTAGGACCCAACCAAAGTGAGTGTTTTGCAACGTCGGCATTTTATTTCCTAGCTGAATTATTCCTGGGAGAATAATGTCATAATAAATGTCTGAACCTAATAATAAATCTATTTTGGATGGGGTGTTAAATGTGATATCTGCCAAGTTAATATTTTCGGGAATGGGTAAATCACCTTTATTACTCGTAATATTAAATTGGGGCAATGAGCAAGTTATCTTAGGTAGTATTGCACAAGAAACATTAAATTTCCTGTTCGGTTCTCTCTTTGAACAAATTACAATATTTACCACGTGTTTTAAAAATACTTCTGTATTAGAAATACCCGAGATGCGAGTGTTCTTTTTATAAGGGGTGTAATTTAGTTTATTAACAAATTCTTGGGATATAAATGGGGTTTGACTTCCATTGTCTAAGAGTGCTTTGGCTTGTATTAATTCCCCGTTTGCGGAAATAACATTTACATTTGCCGTCGCTAATAGAATTTGTACATCGTTTGCATAAAAACTTGAATGAGTAGTAATAGACGAACTTTGCGGGTTACTTTCGGAGTTACTATTAGGCGAATTTATCTCATTTGACTGAACTATGCTGTCAGATTTCTTTTGGTGCTCATTTTCAAAATGTAAAAGTGAATGATGTTTCTTTTGACAAATTGAACATCCCCGAGATGTACAATTTTCTACCGAGTGTTTTGAACCGAAACAGTTATAGCAAAGTTTATTGGTTTGAATAAATTGACGTTTTTGGGTATGTGGCAACGCTTTAAATTTCAAACATTTGTAAATGTTGTGATTCGTCAACTTACAAAAGGTGCATTTTAAAGTTTTGTTTGTGTTAAAGGATATATTTACTAGATGAGTGACTTTTCCTTTAGTCTCTGAGGTAGAGAGATTTTCTAAAGCTGCACATCTTTTTTCTAGGAATGCAAAAAATTCCTTTAACGTAGAAAGTTCAGTTGTACTTTTTTCTAGTTCAAATGCTTTGCGAGTATTATAATCTAACTTTTGGCTAAAACTATAAATTAGCAATAAGTCCCATTCTGCTATAGATAGTGTGCCTACAATTGGTGATGCATGTATTGGGATCTCGGAAACTATAAGAGATAGAAAAACGGTCAAAGGGGGAAAGTTTTAGACAATTTTGTTTGTAATCGAATGCCGTTTTTTTGCGATTTTATCTCTTGGTTTTTGAGATATTTTGAAAAAACTAAAATGATGCATTTTCGAAAATACCCTGTAATTTCTTTATTTAAAACAATTTTTAGCTTCTGTAAAAACTTTCTTAGGGCAACTTTTTATGTAGAAAACGCCTGTGTAGTCCGATTTTATTTGCAACGTTTCGGTTTTTTGGAACCATCATCAACTTTGTTTTTTCATATGGACGCCATATTGGATTTTTACGGTTTTGGAAAGCCTCTTTTCTTAGCTTTCTAATGATGTATCACAATTAGTAAAAAACAGTTAGGTTATGGTTAAAAAATCAAAAATTAATATTTTGTTGTAAATTTGGCAAAATTGATTAGTAAAATGTGTTTCATCCGTCCATACAATGTTATTTTGAAATACATAAATACAATACGCGTTTTCTACATAAAAAGTTGCCCTAAGAAAGTTTTTACAGAATCTAAACATTGTTTTAAATAAAGAAATTACAGGGTATTTTCGAAAATGCATCATTTTAGTTTTTTCAAAATATCTCAAAAACCAAAAGAGATAAAATCGCAAAAAAAACGGCATTCGATTACAAACAAAATTGTCTAAAACTTTCCCCCTTTGACCGTTTTTCTATCTCTTATAGTTTCCGAGATCCCAATACATGCATCACCAATTGTGGGCACACTGTATTTAATGCTTCTAGTGAGTTTAAATGTTGTTTTATGTGAGTTAAGAATTCGCTCAAGAGATTAGCGGAACATTTGTTTAGAGAAGGAACCTCTAGTAGGTTTTTGATATGCGTATTTATTATCATTAATTTGTTGTCATACCTCTCATTTAAAAGATCTAATGCTTTTTTGTAATTTTCGTTAGTCAACTGTAGTTTGCTGATTAGATTTAACGGCTCACTTTTTAGTGCAGATTTTAAATATACAAATTTTTGCACATCTGTTAGCAGAGCGTTACTATCTATGAGTGCTGTAAATAAATCTATGAACGATTTCTAATCTTCATATTTACCTGAAAATGAAGGCATAATTACGCTTGGTAATTTTACTTGACTAGTGATATTCGTGTTAGCGACTTGCTGCGAAGGAAGGCGTGGAGAGATGGTAGAATTTACCGCAGGTATAATGCAAGTTGATTGAATTTTTGTTTTTATCGCAGCGTGTACAGAAAAAGATTTTGTTTCTGTATCCACTCTGTCCTGCTCTTGGGACTCATCAATTTCCTCGATCTCAAGCTCAATATTATCCTGTGTTGGTGAATATTTTTCAAAAGCTTTAACTAATGCGGTTTCTCGTGTTACATATTCATTTACGTCTATATTAGCATTATTTTTATTTTTCTTTAAAAAAGTTTCAATTCTAGTGATAGCCGCTTTAGCACTAGCTCTTTGCTTAATTAAAGCTTCCATTTTGTTTATACAAGTACTTTGAAGTTATGAAATGTGAATACAAATTGTAAATGCTTAACTAGGTATTTGAACTTATCGAGCGATTTTGTTGCAAAATTCTATGACTTTTTCATATACCATACCTTATGTCTAATGTTAACCGTTTTTTAATAAATGATGGTTAAAGATATAAAATATACCTACCTAAAGATAAAGCAAATGATAAATAAAATAATTCGGACTCGGAAAACCACAATTTTGACAATGTATATGACAGGTATCGGTTTTTCCCCAACTAATTGTTGGGGATTTTGTTAACTACAAATTTTATATTACTTTAGAATTATACAAAATCAAATATTTTATATATTCAAAATAACAATGTGTTTAAGAATTGATTTTTAAATAATCTGAAATCTGAATAAGAAACAAGTGTGACAAAAACGAGAGAAACAAACAGTATAAAAACTGAACGTCTGACCTTGACTCGGTTCGCAACGGGTAACCAGGGCTCATCGAACTGTGGTGCGGGCAGGAGAGAGATGCGCAGCGGTGTTTTGGCGGGACTTTACTTACTGCGAGCGTTAGCTAAGCTAACCTATTGATTTCGATGTGCTGATATCACTGCACAAGTGCACTATCACTTTTCTAATTTTCACTAATTCACAATCACAACACTAACTTTATGCTGCAATCTGAATTACAGGGTGTAGGGTGTAGATTGTAGATATATACTCCAGCTTCTTGTTGAGGGTAACTGCGTAACAGCGAGATAATAGAGAATAGGGGCTCACAACTTTGCGAGGAAACAACTCTTCAAACTTCTTGATATTTGTGATGTAAATTCCGAAGCCAAAGTTATTAGTTGATTCTGTTATTTGCTTAACCAAGTTGCTGAATCCAGCAATAATAAAAGGAATTATTAATTGACGAAAATAATAAAATCAGTAATTTAAAGTGGAAGTGTTGCCCTGGCATAAAAGGTAAGACTTGATTTTACATACTCATCATAGAAACGTAAGAATAAGAGTCTTATTTGCTTAAAAAGTAAATGATAAGATATCCTATTCACGCAAATTTAAAATACGAGGTACAAGCGATTTATTTGGGACGTTATGTCGAACGAATTAACAACGACACAACTCACTGCTAAAAAAGTCACAAGAAGAACAAGCCGATAGAATTGTCGAAAACATTTAATACACTAGGAAAAAATATGTCTATACAGAAACAAGACTTCGTCTTCTTTCTGTCCATCGAAAATGTCGGAAGATAATATCGTCATATTTGGAGTTCCAATTGATAATAATAATTTGGTTACAGATCATTGAACTTTATACATTATTAGATATAAACTTAACAGAGGTGGATCAAAATAACTGTTACATAATAGAAAAAGAAGTAGGAAAACAGGAAAACATACTAGTAGAATTCATATCTTAAAGAAACAAGAGTTATTTATATAGGAACGTAGGAAAGCTTAAGGGAAAGAAAGTGACAATTTTAAAGAATCTGTGCTTAGAAATTCAGAAGGAGCGCAAAAATTACTAAGGAAGCACTTAAAAATCGCAAACAAAATAGCAGAGGACGGATCAAGAGCAGTAGAATTAAAAATAAGATACCATCGAAACCAGTGAAGAAAACAGCAAAATAAAAATGCAAGATCAGTTTTAGTAAATAGATAATCAACTATTCTTCTTATTTAATAACTTACAATCTTCTTTCCTTTTTCGTTTTCGGTTATCTTTTGTTACTCTATTAGTCTAACTCTAATTGTTTTCATTCAACTTCATTTCTTATAAGAATGAATCAGTATATGAACGACATAGAAGAGATGGAAGTGAAAATGAACATTGTGAAAAATAGTAGTAAATATTTAGCAATTGATGGAACCAATATATCTGAAAATTTTATTATATTTCATGCTAATACTAGAAGCGCATATAAAGACTTTGATGAAATGTGTATTTCTGCACGAATTTCACTGTTGCTTTGTTGTTATTGAATGATGATCCGTAAAAATATTACGGAATCTTTTCATATTCATGATAAGAAATTATTAAAAATTACCATAATAATGTACGAAGTGCAATACACAACTCCACTTAGCTAATTGAAATTAGTTTAAAAGAAAAAATCTAACTAATAAGATGTTTAATATAGCAGCAAATATATTGAAATAATACTTACCTTAATGATATGTATTTTCATTTATAAACTTTCTTCTCGTTCGTTCAGTAAGGGTGATATAATATAATCAACTACCTTTACATTTTCCCAACATTTTATTTTCTTCTCTCTCATGTAAGCAAATTAATAATTATTTCTTTTTATGTAAAATTAAGGATAGGGTAACAAGTAGAGATAATTCATATAGTAATAATAAATAGACTTACGAGCCACATACCAGCTACTCCTATAGCCTCTGCGGAGTTATACATAAATTATGCTACTGTTTGCCCATTTATATATCTTTGTAAAACTAAATGTGCATGTAAATACTTATGGAAATAAAATTATTGTTATTATCTAATGACGAATTGTCGTCATTAGATAATAACAATAATATATGACAAAAATATACACAGGTGAAATTATATACAAGATTTTTGGTTATATTAATTATGTAGTGAGGACATAAAGCCAGTCGCCCCCTACATAAACTTTTTTAACTGCTCCATACATCGCCTCCATACATCCAAATTTTGAAGCGCAACAAAACAAAATACAAAATTCTATGCAAAATAAAAAGTCTTCTACATAAATTTTTTTAACTGCTTCATACATCCAAATTTTAAAGCGCAACAAATTTTTTCTATACAAAATGAAAAGTCTTCACGAATTAGTTGGGGATGTTTCTCTCGTTTTTGTCATACTTGTTTCTTATTCAGATTTCAGATTATTTAAAAATCAATTCTTAAACACATTGTTATTTTGAATATATAAAATATTTGATTTTATATAATTCTAAAGTAATATAAAATTTGAAGTTAACAAAATCCCCAACAATTAGTTGGGGAAAAACCGATACCTGTCATATACATTGTCAAAATTTTGGTTTTCCGATTCCGAATTATTTTATTTATCATTTCCTTTATCTTTAGGTAGGTATATTTTATATCTTTAACCATCATTTATTAAAAAACGGTTAACATTAGACATAAGGTACCTATGGTATATCAAAAAGTCATAGAATTTTGCATGGAATCGTCAACGCATTACTCAATTTGGTGCGCGAACAACTCCTGAAACTCTTCATGAAATAAAAGAACATTTCTTACAAAGAATGTTATTTTGTCAAGAGATATGTGGTGGATAAATTGAACATCTTTTAAGTAGATAGGCAATGCGGATCGTAACTCAAATTTGGCTATAATTCAGCAGCGGGTCCTTTTGGTGGATGTTCCTTAGTGGGGTCGTCTTCGAATAGATGGTACCTAATAGTTGGGTGGATCAAACCGAAATAAATAGCCAAATTTCCCTAGCTCAAGTGGTCCTGCTCGGCGCAGGGTCCTTTTAGTGGATGTTCCTTAGTGGAACCATCTTCAAATAGATGGTACCTAATAGTTGGGTGGATCAAACCTAAATAAATAGCCAAATTTCCTCAGCTCAATGGTCCTACTCAAATTCGGCTATATCTTAACGTGGGGTTCTTTTGATGGATGTTCCCTAGTAGAACTATCTTCAAATAGATGATGCTCAATAGTAGAATGAGTCATACTTAAATAAATAGTCAAATTTTTCCGGCTCAGGGGGTCCTATCCAAATTCGGGGATGATGGGCACCTTTGTAATATACCATCTGAATATATTTCGACTAAGTATAGGAAATATATTTTATCTAATTTGGGCGGCCACTCCACGGTCCATTTAAAGGTCCATATGGATTCTAGCTCAGTTTGTTTAACAGCAAATAATATACCCAAATTCCACTAGCCAATATAAATTTGGGGGGTTCCATATAGTTCATAAATAGTTTTAATATTAATATTATAATTAATTTACTCAAATAACTAATTTTGGCTGTGTCCCTATATCCCATTATGTAGCTATAGTAATAAATTTGTGTCCGAATACCTTTTAATTAATTCCGAAATATATTTGGGCTAGCATCCCATGAGCTTGTTAAGATGGGATAACTGCAAGTACTGTATTCCCCCTATAGTCCATTATGTAGCCATAATAATAAATTTTGGTTAAGTATCCGAATATATTCTAATTAATTTTAGTTCCCCGAAATAGATGTCTAGCTTGTTAAAATAACTTCAAGTACTATATTCAAATTACCCAATTTCTCGGTGTACATTCCCAAATTATTTGGAGACGAAATATATTTGTCGCAATTATTAAGAACGATTGCGACTATAATTAATATTCTGCACATAGTGTAATAAGGATATGTATTTTTAAAAGATGATGGCTAAGACCCCTTCACCTAACATAACAACCAAGGCATTGAAAAGAGAATGTATGACCTTATTATAAAACAATGTAGTTACACAAGGATGGTATTTTTTAAATATTAAGGTTAACATTCCACCATGCCCACAAAGGTGTTGTAGAAACATGTGTGCATAATTAATTGTGTGAAGGTTAATGTAGGTCTTTCTCTCCATATAAAATCAGGCTCACTTCCTTATCATAACAGAAACTCTTAATATACATCATTGACTTCACATCTTCAAGTTATTAGTTCCACAAGTAATCTTTGGTTGGAATATAATATTATTTAACCATCAATAAATTGGTAAGTGTTATCTTTACTTTTAATATTTAAAATCAAGTTGAACTTTTTATCAAGTTAAATTCATCTCCAAACTGTGATTACATAGAATTGATTTTTTGCGTTTGTTTCTAGAAAACAAAGAAATGGATCTATCAAAAATTAATGAAAAATCCCTTTTAGCCTACAAACCCACAAAGCCGCTAAAGGAACTTGGAGTTGGGAAAAGATTCCCAATCTGTCAAATTAAAAAAGTTACCTCTAAATATGGTGGAGGATTGGTAGCCGAATTGGATGACTGTCAGGTGTTCCTGCCGAAAAGGATAACATCGCAGATAGAAGACCACTTGGGGGAGTTTGAAAACCATCGCTACAGCCTCATCAGTCGCGGTGAGAAAGATATAGATAGAGACAATTTTTCCAAAACTGTGTCAATTGAGTTTGTAAAAAATAATTAATTATCGCAACAGCATGGATGAATTAAGTGACAATATAGTTAAGAACATCCATGAAATATTTTTAAATTTAAGTCGGGCTAAGGGTAATGTTAAAAATGATGATTTATTGAAATACATAGGTTATTGTAATAAAAATATTAGACTGTTCAATAATACTCTTTTAAACGCCGATATTGCATATCCGCTCAAAGTTAAGGTTCAAACAAATATTGGTCATTTGAGAAAATATAGGCAATTGTTCAGGACTTTAGATAATATATATTTGGGTGGTGGGTTGTCTGACAATAAAAAAGTTAAACAAACACCAAAGCGTAGCCAGCGAATTCGGTGGGAAGATGAAAAATCTGCGTTTTCGAGTCGTATTCGTGGTGGTTTAGTAATTAATTTGCTGATCCACTTGAATTTTTGAAGGATTCATTTTATCTATTTAAACCAAGAATTATAAACGAATTAAAAAAAGACCCAACGATTAAAGTGAATGCAGTTCTATGCTGTGAGTTTATTAAAGAAAATATCGATGAGAATAAACAATCCAGCCATTTTAAATATTTTAATACAAAAAATGATTTAATAGATTTAGGGACTGACTTCTCAACGTGGTACCAGCATAATATTAGTGATAAAATAATAAATAAATTGGCGGAATTTCAAGAGGGTCAGAGCGGTTTGACGCTCAACCGCATTGAGAGTTTGGAAATCAATATTAATAAATATGAATTTTCTAATGGGGGTACGTCTTATTTAGAACTACCTCATAAAATTAAATTAAAAAAAGCAGTGATAAATGTTAAAAATACAGATCAGTTTTGTTTTGCATATGCCGTTGTAAGCTGTCTATATCCTTCAAAAAAGAATTCGGAACGTATAAGTTCATACCTCGATTTTCACAATGTTTTAAATTTTACTGAAATCAGTTTCCCAGTGACTATCGAACAAATTCCAAAATTTGAGAAATTAAATACTTTTTTTCTTCTCGAGATTGGTGATCCAAATTTAACTATGTATAGGTGAATTTTTGTGGGTACAGGGATCAGTATTTTACATAAAAAACCAAGTTCTTTAATAAGTCGACGTTTCGTTTATTTTATAAACATCCTCAGGATACTAAAATTTACAAAAAACACATGTAGAAAAAAAACACAAAAACAAACATTACAGCAATTCAACGGATGTAACCATACACGTATACATAGTTACATGTACACGTACATCTCACACACATAAAATTAAAATATTATACACAAAACCTTAATTAAAATTAGGTACTTACAATTATAGTTTGGTTCTTGTAGTCTTAAAAAAAAATTAAACATTCGGACATTACTAAGTAGGAGCTCCCAAAAACTAAAACAACAATACACCAGGAATCTTTGTTTAACAACACAATATAAATCTTTATTATCTAGTCTACTCGCAGTATCCAAGTTGAATGATTTTAAAATACTGTCCACAGCAACACGGCGCCTATATTCAGATAGACAATCTATAAAAAAGATCCAACAAAAAAAAAAGAAAAATATGTTAGAGTATGTTCACTATCTTTTTGCTTTCTTAATAATATTAAAGTAGACTGAATTTAAGTTTTCGATGTCCGTTCGTTTATTAACGCAATTTTCATTTTTCTTTATAGCCATCATTTCATGAAGCAGCCTCTTTTTTAAAAAATTTTGTTTCCCAATTATTTTAGTGTCACCAAAATTGAAAGTATGGCCAATTAACACGTGTTCTACTAGTTGAGTAGGATTGGTCTTTTCTAATGCATTCCTACTATCATTTTTATGTTCCCTTAGCCTCTGTTTTAGGTATCTGCCTGTCTGCCCTATATAAGTCTTTTCACATATATTGCAAGGTATCTGATATATCATCACGTCTGACTGTAGCTCCATTGGGGTACTAGATTTTAATTTCGTAAAGAAATTTTTTTTGACAGTGTTTTCACTTTTAAAAGCAATCTTTCCGAGAGATTCTCAATATATGGGTATCTTTAAGTATTTTATGTCTGTTGGCGTTTGTATGTTGTTATTGCCATGTGGTATATTGTTATGAAGAATTTTTTTTTTTTAATTTAGGTGGATAATTATTTTTCACAAGTATTGTATGTATATAATTTAAATTGTTTTCCCAGAAACATTTACTTGAAAGCCTAAGTGCTCTGTCTCTTAAATTGTTTATTATATTTATTTTCTGACTGAAAGTATGTTGTCAATGGAAATTAAGAAATCTCTCGGAAAAAGTTGGTTTGTGGTTGATCTATGCACAATAGCATGATCTACGAGTAGTACCCCAATGGAGCTACAGTCAGACATGATATATCAGATACCTTGCAATATATGTGAAAAGAGTTATATAGGGCAGACAGACAGATACCTAAAACAGAGGCTAAGGAAACATAAAAATGATAGTAGGAATGCATTAGAAAAGACCAATCCTACTCAACTAGTAGAACATCTGTTAATTGGCCATACTTTCAATTTTGGTGACACTAAAATAATTGGGAAACAAAATTTTTTAAAAAAGAGGCTGCTTCATGAAATGATGGCTATAAAGAAAAATGAAAATTGCGTTAATAAACGAACGGACATCGAAAACTTAAATTCAGTCTACTTTAATATTATTAAGAAAGCAAAAAGGTAGTGAACATACTCTAACATATTTTTCTTTTTTTGTTTTTTGTTGGATCTTTTTTATAGATTGTCTAGCTGAATATAGGTGCCGTGTTGCTGTGGACAGTATTTTAAAATCATTCAACTTGGATACTGCGAGTAGACTAGATAATAAAGATTTATATTGTGTTGTTAAACAAAGATTCCTGGTGTATTGTTGTTTTAATTGTTTTTGGGAGCTCCTACTTAGTAATGTCCGAATGTTTAATTTTTTTTTTTAAGACTACAAAAACCAAACTATAATTGTAAGTACCTAATTTTAATTAAGGTTTTGTGTACATGTAACTATGTATACGTGTATGGTTACATCCGTTGAATTGCTGTAATGTTTGTTTTTTGTGTTTTTTTTTCTACATGTGTTTTTTGTAAATTTTAGTGTCCTGAGGATGTTTATAAAATAAACGAAACGTCGACTTATTAAAGAACTTGGTTTTTTATGTAAAATACTGATCCCTGTACCCACAAAAATTCACCTATACATAAATTAAATACTATTTCAGTTAATGTATTGTCACGTCTGTGACTAGAGGGCTAACTACCTAGCACTTTACTTGGCTGCAAGAGGGTTTTATACTAATTTAAAATAATGCGACTGAGAACAATACAACAACTTTATTCTTTATTCAGAACACCCAAATAAATGTGGCTAAACGCCAAGCATAAAAATACAAAATAATAAAATAAAACTTACCCAACAACAACACTGTTGACTACAGAGTATTTTCTTACTGTTTGCTTACTGTGTTGTGTCTGTTAATCTGTGGTACTCTGTAGCTTCAAAATCCTTGGTACTTCGTCTGATGATCTGTGTCTATGACATGGACATAAATAATGCTAATTTAGCAAAATTTTGGAGGTCTTTTCGGCATGTTGGAGAGCGGAGTTTTGTTTTGTATTTGTTTTTTGTTACAAACCCGATATACTTGTGTTCAAGTGGTGTAGGTACTAACTACTGATTGGTGTTGGACAGGAAACATTCTTTGTGGACCCTTGTCACAGATTTATAATGAAGTGAATCTGTGATTGTTGAAGAAAACGTTTAGGCATGTCGGCACATCGATAGGTAAGTACCTATCTTGTACTGCTTTGAAGTGTGTAGATGTAAATCCGATTCTTGTTTCAGTTTCAGGTGTATTATTTGTATTTGACTCATTCGCTACCAGTTACCGGTGCTGTGACCTTGCCCTTGATTTGAAGGTCGTGTCCGTCACTTGTTGCACGGATTTCAATGTAATTTCAATACAGTTTTGGATTTTGAAGGCATGTACTCTCGGAAGTTCATAATTGGAATTGTGCTAATGGTGCTGCCTTGGTTTGATACCCCTTGCATAGCTCGGACCAGTGAATATGAAGTGCTTATGGCTTGGTTTACCTTGGTAGGGCTGAGGGAGTCAGATGTCTGTCTGCAATTGTACCCTGGGGTTGGACATTAGGGCGTCGTTTTGTACCAAAGAACATGAAAAAAAAAATTCCAGATATGAGATTCTTACATAGACTAAACTACTTACAACTAAAAATTTCAATTCATTACATAGGTAACATAGATACTCAAGTGTGTAATAATATAATTGTTTGGCTTTTTATGCCATCATAAACATACATGTTGTAGCGAGAAAAAAAAATTCAATTCATTACATAGGTAACTTAGATACTCAAGTGTGTGCTTACTTCTTACTTTGTATAATATAATTATTTATTTATACCTTACTTCTTGTGTACACAATAATCATATTTATACCACTGGGCCCAATATTATTTATTTCCAACATTTCCTTTTGGATAGAGGAGCCTATTAACTCATTTTATTTTTTTATTTATATCTCCCAATATATGCATTCATTTGTACCCGTAACTATTACTTAGATGCTCGGAAACAACTACTCTGTGGGCAAAAGGCCCCAACCAGCATTGAATTACACCGGAAAATCCTTTATAGGACGTTACAACCCAGGTGAGTACTTTTGAGAAGTACTGTAGTCGGTACTCCAACTACTCTGTCCAGATTATGCACATTGTTTATTATTGTAAGGATATTCATTTAACATCATTTAACAACTACTCTGTGCAGATTATACAGATTGTTTATTAGTGTAGGGATATTATACACGTTTATTATTGTAAGGATATTATACACGTTTATTATTGTAGGGATATTCATTTAACATCATGCGCACAATGTTAACTTAAATAACCAAACAAAATAACAAATCTTGAATTTTTTCATATATCGTGCTCCATATAAGAGTCACATCCCTACTTTTGGTACCAAAATTTAAAACCATCTCACTTGAGTAAAAAAAATTGCACATGCACATTACCTTCTTTTTTTTTTTTTTCTTTTGAGCAACTAATTTAATTGTACCCATATACCTGTAAAATATGTATTTCTATATTTTCCGCTACATCATTTTTCTTTTTCTTTTGAATAACTTATTTAATTATATTTATTATACTTATATATACTTATTATTATAACTGACATACTTATCTACTACACCTGTGTCAGTATCAAGTTTGACTTATCATTGCTCAACGCTGTGTAACGTACAGCTAATACTTTGCCCCGGGGATAGGGTATTTAAACCTGATTCTACCTCTAATAGGTATTGATTGTTATTTGTACTGTCCCGTTGTCGCCTTGCTGGCAGTGGTATTCCATCTTCACTAGTATTCTTCGTTCTAGGTAGCCTGTGACGTTTCCAGAGCTGTTGTAAATATTTTATTAAGAGGTACAAGATAAATAATATTAATGCAGTACAGATGAAACTTAAAAAAAAATATCATGTTCAAGAGTTGTATTGTTCATGCATATGGCGTTCCGTGGCTGATCATCGCTATCTTCCTTCTCGTACCAGGCTGCCTCGTATACCAGTGGCATTGCCTACAAACGTTAAAACAAAAGTTAAGAAACGATAGGATTAAGAAATTAGCACTACCTAGAATTGGGTGCGGATTGGACAAATTATCATGGAAAATCATTAAAAATATGATTTATTATATATATATAAAATATAAAAAATATAGCCTCGTAACTTACTGTCGATGGCTGACTCTTCCAGAAGGCTCCGGCAGAGAACCTCTAGTGGTTGGGTAATACAGTTAGCACTTGCCAATAATGACAGAAAGGTGAACCTGTATCATAATTTGTCATTAATATATATATGCAATCGCTATTATTTCAATTTCCTATTTTTCTACACTCTGTTAAACTTGATTATGAGTTTGAAAAGTACAACATACATCATCCATACATGCCTGCTACCACAAATTCCTTATATAGATTAGTTAATTAAATTCATAGATTAGTGTTAATTATTACTACTACTTATTCCTACTTATAGGGTTAAAATTACATATGTATGGTTAATTACCATCGTCCATTGGTATCGCCTCAGGCGTCCATGGGTCATTATATGGTAAGATGCGACTAATATGAACAATGTCCCTTTTGGCGTTCCTCGCAGGACCCTTTTGTATTTCATAATTGACGTCGCTAGTATATTATTTTCACATAGCCAATATAGCAACGATTATTTTATTTATTATCGGTTTTATTAATTATCTTTTACCCATAATATCGCATAATAGGATATAGGATTTAATTACGAGTTATATTTTTATTATTTAATAAGTATATAGGCATGTAAAGACAATATACGCTGCACAAGTCAATGGTCACATCGCCAAGTATCATAAGTAATTCATATATATCAAAATATTTCATAGGTTACATACACAAAAAAATAATATTTTAGTCATCCCCAAACAGTCGACTTAGTTTATCTTGAAGTGCTTTGCTAAGCTTTGTTTGTTCAAGTGGTAAACTATTAATTGCAATCGGAATATTAGGAAAAATAAATTGACTATTATTTTGTCCTTTTGAACTAACTTGTTCTAACACTCGTGGTGTTAAAGGTCGACCTGCTTCATCTACTCTTAGATCAATATTATCTAGTGAAGCTAGTAAAAGTTTTTGTTCTCTACGCACTTGGTGCTCTCTTTTTCCGGGCATTTATAAGCGGACAAGGAAAAGGATAAACATAATTCTTAACATAGTACCTCTTACTTTACCAGGACCCTGGCGTGGCAGGTTATACAATGTTCCAACAGAATCCCTATCGTTTTCCCAGCCTAATAATCCCAGGCAGTGGCAAAATTCTAGATATCTCTAGGTACAGGTACGTCCCTGATTAACCAGACACTGGCACGGTTAAAAGTACCAATTAAGCAACAAATGTACTACAGTTTCCCAGCCTGATAACCCAGCAGACAGTGAGAAAATTATAGTTCACTGTGATAATGTAAGATAGGAGTAACAAAATTCCTGAAATAATACCTCTGGCCTTACCAGAACACTGGCACGGACAAAAATACAAATCGGATTACAAATGCACTATATTTTTCCCAGCCTGATAACAGCAGGCAGTAAGAAAAGCTATAATTCACTGTAAGGGATGGTTTAAGTTATGAACTAGGAAAATATCACCTTTATCTCAGAAAATCATTTTTATAAAATCAAGTATAACCCCAAAAAAAATAATTTAATATAATTAAACCTATTTTATTTATTTTTCAGGTTAATTATGGAGAATTAACCATACGGGAATAAAGCAAGGCGCCTCCACCATATATGTCACGTCTGTGACTAGAGGGCTAACTACCTAGCACTTTACTTGGCTGCAAGAGGGTTTTATACTAATTTAAAATAATGCGACTGAGAACAATACAACAACTTTATTCTTTATTCAGAACACCCAAATAAATGTGGCTAAATGCCAAGCATAAAAATACAAAATAATAAAATAAAACTTACCCAAAGGACAACATTTCTAGAGGGGCTGTTGTACAGCCTGATTATCTTCCAGTCAACTAGTGACTCCCTTCAGAGTCCAACTACCACTCTCCTTCCACCATCCACAATTTTAATTTTTATGGCAATAAATGCTTACACTTCAGAAATCATATTGGGAGTGGTGGAAGTTCAATGCATGTTAAAATCTCACTTTAGATTGAGATGCATATATATCTGCCGTTCATTGAATCATGCATTTTGTAATTGGACCTGTTACATCCTTTAAAATCATTAGTCAACAGAAATGTGTGTGAATTATTTTCCTGTTAGAATGAGAAATAAATGGTTTAAGTAATTTTGTACTGAATGTTTAATACTTCTATATACAGGGTGTAATTAACTTTACCAACAGAAATAATATTTTCTAATATAAATTTTTAATAATTATTTGAATATTAATTTCTTAAATATAGATACTCATATTGTTGACAGTATATACATTAAAGTTAAATAAAAATGAGTGTTCTGTGGTTCCCGCATATGTTTCAAAGCAAAAACAGTTAAAACATGTTAACTTACTTATGATTCAAAACAAATATTTTCCAGATGGTGATTATAATCGTGCGAAGAATGAAAAAAATTTTGAGATCAAATATCACTTCACTTGGATTAAAAGCCTATCAAGGTTGCTTTCAAAACAACTTACAAAAAATAAGAGTGCAATATTTATTTGCGATAGGTGTCTAAATTACTTTCGAAGTCAGACCCAATTAGAGAAACATGAGGTAGATTGCGCAAAAATTAATACGTGTAAAATTTCATTTCCTGAAGAAAAGTATTTAAGCTTCAAAAATTTTAAATATAAAGAACCCGTTCCTTTTGTTGTTTATTGTGATTTTGAAGCGCTGTTGAAATCGGTGGATAACAATAGCAGTAATAGCGAAAGTAAAACAGAGGTATCAAAAACATGAGGCATTTGCCGTGGGTTATTATTTTCACTGCACTTATGATGCAAGTTTATCCTATTATAGAGGTTATGTTGGTCTAGATTGCGTAAGGTGCTTTGTAGAGGAGCTTCAAAATATTGCAATATTTGTCGACTCAAAATTAAAATTTGTGGTTCCAATGGAAAACTGTTCTACTGCGGATGATGGTGATTTAAAGAAAACAAATCGTTGTCATATTTGCACGAAACCATTTAATGATGAAGATACGCCTGTTCGAGACCACTCACATTTCACTGGTCAATTTAGGGGTTGGGCCCATTCCACCTGTAACTTAAATTATAAAACCACTCATAGTTCCCATAGTTTTTCACAATTTAAGTAATTATGACAGTCATCTTTTAATTAAAGATGTGGCCCAATCGTCTCCTGGTAATATTACATTATTAGCAAAAAATAAGGAACAATACATTTCGTTTACTAAGCATATTTTAAATTCTCCTGTTAAATTCAGGTTTATAGATTCTTTTAGATTTCTAGCATCATCGTTAGATAAATTTAGCATCAATATTGAAAATAGAAAAATAGAAGATTTAAAACTACTAAAAAAAGAATTTTTCCATTTAAATAATGATTGTTTCATGTTGCTTACTCGAAAAGGAATATATCCATATGATTACATGTCCTCAATGGAGCTTTTAAAAGAAACAGTACTTCCTAGTATAGCAAATTTTTATAATAAATTAAATGATTATAATATTTCAGAAAATGACTATAATCATGCTCAAAATGTGTGGGCGGCTTTTAAAATTGCAAATCTTTCTGAATATACTCAATTATATTTAAAAACTGATGCTTTGCTATTGGCGGATATATTTGAAAATTTCAGGCAAAGGTGTCTCAATACATGTGGATTAGACCCTGCTTATTATTATATGCTTCCAGGATATACCTGGGATTGTATGTTAAAATACACAAATGTCGAGTTAGAATTTCTACAAGACGTGGAGATGCTTCTATTTTTAGAGCGTTCAATTCGTGGTGGCGTCAGTCAATGTTGTAATAGATATGCAAAAGCAAATAATAAGTATATGTCTAATTATGATCCAAATAAACTCTCAGAATATCTGCTTTATTTCGATGTAAACGGGCTTTATGCGTGGGCAATGTCGCAGTATTTACCATATGGGGATTTGAATGGGTAGAAGATATCCAAAATTTCGATGTAAATTCTGTGCCAGATGACTCAAGTATAAGTATAGGCTATATATTAGAGGTTGATTTAAGTTACCCAAAAGACCTTCATAATCTACATAAAGATTTACCTTTATGTCCCGAGCATAGAATCCCCCCAAATTCCAAGTTACCTAAATTAATGACTACTTTATATAACAAAGAACGTTATACGATGCACTATAGAAACCTAAAACAGTGTCTTGATTGTGGTCTAGAAATAACAAAAATACATAGAGTACTTCAGTTTAAACAATCAGCCTGGTTGAAAGAATATGTAGATTTAAATACATTACTTAGAGCAAGAGCAGATAATGAATTTGATAAAAATCTTCAAATTAATTTTGAATGCGGTGTTTGGTAAGACAATGGAGAATATTAGGAAATATCGCATTATAAAATTATTTACATCTTGGGAGGGTAGATATGTCTTTGGTAAGACAATGGAGAATATTAGGAAATATCGCATTATAAAATTATTTACATCTTGGGAGGGTAGATATGATGCTAAGAATTACATATCCAGTCCCACGTTTCACAGTAGCTCAATTTTTGATGACAATTTGGTAGCTGTAGAGCTTAATAAAACTGAAATAGTATTCAATAAACCCCTATATGTGAGTATGTGTATATTAGACATTTCCAAAACATGTGTGTACGACTTTCATTATAATTTTATGTTGAAAAAATTTAGTGTAGAAAAATGTAAATTACTGTATACAGATACAGACAGCTTAATATATGATGTACAGTGTGATGATTTCTATCAAATTATTAAAGACAACCTTAACAAATTCGATACGAGTGACTACAAAACGGATAATGTATATTCTATTCAACAAGTGAATAAAAAGGTGGTTGGTTTAATGAAAGATGAAAATAATGGAAACATCATGACCGAATTCGTTGGTTTGCGCTCGAAAATTTATAGTATTAAATGTGGTGAAATATGTAACATGAAAAAAGTTAAGGGTTTAAAAAAGAATATTGTGCAAAAATCCATAAAATTTGAAGATTACTTGACATGTTTAAAAGAATTCAAAGAGATCTATAGGACTCAGAGGTTAATTAGATCTTATCTTCATGAAATTTATTCAGTAAAGCAATTTAAACTCGCATTAAGCCCGTTTGATGATAACAGAATTTTAAGAGAAGATAGTACAGATACTTTACCATATGGGCATTATTCAACACTCTAATATAGTTAAATTTGTATATTTGTAATGATTAAAATACATTTATTTAAATTATATTCATTGTTTTATTTAATACTACCCATAAAAAAAAATGCTGCAAGTTGAGACAGGTAGGATTTATTATAAGATATATTATTAATTAATTTACAAAATATGGTTATAAAAACACAATACGTTGGTTAATGCACATACACAGGAACTCATATTATGTGAAAAACATCTAGCTTCCAATTTATGTACAACTGGTTTTTCCTTTAGTTCAATGATGGTTGAAGATTTCGTGGAATATTTTGCAAGGAATTTAGCCTTTTCGTGCCCCTTCACATAAACCTCATCTGCTCGATCCATGAGGCGCTTAATAATCGATGGAAAATAATAATATGGTGTATAACCATCTCCCCATTTTAAACCGTGGTAATTTCTTGTAAGCCACTTAGCCTGTTTTAACAGCGCCGCTGACAGGTTTTTTTTCTCGAAAGGTGGTTGAAATATATAATGTTTACTTCTAATACCATCAAACGCAGCTAGCTCCTTCACAATATATTCATTATTTTCACCCATGAACCACTGAATATCCAGTATCAACCTCATATTCAGCTACTCGCAATAAATAACGAATAAGAACTGTTATTAATAACATTAACAGTGGTAATAAATACAGGGTTATTCAGAACCTATCGAAAATAAAATTTGGGGATGTTCAACATACATGTAGAAATGTGGTAGTGCAAAAAGAAATTTTTTGGCGGGGTCTGAAAACTATTTAAAAATTTTTCATTGCACGCCGCTGGATACTGGTCCACTGTAATGGAGTGACCTTGGGACTGACAATGCAAACTAGCTAGCACGAAAGAAACCGGCCCGCCCGGCGCAAAAAAGATTTGCAGCGTTTTTACTTTAAAATAAACTTAAAGATAGATAGACGTTCCAGGTACAAAAAACTTGTTTACTGTTTTTTGTCGGAATGTGGTATATCCGATCTCGTTGAAGTACAGTTGCCCAGCTACGTAGTCCTTTATAATGGCACAACTTTAAACATTGTTTACGGGAAATCCTAATTACTTTTATTAGAATTTTTTTGATGATATCGATTTCTTATTTAAGGATGCACATATCCTCAAAGTTTTTTATATGGGTTCTGATTAAGGCTGTATAGTTATCTATCAGACATGCGTACTTCAAGCTTGTCTAAGAACTTTTGTTAGTGGGTTATAATAGAATAATATATCATGTAAAATTAAACAATATGCACATGTTTCGGCGGGGATATTTTCAGTCGTTTCAAATTCAATTCTCATAACAACAGAACCAATTTGGCTGGAATCTTTTTGACGTGAACAATCAATATTTGTTATGGGAGCGATAGATATGAACTGATCCGGTGTTAAAACGGGTTCGTTTTGTTTCTCATAGTACGACTGGCGGAATCTCGCAAACATTTCATATAAGGAAGCATACTTGTTATTTTTTATATCTAAATATAGATCATTATACGGAAATCTATCGGAATTTAAAAATACCCTAATATTTGTGATATTGCAGCTATCGAAGTTGCTCATTATGGATGTTACACTATTCTTCTTCCCAGTGTGAAAAGCAATTATGACGTGCCTTGGAGTTTCTAATTTCATAGTAGTTTTCACGGGCCAAGTGTGCGTAGTTGTTTCGGGTAACAATGTATATTCGATAAGCTCCCAACTCCTGAATGCTATGGGAATTTCAATATTTCTTTCCAGAAGCTTCATTAAAGCCAATTCTTGTGGTAATCCAACGGAGACATGTGGAACTTTCCAATAAAGCTTATTTATATTAACTTTAGGAACTTCTGTGGCATCTTCACTAGCCACTGCATCTTTATCATTATTGCTTCGAATAAGTACAAGTTCTTGCCTCATATTTAAAATAATTCTTTTAAAATCCTCAAAGAAGCCCATTAACATGGATAGGGGTATGCAAACATTAAATTTTCCATTTTTGTCACATATTATAGTATCCTTTTTTGAGTCAAAATGGGGAACCACCCAGCATTTTTCAGCTTAATACTTTCATTTTCATTAAATGATAGGTAACTTTTTAAAGTTGTTGTTACACCTACGTTCCGTACTGCATCAATTATAATACCATTTATTTCATATCGGATTTCTCTGAAGAGGAAACTTATTCCATTATTTATGAATTTTAATTTCGTTGAGGTGGTACCATCTTCGTTAGTTAAAATTCCCTCAATATACAAAATACTTTCGCTGGGTAATGTATACGTATCCAACTCTTGTATGGGGATACGTATTACATCATTATAATCATACTTTGATGTTACAAAAGCTTGATAATTATGATACTCATAACTTATAATGGAATTGTCCACTAGGGGTGTCTCTGTTATATCTAAAATATTCATTAAACCAACAATTCAAAACCTAAAGAACGTAAAAATTTTTTATTTTGACGTGTTAACCTGCGGACGCTTGATTTTTTACTAATCTTACTTTTTCTCATCACCGACCTTTTATTATAAAAGTGCCGCCTAGTATTGTAACGCACCACCATTATCTTCTACTTTTTAGTTGTTCTTCTTAAGTGTAGTATGAGCGTAATCACTTCCTCTCGAAAATTAACTAGTTTTCCATCTTGATCAAGCATTTTAACAGTTATACCGGAAATACTTTTAGACGTAATGGGGAAATAGAGAATATTTTGGGGTGTTTCAATAATTTTATAGCCTGGCAGCACATTTGGAAAGAATTGATATATTATATGTACTGGTTTATTATTCAAATAAGAACCTGCTGCAATACTACAATCAACATTTATAGCATTTACTCTAATAATTTGAACGGGGAAGTCTGACTTGTGTAATATATCAGCTTTAATCACTTGTCTGTTGAACCCCAATAAATTTCCAATCGAATTGTCGCTCGTAAAATCAATATCGCAATTTGATGAAATAGAAACGGTAGTGGTGTTTAGATTTGGCGTAATTTTTATAAGAATGGAATGGTCCACGTTGTTTTCAATATACTTAATAAGATCATCAATTTCATATGAACCCACTGGAATGGTTAATGTAGAGCTGTTGTTATAAGTAAATGTGTTATTTGTTTCATCAATATTAGGTATTGTGTTGAATGTCTCAAAATTTACTAACCCAATTTCATAGTCATACTCATCCTCAAGATATATTGGGGGATTGAAATCAGACGTTAGAACTGACGAGTTTCCGGAAAATATAAAAGTTAGGGACATTATTTCACAAAGAGATTCTCTTCTATACTAAATTTTATTTTATACATTTACAAATATTATACAAAAATTTAAGACATAAGTGACCACAATTATATGTATTAAAATTCTGATATCTATCATGGTTATATTTTATTTTATTAAAGCTACCATCGCTAGAAAAATATTGAATTAACTTCATTGACGGTCGTAAATTACCATAACTGTCAAAGTAATTGATGAAATCCTTCTCCTTCACATATGCTGTCCAGTGAGTTCCCGATCCAGATGAATCATCCATGTTGATAATGCCGCATTCATATCGTCTAATCTTGCTCGGTAGTTCATCTTGCATAAATATACCACGAAAATGTGGTAATTTTAATTTTGTAACATTTCTTCAAATCTATATTGGTTAGAGCTCGGCGTGGTAGCTTCAATGGTAGTTTTTTTTATATGGCGCTAAGTAAAGTCCCATTCCCTCCTTGTAGGGTTTTAAATATAATACCGCGGATTCCACTTCGAGCCTTTTGAACAGCCTGATTAAAAGTTATTTTGGCTTTGCTCCTTCTTCCACCCATACCTTTACCTCGCTTGCGATTACGTTTTCTCTTTTTCATACCCATTCCAAGTTTACTTTTAACCTTCATTGTTCCCACTATTCCAAGAGCAGCTATTTTTTCGCCAGTTGATGCGTTGTTTGCCTTAAAACGTTTATAGGCTTTCTCAGCCAAGACCCTGTCAGCCTCGTTTCTGTTTTTCACGTCACTAAATTGTGAATAAGTTATATCATGTGCTTTGCAAGATTCATCAAGGGGATTAACTCCAATATCTCCGCGCTCTAATCTTTTAGAGAGCTTCGTGCCAGGACCACAAAAATTGTATCCTGGGATGTGAAGTTCAATGGGAAGCCTATTTATTACTTTGTTTAAGAGACCGCAACCTCTCTTTCTTGCTTTTCTATTATGACTAACAGTGGGCGCGTTGTGTAAGAACATAATATAATTTGACTTGCTTAATAAGAAGGTGGTTACACCACTGATCGTTAGAACGGGGGTTAATGTTGGAAATATAGTATTTGCGGCCTATCGCGTCAGTTGATCTTATATAAATAGTTGAGAATATCGTCAAACACCACTTTTCTGCAGGCTACCAGCTAAAGATGAAGTTTGAAAAATTGAATATTTCATTGCCGGTTACAAATTTAGATAAATGGTGCTTAACTCCAACGTTCAGAAAACATGGGAAGCTATTTGGCTGTTCTTGGATAAGGGCGTTAATAGTTGGACCATCTGGTTGTGGTAAAACGAACGTCATTATTACATTGATAGAACATCATAATAGTATTCGTTTTGAAAACATTTATATATATTCCAGATCGCTCTATCAATCCAAATATGCTTATGTTCGTGATTTGATAAAACCAATTAAGGAAATAGGTTATTTTGAGTATGAAGATGGGGAAAGCAAAGTTCCACCACAAGACATTAAACCAAATTCGGTGATTATTTTCGATGATGTTGCTTCTTGCAACCAAAGCATTATGAGGAACTATTTCTCCTTTGGGTGACATAAACTGACAGATTGCTTTTATCTATGTCAAACTTACTCATCAATTCCCAAGCAACTTATTCGGGACAACTCAAATCTCATAATCATTTTTCACCAAGACAATACAAATTTGAAACATATTTATGATGATCACGTGAACATGGATATGACATTTCAGCAATTTTGTGATTTATGTTCCCTATGCTGGAAGGATGCTTATAGCTTTATGGTGATAGATAAGGATAGTGATCTAAATAATGGGAGATATAGAAAGGGTTTCGATGTTAAAGTGAAATTTTAATATATACCGCGAATTTATCAACAACATTTTAGTTATGTAAATTCTGCCTTATCATAAGCTACGAAGGATAAACGAATAACAGAACAGTTAATAAGAAGTCGAAAGGCCGTTCCACAAAAGTATCGAGACCTAAAGTCATCTCTCTCCCAGACTCAAAGTACCTTAGAACAAAGTTACAAACCCATCACAGAACCGCTACAAAAGCTATTAAAAAATGTTCAGATGGAAAAAGCGGTAAAAGTTGAACCATCTGAGGCTCCATCTTTTTCAACTACATTACCACCTCCGATAATCAAGTCTCCAGTTAATATTTACAATAAATATTTACCAAAGTTACCCACCACTGGAGTTAGTTTTCTAGAAGATACTTTTATAGGTGATAATGATGCAGATTTGCAAAATAGTAGTGATGATGCATTTAACAGCGAGGTACAAAACGCCCGCGAATATATTGCAGACCTATCAAATACAAGAGCTTATGAAGAGTATCTTGAAGGTTATGATCCTTTACCGCGGCTTTATATAGATATATCAATACGTGGTGAGGAAAAAGATAATGATAGGCAATATGGAGTAGTTCATGACACTACATTAGAGAAACTTAAAATTGGTGATTCAGAACTGAAAATTATTGGTAAGGATATGCAAGTAGGTACTATAACGTACCCAGGCACCGTAGGTCTGTATGAATTGCTATTCAAGAAGGATCCAGCGGGTTATAGCAAAACGGATTTGGATCATTATATGGATATCTTGAAGAGAACACACGCCTACCACAAGCATTTCGATCCAAATGAACAAATTCAAGGTTCAACATCTGAAAAGTATAGAAGAATAATTAAGCCATATTTAATTCAAGCGAAAATATTGAAAAGTACAATTTCGCGTTCTAATACCTATACCTTCGCAAAACCACCCCCACCTACGAGACCGTTAAGGCGAGTTCAAACCTTTAAGCAGCCTAAAAAGGGTGGAATGATTAATTTATCAAATAAGGCGCTGAATTTTGTGTATTATGATAATCCTAACGAATTGGTAAACAGACTGCGCCTTTTATTATCCTCCCAGGTGGCTGGAAATGATAATCATGGAAACGAAATGGTATCTATAATTGAAGAATTGAGAGAAGCTAAAATTATTAAATAGTGGTGTTTATTATTTAGTGTTTAGTCTAATCTCAGTACACAAGCATGATAGATAAATTTGGTAGACATATTTTCAAAGCCAGATCCCTTCCCTACCCCTCAACTACAACAATGTTGGGGACTACCATCACCTCAGAAACGTCAAAAGACCCATTTTTTATTTGGGAGCCTTCCTCACACCACACTAAATGTGTTTTACATATAAGAGGTGTTGAAAATAAATCGACCGTAGACAAGTTATTCTATATTTTGGAGAATGAGCAAGATGAGTACATCTTTCAAGTATCTGGTAAAATTTAAAATATAGACATTCTACCAGCTGATTGTGAAATGTATCTTAACGATGATGCTGCCATTCAATCGAGTGGTCTCATTGGATGAAATATAAATAAGGGGGACAAGATTAATTTTATATTTACACTGGCGCGTCCATCTTTGTATGTAGAAATCATTTTACAGTGTCCCATAGCAAAAAATTACTAATATTAAGGAAGAGATTGTGAATGAAATGCACAAAGCTATTAGAAAAAATTTTAAATGAAGGAAAGTGATTGTTAGGGGACTTAATGACCTTTATCAGGCAGATCTTATAGAAGTAATACCTTACGCAAAAATTAATAAAGGCTACAAATATATTTTGGTAGTTATTAATGTATTCTCAAAATTTGTTTGGTGTGAACCCCTAAAGAAGAAGAATAGCAAAGATGTTGCCTCGGCGATGGAAAAAATTTTATCTCAAGTTACAATAA
Organism: Pogonocherus hispidulus; assembly: GCA_963924545.1. Classification (NCBI taxonomy): domain Eukaryota; kingdom Metazoa; phylum Arthropoda; class Insecta; order Coleoptera; family Cerambycidae; genus Pogonocherus; species Pogonocherus hispidulus. The sequence continues at coordinate 56,907,291 of OZ004693.1, forward strand.
AGCCCAAGAATCTACAAACTGACATGGGTGGGGAATTTTGGAATAAAGAATTCAAACAGTTAATGGTTAAATGGAAAATTCAGCCTACAGGGAAACTACAGGTGGTTACATTTATTACCAACCATCGTCTCCAGATATAATAACTCCAAACATAGCACTATAGGTGTGAGACCTAGAGATGTTACCAAAAAGAATGAGAAGAATATTCTGAAAAAAGCATATAGCTCTAAAAAAACTATTTATTACAAACAAAAATTTAAAAGTGAAGATAAGGTTAGAATAAGTAAATATAGAGAAGCTTTTTCAAAAGGTTATACACCAAACTGGTCCAATGAAATATTTACAGTAAGAAGAGTTCGAAAAACAAATCCAACGACATACCTTCTCAAGGATGAGGAAGGTACTCAAATAAGTGGGGGTTTCTATGAACTCGAATTACAAAAAGTTAAACATCCCGATGTGTTTCTCATTGAGAGGATTTTAAAAAGAAAAAACAATAAGCTTTATGTCAAGTGGCTTGGGCAAAAAAGAGGGAGTGGATTAGAAAAAATCAGGTGATTTAATTGCGCATGTTCTAATAAATCGCCTTAAATTTATTTTACTATAACGATTTGAGCTAGTGTTGTATTAGTGTTTTTGTTGGAAAGATGTTTCCTCAACAAGTTTTTAGTGTATCTGAAGATACTTGCGGCTCTTCCGCAACTCCATTCTACTGGGAAGCTATAGATAAAAGTGTTGAAAATAATAATAGGAAAATACGATTAGAAAAACATTTAATATACCAATCATATCTGTTCCTGAAAAAGTCTAATTTCGCATTGGTTGTGGGCATGAGTCCCACTAGAGATTTTTTATCGACGGTGAAGCTGATTGATAATGTATCACAGAAATATGTAACATTTGTTTTATGTGACTGGAGAGACTTCGTGGATCAATTAGCATATTATAATAAAGGAGACTCAGAGATGGCCACATCATACGATGGGAGCAATTTCAAAATATCGTACGTGGAATGCCAGGCACTGACATTACTGCCATAGTGGAAGCTATAGAAAATTCTGTTTAAGCGAGACATGCATTAAAGAAATAAGTGCATTCCAACAGCTAATAGATTATAGACTACATTTACTTCAAGATTTGGACTTTACCAATTTCTATACAATCCTATTGCCTTCAAGAATGTATAGAGTTTGATGTTAATAAAATTATAAATGACCTTGACCAATTGTACATGAGTATTATAGATTTATAAATATATTATATGTGTGTTTTATTTCCTATGTTAGTTAAACTCCCCCACGCAGTGCCAAAACTATTTAAATTAAAAGCATTCATGAACTTGTTGATTCTTGTTGGTTTGTCAAATCAGCTTTCCCTTCCCCTCCCCCACATAAACGTTTTACCTGATGTGAAAAACATTCAGTTTAAAATGGGGAGTTCTTTAAAAGTAAACATTTGTAATTCAACCGTTTCACTGATAGGTAAATACCATTATGGAATTATTTAACAAAATTCTGCTGCTTTTTCAGCTTACAAATATCACCAATAAATTGGTTATACTAAAGCCAATAGGTGTGCAACGAGCTTTTTTGGCTCTAGATTTCGATAATAGCGAAACACGGAACAGCGAGAAAAAAATACAGTGGCCTAATGATTGGAATGCAATGCAAATGGAGAACCTCAGTGAACAGTTAGTTTTTATTAAGGAATTACCCCAAGAGCACAATGAAATGTTTTTGTATTATAAAGTTACATTTATGTACCAAAATAGAACGTTTGTAGGCTCTGATTGGATTAGAAATCTGTGGAAATATGAAAAAACGAAATCTTGGTTTGTTGAATTTGCAGTTATGAGTGCTAATTTTGTTTCATTTTATTAGCGAACATAGCATTTTTTTTCTATATTAAGCAAAGATTGTAATAATTAGGAAATTTAATAACTAATAAGTTGACATGTAGCAGTTTGAAAATTATTTACAGTAAAATACATATAAAAATATACTAGATACCGTATTTTTATTATTCTCCAGAGGAGCCAAATCCATTTTTCCCTCTTGAAATAAGGGGAGGTAAGTTCTTCACCAGCTTCGTTCTATCATTTAATGGAGTAATTACAACTTGAGACAATTTTCTCCCTGCCAAAAGGTGCATATCACGATCAGCAACAAAAAATGATTTTAGGGGACCGGTATATGTGGCGTCTATTATACCACTTATTAGATTACCAAGTTTATTTGTTGATGACCTAGCAGTTAACAGCCCATAGTGGTGTAAGGGTATCTAAGATATATTATATTATTAGACTATATTTCTTCATTACCAGATTATAACAACTATTACCATAAGTTTTTCTGAATATTCAATTTCGGTGGGCTTTCCAGCTTGACAAAAATAATTTCGTTTCAGTGTTAAATCTATGCCAGCATCATATGGAAATGATTTCTTAGCCGAAAAGTTACATAATGTAACTTTAGTACCCATCATTATTAAAGAATTCTTTATGTTTTCAATTTGTTCCTGGTAATTATTATTTTTATACACTTCTATTATGGGATATCCAAAAACACTGGCAAACATTTTGAAGATATTGGTCTGTCTGTTTACGTATTCTACAGTAAAAGTATCAATGTTGTTGTCTCGCTCTATCATTTTATCTACCACTGTTTTAAATGAATCTAAAGTGGGAACAACAATCAAAACACTCCAGTTTTCTAATATATCCATGCTCCTTGCATATCCTAATATTTGACGAATTTGCTCATAACTTAATGTTTTATCATATATCATATTATATAGAATACTTGAAAATGGAGTTCTATCATAAAACACATTAGGTTTAATATTTGATGTTTTACATAATAAATATAAACTACCCAAGACATTACTTATTGGTTTTCAATTCACTTAAAAATGGGTATATTTGCAACAGTGGCGGCTAGTCATAATGGGCACAAGGGCACGTGCCCTATGCGTAAGCACATAAGACTTGTGAATGTTGTGATATTTTATAAACTTTTATAATTATTATAATTTAGTGGATTTTTTTATCAATTTTTCATCATGAATATTGAATCATTTGGTGCATACATATCCGTCTAGCGTGTAGACCGCTTCACGCTTCACCGTCTGTAGACTGGGCTGGGCACGGCCGCTGTGTGCCTGTTTTTTTTTCTCTTCTATTTGCATGCGCAAGAAAAGGATACACAGCGTCTATTTTTCCAGCGCGTCTTTTCTAATGCGTTTTGTTACGTCATTGAATGGGCGCTGCCTCGTCGACCAGATGGCTCAGAGTACTAGATATGGGAATACCTCATCCCCATCATATTAACTAACGTACATGAGACATTTCAATTTACTGATTTTTTAACTATAGCCAATTTGTTTGAAAAGGAGAAATTTAACAACTATAGAATAGTTTTTCCTCTGGAACATATTAAAACAGTGTGTGCCTTATTTCCAAAGATCAACATTACAAAATTAAAAAATGAGCTGTATATAATGTATTCTATACATTATATACAGATGATTTCATACAACATAGTGGTGCGGTTGCTTTATTACAAATGTTAAATAAAAATAATTTACTTACGACGTTTTCGGAATCGATTGAACTATTAACTATATTGTGCACAATTCCTATGACTACAGTCGAAAGTGAACGCTGCTTCTCAACACTTAAGCGAATAAAGACATTTTTAAGAAACACAATGTCACAAGAAAGGTTATGTGCTCTAGTAATGCTTTCCATCGAGAAAAATTTAGTAAACACTATGACTGATTTTAACAAGTTATCGAACATTTTGCAAATGATAAGTCAAGAAGAGTGGAGTTTCATTTTAAAAGTTACTAAGTTTAGTTTTCGATGGACGAGCGGGTGGTTGCAGATTGTAAGCGTAAGCACACCGATTTGTTAGGGTTTGGGTTAAGTACTTAAATGGGTTTTATTATTTTTTTTTTTTATCTATCTGTGTTTTTTCTGGTCTAGCAGAAAACAGAAGTTTTGCCTGCTATTTTTCTAACATGTATACTTTTTTTGAACCGATTTAAATATTTTAAATAATTTTTCCATATTTCTGTCAATCGCATCAAAAAAGGGGATATTTGCCTAACGAAACCTATTTCTTCAAGCAAATATTTTTGCTCTACGAATTTCTAATTTTTAATTTTAAGGTGTTTGACCTTGAAAAATGCAAAATTTTTTTTCCCTGTGCCCCCCATTCCCAAATTTCACCAGCCGCCACTGATTTGCAAGTCTTCATATAAATCTGAAAACTCCACTCTGTAACCTTCTTGCACAATTTTTTTTAGAGTCGTTTTAAAACAACAGGCAATGTCGTCTATTGCGAAATACATTTTGCTAAAACAAAAGCGAGTTATAAGATACTAATATTTACATGAACAAAAATTTGTGGGATATAGGACATCAATTTTGAAAATTTCAAGTTAAAAAGATAACAGGAACCAATAAAATCACAAATATATATTGTACTAATAATAAATAAAATAAATTAGGCTTAGATACTTACATTTTCACACTATTGAGGACAAATGACTTGTTGTTTGTAGTATCTTGTACTAAACTCGCGCACGCATATATGTATATATATATATATATATATATATATATACAAAAGTAAAAGAACATTTTTTCTAAAATCAGTAATGAGACTTTAGAATTTAAATAAATATGTAGTAAATTACAATAATTTTAATGTACTTGATATTTAATTTATAATAGATGTAGTAAACCTTGATTATAGAATAAATAACCGCTTCCCATTTACGCAACAATTGCTATATTGGCACATAATTATATATTATAATTATATGGTAGGTACTAATTTAGGTGATTTTATATATATCAGATAAACACAACTAGTTACCAAAAGTTTGGTTAGTTGAGAGATTAGATGTCCTAAGATAATAAGTCCAGGCTCTATTCATGGCAAGCAAATGTAGGTTCAAATCCCACAAAACTGATGGATCCATTACTATATTTGATCATCCATAGGTTTATCTGCAAAGGTTCATTAATATACTAAATTCTAAATTATTGGGTTTTTAATATATATTTAAGTAATAAATTTAGACACCAAACACCTTGTAGCAGTCACCAGCTGCAAAAGGTTAAGTTCGTTTACACCTTCTAGCTCTAGAGCATATTTCCTCATTCCTTGCATTCGCGTTCGAGAAGTTCATACTTTCTCTTTTCAATGCCTTGGTTGTTATGTTACATGAAGGGGCTTAGCCATCATCTTTTAAAAATTCATATCCTTATTACTCTATGTGCATTTAGAATATTAATTATAAACTATTAACAAATAAGTGGCAAGAATTGACTATCTTAATAATTGTAACAAATATATTTCGACTCCAAATAATTTGAGGATGTACACTGAGAACTTGGGTAATTTGAATATAGTACTTGAAGTTATCTTAATATGGGATGGGATGGGATGCTAGCCCAAATATATTTCGACTCCAAATAATTTGAGGATGTACACTGAGAACTTGGGTAATTTGAATATAGTACTTGAAGTTATCTTAATATGGGATGGGATGGGATGCTAGCCCAAATATATTTCGACTCCAAATAATTTGAGGATGTACACTGAGAACTTGGGTAATTTGAATATAGTACTTGAAGTTATCTTAATATGGGATGGGATGGGATGCTAGCCCAAATATATTTCGACTCCAAATAATTTGGGGATGTACACTGAGAACTTGAGTAATTTGAATATAGTACTTGAAGTTATCTTAATATGAGATGGGATGGGATGCTAGCCCAAATATATTTCGGAGGACCAAAATTGTTTAAAATATATTTGGATACTCAACCAAAATTTATTATTATGGCTACATAATGGACTATAGGGGGAATACAGTACTTGCAGTTATACCATCTGAACAAGGTCATGGGATGCTAGCCCAAATATATTTCGGAATTAATTAAAAGGTATTCGGACACAAATATATTATAGTTACATAATGGACTATAGGGACACAGCCAAAATTAGTTATTTGAGTAAATTATAATATTAATATTAAAACTATTTATGAACCATATGGTCCCTCCAAATTTATATTGGGTAGTGGAATTTGGGTATATTATTTGCTGTTAAACAAACTGAGCTAGAATCCATATGGACCTTTAAATGGACCGTGGAGTGGCCGCCCAAATTAGATAAAATATATTTCCTATACTTAGTCGAAATATATTCAGATGGTATATTACAAAGGTGCCCATCATCCCCGAATTTGGATAGGACACTCTGAGCCGGAAAAATTTGACTATTTATTTAAGTTTGACTCATCCTACTATTGAGCATCATCTATTTGAAGATAGTTCCACTAGGGAACATCCATCAAAAGAACCCCACGTTAAGATATAGCCGAATTTGAGTAAGACCATTGAGCTGAGGAAATTTGGCTATTTATTTAGGTTTGATCCACCCAACTATTAGGTACCATCTATTTGAAGATGGTTCCACTAAGGAACATCCACTAAAAGGACCCTGCGCCGAGCAGGACCACTTCAGCTAGGGAAATTTGGCTATTTATTTCGGTTTGATCCACCCAACTATTAGGTATCATCTATTTGAAGACGACCCCACTAAGGAGCATCCGCCAAGAGGACTCGCTGCTGAATTATAGCCAAATTTGAGTTACAATCCGCATTGCCTATCCACTCTTTTAAAGTAACAATTTGTCGTTCTCTCATTTTTGATGTTTTTGTTAATGAGATACTTTTTCTTAAACTTTTGTATTTATTCCTGATGCTATTTTAATGCTATGCTGATGCTAATAATGTATTGATGCTATTTTAAAATATTAAAATAGCATCTATTCTGTGTTGTTTTTGTTATTAAATATGTTTTGTTAATTTTTGTATTTATTCTCATTGTTTTCGTATAAAAATAAAAATGAGTTACAAATTTTTTGGAAAATAAAACTGAACTGAACTTCTTTTGGAAAATACCTTCAAAACAAGGCATCAAACGACCCCCCCCCTTTCAATAAGGAATAGGTATGAATAGGCCTTAAGGAATAGGTAAGAATTATTGATTTTAAGATACAATAAGTCATATTTTGGGAAATAAAACTACTTGTATCATTTTGTATTGCATGGTCGCTGTCCGTTGTTGAGGAACTTCACACTATAACATTCACATTTGTTTTTTGCATTTTATTTCAAATATAAAATCTTGCTTTTTATTTGGGCAATACTTAGTTCTTTCAGATTCAGCAGATGGATGTAGAAATATAGTTTCCCAAATATTTATTTAAATGTGTTTTTATTAAGTCTGTTAGTATTTCATCGTTTCTTATTGATGGGGCTTTGTTAATGGGCGAGCATTTTCAAATGATTCCTCTTCACCTGAAGATATTACAACTTGACATATTTGATGAATTTTTAATTAAATACTGGTCATTTTCTTTAGAGAATTCACCATTATTTCTTGAGGCTATTAGCGATAAGAATTAGAATAGAGATAAAATAATTGTAAATGTTTTTTATTTGTTATCATGATAGTGAATACCTATTGCTACCAACTATAATCATTACTAACTTATTAAATAAAGAAATAATTACCAGGGTGTATTATTACTTTATATAGATAAGTTCGTATTAATACACCTGCTTAATTTCTTATTTTGTAGAAGCATCTTTTTACTTTTTAATTATTCTTTGCTGTATATATTTTTGCTTCCTAGAACTAAGAAAATATTGTTCCATTTTCAATGGAAGGTAAAAACTAAATAATAAATACATACCGATATTTTTATAGGAAAATAAGTTGTTTACTTACAAATTTTGTTGAGTCACATTTGAAAGTATAATTAATAATTACGCCTGTGACACTTAGATGTGTAATGTTTCTGCACCATTGATTGGATTCTCTTTTATAGATGAGAGGAGATGCATATGAAGGAGGATGTTTGGGATCTCGTGGTGCAAGAATATGGTTGTTTCTAGGATTTGTCATGGGATTTGCTTCTGTAATTGCATCTTGTTGGATATTATTTGCCAACTTTATGACCGAAGGTTTGTTAATTTTGTTATATTACACATTGCTCGATACTTTAGAGAATCACAATTTATCTTAGACTAAGAAAAGTATCTAAAAAATAGCTTACATGAGAGATTTCTTTATGGGTAAGGGTCAGGGTCCATTGTTGTCTGATGATAATTTTTACTGCAAAGCAACATATCATATTCCAGACACAACATGATGTAAAGTGATTTAGGTTCATCGTTTTAATGCAAGAATTGTCCTTAAGTCAGGGTGGCGCTGTTTATTCTACATCGTGTAGACTCGTATACGTTTAATGATACTACGTACTAACTTGAAGCAAGTAGATCTGGTAACTATATTTGATGGGGTCCCTTTACCTGATGTGTTTATTTTTAAGTAAAGGATCAGTGGTCGAAATGCATAAGAAAACGGAATGGTTTCAGATTGACGGAATATGAAATATAATAAATATAGATACTTAATATAGAATATAATAATATACAGTGTGGATAAGTTTGCATTACATACTCAGTAACTTCGTAAATGTCAAGATATTAAAATTTTTGAAAATGTACTTCTAAGTGATTTTTTGTGCTCTTTTCAACCCTCTGATTAAAAACGCACTCATTAAAAAACCAATAGAGCAGCAACATGTACAGTGATTTTTTTTAAATGGAACACCCTGTATTTTATTTCATAATTTGAAATCCTATCAAATTCTGAATTTGATAACCGTTTTTATTTTTTCTTAAAAGTGATAATATTATGTAAGTTAGGAACAATACTAAAAATTATCGGTAGTAGGCCATGGATTCCACAATTATTGAAAACAAAGCATGCTTATGAAGACAAAAGTTGTGCAAATAACTCATAATTTTGTTAATGATATTATTTTCATTTATTTCAATAAATATTTTGTTTCAATTGTACAATCCATGGCTTATAGCAAAGTTTACAGAATAAATAAATATTCTGTAAACTTCGCTAGTACCGATAATTTCTTGTATTGTTCCTAACTTACATATTATCACTTTTAAGAAAAAATTAAAACAGTGTCATATACAGAATTTGATAGGATTTCAAATTATGAAATAAAGTACAGGGTGTTCCATTAAAAAAATCACTGTACTGTCGCTGTTCTTTTGTTTTTAATTGAGGGTTGAAAAGAGCACAAAAAATCACTAGAAGTACATTTTGAAAAATTTTAATATCTTTACATACGAAGTTACTGAGTGTGTAATGCAAACTCACCCACACTGTATACAATATAATAAATAATTAAGCATTGCTTTTCAAAACACTATTTATTCTTAACATATAAGAGGTCCATAAGTGAAAAAAATGCTCCATTCGCCTTTAATAATATTAATTACTTGATTAAATTTTAAGTTTTTCCTCAAAAACTAAATAGTGTTACACTTCAATTATTTCATATGGTAACACGTAGACCCTGATAATATTAATAAATTTAACATTTTTCTCAAAAAGTAAAAGTGTTATTAAAATTTTTGTATGTTACATATTAACTGGTACCTTGTCCACATGGCTATAAACAGGGTGTATTACTATTTAATACGGAAAAGATTAGAATCCATAAATGAGTAAAAAATATTTACTTTTCAAAGTATGCCGCTTTTTCGTAAAACCTATAGTTATTGAAATACAAGTTGCTTAAATTTAATTTTTTATATGGTTTTCGAGGTGTAACTGGAAAATTTGTTTATTAATTTCTTTATAATTTGGGGCATTGTTTCGTTTTATTAAAAGCTATATTCATGTCAAATCCATGTCATGTATAAGCACGTCGAAACATTTGTAAAAAATATTTGCATAGGCGTAGATCTACAGGATGCGAACCTGTTTTCGAATAATTTTTTAAATAGAAAGGCAAAGGCGATGATTATTTCAAGTTAATTTATTTTTTTTTTTATTATCAAAATATTATCTTTAAAAAATTAATGATATAGAGAGCCTTTTCGGAACGCTCACTGATTTTCACCGTTTATGATTATTGTCTGAAAGGTTTTTAAGAGAGCAACGTATTATTGTACTTTTTATACCGAAAAATCAGAGTTGCCGCTTGTCAAAACTTCAAAGCTGTCACTGACACAGTTTCAGTTAAACATTTTTTGATACATCATTACCTAAGCTATTGTTCAGAATGTGAATAATTTCTTTAATAATTAATTATGAAGTATAATAATTAAAAACAAATTATGTATGAAATTTTATTTTATTTACAATACAATAGTACTATTATGGTCACAGATTAACCTGCGCCTGAAAAATCAGAGAAGAAATATATCTTCCGCAAGATTGTAATTTACAAAGTTGGTACCTAGACAATAATTCTGCGGGTTTGATAATATCAATCAAATAAATTATTTGTAATGCAGAATATCGTCTAAACCTTAACCATAACTTCAAAACTATAATGATTGTCTCCAGGTTATTTCATAATATATCTGTATTTGAACTTTGTTAATAAATAGCAAATATCTAAAATAGTTAATCTGTGCCCCTAATACTTAGTAGGCACTTTTGTATTATAAATAAAATAAAATTTCACACATGAATTACTGCATAGTTTGCTTTTAATTGTTCCATTGCGTAGTTAAGTAATAAAAAAAATATTCTTATAAAATTCATTTTCTTAGAAATCTGACTTGGAACTTTTTAACAAGCGGCTATATGAGTTTTCAACTTAAAAACAAAATCAGCTTTCAGCACAAAATGTACAATTTTTTTAATATGCGTTTTTAAGGAAAACTAGTTGATTTAGCCTTGGGGAATAATGGTTCAGCAAATTGATAGAGTACTTATCGTATAGCCTTATAAAATACAGGGTGTTCCATTTGAAAAAACCGACTTATTTACTATTCAAATTGATGAAATTTGGCATAGAATTATAATGACCCTGTATATATTTTTTATATTTTTATATTTTTTCTAAAAGTACATGGCTTCGACTAGATTCCCTGAGAAAGTTATGCCTCTATCTTTTAATTTGCCGAAAATACAGCATTAAATAGTTAATGGGGATTTTTTTTAAATTAAAATATGCCAGAAAATATGAAGTTTAGGTATAGGGAAATGTAATGAAAGTCATACTAAAATAAAGAGTAGAATTGAAACAAATGATAAAAAAATATATGCTGCCATTTAAAAAAACGAAGTTGATACTGGCCCAGGGAAGGCAGAACACCCTGTACAAGTGAAATTATTTTTTGTTGACGTTAATCTATATGACTGAAAAGTCTGCAGTAAAGAAATAGTGTATCTAACTATTTTATTAAGCGAGATATTGAACTTTCGTGTAGTAAGTGGAAACAAAGTACTATCAAACTTGTTTAGAAACTAGTGAACTTAGCACTTTAATCGTAACATTTATTTATTGAGCTACAAATTATTAAAAATTCGCCAAATTAACTCGTCTTGTTGTTTTTTCGCACTGTGCTTCATACAACTTCAACTAGGAGTTTCTAGGAAGGATAAATAAAAGGTAGAAAATAATTGTAAAATTTTTATCCTCACTAGATGGTCAGGTCAATAAAGTTATTGACCACCTTGTAAGAAATTGTAAATTATGTTGCACTATAAAAAGAGGCCGATGGGAATTCCTAGTTCTGTTATTTATAAAGTAATGGCTTAGCCAGGGTGTAATATTTAATCTGTGGCCGGGGTATCAAAAAGGTTACATGGATTTCTTGAAAATAGTTGAGGGTCCTTCTCCCGCTTTCGTCAAAGAAAATACCTATATTTTCTAGAAAGTTGTTTGTGGTGACAGGTTTATTAAAAAATAGAAAAAATTGTGTTGCCAAATAGAAGGAAAAAGATTATTCAGCTAGCCCAACAGAATAATATTTTTTGTTCTCTTTGACAACACAATTTTTTCCATTTTTCACCAAACCTGTCACCATAAACAACAAAAAAACTGGTACTTAACACAATATCAGGTGACCAAAAACTCTTGAATATTGCGAATATCCTTTATCAGTTTGTAATTTATTTAATTATTGTACTTTTGTATTGTAATTATTGTATGTTGCAACTTTCTGCAACAAATATAGATGCGTACGGTTTTTTATGACATCATCACATTTCAAATATTATTTTTATTGACCTCGAATATTACAAAAGTAATAAATTATTTGTGTATGATTCTGTTAAAATTAATTTGTTTCAGTGTCTTTTGTAATGTGAGGTAAAAAACTATCACAATAAGTAAAAATATATGACTATTATTTTCACTTTATAGTTGCACTTAAAGATTACAGTAATCTTGCAATCCAATCTAAAAATCATTTAAATTATAGTGTCATTTAATAGGTATGTATTATATTGTGTGATATCAACAAAGTAATGTTATGGAAATTACCCATAACTTTTTAAATAATAAATATTTAAAAAACTGCAACCTAAAGAGAAACACTATTCAAAATGTATGTTTGCCAAAAAAAATTTTTTCAAGCGTCGCGGACGGACAAGTGTCATAATTTCTGTATTTTTACCTTACCTTTTAGTAAAAGTAAGTCAAGAAGTAATCTTTTTTAGAATATTTCATTTTTCTCGGCCGTTTCCCAGAAAAACTTATTTCTCCATATGGCCATTTTTCTCATGGCAATATGAAACAGGAAATTTTAACTGAAAATTCATTTAATATTGTTAATACCAGTAATAGAAATGTTCCTTTTCTTTTTCTAAATGTAACAATGAATTGTGACGATTTTTACATTTTCGACAAGAGCCTGATTGACAATGTTTCATATCGTGACCATTGCATAGGCAATTAATGCAAAGTTTTAACTCTTTAACCTTACTTATTCTTTTAGGAATTGATAAATTCAAAAAAGTCTCGCAAGTGTATAGTGACCTTATTTCCCACAAAAATTGAATGCTTGGTTTGATGTGTGTAAAGAATAATGTTTGGAACTTGTTTTTACATTATTTACAACATTAAGGTCAAGTGTTTCTAAAAAGTCTGCTTTATTTGATAAAATATCAATAATCTCGAATTGTCATATCGGATACATAGTAAATCCCACGCAACTTTGTAATTTTGTTCAGAAAATTCCAAAGAATGAATGATATTTAATGCATCGCCTTGGAGTGAAGCTCTCAGATAATGAAATTTCATAATACCATTGAGTTGTGTGTTTGAATGTATTAATGAAATATAGGTATCTTTAAACTCTAACCATGAGTTCCTGCTTGAATTAAATGTAGGAAGATTTATAGTAGGAAGTTTTATTTTATTGAGTGTATCAGAGGACTCACTTATTGACTGCTCATGAATAGAACTTGTTTTTGACTGATTCATTGTCACTGGTATAATCAGATAAAGGTCAAGGAATTTTGTATATAAATTCCTTGCTAAAGGTACACTATGTTTGTGCAAAATAAGTTGGGCACTTGCTAAAAGACTAGAATATTGATCACTCACATTACCACGCTCTATATAATGGTCTGCTAATTTGGCATCCTCACATGTACCGAGTGGCCAAATAAGAATGGACGCCGGCTGTATCTCAGAAACTACTTATCGTATAACTTTAGGAAAAAATTCTAATAAGTAAATTGGACAAGAGAAATCGCTGGAAATTATTTTCAAGTTCGTAGGATGACCGCTAGGGGTCACAATTGCTATGACCAATCAGAAAATGGGATTTTTCTCAAAAATATGCCAAGTTAAGAGGTATTTTAAATAGTGGCCTTGTAATCTTTGTAAAATTTGCAATCTTTTTCTTGTAATGCACTTTGCTCTATCTTTAAAAATAAAGTGGTGGGGAAAGGTTAAACTTTATTTTATTCAAATAAGGATAACTCCGGTTTGGGTTAACAGAATTAAACGAACTGGTCATAAAATGTGAGTTTTATATTTGGTATAGTTTTTATGAGCTGTACTCTTTCTTCGAATATTATTAATAATATCTTTTGTAATCCACGGCGGATATTTTCTTTTATAACTTCTGTATGAAGGTATGCAGATATCAAAAACATTGTTCAAGAAAGAGTACAGACTATTACAAGCATCATCAACATTGGTAGCTGATTTAAGATACGACCAGTCTTCCTTCTGAATCATATCATACATTAACAGATAATTTGCACATTTGAAATTTTACTTTCTATAGCAATCTTTAAAATGAAAACTGGATAATTTAGAACCTTTCGAATTTACTCAAGTGCTATTCAAGTAGTGATGTGTTGATCCGGCCGGGTTCGGTACAAAGGAACGAATCCATGGTAGGATCGGTTCGGATCGAATCCAAGTTTTCAATTAAAATCGTTCCGAGGATCGAAATGGACCGAGGATCGAAATGAGACAAATAGCCGTATTAAGATATTAAGAATGAACACCGCACTACACCGCATGCACGTGTTCCACTTGATGTTGGCGGCAGGCGGCACGCTTTTTTGTGCCCTGATTTATTTTATTACCTACTTTCAAAGGGAAAGATATTTAGTTTTTAATCGCATTAAAAACAAACAAAAAGGCGATATAGCAAAGATACCCTTTGTAAACTACTTGAAGCGGTAAATTATTTGAATATTTATGGTAAAATTTATTATAATTATTTGTTATTTTATTATTTCTCCCTCCAGCAATACAAAATATTATCTAGGTCTTTCTTAAACTTGTCAAGTTTAGTTATTCAGTCATTATAATTTTAAGGGTAATGTGAGTATTTTTTTGTGATAACTATCTGTGTCCTGTGTCTAATATTTGTAATTACTGTAATCAACGAAAATTCTACCAAATGCACTTTTTGCAGTGGGTCGTTTTCATACAAAATATAATATTGTATGTAAAAAAGAACCGTTACTCTAATATCAATAAATTTGTTGTCTGCCGATGGTGTAGTAATCTCAATCTCAATCTCAATCACAAAACCCAAGCACTATTTTATTTATGTCCTGATTCCTGTTGTCGTATGGGCATGGGACTGTACGTCCGGTAGGTATACTATACATTGTACAGTGAATAGGACTCGATCCACGTCCGGATTGGAACGGGAATGAACGAGTCCGCAAAAGTATCGAAACTTCCCATCACTATATTCAATTGCTGGATAGTAGTCATCTTCTCTAACGAGGGAGTACTCATCAATCATGTTCAACATTAAAAGTTAAGTTAGAAAAGATTAGGTCTAAGAGCCTCCCTTGTTGATTAACAATATTATTATTCTGTGTAATATCCAAAAAACTTATAAAATTTTGCACTAATTTCTTTTAACATCATTTAAATTAGCGTTGAATAAAGATACATTAAAGTCACCCATTATCATAATATTACCACCAACAAATAGGTGTTGTAACGCCTCAAAAGCATCCATGAAAGATTCAAAGTCAATTAAGCTAATAGATGGTGGAATATATAGGTACAGAAAAAATATACAAAATAGTCCCTGATAGCATAACCTTACATCCTACTATATCTACGCGTGGAAAACTTGACTTGATTACATCAACATTAACATAGGCTGCGTTTAAACTGATCTTAGCTGCAAGCACTACTCCACCTCCTCTGGTTAAACCCGCATCCAAGAAGTTTCTTTCACTCCGAAATACACTGTAGAAATCAGGAAAAAGCTCCGCACTGTCCACATCACGACATAGCCATGACTAAGTGAGCCAATAATGTCAAACTCGCACGTTGATACTGCATTATAAAAATCTGTAACCTTAGTGTTTAGTCCTCGTACATTCTGATAGTAACAATGGATATCTAATGATTGACTGTAGCTGGGTAAGTTTAGGGGTTTAAATGCACAATTTTAGGACAACCGTTGTCTCTGGTCCAAAAGATTCTTGACTTGACGATAATTATCAATTTGCCTAGGTGTCCGATCCAGAGAAATAGAAATATGCTTAAATCTGTCCAAGGATTTTAAATATTTGGCATTCTTAATTATTGTGTGAACTTGACCTTCATTATCAAGAGTTATTCTGATAGGTTTTTTATCAGCAGAGAACTTCCCAAGGCGTATGGGTTTAAAATTTAAATTTACCAACGAACGATTTGAGCTGCTACGAATTTCTGCAATAATCATTTTGCCGGCTTCAATTCTATCGGCCGTATTTCCAGCAGATTGCTCACTTACACCGAAAAAAGTCAAGTTAGATTTTCTTCTTTCTCTCTCAAAAACTTCCTGAACCACATCTTCAAATATAATGCTCTCCTTATTTTCCGTTAAATGATTGCTTTTCAAATCATCAAAATCACTTTGCAGTTTATCAATGGACAACTTTAATTGTGCTAGCTCATGATGACCAGACTGACTAATTGTTTGTTCTAAATTAGGGAATTTTTTGCCAAGATCATCTGTTAGCGATACAATTAATTTTCGAATGTCTCCCAATTCGCCCATAAATCTATTGCAATTATTACATAGAATTTTAATAGCCTTGGATTTAATACGTGTTACCCGAATGTCATCTGAGCTCAGTCCATCACAGGCCAAATGGACGTCAGCTCGACAACCATCACATGATGTAGCAGTGTCACCTTATCTAATTCCTTTATTACAATTCGGACACTGATTAGATGACATAGCTAGAGATTTACTTAGACTCTTTATCGCCGAGGTTCAGCAAAAAACAAGCTTGTTTCATATATCCCTGATAAAATGTATAAATTTCTTTTAGATATTGATAAATCGCAAACTCTAGTACACAATCAAAGCAGGAAACTATTACAATTAACACCGTTTTAAAACACTACCACACTCTACCACATCTCAGCAGTTATAAGGCAGAATAAGGCAGTAGTGCTACATATCACAGCGTTTAGTGGATCATAAAAGGTTTTATTAAATGCAATAAGGTTTAGTCACTGTCTATCCTCTTAAACAAGTACCACTTTCTGGCCAACCACCACCCTGAGGTAAGCCAAACCCGACTATCTCTGCCACTTATCTTCAACTGCACGGATATGTATCTCTCTTTTATGCGAGCTTACATATAACCATATTACCACGTCACTAGATCACCTAGGGCGTCATAGCCGCTTAAGGTTGATTTACACGGGTATAGTTGCGGGTAGAGTAGAGTAGCAAGTAGAGTGCACTCTACTGTCCGCTGTACCGTTTCAGCTCTGGGACTGGTCACACAAAGATAGTACTGATGTTAGTATAGTGTGGTGTTTGTTGAAAAATAAATTCAAGAAAAAGAAAGTTGATTGAAAATTGTTTAGCTACAGTTGCAAATGCACTTGTAACAGAAGTCACTGAAGCTATCGATGAGGAAGTAAACAAGCAAATAAGTGAGTGGGTGAGAGAGTGGCTTAAAAGAAGGAATACACACGGAGCATCCGCTCTACTGCTAAGAGAACTAGCCTTAGAGGATGTGTTGGAATCACGGATTTCTTAAAATAAACTGGATCGCTAATACATACTGGTGGGGGTAGCTCAAAATAACAACTGATAGGCGGCCGCCATACTGTGCTAACTTCTAGGTATTTTATGAACTAAATGATGGTAACACTGTTGAGTTACCATCACTGCTTTTATATTTTCTTTTTGTTTTGTGGTTTATAAATGAAGTTCTGTGTGCAAGGTGCAAGTTATTTATTTCTTAATCTGCTGAAGAAAAAACATGCAATTTCATCATTTCATCCATTTGGTCGAAGTATTCAATGTTAAAGGTTGCGATAAAACTCTAAAAACGTAGATATCTGTTATCTGAAGAGTCAATCGAAAAGATACAAGGTGAAAAAGGCTGCAGTTTTGGAAAGAGTGCAAATTGAAGAATTTTTTACTAAATCTTGTGATAAAGAATATTTTATGATTAAGGTAATAACTCTTAACTTTTTAGACAATATGTATTAATAATACTTTGAATCATTTTAGGTTGCGCTAGTAATAGGAATCTCTGGTGCTTGTCGATGCTACGAATTGACGAATTTGAAAATCACTAATGTATAGGACACAGGCGCGTATCTAGTTGTTTCGATACTAGATACCAAGACCGGCATTTCACGAAAGTTTAAAATTATATATGAAGGATTTTCTATCAACGACGTAGAGATGTGTAGAAAATGTATTTCCCTAAGACCAAAGAACTTATCACAAAACAGATTCTTTTTACATTATAAGAATCAAAAATGTACATCTCAGCCTGTTGGAATCAACACATTGGCGAAAGTTCCATCAAAAGTTGCATCGTTTCTGAACTTGGCAAACGCGGAAGCTTATATTAGCCACTATATGAGGGTGCACTTCAATAACTTTATTGGGAAATAAAGGTGCCGACTTTACACCCATCAAGCGGCATGGTGGGTGGAAGAGCCCTGCTGTGGCAAAGAGCTATGTTGAAGACTCCGTATCTAACAAACTTGGTATTGCAAGGAAAATCCAAGGTTCTTCTCGTTCAAGTCATTCCTCAGGAGAGGAGACATCCAAAATTTGTTCCAAAAAGCAACTACAAGCTTCCTATTAACGGAAACGAAGTGAAATATGAAAAAGCGAAGAACGAAATGTCTATTAATATAAAGGTTAATGTTAATTTTAATAAGTAAATTAAATTTGGTTGATTTAAGTTTATATTTTTTTATTATTTCAGTAGTGGATAATAGGTTACTTTATATGCTTTATAAGTGTGGATAAAACTCCTATTATAATGTGATTGTGTGTATAAATTATATTTTAAATGTGTTTTTATTAAATTCCTACCATAATCATAATGATTTTGAGTTTTGAAGTTGTTAATGTTATCTTCTAGAAAAGCAGTTATTACCATATTGTGTATTATAAACTTCATGTAATTTTATAACAAAATAACTGATTAACCTATCCCAATTCATTCACAATATTTAATATATCTTAACAGTGTAAAGTATAAATTTGACTAATAACTACTTGACATTACTAATTGTATGATGTCATTCAGTTAAAAAATATTTTTTTAGTGCCATTTTTACTGATAAGACGTGCAGCTACTTTCATCGTGGCTTTTTATATATGCAGCTCCTGCCACAATTAAAATAACTACATATGTCTAATTCTTCGATAAATATCTACCTTATATCGATACCTTTTTGCCAAACTATCGTAAGTGACATTTTCCATGAAAATGACTATGGATCTATCGTAAGTATAATATGCAAATACACATCTTGGCAGAGGTAGATAGATCCATAAATATGTAAGCGTATTTAAATGTTTCACGGTTAAATAACTGCATACATTTTATCGTAAGTAACAGAACTGTAATAGGCAGAGTGTCAGAATTGTCGTAAGTAGCCTAAGGTAAAATTTAGTGAGTGACTTACGATATTTTGGCAAAAAGGTATCGATATTAGAATTCCTCAAAACAATATACAAAACTGATCCTAACTAATTTTTATACTGCAATCAGACAAGGTTCAAATACTTGGTTGACAAACCATGTTACTTTAAAGTTTTTTGGGTTAGTTACTAGATTATGTTTAGACAAGTAACTATTATGAACCAGTTATATTGACCACCACCACCATTTTCACGGTGGTGGTGGTAGTAGAGTAGAGTTACTTTGCCACATGTCGCTAGTGACTCTACTCTACCAGCTACTACACACTCTACTCGCTACTCTACTCTACTGAGCGTTTATACGGGTAGAGTTACTCTACTATACCAAATACTATCCTCATTACTCTACCCGTGTAAAGGGGCCTTTAGGGTCCCATTTCATTGCACCCAGCTAACAGTGCACCTAACCTAGAACTTAAGAGCTTAATTACACACTGCTTGCCAACTCACCGCAAAAATCATCAGTGCATTGGATTCCTTCGTAAATTACATTGCTACCTAGAGTATCGAGACATCAGAGGCCAAGAAGTGGCTCTACAGAGTAGCTTACAGGCAACCTATAAATTCTTTATTTATTTATTCATGCTATATACTTATGATATATTATGACAATTTTTTTTTTTATTATTTTCTAATTATGATTATTTTCTGTTGTATATTTGTTTTTATGTTAATGTATGAATATGCCCTGACTTGTGTATTGATTTCTACATATGTGTTTTTGATGTATTGAAAAGTATGTTAATTTAGAAATATTCTACCCAACTATTAATTATCTGCAAATGTACTTAGATAAAATTTGTCTTACCTTTGTTTTTTTTTATTAATTTTAATTATTAATTACTTAGCTCTTTCGGAGAAACATAAGATTCTTTCTCAGTAGTCGGTTCAGAAGGACACACTGTACTTTTTGTATCTCTAATAGATATCCTTTTGATTGTAATGTATGTGCAATTAAAATGAAAGAATTTGGTTTTTTTTTTATGTTATTTTATAGTATTGCAATCTAATATGAGTTTTGTTATGATTATTTATCTTTAAAAAAATATTTAGAATTAAAATTTATGTCAATTTAACAAATTGGTTTATTTAAATGCATCAAATAATTATAACTTTACAAATAGACAATTCTCAAGTGATTTGAAATGTATTGCGTGTTGCCTATATTATTACAAGAAACTATTTCAACTTCTTAAC
Organism: Pogonocherus hispidulus; assembly: GCA_963924545.1. Taxonomy (NCBI): domain Eukaryota; kingdom Metazoa; phylum Arthropoda; class Insecta; order Coleoptera; family Cerambycidae; genus Pogonocherus; species Pogonocherus hispidulus. The sequence goes on from OZ004693.1 coordinate 56,927,797, forward strand.
ACTACCCTACAGATATCTGTGACTATTCTAATGACACGTATGTCCTAGCTTATGCTAATTTTAAGTCTATCAAATATCATTTGTAATACACAAAAGTTTTTATGTGTCACTGTTTATTAATGAAGAAAGTTTATCAACACTGATTGTTGTTAATTATTGTGAATATGACTGGATTCAGCTGGTATTTGATTCTTCTTGTAAGGAATACTTGATTTATATTTTCAGGTATGTACGTACTTATTTTATTAATGGGTAATCTCCCCTTTTTTTAATATTTATGAAAATCACCTTTGTATTTTATCTTATAAATGCATTTATGTACTATTGGATCAATAAATTTTTGATATTAATTCAGCCTTGAATACTATGCATAGATTTTATGATTAATTTAAATTTGTTGCTTACATTTCGGGATTTGCTTTGGAGTGTCTGACCTTCCCTGTCCTTGATCTATTAACTTGGGTCACATTTACTTTTAATTTGTCCTTTAACTTCGTTTAAATCCACTTCTTGGCGTCGTTTTTTTACAAATTTTTTTTATTGTCCCCGTTTCCTTGGATACCATCCTTTTTCTCTCCCTTCACAACCTTTCTATTTTATTTTTAAAATTCTTGCTTCATTTAAAATTTTACACATTTCCTTAACTACATTAAACAATTTTGACGTACTTTCTTAAATTAAATAATTACTTATCTATTTACTATTTATATTAATTTTAAATTTAATTCCAAATATTTTACCAATTTAATTCTTTTACCTTTTAAAACTTTCACATTATTTGACATGTATTTTTCTGTTACTATAAATTTTTGAATACTTGAATTTGAATTGATTGATTTGAAATTTGTATTGATTCTATGTCCTTTCCTTCCACCACATGAAATTCCTCTCATTTAATTTAGACGTTAGATTTAGACTTTATTTAAAACTCGTTTATCTCAATATACTTATATTATTTGCTTTGCTTCACTATCACTATCAAAGTGCATGGCTCTTTAGTCACTTTGCTACTTGTTCTATTATTTACTTCTAGTAGAAATTTATTTGATTGGACGTTAAGTAGGTATCTATCTGCACCATTAATAACTATTATTAGATATTGGCCATCTGCCTCATTTAGCTTCTAGTTTGAGTTGCGGGTAAAATATAAAGTTTATTTAACAGTTTTATTAGTACTTACCCATTCTTTAGGTTATGGATTGAAGCATAGGTATTAATTATTAAATTAAACCTATTATATATTAAGTACCTAGCTGATTCTATAAACCAAGGTATACCTCGGTAACTTTAGGCACTAATGTGAACCAAATTTTGTCATCGACGTATGTAATACATAATTCGTTAATCTCTAAGCTCTACCTAACATAACCGTTCATGACAGATGATATATAGCAGTTTGTTACTCTGTTCTGTTACACTTTTTCCTGTTACTTTCACCTTGTACCTAAAACCCGGAATACGGCCAAAATAGATAGGTAATCTAAAGATTACTAATGTTTTTGTTTTTCATAAATTGATATAAGATAAATACCATAAAATATATAAGAGAATAAACATAGATAAAATATATATAGAATAAATACTGCCCTCACACAAAGCATAACAATAACAGTCATAGAAAAGGCTGCGTACATAGAACAAACTATCAAATGCGTTCTGGTTACCGCTAGTGGTTACCGCCCTTTGACCCACGAATAACCCTCGAATCCTCCGAGCTACGTAAGAGCCGAGGTAAAGGTAGCACGCTATGCCCCTTATGGAAATATCTATCGGGAAATAAAAGCGATGTAGTTATGTTCGACGAAGATGAATGGAAAAGTTTTTAAATTATCAGGGAATGATAACAAATTATCTGTATTCTTTTGAAAAAAAAAACCGATAATATTGATACTGGGCAATTTTCTATACACTTCGAGCAGATTTCTTATACAAGAATGGTGAAGATAATACATAAAGATACAAGATAAATATGATTCTCATACTGCTACTTTGATCAAGTTCATACTGGATATGTTAAAATGCCAGCAATTTAAGAATTACTTCAAGATATTAAAAAAAGGACTACAGCAGGGAGATGGTAATGTTTTTGTAAATACCTTAAACCGAAGCCGACCGGTAGATCTAGCCTGGACACTGATGTAGTGACGTCACGAGAGAAGCCGGAATACAGCGCGTTTTCAACGTGCATTTATATGGGAAATATGTAATAATTCTACTTCTCGCGTTGGATTTACCTCCTACATTACAACTTTGTTTAGAATTTAGGCTTAAAAGAAGACGGCAGATGATCGGTGGAACAGATATTTCCCTTATATTCACTTTATTCATTTTGTTTTTATAAGTTTTAAGAAATATTGGCGCTATATATTATTTTATATACTTTAAGTGTTATCAACGTATAGGTATTTAATATTATATTTATTATTAAAGTAAAAAAGAAGGGAGTTTATTAATAAATTTTACAATTTCCCAATAGTTTATTAACATAACATAAATAAGTACCTATTCTAGTATATTCTAATAACAAATAATAAAATAACATATATAATTAACTGTAACGTATAAAAAACAAAACATTAATAAAAAAATATCAGACTTTTGAAAGTAACATATCTATGTATAAATACATCATTTCTTTGTAAATAAAATAAGGAACTATTGACTCTTGAGTTTCTTTACAGCTCTTTGGTTTTTATTAGGTACACGATTAGATGCTAAAATGGAATTCTTACTTTTACAATAATTATTTAAAAGAATGTTTGTCATGTGGGATATACATTGTTTAAATATTTTATTTCTATCAGCACCACATGAAGAACAGTAACCTGAATAAATGTTTTTATAGTTTAACATTTCTATAGATAAACTGTGTATAATACCTCTTTGTGATTTAAAACTTAAAAATATAGACTCAAATCTCTCGCTTATCAAAATTTTAAATAACAAAAATATGTTTGTAATTATATCTACAATAATATCTTTCGGCCATTTTAGACCCCCTCGATCCAAGTTATTAATATATGAAAACTCTAATTTATCCGATGATTCAATATCTAGATTACTTTGAAAGCAAATAAATTCTGTATTTGTATTTTTTACATTTAAAATACATTGTATTTTTTTCTTAATCATTTTTGCAATATATCCTGCTATATAAATTAAAACTCGCTTCTCATTTTCATTTACAGTTTCCTCATTTGTTAATAATAGAGCGTCAAGAAGAAAATCATCATCAACATTAATATCGGAAAATTCTTCAATATTTAATTGCTCGGTGTTTAGATCAAAATTTTCTAATACAAAATTACCATTAAGTGAAGATTTTAATGTCAAAACGCTTAAAAGTTTTAGTTTTCTTTCAGATTCCAAAACTTGAACCACGGAAATATGATAGTTACCACCCGCCATTAATCTGTATTGAACAAATCGACCCTCCAAATCGTCGGTTTGAAATTTTCCCAGCAACACGTAGTCAAATTTTAAATCAGTTATTAAGTACTTACACATTTCTATAAAAGATTTGCACGTATGTGTTAGCGAGAAGTTAGTTTGATTTGAAAGTTTTCCATTTCTAGAAGTTTTTGGTTCACCAGGAATAGGTAATTCATTCCATAATTGTAACCATTTAATAAAATTTTTCAGAAATATTATGTTTTTATCATATTCTGGATTTTTTATACAGTCATAATGCGAGTCACGAAAACGTATACCTTTAAACTGAGACTTACAGTTGACGATTTTCCACCATTTTGAAATTAAATTTAGAAACTTAATTGTCCCACTTACAACATTTGGATTATCTTTATGATGTTCTTGTAGTGCAGCAATATTTTTATTATCAAAAAGTTTCACGCATAAGTTAACATTCTGTCTTTCGATAGATGAGGGATATAAAACTTTTCTTGAAAGAGAGGGGGCTAATTTAATAATGCGATTTTCCTCATATGTGAATATCTTTTTTAAATGATGTACACTTGCCCTTATTGTAGTTGTGTCGTTTATCTCTGGAAATGTTTGAAAACTTTGCATATCATCTGGAATATCCGGAACACATAATGTTTGTAAATTATCTTTTTGGTTAAACCAAACGTTTCTAATTGATTTAAAAATATGAACCGTATCAAAGAAAAGAAACACTTTCTGGGGGACAGTTGCAAATGGATTTAAAAAATTAATTTGTATTGTTCCACCACAAAGTGTATCGAACATTTTTTTATTGACAGAGTTGTCCGTGATAATAGCAATTACGTGATAATCAATATTCGTTAGAATTTTTAATATTTTAAGAGTTAGTTCGTGAAGAACATCGTATTTTAGTGTAGCGATAGGAAATAATCCAACGATCTCTTTATGATCCGAAAATAAAGACGATATCATAAAGGCTTGAATGGTAGTTGCTGGAGTCATTTTTTGGTCTCTATCTAAATCATTATTCGTAGCTGCAAAGCCTTCCGCTTTTCCACCTTTATATGATATGTCAGATCTAACATAAATTTCGTCCAACATTAAGACAACATATTTTTCCCTATCACTTAATTTTTTTCTTTTCTCAGATAAGTATTTTAAATGCATTTCATCTATACCAGAGCTATTAGATCCTAACTTTAACAGTAACCTTTTTAAATGTCGTGGACTGGGAAGTGTTAAAACATGACTCTCCCTTAGTAAACAATAAGCTCCGGGGAAAGTAAAAAATATTGTACTAGCCCAAACTAATATTTCCGGGGAATATTCTATTTTACTGCTTTTCATCAGGTTAATTTGTTCTTCAATAAATTTTAATTGTTTCTGGAGTTCGTTACAACTCACAGTTTTTTCAATTTTTTGCAAAACTTTTTCAACATATGTTAAACTACTTGCCAAATCACCTTCTGCAGACTCCGGAATATCATAATCTTTTACAAAATTTAAAACGGTCAATAACATAGACCAAGAATTACAAATTTTTGTTTTTCCTATGATATTATTGAAATCATTATTATTTACCTCTACATCTTTATAAAAAAAAAATACATTGAAAGTGTTATTTATTATAATTCCCTTAAGAATGCATGGTAATTTCGCTATAAAGTTATTGTCACTAATGTGACAAATAATAATTTGGTCGCTACAAATTTTAAAATTAAAATAGCTGCTAAAATTACTTGTAATTATATTAGAAATAGTGCCCGTTAGTTCGTCAAAGCTATTAATAATATCTTTTTTATTATTGTTTTCCTCTTCAACCATTTGCCGCTGTTCAATTTCCAGTTGTCGTAGGGAAGGTGACTTTCTTTTGGGTGGCAGTTTAGTTGTCATATATGATGGCTGGTTCTCAAAGATTGTAGGAAAAGCATCTTCTGACAGTTTTATCCTGTCTCGACAAACCTTTAAAACTGTACCATCCGGTCTAGTCAAGGTGTCTTCGCGAATAATAAAATGTTCAGCAAAATGTTTTATACAAATCCTAGTTGAATCTTTTACCTCAAATGCTTCCCGGTGAATACACTTTAGCCATCTTTTTCTTTGCTGTTTTGTCTTTCGGAAAACGAAAAACGTTGATTTTATCAGTTGCATTATAATTACTTTTACAACCCGGTACGCAACAAGAGGTCGGCATTGTCCTAAACATATATTTTGTTTAAGTTTAATGCACAAGTAATGATACTTTTATTTTCTTACCTGACACAAAGTTCCAATCCTATTTTAACCTTTTAAATAAAAAAAGCGCAACTATTTTTACTTTTAATTATTACCTACACGATTTAATAAATATAAACATTTGGACATTCCCCTAATTGCACGACTTGGTAAAATATGTATGTTTACTCCCGGCGGGCGGACCGGCTTCTGTTGTGACGTCGCCGAGTAAGTGGGGATGAGTGTCCAGGCTAGATCTACCGGTCGGCTTCGCTTAAACTTATTTCGTCCAGAGGATAGTCTACACTCTGAAAACATGTTTCGAACTTATTTATTTATTTCTTGAAGTATTTGAAAAGCATTGTAGCAATATACATAGTGACAAAGAAGAAGAAAGTTATTTTGACAATTTATAATTTTTTGCTATTCAATTTCTCTTAGAAAGTATTTGTCTATTAAATGTTATTAAATAAATTAATTGTGATTCATTGTTTTGTAAGAGGCTTAAATTTATAATGAACAGCATGATTCACAATTTAGTCGTAGAATCATTAATATCCAATATTTTTTCATGAAATTTGATACAGATCAGAGGTATGGGCAGATTTTTCTAAAAAAATTGCTAATATGGTTTCTAGAATTTTCAACCTCTTAAGAAACGGGATGCCACTTAGCCCCAAAGTACACTTCCCCCCTTCACATTTCAAAAAAAGTTTACTCAAAATCGGTCTATAAATAAAAAAGTTATGAGGGTGGCCCTCTTTCAAATAGATCACTCTGTATAGTATTATCATACCCTAATACCCTACATCATTGTACTTGTGAAAAGATAACTATTTTTAAATAACTGACTTATTGATATGTTGTAAATATGATATAAGGATATAAGTAATTTTTTAGTTAAGACCTTGCATATTAAATAAAATTTTGATAAAAATTGGTACAATCTAATTTTGAGTGTTAAATTTTAAATATGAAATTTTAAAATATTGTCTAGTGATACTAGATTAGTATTTATTTGCCAATTTTATTGTAATTCTAGTTTTTTTTTTTTTTTTTTTAGGAAATCGTTGGTCTGGTGTAGCCCTATTCTTACAAAATGCATTGATTTTTATTGCCTCCATTATCTACAAATTCGGAAGATCTGAAGATTTATGGGGATAAACTTACCTTTAAAGTTGCATGTTAAGGTATAACTGAATACTAATTCCTAATGTAAATCTACTTGTAGGAGTTAGACGATTAATATTAAATAAAAAATAATCATGTATAACGGAATATAAAGTAAATCTTTTTATCCCCTCTCAGCAGATACCAGTTTCAAATCAGTTTTGATCATAATTCTTTTGGATTAAGAATCTTAGGAAGTTTTATGAGTGCAATAAACAGCACTATAAATTATGACAATAGCAAAATTATATTTGTTCTGCAAGTAAAACAAAAAATGCAATTACCGGTTGTTAATTTCTTTAAACTTAAAAAATGATTGCATTTAAAGCATGAAGCATACCTACATAGATATAGGGTATGTCAAAAATATCTTTTGTGTTTTAACGTCATGATTCATTAGGTCAAATTGTTACTTTTCTAAGTAGTAAATTTGACCATTTTTATTTATTTTCATAAAGCATTGGAGTATGATTTATAGTTTAATATGTATTAGTTTGAGTCGCAACATAATGTAGGTGAGAACCGTAGCGTATGCGTAGCATAGCGTACGTGCGTAAAAAGCGTGCCGACTTTTCAACCGGAAGATCGAGTTCGATCTCTCGGCCGGGTCAAGTTTTTTTATATTACCACCGTTGTTTACAACATTCAATTTATATTATTAGGTATGGGATAGTAGGCACAGTGAAATAGCGTGATGGCTAAACTATTAACAAAACCGTAAACAGTAACATAAACAAATGTAAGGAAAAGTAAGTAAGTGATAGCATGCAGGCTTACGATCGTATGGCAGACTAAATTTTATAGAACAGGTGTCCGTTGTGAATTGTCCTATAAACACACACGCAAGGTCATCCCTACAGGGCCGGCGTGGACAAAGGCGGAGTAGCACAGAACAAAATGTTATTCTAACACTTCCCCTCGATACATCACGGGCACAAATTCATGGGAGTTTGGAGTCACATCATCAGCACATCTTTCATGTTTCATACGCGTGAGGGCTTTTGTAAAAACATCGGATATCATCTCATCAGTGGGTACATGGAAAAGTTTAACTTATTCTTCAGACACAATTTGTCGAATAAAATGATACCTTATATTGATGTTTGCTTCTAGTATGGAACATGGGATTTTGTGCTAACTGTAACGGCACTGTTGTTATCATTAAAAATAAGCACATTTGCAGACCCATTTCTTGAAACCCAACTCTGACAGAAAATTGCGAAGGTAAATGCGAGTAAAAGAAAGTGCGACCGTTCGTTGTTTCTTATATTCCCAAGATATCAAACGTCCAGGTAGAGAAACTGAATAGCCGGTGTATGAACACCGACCTATCATCCGGGTAATTACCCCAGTCAGCGTCGACATATCCTTTCAGTAGTTCTTGTTTTCCAGGCTTCAAAATCAATCAATCAATCAGCAGTACCTTTTAGGTAAGGTAAAACACGTTTTGCTGCAGTCCAATGAATTTTTCTATAGCAATTATTGAACTGACTTATGTAACTTACGACGAAACTGATATCAGGTCTAGAGGCAGCTGCTCTAGGTATGGTAAGGCTCGAATTAATTCTCTGTTGTAATGAAGCACATTTCATTTCATATATATATTTAAATATATCCGCCGCCTGTAAAATATTTATTTTGTGGAAACGACATTTATTAAATATTTACCAGCAAATATAATGTATCACGCCGCATTTATGGCATGATTGATTGATTGATTGCCAAGTTAATATAATTAACGTCGAGCCGTCTTGACTCGAAGACATCCAACCGCTCTCGAATCCTCACGTCTCACGCTGACTACTATGCCTAAGCAGCGCGCAAGATTTACAGTCAGTCCGTAGCCGGCACCAGTGAAGAGCAGTTCAGCCGACACTTCCATCTCCACTATAGGAATAGTAAGTAAAATTTGTTAAAGTCCACAAATCCGACTTGAGTGGAAATTGCTGAAGTCGCTGATTTCACTACTGCGCCGGTCTGAGTTCTCACTGCCCGTTCATCGAACTGAGAACAGTTGAGACAAAGAGTTGCCTACCGTTCGTCGCCACGAGCAGTACTGTCCACCGCTACTGACAACACCAGGAATAAGTAAGTAAATATTACAAGTCCACAAGGGCGTTGATACTTGGGAAAAATTCAGCTGCTGTCTACTACGCCTTAACTATACTAAGTCCGTTTTCCACGCTGCGCATGTCCGAGGTTCCGACAGGGACGGTAACAGCGACCGATTCAAGCAGTCAGTCTAGCTCCAGCCAGCATTGCAAGCAGTCCAGCCCGTCACCGCTTCGACTTGTGCGACAGACTTCGAGATAAAGCTAAGTCCGTGAGCTGAACTACTGCGCAGGTACCGAGAGTTCCCCACCGCCAGTGAACTCAGTGCCTAGGGAATAACACTCCTAGCTAGCACCCAAGTTAGGCAGTAGACACCGACTGCTCCCACCAGCAGCACGTGCTGAGAACCTGTGTGGAAGTAAGTTAATCACCGGATAGGGAATATTAACTTGGCTATTGTATTTATTTGTGTATCAATCATATTTTATTTACAGCTGTCTGTCTTTCTTTCTACTTCGCTGCTCATGTGGTTGTTGAATTGCACATGTGAGTAGTGGAGTGCTTTCTGTCTCTGTTTCAAAGCACGGCTCCGAACGCTGCTCATGTGGTTATTGAATTGCACATGTGAGTAGTGGGGCGCTTTCTGTCTTTCTTTCTACTTCGCTGCTCATGTGGTTGTTGAATTGCACATGTGAGGAGTGGAGTGCCTTCTGTCTCTGTTTCTAAAGCACGGCTCCGAACGCTACTCATGTGGTTGTTGAATTGCACATGTGAGTAGTGGGGTGCTTTCTGTCTCTGTTTCGAAGCACGGCTCCGAACGCTGCTCATGTGGTTGGTGAATTGCACATGTGAGTAGTGGGGTGCTTTCTGTCTTTCTTTCTACTTCGCTGCTCATGTGGTGGATGAATTGCACATGTGAGTAGTGGGGTGCTTTCTGTTTTCTTTACTATCCTTATCTTAACCATAACTTGTTTTATTTTCAGCCCGAGCTTTATTACAACAGATATAACTGACAATAGCCAAGTGTCACCGTATTTGTATTTAGTAGTAGTGTGTTTAACCCATGCTTAGCATTTGCTTAATGATTGCTTCCTCACCTGGTATCCATGCACGGCCACTGCCCTTAGCTGACCCCGTTGCTTGTTAACCCGCTGTAGGTAATTCCACTTAGCTTGTTGCCACCCCGTTTGCATCTTTGACCCGCTTGTGCTCCCCCCCCCCTTGCTTGCTTACACCACCCGTATGCTTTTGCCCAATACGACAAGAATATTGTTTAGCTTTGTCCATTTTAGGTTCTAGGTTAATAAATGTATTAAAAGGTTTATTGGTGTATTATTTTTATCTGTTGTGTGAACTCTAATTTTCCCTATCGACCGACCTGGCATATCGTATCTTCACTGAAGCTACCTGAGTAGTGGTGTTTCTGCACTGTAAACAGGAACTGGCGCCCGAGGCAAAGTAAAAGAGAAACCGAAGCTCGGGCACTAACGTGACACTTCCTACCTGTGCAAATCGGGAAGTATCCGTCACACTGTAAAAAAGATTTTCTTTGTCGATTGTGGTGGGTTCTGGAGGTTTCCTTGATTTTACATTAAGATCCAAGGGTGTGCTAACCGGTTTTGAATCAGTCATCCCACAACGACATAGTATATCCGTAACATAACCTTTCTGATGTAAGGCTATGTTGTTTTCATCTTGTGAAAATTCAATTCTGAGACAATAACCTATGTCTCCGAGATCTTTTACTTCAAACTTCATAGAAAGTTTTCTTTTCAACTCTGCAATAATTTCATCATGTCGGGAAGCTATGAGTATATCGTCCACATAAATGGCTATTAAAGTTATATCTTCCCCTTGACCCATGTAGTATAGACAGATATCAGAATTAGTTAGTTTAGCTCCGCATTCTTGCAATGATTTATTTAATTTAATGTACCAGCTTCTTCCAGCTTGACGCAGACCATACAACAATTTCTTTAGCAGACATACCTTGCCTCAGGAGCGTAAAATTCCAAGCATGTTTGCAGCTTTCTTTCCAACATTATCGTCACTTTGTTTGGATATAGCATCTAAAATCTCAGGAAGTTGTTAGAGATATTCCATGTATATGGTCTCTTCCAATTCATCATTTAGATATACACAAGTGACATCAAATTGTTGTATTTTCATCCCAAACTAGGAGGCAATTGCTGCAACCAGTCTAATCGAACTGAGACGAGCAACAGGAGCAAAAGTTTGGTTGAAATGTATACCAGGCTGTTGACTAAAGCCTTGAGCTAACAGTCGAGCTTTTCTTCGTTCCAAGGTCCCATCGGCCTTGCATTTGTTTCTCAGTACAATTCGGCTCCCCATAACTTCTTGATTTGCAGGTCTGTTAACGAGCATCTTTTAGAATAACATTTTGTTCCACGCTACTCCGCCTTTGTCTACGCCGGCCCTGTAAGGATGACCTTGCGAGTCTGTTTTTAGGACGATTCAAACTAGGACCCTCTAATGCAACACAGTGCTCAAAATTCTAATACACTCTGAAACGCAAATTAGGTGTTACTAAAAGAAGGAAAAACATTGAAAATGTTTATTATATGTTTGTAGAACATAATATTTCTGGATAGAAGATGTGTAACGATAGCAAACAAATTAAATGAAATATATTATGTATGTACAGGGTCATTAGTTATATTTTAGTCACCCACCTAGAGGTTCTCCCTTTAATCTGAGGAAAAAAAGTTAAATACAAAAGTTAAGTACAAAATCAAGTGTAGTTTATTCTAGATTGTAAAGTCTTTATACAGGGTGTTTCGAAAACACGTGACATGTCAAAACTTGCATTTTTTTAAATGGAATACCCTATATATTATTAAGTTTTCCGATTCCACGCAAAATTCTTCGACTTTTTCATATAGTATACCCTATGTCTAAAGTTAATCGTTTTTTCATAAATAATGGTTAAAGATATACCTACCATAATTTTGTAATAATTGAATTGATCTGAGCAACGTGTGTTTACAATTCCAGTTAGCCATGAAAACAAAAAACCGATACCTTTCATATGCAATGTCAAACATTTTGGTTTTCCGATTCCGAATTAGTTTATTTGTCATTTCCTTTATCTTTATATTATCTTTAACTATCATTTATTAAAAAACGGTTAACTTTAGACATAGGGTATGGTATATGAGAAAGTCGTAGAATTTTGTGTGGAATTGGAAAATTTAATAATATACAGGGTATCCCATTTAAGAAAATGCAAATTTGGCATGTAACGCGTTTTCAAAACACACTGTATAAATATTTTACATTCTGGGATAAACTACACTTGATTTTCTACAAGTTTTGTATTTAACTTTTTCTCCTCAGATTAAAGAGGGAACCTCTAGGTGGGTGGCTAAAATATAACCAATGACCCTGTACGTAAAAGATAAAAAAAAAACAGCATCTACTTGCAAGTCAACTAGGATAGCACCATACTAATACTATCAAGTACTATCAACATCAAACAAAAAATATATTTTTCGAAACTATTCAGAATCTGAATCCGAAGCCAGTGATTCTTTTTCAAGCATATCTATAACTTCGGGATAGAATTCCTTTTTCTTTATGATAGGCAAAGCACTTGTGTATGTTATTACTGGATCTGAAGAAATCCATAGCCTGCTAAAAATATCCTGGAGATTAGCTTCCCTACTTATCTTTTGACTAAAGTTTTCCCGATAATTTTTAAAGTCTTTATATCGAGCCTCCTGGGCTTCTTCACTCGATTGTCCGATTGGTAGCAATGCATGCCGGATAATTTCGGAACCATGCATAAGTATCTTATGTACTGTAACTGTCATAGGATACCAAGGATATAAGCTGATATATAATTTTGCTGTCTCCAAACAGATTTCTAAATTTATGAGTTGAGTTTATAACCACTCGATATAGCTTGAAGAATTATATAAAATTTTCGTATTAATTCCTTGTCAACTCCAGTAATAGAGGCTGTTAGATCATAATTTTGAAAACATTTACGGGCAACATTGCCATCATTACTATTACCATAACCAGGTTTTGGTCTATCGACAATCAATGACATTTTGCTTCTGAATTCTGTCTGGATTCTACTTTTATTTTCATTGATAATATTTGTAGAATCTTTGCTTATGCGCCATTTCTTTAATGGTAACTTATGTGCTACATGAAGAATGCATTCGAACATTCTAATCCACGAATGTAGCACTGATATACCAAATAATAAGAATTCTTCTTTTATAGGCTTTTCCAGTATATTTTCCAAATTATTAAATTCATTGCTAGTTGCATTACATAAGTAACATTTAAGAGACGATTTTGTATCAGTTAGATTTACATATTTTTCCATCTACCATGGTAAAAACTAGTTTGTGCTCTACTATGTACTCTTTGGCATTAATAATTAAAGTTTGGCTTTAAGTTGTCTGTTTGTAAGTCAATCTTGTTTTTTCATCTTTCACCAGTTCATTAGTTCCTTTTTTGTATTGTAGTTTGATGGGCCTACAAAATCTCGGAGAAGGCGGACGTGGATTTTGCCAAATAATGTTCACGATCTGCTTCATTGTTTACTTTCCTAACTAATCGCAGTCGGACCAAAGATGATAAAAACATGTATTTGTCATCAGCCTCTTCTGAGACAAACTTTTGAATATATTGAGTATGGCTCGAACTTTCATCAAAGCCCCACTTTGACAATAAAACCAAGTTATTTGTAGAGTGACGGCTTTTAGTATGATCTAACAAGGGTTGCAAGGGAACTTTAGATTCTGTTATTATAATTCCATTTGGGTAGCATTGGAAAGACATCTCCAGTATAATTTCTTATTAGGTTATATTGTTTACGAGATAATTGAGCTTCTACAATCAGAGAGAGAGCTTCCACAACAGATATTTTAGGACGTGTTATCAATGACTGAGATTCACTGCATTTCTTTGCAAACTCTCTAGACTCACACACTCGTTTGACAATTTGAGCTTCCAATGCTTTTCCAGTAGCCGTCAATTTCATTTGAGTCGCATAACTCAATTCGTCTGCCGAATATGAAAACCATAAAAAACGAGGATTCAGTAAATGCATGAATTTTACTGGTCTGTAGTGTAAATATACGGTATGACAATAATAATATACCTCGGCCGTTTTCCTGCGTTTTGACTGTTCACTACTACTAGCAAAATCAACCACTGGTCGACCAACATTAGATATTCGATTTATTTTAAACAAGCAATTCCCGTCTTACCAACATGTTTCTGATTCCAGGAATCTCTCTTTATATCTAGAATACGCTAACCACTTCTTTGTAAACTGCTTTTTAAAGTTACGCAAAACCGTTTTCAGTTCAGAAAGATACTTTCTAGAACATGAGGTTTGGGCAATAACGTACTCCTCTAATTCACTAAATTTTCTATCTAGTTGTTTGTGTTTACTTTTAAACAATATATTACACATATCTCTCCTTTTAAGGTTAATTTCGGTAAACATATCCGCATGATCTGTAATATCAATGCAGCAGTTCAAGAGCATATTCCAGCCGCAGTAGGTTACTATGTCAAATGTTCATATGATTCCAGATTATCTTTTTATCGATCATATCGGGGTGAGGATTGTATGTCTTGGTTTGCTAGGGAACTTCAACAGTTTTCAGATGATGTTGAAACCGTTTTTATTTGCCCTTATGATATTGATATGACGTCACAACAAGAACTTGAGTTTCAGGCAGCTACACATTGTCATATTTGTGAGCAGCCCTTCGGTCCTGAGGATGTTAAAGTACGGGACCATTTTCATTTAAGTCCTGAAAATAATTATCCTGGTTCTGCTCATGAGGGTTGTAATATTAATTACAAGGATGAGGTGATTATACCGGTACTGTTTCACAACTTGAGCGGGTACGATGCTCATTTTATACTGGAAAATATTGCTAATGATATGACAGGACGCGTTAATATATTGCCTATCACTAAAGAAAAAAAATATCTTTCACAAAAAAATTAGATCAAAATTTAATAAAATTCCTGTTTATGGATTCATATTATTATTATTATTATTATTATTATTATTATTATTATATAGATTTATGGGCTCAGCCTTGGATACTTTAGCTTCATATTTGACTGAATTTCCAAATTTAAGGAACGAATTTTATTATTTAGATGATAAACAATTTAAACTGCTAACTAAAAAAGGTGTGTACCCCTATGATTTTATGACAATTTTGATAAATTTAATTTCGAAACTTTACCTGATATTAACGAATTTTACAATAAACTTAACGATACTGACATAGAAGAGGAAGATTATGAGCATGCGAAACTTGTGTGGGATAAATTCAAAATTTAGGGGAATATACTGATCTATATGTGAAAACGGATATTTTGCTTTTAGCCGATGTCTTTGAGCAATTCCAGAACAGTTGTCATCAAACTTACAGTTTAGATCCCGCGCACTATTACACTCTTCCTGAATATACTTGCGACTGCGTGCTATTGAAAACTCGACAAACCTTGGAGCTGTTGACTGATATCGACATGATAATGTTTGTCGAGCGAGGAATACGCGGCGGACAAAGTCAATGTTCAAAACGTAAATGTATTGCTAATAATAAATATATTCCAAATTTCGGCACTAGTAAACCTTCATATAGCTTATTTTGATGTTAACAATCAGTATGGTTGGGCTATCTCACAACACTTACCATACGGCGGGTTTGAGTGGGTAGATTAAAATATTGATGTCACTACTGTACCTGATGGTGCTCCGGAAGGCTATCTTCTCAAGGTAGACTTGGAGTATCCTCAGCATTCTACATAATTTACATAAAGATTTACCCTTCTGCCCTGAATATAGCGCTCCACCCAGTTCAAAAAATAAAAAACTTTTGGCTACCCTATACAATAAAGTAAAATATTGTTATAGAGCTTTGAAACAAGCACTAAAACACGGCCTTATATTGAGAAAAGTTCAAAGAGTTTTGAAATTTAAACAGTCTCCCTGGTTAAAATCATACATAGATTTGAATACTAAATTACGCTAGGCAGCTAAAAATAATTTCGAAAAAAATTTATTTAAATTAATGAACAATGTTGTATTCGGAAAAACCATGGAAAATATTAGAAAACATTCCAACGTTAATTTAATAATAAATGGCTTGGGCGTTATGGAGCTGAGGATTTGATTTCAAGACCAGAGTTTAAGGCAGCCACAATGTTCAATGAAAATTTGTTTGCTATTGAGAACTAAATAAGCCGGAATTTTTTTTTAACAAATCGATATATTTATTTATTTAATCCAGTAACTTTGTCGCCTGAATGTATGGGGTAGTATGCGTCAAATCCGGTAGTTCTGATTTTTTGCAGACTTGTTTATGATGTTGGCCTAATGAATAATCCAAGTTTGTGACCTCGAGCGCCGAACGCAACTTTGTCAAAAATCGAAAAAAACGCGAAAAAATCGTTTTTTTTTTTCAAATTTTGGCGATTATAACCCTAAAGGACTAGTTTTTGAAAAAACTTTCTTAGGGCGTTTTTAAAGTAGACTAAATTTGCTACAATATGATACTAGAACTGTCTCTGTAGACCCAATAGTTTCCGAGATTAAGCCTTTCAAAGCTTATCATTTATTTCGAACTTCGCAGTTTTTTGCAATTCTGTCGTTCTGAATGAATTTTGACCCTGATTATACTATCGAAGCCCTGTACTTTTATGATGGGATGTTAAAAAAGAAAATGAGAAGTGTGAATGATGATGTTTAAGCTAAGCTACGCATAATGACGTAAAAAAGATAAGTACAACAAAAGTTAATAAGTTTATTTGTTAGGAAATTGAGTAATATTCAAAATCAAAAAATTAAATTAATTTAGCCCTCTTGGAAGGTCCCGGTTGAGGTTCGTCCGTGTCTGGATCGACGTATTGGGATGGCATATCTCCATCAGAGGATGGTGATGAATCGTCGACGTCTTGTGCCCACAAATCATCCTCCATTTCGACATTGGACAGACCGTCGCCTTCTGGGATATCTACTACTGCAACATCAGGTATATTGTCACAAGAGGCCCCGCTGCAGTGCTTACAGACTGATGAGCATTTTAATTCTGCCTTCCTGCAGCTGCACGCGTTTCCACAACCCTGAACCCTCTCTCCTGGGAGTCACACTGAACCCTCTCTCCGGGGGGTGGATATAGACGCCACAAGGCCTCAACCCCAAAATGATGACCAGAGATGCAGCCCCACAAGACCTCTTGCGGATGATTTCTTGCGGCTGCACGAAGGGTTGTGGGAATGCGTGCAGCTGCAGGAAGGCAGGTAAAATGCTCATCAGTCTGCAGGCACTGCAGCGGGGCCTCTTGTGACAATATACCTGACGTTGCAGTAGTAGATATCCCAGAAGGCGACGATCTGTCCGATGTCGAAATGGAGGATGACTTGTGGGCACAAGACGTCGACGATTCATCACCATCCCTGATGGGAATATGCCATCCCAATACGTCGATCCAGATACGGACGAACCTCAACTGGGACCTTCCAAGAGGGCTAAATTAATTTAATTTTTATCCTACACTGTCAGAAAATCATATTTTCGTGAGCCTTTAGCGGCACGAAAGTAGGCATTTTCACTGCTAGGCGCGAAATTTTTTTAACTTTTCTGCCAATAGGTGGCGCCTCCATTATCTGTCATCGTAGCGTCATTTAATTTCGCATTATAAAGTAATTTTAAGTGAACACATAATTATTGTTACCATTAATTATTAAACAATGGACGAGACAAGTATCCCGGAGACATTTCAAGCTTCTGAAAGTGATGAAAGCATGGAAGAAACTGTATGGAAACTTCACTTGTCAGAGAACCTCCAGAAGTGACATATCATCAAGAATATCATGATTTAATTTCAACAACCGTTTTCGAACAAGCCTGGTTATTGAGTTTATGTGAATAAGGTATTGCCTTTGCTGATTGCACTATTCATAATCCTGTATTTAATATCAATATTTCCAAGAAGTAATTTTTTTTGTAAATTATTTATTGTTATAAAAAACTTTTGAGGTTTATGATTTTTTTCTTGTGTAGGATAAAAAAATGTTGTATGCACCACGGCGGGAAAGTGGTTTTGCGGGCTTCCAGCCCTTCATCAGAGACGAAACCGAGCCTGGCCACTTCTGGAAGCCCGGAAAACCACTTTCCCGCCGTGGTGCACACAACATTTTTTATCCTACACAAGAAAAAAATCATAAACTTCAAAAGTTTTTTATAACATTTCTTCTGTCAGCCCGGAAAACGTTCACTTACCCGCCTAGGTACACAAAGTACTATTTTTGATTTTGAATATTATACTCAATTTCCTAACAAATAAACTTATTAACTTTTGTTGTACTTATCTTTTTTACTTCATTATGCGTAGCTTAGCTTAAACATCATCGTTCACACTTCTTTTTTCTCTTTTAACATCCCATCATAAAAGTACAGGGCTTCGATAGTATAATCAGGGTCAAAATTCATTCAGAACGACAGAATTGCAAAAAATTGCGAAGTTCGAAATAAATGATAAGCTTCGAAAGGCTTAATCTCGGAAACTATTGGGTCTACAGAGACAGTTCTAGTATCATATTGTAGCAAATTTAGTCTACTTTAAAAACGTCCTAAGAAAGTTTTTTCAAAAACTAGTCCTTTAGGGTTATAATCGCCAAAATTTGAAAAAAAAAAACGATTTTTTCGCGGTTTTTTTCGATTTTTGACAAAGTTGCGTTCGGCGCTCGATCGCAACTTTGGGCCGATTTGGAACGATTCATTAGGCCAACATCATAAACAAGTCTGCAAAAAATCAGAACTACCGGATTTGACGCATGCTGTGATGTATAAAGTTACTGGACTAATTTATTATTACTACTATCCGACAGTAAATACCAAAGTTGGATAGAAAAAGAACACATAACATATAACATTACATATAACATATAGTAAGTATAGAATTTTTCTAACATTAACATATATATAGTTAGTATATCACATAGCAAGTAATTAACAGGAAATAGCTTTTATAACCTGAAATAGAAATGGGAGAAAATCGCTGTCGCGATTTTCGTTTCCATTTCTAGCCCTACCGGGGGTTCAGGCCACAGGCCTGGGGTCACCCTTCGGGTGACAAAAACATCTGGAATAATATTATTTTAAAGAAAATTCATATTAAAGAAATTTTGTATCTGGAATGATGATGTAATGATACTAAACGATTTTTTTTTAATATTTTGATGAATTGTAAGGGTTTAAGGGTGCTCTATTGTTGATGGTAAAACATCATAATTTTTTAAGTACTGAAAGTAGAATTTATTTTTAAGTAAACATTATTATCAATTTTATCAATGGGACCAAAAATATTGTAGATATTTACTTTTGTAAGCTAAAATGATGAATTTAACAGACTGCCTTAATGAACGAATTAATTCCAAACTTTACGTGCAGAAAGAATAAAAGCTATGGATAATGAAACAAAATAACTAAATACTAATACTAATAAATAATTGGAATTAAAAAGTAAAAAAAAAAAGTTTGCCTCGACTGTGACTCGAACTCGCGAAATCAGCATTATCAAGTTTGGTTGTGTGAAGTTATCCACACATTTCTGTCCACGGATTCTGATAATCGTATCGGAAGTGAGGGTATAAACGCGGTCAGTCGTGTAAATGTGAGGCTTCGCATCAATGTAGGCCTTTCACTGGCTGCAGAATGCTACTCCAACATAATCTTTTAAATAAGCTGCAAACACAATATTTATTATTAATGAGCACAATTTGGCATTTCGGCATTTTCTACAGTATGATAACCATAAATGATAAAAAACCCATACATGTAGGCTTCATAACCGCATGTAGTATTTGCTTTGCCTGCCCGTCTGTCTATGATATAAATCATTAAATTTGATTTTTGTGCGTGGATGGCTGCAAATAAATATTTTTTAGCCACGTAGCCCTTTCAGATGCATTCACCAAACTTGGTGGGTATATACCCATACATGTAGGCTTCATAACCGCATGTACTATTTGCTTTGCCTGCCCGTCTGTCTAGGATATAAATCATTAAATTTGATTTTTCTGCGTGGATGGCTGCAAATCAATATGCCCTAGCCACGTGGCCCTTTCAGATGCATTCACCAAACTTGGTGGGTATATACCCATATATGTAGGCTTCATAACCGCATTACTATTTGCTTTGCCTGCCCGTCTGTCTATATTATAAATCATTAAATTTGATATTTCTGCGTGGATGGCTGCAAATCAATATGCCCTAGCTACGTGGCCCTTTCAGATGCATTCACCAAACTTGGTGGGTATATACCCATACATGTAGCCTTCATAACCGCATGTACTATTTGCTTTGCCTGCCCGTCTGTCTATGATATAAATCATTAAATTTGATGTTTCTGCGTGGATGCCTGCAAATAAATATTTTTTTAGCCACGTAGCCCTTTCAGATGCATTCACCAAACTTGGTGGGTATATACCCATACATGTAGGCTTCATAACCGCATGTACTATTTGCTTTGCCTGCCCGTCTGTCTATGATATAAATCATTAAATTTGATTTTTCTGCGTGGATGGCTGCAAATCAATATGCCCTAGCCACGTGGCCCTTTCAGATGCATTCACCAAACTTGGTAGGTATATACCCATACATGTAGCCTTCATAACCGCATGTACTATTTGCTTTGCCTGCCCGTCTGTCTATGATATAAATCATTAAATTTGATGTTTCTGCGTGGATGGCTGCAAATAAATATTTTTTAGCCACGTAGCCCTTTCAGATGCATTCACCAAACTTGGTGGGTATATACCCATACATGTAGCCTTCATAACCTTATGTACTATTTGCTTTGCCTGCCCGTCTGTCTATGATATAAATCATTAAATTTGATGTTTCTGCGTGGATGCCTGCAAATAAATATTTTTTAGCCACGTAGCCCTTTCAGATGCATTCACTAAACTTGGTGGGTATATACCCATACATGTAGGCTTCATAACCGCATGTACTATTTGCTTTGCCTGCCCGTCTGTCTATGATATAAATCATTAAATTTGATTTTTCTGCGTGGATGGCTGCAAATAAATATTACATGCAAATTACAGGCAAAACAAATAGTACATGCGGTTATGAAGGCTACATGTATGGGTATATACCCACCAAGTTTGGTGAATGCATCTGAAAGGGCCACGTAGCTAGGGCATATTGATTTGCAGCCATCCACGCAGAAAAAGTAAAGTTAAAGTTAAAGTTTATTAAGTGTAAGTTTACATAACAATACATAATAAAAAAATTACAGAAACAATATAAGTTTTAGATAATACATAGTACAACTACAGTAACAAGCCTGTTTACAACACTTAAATGGTGAGAGTTCATCTTGACAGACGATTTTCAACCTCACCATGGCAACTTAAAGTTATTCAAAGAAGATACTGTCCCCTATTCTCCCGCACTCCAATCACCCACTGCATCACACAAGAAAACATCACAAGTAGCAAATAAAAGATGTATGATTCTTGACAGACTAGACTTCACAGCAGTGTATGTAATGATTCACGTTTAACACAACTTTTAAATTGAGGGATTGTCATAGCAAGACAATAATCGGGCAATGCATTTACTACCTTACAAGCCATATATGAGAAGCTTGACTGAAAAAATGTTGTTGAATGTGATGGGATGTCTAAACCCGTTCTATGCCTTGTCAGACGATCATGCACCTCGTACCTATATCTAAAACTACTATACAAATATTCAGGACATTTGTCCTTGAGAATTTTAAATACAAAACTCATTAAATGAATCTTTTGCCTTTCATCCATCCTTAGCCAGTTTACTTCCCTTATGTAATGACTTGTGGGCTCTCTTCTTGGCAATTGCAAACAATATCTTATTCCGGCATTCTGTACTCTTTGAATTCTTTTTTTAGCCCTTCCAGTAAGACATGGTTGGTATACACAATCACCATAGTTAAATAATGACAACATCAGGGTGTCAACAAATAAAAGTTTTACATTCTTAGATAGAATATTTTTATATTGATAGAGGGATTTAAGTCTTATAAAAGCTGACTTAATTTTGCTTTGTATATGAAGCTCAAAACTTAAGTTTTCATCCATAATTAAACCAAGATTTTTTACACTTGTACTATATTCCAAGGTTTCACCCCTAATTTTAATCTTGTGATTCTGTTTGGTGTTATTCAAAAAATTTTTTGAGCCAAAGGCAATTAATTGTGATTTTGCTGGATTCACTTGAAGGCCAATATCTGTTATGTAAGTCACCAGATCATTAACTTCTTTATTTAAAATTTCAACAGCCACCTCGGTTTCATCGTATGGAAAACTCAGCAAGAGTTGAAAATCATCTGCATACATATATAATTTACAATGTTGAAGTATATCAGGAGCATCCGAGGTAAAAACATTAAATAACAATGGCCCTAATATAGACCCTTGAGGTACTCCACACTCGACAGTGTAAGGTTCTGCGAATAAATTGACATTTTGTTTTTGAATCCTGGTTATAACATTCCTTTTATTCAAATAATTGGAGAACCACATTAGACTGTTTCCTCTAACACCAAAAGACTGCAATTTTGCTAATAGTAATTCAAAATTCACAGAATCAAATGCCTTTGACATGTCCATTAGAATCAAAATAGACGCCCTTTTTTTGTCTTTAGCGGAAATTATATCATCCACAATACCAGACAGAATTGTAGTGGTACTAAAACCTTTGCGAAATCCAGATTGGTGAGGTGGGAATAACTTGTGTAGAGTTAAATGTTCGTATAATTGATTGTGCACAATTCGCTCCAGAATTTTTGCTCCAACTGGTAAAATCGTTATTGGACGTAAATCCTTAGCTTCTTTAACGTTATCCGTTTTTGGAATAGGTTGTATTATTCCAGTTTTCCATTCGCTCGGAATTCTACCTAATTCAAGTGATACATTTATTATGTGTGTTAAGGGTAACACACAATACGGCAGAAGCAACTGTAGCATATGTATTGTTATACCATCCCAACCAACTGATCTGGACTTGATTTTGTTGAGCACCATTTTCACCAATTCTGGTTCAACTAGCTGAAAATTAAAATTTGGTATATCTATTTTTTCAGTATAATGGTCTATTATATTCATATTAATTTGAGGTTTAGTTATAGAGGTTTTGAAATAATTGCTAATCATTTGAGGATCACTGAGATCATGTGGCAATTCTATATTAGAAACGTTCGTTCTCATTCCAAGTCTATTCGCTTCAATCCATATGTTAGTAGTGTTGTTAAGGTGTCTATTAAATTTATAGCTATAATATGCAACCTTCTCCCTATCTATTGCTTTTTTTACCTCTTTCCTGATTTGTTTGTAAAAGATTCGTGTTTCATTTGTTGGATTTTGATTGCATCTTTTTCTAGCCTTTTCTCTTTGTTTCATTAAGCATTTAATATTAAAGGTTATCCATGGCAAGTTTTTTGTTTTTTTTAATTTATTTGTAACTAGTGGAGCATGTACATCAAATACTCCTATGACCTTATTATTGAATAAGTTTAACTTATTATCAATATCCTCATTCATATACATATCACTCCAATCAATCTCTGCAGCATCTATTTGAAACATTTCCATATCCATGTTTCTATAGTCTCGATATGTTTTTATTACTTCCTGTGCTGGGTCTCTTTTTAGGTTTATTGTGCAATACACCAAGTTATGATCACATTTTATGTCCGACATATCAATATTTTTTGTTTCCGTGATGAACGTGGTCAAATCCGTAATCACCGGATCTACAAGTGTGCTAGATATTTCAGTTACTCTAGTAGGTTCCGTAATTAACTGGTCTAAACTAAACATTTGCAAAATGTTTATGAACTGTTGTGTCTTAGCTGTATTTCTCAACATGTCTCTGTTAAAATCTCCTGTACATATACAATGATCAACACATGGTATAATTTCACTAAACATTTCCTCAATTATTTCCATTCTGTGTACTGGCAGCTCATGGGGTATATAAATCGAACCAAATGCTATTTTCTTCTTTTTCATATCAATTTCTATCCAAATTTGTTCTATTTCTTGTCCTTCTTCGTTTATTTTCTCAATTAAATTGGTTCTCAAGTAGTTTTTGGAATAAATGGCCACACCTCCTCCACGTTCTGTTCTATCCTGCCTATATAGTCTATATCCTGGAATGCTTATATCATCATTTTTTATATCCGAATTTAACCACGTCTCACTTATTCCAATAATATCAAAATTGTAGTGCAGTACATATTCTCTCAAATCAAAAAATTTTGTTAAGAGTGACCTAGCGTTAATGTGAGCTACTGTCATATTTGCAAAACTATTATTTATAAAAAATCAGTTTTACCCTTTTTAATCTAGAAATGTTTTAAGTTAGCTGGGCATTCCTTACTCCATGCATGATGATGGATGTCAATATTTTTCATATGCAGTTTTTTTGTTGCATACTTACAGTTACTACATATGCACTCATTATCTGCTATTTTACAATTAAAAGTAAGATGAGCTTCTCCACACTTTGCACAAACTGAGGACCTATTGCAGTTTTTGGCAACATGATTGAAACCACAACAATTGAAGCACACAGGGATATCTACAGCATCATATACAGAGCACCTGTCCCATCCAATATTTATCCTTCCAATTTTTAACATGTTTTCATAACTTTCTCCATCCATTTCTACGTACACAATATGACTTCTTTTATTTTTTTACTCTGGGCAACATGTAGAACTTTAATACTAGAATCTTGTTTCTTCAAAACATCTTCATTTTGCAAACATATCAATTTTCTAATTTCTTCAGGGTCATTTGTTTCCGTTACACCAACAATTTTTACTTTTGGAAGATGCTTTTTAGGTTCAGTAATATCATACTTTTCTCCCATTTTATTATTCACTTCTGCCTTTAGCGTTTCCATAGCCAATTTATCTTTGCATTCAATTATTACTCCTCCATCACGAGAATTTTTCATGCATGATACTGCAATTTTTGTTGGATCAAGCAAATTTTTTACTTCTTTCCTAGTCTCGTCATGTTTCTGAATACTACTTTTAGGCTTAATTACCACCACTGGTTCTGTCTTCCTTTTTTTCGCTTTATCAGAATATGTTTCAACTATGTCTTCTTGTGATTTGATTACTTTACTTATACCACACTTTAGTTCATCGTTCTTATTATTTATCGCCACCAACAGTGTTTCGATCATTTTCCCTTGTTTCTCAATCAATGTTTTCTGTTCCTCAATAGTTTCTTTCTGCCTTCTGAATTCAATCTGAATATCATTTAATTTGCTGACTATGTCTTCAAGTACTTTGTTGGTTGCAGTTTCATTTGTTAGATTTTTGCCCATTTTATTCCTACAATTTTCACATAAAAATATTATAGTACGCTTCTTTAAAGCAACTGCTCTATATTCTGAAGTACTGAGGCTCGTACATTTTTGGCACTGTATTATTTTGCAATGATCGCAAGCTAATGCATCCATGTCTTTTTCTTTACATGTGCTACAAGTAGGCATTTCCACAGGTGAAAAACAATTTATAAGACAATTTGAAAGTTCAGAAATTTTAAGTCCAGTCCTGTCCAATTATTAAATTCAATATCACACTTATTTCCAACTGTTCCAATTTCAATACAAAAAGATAGTTACTAGTTACAAAAAGATAGTTACTAGTTTTTACCCTTTTACTAGATAAGGCAGATAGTTTTTATGCACAGGATACTAATAGAAATTTGTCTCCCCTCAATTCAAATTACACAGTTTTAATGCACTTGTTCTAAGACAGTCAAATTGCTTTTTATCAAAATCAATATGCATGAAACAGATCAACTGATAAATCACGAGCGAAAACTTAAAAAACACTTTTTCCACATCATAACTTCAAATAACTCGGGAGCTCAGGGCAATCACGTTATTGCTTACTTACTTATCTGATCTGATCTGATCTAAAAATCAAATTTAATGATTTATATCATAGACAGACGGGCAGGCAAAGCAAATAGTACATGCGGTTATGAAGCCTACATGTATGGGTATATACCCACCAAGTTTGGTAAATGCATCTGAAAGGGCTACGTGGCTAAAAAATATTTATTTGCAGGCATCCACGCAGAAACATCAAATTTAATAATTTATATCATAGACAGACGGGCAGGCAAAGCAAATAGTACATGCGGTTATAAAGCCTACATGTATGGGTATATACCCACCAAGTTTAGTGTATGCATCTGAAAGGGCCACGTGGCTAGGGCATATTGATTTGCAGCCATCCACGCAGAAAAATCAAACTTAATGATTTATATCATAGACGGACGGGCAGGCAAAGCAAATACTACATGCGGTTATGAAGGCTACATGTATGGGTATATACCCACCAAGTTTGGTGAATGCATCTGAAAGGGCCACGTGGCTAGGGCATATTGATTTGCAGCCATCCACGCAGAAAAATCAAATTTAAAGATTTATATCATAGACAGACGGGCAGGCAAAGCAAATAGTACATGCGGTTATGAAGCCTACATGTATCGGTATATACCCACCAAGTTTGGTGAATGCATCTGAAAGGGCTACGTGGCTAAAAAATATTTATTTGCAGGCATCCACGCAGAAACATCAAATTTAATGATTTATATCATAGACAGACGGGCAGGCAAAGCAAATAGTACATGCGGTTATGAAGCTTATATGTATGGGTATATACCCACCACGTTTGGTGAATGCATCTGAAAGGGCCACGTGGCTAGGGCATATTGATTTGCAGCCATCCACGCAGAAATATCAAATTTAATGATTTATAATATAGACAGACGGGCAGGCAAAGCAAATAGTACATGCGGTTATGAAGCCTACATATATGGGTATATACCCACCAAGTTTGGTGAATGCATCTGAAAGGGCTACGTGGAAAAAAAATATTTATTTGCAGCCATCCACGCAGAAAAATCAAATTTAATGATTTATATCATAGACAGACGGGCAGGCAAAGCAAATAGTACATGCGGTTATGAAGCCTACATGTGGGTATATACCCACCAAGTTTGGTGAATGCATCTGAAAGGGCTACGTGGCTAAAAAATATTTATTTGCAGCCATCCACGCAGAAAAATCAAATTTAATGATTTATATCATAGACAGACGGGCAGGCAAAGCAAATACTACATGCGGTTATGAAGCCTACATGTATGGGTTTTTTATCATTTATGGTTATCATACTGTAGAAAATGCCGAAATGCCAAATTGTGCTCATTAATAATAAATATTGTGTTTGCAGCTTATTTAAAAGATTATGTTGGAGTAGCATTCTGCAGCCAGTGAAAGGCCTACATTGATGCGAAGCCTCACATTTACGCGACTGACCGCGTTTATACCCTCACTTCCGATACGATTATCAGAATCCGTGGACAGAAATGTGTGGATAACTTCACACAACCATCAAGTTTTGAATCGTATACGACTTTCCCGTTGCGCTACCAAGCCTGTTTTCAAATGTTTACCTTGAGACGTTTAAGTATGTAAGCTGTACGTGTCAACCTGAAAAAACTATTTTTACCGATTTTCTAATTGGAAAAGCATTTCGCTTCAATATTTTGGTAATCAGAAGTGTTTCGCAGTCAGTACTATTGATTCCGTTAGCAATATTTCTCGTAGTAAAATAACCTATCTGAAGTTTAATTAATTTGACAGTTTTCGTGGGAGGTGCTTGTCTCGTTAGTGTAATCTCAGATCGGCATATAAAATGAGAAAGAAGTTGAGACGGATGCAACTCGAAATTTTCGAAGACGAAATAGACGTAGAAGGAGTCGACGTACGGTTTCGAAAAAAAATCTCAAAGGATTAGAGAAAGGACGGAACTTTCGCGTGAAGCGATTCTCGAAGCCCCAAAATTAGAAAAAGAGTCTAGGGAGTCCCGCGAAAAGTCGGGATTTTGGCGGGCGTGACGGGACCATTAGGCGCGAGGACAAACGCCGGTGCTAGCCGTATCTCTCTCGCCGAACGGCGGTCGACGAAAATTTTGCAGAGGTTTTTTGAAAAGGCGTTTAAATTGGGAAAACGCGTAGGAAACGGGACGAAAATATCCCTACGCATTGGAGAAAGGCCGGGGCCGTCCTCCGGTGGTCCGCGGAGATCGTTCCGAGATCGCCCCACGGAGGAGATAGCTTTGAAACTTTGCGGATTCGGCGACGGAATTTAGAGGGAGACAGAATCGACGCGTTTTAATACATATATATGGATATAAAAAAAATACAATGTATAAAACTTATAAACAAAACAGTAGTGAAAACAAAAGCAAAACATCCTTAAGTATAAATACGAGTAGTATTGTGTCTAGATAGGTGATAGCATTGAGATAGTATGAATCAATCTACACATTGAGAAATGCTCTTTTAATGCTAGTAATACTAGTGTCAAATATATCGATACTATCATCAATTGTTAAATAATTGCGACACATAGTATTAACTGGAGAAGAATATAGTAGGTGCGTACGAGGCATAGGTTGGGTAAAGGTTTGACGGCATCTCGAATTAATTCGAGGTACATGAATGTTAAACCTGCTTAATACATTGGAACAGTCAATAGTAGAGTTAAAGATTTTAAACAAAAAAATTACTGAGTTAGCTTGTCTACGCGCATGTAATGATGGTATTTTAAATTCTTATAGGAGCAGCTCGTTCGGATATCCGATAGGTGTAATAGTAATCATGCTTTCTAAAAAACAAATAGTTTAAAAATTTCCTTTGTACCCCTTCCAGCAAGTCAATATAAACATTATAAGTTGGGAACCAAATAAGTGAAGCGTATTCTAAGTGAGTACGGACAAATGTGTAATAAAGTGTTATAATTACATTTAAGGAACGGAACTCCTTCGAATTGCGTATAACGAAACCCAAATTTTTATAAGCTTTAGCAATAACTGCATATATATGTTCTCTAAAACTTAAATGTGGATCAAATGTAACACCTAAATCTCTGAAAACACTAGGGCGCTGAAGACGGGACTGTACCAAACTATAAGGATGGAGAATCGAGTTATGTTTCCTGGAAAAAGACATGACATTACATTTATCAATGTTATGTTTCAAATTGTTTAAGGAACACCACGTGTTGATTTTATTCAGATTGAGTTGAAGAGTACGGCAATCTTCCATGCATGAGATCGAACAAGAAATCTTCAAGTCGTCTGCATATAATAAGTATTTAACGTTTAGATCATGAGTGATACCATTAATATAGATATTAAAGTGCAGTGGCCCGAGAATTGAGCCTTGGGGGACCTCTGATGTCGCGCGAATAGATTTAGATTTGAAACCTTTGTGCTGTACAAACTGAACTCTTGCTTCTAAATAAGACCCAAACAAATTTATTAAAGAATCGGAAAAACCTATTAAGTTAAGTTTAGATATCAAGATCTTATGATCCAAGGTGTCGAAGGCCTTTGAGAAGTCGGTGAAGACAACATCAACCTGACCGTGGTTATCAAGTGTTTCCGAAATATATTGCGTAGCACACAGAAGATTCGTCGACGTGGATCGACCTCCCATAAAACCGTGCTGATAGGGGCTAATACTATTTTTTTAAGTGCGGAAATAAAGTAGCCTGCACTGATATTTCAAATACTTTGGCGAAATTGGAAATGATTGCTATTGGTCTATAATTTGTAACATCAAGCTTACGTCCCTTTTAAAGACTGGGCATAGGCGGGAACTCTTCCAAGTTTCAGGAAATGTTGAATATTTCATTATCAGGTTAAAAATATACTTGAGGGGAATCACAAATGATATGGCACAATCTCTTACCAGAAACACTGGAATATTGTCAGGACCTGTAGTCATTTTCGGTTTAATTGGTAATCGGTAGACAGATAATCTGTCTGTCAATTAGACAATAATTGTCAGACAGGTAGTAGCAAAGACCCATAGAGGGCACAGTGTATTTCACTGTATCTCGCCACTACAAACATTCACATATGCCCCTTAGGCAATCATGTCGCCAGATCATTCATAGATTCCGATACCTATGGCAATCTGATGAGATCATAACAAGATCGAAACCGGTCATTGTCTGGTATTTGGTCTTGATGAAGGATGTGGCGACACCCATGGAGATGTTGATGTAATGCAACGCCAGTCGGGGCATATTGCCCGTGGAGTAGTTGTTTTCGGCATCTCCTACCAATAATTATTTAGTGTGTTTCCGTGAAGTTCCGCAATATCGGGGATAACCGAATTACCTTTCTTGCCATTAACAAATGACCAAAATGCCTTGGGATCAGAGTGGATACGTGATTCCGTTTGGTTAAGAAAGGACGCAAAAGAAAGATGAATATCAACTTTAACGCTAGCTCGTAATTCTTTAAATTTGCTCTGAGCCATCTGACATCCAGTTCTATTAAAAATACGCCATTGTCTATATTTATCACGCAGTTTCCTCTTAATGTCTTTGGTGAAGGGGGATATTTACTAATGTACGGCGCAGTCTTAGGAACGCAGCTATCGATAACCAAATAGAGATTGTCATATAAGATCTGACAAGCTCGCTCTACATCTTCAGTAATATAACGCTGTGACCAGTCAATATTACCTATGTGCTCATATAGTATCCTCAAATCCACCCTGCGAAAATTATAACTGTAGTCGTCGGAGTTTACAGATCTATTGAAGTTTTTTATTTTAAAATCTACATAGATACATAACGGGGGATGATGAGGGCCAACTGGTAATAGAGGTAAATCACATTTAGTAACTGAACAATATCTACTGGAAAGTACCAGGTCTTAACAGGCGGCCATTACCATTTAATATGCCGTTAAACTGAGTTAAACAATGAAAGTTACAAAAAAGAAATTAATCTGGTTGAATTATGAAGAGATGAATCTGTGTTATGGTATTCAGGTATGTTAAAATCACCCAAAATCAATATATCAGGACCAAAAATATTTTCAAAAGAACCGAAGCTCTCGAAAAACCAATCATATTTTTCCAGAGTTCGATTAGGAGGGATATAAACAACAAATATATTAATGGATTGATTATGTGATGTGACTGTCACCCCAATAATATCAATGCATTCAATGTGGTGAAAATAATCATAAAAGGAGGCTGAATCAATTTCGGTAGTACGCAGCCATGAATTAATTGCAAGCAAAACACCGCCACCCCTATTTCGGTAACTATTCGGTCTATCTTTCCTAAATACATTGTAGTTGTGATCAAATAGTTCACTGCTATGGACATTAGAATTCAGCCAGGTTTCCATGATAGCTATAAGATTATAACCCGAGTGAAGGCCAACAGTTTGGTTAAAAAGCGTATTTGTTTTCGTGTTAAGACCGCGTATATTTTGATAGTAAATAGTCATATCGCCTAATGTAGAATATCGACAATTATTTGAAGAAATAGTACTTTCGGTGGGAATGGGATCAGAGGCGTTACTCACTAAGGGTAACTGCTACCTGCCACCAAACAAATCCCGCTTGAGTAGATTCAATTTATCCTTATAGATAGGACAGGTCCTGTCCCATGCCGAATGATTAACGTCCGCATCAGGCCTGGTCTTGTTAGCATTTATGCAGTTAATGCAACGTTTTTCGTTAACGCAATTCTTCGGTTCATGTTCCCCAGAACAAATAGGACAGACCAGCTTATTACTACATTTATCAGAAACATGGTTAAATCCGCAGCACCTATAACACCTACGCACCTCGAGAGCATCGTACGCAGTACAAAAGCCATAGCCAACTACAACTCGACCCAGATCCATAGCTACGTGATAGGAATATCCATCAACTTGCAAAACGGCTTGGAAAGTATTAGGGATTTCTTCAGCGACTTGATGCTGATTACTTTATTGCTCTCATCATTGGAAAAAACGTTTCGGTTTTGTTTCACGAGCAGTTGAATTAATGACGACTCATCCAGTTTCTCAGTGATACCAACCAGTTTTATTCTGGGATGTAGTTTACCAGCTTCCTTAATTTCATACTTATTTGACATTTTTTTCAGAGGCTAATTTCTTAAATTTCAATGACTGTTCTTGATTCTGACAACTTATAATTAGACCACCATTACTGACATTTTTTATTTTCGACACTTGCAAATCTTCCTGAATTGGGTTAATAGATTGAAACAGCTCTGATTTTGTAATTCGATTATGTTGTTCACTGTTTTTGGGTAGCAATATAATTGAACTCTTCTTCGCCATGTCACTATATGATAGCTTACTATTGGAGGAAATAGCTCAGGAATCATTCAAAATAGATCTCAGCTCTGCAATTTTTGGGGCAATAACTTCTTCGACATTATTTACTTTACTTTACAACACTTTAGACAATTCATTTTCAAGAAATTGTGATAAGTCAGTTTTTAATGTATTGAACATGGCGTTGAACTCTGAGAATTTATCCTGTAGCTTATAATAATAATAATAATAATATGTCTTTATTTACATTAAACACATTATTACAAAATAATAAATTAACATGGGTGGCGGAATCCAACATGGTTGCTCAGTACAACCACCCCATTTTAAGATACATTTAAAACAATAATTTAACAAAGAATTAATATCTTAATAAAAAATGTATGTAATTGCGGCAGAAATAATTAAGTACATACAAACAAACAATAACTACAAACTCTCACACATTGTCACGTCTCATCATTATAAAGTTTTTCACCCTTCTCTGAAATATAGCGTAACTTGGAGATAACTTGATGTCGACTGGTATTGAATAAAAAATATTAGCAGCATTATAGCTAAAACCACGCTGGAACATGGCTAAATTATGCCTGGGCACATTTAGAAGATCACAATGTCTAGTAGCGCGGTCATGAATATCAGAATGTTTTATAAGTTTTTCATGCAAGTATTGAGGCATTTTGAGGTTAAGAATTTTATACACAAGACCAGCCATGTGAATTTCAAACCGTTCTTGAACACTATACCACCCAGAACTCCTACCCAGATAGCACAAATCATTTATGGAATAATCTGTAAATCTTCTAAAATGATTATTCATTGTCAATATTCCAGTAATATGCTTATAATAAATATACACCTTATATAATATTCTTAAAATATTCATTTTAGAATATTATGAATATAATATTCCAGTAATATTTATTATAGAGTTAATATATTATATTCTTTAAAGAATATTCTTGTAATATTAGTTATAGAATATTATGAATCTAATATTCCAGTAATAATTATTATAGAGTTAATATATTGTATTCTTTAAAGAATATTCTTGTAATATTATTTATAGAATATTATGAATCTAATATTCCAGTAATATTTACTATAGAGTTAATATATTGCGTTCTTTTATAAAATATTCTCGTAATATTCGTTATAAAATATTATGAGAAAAATATTCGAGTAATATCTATTAAAGCTGGCACTAGTAATATGCACAAAAATTATGCATTTAATATTCTCACAAAATATTTTTTTGTGAAATTGCACCAAGACTTGCGGTTGTGTTATAAAACATTCTGAAAATAATATTCGAGTAATGTCTATTACAGCTAACCAGCAATATATACAGAAGAAATATGCGTTTAATATTTCTAGGAGAATATATTATGCGTTTGATTTTTGTAATATTTTTTGTAAAATATTATGAAACGATAATATTATGATAATATGTGTACTGAGATATATTGCCACCTACGAAAAGCACTGTCGTTTGCGACTCTACCACTGGACAGTGGTGCTGCCCCCAGTGTCATCATGCTACTCACCACCTCAATCACGACCCAGACAAAAAATTGTTGTCTGGTTAAATGGAGGTTTCGGCGAAGTTTTTCTTTTTGAATATCTTCCACCTCCAGAAACACACTTGTTTTCAAGTGGTGCAGCCTAGCCGGTCCTTTATAGTTTGCGATTCTGCCGCTGGGTGTAGACACTTATGTCCTACCAGCAGAATGCTGACGGACTTCTCTAAGTGTTTTTGCTGCCTGTATGTCATTGTGCTTATCTCGTACTGACGAAGCCTAATGGGCATGTCAGGTTGAGGTGGCAATACACCTCAAGCGCCACGACCCAGGCAAAAAATTGTTGTCCGGTGAAATGGAGGTTTCAGCGAAGTTTTTCTTTATATCTTCCGCCTAAAAAAATATTCCAGGATTAAATACGTCCCCTAACCAAAAATGAATCTAAGAATAATCTATATAATATAATTTATTTATAATCTATAATTATCTATATAATATATTTATAGATTATTCTTTGTGTCATGTTTGGTGATCCCGGAATATTTGTTGCCTTATTCTGGGACTATTCTGCGATTATTATTTGAATATTTTATAATTATTCTTGTATTATCTTGTGGATTATTCTTGGAATAAGTTTAGGAATATTCTCTAGATATAGAAAAGTGTGTACTTTTCGATATTCTACAAATATTCCCAAAATTTATCTATATAATATTCCAATCTCCCTTCAGAATAATTTAGGTATATTCTAGGAATAGGTTTGTGTTATCGGGCATCGAGACTAACCACCAGATACTGATCAGTTTCGCACTTATTATGATCTCGTCAGAGTGCCATAAGTAGTGGAATCCATGAATGATGTTGCGACATGATTTCGTAAGGGACATCGTGAATGTTAGTAGTGGTGAGAAATACACCGTAGTGCCCCTCTGCCTAGTGCCTCTTTGGGTCTTTATAATGTACTTTTATACTACTCCACGGGCACATTACCGTAGAGTAGTTGTTTTCGGCATCTCCAAATAAGTGTAAGTCTTGTATTTTTTTTAAATATAAATATCACCCATGAGTTATATCAGTACCTTAGCACATTAAACGATACTGCCAGTGAGAACGGAGAGGATGGAATCGTGTTGTCGGATGACACGGACAGTAGCGCTTAGTCACCTCGGGACGAGGCGAATTGCAGGATGGCCGAATGTAAGACTTGTATTTTTTTTTAATATAAATATCACCCTGATCAGGCAGGCTATTTAGTATTGGGTGTGTGAAGTGTCAAGTGTGTCAAATACGCTGATTATTTTGTAGGTGAGTTTCACTTAGCATGTTATGTGTTATCCTAGATTATTTGCTTATTTTCGTATAAAATAATATTAGGAGCTTACAATAGTTATTGATAATTAAAGGAATGAGCCGTTGCTTATTGGATAATCGTTTAAATGACGTATTTATTAAGACCATTTAGGACATATTATTATTTAGTATTTATTTACTAAAATTGTTTTGAACATCAAATATTTGATCACATCATTAATACGTCATAACAACGCAACTTTAACCTCACAAAATTTCAGAAGTGGGATCAGCAGCCGGATTCACATTCCTCGATTCGACACGTGTCGAATAGAAATCGATATATATTTTTTCTATGTAGAAATCGAGGAGGTAGCGATTCACAATTCGATTTCACTCGACAAGAAAATAGGTGTCGAACGCTTATGTTAGAGAACCATAACACCATTTTTTTTACGGTAGCTTTGTGAATTTTGCTCTCATCACTTTTTTCTTAAAAAATGTTGGCCTATTTTTGATCTAATTCACAGAAAAAATCAAATACGCGATTTAAGGAGAGAAAGACGTATTTTGTTTAGAATTTGCACAAGATAATCTTACCGGTCGCAAATTATCTGTGTTCTTCCCACGGATTTCTTAAAATAAACTGGATCGCTGATTCCTAACTATCATTTTGTCAGTTGTAAGGTGGTCGCCACACTGTGCTAACATTCCATTGGCTAGTTTTCAACTAATGATGAGGTATTTACAGAGGGAAATTTTGAAAATAGTTTGGTGAGATATGGGCATATGACTAACTAAATATTACTTATATGGATGGATATGGGTATAAAATATGTACACTGTTGTAATAAAAATACTTTAGCAGCGGGTCTAAAAAGTTAACTTAATATAGGGTTATATCAAAGATTAAATTGTATTATTTGTGCATTAGATATGACGAGTAATTGACAGGACTGGACTCAAGAGTTATATTTGTGCAGCAAAGGTACACATAATTTTTTTCTATTTATAGTGCATTTCAAATAATTGGAATCATCTCTTTTTAATTTGACTTGAAATGATTTTCGACAAAGTCGAAATTTATGTGCTTGTAAAGACACTCCCTACATGTACAAATCTTCCAATGGTATGTCTGGTAGGTACCTATGTATATTAAATTCATTGACGACACTCTTTATTTCCCCTGTTACAACTTCATTTTTTAAATAAATTATACATTAACCGGAATTATAACTGGTTCATAATAGTTACTTGTCTAAACATAATTTAGTAACTAACCCAAAAAACTTTAAAGTAACATGGTTTGTCAACCAAGTATTTGAACCTTGTCTGATTGCAGTATAAAAATTAGTTAGGATCAGTTTTGTATATTTTTTGAGGAATTCTAATATCGATACCTTTTTGCCAAAATATCGTAAGTCACTCACTAAATTTTACCTTAGGCTACTTACGACAATTCTGCCACTCTGCCTATTACAGTTCTGTTACTTACGATAAAATGTATGCAGTTATTTAACCGTGAAACATTTAAATACGCTTACATATTTATGGATCTATCTACCTCTGCCAAGATGTATATTTGCATATTAGTAGGTAATAGGGCACGTGGGACAGGGCTCCGCCCCCCTAGAATGGGGCCCCCGTAGGGCTTCCGTGGCCCCCATAGGGCTCCGCCCCAACTGGGCCCCCAAGCTGTCAAAAACAAAATGGGCCCCCCAACTGTCAAAAACAAAATGGGGCCCCAGCTGTCAAAAACAAAATGGGGCCCCAGCTGTCAAAATGAGTACCAGTAAACTACAGAGCAGAATGAGACAATTGAACTACAGAACAGAATGAGACCATTGAACTACAGAACAGATTGGGACCATAGAGCTAGAAATCAGAATGTGCCCCCCTTAGGGTTCCTCGGACGCGAGGGCCCTCAAGTGAACTGAACCGGGTGTCAAAAGAATGCGTTTGACTGTCAAAACGGCATTCAGGTCCCTTACAAGCGTAAATGGGGCCCACGCTACTACCAACATAACCTCACAAAAAAAACGTATTATCAGTAGTTCTCTACGTACATAGTAAAAATGCTTAAAAGACAACCGTTAGGAGGCTGCGCAAGACTTCTTAAAACTATTGGGTCCCCATAGGTGTTGTTGTTGTTTTTTTTATATTGTTGTTAGAGAGCCATTAGGGCATAAGCGTGTGGTTTGGTTATCGGGAGCGCAGAATAGCATAGAAGGTGTGCGAGACACGGTCGTACTAACCCTACAAACAATTTAAAATCGTTATAACTCGTAAACGCGTGCGAATATCGAAAAAACAATTGAAAAAATCTCCCCGGCACCCCTGGTACTGATGTTCCTCTATCAACAGAAAAAAGTCCCAGGCCCGTATGTCTAAAAACAAAAAAAGTTTGCTCCGCTGGCTCTGGAGGGTGGATGGCGCGTCACATATTGTTTTTTATGCAGGTAGCGAGCCAGCGACTCGACGCAAGGTGACTGCTTCCTACCTGAGAGGGGTCGCGGTCAGATGGCATTGTGCTTTGCTCCTATTGTGGTTTCTGTAATATTCCGTTAATAAAACCTAATAAAAGAATTTTGGCATCTATATAATATGCTACTCTTTTTATGTTATTACGAGTATTTTGTCTCTATCAGCCGTAATCACATTCTACTATACCGTGATGATCAGTATATGTTTTTAATATCTGCCATTATTAAATCGGGTTATGGGACCCGTATAGCAAGTAAATAATAGTATGATATATCCCATATTCCTATGCAGGTGTATATTATTTTTCAAGTTCTAGATGAAAAACCACAATATATTACAGATTAATGTAATTTTAAGTACGTACATAACACAAGCTACGTAATACAATAAGTAATAACAGGAGTTATTTACTATAATACCCAGAAATAAACCATAAATACGTACTTTATTATTGATTCTTATCGAATTGGTTCTCAGTAGGTACCGTCTCTAATAAAAAGTGTAGGTAATTAAAATGTACGTAGGTACCTACAGAATGCCTGTAACTTATTTTTCGTATAGCTTACAATTTATTATAATTTTGAAACTAGATACACCACCTATAAAATAATAATAGAAGAGAAACCAAGAGAATTCAAAATGAAAACTCCGTCCGCTAAGCAAATACGGCGGCGATGGCGACAATGGCGGTGACGATGAGACTATAGATGACTAAATAATATTTAACATACCCCTACTATCTTATTTTAAATACAAAATTATTTTAAGAAATATATGATATTAAATTATACACACTGGTTTTATTTGATATAATAATAATTAAAGAAAAAATAAAAGATGCTCAGTTAGGATGGCATAATATACTTTAGCGCATACCGTGAACGACCTTGAGTGGACGACCTCGGGTCTATGCAGGTGCGCGCCGCACCTGCTTGAGCTACTTGGGTGTTCCTGGGTGACCTTAAGTCACCTTGGGCTGCCTGGGTGGTCCCTGAGTCACCTTGGGCCATTTGGGTGGTTCTGGGTGACGAATAAATAAAAGATGCTCAGTTAAGATTGCATAATATACTATATTAGAAATTTGGTTACATGATGAATTTGAAGCAAGTTGCACATTTTACACTAATCGAAATAATATAGGTACATACTATAACACACCAATGTCGGATTTTATACAATCACAAAGTAATTACCCTAAGTCTTAAAAAAAATATATATATATATTACACTATGCCACTTTTATTAATCCAAGAATTGTGATCTTTCGAAAAACTCAGCCATTTCACAAATCTTTGTTGCCTCATATACATTTTGTTAATTCTAATAAATAATAAAACACCGCTATCTGCCTATAGAAACGGGTCTATGCCCAAATAACTTTGTTTAAGTCGATTCTGTCTTATAACAGCGTAAACAGCCGAAACAATACTAGGTATTAATTTCATTCTACAAATACATCATTTACTAGGTACATGTCACCATTTTGGTACTCGCATGACCTCGAACGATAGATTGCATGTCCTTCACTTCTTCCACTCCCTCCACTTCCTCCACCACTTCCTACACTTCCTCCACACAAAGATAGATTGCGTGTAATATCATCATCATCAATAACCGTGAGATAACCTCAGCCACCAGTATGATTAACATTGTACATCACATCAATATGCGGATGATACTCAATTATATTACAATTTTTATTTATTTATCCTTATTTATTGTAAGGATTTGATTATGGCTGTTCAGCGCATTAACCTAGACTTGGAAATTATTAGAAAATACTCTATAGCTCACGGGCTTGTCTTAAATGAAAGTAAGACTCTATTGCTTATTTTTGGTAAAGATAAAGAAAATTTAAATAGGGACTCTCAATTAGTTATTTCTATTAATAATGTCCCTTTGCTTCCCTCGATAAGTTGTAAGAATCTGAGATTACATATAGATTGTGATTTGCGTTTCTCCAGTCATGTGTGCTACTTAGTGCAAAAAGTTATCGGTCTCTTAAAAGTATTATACATGTATAAGGAAAATTTGGACTTACAATGTAAACCTCGTGTGGTTGATGCCTTGTGTTTATCGCATTTAAACTACTGTAATGTTGTGGATTGGTCTGCTCTCCTATGTAAGGACAGATACAGTCTGATTAAAGTTCAAAATGCGTGTATTAGAATCTATTTTAATCTGCGCAAGTTTGATCATGTATCTGATAAATTCCGAGAATCGCAGTGGTTTACCCTTGACGAAAAATTTTTCATTCACATGTCTAGAACTGTTTATAAGATCAACTTTACATCTAAGCCTCAATATTTGTATGAAAAACTTAGAGACTTAGATATACATAATCGTACTACGCGTCAAATTCAACTTTACTCGATACCCAAACATAGAACTAGCCTGTTTGAAAAATCCTTTAGATTCACGGCTGTAAAAACTTACAATTCACTTCCTTCCAATGTCCGAGAAGCATCTGGTTTAGCCACTTTTAACAACAGAGTCAAGCAATATATACGTAATA
Source organism: Pogonocherus hispidulus (assembly GCA_963924545.1). NCBI lineage: Eukaryota > Metazoa > Arthropoda > Insecta > Coleoptera > Cerambycidae > Pogonocherus > Pogonocherus hispidulus. The sequence goes on from OZ004693.1 coordinate 56,967,698, forward strand.
AAAGAGATGATATTCAATATCACCAGAGACTTGGGTGTTGGGGTTTAATAACTACAAATTATACTGCCATTCTCAATCCTTTATTAAAGTGCATTATTATACATATATATATATATATATATATATATATATATATATATATATATATATATATAAATCGTTCAAGTTTAGCAGTACATGATAACAATATAAGTACCATATCTACATAAAAACAATATAAACATAGAGGGTACATAGCATAAAAATTTTTACTACAGAGGTTATAACAACTAAAGCTTAAATTTTTTATAGCCGAACGGTTCTGAAGTATGATCGGGAAGGAACCTTCTCTTTGTTGAATTTGGTCTGTATATTTTTGTTTCCTCACGTGTCACCACCTCGTGTTCCTTTGTTCTGCGTATATTATTGGAAACTATATAGACTGGTTCACCGACGTTAAGTACCATATCTTTAATGCTGTTAAAATTTATGACTTGAGAAGCCTTATAGTTTAAGCTAATGCCTTTAACTTTACACACTACTTTTTCTTCATTTTCTCTAGTCGACCATATTTTATAGGCATAGTTCTTGGGACCTCCACTAACAAATTCCGAGATGTAGCTACCAGAACCATACACCTCTAACTCGTCTGTCATATCACCGATAAACTCCCCTATAGGAACGTCAAACTCACCCTCTCTCGATACGTAAATGACAGAGTCCGTATCGTAGTAGAGCACTCTCTCCCCTAGCTGTTCCAGGTAGCTATAGAGCTTGAGTCGTGCCTGTGTGGTGACGTAGGCGGCTATGACAACATTCACGGTCGATAGCGGGGCAGAAGCCTCTTCTCGGAGTTCATAGTTGACAACTAGGACTTCGTCATTTATGGGTAGAGCAGAGTTTACAACAATGGCTGGGTTTGTTAGCATGGCGAAGAATTCCTCTGGCGCTCTGACGATCTTTGTTTTGGGTTGGTTTTCACGCTGCCCAAGTTTCCCCCAAAAACTGTTTAATATCAGTTTTGCTAGAGAGCGGAGGCCGGGGTTTTCCACGATCTCGGCAAACTCTAGCCGAACATCCTCTCTATCGAGGAACTGCTCGATGTATGCCTCTTTTTGTGGTACAGTTAGAAGGCCAGCCTGATGCCTGTTGCTTCACTTTGATAAATTTGTTCATCATAGCGGTGCAGAGACCGCCCATCTTCTTTGTCTTATCAAACTGATCGACCTGATATGACCACACCTCATATTTCTCCAGCAGTGTGTAACCTTTTTCTATGGCTTTTGTCACCTCGTCGATGACCCAGGTGCCTGTGAGCGCGCGTTCTTCAGTATGTGTGCATTCACCCTGGTTCATTGACATCCCGCAAGAACGACAAAGCACAAACATAAGTTTGTTGTGCATCTTGGCGGGCAGGAGGGGGTGTTGAAGATCTTGCGGTGGTAATATTTTACATTTTATCACCCCATTGAGACCCTTCAAGTCTTTGGGACATTCCTTGCCCACGTAGACCTGGGGGTGTCCAATGGGGAACTTGCCATATTTGCAAGCCCGCGGATACAAACTACACACGTCCACGTATTTGATCTTCTCTCCGGGTTTATACTTGTAATGCTCTACGGTGTTACCAGTTCGACCTCCATAGAAAGCATCTCTGGGGTTGAGGGAGGCCAGTGTGACGAGGAGGTGCTGCTCAGTGTATGTTCTCAACTCCTCGTCGTCTCTTAGTTGCCTTCTAAATTGGCATTCCCACATTTCCAGGACGTTATGCCCGAGCTCAGTAAGTCTCTCTGTCTTGGCAGTAGTGGCTTCATATCTGCTGTTTAGAGTCTGGGTAGGGTCGTCCTGCATAGGCTCATCTCGGTTGTATTTAAAGCATACGGGGCACCCATGGAAATAACACCCATGAAACTCGTAGATCTGACCAGTTTCCTCGCAGTAACCATCCACTTTAACGCCCTCTACCAAGGCTTTCTGTTGCTTCGCGGCATATTGAATATTAATACCTCCGTCTCTCTCCTGCGATATCAACCATTGTGTGGCTATCTTAGACTGATTGTCACGCCATCTATAGCCACCCTTCGGAATGACCCCTATAGTGTTGGGTTTGAGGAAATTTCGCCTAAACACCTTATTACAGGCACTAGGCAGAGTGGAACCCTCTAGGAACGGACACACATTTCCAACCTTCAAAAGCTGATATCGAAATTTGAGACATGCAGCAGCCAGAATTTCCACATCTGAGGTGCAGTACTCTTTGATTTCTTTATTAAAATCAAATATGTCGCCCTTGTGCTCATCATACCACCTGAGAAACACCTCTCTGTCGGCCTCCTTCATATTATCAGGATCATAGTATTCAACAGCCGGTAGGGGCCCAACATAATCGGCATTTGCTGTTGTGTTGAATAGGTGGGGAAAATACCCTTTCTTAAATCCATCACCCAGACCGAAAGCTTTTGGTAGTTTGGATAAAGCCATAGGGAAATAGTTAAGGGAGTCTAAAAACTTTACATTCCCCGCGACCATAGAAATAATTTTAGTGCCTCGCATGATGATGGGTTCGGGGTTAAGATCCGTCTTGGTGAGAATATAATTCAGTACAAACTGATGGTCAAAGGCCTGGCCATTGTGGGCAATGACCACCACCTGCTTAAATTTCTTTCTCACCTCCAACAGAGAATGAACAAGCGAAGACAGCGAGTCTGAACCCTTGACTGATATAACCCAGCAGTTGCTCGATCGTCTTTTATATCCGCGGGGATAAGTACGCCCACAATAACAGAGGATGCACGTGCAACCGTGCAACCAAAGCGGCTCAAGGTCACCCAGGTCCAACCGAGGCGGCTCAAAGTCGCCCAGGACCGCCCAAGGTGACTCGCAACTAGCGCCGTTGTGACCTTGAGATGCTGGGGTGAGAAATGACTGGAAAAGCAGCAATATAGACATGACAGATGATCAACACATAACAAATTAAGTTGTAATATATAAAGTATTCCTAAACAGCAGGGTTTTATGGAATGGTTTCTACAGAAAACCAATCATATTTTAACTAAAGACAATTCAGCTGTCGGGGCGAACTTAATGAGGTAACATCTAAATATAGCACATGATTAATTGAATAGCTAATAATTTCCTCAATAAAAAATAAACTAGAGGGTCCTTCAGCTCTACCGATGAGAGTTAAAGAACGAATTATCAGGCCCATGAATCACTAATATTTTACACCAACATATTACAAAATTAATGGGTTCAAAAAAAAAATAATAATAAAACATACTAACTACAGCTTTAGGTGGAACCCAAAGTTCACAAAATACTTCTATAATTTGTAATCTTGCTTCTTGCTATAACATTAATATTGATAAGAAATTGTATAATTTATCCCCAAAGTTCACAAAATACTTCTATAATTTGTAATCTTGCTTCTTGCTATAACATTAATATTGGTAAGAAATTGTATAATTTATCGTCTATGATTTGAACAAGAATTTAAAAACAATTTACAGAACAGTAATAAGTAGCCCACGCGCCTTTTTGTGATATATAACTTGGCATAAAACCCACCCAAAATAATAAACAGGTAACTAATAGACAATAAATTTGTCACTGGTAACAATAATATGCACCGCTGACTATTACAGCCGGCGACCTCCAATTCTATAAAACACCTTCAAAGATAAAGAGCTGGCTGGCTACCTACACTGATATAAACCAACAGTCGCTCGGTCGTCTTTTGTACCTATGGGGATAAGTACGACCAAAATAATAGCGGGTGCACGTGCCTCATCGAAGAGGCCTTTCCACCAGTTCGAATTGTCTCTGTTTTCTATAAGAACCAATGTTAGTTTGGCTACCTTAACTGCCCTGAAACACATCCCCGTTTGATTACCTGTAAATCTAAACACATATGCCAAAGGAAACCGTCCAGAATTTCTGTCTATTACCTGCATACATTGTGTAGGGTTACTACCTGCTCGGGATGGAGATTCTATGATATTGCGGGAACAATAAAGTCAGATGCCTACACCTGTTATATAGATGTTGGTTTTTCGCATAAAATATATTTAACGCTGTTATTTCTCACAATTGTCACAATATATCTGATTGATATTGAGTGGGCTGTAAACTTTGATGTCTTTTAGGCCTATAGAAAATGAAACAGACCTTTACTAATACATGGGATGTCCCACGATGACACAAAACTAGACATATTTCGGAGACTACTTCGATTTTAAAGCATCACCATCTATTTGCTTTTTATTAGAGACGGTACCTACTGAGAACCAATTCGATAAGAATCAATAATAAAGTACGTATTTATGGTTTATTTCTGGGTATTATAGTAAATAACTCCTGTTATTACTTATTGTATTACGTAGCTTGTGTTATGTACGTACTTAAAATTACATTAATCTATAATATATTGTGGTTTTTCATCTAGAACTTGATAAATAATATACACCTGCATAGGAATATGGGATATATCATACTATTATTTACTTGCTATACGGGTCCCATAACCCGATTTAATAATGGCAGATATTAAAAACATATACTGATCATCACGGTATAGTAGAATGTGATTACGGCTGATAGAGACAAAATACTCGTAATAACATAAAAAGAGTAGCATATTATATAGATGCCAAAATTCTTTTATTGGATTTTATTAACGGAATATTACAGAAACCACAATAGGAGCAAAGCACAATGCCATCTGACCGCGACCCCTCTCAGGTAGGAAGCAGTCACGCGCACAAGTAGGTCACCTTGCGTCGAGTCGCTGGCTCGCTACCTGCATAAAAAACAATATGTGACGCGCCATCCACCCTCCAGAGCCAGCGGAGCTAACTTTTTTGTTTTTAGACATACGGGCCTGGGACTTTTTTCTGTTGATAGAGGAACATCAATCAGTACCAGGGGTGCCGGGGAGATTTTTTCAATTGTTTTTTCGATATTCGCACGCGTTTACGAGTTATAACGATTTTAATTTAAGAAGTCTTGCGCAGCCTCCTAACGGTTGTCTTTTAAACATTTTTACTATGTACGTAGAGAACTACTGATAATACGTTTTTTTTGTGAGGTTATGTTGGTAGTAGCGTGGGCCCCATTTACGCTTGTAAGGGACCTGAATGCCGTTTTGACAGTCTAACGCATTCTTTTGACACCCGGTTCAGTTCACTTGAGGGCCCTCGTGTCCGAGGAACCCTAAGGGGGGGCACATTCTGATTTGTAGCTCTATGGTCCCAATCTGTTCTGTAGTTCAATGGTCTCATTCTGTTCTGTAGTTCAATTGTCTCATTCTGCTCTGTAGTTCACTGGTACTCATTTTGACAGCTGGGGCCCCATTTTGTTTTTGACAGCTGGGGCCCCATTTTGTTTTTGACAGTTGGGGGCCCCATTTTGTTTCTGACAGCTTGGGGGCCCAGTTGGGGCGGAGCCCTATAGGGGCCACGGAAGCCCTACGGGGGCCATTCTAGGGGGCGGAGCCCTGTCCCACGTGCCCTATTACCTACTCATATTATACTTACGATAGATCCATAGTCATTTTCATGGAAAATGTCACTTACGATAGTTTGGCAAAAAGGTATCGATATAAGGTAGGTATTTATCGAAGAATTGTACATATGTTTGTAGTTATTTTAATTGTGGCAGGAGCTGCATATATAAAAAGCCACGATGAAAGTAGCTGCACGTCTTATCAGTAAAAACGGCACTAAAAAAAATATTTTTTAACTGAATGACATCATACAATTAGTAATGTCAAGTAGTTATTAGTCAAATTTATACTTTACACTGTTAAGATATATTAAATATTGTGAATGAATTGGGATAGGTTAATCAGTTATTTTGTTATAAAATTACATGAAGTTTATAATACACAATATGGCAATAACTGCTTTACTAGAAGATAACATTAACAACTTCAAAACTCAAAATCATTATGATTATGGTAGGAATTTAATAAAAACACATTTAAAATATAATTTATACACACAATCACATTATAATAGGAGTTTTATCCACACTTATAAAGCATATAAAGTAACCTATTATCCACTACTGAAATAATAAAAAAAATATAAACCTAAATCAACCAAATTTAATTTACTTATTAAAATTAATATTAACATTTATATTAATAGACATTTCGTTCTTCGCTTTTTCATATTTCACTTCGTTTCCGTTAATAGGAAGCTTGTAGTTGCTTCTTGGAACAAATTTTGGATGTCTCCTCTCCTGAGGAATGACTTGAACGAGAAGAACCTTGGATTTTCCTTGCAATACCAAGTTTGTTAGATACGGAGTCTTCAATATAGCTCTCTGCCACAGCAGGGCTCTTCCACCCACCATGCCGCTTGATGGGTGTAAAGTCGGCACCTTTATTTCCCAATAAAGTTATTGAAGTGCACCCTCATATAGTGGCCAATATAAACTTCCGCGTTTGCCAAGTTCAGAAACGATACAACTTTTGCAGGAACTTTTGCCAATGTGTTGATTCCAACAGGCTAAGAAGTACATTTTTGATTCTTATAATGTAAAAAGAATCTGTTTTGTGATAAGTTCTTTGGTCTTAGGGAAGTACATTTTCTACACATCTCTACGTCGTTGATAGAAAATCCTTTATTTATAATTTTAAACTTTCGTGAAATGCCGGTCTTGGTATCTGGTATCGAAACAACTAGATACGCGCCAGTGTCCTATACATTAGTGATTTTCAAATTCGTCAATTCGTAGCATCGACAAGCACCAGAGACTCCTATTACTAGCGCAACCTAAAGTGATTCAAAGTATTATTAATACATATTGTCTAAAAAGTTAAGAGTTATTACCTTAATCATAAAATATTCTTTATCACAAGATTTAGTCAAAAATTCTTCAATTTGCAGTTGCACTCTTTCCAAAACTGCAGCCTTTTTCATCTTGTATCCTTGCGATTGACTCTTCAGATAACAGATACCTACGTTTTTAGACTTTTATCGCAACCTTCAACATTGAATACTTCAACCAAGTGGATGAAATGATGAAATTGCATGTTTTTTCTTCAGAGAAATAAATAACTTGCACCTTGCACACAGAACTTAATTTATAAATCACAAAACAAAAAGAAAATATAAAAGCAGTGCTGGTAACTCAACAGTGTTACCATCATTTAGTTCATAAAATACCTAGAAGTTAGCACAGTATGGCGGCCGCCTATCAGTTGTTATTTTTAGCCAAGGATTGTTTACTGTCAATCCTTGATTTTTAGCTACCCCCACCAGTATGTATTAGCGATTCAGTTTATTTTAAGAAATCCGTGGTTCTTCCATAAAATCTACCAAACATACTAAATGTTCTTCCCTCATTTTAAAAACCATGGCGATTCCGAATATATTTAAAAAACATAAAACATAAAACCAACCTCCAAAAGTCCAAATTATATTTAGAAATAAGGAAACAAATTCGACTGTATGACTATAGATTAATAATTTATAATAATACATAACCCATAAAATGATATAACAGTTCGACAATCGACTCTTACGAACAAATGCTACGTCGATGCTATAATTGATATAGATTGGGAATTACTTTGTTCATGATATCCAATTTGGTCTCGATTGTCGAATAGTGGTCGACGTCGACACGTATCGTATCGAGCATTGTGAATCCGGGGGCTGATCCTGTGCGATCTGTCCGCTTACCAACATTAATTTTTATTGGTTTGATTTCTGATTTGATATAAAAATTTATTTTGGAGTCAGTGGGGAATGGCATTGTAGCATCACAAGACCAGTGACCTTGACTAAGTACCTATTTAAAATCGCTATAGGTTATGATGGCTGTCTGATTTTATTGATTACTTGAGGTGGCCAACACAAAACAGAAAAAGAAGAAATGAGATTTCTGTAGAAAAGGAGAGCAACACAAACTGTCAGTGGCGCCCTCATGTCTGGCACTTTTTGGCGAGCGGGAAATTTAAATATTTCAATTTACCTTCTCCTACTTATTTAGATATGTAGCAAAAAAATTATGTACCGAGTTTATTATTAATGAAATATTTAAATATTATGGGTTTTAATGAAAAGTAAAAACTGAAGCTTCACAAAATAATAATATTTAAATAATTTTCAAGAATAATATCTCGTTACGTAATTTTTTTTGACTTATAAATATGTAAACATTTAAAAATATTAATAAATGACAAAAAATTATTGTACTTACCTACATAATTCTTATCCAAAAATAGATATACACATATATATGGGTTTTTACATTATTTAATATTGGATAAAGGTTTTTACATTTTTATACCATATAGTAATTAATCAAAGCAAACATTTTTTAAATATATTTATTAAACAAAGGGATGTAACAAAAAAGTACTATTTATAATATTCTAAATAAATTACATGAATGAATACATTTGTATTTACAAATATTGCTAATGGATGAGCTTGCTACTAACGAACAAAATATATCGATAATGTTGGAGTTAAAAATTTATCTTGGAGAAGGCGATCAGCGAAATGTTCATGGGGAAATTCAGTCTCGACTGCTATCCATTTCATGAGAAGTACGTTAAACTCTGACATACAGTAAGTAGTTGTACATGAAACAAAAATGAGTGTTGGGTTTTCTTTTATAGTAATAGGGTTAATGTTTTCTACAAAACTAAATATAAAAATATTTTCCCTTGGTAGAACAGACAGAAGAAGGATTTATGTATTTCTATAGTAAATACGTGTATCTAGTATCTAATTATAATTATTTTACTTCCCGAACATATAACCACTTTTATTAGGGTTGGCTTCGGCCAACGGGAATTTCACTTAAAAATCAAGACTTTCAAAAACAGTTTATAGTTACGTTATAATATGATGTAGGTACTCACATACCCTATTATTTAAGCTATAATCTGGCCTACTACCTACTGACTATAGTAATTTTTTCAAGTATAAATTGGGGTTATGATGTATATTTACAAGAATTGAAGAAAAAGATTACAAAAATATATAAAGTAAAAGATATAATACTTACAGTTACTTCAAATTTTGTAATTTTTATTCCAATTTTTTGTCTTTGAAGATATACATCACTCTTAAAAAACATAACTAAAAACTAAATGAACTAAATCACCACCATTTTAAATTTTAACTGCCATCCAGCGTAGGCGTAAGTCAGAGTCGTAGATCATAGCCGTCAGCCGTCCGTAGCAGCCCCGACCGGCTCCGGTGCCATACAAATATGCAAGGTTGCCATTTATAGCGAATATTACATGTTTTCTTGCCTAAAATAGCCAAAAATGGCAACCTGGCATGCCTGGCACAGGTTGCGGACTTCATAATATTAGTTATATACCCCAGCACGGGGATTCTGAAGTGACGACACGATACCATTTCGTCGTTATAAAGCGATACCTATGATTCTGAAATATCTCGATGCTCGTCAACTAACGACAAAAGACGCCATGTTTTGACGATTGCTCAAGAGGTCTCTTCAAGCCCTCAACGATATATCTTTCTCTTTCTATTTCCTAGTTATTAAATTAGCTCACCTTTTCTACTAATGATAATGAAATGAAATGATTTTTAATATTCTCCGTGTTATTAATCTATGATTAATATGGTCGACTACACAGATTATAGAAGAAAGTCGACTATATTTTCTATGAATCTCTTGTCAAAAACTTTGTGGTTTTGCCTTAGATTAGTAATAATCTAAAGGTTTTGCTCTATAAATAAAAAGGAATAAATATTTGGTGTATATATATAAATAATATAAGTAAGTAGGTACTGTTAAGTACAATTTATTTACTTTTGTCTCAATTTATCTTAAAAATAAGTTTACCTACATTTGTTGTTTTGGTAGGGTTATGCTTAGCTGTTGGAGTTAGATAACAATAACACTCCATACTTCACAACGATTACATTGCGTTCTTTGATTTTATCATTATCTAGGCTAGGCTAAACATTGCTTGTCTAAACCTTGAGCACTTAATACCTTCAGTTGTGTCTGAATCGAAAAGTTTATTTGATATTTGATTATTTGATAAATAATTTATATACTTACTAACAAATACAGATAGTGGAATAGTAAAAGTATTTAAAATAAAACAAAACATCGAAATCCAATGGTTTTTTCAACAAATACAGACAGAAAGTAGTTCAAATGCTCTGCGAGGATATCGAAAACCGAAGTTTGCCGACGATTTGGATTCAGAATAGATCGTATCGTCATCTAACGCACGATATCTAATTAACTATCGTGTCGTATAGTCGTCTCGTGTCGTCACTTCAGAATCCCCAGCCTGGTGGCCAATCAAGTGGTCATATCTGGTCAGCTGTTGTACCTTTTGTAGTGATGGAAAATTTGAGATCTTGCCATGCATCTACGATTTACTTTTATGACTTAAATGTTGCATTGCCTTTCACCATAAAGCTTTCTGATTTAGTATTATTTATTTTTGGTTTAATATCTGCCAACGGTGCCCAGCTGGAATGATCCGTATAATTTTTCCCTATTGTTACGACTGTTTTATGTAATTCTCAATAAGTAAACGCATATCAACGAATCATAATGGACGCACGACAGAAAAGAGCTCGTAGTTTTTCATCTAACCACTTAGATACCTGGTTTGAAGAAAGACAGAGGAGTGAACCCCAGCAGCGACCACCATCTACAGAGAGTACCAGAATGATTGTCCGTGCCGCTTCATAATGATTTTTTATGTGCCATCTTTTTATTTGTGGTATCTGCACTAGAATCATGAGCGCAGGCAAGGGAATTTACTGGTTTGATTTGATTTGTTCTTATACTTCTTGTTCCATGGTACGTCAGTAAATATAGGTTATGTTAAATATTAAATAAAGACAATTTATTAAAAATAATATTAGTTAATAAGTATAATATTAGTAATAAGTTATTATTTTGTGTTGTTGCTGTTATTCTATCCCTATGTATCACCAGTTTAACCTATTCAAACTGTGAATTGTGGAGCCTTTTAAAAATATCAATTTATGGTTCTAATATTCATATTATAGTAAATGTAGGTAGGAAAACACTTTCATTTTAGTGTTTCTTAGCAGCAGGTACGTTGTTCAATTACAAGAATAATTTAGTTTTCTTTCTATTATTTAAATTATAAGTTGGAGTTTTACATGTGAGGGAAAGAAAGAATTTAATAAAGCATAATGTATTTTCGTTACAATTTGTTGAAAACATTGCACGTACACTGGAAGTTAGAAAGGAACAATAGAGAAAGTTTTGAAATTATATTGTAACATATGTTTCATAAAGCCAATTTCAGTTAGTAACAATTAGTAGCCGTACAGTTAAAATAACTAACACTCATTACTCCAGAATCTTGAATGTTTCCGTTCTGTCGAGACAAACAATTGTTGTTAGTACTTACCTATATACCTATAAATGATTTTCATTTTATCTTTAGTAAGAAGCACAGTAAGAAGTCTTAGTAATTCTCTTATTACCGTGTGATACACCATAAAAATTCTCTTTGCAATATAATTGTACAATAAAGATTGTCACAGAAAGTTACAAAACTATACACAGTAGTGAAAACAACTTTAGCTTTATATTCTACATTCTTCGAACTTCAAGCTACTTTGTGCATGTGATTACAATCAACCTAGGAATAAACTGACAAAATAGATGTAATATTAATTTATATGTAAACCTGTAGAGTATGTCATGCAACTAACCAAAGAAAACATTTTTAATACGGTAGGTATTTTTTAACTCGTAACGTAATTTTAAATATCTAGGTTGGTGCTTCTTATTTTAAATTATTTAAAAAATACCAGCAAAACTATAATTACACAGTACATACCAGAGCAGAATATCGACCAACATTAACTCGCAAAGTTTTTCAAGTAAAGCCACCGATTAATCACAATTTACTAAAACATGTTTTTATGATCAACCAGAATATCGTTTATTTCATATTCAACATTTCTTATTTTACAAACATAAATCACATTTTTTGGAAAAAATTTTTAAATCTTTTCGTAAAACATTAAGTTATATTGTTCACAACAAATGCTCAATATGTTCGCCATTGGCTTGTATGCACATATTGACTCTTCTTTTCATATTATTAAAAAGATTTTGCAGATTTTCTTGAGTAATACTCATAATTCTATTTCTGATGGCCTCTTGAAGTTCTTCGACTGTATGCAAACGATTGGTATATATTGAATTTTTTAAAAAACCAAATAAATAGTAATCTAATGGCGTAAGATCAGGAGAACGTGGTGGCCATCTGTCTCGACTAATCAGCCGGTCATCATAATATTCCTTAATAAACGCAACAGTCTCATTTGATGTGTGGGCAGTTGCTCCATCTTGCTAGAAAAATCCATGATGAATTTCGTCATCATGAAGCTCTTCCAAAAATGGTTGTAGAATTTGTTGTCTGTATATTTCACCATTGACATTTTCATTAAAAAAAATTCCGTATTCCATGAACGATAATTTTGTGAGTTAATATAGCCAGTTAAATGAAACCATGCTTCATCTGAAAAAAATGATAGGTCCAACGTATCATCATCGTTCAAATTTTCATTAAACCAGAGACAGTACTGTACACGTTTTTCAAAATCTAGTGGGTATAATTCCTGCACAACAGTAACTTTATATGGATGTAGATGTAGCTTCCTTACTGCTCTGTGACATGAGCCAAGAGATAGTCCTGCAAATCATACATTTATAATCATAAATAATTCTAAAAAGAAATTATCTTTCGAGGAATTATCTGTTTGAGCAGATAACTGACGCAAGGATTTAGTAGGGCTTGCGCGCAGCCGATTTTCTACATCTTCCAAAACTACTTCTGTTAAGAGCGACCTTCTTCCTGGAGATTTGCTTTTACAAACGCTGCCAGTATTATGAAAGCGCTCAACTAGCCTTCGAACATGTCTTGAAAATGTATCATAATCAACAACTTCATGGTCCGGAAATTCTTGTTGAAACTGCAAATGGCATGAGTTCATTGAATACTTCCAACCATTTTCGTCGTGCTGTCCACTACGGAAATTAACTTCCAGCAGAAACTTATCATTTTCTACTGAAAATTCCATTTCTCCTTTGCCTAAAAATTTATAAATAATAATTATGTATTTTTAAGAAATACTAAATTAAAAACCTTATTTAGGACTCTCTGAAACTGTATAGTATTGAAAAATACTGTTTTAAACGCAAATGAAATTTCAGTAAAACAATTTAAACACGAAAAATGGTAAACGCCACTGAGTCAAACGTCAAATGCTGTCAAATATGAATATTCTAAAAATTACAGAAAAAAGAAAGTAATTTTAGCAAATGGAAATAAATTTTGATTATATTCAGGACAGGCTGCGTTCCCGTACCGGACAATCATTCTGGAACTCTCTGTAGAAGAACTGATGAAAGTTCTATCGATCGGTTAACGGAAGTCATAGAGAATTTTCTTAAAAGAACGACAAGTACATCCCATGCAACACCGAAAGTTGATGCTATACCAAATTTCGATCCAGAAGACCAAAATCATAGCTTCATAATTTGGTGCCAGAAGGTAGATGAACTTCGTGATATTTTCGGCTGGTAAGAAGATGTTACAAATTATTTTGCGCTTTCTAAATTTCGAGGTTTAACCGAGGTTTGGTACAAAAGCCTCCCAACATTGAAATTTACATGGGATCAGTGGAAGCAGAAACTTCAAGCAGCTTTTCCGTCGAAAAAGGACTACTATGAGTCGTTAAAAGAGATGATGCGTCGTAAGAAACGCCCCGATGAATCATATACCAAATTTTTTTTATGAAATGTTAGCTCTGCTCAACAATTGTAAGATCTTTGAAGAAGACGCAGTATCCTGTATCATGGGTGGTATTGAGGATATCGTCGTGAAGACTGGAGCAAAGGCTGGTAAACATCGAACTCCAGAAGAGTTATATCAATACCTTAGCACATTAAACGATACTGCCAGTGAGAACGGAGAGGATGGAATCGTGTTGTCGGATGACACGGATAGTAGCGCTTAGTCACCTCGGGACGAGGCGAATTGCAGGATGGCCGAATGTAAGACTTGTATTTTTTTTTAATATAAATATCACCCTGATCAGGCAGGCTATTTAGTATTGGATGTGTGAAGTGTCAAGTGTGTCAAATACGCTGATTATTTTATAGGTGAGTTTCACTGAGCATGTTATGTTGTATCCTAGATTATTTGCTTATTTTCGTATAATATAATATTAGGAGCTTACAATAGTTATTGATAATTAAAGAAATGAGCCGTTGCTTATTGGATAATCGTTTAAATGACGTATAAGTGATTAAAGGATGAGAATATTTATTATTTGATATTGATGATTGTATAACTGAATCTGGGTGCACTTTTATTGTCTTGCTTTATTGAATTCTACGAATATGTTGAGCTAACTCTGTGAGATATAACCTGAGACCGTTGAGGTCGTGTGGTGTGTAGCATTTTGGACGGGGCCTCTCGTTTTGGTCCCCATTGCACGTCCATTACTGGTATTCCGATTCAAGGATGCCAGAGACAGAAGCCCATATTTAAATTGAATATATATTATTTATTATTACAGTTCGATATTGGTATTATATGACAATGAAATGTCTCTACATACTTTATAATGATCCAGGTTATAACTATATGCTCAGACCTGTATATTTTGAATACAGGCATATGCAGTGTTAGTCCATCCCATCCCGGACCGTTCTACCTGGCATAGATATAAGGTTTAGGATTGTTTATTTTTCCTTAACATATTATAATTATGGTAATAAATAATTGTTATTTAGATTCCTGGCAGAATTATTTGATACGTCGAGTCAATCATGATTTTATTAAGACCATTTAGGACATATTATTATTTAGTACCTATTTATTTACTAAAATTGTTTTAAACATCAAATATTTGATCACATCATTAATACGTCATAACAACGCAACTTTAACTTCACATAAGTAATCTAATAAGTCATCTTATTAATGATTTATCATAGATATCAGCAGGTAAGTTGTAGCTTTATAAACAACGATAATAATTATATTGTTGAATTTTCTTATCAGTGTCCATATTTCAGAGTTGGACAGATAATATTAATAAGTATTAGGGTGGTATCCTGAGAATTAGGTGCTATTGGATCTAATGTAATTTAGATAGAAGAGGAAACAATCAAAACCACATGATATATTAACCAGTCGGTTAGTATATTATAGTACGGTATGAATTCTAGTCTATTTTTAATGGATCTGAAAATCACATCTCATAAAACGTGATTTTGAAGTCTTCTGAACATAAAATGTTAGAGATTTGTTTACATTTGAATTTGCCGCTTTTAAAAATACATCAAAATGGCGGCTTACAGGTGATCTTCATCTCGCGCATCATTCAAACGCAAACACTTTAAATTTCTCTATATAAAATTTCAAACAAAAAAATTTTGTTTATTTGATAGAACAAATTTGGACACAATCAATTTCCAAAAACACAATGATAGGTCTAGAATATGATATATGACTTTCTTTTTTACTATTAGACATAGATTCTACACGCTCAATTATGAGAATGAATTCGTAAGGGAATATTTTATATAAAAATGTAAACATAATATGTGTGGCGATTTACTTTCAAAATATCGAAGGTGTAAATGTCACAGCTCTGGAAAACATGGTGGAAAGTGCGAATTACTGCAGAAAAATATCTACGATTTTCTTACCCATTTTTGCTTTTTTTTACACAATACCTTACATTACCTTACAGTGATTATATTACAGAATCTATTTTATTAAATTCCCTTAATTGATGACCTAAAACTAAGGTAAAATATTTTCTGACTAATGAAAATCTGGGTAATTTGAATTTCCTACATTTTCTAAAGGTTTTTGTTAAGTCAAAACATGTTAATGCGTATTAAGACCAAACGTCAGCGTAATTTGAATTCGTCTTTTACACGAATATTATTTCAAAATAAACATTTATGAAAAAATTGATGACTTCACAAAATAGTATAAGCTTTATCGTAGATTTTTTTTACCATAATTTATTCATGTACATACACATGCATGTAAGTATGCAAGTAGAGAAGTTATGACGGTTCAAAACCTCCTCCGACCTTGAACACGTCTGCACAGGTGTGTGTGGATTGAATGACCTTGATTGCGAACGTCTTGGGTCATCGCGTGACCTTGAACATGCCCTTGAAGGTCATGAGCATGACCTTGAAGGTCATAGCGAGCGTCTAGGGCCATCGCGTGACCTTGGACATGACCTTGAAGGTCACAGAAATTTGACATTGACCTACCTGAGCTAATGCATGACCTTCATCTTGGCCTTGAGCATTGCATTACATCCACCGCGACTCTCTCCAGCCCTTGCATGACCCTGAGAGCGCATTTGAACGCTGCATTGTGCGTCCTCGATCTCCGTATGCCATGAGGCGCAACCTACACCGCCCTGGGTCTGATGTGACGTAGTGGCTGTATGATTATAAAATAGATCAGGGCAGCCAAACAAAATTATAGTTAGTTTAAATCTCCTACAGCTAAGTGAGCATAGTGTTGTGATCTCAATCGCTTTAAGTGAGGGTTATTTATATTATATTTATTGAAAGTTTTCACTATATAGTTTGTTCGTTTAGAAATGGCAGTTTCAAATGCTGATTTATCAAAACTTAATGAGCTTATCGGTAAAGATGTTCCGTTTATAGAACAAAAACCAATTAAATCGCTAACCGTAGATAAACCATATACAGGGTGTCCACCTAGTGCGCGTAAGTCCAATATCTGGGTTAATAAAAGAGATAACTTAATTTTTTTTTTCTACAGGTTTGTCTAATATCCCGAGCTGCACAAAATGAAAATATATTTACATATTCAGGGTGTTCAGTTTTTCCTGGACAGGTACCAACTTCATTTTTTTAAATGGAAACCTATATTTTTTATGGCATTATCGAATTCTACGTAAAAAATTAGTGGGACTTTGTGCTTAACACTGCTATTGAAATATTGATAGTTTTCGAGATATTTGACTTTTAATTTTTTTTTCTTATGTTTCGTCACTTCTAATAGTTGACATAATTATGGTTGTATGACAGCTAGAAATTATTTTTTTTTCAGAAACTGTAGAGTGAAGATGGCTCTTTCGAAAAACGTATCAAAAGTTGACCTGCGATATACAGGGGGCAACAGAAATCGTGCCAAACCTGATGGTTTAAAATTTAAAAAATCTCGACTTTTTCAAATGGAACACCCTGTGTTTTATGATTTCATTAGATGCCTTTCTGTAGACTCTACAATTTTATAATAGCTTTCCCTATACCTAAGTTGCGTAGTTTTTGCAAAAAACCCACTTTTATGAAAAATACCCGATTTGCGCACGTTCCTTTCTCGGGAAAAACGCAGTGAGCGTCTGTCACGCAATAAAATTTGTGACAATCAGTTTACATGTCATTTCTTCTTTTACTGAATATTCACGTACGAGTTTAGAGTAAGTACTAAGCGTGCATACAATGAACTATTCAAAATAAGAATTAGTGAAAATGGTTTATGCCTTAGGAGAAGCTCATGGAAATTGTTTGCTAGCAGCACGTATTTACAAAGCAAATAATCCAGATTTACAGAGATTTCCACGTGCTGACTGTTTTGAAAATGTGAAAGAAAGATTTGAAAGAACAGCAAATGCGAATTATGAGAAAACTACCAGGAGACATGACGGTAACAATGACGATATTCAGTTTAATGTTGTGGCGTCTGCTGTTGAAAATCCAAATATTAGTGTCAGGAAAATCAGTAATAATCTTGGAGTTTCCAAAAGCTTGACAAACAAGATACTGAAGAAGAATAATTTTCATCCGTATCATATTGAAAACCATCAAGCACTGTTACCTCAAGATCACCTAAACCGCCTGCAATTTTGCCACTGGGCATTGGATAAAATTCAGGAAAGTCCAAACTTTTTTATGAATGTCTTGTTTACTGACGAATCAACATTTTCAAACACATGCTTACCCAATCGTCGCAACTTTCATCACTACGCTGACAATAATCCAAGATTATTGAGGGTACTAGATAATCAGCATCGTTTCAAAGTGAACGTGTGGGCTGGAATTTGTGGAGAACATTGTTGGACCGTACTTTTTTGAAGGCAATTTAAATGCCAATGTGTATTTGCATTTTTTGCAAAACGAACTTCCCCTTCTACAGCTACAGAATATGCCCGCTGATTATTTGATTCAACAATGGTTTCAGCATGATGGTGCCCCTCCACATTCCACTTTGGCGGTACTGTGATTATTTTATTGTTGTAGTACTTTTCCTATTATCTATTCATATTTCAGATTAAAGAACACCTAAACCACGTATATCCAAATAAGTGGTTAGGTCGTGGTGGTCCAGTTCCTTGGCCTGCACGTTCGCCTGATTTAAATATTCTGGACGTTTTCTTGTGGGGTTATATCAAGGAGCGAGTATACGAAGTACCACCAACGGATATGCAAGACTTGAAAGAAAAGATCCAAAATGAGTTTCTAACCATAACGCCCGAAATGTTAAGAAATGTTCACATTCATTTTCGTCGTAGATTAATGCTTTGTGTTGAAAACAACGGTGGACATTTTGAGCATTTACTTTAGGTTAGCTTGCTTGTATGAGTATTGCGTATTCTTTTTTCAATACTCTATGTATATTCATCCATTTCACTAATAATTTTTCTAACTACGGTAACACCGTTTGGTTTTCAATATGATACGTATGAAACTTCTTCTTCAATATCTTATTTGTCGAGCTTTTGAAAACTCCAAGATTTCTACTGATTTTCTGATACTAATATTTTTGGATTTTCAACAGCAGAAACCACAACATTAAACTAAATATTATCGTTGTTACTCCCATGTCTCCTGGTAGTTTTCTCATAATTCCCATTTGCTGTTCTTTCAAATCTTTCTTTCACATTTTCAAAACAGTCAGCACGTGGGAATCTCTATAAATACGTGCTGCTAGCAAATAATTCCCATGAACTTCTTCTAAAGCATACGCCAGTTTTGCTAATTCTTAATTACATGTAGAGCTTTTATGATTTTTTACTTTTATTTACAAATAAATGGTAACTTTCCATAAAGACTTGTTTATTAAACTGAAATTATCTAAATTTTTCAGTTATTTTTATTTTAAGAAGTGTAAACTAATACATTTTATAAAAATAAATAGCCTTACAATATTTTTTCCGTCAAAGGAGTGCGCAAATCGGGTATTTTTCATAAAAGTGGGTTTTTTGCAAAAACTACGCAACTTAGGTATAGGGAAAGCTATTATAAAATTGTAGAGTATACAGAAAGGCATCTAATGAAATCATAAAACACAGGGTGTTCCATTTGAAAAAGTCGAGATTTTTTAAATTTTAAACCATCAGGTTTGGCACGATTTCTGTTGCCCCCTGTATATCGCAGGTCAACTTTTGATACGTTTTTCGAAAGAGCCATCTTCACTCTACAGTTTCTGAAAAAAAAATAATTTCTAGCTGTCATACAACCATAATTATGTCAACTATTAGAAGTGACGAAACATAAGAAAAAAAAATTAAAAGTCAAATATCTCGAAAACTATCAATATTTCAATAGCAGTGTTAAGCACAAAGTCCCACTAATTTTTTACGTAGAATTCGATAATGCCATAAAAAATATAGGTTTCCATTTAAAAAAATGAAGTTGGTACCTGTCCAGGAAAAACTGAACACCCTGAATATGTAAATATATTTTCATTTTGTGCAGCTCGGGATATTAGACAACCCTGTAGAAAAAAAAATTAAGTTATCTCTTTTATTAACCCAGATATTGGACTTACGCGCACTAGGTGAACACCCTGTATAATAAAAGAAATACTTGCAGTTGATACGCGATTCGGAAAGTCGCTAATTGCTGTTTTATTTGATGAAAGTCCTGTGCTTACATTTAAATCCTTTTTGCCGAAACGAGTCGGGGAACTATTACAGTCGAATATTGTTGACGCAATAAACTCATCAAACGATAAATATACGCTAACATATTTAGGACAGAGTCCTAATTTTTTTTATGTCAAGGTACGGCATGGGTGTAAATATATGTAAAAGATATTGCTGTGGCTTATCAAGTTTAGGCGTATTTTGTGAAGAGATGGTCTGTATAAATTTGAAACATTTTCTATATGAAATTGAGGAGTTTTTACCTAAAGAAGTTATTGAGAAATATCGCTAAAACAATCTGATGATGGGGAAGAGGGTGGAGATTTAGATGAGGATGACTAGCTACATTAATAAGTGAATATACATGTGATGCCATTTTAAATGTAAATTTATGTTTCAAGAAATATATTTTTGTGTATTGTATACATTGGTTTTATTTAGCTTTTTGATGATTCAAATAAAAAATAAATAAAAGACATACCGATACGGTTACATGCATTTTATTAACGACCTGGTTACATAATACATTTAAAACATAGTGTATATTTTGTGTACAAGCTTCATTAAAAGCAATATTATTTAACATTTAAAAAATTTCATTGTGAAAATATTTCAGTAAGCAATCTCTAAACATACAACATATTAAACTATATCAGCTTTGTCAATCCAAGAGTTGTGATCCTCCGAAAATCCCAGCCATTTCACAAATACTCTGTTGCCCCTTTTCTTTAAGATCTTCTCCACAAGATATACGTCGGAGTATTTAGTTTTTTGTAATTCCAGCTCATAAAAACATCCCTTAATTGGTCGAGAAAACATATCTTCAAGCAGGTAAGTTGTGGGATTTGTTATGTTTATTTTCACTACTTTAAAAAGTTCTGTTGAGAAGTTGGGTGTAAATCCTTTGTCAAATACCCCCTTATATTTACTTATTCGAACTATGTCCCCAATTCGAAATTTGGGCTTTAATGCAATTTTTATATGATTATACATATTTAAACGTGATGTTGGCGTAACATCAGCAGGCTTCATACCAATTGTACGATGTACTCGGTTGTTGTAAACTTTTGTAATGTTAGGTAAAATATCCAGCCATTTGTATTTACCTCTAACTGAAAATTCTTTATATAATAAACTTTTTAAGGTGCGTATTACACGCTCCACGATTGCGGCTTTCTTTACACTATATGTTGAATAATGATTGATGTTGTGTTGCCTAACTAATGCGGAGAAATATCTATTGTAGAACTCCGTACCATTGTCACTTTGTAAATTAACAGGGAAGTAATTAGATTCTTGAAAAATGCTCTTCATAGCTTGCATCACTTCTTTAGCGGTTTTGCTTTTTACAGGCCTCGTCCACACAAACTTGGAGTAACAGTCAATGGCCACTAGAATATAGCGATGACCTCTATTATCATCAGCATAGGGCTGCATTTCAGCCAAATCAATCTGCCATAAATCGCCATAACCTTTAATTACGGTTCTTCTTCTACGAAAATTTCTACGTGCTGATCGATGCAACTCATTAACAACCTGTAATTTCACATTACTAACCATCATATATTTATTTATTTTGAAATTTATCTGCTGCTATTATTGTCATTCAAAAGTATTACATGCGTGCTCCATGTGTGTGTGCTTCTACATTAGTGTGGCTCACTTTGCTAATGTTGTAACATTTAAAGCATTATAATTATGATTTAGCCGTAATTAATAAACATTTTTCATCAACATAATCTTTCAGCTCAGTAAGGGATTGTCTAATATTTTTTATAGCCTTACTAAGTTTAACCAATTCATTCGTTTTCTCAATAAAAACTCCATTAACACCATCATTATATTTTTTTATATAATTATAGAGGAAATCTCGAGTTATAGCATCTGCACCACCCGCGGGTTCTGCAATATTCTTTAAATGCTTATTCTGAATATCAATATCACCACCCTTAGTACGTTTGAAGCCTAGAGATGAGAGTTTTTTATCGACATATTGTCTCAATTTGATAATTTCACTATTATTTTGTTTTATGGCAGAACCATGTGTTTCTATCTCACTCGTCTTCTCATTCAAAACCTTGTTAGCTTCATCACTATATTTCTTTATATAATTATATAAAAAATCGCATGATACGGCATCCCCATCATCAATGGCATTTGCAACATGGTGTAACGAAGTTACCTTTTTACAGTTAGGATTTATTATCTGGAGTATAGAATTTAATATGTATTAGTTTCCGCCGAAGGATATTATAGGTGAGCTCCGTAGCGCTGTGCAAAGCGTGCCGACTTTTCAGCCGGAAGATCCGAGTTCGATCCTCGGCCGGGTCAAGTTTTTTGTATTACCGCCGTTGTTTATAACATTCTACTAATATAGTAGTTAATTGGTAAAATAATTAAATTCCGAGTATGAAGTAGAAAAGTATTCCGTCAATTACATTTTTATTAATATTATAAGATTGTTTATTTTGCTGAGTTTATATCCCCTTACTTAAATATATTTTAGTTATTCCAGTTCTCTACATTATTTTGCAGAGCTTAGAATAATTTCTATTTTCCGAAATGATTTAAATAAGTTGGAAATATTTATTTATTATTGTTTGATATTGTAGAATATATTTAACTTATTTAGGATGTGTTATAATAAGAATTTAGTTATTTATTGGAGTTTTGAAACCGTTATTTTTGGTAATGCTATTTAAATTAAATGTAGAAGTCCGTGAGCTTATCAAAATGTTATTTTGTAATTTGTTTATATTATTTAACGCTGTGACTAGGCTAGCAATAATATATTGAGTAGATTAGTACCGTGTACCATTAGGTTGGCCGAAGTTGAATCAAAAATTAAAATATCCGCGCACCCAATGCGCGATGTTTCTCCCACATGATTTGCAGTCACGTGGTGTCTCCGATTTACTACTTAAGGCATTGTAACTGCCTAGAAAGTACCTTTTGACCGTCCGATCTTTTGATCTTCTGATCATTTCCGCCAGCACCAGCACCAGCAGGAGTAAGTAACCCTTAGTAAGTCCGACCGCCGCCGACAAGCTATCTTCAGGTTCACTTGGCTGCGATCGCTCTATGAGCGTTTGACATGGGCGAAGCAGCTTTATGTGAGCTTGAAGACGCTGTTCGACTGTACGCTGTTCCTAGTATATACTTCACTAGGTGTACCTCTTGGTAATGGTTCCTCTATGAGCGTTTGACATGGGGAAAGTTGCCTGTTAAAGTGCATTAGTTAAGTGTAGCTGGTTACCGAGTATAGTAAATAATATTAGGCTTGTATTTTGTCTTTGGGAGGGCGTTTCACTAGGTGTATCTCTTGGCAATGATTCCTCTATGAGCGCTTGACATGGGGAAAGTTGCTTGCTAGAGAACATCAGTTTTACGTACCCAGATTCCGGATACACAAAAGCCTGGTACCCGTATTTCAGTGTCTTAAGTGTTTTATCATAATATGTGCCTTGGCAATGGTTCCTCTATGAGCGTTTGACATGGGGAAAGTTGCTGTTTAGGTACATTGATAGAATACCGTCAGAGGCTGGTACAGTAAACCGATAGACCGAGAACAAGGTATTTTTTCTACGGGCGTGTGGAAAGTTACAATTTTCTGCACGCATTTGAGTGTAGAAAATTACACTTTTCCGCACTAGTGCGGAAAATAAATACCTATGTATTACTTGCAATGTGATCATAATATTATCTTAATTCCAAAAAATCATGTTGTCACTGTTCAGATTTTGACATAAAGAAAAAGGAATGCTTGACACTTCTAATTATTAGACAGCATTGTGTGCAAATATTTATTTTTCTTATGTCAATTTTCTTCACGCCCGTAGAAAAAACGTTGTTCCTAACACATGTGGAAGGTGTCTTTTCCGCACTCACTGCTTGTCCGAACTCCGCTTCGCGTCGTTCGGACAACTGCAGTCGCATGCGGAAAAGTATCACCTTCCACACTTGTTAGGAAAATAACTATTGTTGCATTATTAATTTATTGTGCTTAACTTTTCTGGTTGCTACCGCTTTGTTGCTAATTATTGATTGCCGAATAGGTTTACCTGAATAATAATTATTGCTTGTTTATTTACTGCTGCTTGCTACCATTTGTTGCTAATATATTTCCGCTTGTTTATTATTACCGCTTCTATAAATAAATATATATACATATATTGCTATTAATATTTTGGTATTAACTGCTTTATTTACCGACCGATTTATTTAAAGTATAAATAAATATTTTAGGAGTTGGAAATGTGTGACTTTTATTACTTAGGTTAAGAAACACTGACCCTCTGGCAAGTGCAGGTATGCACCTTCTTCACTGCAGTTACCCAGCCTTTACTCATAAGCGAGTAGAGTCCGCGTGGACCATTCACCACGTGAAACCCATGTTTGGTGGCGCCCGAAGGCAGAAACCCGACCATTAAAATCCGAAACCGATTTAAGAGCGTCACAAATCGACACCCTCGAGTAGGGAACGTCACAATTCGTTAAACGTCTATTCTGAATATCAAAATGCCCTGCGTTGGTAAGCTGAAAGCCAACACCCGGCGGTCCGCGTAGAATAATTGACTTGTTCGGACCTGTCCTTCTACGACCAAACTTATCAATGGTGTTCTTTACACTAGCCATTTCTGATTACATATGATCCGATTTAGGTGTGTCAAAGTATATTATAGTTATTGTTGACGACATATGATCTTATTTTCTAATACACTATTTTCTCTTCCCTCAGTTCTTGAATCAGATTTAGTATCTCATTATCAACATTGTTGTTACCAGCCATTTTTGAACTCCACAGCAGACGGAGGCGGGCTACCAATTCCTGGGGCTTGTTCCAGTAGACATGTAGGTATATTTGACACTCCTAAACCCTTTTTGGCGGACCTCGTCAATACTGCAGTAGATACTAGCGGTTTTATAATGAGACGGAATTTTTTTCCTTTGCTATTGTTCAGACCATTATTCATATTATAATTTTTATATGGCGCCCTTGAAATTTTTAATATATTCCCATATATTCGACCATCACTGTCCGTAGTATTAACTTCTTCATCATTATCCAGTATCGGGGGATATTTCAGAAATATTCTATCGTACAACTCGGAACTACCTGGATATTCTCCAAGTTTCTTATTACCGCGCCACAGGACAATACCCCCATTTGAAAAACGTATTTCGGCATTACCAATGTGTAGTTTACCCGTAGCAGCATCTACACGAACACCATATGTTGTATCATATTTAGCACTACCAGACTTTAGATTTTCTATATGCTTTTTAACCATATGATGGATTTCTTTCGGACTATCAATAAAAGAAGTTTCTGAACCAGGTATGCTAAATATTGGTGCTGGCGGCGTTTCCATGAAAGATGGCGGTTGCGATCTATCAGGTGTCACCTTTAAGGTGCTCATAGTGGCATCATCACTATCCTCTGAATATACCATTCGGCTAAACATTTTCTTTTGTATCGGTTGGGTGTGTGATTTTTACCTCTACCGCTGAGGATATTATTTTTAATGGTTTTGTTATTGGTTCATATATCTTCTCAAGTGCTAGCCGATTCTCTGCACTCATATTCTTAATGGAGTTGAATTTCTTACGTACGGCATCTGTTGCGAGGATCAGCTGGCGTTTTAAGCTTATATCGTTGTTAATTTCCACAGTATTAACATTATTTTTCATCATTGTTGGCAATATGAATTACTATACGTACACATATATTTCTGATATAACCCCTATGATGTCTGTTGATCGATTGAGTTGTTTTTAAATATATCAGGGATATATAAAACTGTCAAAACCTTTTCGGTATCGCCCCTCATGTACTTCCCTATCTTTATCAATCACTAAAAATCCATATTTATCTTTCCAACACTCTGCACACATATCTTGAAATTGCTTAAATGTTATGTCGGGTGACACATGATCTGAAAATATATGATGCAGATTCATGTCATCCTGTTTAAACAAACCAATAAAATTACTATTATCCCTAATGAGCTGCTTAGGTACGCGAGAATATGTCTGAGCGAGATAGAAACAATCCACACTACGATGTCGACCCATACTAAAATATGATCTTATAACATCCTGCTTCTCACATATTACATCATCAAATATAAAAACAGAATCCGGCTTTGCCTCGGAGGGCTCAACTATTTGTGCATTATTACTGAATGTATAAAATCCCAGTCCATCAATCGGCGCTAAAACATTAGATAAGTACTCATACTTTGGCTGATTTAGCGATTTTGAATAAAGGTATACATTTGCAAAACACATTCCGAGGGGGTGGGTAAGCAGAGATAGCATTACATTTGTCTTGCCACAGTTTGAAGGTCCAATTATGATAGCGCGAACAGTTGATGGTAATAGTGGTCCATATCGCTTCTTAGCCCCATCCAATCCGCACCCAACCTTTGCATCTAAATTATCGACGGGAAAACTTTGTTTCTGTTTTACTATACGCATCGTACCACAGCTGAAGACTATATAAGCTGCAATATGTTTTACAATCACTATTTAAATGTTATCCACCGAGCGAGGCGCAAGTAAAAGGCGTTTAGTAAAGATAGGTGGAGGGATAGTTAATTCCCTAATAAATAAACTTCCATTTGAATTACATCTGCCATCATTTCAATATTGCGGTCCAGGCACTAAACTACATAAAAGATTAGCACGAGGTGATCCTGGTATAAACAAATTAGATATTGCATGCAAGCATCATGATATTGCCTACGATCAAAACCCGACTAATCTAGCAGCTCGGCACAAGGCAGATTATCAACTTGAACAGGCTGCATGGGAGAGGGTTAAATCTAAAGACGCGAGCATTGGAGAAAAGGCGGCCGCTTGGCTAGTTACAACAATAATGAAGGGAAAGCAGCGTTTTGGCATGGGCTGCACATCTAAGAAATCCCATGCTCTAAAGAGAAAAAACATAAAAATGAAGAAAAATAATAAAAAGACCAATAGAGAAATAGCTTTTGGCTCCGGAATAGTTCATAACGTACGCAAAACGCTGCGGAAAGCGGGTGGTCGACAAATTGCCGTAAAAGACACAAAGAAAGCAGCAAAAATTGCATTGCAGGCAGCACGGCAACACTTGAGGGCAGCCGGTGGAAAACGTAATATTCGCACACCTCGCATAATACCAATACCCAAAGTTGGTGGAATTCTTCCTTTAATACCCATTTTTGCCGGATTGTCTGCGTTGGGCAGTATAGCTGGATCTGCTGCAGGCATAGCCAAAGCCGTAAATGATGCAAAGGTGGGCAGAGAGGAGTTAGCAGAGGCAAATCGCCATAATAGAAAAATGGAGGGAATTGCTGTAGGAAAAACAGGCAAAGGGCTATATTTGAAATCATATCGTAAAGGATTGGGGCTTTATCTTAAACCACAGAATTCAAAAAACTATTAAACACCCTACCACGGAGAGCTCTTACGGACATCGATCTTACATATTATGCTAAGAAGATGGCAATACCTTATTTTCGGGGTGTTTTTATGCGTGATGGTCTACCTAGCTCTGGGCCGCACTGCAATGAAACCGCCATAATAAATTTGGATAGTATAGAGGGCCCTGGAACCCATTGGGTGGCATATAAAAAACGGGGTGCTTTAGTCACATATTTTGACAGTTTTGGAGATTTTCCCCCTCCTACAGAATTAATTGTATACATGCGCAAGAGTTTAAAATCTGCCGATAAAATCTATTATAATTATAAGAGGCAACAAAATTTCGATACAGTGTGGTGTGGTCACTTGTGTCTAAAGTATCTCTCCCTAAAGTGAAATAAAACTCTGTGGCGACGGATGCAATGGATCGAGACAGCATTAAACGAATGGGCCACTCGCTACTCGCATACTCTAGAGTACGTAGTTTGCTCAAGATGACCAAACAACAACTTTCAGACATGCCTAAAGAGGTAATGATCGGCTGTGCAGCACATGAAATTGCATTAGTGTGGGATAAGTTACCCAAACATCTCCAGACTGATATTGATATATTAAAATATCAGTACTGTCAAGAACATTATCCACCTCGATTGTGATGATTGTGATGTCAATGATGGCCCCCCACCACGAAAAATGTTTTGTTGCATCTGTAAAGTGAGCGATATAAATGTGGTATCAAGTAATGATGTCCCACCGTCGCGCAAGAGAAGATTCCCCCATATTTGCTGCACACAATAAGTTCGCGTAGCAGTCAACAAGTGTGTTAGTCATGTCTGTCACATTCACTCTATCAGGTCGTTCAAGTGTGCTTAGTACAGAGTTTTACCCACCCATCCAGCTAGATACGTGTAGTCGATATGGATTAGGATTAACTGGATTCTACTCATACAATTCGATATTCAAAGTCGATGAAACAAATAATTGTTTTCGATATAAAATTAACTCCACCTATGGTTTCCACACCGTTTATATACCTGTAGGTGCCTACGAAATTGATGAAATCTATCTCGCATTGCTAAACGTTATGGGTATAGGTGAAAAGGACTCGACAAAAGTGTTCTCCTTAAAGGCAAACAACAACACATTAAAATGTGAGATTTGGTCAAAGTATGAAATAGACTTTACACAGAAAAACTCAATAGGCACCCTATTGGGGTTTGAGGCGGTACATTTACAACCAAACACGGCCCACGAATCTACCCTGCCCGTTGATATTATGAAAGTAAGGATGATACGTATAGATTGCAATATTATCTATGGAGCTTATTTGAATACTGAAGAATCGCACACCATATTCGAGTTTGACATAGATGTTGAACCGGGATATAAACTTTCCAGGGAGCCTGGTAATATAATATATTTGCCTGTTGGGCCAGAAAGACGGCAGTTTATCGATAACATCACTCTACGGATATTGGACGACAGCGGTCATTTAATTCACTTTCGTGGTGAAAAAATTATTGTGAAGCTAGAATTGAAGAAATTGACGTAATATCGACATCAGACTAAAATGGGCTTCTGTTATAGCCACACTAGACTGTCCATATTATGTATTAGTCGTAATAAAAACAAGGCCCGTTGCGATAATCGAATCATTCCACGTAAGGGTGTTAAACAGTTAAGACGACATAGACTATCAACTAAGGATCGCACATTTCTCCGATCTATTGGATTAAAGCTCCGAAATTGATAGCAATAAAATGGTGTCCACTGCAACCAGCGAGAAACTTCAACTTTTTGGCGAACCTCTTCTGGATAATTCGCTTATTAGTCTACACGAGCATACATACAAGCCATATGGTTCCCCGCAGTATAAAAATTCAGACGAGGTCCACATCTGCGTAAATTTTCAAGATTTGATTCTGGACATTGCCGACAGCTACATATTCATAGAGGGAAAATTTACACCTAGTGATGCTGCTAAAAAATGCTACTTATCCAATAATGCATTGGCATTTCTATTCGAAGAAATACGCCTTGAAATGGGAGGAGAAAAGGTTGCAGAAATTCGTAAGCCTGGTGTTACTACTACAATGAAGTCCATGGTATCATTTTCTGAATCACATGCAAAAACTCTGCTCACCTCGGGCTGGGGGCTAACAGAACATAAACAAGATATTTTAGACCATGGTAGCAACATATTCAGTGGGAGGCTACCTCTAAAATACCTAATGGGCTTTGCGGAGGATTATTCTCGAGGTTTAATGAATGTTAAACTGGAACTAATTTTAATAATAGCCCGCTCATTTAAAGATTCATACATTGGTGATGTTGATGCCGCACTGGCAATTAACAAAATCGAGTGGAAAATAAGACACATCGTACCTGATGATCGACAAAAGCTAAAACTTTACGACAGGATTAGGAAAAACCATAACACAAAAACTAAGATAGCCTACCGTATGTGGGATTTATATGAATTGCCTAGCCTACGTAATACAGCCTCTGACATATGGGCAATTAAAACAACATCCAGTATGGAGAGGCCTCGCTACATAATTATTGGCTTTCAAAACAATACACACTCAGATGATCGGACAAAAGATGCCACCAAATTTGTACATGCTGATATTAATAATATTCGACTATTTCTAAATAGTGAGGTTTATCCACACGAGCGCTGGAATTTGGATTTCGACAAGAAGCTGGATACTCCAGCATATTATGCTTATGAAAATTTTCAGCGAAGCTATTATGACAAAGACATGGCCGAACCAATGTTGGATCTTGGGGAGTTTAGAAAAAACCCCCTGTTTGTTTTGGACTGCTCTCGCCAGCTAGAAGCACTGAAATCATCGACGGTTGACGTAAAAATCGAATTCGAAACTCGAAAAACAAAATTTCCTGAACAAATGAGAGTCTACGCCCTAATTATCCACGACGCAATGTTGAGTTACAGCGCTCTAGGTGGTCCAGTTCAGACAGGCTTTATTAGCTCCATGTAAAACGTTTATTATATTACCATAAATGAGTGAAATTAGTGTTGTATCATTTTTAGAGTAATTATTATGTTTTATTTTACTTAATTAAATATTGTAGATTTATAAATGTATTTAATTAGTATTTTATAATTATTTGCTAATGTATCAGCAACTATGTAATGACTATATGATATATATTATGTATTGTAATCAAAAAATATGTAATAAAGAATGATGACACCCAAGAATTATTATATACTAGATATACCTGTCAACTTGAAACAAATATTTGCATATATTTTACTTAAAAGCACTTCTGTTCAGAATTGTGCTAATTGATATAGATACATTTGAATTTGACATCGTTAAAAATACTTCTTTTGGGGTGCTTTGATGATATAAAATTCAATATGGGAGACAATGTTTTAAATAAAAACATTTTTTAAAAGATAAATATAATATAAAAAATACATTCATACACAGAAATATTATAAAATCCTATTATATTTGATTATTATCTGGAAGGTCATGCACATACTTTTAAACAAGTAGCCATCAGTCTACATTCGGATAAATATACATTTGGATAAAAAATATACAGTATATATTTAGAAAAAATAGTTTCATATAAAAATAAATTTGTAATAAAGCATATACAAGTAACCAGCAGTCTACATTCGGATAAATGTACATTTGGATAAAAAATATACAGTATATATTTAAATAAAAATAGTTTTCATATAAAAAATGTATATATTATTTATGCATGTGGACACTTTGCTTTTATTAAACTTCACTCTCCACTCTTGCATTGTGACGCTAGCATCTCCTATTGCATTGTGACGCTAGCATCTCCTATTGCATTGTGATGCTGCTACTATCGATGTTGGTACCTTGTTTTTATTAAATACCATTCTCCATTTTTGCACCTCGACGTTCGCACACCAGCATCTCCTGTCATGCCGCAGTCAGGTGTTATTTGACGCTGATCGATAGAATAATAAAACACAAAAAAAAACATTTTCTGACTTTATTCAATAATTTCCATTTCCCTAAGCGTATTTATGTATATATCATAATTTATTCCGAGACTACTGCTAATTTTAATCATATTAACTAAATCACTTGGATTCGTGTTAAAGTCCCGTTCTAATACTTCTCCATTTTTTCTATCTACAAGAAGTTGCATCGTATGCTCGAGTGGTTGCTCCGTGGGGGTAATTGAACCCATAATCATGATTGTATTGTGTCATAGGCAATGATGACTTCTCCTCGGGTTCCACTATATATTCAGTCAAATTTCTACCATCGCTGTTAAATTTTTCATGTCTTACAAGAGATAATTTCTGTGATAGAGTAGCTTTCTTATTATCTTGACCTACAACCATAGATTGTAAAGCGATGTTTCTAGGATTAATTAATGAGATTGGTTGCTTGTTATATATTTTATTCACATGTCTCTTCATAGAATCCTTTCTTATAAACCTTTTATCACATAACTCACATTGGAGAGATCGGTTCTTGTGAATGTTGACATGTCGACTTAGACCACTCTGCCAAGAAAATGTTTCGCCGCAAACTTTGCACAAAGATATGCTTACACTCATGATGTGGTATATCAAATGATGCAAAAAACTATTCGGACTCTATGTTATCTGCATATGTATTTTTCTTATTTATTATTTTTCTGATACATTACTTATGTTAAAATCTGTCTGTTAAAATTCAATGATCTACTTACGATACCAAATTTTAATTTGTCTCTTTTATAATCAAAATGTGCTATTAGTTTTGTACAAAATACAAATAAAACATATTTTCATGAAACCATTTTTATTAAAGTTTTCTTATTTTCTTTTATACAATATATGCGCTATTAATTGTATGTAATTAATGTTGAAAAAAGAAAACAAACAACAGGCTGGGTAACATAATTTGAGCAGTAAAACCAAATCCAAGACAATAAATTTACTACCCTACTCGCCGCCCTCAAAATATATACAATAATCTTATGTGGTAAAACTCAGATTCGAAAATTATTGTCAAAATAGAGTATCTACCGAGATGGTATTTTTGTTTCTTAAATACTTATTTAATCCATTAGATCGATACATATATAGGTATTCAAGCGAAATATACATTTATTATACAAAAAACTACATATAAGGTATCTTATATCGAATGCGTACCAGTACCTATAGTAAGATAAAACTAAGTTTTGTGATATACAGAGTGTACTAATTTACCCCGGCAGTTTTATATAAAATACGTATTATTACTTATTAGTGGAGTAACAAACTTGAGAAAAATCGTTTCGTTATCGAAAAAAAAATATTTTTTTTGGAGTACCTATATCCGACCGACATAGCTTTATTCTATAAGTTTCGTAAGTCTACGAAATTCTTTTATTGATCGTATTTTTTATTAACAAAAATACAGAATAACCTAAGAAATAACAATGCAACTGCACTTAGGTATCTTAGTTTGAAGAATGACGTGTGAATATATTGATAGAAATATTATAACAAGAATTATTTTCGCTTTTCGCCATATATAATTGTTGCGTCATATCATAAGAAAGCCTTCTTATGATTTTATTCGGCACTAATATTTCCTTTTAAAAAGAGTCTTACCTTAAAATAAAGCCAGTTTCAGGGGAATTGGGCATACTTACATTATTTGCGTGGATATATGTAACTTAAATAATTATCCACTTATTAGT
This sequence comes from Pogonocherus hispidulus, assembly GCA_963924545.1. NCBI lineage: Eukaryota > Metazoa > Arthropoda > Insecta > Coleoptera > Cerambycidae > Pogonocherus > Pogonocherus hispidulus. Next base: position 57,000,730 of record OZ004693.1, read on the forward strand.
CAAATAGTGATTGGGCAGTTAAGCTTTCCGCCATTAGGTTTCTATATTTTATACTCACACAAGACATGTTAACACTTTCCATACGAAGATAGTGTATACAAGTGGATATTATCCCAATAGATGTGGGTAATCTGCTACTTATATAATTACCCACATTAATCCAACAGTGATTGGATAATTCAAACTTTCCGCCAATAGGTTTCTATATTTATACCCACGTAAGATATGTATCCGTTGAACAAATATAATGGTCCGGGCCATATATCACGAGATAAAAGACATTTCTAATGCATATTTTTTTTTACTTTAGAGTAAAGAGACGTCTTCAAATAGGTACAAAGGACTAGGTGGCAGAGACAATTTAAATATTCTTTGGCAGTCTGTTGCCACTAGAGTAAACAGTCTTGGGTTCGGAGAAAAAGTATTGAATGGAAAATGTTTGTATGAATAAGTACTTAAACATTATAATCATGGAGCCACCACCTCATAATATAAAACCCTCCCCCAATCCCTCAAGGCCAGATTCAATGTGTCATACGATGGCTTCGTAGAGGTGGACTGCCAACTGCCATCCTGTCCACTCCGACCGCAGATGCGGCCGCGGCCGGTGTAGGCTGCTCCTCATGAGAGATTACGTTGAGAACATGCAATGTAGCACCCAAAGGCACTCTCAGGGTCATGCAAGGGCTGGAGAGAGTCGCGGTGGATGTAATGCAATGCTCAAGGCCAAGATGAAGGTCATGCATTAGCTCAGGTAGGTCAATGTCAAGTTTCTGTGAAATGATGACTTCTCCTCGGGTTCCACTATATATTCAGTCAAATTTCTACCATCGCTGTTAAATTTTTCATGTCTTACAAGAGATAATTTCTGTGATAGAGTAGCTTTCTTATTATCTTCACCTACAACCATAGATTGTAAAGCGATGTTTCTAGGATTAATTAATAGATTGGTTGAAGGATGGAATTTATTGGCATGTAAAATTTTCATTATGGATGTTTGAGAAATATCAACTTCCCTGGATATTTGTCTATTACTCAAGTGTGGATCTTCTTCTAACATAACACAAACATCTAAAGATTTGTCTTCAGTTGTTGCAGTTTTTATACGCCCTGATTTCGGTAAATCTTTTATGGCTCCAGTTTGGTTAAACTTTTTTAACAACTTACTCACAGTAGATCTTGTTATGGGATTTCTATTAGGATATAAATTATTAAAGATATTACACGTTTCCTGTTGACTTCTACGCACATCACCATATCGTAATATCATTAAAATCTCAATTCGTTCTTTCTCAGATAAACGGTCCATTGTAACTTTCAATAAACACCAACAATAATAGTTTATTAAAACGTCAAAATTGTTTTTGTCGCAGACATAGCCGCCCTGATGTAATATTTTAACTTCGGCGGAGATATTGCAAATGTAGCTGTAACTCCGAAATTATGGCAATTAGGTATAGGGAACATTACATGAAAAATATTCTAAATTTCTTAGAGATTTCAAAAACAAAAAAATATATAGGGTGATCCATTTGAAATAACAAATTTCAGTATATTTCCGGAAAAACGAAAGATCTGACAACAATGTAAATGCCACAATAATATCGGCCATATTACAAAACCCTTATAAACCAAAATTCATAAAAATCGGGCAAGCCGTTTCCGAGATAATTGAGGCGTTCCATACATAAAACTCACTCTGTATATGTGGGTACTCCGCTAATCCGATACTTTAATTATCACACATGAAAAGACTTCATAAATTAGATATACAACAGGAAAAATTGGAAACTGAAATTTTGAATAAAAAGAGTTATTTGAATGTCATTTTCAAATGGAAAAGAGATCAGCCAGTATTCTATTGTATGGACTTCAGTCAGATCAAGTTTAAGTGATCCGCCTGTTGCCGTTTTTTAAAGCGCATGGGCAAACTTATTGATTTTATTGTCACTGGCCTCCTATTGGACGTAACTAATAGTTGAGCTTGCATGCGCCCTCTTTGGGCATTTTTCAGAGTCGAGTTATTTGTAGAAAAGTATATAGGCTTTCGTCAATATCTAGATAATGCTTTTTTTTTTTTGTTTAAAAATAACTTGACTCTGAAAATGTTCCACAGAGGGCGCAGCATACTCAATTATTTCCTAATATAGCCTGTTCTGAATCTCTTTAAATTTCCGGCGTCTCCGCAGTGAGCGGATATAATTTAATTAATTCATTAGTGCGAATATTATATATCCACACAAGACATGTTAACATACGATCGAGGATACGAGGATAGCGTATACTATCTATTATATATACATACATCCATATGTATTATATATGTGGGTACTCCGCTAAACTACTGCTATGTGTTTGATATGGGGGATTTGTTTTTGCTACGGGTGGACATTGCACGTTCATTAGACAAAATAGCCAAATCAAGTTTCTAAATTATCAAGGTATATCTCGAAACTATTAGGGAGTTTGTGTGCGCGACACTTCAAACGCCGCCGGGTACGACCGGGGCAAGGCTACATCTTGCATCTCTGTAGGAATTGCCTCGTCCTCGTAGAGGCGGACCACTGCCCTTGTGTACTGCGCCCGCAAGTGCGATCGGTATACGCTCTAGGGACACTAATAACTGCTACCGAGTACGACTGGAGCAACAAAGCTGCGTCTCCGTAGACCTGAATTGCATCGCAGAGGTGGACCGCTGCCGTTGTGCATGTGTACTGAGTCCGGCGTACGCTTCGGCTTTAGCCATTCATGGCCAAGGGTAGGGGGATAGAATACGTGCTGCGTGCGATTGTGCGCCCAAGTCCAATGTCATTCGGTGGCCTCATATGCGATCGCAGAGGCAGAGGAGACCGGTGCCCTTGCCCACTCCGACTGCAGATGCGGGCGGCGTAGGTTGCTCCTCATGGCATACGGAGATCGAGGACGCACAATGCAGCGTTCAAATGCGCTCTCAGGGTCATGCAAGGGCTGGAGAGAGTCGCGGTGGATGTAATGCAATGCTCAAGGCCAAGATGAAGGTCATGCATTAGCTCAGGTAGGTCAATGTCAAGTTTCTGTGACCTTCAAGGTCATGTCCAAGGTCACGCGATGGCCCAAGACGTTCGCAATCAAGGTCATTCAATCCACACACACCTGTGCAGACGTGTTCAAGGTCGGAGGAGGTTTTGAACCGTCATAACTTCTCTACTTATGCACATTACGATGCCTTGTTATAGAAGCTTAATTGAAAGTTTACTCAGGAAAATAGTTGTAGACATGAGATGGCAAATATAGACGAGGTTAGGGTGATAGGTGGCCCATATTTTTTTGAAGAATGTATCCAGTCTTTTTTTTAAATTGATAGTAAAAACAAAAAAATAATTATCAATTTGATTTCCAATAAAATATTTTTTTTAACTGCGTTTGCTATGGAATAGGTTCGTATAAAATCGTGGAAAATGAAATCATAGTGCAGTATAATATCGTACATAATATGAAATAAGATATATTGAAGGAAAGCGACATTATTTCGTTATTATTGTTTGAATTGCTTTAACAGAAAAACATCGGAGGAAAGTAGTATGGTTTATTTTAATACATTTATAGTAAGTAATACAATCAATACAACTACAATACAATGCGATTACAAATAATAGTGATCAATAATTTGTAGTTTTCATATCATATTGTTGCGAGAAGGCTATGGAAACCATTTATTAGAGTTATTAAATAATTATTATAAGATGTAGTTGACTTTTGAGTATTCTGAAAATTGAGAAATTGTTAAAAATGAGGAATAAGTGCCAGGTTATTTAATGACGATGACTCATCACTTCCTCTTCAGCACGAACGTTTAATAACAAAAAACCTTATCACTACCCCTGGCTTATATAATGAGGTGTCGTTCTTTTATATAATCCTTAACTATCTTAATTGAAAGTATAATCTGTGCCTGTAACTTAACAGTGCCAATAATCTAAAATATTACAGATCTAAAGAAGGTTTAATATAATAATAAACCCAAAACATCATGACATAGTAGATACTTAGTCTTTATTATATACCCAAGAGAGCAAACTAATAATAGTAGTGTAAAGTTTGTGATTTAATATAATAACGCAGAAAAGAAGTGGGTTACTTCAGTAGAAGAGGAAAAAATCAGAAAGTTATAAAGAAAACTGGAAAAACTATATACCGAACTAAGAATTCAAACTAGTGATTTGATCCCTGACTCTAGCAGTCAGGTAGGAAAGATGTTAAAATTATTTATTATTTGAAAAGTAATTATATTTAACTTATATAAATATGAAAAACAACATGATGTTTCGATATATACATATATATAACTGCTCAAAACGAATAAGGGGCTTAAAGAATATATTAAATTTAATGTACGATATTTTCGTTTCCACGCAACCGAATCAGGTCGTCCTTGCAGGGGAGGGTGAGTTACTTCAACTGCTCTGGAGACAGTAAAATGTGGTCCATATTTATTATAGAACTATGAGTATACAGGGTGTTTAAGAATGGCGTGTTAATAAGGATAAGTTCAGAACAATATTTTTCTTTATCTATGGAGAAACCGCTTTTGGGCTAACATAGGGAATACGCGATATAGTAGTATTATATATATGATATTAACAACCTCCCTTCCACATTAAAATATTGTGATATTTTCTGTTATTTGCAAGAAATTTATTATTATCAAAGCTGCGCGAGAATTCCAATTTTGGATCCGCCATTTTGATGTCTGAAAATTGGTGGGAAATTTAAAACAGCACTAACACAGACTGATCAGCTAGAAAGCAATAAAAGCAACTGATACAAACCAGTTAAACGTTTGAGGCAACGAATAATTCTAAGTAGATATAAAAGAAATGTTCAATATTTTTATTTAAGAGATATAAAAACAAGCAAGATATATATCATAAATAAAAAATATATTGTAACATTGATTGAAGAAACAAGATATTTTATATACCTACCTTATTGTTCTCTTTATTTGTTTAAAATGTAGGTACTCTTATCCGTTTCAATCTTAGCTATTTAAAATTAATTATGTTAGTCATTAAAATTTTCAAGAAGACTTTTGTATTGTGTGTGTATGTTCGCAGTTATCGTAACAGAATATATAAGCTATAGGAGGTATGATTGTATGTCTCATAAGACTTTCAATTATTAAGTTTGTGACATTCATGTTTTAATAATTTACTTAAATGATGCGTTCGCCTAAACACTGTTGCATACCCTTTTTTTAATGAATTTGATTACCTACATTTTTTATATGTTTACAAGTTTATATAGTTCCTTATAGTTTTATATACCTAATTGAAATATTTTGGGTTTTGTAAATCAATATTATACTTAATAAATTGAATTTTAAGTAAAAAAGTACATTGAAAAATTAATATCCTTACATAGCAATTTTCTTTTTATCAGACGTTTAAAACCTTTCCATAGTTCCTCGTTGGTGCGTTGATCACAATAAAACAAATCACTAAGAAACTAAAAATATACTACTGTTGCTCATGGACAAATAAGAAGCTTACATATTTTTTAAATAAGTTGTTTTGCTTTCTTTAGATTGTTGCCGTCATTAGGAAGATCCTGAATTTTTAGTTTAAGTGGGGTTAGAAAATAAATGACACCACAAGAGAACCACCACGGAAATGAATAAAGCACTTAATATTTCCCTAGAATTATAGGGTCTTGGCTTGGCCAAGTGTGACAATACAAAATGTATAAGTTGGGAGCAGTGTGACATCAAAATGGCGGCTTCCATGTTTTCCAGAGATATGGAGTAGAGAGAATAAGCGTTAACCTGCGCAAACTGCCTAATCAAGTGCGCCGTCATTTTCTAGTCTGGTGATACAAAGGTTAGCCAAAATCTTCTTCACATATCTACGAGTGCTGTTTTGCAATTTAATCTACCGAATTTTACTCCAGGTGATAAATGATAGAAATGGTTAGTAATAATAAACGCAAATACGAATAGGTAGGTATGTGCGTAATATTACAAATTCTCTCAAAATCATGATAAATATACAAGGGTGTATAATATAAGTATAGTTGTAATATTATGGTAATTAGATTTTGTTTTAACATTTTTGTGCAAGTATTTTATTATTGCATTAATAAATGCAATGTGAAAATTTTTCATCGAGTTTACATAAAGAAATTAATGTATTAATCATAACCTTTTCATGATGAAATTGAATTACATATTTAATAAAAGCATGTTTCGAAACATTGAAATGAGTCACAATTTATTTTTTGTAAATAGTGTATAAAATAATTTAACTTTCGTAGTAGTAGTAGTAGTAGTAGTAGTGGTGGTATGGGGCGGCCAAGATCTGGCAAGTGGGCCACAAGCGTGCCTACCACTGTCTTCCCCTACCTAACTCCGTCACCTCTTCCCTCGTCCACAGTTAAATGAATTACATATCAGTTGCCGCAGTGGATTAAAACTTCAAAACACATGCCCCTTGCCTCATCGACACGGGCGGACTGGTAGCAGTTAGCAATCCGCCACCGGCTGTATCGAGGCTCAGTTACGTTGCCTGTGTCGTTGAGAGCGCAATATACACGGTGTCTCGGGAAAGCGTTCAATTAGTACTTTATTAATTTTGTAATAAAATGGGCGGTAATAAAATTTGTTCTGTGGACGGTTGCGAAAATCGACGTCAAGGCGGATTGTCATTTTTTAGATGCCCCAAAGACCAACGTAGGTATGTATCTGACCATTTTAGCACTTTTTCTGAGATAAAAAGTACTTATTTCATTGCTCTCCAAGTGGTAAATTACTTAATGAAATAATAAGCCATTTGTTTACATAATATTTATTTTTTCCCAAACAAAATAAAGATGTTTTATAGGTGCCAAATTTGGAAGAATGTTCTAGGTTTTACAGGATCACATAAGTAGGTACTCTGATTTTACGCCAGAACAATATGTTACACGTCAATTAGAATTTGTGCTTTGGATTTTGATGAAGATAGTTTTGCCAACTCTTCTAGAAGTCATATTCATAATTATGCTGTCCTATCTTTGAGGTAAACGATCAAATCCGTTGAAAAAGGTAGATTTTAAAATTCATATTAATAATTTTTAAGGAATTATTTCTCTGTCTTGACATTTATAGACGGCATTCACACAAGTACAACAGACTATGACAAACTTTTGTTAACACTTTTAATACTTTGGCCTTTGAGAAAGAAATTGGTACAAAACCCAAAAATGAATTCTGTAAAGTTATTTATTCGTACATTCATCCTTGTAAAAACTTCCCCTTCGATTATTTTTTGAATTTATACGAGTTCGTATTTATTATAGGTACCTTAAAATTCATAAATATTGACATTAAAACGAGAAAATTAAATAAGGATAAAGATAAAAGTCTCACAAAATTAACAATATTAAAAAACTTGTAAACATTATGTAATAAAAAATATAAATGTTTCATTTTTCAATAAATATTTTTTAAAATTTGTTTTATTTCCTGCTCCATCTTAAAACAAACAAAAAATTTCGATATAAAATAAATAACAGAAACGTAAACCAGATTAACGTTGTTGGGAACTGCCACTTAAATTGATTATTTTATTATATTATATAAACAAGTTTATTTTATTATACCTAAACAAGGTTCTTATTTGGGTTAATTTCTAAAACTACAGATTAAATATTTTTTAGTAATGTAATAACTCTCTTTATATATTAATTTTACGAAACCCCTCGTACACTAATATTCGCCGGGCGAAACTCAACTACGTTTGGTAGCCCCTCGTAAAGACGCCGATTTACTGTCGAGTGCAGGTAGCCGCGGCACGCTTTTGTCAACGGCACGTAATGTCAAAGGCCCGACAGCCAGTGCGGCAACTGATATGTAATTCATTTAACTGTGCCTCGTCGAACCTTTCCGACCTTCTAATGTAGGTCAGAATATCGGTCCATTCAAGGGAACTGACCTCTTCCCCTTGCAGCTTCCCGGCCCCCCAGACGTCGTGTCTTAACTTTCGTAAGTAAAATTAAAATATTTCATAGAATGAAGAATATATCATCAGTTTATAAAACAGACTTTATTATAAACCGTTTAATAATAACAATACATTTATCTGCATCATTACAAGGTAGAAAACATTGTTGCGAAATGCATAAAATTTAAAACATCATATTATAACAAAAATTAAGTGAAACTTTTGAGTAATATTTTATAATTATTGAATATTTACAATACATAACTGCTAATCTAAGTAAGTAGTAAATCATTAACAATAAAAAAATATATTATTTTAATCTATTTAATCTTAAGTTACAGATTCGACAAGCATACATGTACTATTTTTTATTTTAGTTAGTAGTAACCTTAGACCAGGAAAGAAAAGGGAGTCGTAATAGACAACTTGCATCTTATAGTCCCGTGTGTCGTATTTGCTCCAATTTGTTATTTGAATTGATGGCAAACATTGGACTTTACATTGTCGATTCTTTTAGATTTTAGTGTGAATATGAATAAAACTGTGTTTTTGTGAGATTGACGTAATGATAAACTGTTGTGCTTGTTAGTGTACAAATAGGAGCGATAAGAAATTAGGGAGAATTACAATTAAGATTGCAGGTAATTTGCTCCATTCTCCTAGTAGTGACTACGAGTCCCCTCTTTTTCCTAGTCTAAGGTAGTAAAAATAATCCATGAATTTTTTTTCTTTATGGAAGCCAGCATTTTTCTGATTGTAATTTCTACTCCTTCACAAATTTTTATAACACAATAGGATGCAATATATGTGAAACCTCGTAAAAAAAATGCCAAACATTAATAACAAAGGAGAAAGCTGAAAAATATAGGTACATAAGGTACAAAAGTTAATGCCAGAAAAGAATAATTACTATGCCAGAAAAGAATAATAACACTATTAAATGTTAAACGATAGATGCATAGCAAATCATAAATTTACATGTTTGGTAATTTTATATTTGGCTGATTCTATTTTTAACATTTCCCTCAGCCATTCCAGCATGATGTATTCACCTTGGTTACAAATGATAATAAAGGTTACCTTTGTTCTTGAAAGAAATCAGAGTATGAGTGGCTGCTTACAGCATCTACAGGTTATTCACAACCTAGTATACATTCTGCACACTTATGGATTTTAAATAACATTTTTACTACGTATCCACTAATGTAGGTAACAGCATTTGATGTTACACTGTTCAAATAAATGACATTAGTCAACACATCATAATTATGGTACATTAAGCTTTCTGTAGTTTCTGTAGGTTCGAAATTATATTTCCTATATAATGAAATATCTACTTGCTTCCTCGGTGCTCTTTACTTTTGTACTGGGGATGCTAAGGACAGTGGTTGCATCTAAAACTTTACAGTGACCCTCTCGCGATATCCTTGTATGCAACAGTAATCTTCTAAATGTTCTCATAAATTGGAGGCAGGTGGGATTGTTTATCCATCCATACAAAGAGTTTATGTAATAGTTAGACAATCCTGATAATAAATTATAATTGTTAAAGAACTTACCTCACAGACCAGAAGCGTATTCAGACATGTAAGATGAAGATCGGGTACTGGATAGATCCATTTTGCATCGTTCCTATTTTTAGCGAAGGTACTACATTATAATTCAAAAACCTTCTACCAGCTTTTATAATAAAATCTTCCTCTTTGAAATGCTCGGAGCAGATGACTTTATTATTCGACCAAAGCCAATTTTCTTCACTCTTACCTATGGCTTCTAACCACTTGGTTTGTAGGCCTTTTTTGTAGGAAACCTACAAACAAAACATAAATGCTCTCCTAATGTTCGTGTTTATTTTTATAGCAAATACTACACATGAAAACTAATGACTTTCCCTTGTGATGGAAATTTCCTGTTATTTAAACAATCTTTAGCTGAGCAACACGCCATGGTGACAATTGAAAATATTTTTATAACAAAAATCAAAGAAAACTAAACACAATAAGTAGTTATCATACACCGATTCTAAATCAAAACTGATGCTGGATGGCGTGTGTCCATCAAGAAGTGACCAAAGATGATGGGGGTGCGTTGAGGGTGCCGAAGAGTTCTTGGAATGGTGGTGAAGAAGTGTGTTGGTCAATGTCCGGAGGGTGTAGAAGGATTTGGAGGGTGGTGGTTGATGTATGATAATTAAAATAGTAATTAATGATAGTATAAAATAGTAATTATGATTGTTATGATAACTAATGAGGGATGGGGCTGCCCGAGGGTGGTGCGGGTGAAGGAGGGTGGATGTGGGTGTTGTGTGCGCGCGCTGAAGAATAAATATGGCGTCTAGCAGTTGTTAGGTAATAATGAATAATTAAAAATATTATTTATAATTAAGAATAAAGTGTGTGCTTGTCGCGAGTTGATTTCGGGTGGTGATTAATGATATGTAATTAAGATATTAATATGATTGATGTAATTTAATATTGGAAAAGTATGTAGAAAAAATAAAGCTGATTGTTGGAATTGATAAAAAAAAGGAATGGATGTCTTCGGGGAGCTGATGGGGGAAGGTATTATTTATAAATTAAAGACTCAGGTAATTTATAGTATTAAAAATAAACAAAAAATTCTATTGGGTCTAATATTGATTACTGGTATGGGAGATTATGTATGTTGTGTGATAAGTAATTATAGGTGGTTATGGTTATCAAACTGCACATTTTAATAATGGTATCATCTTGAGATACTTCAAGTTGTTGGTAATACATATATCCAGAAACCTTAGCTACGGAGATGATGTTCAGGTGCGTGGATGTCGGAGCTGGGTGTTTTTCACTCAAAAATCAAGATGGCTGCTAGCTGTTGATGTGTATTAATAAATAATTAAAAATATTAATTATTAATTAAGAATGATAGGTATGCACCTGTGTCTCTCGAGGTGAGTTAGAGGGTGATGATACAATATATGAATTAATGTTGTCAGAATACTTGACAATAAAGTTATTTTATATACTTAGGTTTAAGTTGTCTGCACTGTGTGCAAGAAAGTAGTAGTTCAGTTGTCCAGTTAGTAGTGTGTAGTGTGGTGGTAGTCGAAGAAAAAAGCAATAAATGAATGTTTTAATAGATACTCCAGTTGTTTAAATTAAATAATAAAAGAAAACTCCTTATATAATTTAACAGGTTGTGGGCCCAGTCATGCCCAGAGATAAGTAATCAGCATAGATTACAGTAATCAGTTTCACAAAAATATAAGGAGGTGTGGTTTTAAGGTTGTGGTTGTAACTCGGTTGGCGGGAGTTGGAGTTGAGAAAAAAAAAACGAGTAGACAACGTGAAATCGTAAGGTGAGAAGCAGAAAAAGTAAAAAAAATGGAGCAGGCAGTTCAGAGTGTGAAGTTGTCTGGAGAAAACTGGAATCTTTGGAAATTCCAAATCCAAGTAATATTAAAGTCGAGGGGATTATGGGATGTAGTATCAGGAACCAGTACTAGGCCAACAGAAAACGGTGCGGAATGGGACAAGAAAGACGCTAAAGCGCAAGAAGCAATTGTGGTTAGAATGGAAGAAAAGCCGTTAACCCATATTTTAGCATGTGAAACGGCGGCAAAAATGTGGGAAAAGTTGAAACAAATATACGAACACCAGTCACAGGTCAGTGTACACCTGTTACAACAGAAGTTTTTTATGTTAGAATACAAATGAATTTATTTCCCAAATTGAAGAAATTCAAAGTAATTTAAAAAGAATGGGAGAAGAAATCACAGACAAGATGGTTATTACCAAAGTTTTAATGTCATTACCGGTAGAGTTGAAGCATTTTATTTCAGCTTGGGAATCCACGCCCAGTAGTAATCAGACTCTGTCAGAATTGGTGTCTCGGTTAATGATAGAAGAGGAAAGAAGTAAAAACTCTAATATGGAGGAGCGAACAGCATTAACTATGAGGTCAAGATATAGTAAAGGACAGAAAGAAGTGAAATGCTTTGAGTGCGGCAAGGTAGGGCACATAAAGAAAAATTGTTTACAGAAAAAACCAAATGAGGGTAGAAAAACTTGTAACTATTGTAAGAAATATGGCCATTTCATGAAAGATTGTTGGTTTAAAAAGAAGAAAGATGAGGATAATGATAGAAAAGAAAGAAACTCATCAGCTAGTGCTACACAAGCATTAATGGGAGTATCGAGCATGTTAGATTGTACCGATTTGAAAGCCCTGATTGGACAATCACAAAAAACCATGGAAAATGAGTGGTGGTTAGACAGTGGAGCCACAGAACACATGTGCTATCAACTAAAGTGTTTTCACGAATTACAAGAGGTAGAAGAGAACAGACAAGTAAAAGTAGGAAATGGAACACTATTAGAAGTTAAAGGAATAGGAAAAGTAAAAGTATTAGCTTGGAATGGTAAAGAATGGCTCAAAACAGAATTGAATAATGTATTGTTTGTTCCAGAATTGCAAATGAATCTTTTTTCATTAAGTACAGCATTAGATAAAGGACTTGAAATGCACTCAGCTAAAGAAAAGTGTGAATTATTAGACACATATGGAAAGATAAGAGCTACAGCAAAAAGAGAAGGTAAACTATTTAGAATGAATTTTAAAAACAACAACGATGTGTCGCAGTGTAATGTAGTTTCAAACAGAGGAGAAACTTTGACAGAATGGCACAGAAAATTGGCTCATGTAAACTTTGATCGCGTAAGAAAAGTTTTAAAAATAAACAATATAAAATATAAAGAGGAAGAAAATCCTTTTTGTCAAGATTGCCTTGCTGGAAAACAACATAGGTTGCCGTTCCCATTAAGTGAGTCGAGGGCAAAGAAAACCGGTGAACTAATACATGGCGATTTATGTGGTCCGTTAGAGGTACCATCTTTGGGAGAAGCAAAATACTTTCTCATGCTGAAAGACGATTTTTCAAGTTACAGATTTGTTTATTTTCTGAAGAATAAAGGGGAAGTCAAAGAAAGGATAGAGAACTTTTTTCAGTTGGTAGAAAATCAAACGGGGAATAAAGTTGTCACTTTGCGTACCGATAATGGGTTAGAATTTATTAACAAGGAACTGACAAATGTATTGGAACGAAAAGGTATACGCCATGAAAGATCCTGTGTATATACTCCAGAGCAGAATGGAAGAGCGGAGAGAAAAATGAGGACGTTAGTGGAGGCAGCAAGAACACTATTGCACAGTAAAAATCTGAATAAAATGTTATGGGCTGAAGCTATAAATTGTTCAGTCTTTGTATTAAATAGAGTGGGTAGCTGTCCTCAGAAGGATCAAACATCCTATAGACTTTGGTATAACAAATGTTACAAAATAGATTTATTTGAAGAATTTGGAAGAAAAGTATCTGTGCATTTGCCTAAGGAGAAGAGATTAAAGCTTGATGCAAAGAATAAAATTGGGATCATGGTCGGGTACAGTGAAACAGTGAAATGATATAGGATTTATTTTCCGGATGAAAATAAAGTAGAAATACATAGAGATGTAATTTGGATACTTGAAGAATTAAAATTAAAAGACGCAACTGAAAAAGTAATTTTTCTAGACCTAGAGAATAATGATTCGAAAGAAAGTAACTTAGAGATGAGAGTTGAAAGAAGAACAAATAATGAAAATGAGATAAGTGATGTTGGTTCAGAAAGTACAGTTTCTAATAATTCAGAGGAAGACGATAGGGACAGGGGAAATAATCAACAAACAGAAAGAAACAGAAGAATAACAAGACAACCATTTTGGACAAAAGATTATGAGATGGATAGAGACATATGTTTTTTCACCATTACAGAGGACCCATTCACATATGAGGAGGCAGTTTCCAGTGAGAATGCGGAGAAATGGAAGGAAGCCATAAACCAGGAATTAAAAGTTTTGAGTGAAAATAATACGTGGTGTGAAGTGAAAAGGCCTGTTGATAAAAAGGTGATTGAAAGTAAATGGGTGTTTAAACAAAAAGGTGAAAATGAGTTTAAAGCAAGGCTTGTCGCCCGTGGTTTTCAGCAAGAACTTAACGATGAACTGTATGATGTTTATGCCCCAGTTGCGAAGTTAGTGACTTTTCGAATTCTCTTGGTGGTGAGTAATAAACTGCATAAGCCGGTCTTTCAAATGGACGTTAGAAGTGCCTTTTTGTATGGAGACATCGAAGAGGAAATATATATGTCATTACCAGGTTCCATAGATAGTGAAATAGTTTGTAAGTTGAATAAGTCAATTTATGGCCTTAAAAAGTCTCCAAGGTGCTGGAACACTAAATTTGATTCACTAATGAAAGCTGAAGGTTTTTTAAGGTCACAAAACGATTACTGTCTTTATTATAAATGTTCAAACAGAGAAAAATTATTTGTGTTATTATATGTTGACGATTTGTTAATTCTTGGAACCGATTTACATGCAGTCGATCGATTAAAAAATATGTTGAACCAAAATTTTTGCATGAAAGATTTAGGGTGTGTGGCACACTATTTGTAGGGGATAGATGTTGTACAGGACCTAAGTAAAGGTTACACAGAATTAAACCAATCAAACTATTTAAAAAATGTTTTAAAGAAATTTGGTATGCAGGACTGTAAACCTGTAAACACGCCGGTTGAAAATAATATAGATTTAAATTCATTGAAAACAGATGTTAGCAATGTAAAAATGCAGAAAATTTGTAGACAAATTATAGGTAGTTTGATGTATGCAGTTTTGGGGACACGACCTGATTTATGTGAAAGCGTTAGCTTGTTAAGTCGTTTTCAAGATAAAGCAAATGAGAATTTATATAAAGCTTTGAAAAGGGTGTTACGATATGTTAAGGGAACTGTTAACATGAAATTAATTTACAATCCAGATTGTGATAAGAATATTTTACGTGGATATGTAGACTCGGATTGGGCTGGGGATAATACAGACCGTAAATCCACAACGGGATATGTATTTAAAATGTTTAGTTGTACAATCTCTTGGATCAGTCGTAAACAACAGAATGTATCAATATCGTCGACTGAATCCGAATATGTAGCATTAAGTTTAGCTGTTAGTGAGGCATGCTGGCTGAGAAAATTATTAACAGATTTTGATTTTCAAATAGAAAAACCTGTCATTATAAATGAAGATAATAGAGCAGCCATACTTATAGCTAATAATCCAGAAAATAACAAGAGACTGAAGCATATTGACGTAAAGTACTTCTTTATCAAAGAAAAACTGGACTTGGGTATAATTGAAATTGTTTATGTTCAAACTGAGAATCAGTTAGCCGACATGTTCACAAAACCTCTAAATAAAGTTAAATTTGAGTAATTTAGCAAAGAATTAAGTTTAAAGTGTTCAGAATAGTTAAGGTTGTTATTTTATAAAAATAATTTTATTGAGGGGGTGTGTCAGAATACTTGACAATAAAGTTATTTTATATACTTAGGTTTAAGTTGTCTGCACTGTGTGCAAGAAAGTAGTAGTTCAGTTGTCCAGTTAGTAGTGTGTAGTGTGGTGGTAGTCGAAGAAAAAAGCAATAAATGAATGTTTTAATAGATACTCCAGTTGTTTAAATTAAATAATAAAAGAAAACTCCTTATATAATTTAACAAATGTAGTTTTATCTACACCTAGTTTTAATGAAAAATGATTCAGGTTCCATGGATATGTAAAAAAAAAAATAAATTTGAAGGTTATCTACTGTTGAACATTTTATTTTATATTATACATGCACATTGAGATTAATCTTAATCACCATTAGAGTTCTTTGTACTAAAAGGCACGATCACTTTCAGTCTCCTTGTGTGTCGGTGAGATGTAATTTGGAACAATCGTTAGATGTAATCTGTTTGTAAATCTCTGGTTTTCTGTTTAATAAAGTCTGATAAAAATAATACAAGATTCTTACCTTACCAGTGATGATAAAAATAAATTATTTAGCAAGAAAAGTGGGAAATCTAAGACCCATTTCTATTCAGGTGTAGTTATCGTTACGACTTCTCCACGGAAAATGACAATATCACCGTAATGATCCACTATTTTAACTGTTAGACTGTATATGCTACGCTTGTTTACAGGCAAATAAATCACATTAGTAGGAGACTCCACTATTTTATAGCCTGGAGTCACAGTTGGGAATTATGTGAACTAGCATTACGAATAGCGATACACATTTAGAGAATATCAATTTGGTGGATGCGTTTGATGGATCCGTTTGGTGGATACGCTAGGTGGATACGTTTGATGGATACGATTGGTGGATACGCTTGGTGGATACGCTTGGTGGATATGTTTGGTGGATACACTTGGTGGATACGCTTGGTGGATACGTTTGGTGGATGCGTTTGGTGAATCCGTTTGGTGGGTATAAAAGAATGTAGTGCAGTCGATTTTGTATCATTGACTAATATAATCTTAAAGGGTTAACATGTATTCATGTCAAGTGTGTGAAAAAGTATTTTCCTGGTCTAGTGGCTTAAGACGTCATAATAATAATGTTCATTCAAACAAATCATATAAGTGTGATTTTTGTGGAAAAATGTTTAAAAGACATGATATATTAAATAAACATATATTTAGCAAACATAATTCTGAACTTCAATCTAAGAAACTTAATAAAAAATACAGTGATGTATCAAGCAAACCCAAGTTGGATGCTTTAGAGCTACAGGAACAGACAATAGAAAAATCATTTACACCTATTCCAATACATCTGGGTTCGAGAACTAAACATGTTAATCGAGAAATAAATGATTATGACACAGACTTCGGTGATAAAAAGACAAATGTAAAATTTCAGCAAAAAATCAAACCAAAAGATGAGCTCGAGGTGATTAAACAGCATGGAGATGATTATCCTTTATATAACAATGATGTTGACAATGATGACTATGATTATGATTCTAATATTACTGAGAACTCTGATGATTCTAATATTAGTGAGAACTCTGATTATTCTAATATTAATGAGAACTCTGATGACTATAATTCTAATACTAATGAGAAGACCAGTGATGTTTATTTAACCAAATTTAGTGGATTACCTATAACTTCCATACTGATGAAATTGCATAATAATCCTGTCGATTACATGTTCTGGAATGATCCAAACGAACTTGTAAATCGGCTAAGACTTTTAATAGCTTCTCAAGAGGCTGGAAGTACTACTCGTAGTAATGAAATCAACTTAATTGTACAGGAACTTGTAGATGCAAAAATAATCGAGCCTCATGACTAATTGTTAAATAAATACGCTATTGAATAATTATTTTAAGTTTTAAATGTATGCTTATTTTTCATATATTCAATAAACGAAGTTATGATGAATACGAATATTTCATTTCATGATTGTGAAGTGGGAGAGAGGTGGTAGTGGGGTTATCTGAGAACCGCTCTAACCGCTCAAACCGGTATCCCAGAACCGCTCTGTATCCACCAAGCGTATCCACCATCAAACATCATACTCAATGAACACTCTGTTCTATTAACATTAAAAGAGATGGGCGCTACCATTACATTAATTTAGTAATGTGTTGGCAGCCCTGATTTTATTTACTATGATAGAGTCGGACACTGATTCACTATAATGCACGGATTTCTTAAAATAAACTGGATCGCTAATACATACTGGTGGGGGTAGCTAAAAATAACAACTGATAGGCGGCCGCCATACTGTGCTAACTTCTAGGTATTTTATGAACTAAATGATGGTAACACTGTTGAGAAACCATCACTGCTTTTATATTTTCTTTTTGTTTTGTGGTTTATAAATGAACATGATACAATGTACTTATTATATCATGATAAATGAAGTTCTGTGTGCAAGGTGCAAGTTATTTATTTCTTAATCTGAAGAAAAAACATGCAATTTCATCATTTCATCCATTTGGTCGAAGTATTCAATGTTGAAGGTTGCGATAAAAGTCTAAAAACGTAGATATCTGTTATCTGAAAAGTCAATCGAAAAGATACAAGGTGAAAACGGCTGCAGTTTTGGAAAGAGTGCAAATTGAAGAATTTTTGACTAAATCTTGTGATAAAGAATATTTTATGATTAAGGTAATAACTCTTAACTTTTTAGACAATATGTATTAATAATACTTTGAATCATTTTAGGTTGCGCTAGTAATAGGAGTCTCTGGTGCTTGTCCATGCTACGAATTGACGAATTTGAAAATCACTAATGTATAGGACACTGGCGCGTATCTAGTTGTTTCGATACTAGATACCAAGACCGGCATTTCACGAAAGTTTAAAATTATAAATGAAGGATTTTCTATCAACGACGTAGAGATGTGTAGAAAATGTATTTCCCTAAGACCAAAGAACTTATCACAAAACAGATTCTTTTTACATTATAAGAATCAAAAATGTACTTCTCAGCCTGTTGGAATCAACACATTGGCAAAAGTTGCATCGTTTCTGAACTTGGCAAACGCGGAAGCTTATATTGGCCACTATATGAGGGTGCACTTCAATAACTTTATTGGGAAATAAAGGTGCCGACTTTACACCCATCAAGCGGCATGGTGGGTGGAAGAGCCCTGCTGTGGCAGAGAGCTATATTGAAGACTCCATATCTAACAAACTTGGTATTGCAAGGAAAATCCAAGGTTCTTCTCGTTCAAGTCATTCCTCAGGAGAAGGAGACATCCAAAATTTGTTGCAAGAAGCAACTACAAGCTTCCTATTAACGGAAACGAAGTGAAATATGAAAAAGCGAAGAACGAAATGTCTATTAATATAAATGTTAATGTTAATTTTAATAAGTAAACTAAATTTGGTTGATTTAAGTTTATATTTTTTTATTATTTCAGTAGTGGATAATAGGTTACTTTATATGCTTTATAAGTGTGGATAAAACTCCTATTATAATGTGATTGTGTGTATAAATTATATTTTAAATGTGTTTTTATTAAATTCCTACCATAATCATAATGATTTTGAGTTTTAAAGTTGTTAATGTTATCTTCTAGAAAAGCAGTTATTACCATATTGTGTATTATAAACTTCATGTAATTTTATAACAAAATAACTGATTAACCTATCCCAATTCATTCACAATATTTAATATAGGTATCTTAACAGTGTAAAGTATAAATTTGACTAATAACTACTTGACATTACTAATTGTATGATGTCATTCAGTTAAAAAATATTTTTTAGTACCGTTTTTACTGATAAGACGTGCAGCTACTTTCATTGTGGCTTTTTATATATGTAGCTCCTGCCACAATTAAAATAACTACAAACATATGTCTAATTCTTCGATAAATACCTACCTTATATCGATACCTTTTTGCCACTATCGTAACTATCGTAAGTGACATTTTCCATGAAAATGACTATGGATCTATCGTAAGTATAATATGCAAATACACATCTTGGCAGAGGTAGATAGATCCATAAATATGTAAGCATATTTAAATGTTTCACGGTTAAATAACTGCATACATTTTATCGTAAGTAACAAAACTGTAATAGGCAGAGTGGCAGAATTGTCGTAAGTAGCCTAAGGTAAAATTTAGTGAGTGACTTACGATATTTTGGCAAAAAGGTATCGATATTAGAATTCCTCAAAACAATATACAAAACTGATCCTAACTAATTTTTATACTGCAATCA
The DNA here is from genome assembly GCA_963924545.1 of Pogonocherus hispidulus. Classification (NCBI taxonomy): domain Eukaryota; kingdom Metazoa; phylum Arthropoda; class Insecta; order Coleoptera; family Cerambycidae; genus Pogonocherus; species Pogonocherus hispidulus. The sequence continues at coordinate 57,020,268 of OZ004693.1, forward strand.
GACAAGGTTCAAATACTTGGTTGACAAACCATGTTACTTTAAAGTTTTTTGGGTTAGTTACTAAATTATGTTTAGACAAGTAACTATTATGAACCAGTTATAATTCCGGCTAATGTAAAATTTATTTAAAAAATGAAGTTGTAACAGGAGAAATAAAGAGTGTCGTCAATGAATTTAATATACATTGGTACCTACCAGACATACCATTGGAAGATTTGTACATGTAGGGAGTGTCTTTACAAGCACATAAATTTCGACTTTGTCGAAAATCATTTCAAGTCAAATTAAAAAGAGATATGATTCCAATTATTTGAAATGCACTATAAATAGAAAAAAATTATGTGTACCTTTGCTGCACAAATATAACTCTTGAGTCCAGTCCTGTCAATTACTCGTCATATCTAATGCACAAATAATACAATTTAATCTTTGATATAACCCTATATTAAGTTAACTTTTTAGACCCGCTGCTAAAGTATTTTTATTACAACAGTGTACATATTTTATACCCATATCCATCCATATAAGTAATATTTAGTTAGTCATATGATCATATCTCACCAAACTATTTTCAAAATTTCCCTCTGTAAATACCTCAACATCATTAGCTGAAAACTAGCCAATGGAATGTTAGCACAGTGTGGCGACCACCTTACAACTGACAAAATGATAGTTAGGAATCAGCGATCCAGTTTATTTTAAGAAATCCGTGCTATAATGTCATCTGTTATTTTTTTTTAATATTGGTAACAATGGCAACACTAATCACTCGTTAGTGTGTGAGTAATATCATATATCTTTATTATTTTTTGATAACAGTCTAGAGCTGAATAATGATAAATTACCAATATATCAATCAAACACACAATAATTTTAAGCACTGATATATTTTTATTTTATTTTTGTATAGTGGGATGTGTGAAAAGGAAATAAAAACACATAATTAAGCTTTAATTAATTTTATTAATAATATATTTAATATTACAATAATTATATACATATATATTTTTACAAAAATTTATATTTACAATTTCTAAGGTTTTACGATAGTCTTCAAGAGTGGTGCTAGGTCATTTGCCACTGTCTGGATCTTCTATCTAACCAACTCGTAAACCAGATTGACCTTTGAATATATTATGCTCTAGCCACTTCATTAACTACATATAACCTTCGTTTAATTTTTTTAATAATTCTCACTATACACTTGAAAAGTAAAACTGTAGAACAAAGTGTAATGTAGCACAGCAGACCTATAACCGTGGGTTCAGCATCATCAGTAGAGATTAATTGTGGTGGTTCCGATATGATAGGGGTGAGGGTGGGGCACTTAAATGTAATCCAATCTAAATGTTTGGTAACACCTCCATGAAAGTTTATTTTTATCATAAATTTTTCCGTGGTATTAGATATAGGAGTGGAAAACGTACGCATACGATTATCGTTGATAAAGTGTGAAACCATTTTTACCCACATCGAAGGACATGATTCATTTCCTATGTTGTTTCTAGTTCCATTATCGAAGCAAACAAAAGCCTCGGTCGATGCATGGGGCTCCTGAATGTACAAAACATTCTGGAAAACCGCATACAACAATATAAAATGTGAACTTAATACCATCATCACTGTCGTATAACTAACAAGTTTATATACAAACAATGCTATTTATTGCCTAAAACGTATAGAAGCCTCCAAACTTTTCCCACAGGTTATGCATATTCTAATTGTAAACTGACAGTCTATACAGCTCACAGTATGTCCACACGGTAGAAACATCACTTGAATGGGATTTTTAAAGCACTTTTTACGTTTAGAGGAACAACAGCCCCATACTTCATCTTCAGGTACAGAATTAGGTAAAATTTCAATGTGGGAAGACAATAGAGTTGGGGGTGATTCTTCTTGATGCTGTTGCATATTGTAATTTTCCACACCGTCTTCTATCATTAAATATATTAGTCACACTTAAACTTTGAAACTGAGAAAACATCAACTGCTTGTCTTCATAAAATTTTATAGTTTCTTTTAACTGACACAGTTTTAATAAATGATCTTGTATCAAAAACTTAAAGTTTTCAGCTGATGACATGACTTACTCTTATCATATCTAGCAAGGTACTAAGTGAACATGATAGGGATTAAAACATTTTATAAATCAGGAGGATGGAGGGGGTAGGAAATAAAAAAACATTAATTAAATCAATATATTTATTTAGGTAAACTAGAATACAACCAATTATGAAGCTTAAAACTATTTCTTAAACTACACATATATTTCTTAGAATTATTAATATGATTTAAACAATATGGTAAATCTTTACAGAAATCAGGTGGTTGTTCAGTAGAAACATTAAGATGCTCAATATTGACAACAGATGGCCTTGCAGATGATTCCTTCAACTCGTGTAGTCTTTTTTCAAGAAATTCCTGTTTCTGATGTCCTTTTACGTACACAATATCGGTAATATCGTTAAGCAGGTGATTACGCAATATTTCATTAAGGTCGTCGTCACTCACATAACCGTTACTGTACTTCAAACCATGATGGTTTATTTCTAAATAATTTACATGTTTTTTGACGTCACAGCTTAACTTAGCGTATGACACTGGAGGTTTCAGCAAATATTGGCTATTTTGTTGACCATCAACAAATGATATTTCCTTGGGATAAAATTCGGGGAGATTAAATCCTTGAATATCCACAACAACCAGCTTCATGTTCCCTTATCGGTAGCTCGTCTGATACTAAAGTAATATATTTTTTTTATTCTGCTTTCTATCTGTAACTTAACATTGACGGTTGAAGATTTTATAGAATCATTTCTTTTCGAGCAATCAATAATGAATAATGCTCTACTACTAAAATCGGTATAGTCAATTTACATTCACTCCTACTACCACCTCTCTCCCACTTCACAATCATGAAATGAAACATTCGTATTCATCATAACTTCGTTTATTGAATATATGAAAAATAAGCATACATTTAAAACTTAAAATAATTATTCAATAGTGTATATATTTAACAATTAGTCATGAGGCTCGATTATTTTTGCATCTACAAGTTCCTGTACAATTAAGTTGATTTCATTACTACGAGTAGTACTTCCAGCCTCTTGAGAAGCTATTAAAAGTCTTAGCCGATTTACAAGTTCGTTTGGATCATTCCAGAACATGTAATCGACAGGATTATTATGCAATTTCATCAGTATGGAAGTTATAGGTAATCCACTAAATTTGGTTAAATAAACATCACTGGTCTTCTCATTAGTATTAGAATTATAGTCATCAGAGTTCTCATTAATATTAGAATAATCAGAGTTCTCACTAATATTAGAATCATCAGAGTTCTCAGTAATATTAGAATCATAATCATAGTCATCATTGTCAACATCATTGTTATATAAAGGATAATCATCTCCATGCTGTTTAATCACCTCGAGCTCATCTTTTGGTTTGATTTTTTGCTGAAATTTTACATTTGTCTTTTTATCACCGAAGTCTGTGTCATAATCATTTATTTCTCGATTAACATGTTTAGTTCTCGAACCCAGATGTATTGGAATAGGTGTAAATGATTTTTCTATTGTCTGTTCCTGTAGCTCTAAAGCATCCAACTTGGGTTTGCTTGATACATCACTGTATTTTTGATTGAGTTTCTTAGATTGAAGTTCAGAATTATGTTTGCTAAATATATGTTTATTTAATATATCATGTCTTTTAAACATTTTTCCACAAAAATCACACTTATATGATTTGTTTGAATGAACATTATTATTATGACGTCTTAAGCCACTAGACCAGGAAAATACTTTTTCACACACTTGACATGAATACATGTTAACCCTTTAAGATTATATTAGTCAATGATACAAAATCGACTGCACTACATTCTTTTATACCCACCAAACGGATTCACCAAACGCATCCACCAAACGGATCCACCAAGCGTATCCACCAAGTGTATCCACCAAACATATCCACCAAGCGTATCCACCAAGCGTATCCACCAAGCGTATCCACAAAGCGTATCCACCAAACGTATCCACCTAGCGTATCCACCAAGCGTATCCACCAAACGTATCCACGAAGCGTATCCACCAAGCGTATCCACCAAGCGTATCCACCAAACGTATCCACCAAGCGTATCCATCAAACGTATCCACCAAGCGTATCCACCTAGCGTATCCACCAAACGTATCCACCAAGCGTATCCACCAAGTGTATCCACCAAGCGTATCCACCAAGCGTATCCACCAAGCGTATCCATCAAACGTATCCACCAAGCGTATCCACCTAGCGTATCCACCAAACGGATCCATCAAACGCATCCACCAAATTGATATTCTCTAAATGTGTATCGCTATTCGTAATGCTAGTTCACCTAATTCCCAACTGTGACTCCAGGCTATAAAATAGTGGAGTCTCCTACTAATGTGATTTATTTGCCTGTAAACAAGCGTAGCATATACAGTCTAACAGTTAAAATAGTGGATCATTACGGTGATCTTGTCATTTTGCGTGGAGAAGTCGTAACGATAACTACACCTGAATAGAAATGGGTCTTAGATTTCCCAACCATTATAACAAGAAGGCAGGAGTACGTCACCCCCTCAGGTCATCTGTAATCTTCAAACCGTTAACAGTGGAAAATCGTAAATTTCTCTTGGATCTCGGTTATAAATTGCATAACAATCAACTTCTTAGTATAATGAATTCTAATATTTTGAACTCGTCCTCACATCTTACTTAAAGATTTTCAAGTTCAAGACATAAAAGGGCGGGACTTACTAAGATATGAAGAAAGCCAAACATCTTAATGTACTTATGTATCGTGTTTTCATGAAATGGCTTGGACTTGTCAGTTCTCACAACAGTTGGATTGATAAGTTATTTTGCTTAATATATTTTTTATAAGTAATATTATGTATTATAATAATTATTATTAATATATCACTGTACTTATTTATTAAAGAAATAAAAAAATATATATAAAATTTGGGTTTTTTTTATTTATTTTTTCAGTAACATTCAATTTTATTTTTTCCATTTCCATTAAACCTGAATATTTTTTTCTTTAAAAAGATGTAAAATCCATCTAATCAGACCTAAATAACTTTTCTTGCTAAATAATTTATTTTTATCATCACTGGTAAGGTAAGAATCTTGTATTATTTTTATCAGACTTTATTAAACAGAAAACCAGAGATTTACAAACAGATTACATCTAACGATTGTTCCAAATTACATCTCACCGACACACAAGGTGACTGAAAGTGATCGTGCCTTTTAGTACAAAGAACTCTAATGATGATTAAGATTAATCTCAATGTGCATGTATAATATAAAATAAAATGTTCAACAGTAGATAACCTTCAAATTTATTTTTTTTTACATATCCATGGAACCTGAATCATTTTTCATTAAAACTAGGTGTAGATAAAACTACATTAATTCATATATTGTATCATCACCCTCTAACTCACCTCGAGAGACACAGGTGCATACCTATCATTCTTAATTAATAATTAATATTTTTAATTATTTATTAATGCACATCAACAGCTAGCAGCCATCTTGATTTTTGAGTGAAAAACACCCAGCTCCGACATCCACGCACCTGAACATCATCTCCGTAGCTAAGGTTTCTGGATATAAGTATTACCAACAACTTGAAGTATCTCAAGATGATACCATTATTAAAATGTGCAGTTTGATAACCATAACCACCTATAATTACTTATCACACAACATACATAATCTCCCATACCAGTAATCAATATTAGACCCAATAGAATTTTTTGTTTATTTTTAATACTATAAATTACCTGAGTCTTTAATTTATAAATAATACCTTACATCATCGTACAGAAGGATTATTAATATTTTTAATGATCAATCACCTTTGTTCTCTTATAATGATATGAGACATTTAAAAATAATATTTTTTCTTTATGAAATAATTTGCAGCCAGATTGATCCCATAATAATTATTTTAATATACAATTTATGTCTTTAGATTATTCACATGTATTTGATCTCTTAATATCAGTTATGGTTAACAAGACATATCCTATTATGAAGGTACCAACCCCTCTACTCTCCACCTACTCTTCAGAAGTCTGAAACCAGCAGCGTCTTAAAATTTTTAAATTATAATTTATATCAATCAAATTTATTTGTCATATTTACTTATCACGTTACCTTAATTGACCAATCACGTGATAGCATCTGCAAAATATACCTACACTCTCAAACAAGTATAAACATCTATGAGGAAGCGAGAAATGACTCATAATGTAAACAATAATTTACAAGTATCATCACCTGAACTTCTTGGAATCGAACTATCTAAAAAAATTATGATGGTAGAAAGGCCTCGTGAATTATACAATTTGTTCGTGTTTTCCATTTAAACCAATGCATATTGTACATTTCCTGCTGGGTGGCTACATTTTCCCATATGAAACCATACAAAACGAAGCACAAATAGTAATACCTACTCCTTATGAAATACTGTTCACGTAAAATATATCGCTCTGTATGTAATAAGTTATTTTAATATACTACATTGCTGTGGATCTTGGTAAAAACAAAACGTACGTTTTTATCTCCCATAATTATATATCTACATTGAGTCAGAAATAATGCATATTTGACTGAAATTAGTATATATTTATTTATATAAACAAACATGGTATTTTATCATTGCCGACAGAGGACAATGCCGACCCATTTATGTATTAATTTATTACTGTATTTAGAATCTGACATTCGATTCAAACCGCTATTCTAGGTAGTTAAATTCAATAATGATAAATATTACGCAATATGTTTTTCGTCGGATGCGTAATGCCTGTCTCGACAAGTTTGATATAGGTACCTATATGCTAAACGTTTATTCCTCGCACACACACACAAATATCAAGCGACCAATTTTTTCACATAAATCAAAGTACACCATCCCCCTACAGCTCCCCGAAGACATCCATTCCTTTTTTTTTATCAATTCCAACAATCAGCTTTATTTTTTCTACATACTTTTCCAATATTAAATTACATCAATCATATTAATATCTTAATTACATATCCTTAATCACCACCCGAAATCAACTCGCGACAAGCACACACTTTATTCTTAATTATAAATAATATTTTTAATTATTCATTATTACCTAACAACTGCTAGACGCCATATTTATTCTTCAGCGCGCGCACACAACACCCACATCCACCCTCCTTCACCCGCACCACCCTCGGGCAGCCCCATCCCTCATTCGTTATCATAACAATCATAATTACTATTTTATACTATCATTAATTACTATTTTAATTACCATACATCAACCACCACCCTCCAAATCCTTCTACACCCTCCGGACATTGACCAACACACTTCTTCACCACCATTCCAAGAACTCTTCGGCACCCTTAACGCACCCCCATCATCTTTGGTCACTTCTTGATGGACACACGCCATCCAGCATCAGTTTTGATTTAGAATCGGTGTATGATAACTACTACAATAAAATTAAAACTTGACAACGGTTAAAGATAGATAAGATAATTAATAACAAACAAACGGTAATTCGATACAAAACAAATATTCAATTTGACAATAAGACTAGAAAATGGCGGCCGCCTATTCTTCCCATGAAAAGTGGATGCGCAGTCGTCGAAGCGCGTTCTCCCCAAGGATTTTTAACTTAAAATCCTTGCGTTCTCCCTACTCTCCCTGATGTTTTCTCATGAACATTGGATGCGCAGTCGTCTATAATCGTTCCATATAATATAAATTGCTTGGTTATTTGACTTTTCATTCAATCATTTTTAGGGATACCAAACAGTAGATATATATATATGTAAGAGTTCAAGGGGTAATAACACCCCTAGTAAAACAATTTGATAAGCACAACCATTTATTAGATACAAATTGATCCTCCCATCCACCACACCGAGCTAACGTGACAATACATCGTAAAGACTACTCTTAAACTAAAGTAACGCATGCGTATCTTGACAGTTAGTAGTCATGCGTAGCATGACTCGGTCCACCTCCACGATCACGATGCCCCTCGAGAACAGGCAACGCTAACATATATATATATATCTGTACCCTAGAGCCAAAGTGTATTAAGTCCATTTTTCTAAAAATCGTATTGTTCGCATTTCCCGCCTAAAATTTGATATTCTTTGTTATTGTAAAGTATGATATTCTTTGTTATTGTAAAGTATATTATGTCCTAACAGTTAAGTTAGGTCATAATATACTTTACAATGCGCGATTCTTGCTAAGCAATACGCCACCTACTGGCGCCACGCACAACTAACGCATGTGGTATTGGTTCAGTTTTGCGTATGTATGTCTATTGTGAATTTTGAAATATCCGTTGTTATATTAGTTAATTGCTTTGATTAGATATGAATCATTATTGTTGTGAGCGTCATTGTTCCTCTTGTACAAAGAAAAACCCCGAGATCAGTTTCATACTTTTCCAAAAGCGGGAAAATCTGGAGCTATCGCGGAAACTATAAGTTGAGCATTACAGAGTTACAGGAGACAAGTATAGATAAAGAAGCTAAAGAACGCAGAGTAGAGAGTGTGCTCTTTACCTTTCTTTAAGGATTACTATTTCCATAAAGGTTTGTATGCCGTATGCCCAATAAAGAATTTGACATATTTTGAGGTTGAGTCTCATTTTCAGATTGAACGCTCGAAAAATATTGAAATCTATTTTAATTTTATATCACTACTTACCCCTTTCAAAATAGTTTTACAAGCTTTTTACCTGGTTTAAAGTTCTCTATGACAAATCTTGGATGAATAAAATTTCAAACGTCAGTGTCAGTGAACCTAGGTTAGTATAGGTTACTGCCATTTTGACGCTTCGATCTTAAAATGAATCGCGTATAACAAAGAATATCAAATTTTAGGCGGGAAATGCGAACAATACGATTTTTAGGAAAATGGACTTGATACACTTTGGCTCTAGGGTACAGATATATATATATATATATATATATATTTTTTTTTGTTACCCGCAGCACTCAGGTCTTTCGACCCATTGTGCCTGCCGCTAGTTGGGAGCTATTGGAAGAGACCCGTGCTGTGCGCATAGGCCAACACCCGTTGTAGGGGAAGCTCCCTAATGTCCTGAGGCAGAAGAAATGCTGCGCCCAGGTGTTTGTGTCTCTTGACCATGAGGCAGGCACAGCGACAGAGGATGTGAATGGAGTCCTCGTCATCGTGTCCGCAAAACCTGCACCTTCTAGTGTCACTAAGACCGATAGTGTTAAGGTGCTTGTTAAGATATCCGTGACCTGTCAACAGTCCTGTGACAATCCTTATGCTGTTACGACTTAGCGCAAGTATTGATCGAGTTGCGTTCGACCAAGGCCCTTCAATTAAGAGCCTGGCTTGTCGCAGCCCAGTCACGTTTGACCATTCTTCCTTTGATCTTACCTTGATCCAGTTTCCAATGGACCTTGCTACATAACTAGGCGGAAGTCCCAGCACTGGTTCGGGCCCTGTAAACTGTATACTTGAGCCTCTCTTAGCCAGTGCATCGGCCTCCTCATTTCCTGTTATATTATGATGACCCGGTACCCAGGTCAATTTTACCTGGTTGTTCTGTCCCAATTGGGTCAGACCATTAACACACTCTAGGACCGCCCTGGAGGTGATCCTGTAGGAGATCAAGGCACGTAAAGCCGCCTGACTGTCGGTGCATATCTGGATATGCTGATTAGAATATCTCCTTTTGAGATTTTCCTGAACACATGCAGAGATAGCAAACACTTCCGCCTGAAAGACCGTGGCATACTTTCCCAAGGAGAAGGATAGTCTCGCCCTAGGGCGCACGCCCCGGACTCCCGCCCCTGAGCCCTGGTCTGTCTTGGACCCATCCGTAAACCAGACGAGCCCATTCGAGACCTGAGCATCAGGATTTTCGAGCCAAGCGTCCCTGTCCGGTATCTCTACTATGTAAGGTTTGAGAAACACATAAGTGGGAGATATCCTGTCACTGGGTGCGTCCAGTAGACTGTCTCCTCCCACAAGTTCCCCAAGAATACTTGTGTGTCCACCATCGTGGCTTTTACCTAGCCACCGCCCCCCACTGCTTGACCCTATAAGAGGTCCTCCTTGCCTCCCCCTCAACCACTATATGCAGTTTAGGGAGAGACAGGAGAGCCTCCAGAGCCTCTGTGGGAGCCGTGCGTATCGCTCCTGTCGTGCTTACACACGCCAGGCGTTGTAGTTGATTTAGCCGTTGCTTGATGGTAACCCGCCGGACGGCTGGCCACCATACAATCGACGCGTATAGAAAGGAGGGTCTAATAACCGAGGTATAGAGCCATAAGGTGGCTCTCGGATTAAGCCCCCACATTTTCCAAAGAGCCTCTTACATGTCCAGAAGGACGCGGTGGCTCTCTGTATTTGTCTGTCTATGTGGGGTACCCATGACAACTTTTCGTCTAGGATAACTCCCAGAAATTTGACCATCTTTGAACGCTGGATGGTCTTATTGAAAATGGTTGGTGCTTTAAAACCATCCAACTTCCTTTTCTTAGTGAAGAGGACTAGATCGACCTTAGAGGGGTTAACTCTCAGCCCTTGTCCTATACACCATTCTTCTATGATTCTTAGGGCCCTTTGAGTGAGCTCACTAACTGTATTTGCAGATTTCCCTGCGATTAAGACCGTAAGGTCGTCTGCGTATGCTTGAGTCATAATCCCTTCCTCATTAAGCCTGCGAAGAAGACCGTCGAGCACAAGGCTCCATAGCAAGGGGGAAAGAACCCCCCCCTGCAGGCACCCTCGGCCCACAGTCGCTCTAACTGTGACTTCATTGAGAGAGGTAGAAATCGAGCGGTTTGAAAGCATGGAATAAATCCACCTAGCTATGGTAGGTGGGAATCCGTGGTCCTCAGCCGCTGTTACAATTGAATTGTAGGAGGTATTATCAAATGCCCCAGCTATGTCCATGAAGGTCCCGATAGCGAGCTCCTTCTGGCTAATCGTTTTCTCTATTTTGTAGACCACGGAGTGCAATGCTGTTTCCGTAGACCTACCCGTTTGGTAGGCGTGCTGTGAGCTATGTAATGGTATAGTCACTAGCGGGCCCTCTTTCAGAAATCTCTCTATGAGCCTTTCTTGTAGTTTCAGTAGAAACGATGTTAGGCAGATCGGTCTAAAGGCCTTCGCTTCATCATAAGAAGCTCTACCTGCTTTAGGAATGAAAACCACTCTCGCTGCTCTCCAGGGTTTTGGAATATATCCTAGAGCTAATGTTGCTATGTATAGATCACGCAGATGCTGGATGATGTATTCTGACCATTGTTGAAAAAGAGCCGGAAATATTCCATCCATACCCGCACTCTTATATGGGGCAAAAGTGTTTATGGTCCATCTAATTCGCTCCACCGTGGCAACATTCGAGGCCATCCTCCAATCCATAGCTGCAACCTCTATGTGGGGAGTCCTCTGGTGTTGGATAGAGCTGGAACTTTTGACAGAACCAGGAAAGTGGAAATCCACGAGGTGCTCCAACGCCTCCTTGGTGGTGCACGTATATGTACCATTAGGAAGCCTAAGAACATCGATCCTGGATTCGTGGTTATATTTCATGATTTTATAAATCCTAGATGTGGCAGGGGCGTCTTCAATGCTTTCGCAGAAGTCTTTCCATGCCTGTCTCTTACTTCTCCGAGTACAGCTCTTAAATCGACGTTGAGCCATTCTATATTGGTCCCAATCAAAGTTCGATTTTGTGTTCATGGCCCTGTTAAAGAGCCTGCGTGCTTCTTTCCTTGTTTCTTGGAGCTCAGAGTTCCACCATGGGACTGTATGTTTACTCCTAGTAACTTTTAGCGGGCAACTCTGTTCATAAGCTCGGACCATGGCCCGGCTAAGCATATCATTGCTTTCCTCTATCTGATAGTTTGTGCGAGGCCTAGAATGAGGTCTCACATTAGCCGACAGACTTTATTTGTAGATACCCCAATCTGTGAGTTTTGGGTTTCTATACTCTTGTGTCGTAGGGATTGTGTCTATCTCTAGACTAAAGCAGATGTGGCGATGGTCGGACATGGACACCTCCGACGAAACATGCCAGTTTTTGACCCAGTGCGAAGCCCAAGATGAGCTGACAGCACGGATTTCTTAAAATAAACTGGATCGCTAATACATACTGGTGGGGGTAGCTAAAAATAACAACGGATAGGCGGCCGCCATACTGTGCTAACTTCTAGGTATTTTTGAACTAAATGACGGTAACACTGCTTTTATATTTTTTTTTTGTTTTGTGGTTTATTAAATGAAGTTCTGTGTGCAAGGTGCAAGTTATTTATTTCTTAATCTGAAGAAAAAACATGCAATTTCATCATTTCATCCATTTGGTCGAAGTATTCAATGTTGAAGGTTGCGATAAAAGTCTAAAAACGTAGATATCTGATCTGAAGAGTCGATCGAAAAGATACAAGGTGAAAAAGGCTGCAGTTTTGGAAAGAGTGCAAATTGAAGAATTTTTGACTAAATCTTGTGATAAAGAATATTTTATGATTAAGGTAATACCTCTTAACTTTTTAGACAATATGTATTAATAATACTTTGAATCATTTTAGGTTGCGCTAGTAATAGGAGTCTCTGGTGCTTGTCGATGCTACGAATTGACGATTTGAAAATCACTAATGTATAGGACACTGGCGCGTATCTAGTTTCGATACTAGATACCAAGACCGGCATTTCACGAAAGTTTAAAATTATAAATGAAGGATTTTCTATCAACGACGTAGAGATGTGTAGAAAATGTATTTTCCTAAGACCAAAGAACTTATCACAAAACAGATTCTTTTTACATTATAAGAATCAAAAATGTACTTCTCAGCCTGTTGGAATCAACACATTGGCAAAAGTTCCATCAAAAGTTGCATCGTTTCTGAACTTGGTAAACGCGGAAGCTTAAATTGGCCACTATATGAGGGTGCACTTCAATAACTTTATTGGGAAATAAAGGTGCCGACTTTACACCCATCAAGCGGCATGGTGGGTGGAAGAGCCCTGCTGTGGCAGAGAGCTATATTGAAGACTCCGTATCTAACAAACTTGGTATTGCAAGGAAAATCCAAGGTTCTTCTCGTTCAAGTCATTCCTCAGGAGAAGGAGACATCCAAAATTTGTTGCAAGAAGCAACTACAAGTTTCCTATTAACGGAAACGAAGTGAAATATGAAAAAGCGAAGAACGAAATGTCTATTAATATAAATGTTAATGTTAATTTTAATAAGTAAATTAAATTTGGTTGATTTAAGTTTATATTTTTTTATTAAAATAAACTCCTGTGGATAAAACTCCTATTATAATGTGATTGTGTGTATAAATTATATTTTAAATGTGTTTTTATTAAATTCCTACCATAATCATAATGATTTTGAGTTTTGAAGTTGTTAATGTTATCTTCTAGAAGCAGTTATTACCATATTGTGTATTATAAACTTCATGTAATTTTATAACAAAATAACTGATTAACCTATCCCAATTCATTCACAATATTTAATATATCTTAACAGTGTAAAGTATAAATTTGACTAATAACTACTTGACATTACTAATTGTATGATGTCATTCAATTAAAAAATATTTTTTTAGTGCCGTTTTTACTGATAAGACGTGCAGCTACTTTCATCGTGGCTTTTTATATATGCAGCTCCTGCCACAATTAAAATAACTACAAACATATGTCTAATTCTTCGATAAATACCTACCTTATATCGATACCTTTTTGCCAAACTATCGTAAGTGACATTTTCCATGAAAATGACTATGGATCTATCGTAAGTATAATATGCAAATACACATCTTGGCAGAGGTAGATAGATCCATAAATATGTAAGCGTATTTAAATGTTTCACGGTTAAATAACTGCATACATTTTATCGTAAGTAATAGGCAGAGTGGCAGAATTGTCGTAAGTAGTCTAAGGTAAAATTTAGTGAGTGACTTACGATATTTTGGCAAAAAGGTATCGATATTAGAATTCCTCAAAACAATATACAAAACTGATCCTAACTAATTTTTATACTGCAATCAGACAAGGTTCAAATACTTGGTTGACAAACCATGTTACTTCAAAGTTTTTTGGGTTAGTTACTAAATTATGTTTAGACAAGTAACTATTATGAACCAGTTATAATTCCGGCTAATGTATAATTTATTTAAAAAATGAAGTTGTAACAGGAGAAATAAAGAGTGTCGTCAATGAATTTAATATACATAGGTACCTATCAGACATACCATTGGAAGATTGTACATGTAGGGAGTGTGTTTACAAGCATATAAATTTCGACTTTGTCCAAAATCATTTCAAGTCAAATTAAAAAGAGATGATTTCAATTATTTGAAGTGCACTATAAATAGAAAAAAATTATGTGTACCTTTGCTGCACAAATATAACTCTTGAGTCCAGTCCTGTCAATTACTCGTCATATCTAATCGACAAATAATGTGCATTAGAGTAAAGTATTTTTATTACAACAGTGTACATATTTTATACCCATATCCATCCATATAAGTAATATTTAGTTAGTCATATGCCCATATCTCACCAAACTATTTTCAAAATTTCCCTCTGTAAATACCTCAACATCATTAGCTGAAAACTAGCCAATGGAATGTTAGCACAGTGTGGCGACCACCTTACAACTGACAAAATGATAGTTAGGAATCAGCGATCCAATTTATTTTAAGAAATCCGTGGCTGACAGTGATGTCTATAACCTCTTGCCTAGCTCTTGTAACAAAGGTAGGTTTCGAGCCTCTATTGAGCGTGTCCAACTCATTGGAGTTGATGTACTCAAAAATTGCCGTGCCTCTAAAATTGGTGTCGCTGCTCCCCCAACATGTGTGGTGAGCATTTGCGTCACACCCAATAATCAGCGGTAGACCTTGATTCTTGCACCACGTGACGAGATCCATGAACTGTCTAGATGGTGGATTTTGTGCTTCATATGGTAAGTATGCGGAGCCAACAATGAAGCTCCTACCTCCTATGTTCACTCTGATGACTACCATGTCCCTGTAACAGAAATTGGTTAGTTGAATGGCATTAACATGCTTAGCATTATATATACAGGCTCTTGGGGTTTCCGCGTCGGAGCTCACAAATATGCGTCCCCATTTACGACTAAGACCCTTAATAGATCCTTTGGTCACCCAAGGTTCCTGTATCATTACAATATCTGTATGCCCCACCGCGAGCTGCTGACTTATAATGGAAGTCGCAGTGATGCAGTGTTGCAAGTTACTCTGCGTAAAACGTAGTAGTTTGGGGTCACGATTTAACTGTGTACCCATTTCGTTTCCAGGTAAAGGGTTACTCCGAAGCCCCAGATTCCGTCCGGACCTCCGCGGAAGCAGAAGCCTCAGGCGGCTCAGCGGCCTCAGAGTTACCCCTTTGGAACTTAGGGTCCCAAAAAGAGACCCTCGCCATACCAGCATGGCCCACAAAGTTGATCCTCCGCATGGACATGGCTGACGCCTCATCCACCCCGAGAATCAACCTAGAGCCCTTACCAGGTACCTCGATCGTCTGTCTTACCTTCCAGAGCCCCGTTTGGAGCTCTGGAGTAGACCGCTCGATGCGCCGAAGAATGTTGCCCTCGTCCACAGGCGCGCCCGGCACGAAGGCAACAATCTTCCTTAGCTTAGGGAGGGCCGCTCCCTCCAAAATTTGAAGGGTAGTCCCCTGGAAAGGAGACAGCCTTCTCACTTCAGAGGTGAGCCACTACCTAGATGCATCGTCGTGGCAGGTGACCATTATGATCCCCTGCTCCGTCAACCTAAATTCGTCGAAGCGTGGCAGAGAGCCCTCTAATGGGAGAGCGTCAATGCCGCGCGCTAACGCAATCTCCAGACTGTTCCGCAACTCGGTCGAGAGCCTCGTAGCCGGGAAATCCTCCCCAGCTATCGCTACCCTCAAGGCCGAGTTAACAGCCTGGCTGTATGTGGCCCTAGCACGGGCCTTTTTAAAGGCTTGTTGAGCTGGAGATGGGGTCCCCCCCGCCTCGCGAGCCCTTTTCAGGCCCCCTTTGGCGGAGGAGCTCCCCTGCTCTGTTTGCCTCTTTAAGGGGGAAGCCCCCGATGAGGAGGGACCCGCCCCTCCTTCGGCAGTTGCCAGCCTGGCCTTGCGAGCCTTCTTTTTCTCAGACCCCGAGCGATTACGTCGCCCAGAGCCCGAGGTGAGAAGTGCCCTTGGCTCGGCCATAGGAGGAGCATCCACAATTTCCCCCTCTCTAATGGGAGCCCTTGAGGAGGGCCCCGGTTCACTGTTTGAGGAGGCCCCTTCCGAGGAGCTCTCCGTAGGTATTTTGTTTGTTGTTGAGTCCATAAAATGTCCCACGAGTACCGGGGTTATAAAGGTCCGTCCCTGTAGAGCCCCGCGTGCAGGGGTAAGGCTAATTACAACAGGGTGTCGCCTGGTGCCCTGAGGGTACCGTAAAAGATACTCTTACCCTCGTATCATTCAGCCCTCGCCACGGTGACTAACAGCTTAGCTTGGGGGAGTGTTTTTCGACCTTCCGGTCTAGATCCGCCGAGTTTGGTTTCAACAGGTCCACCTCGTGAAGGATGCAGTCCAAGACTGCATATCCTTGGTCTTTTGCCAAAGATACCCAGCGGTCTTGGGAGTATATGATTATAGAGTGTGCAATGATCAAAGATCTCTCTGTGCTAAATCCAAACTCCCCTGAGAGTCTCAGCTTTATGCTGATGGGAATTAATTCGCCTCTCTAATAGACCCTATATATATATATATATATATATATATATATAAGAGGTGATATGCACATCACTTGTGAGTCCATAGAAAAACATTGACAGTGGGGTTTAGGGGTGGCAGGGGAAGTAAAATAACTTCATATACATGGAGTTTCAATGCGAGGTCCGCATCGCTTGTCCGAAACGGGTCTCGTTTAGTACGTTGTACATGCATTTATGGGCCTCGCATATACTCAGTATAAAGATATATATATATATATATATATATATATATATATATATATATATATATATATATCTTCGGTTTTACAATTGATATTTTTGCCTTTTCAGGTTTTTTCGGAGGTCATTTTTAGCGACCATTGTGTGAAAACTAATATAGGTACCTAACCAACCTAACTTCGCCAATCCCTTGTCTATGGTGAAAACGTTTAATACCGGTACTAGAAATGAAAGAAAATCGCTATAGCGATTTTCGTTCCCATTTCTAGCCCTACCGGGGGTCCATTCACAAAAGCCTCTAGAATATTATTTTTAAGAAAATACATACGTAGTAAAGAAATTTGAGATAATCCCTTGTATATAAAATAATAAATTTAGAGACAGAAAGCTGAAATGTTTTATTTGGAATGATGATGTAATTATACTAAACGATTTTTTTTAATAATATTATTATTAAAAAAAGTACTCTAATCTTGATAGTAAAACATTATTTTTTAAGTGCTGAAAGTATAATTAATTTTTTAGTAAACATTTTGTGAAACTGTTTTCTCGAGAAAAAAAAATAAATTCATAACTTGTATTCTTCCATAATTTATTATAACGGTAACTTGATCACTTTATACCCAATATATGTCTACAATGCTTATAATTAAATATGTAACTGTTAAAGATACACAGATTTGGTGTATATTGAAGGAAAAATTTTTTTTACAATACACTTAACTATGAACTAATAAAGGTAATTATTTAATTAAGCATAAAACTCAAATTTTTCCAAAATTTGAGTTTTATGATTAATTAAATAATTACCCCTCCCCCCCTCAATTTTCGGGTATGCTGAACGCGAATCTGATTTTCTTTTGCAGTCTTAGGTATGTAGTTTTGTAGTAAAAAAATAATTAAAAGTCATACTCTGTAAGTACAGAATTAATTTTAACATTTAACACTAACTTGATCACTTTGTACCCGATATAAGTGTCCACAATGATTATAATTAAATATATAACATATAACTGTTAAAAATATATAAATTTGTTGTTAAGAAAAAAACATTTACTGTAAAACGTTATGTGAAGTAATCAATATGAACTAATTAAATCGGTCATTTTTAATAATTGTGACGTCACATGGCGGCACAAAAGATACCAAATAAATACAAAAAATAATTAATATAATTTTTACCTAAATTTACACCAAGTTCGTATATTATTATTTTTAACAATTATATATTTAATTAATTATAAGCATTGTGGATTGTGGACACATTAAGTTAGATACAAAGCGATCAAATTAATGTTAAAATTAATTTGTGAAGGTATACAGGTGATGACTTTTAATTTTTTTTTTCTTGAAAAATACGTTCGACCGCAAGAAAATAATTTCAAATTCGTGTTCAGTATACTCGAAAATAGGGGGAAATCAAAATTTGATAGTTTTATGCTAAGTAAATAAGTACCCTAGTTAGTTAAATTAAAGTCATTTTTTAAATATGTTATCTGTGATTTGTATTTGCGACTTAACACGGCTATATCCACCCCATCCCCATACAAAAGCATAAATAAATAAGTACCTAGGTATTTAAAATGCTAGTAAAAAACATGTAAACCTATTTTTTAGATAGAGGTGTATGAAGTAGAAAATAGAAATTATAAAAAAAAAACGGATATTGCACAAATCACAAAATCGAATACGATATACCTACAGCAGTAAAGCACACCGAATTAAAATAAAAATATGAAATGGACATTTTAGTAATAAAATAATGCGTGGCGTATTTTTAAATTGTTTCATGCCTACTTGAAAATATGATACAAATATTTAATTGATGTATAAAATACAATATTTACAAATGTATTATGGATATATATACCTCATAAATGTGTAGATTGTTTAAATTATTAGATAGATAATGAGAATAATGTGCAAAATTGAAAAATTTTAAACAATTTTTATTTACCTTATCATGTAATTATAATGCTTATAACGACTTTTATTAGAAAAACATAAATATAACATGATTAGCATGTACCTACCCACCTACCAAATGCCAAAATTTGGAAAAAGTAAAAATAGGTATAAAAATTTGAAATCGAAAATAGGCTAGGTACCAGCGAAAATTGGAAGACAGAAAAATAGTGTGAAGCATTGCTTCTTCATCACAGAAAACTATAATTTTGAAAAGCAAAAATTAAGAATAATGCATTTCCTAAGTTACCACCTACCTGCCTACATGCTAGTAGATAATGAAATACTGGAACTTTTATTTGAAAAAAGGATATAAGTAAAATGTAGGTAAACACTGTATGCACTGTATATATTTCAAGTATAAAGTAAACACATGGGTGAATCTCGATGAAGAAACTTTGTATAATGCATTCATGCTGAGATGTGAAACAAATATTTTCCCTTTCAAAAAAGGTTAGCCATTATTAAAGTGTGAAAACTGTCGTTTGCTCTCTTGACATAGCCTGTAATAAACAACGTATAAGTATTTGAATTTGATTTTGAGTAGGTATTTGAAGTAATAATACAAACTTTTTGACACTCTGCGGAGAAAACTTTCTGGACAAGGCAAAAGTGTGTATTCGAGTATACACATATTACTGGATTCTGTCTGGTGCCCAAGTTTATCGGTTTTCATGCATATCGGTTTCCACTTTCAAATTTACACCGTTTAAAGGCAATAGCAACACGTAACAACTGGAAATTGGTGGATCGGCAGTGGAATTATGATTTTTGATTAAATTTTATTCGTGCTGTCGGCTGACAATTTAGGTTATGTGATGATCGCATATATATAATACCAAGGATTGTTAACTGTTTACAGGATTGCTCGATCGCTCAATTTTGTCATCCGCCTTTCTGACGTCATCGAAGATCTATGTAATCGAATTGTCGAAATATACCTATTTTGTGTTTGTTATATTTCACATTTGCAAAAGAATTTTCGTATTTGAATGATTATTAATATTATTATTTATTAAAGTTTGTAATAACAGTATAAAGTGTACCTATTTCTACAAGTTCGAGATCTTTGGATCTTTGATGACGTCACAATTATGGATTACATTGTAGTATAGGGATCGAGCAATCCTGTAAACAGTTAACAATCCTTGATATAATACTACTATATGGAGCCTATGTAATCTTTACCATGTTTCTCAAGTGAAGCCAAATTAGAGTAGTCCAGAATCATATCTATTGTCTCTTTCACGGAGAAAATACCAAATACCCATGCGCAGCAAACCGCGGGAATTTTGCTCCATATAGGTACTGTAGAATACAATAAATTAACTTTATTTTATATTATATTTTATCTACATATAACGGTTTTTCAATCTTGTTATTGGGATGTTCCCGTATTTATCAAGTTTACCAAGAGTGGATGCAGTTTGTATTTGAAAAGAAAATTTTAAAAATACATACTTCAGGTACCTATCCGACTTATGGAATATTTCCTTCGCACAAAAGACAAAACCTCGACTGAGTTTTTCGTTTCGGCATTTTGCGATATCTGTCGTGGAATTAAATTAATGAAAATGAGGTACAGTATAATTCATATACCTATATAATTCACTACATATTTAAATTTACAAAATGTTCTTATATACCTAAACTTGCAGTTGCGACTGTAAAAATACCGTCGAAATAATTTGATGAGCAAATGTCTCTAATCACTAATAAGTCTAATAGGTATATGAACAAAACTAAAACTACAAGTTACACATAAATAAAACACTTCTAAAACTGCCGGTTCTACGAAAAACACAAATTTATTTTCTGTGAAACACAAACATACCTAAAATACAAAAGATAAACTGTGACATAACCACACCACAAAACGCATATATGACAGAACACATACAGGGTGTCCCAGTGTGAGCAAACAAAAATTTACCAGTGTGTAGGCCAGACCAAAATAAGAATAAAATTCTTATAAAAAAAATTCTTCGCTGCACGCCTAACGAGTTCCAGGTTGTTATTTTGTAAAAAAAAAAAACAATTTTCCGAGATAACTTAAAAACTCGTTTCGTAGATTTAGGTAATATTTGGATGACGTGTACATCTATTAAAGGTCATTAAAACTATATGGTGTTTGTTTAACTCTAAACTTTAAAATCATTCCATATATTTTTCTGCATAAAGGAATACAGTCGGTAATTTACACTCAATTTACTCGAAAATGGTTGATTTTAGAGCTGTGTAACAAGAGCACCTTTTTTGTTCAGAATTGATAGCCGATTAAGGAAAACTTAGTTAATTCACGAAAAAGTAGGATATACAAGAGTTATGAAGACAAAACCATAAGGAAGAGTAGACCTAGGCCACCACAAGTGTCAAAGTTAAACAAACACCATATAGTTATAATGACCTTTAATAGATGTACACGTTACCCAAAAATTACCTAAATCTACGAAACGGTTTTTAAGTTGTTAAAGTTATTTAAGTTAAGTTATTACGGAAAATTGTTGTTTTTTTACAAAATAACACCATGTAACTCGTTAGGCGAGCATCAGAGAAATTTTTTATAAGAATTTTATTCTTATTTTGGTCTGGCCTACCCACTGGTATATTTTTGTACGCTCATACTGGGACACCCTGTATATGACAAAACAAAAGCCCGGTCTTTCTTTACTTTCGCGCCTGATTGATATTCTTGGATTGGATTGGACAACACTTGGGCATGTGCACAGGAACATTTGTCCGTGAAAGAGAACGAAATATATAACTCCATCTCATAAACCGGCTTCAAGAAAAGCTCGAATAGCTCAATATAGTAGTATTATATATATGGATGATCGTCTACAGATTGTGGGTGGGTAATGCAGTGCTCTATATTATCGGTTACATTTATAATTTCAAATAAAGGGTTTTTTGGCAAATTTAATTAGAGAATATTGGCGAGGGCCATTTAAAAAGTCGTTTTGGGGCCCTCCGCTATTTTGCAGAGGTTTTTTGAAAAGGCGTTTAAATTGGGAAAACGCGTAGGAAACGGGACGAAAATACTTTGCGGATTCGGCGACGGAATTTAGAGGGAGACAGAATCGACGCGTTTTAATATATATGGATAAAATGTTTTATACAATACAAAAAATACGTATTTTAAAAGTGTATTGGTACACTTGATAATATCAAATTCCCATGATAGAATAAAAGAAGATATGATATCACGCATGTAGCCGTGGCATATGTGACGTCAATTGGTGCGAATTTCCGCCATATTGGCCTATACTTTGTGTGTTTATTTTACCGTTCATAGCAAAGATCTTTTTAAAATAATAGTTTTAAAAGTGTTAAAGTGTTGATTTTTGTGAAAAATGAGGTGTACGATGTATGGTTGTGCTGTTGATAATATGTGCAAGGGTTTGTACGATCGCGGTATCATGTTTTTTAGATTTCCGAAAGACAAGGAAATGCAGGGTATTTAGAAACAGCTGTGTAAATGTAAAGACAGTTCTAATGTTAAATTTGCTTGTGTTTGCGATAAGCATTTTATTAAAAGCGATTATAAACGCAATTTAAAACATGAATTGCTGGGATATAGACCAGCAAGATATCGTCCCTTGACGCCCCTTATATTTTTTTTAATTCCTTAATAATTGACAGAAATAGGTCTGATAATGTTTTCTCTTCAATATTGTTTTAAGATTTTTTGTTTAATATTGCACAGCTTTCTAAAAAGAGTAAATACATGTATAATTATATAATGTAAAAATATTTGATATTCTTTGACGTCCAACATAAAATATCGTTTTACTTAACTTCATATGTAATTTATAAAATAAATACTTAAGTTCCATCAGCACATGGGTATATATGTTTCTGAATTATAAGTACCTAATATATATTGGGTATTAAAAAATAACTTTTCATAAGCTATCGTTTGACACTAATTTCAGATTTTCCAGAAATAAAAAATTTTCGATTAAATATAATCTCTTGGTTAGATCTGAAATTACTGTCAAACGAAAGCTTATGAAAAGTTAAGATAGATAGATAGATAGATAGATAGGTATAGGACATCCTACATGAAATGTGTTTAGAATTTCACGTAGAATCCAAAAATGAAATAATATATAGGGCGTTCCATTCAAAATAACGAAGTTAATGTCGACTTCCGGTATAACCGGAAGTAGTAGAAACTACAAAATATTTTCATCAAGTAGATCATGGCTCACTTTCACTTCACCTCAAATTTCAAATTAATAGCTTAATTGGTTCTCCAGATACTTCTAATGGATCTTCACCGTGGGACACCCGGTATAACTGTTGTATAATTACAATTAAACTTTTATTACATTATAGTTACTTTCATTATATGAATTTAAGTATTATATACGGAGCCTTTAAAAAATAACTAGAAAAAATGTTATGTATTTTATTGCCTAGAATGTACTAGTTATTTTTGAAAGGCCCTGTATATAATACCTAAATTCATATAATGAAAGTAACTATAATGTAATACAAGCTTAGTCTTTAACATAGGTACTTCAGATGTTTATTAAAAACAACATTTACTTATTCTGTTTCACTGTAACATGATAAAAGTACTTGGATTGTAACGTAACATGTTACTCTAATTACACAAATGTTGCGTCAATGCGAAGTTTTGTTTACATAAGAAATGTGTTCTTGGAAACTAAAACCACCTAAAAGTATATTTCAAACCATAAATAAAACAATTATAATTAAACTTCGACGCTTTCCAACGATAAAGCGCACTTTGCGCCATATACATTTTAATATTCTGGGCATCAAGTGACGTCATGCGCGAAAGCAGACGAAATTAGGACGCGTTAATATCATATCTTGTTTTATTGTATCATGTCAAATTCCTATTTATCATCTAAGACGTATTGGTCCATTACTTTTCTACCAAACCATCAGGTAGCGCTGCTCCACGGATCACTAAAATATTAGAAAGGTTGCTCTATGCTTTATATCTTCCTAATATATTTCTATTTCTATGCCTTGCGTGAATCAATTTGGTTATCTTGAATATTGAATATCTTGACTCTTGATTTCAATTTTATTGAAAGCATTCTTGTGAGTAGTATAAAAAAGTGAAACCATAGATTTAAACTACCATGTTTGGCGGTGGACGAGCTCCTATATTAGTTTTAAGTATGTTATTTTAAATATTTATACATTATAGGGTTTATGTATATAAATTTCTTTGATTTTAGGCCAGAATACTAAACGAGAATCAGGCAGGAAAGTTCAGCTGGAGAATATAAATGCCGGAAAGGTATGTCTACCACGTGAATTTTTTAAGTTGATCACTGTAAACTGATATTTAATAGTATTTAATATTCCTCTGCTAAAAATATTATTGATCGTAAATATACGATTATATATATATATATTTGAGAATTAGATCCTTGTGAAATTTAAAGTGGAGTAGAAGCTGGTGCAATTAAACAAATTGAATATGAAGTAATTCAATTTACCTAATATTTTATAAGCCTCAGAGACTTGGCAAATGCCCTCAGAGGA
Organism: Pogonocherus hispidulus; assembly: GCA_963924545.1. Classification (NCBI taxonomy): domain Eukaryota; kingdom Metazoa; phylum Arthropoda; class Insecta; order Coleoptera; family Cerambycidae; genus Pogonocherus; species Pogonocherus hispidulus. Next base: position 57,044,757 of record OZ004693.1, read on the forward strand.
TAATTTATTCTTTTTTAATAATTGTGTCGATTTCTGTAGGTAATTATTTGTTGCAAAAAATAAAAAAAAATCATTTGAGGTGGACAAAATTTAATTAAATATTTACATATGAAACATATATATTGTAAAACATTTTTCCTAAATAATTGGTCAAAATTTCAGCGTGTTAAACAAGTTAAAAGATTAAGAAAACTATACTACTTACAATTTTTCTCTGAAGATGTCCCAGCCCTCAAAGAGGTGACCCCAAAAATAGTTTTTATTAAATAACTTAAAAATGATTTGATATCAAATTAGGTAAGAACTTAGATCACTTAGAACTTTAATCTGCTCATGAAATTGGCAGTGAATGGTGACAGAGTTACCCATTGCGTATAGAGTCACCATTCATTGCCAATCTCTTCGTGAACAGATTCGAAACTGAGGAAAAAGAAGAATTCAAGTATTTCCCCAGGGCTTGGTTTAGATATATGGATGATATCTTTGCAGTATTTGATACAAAAGTCACTAATATTGACAAATAAAAATCAAATCTGTTTCTAAATTCAATAGTCGTTTTGCGTCAGTTAAATTTACATATGAAATTGAAAACTCTGGACAACTACCATTCTTAGATGGTGAAAAGATACCAGTACTTCCAGATATATCCCTAAGGACTCTCACTATTGTGCTCAACACAAAATGACGAGTGTCAATTTTTTAATTCATCGTCTATTAAGTTTCCCTCTAAATAAGAATAGGTTTGAAAAAGAAAACGCATATTGTAGGTACTTAATGTATTTTATGTTAATTGTTATATTATAGTTTTTACTCTATGATGTTGTTTTAAAACGATAATATGATGTATGTTTTACTCTATGTTACTTTGCTTTTATTATTATGATTTTCTTTTTTTTGTAATTTGTAATGCTTGAATGTCTACCAATTTGACTGTTTGGACAAATGACCTCTCTCATGTCATGTATTTGATACAAAGAGATTAATAAAGCTATCTATCTATCTATATTGATTAGGAATATAGCTGCGCGTAATGGATATTCTGTAAGTTTAATTGATAAAATAATTAGGAAACTAAACTAAATGTGTATTTAATTATTTATGACGGCGATAGATAAAATTATTAGTTCAGAATTTAAGTGTTTTAGCACCCGTAAAGTAAGTTATAAATTTATGTCTCATAACGATACTGGTCTTTTGTAATATTCTGTTGTATTTTCTTTAGAGAAGTTATTATGATCTGAAAGTTTCCAGGCTATTTTAGTTAAAGGCAAATCTTCGTCAATATCTGCTTTAGCTAATAAGAAAAATAGTATACCCTTTAAAGATTAAAAAAAAACCTTTCTAATACCTTTTCTAATTTTACTTTTTTTCATTAGACTGACATTATCATGATCTGCCAAGATTTTCGGACTATTTTATTTAAAAGTAAATAATTGTCAGAGATTCTAAAGAAAAACATATTTTTCAAATGTATGTATCAAATGTATCATTTGATCTACTATTTTCATTTTTTCTTGCTTGTATGTCTTCCTTACCATTGCCATCTTGTTTGTATTCATCAGGCTTCAATTTCAGAAAGAGTTTTTCCTTGAAACTCTATAGGAATTCCTTTTTCCGTCACTATTAATAGTTTAACCACTCTCGCTGTTTGAAAAACCAAAAAACATGGAACAGTTGGAGGCAGATTCTTTACATAAAAATAAAATTATGTTTTTTTACGAATATGGATCCGATTCTGCTTCGTTTTTCAGGTATAAAACTACTCGGAGATTTAAATCAAATTTAGGCAACTAGAAACTTTTATCCGGAGACACTGCTAGATATTTCGAATGAATGTAATAAACAGGACCGGATTTACAGTTCCATCATTAATTAATTAAAAAAAAAAAAAATGGTAAGCCACAGCCTTTTTTAATTTCAAATGTATAGCAAGCAATTGAAAGAGTACATTGCACTAAAAGTTTATAAGTTTTCTTTCATTTCAGAATAATTTTTTTCTAAAAATTGTTTTTTGCATAATTAAGTGCCCCTTTATTAAACTTTTTGACATCATTAATTAAGAGTACCAAAAAAGGACTCCTCCAACGTTTTTCATTAAGATCTTTATTCGCTACAGATGAATTTTTTTTACATTTTTGCAATTCGTGAGTCATATCTTTAGGTTTAGACTGAAACCCTGTACACCCCCTTAATATTGACAGTGAATTAAGTGAATTAATTCCTCAGAAATGAGTTTTAAACTTGTTCCTGTGTACATGGCTAAGCTTGATGTTTTGTAGGTTTTATTATTTGGATCATATCCACCTAATTGCATTGTTGCTAATAAAACATTATCGAAATTATTCGGATGAAGATCCTTAAAAGAAATACTATTATCATTTCCTATACTTCTGTATTCCACTAGTAAGTGGGCTAGCTCTGTAATTTATTGCTGCAGGAGTATTCTCTTCTTTCTTCTTTTTTGTGATTTTAAATAGGTTTCTCTATAGTACAAAATAAATAGATCTTTTTTGGCAACAGAAGCAAAAACAAAATAATGTCAGTATGGATACTCAAAAAATAGTGGAAACTGTTTCAATATTTTACAATCTGATAAATAAACCAAGATTTTAAAAATAATTATATTTATAATTTAATTTTGTCAATACAAAGAGTATAAGTTTAATCAGAAAGTAAATTATAACAGGTAGACTTTTTAGTGGGCTTTTAGTAGTAATAATAGGATAAACCATAAATTATGAAACAGATTTTGTTAAACCAGATACCTACCTCTTTTCTAGTTAAGCAGGTTGCACCTACGAACTTTAATTGGCCTATATACTGGTCGCTGCCGTTTAAAATATCACCTGTACCAATTCGGCCTAGCATAAGATGCCGAGTGCTGCTTGTCCTTAGAAGATGATGAAATGGCAAAACACATATTATGTACCTGCGCCCTGCTGGGGAAAAGATCAGATACCCATTATTTGGCAAAGGACAACTTCTGCTAGAGAATCTGAATAAGTTCTCACCCAATAAGGTGATCAGCTTCATTCAGAGGCTGGACCTGTTGGGTGAAATGTAAGAAATATAAGTAGGTGTGAGCCACAATAGACCACATGGTCGCGATGAAGGGTCTGGTTTTCGGCCCACTCACTTGAATCTAACCTAACCTATTACCTAACCGACCTCTTTTCTAATGGCTAATTTAGAAATGATGTCGGTAGAATCTAAAGCACACTCAACTTTTTTTTGTAAAGAAGTGGTGAGAAACACACCGTAGTGCCCTCTTTGGGTCTTTGCTACCATCTGTCTGACAATTATTGTCAAATTGACAGAGATAACGACCTGCTTTTCCGCACATGCCATTACAGCAGTGACCTCTATTGTCTTTAAGGAAGACAATCTTACTTATTTATTTGAAGATACCGAAAACAACTACTCCACGGGCAATATGCCCCAACTATCATTGTATTACTTCGGCATCTCCATAGGTGTCGCCACATCATTCATCGAGACCAATTAACCGGACACTGACTGGTTTCACGCTTATTATGCGCTCATCAAAGTGCCATAGGTAGTGGACTCGATGAATGATGCTGCGACGTGATTGCCTAATGGGCATCGTGAATGTTAGTAGTGGTGAGAAACACACCATAGTGCCGTCTTTGGGTCATTGCTACTATCTGTCTGACAATTATTGTTAAATTGTCAAATCAAATCACCACTACTAATATTCACGATGCCCATTAGGCAATCACGTCGCAACATCATTCATTGAGTCCACTACCTATGGCCCTCTGATGAGCGCATAATAAGTGCGAAACCCATCAGTGTCTGGTTAGTTGGTCTCGATGAATGATGTGGCGACTCCTTGGAATGCCGAAGTAATGCAATGCCAGTCTGGGCATATTTCCTGTGGAGTAGTTGTTTTCGGCATCTCCTTCAAATAAATTTTTTCTTTATTTACTTTTTTCGGGAATGACAACATCTTGAACTTCTTTGTCATCTATGTGTCGTCTATCTAGATGACAAACAAAGTTTCTTGAGGACACATCTCCATCACATTCCACCTAAATTATATATTTGATATATTTTTTTTTCTAAAATAGCGAAATGAGTGGTTATTTTGAATAAAGCAGCAATATTAATACTATTTCTAAATAATTGCTTAACTTATGTTATCTACTTCATTGTTATGACAAATGCAAATCCACATCCACGGATTTCAGTAGGACTATAATCAATAAAGTCGTGGTCACAAAATAAATTCTCGAAATTACGAAAATATCACTCAACCATCAACTGTTTAACTTCAGGGTGATTGTAAATGATAAAATTAAGTAACTGGTTAGTCTCCCATCACTTGTCAGGAATCAGGTGGTAACATGGGGATGATTTGAAAAAAAGAGGAAATACATTTTATTGAAGTTGCAACTGTTTCCAACTTTCAGTGCAAGTTAGCGGGCAATAAAATTGGTATAAATCTAATAAAAAAAATGATATAAACAAATCTCAAACACTAACCTTGTTCCAGGGGATCCTGTCGTTGAAACGGGATGATTCCGTAAAAATAGAATAATAATAAAATTTACTAAACTAGTTTTTGACCGGCAAAAAAATTGTTATGGATCTGTTAAAAATAACAAAATAAGCCATCCCAGCCCATCACTTCATTTGTCAGACGGAGTAGTCTGGTCAAAAAGGGATGATTCTATAAAAATTGTAAAACACTAAAATTTCCTAAACAAATATTTGACCGGCAACGAAATTGGTACAGATCTGTTATAAATAACAGAAGAAGCAGTCTTAACCACTCACTTCATTTGTCAGACGGGGTGGTCTGGTCAAAAGGGGATGATTCCATAAAAATTTAGCAATATTAAAATATTAAAATTTCCTAAGCTAATTTTTGACCGGCAACAAAATTGATATGGACTTTTTAAAATAACAAAAGAAGCATCACTAGCCACTTACTTCATTTGTCAGATCGGGTGGTATGGTGAAAAAGGGATGATTCCGTAAAAATAGAAAAATATTAAAATTTCTCAAACTAGTGTTAGACGGCAACAAATTGGGTAAGATCTGTTATAAATGCAAAAAAAGCAATCCTAGCCACTCAACTTCATTTGTCAGTCGTAGAAAAATAATGAAATTTCCTAAACTAGTTTTTGACAGGCAACAAAAATTATATGGATCTATTACAATAAAATCTGTAAAAATAAATATAAAATAAGCAATCCTAACCACTCACTTCATTTGTCAGATGGAACGATGTGAACAAAAGGGATCATTATAATATGTAAACACATCACATAAAAAAGTCAACACCTCAAGAACTAGCAATTGTACAATGGGCGAATTCAGGGAACCGCAGCGCTTCAGCGCTTTATTCAAATAGCTGCAGCGCTGTATTAAAGCGGTAAAGCATATATTTTTCCCGCTGGATCGCTGAATAGTTCCATCAAGCGATAAAATTAGTATAGTTTAGGTTTACGTCTATGATATTTTACCCACAAAATATCTATGGATAATATTAATTATTATTAATATTAATTACAAAATATGAATTACTGAAAATTTTGTCACTTTAAGCTTGCGTTTAACGTGAAGCGGTAAAGCGCTGAAGCGCTGGAGTGCTATGTTTCCCTGAATGCGCCCAATGATAAAATAAAAATGAGGTCAAAATTATAAAATAAAGTAATCCTAACCACACACTTAATTTATTATTTGGGCTTCAATTAACCACATGCATATTTCTGAATCCATATTTCGTTAATGTGTGAATACCATTTTTTATAAAAAAAAAATTAAAAAAGTACCTACTAACTTGCTGCCCTTACTTCAAGTCCTTAAAGTTACAGAAAAAATTTAAACTTTATGTTGTGTATCTCCTACAATAACTAAATAATATACTGTCCAAGATAAGGAGGTAAGTCATTTGGTTATACAAATTCTGTTAAATGGGAAAAAAAGTTGAATAAATAAGGGGCCAATAAAACGATACTTTAAAACTTTTGATATAATTTTTGGTTTTAGCTACAAGGTTATCATAAAGTAAGGGATATATTTCAGCTTATTATGTATTTTTAACAAATTAAGTTAACAAGATGTGAAAGAAATTTGATTGCTTAAACAATGTGATTTCTTATGTCCAACAGTGGTTAACGCGAATGTTCTATATGCCATCCATTTTCCTGCTGTACAATCACCAACCGCTCATCCAAATTGTTCACAACATTATTCAGCATTTCTGGTTGAATTGCAGCAATTTGCTCCCTAATAGTCTTTTAATTCTTCCAGCGTTGTTGGTCATGTTGTAAACACCAAATTTTTTAAATAACCCCACAGCCAGTAATCCGCTGGGTTAAAATCAGGCGATCTTGGAGGCCATGAATTTACAAAATGTCTGCTTATACTTAACACGATTTTGAAAAACATCAATTATAAATTCTTTAATTGGTCATTAAATATGCGGGGTGGTCCATCCTGCATAAACATGTTGTCAATGCCTTCATGCTCGTTTTGTATCTGTGGAAAGGCATAATCTCGTAACATATGCAGGTATCGTTCACCAGTAACAGTTACAGATACAACGTCTCCACTCTGAATTTCCTCAATAAAGTATGGTCCAATGATAAAATTAGATGTGAAACCGCAGCAAACGGTGACTTTCTTGCCAGGAAGACCTTCCTGAACGATTTCATGTGGATTATCTGTTGACCATATTGGACAGTTTTCAGTATTGACTCCACCAGTTAGAGAGAAATGGGCCTCATCTGTCCATAAAATATGGGATAAGCATTTGGGTTCTATGAACCCTTATTTGTAAAGAAAAATCATAGACGGAGTAGAGTGACGATGGATGTGGCATGGGCTACTGCTCTGAACCATGGAGCTAAATATCTGTTAGTCAGTGAGCCTAATGTGTCGGTCATAAAAGGAAGGAGGTGGTATAATGATAGGAGGAGTGATGCTGCTATTGGGTAAGTTGGAAGCACAGACGCAACTGCCACAGGGGCCGGCGAGGGCTTTGTCTGGATAGCCACGCCCGGCTGGGTGGTATATAGCTGCTACTTTTCGCCAAATACGAGCATAGAGGACTACGAGGCCTTCCTGCAAGAACTAGAAAGGGACATACGGCAGAAGAACAACAATGACAAAATAATACTCACGGGGGACTTTAACTCCAGTCTCCTCTTTGGGGTTCGCCCCAGGAGGACAACAAGGGCAGAATGCTTGGAGAATTGCTGTCCTCTTTGCAGATGGTGGCTCAGAATGAGGAAGGAATCCCTACTTTTGTTAGAGGGGCGTCCGAGAGTGTAATTGATGTCACGGCGGTCTCTGAAGGTATAAGCAGCAAGATCTGTGACTGGTGGGTATTGCAAGAGGAGGAATCCTTAAGCCCTCATCGTTACATCATCTTCAGCGTGAAGGATAGAGTTGGTGGAAAGGACAGGTGGACCTATGGACCTATAAATAAGCAGAGGCTAGGGGATAGACTGTCCAGCCTGGTGAATGACGGTGTAGAACTGACCCCTGAGGGGATGATAAGTGTAATAAAGAGGGCATATCGGGACACTACTTTGAAGGTCAGAACCAAAGAGGGGAAGGTCCCGTATTGGTGGACGGAAGAGATCGCCGAAAGGGGCAACATATCTGTAACGTCTAGAAGAAAAGTCACCAGGGCGAGGACGCGAGAGGTGGATCCAGCTGTTATTGAGGCCTTCGAAAACGAATATAGGCAGGCTAAAAAGGAGTTGAGGAAAGCAGTTAGTGCGAGTAAGAGAAAGAAGTGGATAGATCTCATGGAGAGGGGTACAAGATTGTAACCAAAACTATGAAGGGGGGTGGCCGCCCCTGGCGTTAACAGACGAGGAAAGGGTGGAGCATATCGAAAAGCTATTCCCCAGGAAGCAGGAAGAAAGATGGGAGAAAACAAGGGGAAGGGTGCTTACCCTTTTCACGCAGGAGGAGGTTAGAAAGGCTGCCAGCAAGCTTAAAAACGGCAAGGCTCCGGGATTGGATGGTCTTCCAGCAGAGGAAATTAAGATAGCTGTGGATAGGATAGGCGAATTCGTCACTGGAGTACTCAATAAGCAGCTTGTCGATGAAAAGTTCCCTAAGGTGTGGAAAAGAGCAAAGGTGATTTTAATTGAGAAACCAGGCAAGGGTGATGGCACTACTAAAGCATACAGACCCCTATGTCTAATAGACTCAGCTGGCAAATTGTATGAGCAGCTAATAAACGGAAGACTGCAGGATGAACTAATCAGGAATGGGGATCTTATCTGTACATCAGCACGGGTTCAGAAAATGTCACTCCACTGTGGGAGCAATCGAGGAGGTGTTGATCAGGGAAAGAAATGCTCATCGGGGTACTCCGAGTGAATGGTGTGCGGTGGCGTTTATTGATGTTAAAAATGCGTTCAATACGGCAGACTGGAGGAGAATTATTGAATCGCTGGAGAGTAAAGGGGTATCTCCCTACCTCAAAAACACGATAATGGACTATCTGAGCGACAGGAGAATCATAACTGGGCCCGGACAAGAAAGGGAAGTGAACAGGCTTGCAAACGGTGGGGTATGCCGACGACTTAGCGGTAGTGGGGCAGGACAGAAACTGGGATAGTTTGGTCCACAAAATGAATGTAGCACTAGCTACAGTAGGTGATTGGCTAAGTGCAAATGGACTTCGTATAGCCCCTGAAAAGACGCAGGCGATGCTCCTAAGGTTTGGGAGGAGACGAAAAGAGGATAATTTTGAAGTTGAAGGTTGAGTTGAGGGTATCTGACTCCACAGTCAGATACCTGGGCGTCACTTTGGATTCTGGGGTGAGTTTTGGCCCACATAATAGAGCGGCCGCGGCTAAGGCGGAAGCGACCATCAGGGCTGTATCGGGATTAATGCCTAACTTAGGGTGCCTGGAGAGCGCAAAAGAAGAATTTTAGGGGCAGTGGCTCAATCCGCTATGTTGTATGGACCCGAAGTCTGGGGCGGGGCTATGGAGGTGGCGGCATATAGGAGGACGCTCCAGAGCGTCCAGAGGAAGATAGCGCTGCGGGTCTGCAGCACGTATAGAACTACCTCGTATGATGCAGTGGTGGTGGTGGCATCTATGATCTCTATCCATCTACTGACCCTCGAGAGGCGTGCAATCTGGCATAGCATAAGGGATAGGAAAGTGGCACGCAGAGAGGAAAGAGCTGCCACAGTGGAAAGATGGCAGGAGGAGTGGCGCTCGGGAATGAAGGGAGCGTGGACTAGGGCCCTGATCCCGGACCTAAGACCGTGGATTGGCAGGAAGCATGGGCAGACGGGTTACCATCTAACCCAGGTACTTACTGGTCACGGTTCCTTTAGGATGTATACCTATGGTATTGGAAAAGTAGGAGACCCCGGCTGTGTATTAATTCAGACCCCGGCCCATTCAGAATCAGTGGGCGTTTTGAACGTTGGCGGATTTAAATTAATTAGTTCTTTCTGTAGGTCCGCTTACATATAACGGTGGAGGGGTCGCGATTTTTGACAAGGATAATATTGAGGCAAACTCTGTTGATCTAAAAGATTATTGTTTGGAAAAAAATTTCGAAATATGTACCAAGCTGTAAATTCAATAATGTTAATACAATATTGATGAATTGTTATAAATCACCTTCGGGTGACGTAAATGTATTTTTTGATAAATTGTTGGATATGTTACATGTTGTAATTAGGCCAGGTGTCCAAATTGTTTTGACTGGATATTTTAATATGGATTATTTTAATGACTCGAGGGATTTTAGTTCTTTACGTAGTTTGTTGGCAGGTTTTAATATGATTAGTTTGGTAGAGTGGCCCACACGAGTGACAGACTACCCTGAGTATGATTGACCACATTTTTATAAATTTTAAGTCCAAGGCACCTTGTTGCGTGTTTGATAATATAATATCAGATCATAGAACCGTACTCTGCGATTTACGTATATCAAACATGGCGAAACATGACGCAAATAATAATTCTCATTTTAAAAGTTTTATGTGCGGCGACTATAGTAAATTTTTGTAACGCAATTGAAAGTGAAGACTGGCACAATCTTTACAGTTTGGAACATATTAATGATGCGTTCAAATTGTTTAATACTGTATTTTTATATTATTTTGACTATTATTTTTCACTTTGGAAATACTACAACAATATTGCAGTTAATAAAAGGTGGATAGCTTATAAGGTGAGAGCTTCTAGTTCACATTTAAAGAATATCTTTATTTTACAAAAGAGCAACCACGACTTAACTCCCATTTACAAAGTAGAAAAAAAGAGACATCAGCAATTAGTTGGGCAAACTAAGAGAACTTATTATCAGAATAAGATTATTTTCTCAGACACGTTCAATCACGTTCTGCATGGAAGGTTTTATCTGAATTGTCCAACCTAAATAAAATTTCTACCAAGATTGAAGTAACTGTTGGTTTCTTATGGAGAGCCTACAGTCGTGGCGTAATTATTTAATGACTTTTTTATAAATGCTCCTCAAAGAGTAATTGATCAGATACCCAATAAAATAAATAATTCTGATTTCAGTGGTATTATTAGAGAAAATAATAGTTCCATGTATCTGAATCCCTACACTCCACAGGAAGTTCTTAACTTATTAAAAAGAAAATTAAAAAACAAAAGATCATCTGGTTCAGTTGATATACTGATGTTTTTGGTAAGATGTAAGATATTTATTACATAGTGAAACCAATTACGTATGTTGTTAACTTATCCTTCGAGTGTGGTACATTCCCAGATATGTTGAAAACTGGAAAGGTTGTGCCTGTTTTCAAGGTAGGTGATCCCGGCTGTTTAGAAAACTATAGACCCATTACTGGAACTGTTGCTTTTTCAAAAATCTTTGAGTACTGTTTTTTTAGACCGATTATTGAATTTCTTGGAAAAATTTAATATTTTAACAGATAATCAGCACGCATTTCGAATCGGAATGTCAACAAACACTGCCATGCATTCGTTTTTGAAACATATCCATTTTATTGAGGCTGATGAGTACCCTGTTGGAATATTTTGCAATCTAAAGCTTGGTTTTCGTAAGGACGCCACTTGTCGGCCGGCTTGTTGGCCGACTTGTCTGTGCTAACGTAAACGAAATATATTTTATGTTGGGGTAGTAAGACGACATATCTGTGTCGGACGCAAAATTTAATCCCACATGTCGAGTAGCTGTTCGTTTGTCACTACGTAAACACTAGATTTGTTTATTTCTCGCAGTTTTATTCGCCAACCCGTCTAGTCTGTACCAAAGTGTTGTGATTGTAGGTTAGGTACACGAGTTTCCAAAAAAGATTATTTAACGCAGAAGGTATGTATCCTTGTTCCAAGACTAAAAATTACTAATCGTTCTCACCAGTGTGAAGCTGGCCACAGTTTTCCAGCAACGGTTTCGCAATGTGGCAACGCCGCAATGTTTCCGGGCTCGTAAAGGGGTCAACCTACCCGCGGCCGTTACTAGCTACGGCTGCTAGAACTACGGTAATTTAACGATGTGTGGAGTAACAGCAACAGTCGGCCGTAGGGGTAGTTAAATGTTTTTGTTTTTTGATAAAAAGCACTAACTACGATTCTTACGCAAAATACTTTATTTGACGATGTCGGTTGAATTTTCCGGTATGGACGGGACTAGGAACATACTGAAAACGCTCAATACGAAAAAAATATTTGTACCCCCGTACCAGTGGCGTATTTTCCATTTCTAGCTACGTTACCTTAAAAACATTGAAAAAAATCGTGGATTCTTTATTTGACGATGTCGGTTACATTTTCAGGTATAGACGAGACTAGGAACACGTAACGAAGACTCTCTATACAAAAAAAAGATTTGTACCCCCGTACCAGTGGCGTATTTTGCATATCTATTTACATTATCATAAAAACATTGAAAAATCGTGGTTACTTTATTTGACGATGTCGGTTAAATTTTCTGGTATAGACGAGACTAGGAACACGTAACGAATACTCTCTATACGAAAAAAAGATTTGTACCCCCGTACCAGTGGCGTATTTTCCATATCTATTTACATTATCATAAAAACATTGAAAAATCGTGGTTACTTTATTTGACGATGTCGGTTAAATTTTCTGGTATAGACGAGACTAGGAACACGTAACGAATACTCTCTATACGAAAAAAAGATTTGTACCCCCGTACCAGTGGCGTATTTTCCATATCTATTTACGTTATCATAAAAACATTGAAAAAATCGTGGACACTTTATGTGACGAAGTCGGTTGAATTTTCTTGTATAGACAAGACTAGGAACACGTACTGAAGACTCACTATAGGAAAAAAAGATTTGTACCCCCGTACCAGTGGCGTATTTTCCATATCTATTTACGTTATCATAAAAACATTGAAAAAATCGTGGACACTTTATTTTACGATGTCGGTTGAATTTTCTGGTATGTATGTGACGAGGAACACATACTGAAGACTCACTATACGAAAAAAAGATTTGTACCCCCGTACCAGTGGCGTATTTTCCATATCTATTTACGTTATCATAAAAACATTGAAAAAATCGTGGACACTTTATTTGACGATATCGGTTGAATTTTCTGGTATTGACGTCACTAGAAACACGTACTAAAAACGTTATATACGAAAAAAACGTTTGTACCCCCGTACCAGTGGCGTATTTTCCATTTCTAGTTGCGTTACCATAAAAACATTGAAAAAATCGTGGCCACTTTATTTGACGATGTCGGTTTAATTTTCTGGTATAGACGAGACTAGTAGCACGTACTGAAGACTCTCCATATGAAAATAATATTTGTACCCCCGTACTAGTGGCGTATTTTCCATATCTATTTACGTTATCATAAAAACATTGAAAAAATCGTGGACACTTTATTTGACGATGTCGGTTGAATTTTCTGGTATAGACCAGACTAGTAGCACGTACTGAAGACTCACTATACGAAAAAAAGATTTGTACCCCCGTACCAGTGGCGTATTTTTCATATCTATTTACGTTATCATAAAAACATTGAAAAAACCGTGGACACTTTATTTGACGATGTCGGTTGAATTTTCTGGTATGTACGTGACTAGGAACACATACTGAAGACTTTCCATACGAAAATAATATTTGTACCCCCGTACCAGTGGCGTATTTTCCATATCTATTTACGTTATCATAAAAACACAAATATTATTTTACACAATCATAAAAACATTGAAAAAATCGTGGACACTTTATGTGACGATGTCGGTTGAATTTTCTTGTATAGACAAGTCTAGGAACACGTACTGCAGACTCTCCATACGAAAATAATATTTGTACCCCCGTACCAGTGGCATATTTTCCATATCTATTTACGTTATCATAAAAACATTGAAAAAATCGTGAACACTTTATTTGACGATGTCGGTTGAATTTTCTGGTATAGACCAGACTAGTAGCACGTACTGAAGACTCTCCATATGAAAATAATATTTGTACCCCCGTACCAGTGGCGTATTTTCCATATCTATTTACGTTATCATAAAAACATTGAAAAAATCGTGGACACTTTATTTGACGATATCGGTTGAATTTTCTGGTATTGACGTCACTAGAAACACGTACTAAAAACGTTATATACGAAAAAACCGTTTGTACCCCCGTACCAGTGGCGTATTTTCCATTTCTAGTTGCGTTACCATAAAAACATTGAAAAAATCGTGGTCACTTTATTTAACAATGTCGGTCGAATTTACGGGTATAAACGAAACTAGTAATACGTACTGAAAACGCTCTATATGAAAATAATATTTGTACCCCCGTACCAGTGGCGTATTTTTAATTTTATCATTAGGAACCCACAACCGGTTCTTGCGGAGAATTATTATACGCCACTGGTATAATACGCCATTGGTACGGGGGTACAAATATTATTTTCGTATGGAGAGTCTTCAGTATGTGTTCCTAGTCACGTACATACCAAAAAATTCAACCGACATCGTCAAATAAAGTGTCCACGATTTTTTCAATGTTTTTATGATAACGTAAATAGATATGGAAAATACGCCACTGGTACGGCGGTACAAATATTTTTTTCGTATTGAGCGTTTTCAGTATGTGTTCCTAGTCCCGTCCGATGATATAATTATACCAAACGATTTTTTTTTAATAATATTATTAAAAAAAGTACTCTATTCTTGATGGTAAAACATTCTTTAAGTGCTGAAAGTATAATTCATTTTTTAGTAAACATTTTGTGAAACTGTTTTCTCGAGAAAAAAAAAATAAATTCATAACTTGTATTCTTCCATAATTTATTATAACGGTAACTTGATCACTTTATACCCAATATATGTCTACAATGCTTATAATTAAATATGTAACTGTTAAAGATACACAGATTTGGTGTATATTGAAGGAAAAATTTTTTTTACTATACACTTAACTATGAACTAATAAAGGTAATTAAATAATTACCCCCCCCCCCCCATCAATTTTCGGGTATGCTGAACGCGAATCTGATTTTCTTTTGCAGTCTTAGGTATGTAGCTTTGTAGTAAAAAAATAATTAAAAGTCATACTCTGTAAGTACACTTTACAAATTAATTTTAACATTTAACACTAACTTGATCACTTTGTACCCGATATAAGTGTCCACAATGATTATAATTAAATATATAACATAACTGTTAGAAATATATAAATTTTTTGTATATTAAGAAAAAAACATTTACTTACGTTATGTGAACTGAAATATGAACTGATATGATATGTGAAGTGATATGATATGTGAAGTGAAATATGAACTAATTAAATCGGTCATTGTTAATAATTGTGACGTCACATGGCGGCACAAAAGATACCAAATAAATACAAAAAATAATTAAAATAATTTTTACCTAAATTTACAGCAAGTTTGTATATTATTATTTTTAACAATTATATATTTAATTAATTATAAGCATTGTGGATTATGGACACATTAAGTTAGGTACAAAACGATCAAATTAGTGTTAAAATTAATTTGTGAATGTATACAGGTGATGTCTTATAATTTTTTTTTCTTGAAAAATACGTTCGACCGCAAAAAAATAATTTCAAATTCGTGTTCAGTATACTCGAAAATAGGGGGAAATCAAAATTTTATAGTTTTATGCTAAGTAAATAAGTACCCTACTTAGTTAAATTAAACAGTCATTTTTTATATATGTTATCTGTGATTTTTATTTGCGACGTCACACGGCTATATCCACCCCATCCCCATACAAAAGCATAAATAAATAAGTAGGTATTTAAAATGCTAGTAAAACACAACTACCAAATGCCAAAATTTGGAAAAAGTAAAAATAGGTATAAAAATTTGAAATCGAAAATAGGCTAGGTACCAGCGAAAATTTGAAGACAGAAAAATAGTGTGAAGCATTGCTCCTTCATCACAGAAAATTATAATTTTGAATAGCAAAAATTAAGAATAATGCATTTCCTAAATTATCACCTACCTGCCTACATGCTAGTAGATAATGAAATACTGGAACTTTTATTTGAAAAAAAGGATATAAGTAAAATGTAGGTAAACACTGTATGCACTGTATATATTTCAAGTATAAAGTAAACACATGGGTGAATCTCGATGAAGAAACTTTGTATAATGCATTCAAGCTGAGATGCGAAACAAATATTTTCCATTTCAAAAAAGGTTAGCCATTATTAAAGTGTGAAAACTGTCATTTGCTCTCTTGACGTAGCCTGTAATAAACAACGTATAAGTATTTGAATTTGATAAGTAATAATACAAACCTTTTTGATACTCTGCGGAGACAACTTTCTGGACAATGCAAAAGTGTGAGTGTGTATTCGAGTACCTATACACATATTACTGGGTTCTGTCTGGTGCCCAAGTTTATCGGTTTTCATTATTATACATGCATATCAGTTTCCACTTTCAAATTTTCACCGTTTAAAGGCAATAGCAACACGTAACAACTGGAAATTGGTGGATCGGCAGTGGAATTATGATTTTTGATTAAATTTTATTCGTGCTGTCGGCTGACAATTTAGGTTATGTGATATGATGATCGTCTACAGGTTGTGGGTGGGTAATGCAGTGCCCTTTATTATCGGTTACATTTGTAATTTCAAATAAAGGGTTTTTTGGCAAATTTAATTAGAGAATATTGGCGAGGGCCGTTTAAAAAGTCGTTTTGGGGCCCTCCGCTACGGTTCGAAGCCGCGCCCGCCCTTCGAAAAGATGTATATTGCCGTCATAATAATTGTTGTAACAAATAAATATTGTAGAAGATATGTATTTTTGTAAGCTAAAAATGATGGATTTTACAGACCGCCACAATGAACGAATTAATTCCAAACTTAACCTGCAGAAAGAATAAAAACTACGGTCAATGAAACAGAATAACTAACCACTAATATCAAAGTCTACATATTATAATAATACTAATAAATAATTGGGATAAAAAATTTAAAGAAAGTTGCCTTCGTCGTGATTTGAACTCGCAATATCAGGCTTACGACGGATGAAATTCTACGACTTTACCATTGCGCTAAACTCCCTGTTATCACTTTATGCCGCAAAATCTGTTAAATATGTAAACTGTACGTGTTAACCTGAACAATTAATTTTTACGGATTTTCTAATTAGAAAAGCATTTCGCATCAGTATTTTGGTAATCAGGTGTTTGGCAGTCGGTACTATCGATTCCATTAGCAATATTTCTCATAGGAAAATAATGAAAATAACCTATTTGAAGTTTAATTAATTTGACAGTTTTCGTGGGAGGTGCTTGTCTCGTTAGTGCGATCTCACATGGGCATATAAAATGAGATAGAAGTTGAGACGGATGCGACTCGAGATTTTTGAAGAGGAAATAGACGTAGAAGGAGTGGACGTACGGTCTCGAAAAAAAAATCTTAAAGGATTAGAGAAAGGACGGAACTTTCGCGTGAAGCGGGTCGCGAGGCCGTAAAATTATAAAAAGGGTTTAGGGAGTCCCGCGAAAAGTCGGTATTTCGGCGGGCGTGACGGGACCATTAGGCGCGAGGACAAACCGGTGCTAGCCGCATCTCTCGCCGAACGGCGATCGACGAATATTTTGCAGAGGTTTTTTGAAAAGGCGTTTAAATTGGGAAAACGCGTAGGAAACGGGACGAAAATACCCCTACGCATTGGAGAAAGGCCGGGGGCGTCCTCCGGTGGTCCGCGGAGATCGTTCCGAGATCGCCCCACGGAGGAGATAGCTTTGAAACTTTGCGGATTCGGCGACGGAATTTAGGGGGAGACAGAATCGACGCGTTTTAATATATATGGATAATAATAATAATACGACTTTATTCGGAGTTTGATAGTTATAACAATATAAATAAATACAATAATAATATTACATCGAAAAGGCGAAGTGTCACTAATTATAGTGTTTTTCAACTTAACCTAATAGGGAGAATCTTACCTACATGCATGTTTCTATTAATATAGGTGCATAATTTGAGAGCTAATGTTTAATATATAATAATAATAAATTTTAATTTCATAAAACTCAAACATTTCAGTTGCCAATCAGAATTAATCGTCCTTATGTCCATTACGCGTGATTGTTTTTGAGTCACTGTTGCACTAAACGGATTTTAAGTTTTTTCTTAAAATTTAGGATTGAATAGTGGGCACATTCAGGAGGTAAGAGACCATAGTATTTGCTTGCATTATGCGATAAACTGCGCTTATATATAGGTGAGCGATGTTTGGGAATTACTAATAACAATCTGTTTCTTGTATGAAAATTATTTATATTCTGGAATCTCTTCAATCTTCTCCGCAAATATTGAGATTTATTAGTCGTCAGAATTTTATGTGTCGCTGTTAGTAAATGTAAGGTACGAAGAGAAGCTAAATTTAATATGTGATTGTCTTTGAAGATGTGGCTAATATGATCGTACTTACATATTCCAAAACAAAATCTTATACAAGAATTTTGAATCTTTCATCTTTTATCAAGTGCTGGACCATAGATAATATCACAATACGAAAGTTTGGATGTTATAAGAGAGTCACACAAATGAAGTTTAAGTTTTTTATTTAAAATCTGCTTCTGAGTATACAACTGTCTAAGTATACAGTATGAAGTTTTGCAGAGATAACTTACATGTTTCGAAAATCTAAGTGGGTTGTCCAACCAGAGACCCAAATTTTTGCTTTCTGTAACAACTGGCAGATTGTCCCCAGCTATCTGTATATTCATAAAACCCTGAGCAATTTCACGTTTTTGTTTTGGTCCGAAAAACATTACCATAGATTTACTTGTATTCAATTTTAAATTATGTGCTGAAGATATATCAGATAACATAGCTAAGTCATTGTTAATTAATGTATTTGCTAAATTATAATCACTGATTTGAAAGCTAAAATAGATCTAGGTATCGCCTGCATAATGATGAATACTTGAGTGCTTTGTAATTGAATGAAAATCAGATATATATACAGGGTGTCCACCTAGTGCGCGTAAGTCCAATATCTGGGTTAATAAAACAGATAACTTAATTTTTTTTTCTACAGGGTTGTCTAATATCCCGAGCTGCACAAAATGAAAATATATTTACATATTCAGGGTGTTCAGTTTTTCCTGGACAGGTACCAACTTCGTTTTTCTAAATGGAAATATATATTTTTTATTGCTTTTTCGAACTAAACCCTTGATTTTAGTAGGACTTTCATCAGCCTTCCCTATACCTAACTTAAACTGTTTTTGAAATATTGACGGGTGAATATTGACATTTTTGCAACTTTGACACCCTGTAAAATCTAAACGGTTTGAGATAAAGCAAAACGGTTTGCACATTCCTATCTTAACTTTTCATAAGCTATCGTTTGGTACTAATTTCAAATTTATACAGGAATAAAAAATTTTAAAAATTTTCAGAAAATTTTAAATTTTTGGATAAATCTGAAATTAGTATCAAACGATAGCTTATAAAAAGTTCAGATAGGAATGTGCAAACCGTTTTGCTTGATCTCAAACCGTTTAGATTTTACAGGGTGTCAAAGTTGCAAAAATGTCAATATTCACCCGTCAATATTTCAAAAACAGTTTAAGTTAGGTATAGGGAAGGCTGATGAAAGTCCTACTAAAATCAAGGGTTTAGTTCGAAAAAGCAATAAAAAATATATATTTCCATTTAGAAAAACGAAGTTGGTACCTGTCCAGGAAAAACTGAACACCCTGAATATGTAAATATATTTTCATTTTGTGCAGCTCGGGATATTAGACAACCCTGTAGAAAAAAAAATTAAGTTATCTCTTTTATTAACCCAGATATTGGACTTACGCGCACTAGGTGGACACCCGTATATATATATATATATGTATTGAAAATATTAATGGGCCCAAAATAGAGCTTTGGGGGACGCCCAAATTTATTGAAAGTATATCAGATATTTGTGAATTTAGTGAGACATATTGGGAACGATTACTTAAATAACTTTTTGCACTGTTAACATAGTTTCGCAGATCTTTATGATAATTCCACTGCGCAGCAGTTCGTGTATATTTATGCGGCATAAGCTTGGCCCCTAAGCCGCATCATCTGTTTTACTGTATCAGTAAACCAGGGGGCTATTTTTTTTGTAACTCGAATCGTTTTTATAGGACAACAGATATCAAACACATTCAATAAATTTTGAGAAAAATAGGTTACCATATCATCAACATTATTTAAACCGTAGATTAAATCCCAGTTAAACGAGTTGAGTAATTGATAGAAAAGTTCGCCATCAAAATTCTTAAAATCCCGAATAGTAACGTTTTTAATTTTTTTATTAAGTTTTACATTTGAAATGTTACAGAATACCGCGCAGTGATCTGAAATACCATGAGGATTTAAGACATGCGTATTAGTAATGGCCTCTGCGTCTGAGCAGATAATGACATCCAGTAAAGTCTCGGACGTAGATGTAATTCTGGTTGGCTCTCTTATTATTTGAGTTAAGTTATAACTCTCCAACATATTATTAAAGTGTTGGACACTGTTTGCATTTAAAAGAAGATCTATGTTTAGATCGCCAGAAATTAAAACGATATCATTCTCAGGTAACATTAAAGACAGTGAATTTTCCAGGCTATCCAAACATTCTAACACACTACTTCTAGGAGGTCTATAAAATTCCAATTGCATATCGTTTACCATTTAAATTAATTTGAATCCACAGTTGCTCTAGTGACTGACTGCTATTTTTAAATACTACTTTATAAGTTAAAATATTTCTAATATATAAACCAATTCCTCCTCCTCTGCCGTGTCTATCTAAACGAACTAATTTATACCCTGGTATTGTAACTACATAGGAATCAACATCCTCTAGTAGCCACGTTTCAATAGCTCCAAAGATGTCAATATTGTGATCAATAACAAATTCTTGTAACCGATCGAAATTGGTAAATATAGATTGTAAATTCAAATGAGCAAATATCATTATAAAAAAGAAAAATAACACAGCAGAAGAAAAGGAAAAAAAATGTACAAAAAAACAAAAGAAAAACTGCTTTACTTAAATATTTATATAGGTATCTCAAACAAATTAAATGATTAAGGTGCTTCACTCAAAAAGTGAATACATGTACTTATTCAAACTTTAACTAAAGGAGTGAACTATAAATCTATGGCTACATTAATTATCTGATTTATTACCTGACCTAAGGGCCCTAGATTGATTTTTACTCAGTATGACATTGCGCATATCCCTCCCACATCCGTGTCGTCACCGTGAGCGCAAATTTGACATTTTACACTGTTTACATATGTAAAGGTGTGAAAGTTTCATGGTTTTTACTACATTTGGTCCTCTAAATTCATTTTTTGGACAGAGTATTTGTATAATTCTAGTGTATACTAATTATAATCATATGTGAGTATAGTTAAAGTTAATTTTATATTGACACGTAAACTAAAACTTATCTTTTCTTGTCGGACATAATTAAATCTAAAAATGCATTAAGAATGCGTCCCTTTACAACACCTGATAGGTGGAAGTCCTTGTCGGGCTGTAGCAAAAGGGTCAAAAAAATTCGAAAATATATCAATATTCAAAAAATCGTGACACAATGGACTTTTCTTGTCGGGCATAATTATTGCCGGAAACTCATTAATCGTAACCAACGATTAATGATTATCACCCTTTACAACTCCTAATACGTGGAACTCATTGTCGGGCCGTCGAAAAGGGGTAAAAAAAATTCGAAAATATATAAATATTCAAAAAATCGTGACACACTTATCTTTTCTTGTCGGACATAATTCAAGCTAAAAATGTGTTAAGAATGCGTTCCTTTACAACACCTGATAGGTGGAAGTCATTGTCGGGCCGTAGGAAAAGTGCCAAAAAAATTCCAATATTTCTTAAAATTCAAAAAATCGTGACACACTTGCCTTTTCTTGTCGGGCATAATTATTGCCAAAAACGCATTAACTATACATCCCATTACAACACCTGATATGTGGAAGTCATTGTCGGGTCGTAGGAAAAGGGTGAAAAAAATTCGAAAATTTTTCAAAATCCAAAAAATCGTGACAAACTTGGCCTCTCTTGTCGGTCATAATTATTGCCGAAAACGCATTAACAATGCTTCCCTTGACACCTGATATGTGGAAGTCACTGTCGGGCCGTAGGAAAAGAGTCAAAAAAATTCGAAAATATCTATTCAAAAAATCGTGACAATGAAGTTTTCTTGTTGGGCATAATTATCGCCGAAAACTCATCAATTGTTTGTCACTTTACAACTCCTAATAGTTGAGGAGCATAATGCACATTTACCTATTCCGTGGGATTTTTTGTGAAGGGAAGGTGCGACTATGTGGAATACCTTCATTGTATGCTACATAATGGTGTAGTACCGGGTGTTTACGTTAGAATTACGCTGTTTGGTTTTTATGGCGTTATACATCCAATATGGCCGCCATAAAAGACATTTGCTCTTTCCGTCACGAATAACTCCTTCCAGAGTGCTCATACGCAAAATTTGCATAGAACATTTTCTGTTCTATATGAGTCAAAGAACAAATTTGGTTCTTATTAATTTTTTCGTATCTTCGACCCTTCGTGAGTTATGATTCATTATATATGTCACTATCGGTTTAAAACATAATTTAGCCATCGGTTACCTATTAAGGGAAGAAAAATAATGATTATGCTGTTATTTGCTCACAAAAACTTTAATAATAACTAATACATACAATTTGGAGTAGGACCTAGTAGTTGTATTATAAAGTTGGTTCTTAAAATAAATTATGTATTGATAGAAAACAATATTTAATGATACCAAATTATTATTCTCTTCAAAACAATGTATCATGTTATCATGTATCACAGTTGTCACACATATCTTAGTCTCCTGCACACACACATAGTTCTGTGCACTTCGCATCGTGGGAAAGACATTTACATGGTGGAGGTGGAGCACATTCTCTTAACACAAGAGCACCGAGTAAGCTGAAGAACTGTCTCTGGGGCACATGGTGGCATACACATAACAGGAGCTTAATGGTAATTTTTTAGTTCCCACCCAAAGTTTAATGGCGAAGGCAGATTAGGGTAGGGCTGGTCAGCAAGGCACCATTCTATGGTTTGATAACTAACTCTATCAACATATGGTATCAGTGATGCTCTTGTTGGTGGCAAGTTTTCTCCTTGAGTTTCTTTCTTTGTGAAGATCCACCACCTGAGTTCTCCAATGTCTGATATTTGTGCCAGGGACATAGACTTGACATATAAACTTTTCTATTAATAGTCTATCTGAATTAAGAAAATTTTCCAAGCTTCCAAGTTTGGATACAGCTTCGAGAATATCATCATCTGGTTTACTAAAGACTTTCCAAAAAGAGGTTTTCGCTTTCTTTGCCAAAGTCCCTGTGGTGTCACTTCCGGATAATGCATGAAGACCTAATAATGTTGAAGTTTTCTTTGAGCCCAGGGAAACTTGTTTCGGAATAACTTCTTCCATGTCAACTTTCTTAAGGGACCCGGTGAAAGTCCATTTTTCAAGTTTCATAACAGAATCCCTTAATATCCGAGATGCATCAAAGAGGATTTTCATATCTTTGTTTAAGTCTTCATACGCATCCTTGGCAATAGCAAGACTTACATCAGCTGCAGCCTTTAGTGACACACGCTGTGGTTTGTTCACTCTCTTTTGTTTACTGAAAGTAACACCAACACTTTCGAGTTCCTCTTCTATTAGGCTTTTAATTTGTTTTCTAGACTTTATTTGTGATTCATCAACGCCTTTATCCACTGCTATTGTACGGTATAAATTCTCAATATCGGACATTGTCGTGACGTTACCTTCGTGAAGGAAGCTACTTAGGCAGGATATGAACTCCACGTCAGCTGCTCGCAGATGGATTGAAAAACTTTCACACTTTGGTTGATATTTCGGTCTTAAGACATTCACAACATATCTATTCCAGCATTGTTTGTGATATTTGATGTCTCTTGCATGGGCATCTCCAGGATCTGTGCAGTCACTCAAGCGCACTTTCAATATTTCACTATTAGAGAGTTGGACAGCTAACTTAAGACGCTCGCCATTTTGGTCTGTTGCTATGCAATACAATCCCTCTTTACTTTTCACTTCTTCATCACAAAAAAAACAGTTATTTTTGTTGTACGCGGGTGTTTTAGATCGTAATGTGTATGTTGCCTTGTCACTGCTGGTATTCGCTTCTAAATCAGCCATAGTCTCACAACGCTTTCCTTTTTCGAAAAGTTTTTTGCTTCTATCCATGTTTGGCGTATGAGTCAGTTTCTTGTAACATTCTTTATGCCATTTTGCATTGAAGTCTTGTAGCTGTTGTACACTTAAATTCCCGGTTCGACTACTAATATGCATATACTCTGAATCCAACCATTCTTCTCTCTGTTTCAAACACTGTAGAAGTTTTTCAACTTTCAATGGATTAACAAGAGGTATTTTACTTTTAACTTGACACAAAATATACAGCTTATAATCTGTTGAAAGTCGAATTTTTTTAGTGGAGGGAGGAAGATCCAAATGAAGGTAACTTCGGATGTTGGACGAACTTGCCATGGTATAAACTCACTTGAAAGTTTCAAACAATCTGAAATTAACAGGAGCACAATTTAAAGAAACTGAAATATAGAATTGCAAACCTTATATTTGATATATGGGCAATAAATGTAGTTGATTATTTATTACATTTGTTAGGCAATAAATTTATGCTAATAAATTTGTATTATGTGGTAAAACTGGCGTGTAACTGTTAAAAACGGTAAAAGATACGAAAAAATTGATAAGAACTAAATTTGTTCCTCAGCTCCTGCAGAGCAGAAAATGTATAATGCAAATTTTGCATATGATCACTCTGGATGGAGTTATTCTTGAGGTAAAGAATAAATGTCTCGCATGGCGGCCATCTTGGATGTATAACGCCATAAAAACCAAACAGCAAAATTCTAAGGTAAACACCCGATACTACAACATTATCTAGCATATAATTAAGAGATTCCACATAGTCGCACCTTCTCTTCACAAAAAATCCCACGGAATACATTATGCCCCAGGACTATAATACGTGGAACTCATTGTCGGGCCGTCAAAAAGGGTTCAAAAAAATTCAAAAATATATTTGTCGAGTCGAGTCTAGATTGACATGCAGTTTTGTACTCTAGCAATTTGCTTTTATTATCAAGTCAAGAATCCATAGTGATTGAATAATAGTTTGTTTGATTGTGTTAAGCAGATCAAACTGAGTAAGAACAAACTATCAATTTTATAAAAACTTACATGTTTGTGAAGTAATTTGATACGGAAGTTGATATATAGCCGCATACAAGATTTCTAACTTTTATCAGCCTTGCTTTTTGTCTACCTTCTTATCGGCACTAACTAACTTATCGTGACTAATCTGCCCTGTGGGCGAATAAGTGTCACAGATTTCGATAGCCGCATCACATCACTCCTATCCCATCATCCTGCCAGTTTTGTCTATAGAGACAAAACCCGCGTCGTCACTGACGCGGCGCCGCGCCTGTTAAAAAATAATTCTTAATAATAAACAATCATTGTTTTCTATCAATCATAAAAATGTTTTGTATGCATGATCTAGTTTGTGTTTTATTAGAAACACCATTTGCTAGATGGAAAAATGAGGACAAAAAAGATTTTTTAAATTGCGAGAGACCTGTGCCTTCTCTCGATGTCGAAAAAAAGGGACAGTCAAAATACAAAGTGTTCGTTCGGAAGTTTCGGAATGAGTGGTATTCGAAGTATAAGTGGTTGTGTGGAAGTGTTTATTTAAAAAAACTTTTTTATATGCTGTGTTTAATTGTGAGTGTAACAATTTTGGAGATGTTACGCTAGGCTGTCGTAAGAACAATGCATTTTTAGAACATATACGGTGTCCATTAATGTTCGCAGAATTAAAAAAAAAAGCTCAATACAATCGAAGACGTTTTGAGGGAAAATTCCAGACTATATATTAAACAATTTAACGAGGACATCCTTCTAAACAGACGGTTTATGCAGTTCCTTATTCGCCCAGGCAGGCATTTATTTAGGCAGACAAGAGTTGGCATTTCGAGGCCACATTGAATCGGAGTGTTAGGACAATCGGGACAATTTTAAAGAACTTTTGGACATGTTTATATCGGTAAAATCGGGTAAGTTCCTTAGATACTTTTTTAAAGATGGCCAATTCGCCGCCTTGTATCCGTCTGCTTCACCTATCATAAAGTTCACAAGCAACAGGCAACTGCAGTGACCTCGAATTTGCTTGAAATTTTCGCCTGTGGCCCGCACACAGTGGCCCGCCTCAGTCCACAGTCCGCGTCACCTATTTACTGAGCCACGAGCCGCCACTGATATAACCTGATAAGTAGAACCATCCTTCATCAGTAAAAAATGTAAAATTTAACAAATTATTATCCATGTTTTCAAGAAACCATTCATAATAACGTAATAATAATAATA
The DNA here is from genome assembly GCA_963924545.1 of Pogonocherus hispidulus. Classification (NCBI taxonomy): domain Eukaryota; kingdom Metazoa; phylum Arthropoda; class Insecta; order Coleoptera; family Cerambycidae; genus Pogonocherus; species Pogonocherus hispidulus. Next base: position 57,070,707 of record OZ004693.1, read on the forward strand.
ACTGTAATCAACTCCTGTACAACGGTTACATTCAAGGGGTGTGATTCAGTAAAGATTATTGTGTCAAACATAATACGAAAAGTTACCTGTTTTAACGGCCAACTTTGATATAGGCTCTGTTACTTCATTCTGAACTACTTTGTTGATTTATTTGTTGCCGTATATCATCAATAACATTTTCTGTGAGAACAGTAGGCTTGACAGTTGAGATACCTTTGCAAATGCAGTGTTTGGTTTGAAATCTCTTAACAATAATTGCACATTTATGGTTTAAGAAGGTGACATAGTCAATGTTTTCTTTTGGAAATTAGGTCATAAATTGCTCAATGCAGGATCGCATGGAGTATTTAATTTTGTAAAATTTTGTTTGTACTTATACTTACGAGAAACTTGAAAAGCGATGTAATTTAGCTCTGCAACGAACTGATTGATTTCAAATTTAAAATAGGATATAATATTGAAGCAAAAGGAAATACAGAAAGACTAACAGAAAATTGCAGCGAAAACAAGCGATGACGGGCATTAATGAATAAAACACAAATGTCAAATATAAGCAACAATCGTAAAGATTCGTTTACAGTAGACACCGTCGTTCCGTCCATCTACGGTCAAAGTAATACGATCGCTGATTGGCTACTTTATATCAAAATGACATATAACGCCAATCGCGTCCCTTGCAAACGCGGAAACTTACATTTCAATGTAATCTTATGTTTTAGTTCCTTTAAAAGTAACTAGCATTGTGACGCCAGCATGAAGAAAATAAATTTACTAATTTAAAATAGTTACTTGTCACGTGACTTTTGGAGATTTATGAACTCTCGATATATAAGTATATAAATATTTTTTTTACTACTAACATGAGAAAACCTTATTATTTACCTCATTTGTGTAATGAGAAGTACTTCATTATTGACCTAGGTAAATAATAAATTGTATTGAAACCCATCAGTTTGACATTTCACGCATCAGTTTGACATTTCACTTACTTGATATTTCGATATGTTTGAGTAATAGGGGAAATGTTTGATTTTAAAATAAAAATAAGATCTTCTGGTGTTAATTCGGCTATTAGTAGTAAAAAAAATACTATATACTTCAGTTGAAAAGGCCATTATTTACTTCGAAAATTATATCCTTCGGCGCTACGCGCCTCAGGATATAAAATTTCTCGATCAATAATACTTCTCAACCTAGGTATACCGGGTTTCCCATGTCATCTGACTAATAGCAATTAGCATGGGCTATTACATTTCATTGAATTTTATATTCCCAAGGCACTCTATGAGAAATATTGCTAACGGAATCGATAGTACTGACTGTCACACATTTCTGATTACACAAATACTGAAGTGAAATGCTTTTTTAATTAAAATATCGGTAAAAATCTGTTTCAAATTGACATTTACTATTTACATAGTTGTTTCACCGCATAAGTGACAAGTGCCGTGGTGGCCTAGCGGTTTAAGTCGCTGACTGTGAAACTGAATCGCAGAATTTCGCAGGTTCGAGTCCCACCAAAATATATTTTTTTTATTTTACTTTTTAATTAATTACAATTATTAGTGTTTACTTATTCGAATAAATATGTTTCATTGTCCGTAAATGTTATTCTTTCTTCAGGTAATCTTTAAAAAGTCACAATGTTTACTTATAAAAAAAATTGAAGCATGGTTTTGATTGGTTAGTTTTAAAGCATGCTTCTTTTACTTTATCAGTTTTTAGCTAAAGCTACTATCTAGTAAAACAGGTGATAAATAAGCAACATTTATTTATTTTGTGCACTATGCTTTTACTAATAGTTACTAGATACTTACATATTTATTATACCTGAAAGTTAGGTACACAGTTACAGACGAACAGACATGAATTAGTAATAGGTTTTTTTTATTTTAAATGTTTATGTTTAAAAGTTTTACTGTCTATTTGTCATATTGGAGTGATATTTAAATTCATATACCTACAGATAATGTTATAAAATATAATTAACAATTCTTACGTACTGAAAGTTATGTGTACATTTTAAAATACTTAGGATAGGATTTAATAGTCTTAGATTATTATTTATTTTATTTTATAAAATGTTCAAATAGGTCACCATTAACAGTCAAACAATAGTGTAGTCTATCATAAAATTCTTGTCTAACATTAGCTAGCTGACGAACATTTATTCGCTGGATCTCATTTCTTATTGAATTCTTTAAATCTTCAATAGATTCCTGCCTGCTTTTATAAATTACACTTTTTAAGTGACCCTCACAAAAAGAAATCAGGAGGAACTAAATCGGGGGACCTAGGTGGCCAATTAATAGTACCTCCACAACTAATCCATTCATTAAATGTGTTATCCAGCAAATTTTGTACAGTACGAACACTGTGCTGGACACCCATCATGTTGAAAAATTACATCATGTATGTTTTCTTCGACATTTGAGAGGGCTGGAATTATTTCATTATTAAGCAAATTTAAATACAGTTCACCTGTTAAATTTCCTTCTATAAATATGGGTCCTAATACATGGCTGCGGAAAATTCCAGCCCAGACATTCACCTTTTGAGGGTACTGTGTCCTTGTTGCAAGTACCCGATTTGGATTTTGTGCTGACCAATATCTACAGTTTTGGGTATTTGGTTTATTATGTAAAGTAAATGTGCATTCGTCTGTAAAACATATGTTCCTTAAAAAGTGCCTGTCTATTCGCTCGTTCCCCCATTAATTCACAGAAGTTTGTTCTTGTTTCCTGGTCTCTATGTAAAATTTTCTGATGATTTTGATATTTATAAGGCTTATATCTATTAGCTTTTAAAATCCTGTGAGCGGTAGATTTAGAAACACCCGTTTCAGTTTCAATTTGTGTTAGAGAAGTGGTTGGATTTGCTGCAACTGCTGCTAACACTATTTCGGTTTTTTCCACATTTGCAGCATTACCTTGATTGCGATTGTTCTGATCATCTTTTGATTCGTACACTTCCCGTTGTCAAAAATTTTTGCACTACTCTCTGAAATGTCGATGTACTGGGAACTAAGATATCTTCAAACATTCCAGCAAAAGTTTGTTGAATATTTTGTACACTGTGACCTCCGAAGTACATTCGTATTACAGAAATTCGTTGCTCTAAGCTTAAATTCTTCATAGTAATATTAATATTTATCTAAATGAATAAATGAAACTAACAGCGAAAATATCAAATAGTAAACAGTTAAACTTTAACGAAACAATAATAATAACAACAATAAACGAAACAACAATAACAACAGCAATAAACACAAGTAACTAACAACGAAAGCGAAAACGGAAAAAGTAATACAAATTAACAACGAAAAACTATAAACGGTTTGCAAAAATTACAGCGTACACACTTTAATTGATTAATAATAATCTGACACATACAACAGATCTGTCACTTCAAAACATTTATAGGATATCCAGGGCAGACGCTATAATGAACAGCAAGAGCTTTTTAAGGAAATTTAACCATTTATGTTTTTTTTTTAATATATTGCTGTCATAATTGTTGCAGCAAATATTGTAGATATTTACTGTAGGTAAAATGACGAATTTTACGGATACTGCTAAAATAAACGAATTAATTCCAAACTTTGCCTGTAGAAAGAATAACAACTCCGGACAATCAAATATATTTATTCTATCATATTTATCAATAAGGAAACACTAATAATTGTAATTAATTAAAAAGTAAAATAAAAAAAAAATATATATTTTGCTGGGACTCGAACCTGCGAAATTCTGCGATTCAGTTTCAAACTCAGCGACTTAAACCACTAGACCATCACGGCACTTGTCAGTTATGCGGTGAAACAACTATGTAAATAGTACATGTCAGTTTGAAACAGATTTTTACCAATATTTTAATTAAAAAAGCATTTCACTTCAGTATTTGGGTAATCAGAAATGTGTAACAGTCAGTACTATCGATTCCGTTAGCAATATTTCTCATAGAGTGCCTTGGGAATATAAAATTCAATGAAATGTAATAGCCCATGCTAATTGCTATTAGTCAGATGACATGGGAAACCCGCAATAATATACTATTTTTTTTTTCAGCAAGTCGCAGATGTAATCAGAACATGTTTAGGACCACAGGCTATGTTAAAAATGTTGATGGATCCTATGGGAGGTATTGTTATGACTAACGATGGCAATGCTATATTACGTGAAATTACTGTTCAACATCCTGCAGCTAAAAGTATGATTGAAATTGCACGAACACAAGATGAGGAGGTAATTTTTTACTTTATGTCTAACTAATCAAACACTTAAAAATTTTATGTTCTATTTTCAACACATTGTGGACCAGAAGTTGGAACAATCAGTAATTTCCAATAATATCCACTTGTCATGCAAATACATCCCACAAAAAGTTGGTGAAATTCAGAGTTTAATAATTGGCTAAATTTAACAATTCCTAATAATTAAACTTCTAGTTCTGCAGATGTGACGGGAACTTTTTGTTTTAAATCTGCCACTATGTACAAGATCTTCTGGCTACTTAGGTAGTGATTTTGAAACTCTTCAATGAAAATAATTTCACAATCACTACACCTTGAATTAAATTGGTGGAAGATGATTTAATATCGGAAAAACTCCAATTTTATTGAAACCATGCAGGTTTAATTAAAATGGTAAAGGACATCTACTTTACTTATATTTTGCTGTGCCATCCCGGAGGGCAACCCAGTTAATATCAATGGAAAAAATATAATTTTTTTGTTTAATGCAAACCAAATATCAAACTTACTATACTCCATTTTTTAATTAGGAAGAGTGACGTCATAAGTCGAATTTACAAAGGGGAACATTTTCAAGGTAATTTTAAAAAGTGGAGTTAAAGTTAAGATTGGGGTTATATCTAAAACTATAGTTCAGTGGACAAAGGTGGTAAACTATACTGTGGTGGTAAAAATGCAGGACATCAGTTAAAGATTCTGGACAGTATTTTATTTTATTTTAAAAATAGATAAGTAATACATATATACATACAAATTTGGTTTTAAATTCTTAAAAGTTGTAGGTAAAAGCATGCCTAACTAAAAATAAATAGGGTGCCGGTATGTATATAATACATACTTATAACAAACTCTGTCAACTAAAAACACATAAAAAAGCGCTTATGGAATTTTTAAAGATCTTAAGATTAAATGCATTTTAATACTGAGGATTTTTTTTTATCCCTTGCCACGCTTCCAGTGCGATCAAACGTGTTATTGTAAATTTTCCAGCGACCTGACGTCAGGATGTCGCCTTTCAGGAAATCCTTGAACATACTCACGTGACGCCAAAAAACAGTTTTCTTTTCACACACTAATTACATAAATTATACTTATTAATTCTGATAAAGAATAATTCATTTTGAATCTTATATGACAACTTTCACAGTACTAATAAGATAAATTATTTATTAAATGGCATAGAAACAAATGCCTGACTTATAGGTATCCAGAAAAAAGTCTAAAAACTTGAATATTGTAGGATGAGATGGGGATAAATGTTGTATAATGTCAAACCTCAGTAGAGGTAAAAATAAATAAGTAATGATTTAATAAATCTCCAAAGTACGATGAATAGAATGAATTAATTTCATTTATGTGCATGTACACAACGAATTACTTTTTCTTTCATTTACTAACGTAACTGAGATGTAAATTACTTCGTTCTAAGTGCAGACTACCCCTTCCCGAAGAACAATATTTTAAAAAATATCCCATAAAATTTATATTCAACTTCTGGTCAGGTAAAGGGTAAGAAATTGTCAGTATATCCTTTAATTCGCTATATCTTAAAATATACCGGAGATAAAGGTATACTTATCGGTATCAAAATAAAGATAATTGAAAACACTACTGAGATCTTTTATAAAATCCAAGGTGTATTTAAAAAATTGCAAAAAATTCATTTGAAATTGTAGAACTTCATAAGGCAGTTGTGAACACCCTATATAAGAAATCTCAATTCTAACACTAGCTTGGTATAGACACTGTACATGTGTCACTAATTTTAAAATGTACCTCCCTGTGCCACCCTGAGCTTTCGATTGCGTGCAGCGCACAATACTCTGAAGGGTAAGCTTTATAAATAAGGCGTGAGGGGCAAGGCACATGATTGGTTTGCCTCTTATTTAAAAAACAGAGCACATTTAGTTAAAATTACAAACAAGGGAAATACAGCTATGTCCAATTCTATCATTAATAAAAATGGAGTACTACAGGGATCAATACTAGGCCCCATACTGTTTGTGATATATATTAATGAACTTCCCCTTATCTTACCAGAGTCATTTACGTCATTCTATGATGATGACTCAGTATTATTGTTTAGCGATAAAAATTCAAATTTTCTACAAACAAAAATTTCCAATGCTCTTAAAAAATTTTCTGCCTGGTCTAGTAATCAATCATTGTTATTTAACACTAACAAGACTAACTCTGTCTCATTTCACACTCGTCAGGATAGGACTGTACCTTGTTTTGACATATCTGTTAACAACTTATAAGTGGTCGTTAGCCGATAACAATTTTTTTTATAAATAGTTGCAGACTTTACCTTGGGGTAGGAGATTACCTAATAATAACTATCCTCAACTAAATAAAGAGTTGTTATCCCTAAATAAGGTACCAGTTACTTTGCCGGCAGCTGCTTTTGGTGCGTGAGCTAGGTCTGTGGGTACATCTAATCACAGAACAAACATATATGACGGTTATATTTAATTAAAGTTGAAAAAATTCCTTTTAGGTGTTTTATATGCTGTAAAGTGGGCGCCAATCACTTTGAAATAAAAATGTGAAGCAGTAGGCTCAAAAAGTAATAAAATGTTTACTGAAGGTAGTAAGATGTTAAATTAATGTTTTAATATATATCTATACTTTAAAGGTCGTTAGCTATTGAACATTTAAACTGTGCAGAAAGAAAAGAAAAGAAAAGAAACTGACTAGGTTATAAAAATAGTTTTATTATAATCTATTAAAACTGGGGGTGTTAACAATACCCTGTGACACAATTTACTATAATTACCTTTTTTTTTATGTTTTTTTATATTTTATCTATAATATTCAAACTGTGGGTGTTAGGTGTCGTTTACAGACGAAAACAGTTACATTCACATTGATACCAAGTATTGACTAATATCTATCACATATCCAAATGCCAATATACCTTAAAGTTACTTAAAATATATATATGTAGATAATCTTAACTACGAAAAGGAGTGAAATATAATAATACCTAGGCGTCGAGGTTTACCTAGTTTAGATATTTGTGATCACAAATTCTGCACAATAAATTTTACAATTTAAAATATCTCAAGCACATGGCTATAGAAGAATATATTAGGTTAACATTATGAATGTTATCATTTAGTTATACAGTTTAATTTATACGAGATCTATAAAAAGTTTACAGTTAAAAAAAAGGTTTCTAATATGTTTTACATGAATGGTGTACGATGAGAATAATAGACGGTAGAATGCACATAAAAAATTGAAGTTAAATAAAAATGGTAATGATACAGTTTACCCAAGATGTACTGGTTGGTTTTCCTATCAGATGAAGGGGCTCCCTTAGAACATACTGATTGGCTCCTAGTCCATGACAATGACCTCTGCACCCAAGCTGACGTAATCAAAAAAAGTTACCCAGGTAACACGTGCTAACGCCTACGATGCTCGTAGATCATATGATGTTGACTAACCAATTATAAAAGGTACCAATGGGCTGACCCTGTCCTGTGTTATTTAAGACATAACATCTAACTCCTAGGTATCACCAACTATACCATGCCATCAAATAATGAAATAATGATGCTCAGACATAAAATAATGCCCCAGGAAAAAACCCTATAATTCAATATAAAAAAAAATATATCCAACTATATTAGAAATTCTAAAGTGAGTTACTTACGGAACCTAATTCCGGTTTCTGAACATAATGGATTATACATGTTAGCCGAAACTAATACATGAACACTAATTACCACCACGTTTATTGGCAACTAATAAATAGCGTGAGTCGGAACTCTTAGAACATGGCCACCTGTCTCTTAAGTGTCTTCCCTGCCAATCTTAAGCTTTCTTTCACTCGACGCAGACCTGCGCATCAGCGTAGTAAGAAGAAAATGTATTACTTTAATTTATAAAATACTGTAATCAAAAATTTAACACCTGAAATATTGTAAATCTAATATTAAAATTATTATTTTTAAATGTCCTACTTGCCTATACAAGTGGTATGAATAAACTTTGAATATTACTTATGATGATAGTTGATTTTAAACCGGAAACATAAGATCGAGGATATCTAAAGCTGAGTCTATACTGTATAAACTAAAGCGCTCCCTGATATAATTATCAAAGATGAACTTTGCTAACATTTATTGTCAAAATAAGTGATATAATTTACTATTATTCTTATAAGTCCTATTTGTACGCTACAAACTCAAGTATTTTGAATGTTGGTCATGTAAAGTTCCTTGGTGCGACATTTGATTCTGATTTGTCTTTCGCAAGTCACTGTTTCAATTTATGCAAATTATTGAATTCCAAATGTCATCAGGTTAGAAATTTAAAAAGAACCCTTAGACTGCATCATCTTAGATTGTATTACTTTAGTGAAATACAGTCTAGAATTAGCTACACAATAACTATCTGGGGTGGTTCTCCCCAGGTAAAGAATGTGTTTTAGTCGCAGAAAAGGATCATAAGGTATATTATCAATGCTCCTTATGGTTACTCCTGTCGTAATCTGTTTATTGATTTGAGACTGTTGACGGTTTTTGGTGTTTATATTATGAATCTGCTTGTCTTAATCTTTAAAAGTAAGAATAAATATATGTCATAGTGACATTCACTCGTATGACACGAGACATAATTCATATTTTTATATGCCTTATCGACGTTTGGGTGTGTGTATGATGTCTCCTGGCATAATTGGTATAAAAATTTTTAATACACTTCCACATAATCTTAAAAGTATTAGAAAATTGCATCAATTTAAAGTAAAAGTTAAGCATTTTCTTATTGATATGTGTCCTTATTCAATCCAAGATTTCTATGAAAATACTTAAAAATATTTTTATATTGTCCATATTGCAGCACTCAACCTCTATCAAATAATTGTAATTTTTGAATGTTTGTGGCTGTGTATAATTTGTTTTATTTACTTATTTATGTGTGTATACTTTGTAACATTTCTATTGTTTGTAGTTGTATATTTTGACGTTTCCTATATAATTGTAAATTATCCTTGGAATAAAAGTACTTACTTACTTACTTAGTACTAAATGGGCACACTGTATATATATATATATATATATATATATATTAAGACGTGTCAAAACCACTACAAGAATAAATACAATATATCAGACATACAAATCACATTTCAGAGAAACATTCAAACACATTAGAAAAACATAAACAAGGGATTATTATTATTAATAGATAAATCAAATATAGCAGAATATCATAAAATAGAGAAACCATATTAATTGAATATTTGGCAAAATAAAAGTTGTTGAAGCATATTTTAAAAGAAAAATTCATGACTTGCAGTCAATAAATGAAAAATAAAACATGTAGGAATAGACAAATCTCAGATATAGTGAAAGTAAAACATGACAGGGAATCAATTTAACATAAAGCAAGACAAAAATAAGCTGGAATAAACAGGATAAAGTAAAATTTAACAATTAAAATAGAATTATAATATTTAAAATTTGAACATGTCAAAATTTGACAACGTTAAGGTAGATACACCTAATTGTGAAAACCAATATTTTTAAAAGTAAATAATAACATATAATTCTTGATAATCATAACAGAAATTTGTAAAACTAGGTTAAGGAAATTGTAATTAGAAATAAGAACTAACGTGTAGTGAATTTTAAAAAAAAGTAGTAAAATAGGAACAAAGAATTCAACATGTGAAGACAACTTAATAGGGACGCGAGGAAACAGGGAGAAATAAAGGATTTTGTTTAGAAAGAGGTTGGTTACGAGTAGAAAAGCAGAAAAGATGCAAATTTGAAATCAGAATTTAGAAAATTAGAATTAAATAGGAAAAAAGCAGAAAAATTGAAAATTTAATACATACCAGATATTCAAATGACCTTCAGATGTAATTGAAGTAATTTGACAAGTTGCAGAACCTTCAGAAATTGATTAGCAGGCAGAACCTAAGCAGGGACATTAAGGTACTAAAAAGCCTGAAAGGCATACCTAAAATAGAAAGATAAGATTAATCAGATCATAAAATAACCATATATCATATAAATACAAACTCGTAACCTAAAATTTGAGCATAAGAATTCAGAATCATATAACCAGTATAGTGAACTAATTTTAAAGGAAAATAGAACACTTACCTTAAAAATAAAACATAAAAGTGCACAATAACTTTTCATAAACTGTAGAATTATTACATTATTTAAACAAAGATAAACTGAACTGTAGAGTGAAGGACATAATCACGAAAATAAAAATCTAGTGTAGAATCGAACAATTAAAATTTGACAGTTTAGATTTAGGATAGATCAGTTGAGATATTAAATCAGTTTATTGTAGCAGGTAGAAGGCAACCAATCATACACATTAAGATTAAAACAATTTGGATATATTACAGGGTAAATATTAATAGAATAATCTGTATGGTTTGGTTTAATAAAATAGACATAAGGTAATTAAGGAAACAGAATATCAGTAATTATAAGAATTATATGTGGATGTGGAAGAAAACATCATCCAAAGTTTAATGAAATAACATTGATTGTTTAACAATTTGCTTAAATCCTGAGGGAAATTGAAAAGTAAATTAAAATAAAACTTCTTGTAATTTTATCATGTTTTAATGTATGTATTGATGGTATGAAAATTATGCTCTGAACCGACTACTGAGACAGAGATTTCTCATGCAAATAAAAAAAAAATTTAAAATAAACAAAAAGAGCTAGAGCCGAGGTAGATAATAAAAGATAAGGCAAATTAATAAAATAATAAAAATAAAATATATTAAATTATATAAAATTACACCCAACTTAAGAGCAAATAAAAATAAATAACAATAGTGTAATAAATTGACTTTCAACGATAAAGCAAATATTATAAAATATAATGGAATGGATGAAAATGGAAACACTCGCGTACGAAATTTGTTTATGGACCGATTTGAATCGGATTTTTTTCAAAAGATAGATCTCTAAAAGCTCTATGTTGATGCAAAATTTGAAGACGAAATTTTGATTTTCAAGGCCTACTACGAATTTTTTTTATGTGAAAAATAGCAAAATTTTGTTAGCGATTTTTTTATAAAAAATCTGACTACACCACTGCATTTAGGAGCCACTCGAATGCATTTGTACCAATTTTTGTGAAAAAAAGTTTGTTCCTAAAAAAGTTATGACAGTATCGGCAGCAGTTTATATTAGAGTAATTGTTGGTTATTTTGTGTATACTGGTTTTTATGGTTCTTATTAATAATTACACCAGTGTTTCAGTTATTTAATTTTGTTTCTCTTTGGGTTCTATTCGATTTTTATATAATAGGTTCACCGACAAAGGCAAACACTGGTGATGCCGATATTGTCATAACTTTTTTAGGAACAAACTTTTTTTCGCAAAAATTGGTACAAATGCAATGGAGGGGTTCCTAAATCCAGTGGTGTAGTCAGATTTTTTATAAGAAAATCGTTAACAACATTTTGCTATTTTTCACATAAAAAAAAATTGTAGTAGGCCTTGAAAATCAAAATTTCGTCTTCAAAGTTTGCTTCAACATAGAGCTTTTGGAGATCTATCTTTTAAAAAAATCCGGTTCAACTCGGTCCATAAAAAATTTTGTTCGCGAGAATTTCTATTCTTAATGGATCACCCTGTATATGTATATATATATATATATATATATATATATACATCCCTCCTGTAATTTTGCGTCACACTATTTGGTTTTTTACATGTAATTCTGCGTCCCCTGTATTTCTGCGTCAGTATATGGACGCAGAAATGTAAATCTCGTTAAACGCTTCCTTATGACGTAACTAAATCACTGAAAATATTTTTTAGTGGACGTTGAAATGTGGGTATTATCTTCAAATCGTGAATACCGTAGTTTGAAGTTATTCCTGTTTTGGCGCTGGTGTCGACAAAAGTATACTCTGAAATTGTATATTTTTTTTCATATTTCCGATTTCTCTGCGTCCATTCAATCTGGCAATAATGTAAAACGTATATTTTTCCTATACTCTCATTATTTTTGCGTCGCTTTCATAAATACACATGTAACGAATAATTCAAATTTGTTAGGTGCTTTCTTCAGTATGATTTCATATGTTTTGAAGTGCCTGTGACCGTTTCTGTGACCTATATATTCAAATACGTAGCATAAGCATTATTTTTATTTATTATACTACTACTACTGTAAGAATATAATATTTATTTAGTCTACACCACATGTCTACGCAAAGGTCTACATATATTTGCCAACTAGAAATATTGGTTTTGAACTAAGTGAATTTGTTATGTATGTTAGATTTTAGGGAATATTAAACTAAAATCATATTGTTCTAGAGGTCCAACACAAACCTTTATTTCTTAAGTTACAACTTTCAGCCAGGTCTATCTTAAGGGTCTGTTCACTGTAGACTTGACAGGCATAAATGTGGGCGGGGTCGGTTTGAGAGGTTGGGTAGCGGGCAGAAACTTACATATTCCCAATACCGTATTATTTAGATTTCGGAGGTGCACGTAAAGCCGAAGTAAAAAGGCATATGGAAATCAATTTTGCCCTTATTGCAACGGTACTGGATTTGTCATATAATTGCAACAAAATTTCTTTTTAATGTTATAAATTATACCTATATCACCGGAAAGATCAAAAGATAAACTAGATCCCTATAGTGGCAAATTTTTGTTTAATACATGTAGTTTAGAGAAAATATTTTTTTAAAATACGCTATTTTAGTACAAGATTGTTTGCCTGGAATTTTAAAAATAAAAAGAATTACCAAAAATTACTACTATAGGGATTTAGATTAAAATCATATCTTTCAATACTTTTTTACTAAAAGTCGCTATCTTTTATAGTTTTTTATAATTAGACACGATACGAACGCCGATTTTAACTTATTTCGAACTACTGAATGGACTCTTAAACGAGCGTTCATTCAATAATAATCTGCCTTTCGAGCAGTCACACGTGTGGACCTAATATCCTAATAACTATAAACTATAAACACTTAAAGCACGTCGATGGCTGGTTATTGATGAGGAGATGACATCTTCGTCTCGGGCCGTAGGTTTATCTATTTGTTTTAACATCGATGAATGCTCATATTGTATTTCATGTAGCATTGTAGCAAATATAGTTTCTTCCTTACTTTGCCTTTAGCAATAAATATAAACAATATAGTTAAGTGTACCTAATGAAAATATAAAATATAATTGTTTACATTCCACAGTACAATTTTTGTATTGATAATGTGCAGATAGTACTTATGAAATTCGAAGGTACAAGTAATCTCTTTGCTGGTAAAGAAATGTGATGTATTATTTTTGATGTATGACTACACTACTTCCTCATTTCTGTGTGTCTTACTCATGTGCATATTGTGGTAATTCCCTACAAAATTACGTTGTTAGTTATTTTTAAATATATCGCAGTCAAGATACTTACTGACTAAATTATTAGGTAGTTTAAAAAATAACTTTTGTATAGAAGAGGTTTCACGCATGTAATTTTATTATTCATAAAATTTTGATAATAAAATAAATGAATACTACGTAGGAAAGCAATTAGAAAAGCCGGGCGTCTATAGGTACTTATCTAATAGCCTAAGGAACTAGTGTTTTAAAAAACATAATGTGTACCTAGACACTAAAGTTTTTTTGTATCCCTCATGTGGTTTATTTGCTTCGGCTCTACGGGCCTCTGCAAATAAAATCCGCATTCGTAATAATAAGTTCAATTTTAGTGCCTTGGTAAACTATTTTTGACAGTTCCCAACCGATTCTGTGTGTTTACTGGAATACCTAGGTAGTTCAATTTATAATAAGCATTTTAGTTTCATCATTACATACTTACCTTTCAAAATAAAAATGTATGTGCAATGAATGACACAATAACAATAAAAATAATACTTTGCTGTTCAAAGAAACAAGTCAATTTCTACTTAAACTTTTTTTTTAATAACTAAACCCTTGTTTCCTTTTTTGTTCCTACAAAATTTCTATTGGTTTTACATGCAACCACTTATGTATTTATTTACTACCACTACACTTTTAGTTTATATACCACTACTATTTATAAAATATTTAAAGTTATAATTAAACAGACACAAATTTCTGGTTGCTTTCTTTGAACTCCGTTAATATCAAAATTATACCTGAAATGAATATAGTAGTAATTATGAGCAAAAGTTTCAATATATTTAAAGTATAAATGTGTTTGCTCAATTACAAAGACAGTAGAAGTCAGATGTTACTATAACATATATGAGAAATTTAGTGATTAATTTATATAATATGCTTCCATCGTAAAAGGAATGGATGTTATGCAAAACTCATTCACTATCACTATCACTATTAGGTGCAATACTGGGTCTACAATGAATTTACCAATAAGTTTTTAAATAGTTGTTTCACTTTTTAGTGATCTGCATTTCTCCTAAAATGTCAGTTTTATTATTCCAAATAAAGAAGCTGATATTCTGCGTGGAGGTAAACAATACGAGTAGATTTGTTAGGACAAAAGTTTTTTAGTTTGTAGCCTTCACTCCAGAAATAAAATGCCTGTAGTGAAAAGTAATTTTGAATATATTTTGAGTATTTACATCGAGTATCGAAAAAGCATTGGATTTGTTATAAAGTGGATACTAGAAGCGGATGGTTCTTTATGAAACATCGTGAAAATAATTGTTTTGAAAAAAACGTTGATTTCATTTAGATGTTTCAAGAAATATATAGAAAACACTCTATATACTAGTATTTCGGCTTATTAGGCCTTTTTCAATAGAGTAACTGTCTATTACTAAATGTTTCCAAGCGCGTTTTAGTTATTTATCTGTTTACGAGTACCTACCTACCCCGATTGATCCTACCATCTGGTAAAACCCGAGTTTTTAGTAGGTACCTTTTCTAAGAAGGACAAAAGTGTAAAATCTATCCGATCATTCGTAGTACAAATATTTATAATTAATCGGACCGTGAAAAGAAAGGAAAGCACTTAAATCTGTTAGAGCGACGAGAAATTAAAAAATCTTTAATTATAAATTCTTATACTTTTGTAATTTGTAAAATATTTATAATCAACGAAATAGGAAGAAATTAAAAACGAAGATAATAAAATTAAGTATCTCGTTGAAACAAGATTTCGAGACATCGAAACTCGATTTTCAGCAGTAGGTATATTGTACTAAAAACCAATAAGCGTAGTTGTAATAATAACTAAACTTCCTAATGTTAAATTCAAGCAAGTTTTTGAGTAAATAATGACAAGTTGAAGTTTCTAATGTCAGTCACATCACAATTACCGTTTTCACTCGGATAAGTTTAATATAATTTAAGAGTGAATTTGCCGTCCCTAGGTCATGAACATCTACTAATATATCGGGTTCTATATACTTTAAACTTATTCTATAGTTACAGCGGCAAACATTGAAAATATTATATTATTTTAGAATAATAGCATATTAGAATCAGTGAACAATATCCAATGCTTGAGTTCAATTATTATTCTATTGAATACGGTGACGTTTTTGATATAATTTATGATGTTTTGATAAATTAACATCAAGGGTCGCTTGAACCGGTATTTACTTTGGTATTTAATACATCTTGCTGTTATATAAAATATACTAAGTTTTCACTTGCAACATTTGGCAACATAGCGGACGCAAGGATGTATAGCTAATGCACTCATATATTTAAAAAGGACGCAGAAATTATGGGAATATTTTCAGATATATATTAGGACGCAGAAATTATGAGACGCCAGAAAGATGCAGAAATGATAGTAGAATGTAAACCCAAAAAAAGGTAATGTATAATTGAGTATATTACAAAATAAAATCTAATATCGCATTTTACATCATTCAGAATGTCAACAGAATTATAATATCTTTATATACTTCAATATTTCTAGTGGATGCAAAAATGATGGTAAAATGAAATGACGCAGAAATGATATTGGGATGTATATATATATATAAATATCAATCAAAATCAAAACAACCACCAATGGTTGTCATGTTGTGTTAAAATAAAAGGATCAAATGTTATTAAAAGATTAAAAATTGCATTTACATCACTGCAATAAATTTGGATTCACAGGTTAATATGCACATGTGTATCACAGAACACAGAACAAGTAAAAATATGGAAAAAGGAAAAACTATCCACAGATCATTGATCACGGAACAGATGAAAGAGAAGACGTCCACAGAACGTTGTGAGCGGAAATCAGATTAGTTCGGTTCAGTTCACTGAAGTCAATGTAGAGTCACCTGAAGGGTTACTCTGATTCAAATTGAGTAAATATGTGAAAATCACTGACAAACCATCTACATCAGATCTTTTATTCATGTGATTATCCTCCTGCAGTATACATTTCAAGGAAAATCCTTTTAGTCTAACTAGTTTCAGAAAATTTCATCAAAATTAACAGAATGACCGGCTTCATTGGCATGAGCAGCTAACATACAAGAGGTTTTATTCAATCTAATATCACTTTTATGTGCAGATAATCTGTCACCAATTCTCCTCCCCGTTTGTCCTACATAAACCATGTCACAATCCAAACAGCCTATTCGGTACACCACATTCGATCTCTGTAAAAGAGGTACTTCATCTTTAAGCTTTGAAAAAATATTTTTAATTACAACCTGATTTTTGAAAGCTAATTGTATTCCAGGAATATTAGCAAAAATTTTTTTTAATTTATTAGAAATTGAATGTATATATGGTACGGAAAAATAAATTACAGGAAGAATATTAGAATTTTGGCTATGCTGGGAGGAAGCAACGTGCAAACCATCCCGGACAGCACCCAACGAGAGACCCTGGTCAATCCTGTCAGCACGATTAAACAATAAACTGTTAATAAGCCCTTTTGGATATCCACAATCCGAAAAAAGGCGGGATAACTTTCTCAGGTTTTCCATCCTGAGAGAACGGTATATATATATATATATATATATATATATATATATATATATATATATATACAGTGTTATTCAGAACTTATCCATAATAAAATTTGGGGATGTTCAACATACATGTAGAAATGTGGTGGTGCAAAAAAAAAATTTTTGGCGGCTTCTGTAATCTATTTAAAAATTTTTCATTGCACGCCGCTGGATAGTGGTCCACTGTAATGGAGTGACCTTGGGACTGAGAATGCAAACTGGCTAGCACAAAAAAACTTTGGAATTTCTGAGAGTATACCGACACCCGGCGCAAAAAGGATTTGCAGCGTTTTTACTTTAAAATAAACTTAAAGATAGATGTGACCAAAGTGACGTGTCTTTAAAATGAATAAAATTTTACACTAATTTTGAAGAATTGCGCTACTTGATACTAGGTATTTGAAACATGAAATTTATAAAAAATTTGCAGATACCTTGTTACAAAAGCTGTTCGAAAAACGGTGTTGGAAGTGATTTCGTTGGATTGCGTGCGGATTTTCGAGTGCCCAAACATGTGTATTGTGAATGTTCTGTATTCCATTTCGAGTAAACAAAGCTTCATCTGTAACTAGTACATCAGCAGTAAATTGGAGATTTTCAGCATTTTGCTGCAACAACCACTCACAAAACCTAACTGTCGATGTGTCAATTGGGAAATTGTTCCGCATACAAGCGCGAAGCTGCCAATGAATTTTGTTCAACTTCGCCATAAATAAGAATCATGTCCATTAACTCAGCATTACTGTACACATGAGCCATTTTGAAAATTTTACAGTTTAACACTCCTAGGATAAATAAAACACCCGCACTGCGAGACCGACACACATACACTGATGACTGGTAGACAATAGAGATGTTATCCCCACTCCAACTCGCTCGGTCTTAGCCAGGCGTTCCAGATACAAAAAACTTGTTTACTGTTTTTTGTCGAAATGTGGTATATCAAATGTCGTTGAAGTACAGTTGCCCATCTACGTAGTCCTTTATAATGGTATAACTTTAAACATTGTTTACGGGAAATCCTAAGACTTTTATTATAAATTTTTTTGGTGATATCGATTTCTTATTTAAGGATGCACATATCCTCAAAGTTTTAGAGATAAGTTCTGAATAACCCTGTATGGCCCTGGTGGCTTTGCTCATTGTTGTCTTAATGTCAGTTTGACAGTGATTTTGTACAAACCTTTTATGTAAAACCTACCATGGTTTTAAGTGCGGAAAATTGCGCAAAAGCTGTTACTCTTGTTGAAGATGAGCCGATCTGGAGAATGTAAGTAGAATCTGGATTCGTCAGTAAAAAGAACATTGTTCTTTTGCCCTAAGTTCCAATGCAAATGTTCATTGGCAAATTTCAGTTTAGCTACTTGGTGACGCGCAAGCAATTTGGGTCCAGTAGCTGGTCTGCAAACTTTCAAATCAGTCTTTCAATCTTCGCCGAACTGTCCACACACTAACATTTGTAGCTTGGACCTCTTGGAGTTGATTCTTTGACTACACTGATGTTAAATGACGATCCCGCAAAGTTCGTATGTGAAGAAATCTGTCATCAATAGCAGTAGTTTTTTTTCTGCCACTACCTGCCCTACGCTTATTTCTGCCAGTCTGTCTAAAACATTTGACAACTGTTTTGATGGTAGAGCAATGAACATAGAGGATTCTTGCAACATATTCATAATTACGTCCATCTTTAATAAGAGCAACAGCTTTTGTGCAATTTTCCGCACTTTAAACCATGGTAGGAGTATAGATCTTGCACTTAAAAAATTACTATCAAACTGACATTAGGGCAACAACGAGCAAAGCCACCTCGTCTAAAAATAACATTTCTTAAATTAAGCTGTTGGTGACAAGTATATTTGGCTCTAAAAAATTAACCAATGCACCTAAAGACATGAACTAAAAAACAAAGTGTAGGAAAGGAATGGTTCTTTAGAAAAATTGGTATTTTGAAAGATTTTGGTCACGAAATTATTCCACAGGGTGTTTTACAATTAGGGTTATACAACAACCTTTTAATTAACCCTGTATAATGACTAAAACGTCACCATTTTACAAAAGACTGAATATGCAAGTTGAAATTAGTCATTTTATCTACAGTTTGCTAAAAAAATTATGAAAATTGAACTAAAAATAAAAAAATTATGAGACCGCAAATTTTACCAAATATTAACTTGCTGCGTTTTTTTGCATGTGAGTGTATATATATATCTAACCAACGTTTTTAGACCACATACGTAGCACAGACAACCTTACACCACTTATAAATAAGCTAGAAGGGGGAGTATATATCACAAAAATAAAATTTATTGAAGTATAACAGCTTGCGCAATAATAGAGGGGAAATTTTTTCAAATAAATATAATTTTTCAAACGTTTGGTAAACCTTCGGAGACCACACATAGAATACCCCACTTTCAGACCATCTGATATACAAACTTACATAGTACATCAACGTTACCAGACCATGCGCTGTTGCCATTTTTAAGTAGCTTTTTGTAAGTGGTTTATTCTTTCTGGCGCGAAAACGATGGAAAAATAAGGTTGTGTGTATAAACTCTCAATGGTGTTGTATTATTAGGATTATTCTATACAGGCAGAAAATGAATCGTTCAAGGCTGTTAGTGCAATTGGCTAAAAATAATGAAACAGGCAAGAATTATTTTCAATTTTTAAGAAAATAATTTGCTGCTGCAAGTCATCTAATCCCAATGAATCAACCACTTCACAGAAATTAGTTATTTTAGTTTAATTAGTTGAGTGTTTAATCCATGCTTGTTTACTAAAATATAAAAATGAAATTTTAATAAACAAACTTCTGAGAAATTATTTTTAATAAAAATTGTAAAAAGTTGCAAGATAACAAGTACACAAATCGTTTTTATGCTGTGTGTAAATAAATAACTGCGAAAAATTTCAGAGCATGATTTCTTGAAAATTAAGTGAGGGTTATTCATGTAATATTTGAACGCTTTCTTTTCAAAATATTTTTGCCATCCACAACCCCTTAAACTGATACAATTTTTTGTAAAGCACCACTGTAAGTAATACAAGGCGTTTAATCGTATTAGGCAGTGCTCCCAATTGAACATAATTAACAGTTTTTGGAAATTAATGTTGAAAGGTTTTCGGAACAGAAACATAAAATCGAATTCTAGGTGTGTTGGGGCTTTTGACTTTGCAAAACAAGTTTTATTAAAAACAACCTCTGACTGCTTCATTTGATTTTTTTTTAAGTTAATGTCATGATTTAGTCGGTATCAAAATAACAGTGTTAAAATGTTTTTGTTTATTTTATTTATATTGTTTATTTATGATAACACAATGTGTCCGAAATAAGTTTAAAAAACCTAACTACATGTTCCTTATCAAGATTTATATTATATTAGATGTTCCTTATGTATTTCTTTCATGTAAGTATAGGGATCTTTAATATAAAATGATTTGAGCCTACCCTACAAAGTTAGGGGTCATTAAATTTCAATTTCTTTATTACTTTCGTTAATATATTTTGAAATACAAATTAATATTTTAGTTTGAAATTTTGACTGATGATTAAAACTTTTAAATTGGTCCTTGTTCTGATTGGTCCTTGTTCTGATTATTTTGTGACATTTTTTGAAGGACTTAATATAGATAGTAAAACAAAAACCTTCTAGAGAATGTTTTTATTTCTAGTAAATCATCTATATTTTGATTAGTGTATGATTTTTCTTGCTGAAATTCACAAAGTGTAAAGGATATAAAAATAAATTTGTTAACGTTATTGAAACAAATAAGGAAAAACCTATATTAAGGAATAGAGTTCACATAAGGCAGTTGTTAAACATAAAGTGGATATTGGAAGCGGATGGTTTCTTTATGAAACATCGTGAAAATAATTGTTTTGAAAAAACAGTTCTCATTTAAATGTTTCAAGAAATATAAAATATGTATAGAAAACACTATATTATATACTAGTATTACGGTTTATTAGGCCTTTCTCAATAGAGTAAATTTCTATTACTACCTACCTATCTACTCCGATGGACCCTTCCCATCTGGTAACGCCCGAGTTTTCAGTACCTTTTCTAAGAAGGTCGAAATGTAAAATATATCTGATCAATCGTATAGTTAGTATAGTACAAAGATTTCTAATTAAAGATTTTTTTATTTCTAATTGTTTTAACACCCGTTCCGTTCTAATCTACGAGCTATTTTTTCACTATAACCTGAGACGTAATTAATAGAACTATAGTTGGCTTCTACTTGCCGAATATTGTAAAACTCTCGACGAATTAATTTCCTCCTTTTGTTTTTTATCATGTTATCTATTAGTATTTATTTATATCCGTTGTTTCTTGCAATTTGCTTGATTATACTTAATTCTTTTTCAAAGTCTGTTTTTTCTAGCGGAAACATTAAAAGTCTATGTATTAAACTATGGAAAAATGACTTTTATTTGCCAGGACTTTTGGAAACTTGCTGGTATAATTGCGTCGGAAAATTGAGAAAGCCACTCAAATTTCTTTCAGTACCTGTCCAAATACAGAAAATGTCATCTACATTGTGAGCCCAAAAATGAACATGTAATTCTAAATTATTGTCACTATTGAACAGTGAGTTTTCAAAACTATTCATAAAAATTTTTCAGCTAAAAAAGGAGAAATAGGACTACCCATGGATAATCGTTTTTTTTTTGTTTGTAATATTTTCCATTGAAATAAAAATAATTTTGTTTAATGCATACCTTTATTAAACTTATTAATTCAGATTTTTCTGTGCTGTTTCATTCTGACTGATTTATTAAATTGCATAATACTGACGTTAATTCTGGGACTGGGATTGAGGTGAATAAACTTTTAACATCGAATGAAACTAATTTAGAATTTGTGGGCAAAGTAAAGTTTTTTCTTAGTTCTGAAAATTCAAAGGCGTTTTTTACAGAGTATTTGGAGTTGAAAGAAATCTATTTTGGGAATTTGTGGCTCAGATCTTTACATAATTTATACCAGGGAGCGTTTATATAGGAAACTATTGTCCTTATCGGGTTACCTTCCTTATGAATTTTTGGCAAGCTTTATAATACGGGAGTAGACGGTGAGAGTTCATTACTCTCAATCGGTAATTATTGTCACCTAAAATAGTCTTATTACTTCCAATGTTGTTACTATCTCAGTTTAAATTTTAACACCCAGTATCATATTTAATTTAAAGTTTTGGACTAAAGTAAGTTTAGCTAAATTACTTCATTTTTACGAAAGAATTATTGTTATTTTCTACATCTGCAGACCAAACACCCTGTGTATAAAAATGTTAAGTACCTATTTATATACAACAATTTTTAAATTAGTTTTATTCAACTCGAAATATATCTGAAATAAAGAAATATGCAAATTTTATTTAACAGAACTTACCTGGTTTTATTTCAGTCATATTAAGTATACAAGTGTGAGTACTAAGTATGATTCGACTGTAATTGTACACTTATATCACTATTCATGTTTTTTAGAAGACAGTACTGTGGATTATTAAAAAAATATATTTTCACCTGTTATGCCTCTATAACAAGTGTGCCTACCTTTGTGGCAAATGCTTACAATTATTTGTAGAATTTAAATGTGTATTAACATTAATGAATATGTGTATTATATACACATATATATTCTGTTCATGGTGCGTGAAGGTTGTGTGTTAAGTGCGGAGTTGAAGATTTACAGGTTTAGCAAGCGATTCTTTTTTTTTTACCGTTTGTAGGGGTTGTTTTAAGGTACGGTACTGTCGTAGTTCCTACCTTACTGTTAATTGGAAGACGTTTTGATTTGTGAATTACTTTGTCAGCATCACAGTTGGCATACTACGTTTATACGAATACTGCCGCCAGTGGCGGATCACTTTTGCTTGCTACCATGTCAACTTGTTCATCCTGTACTAGGACCAAGAACGAGGGTCTTGTTGGTTGTGAGGGATCATGTCACAAATGGTTCCATTATTCTTGTGCTGGCCTTTGCAACGCTGAATTTGGTATGCTCTCGAAATCTAAGAGTTTGTTTTATCTTTGTGAGGAATGTCAGCGGCGTTGTGATATTGTTGATAAGCCCCAAGCTGAATGTTACTCGAAAAACCTCACTGATATCAATGATAATATATCCAAAATAACCTCTGAGATACATAACCGCCTTGATGTTTCACTTGCTGGCTTCTCATCTGAAATTGAGAACTTCAAATCTGCGATGCTCAAATTAGTTAGAACTGAGTTCGATACTATTATTCAGACTGCCTTAGAGAAACTTATTACTCCTAAATTGGATGAGCTAAAGCCAAAAGTCTTTGGCGTGTCTACTTCTGCCGTGTCTAGTTCGGGTCAAATGAAGTCATATGCCTCGGTAGTAACTCCGCCAACCCCCTCTATCTTCATAAAACCCATGAATAAACAATCTGTATCGGCAACTAAATCAGAAATGTTAGAGAATATTAAACCGATTAACTCTAATATAAACCTCAGTAAAGTTAGGAGTGCCAAGGATGGAGGTCTAGTTATTTCGTGTAATAGCTCCGAAGATTCCATGAAGTTTAAAGAGTTAGCGGCTCAGAAGCTCTCTAATAAATATGTAGTAGAAGAGTTAGCCACCCTACATCCTAGAGTAAGAGTTGTTGGTATAACTGAAGAGCTGGACAGTGAGACTATTCTTAAATTTTTAACCATGCAAAATAAACATGTAATTACTGCAAATAGTATATGTAAAGTTGTATCTATTAGTAGATTAAGGAAACATAGTGGAATTTTCCAGGCTGTTCTACAAGTTGACAGAGTTACATACGTCCAAATTTTAGAGCAAAGCAAATTATTTGTAGGCTATGACTATTGCAATGTTTTTGATGCCATTGAGATGAGAAGATGCTTCAAATGTAACGGTTTTAACCATTTGTCTAATAAGTGTACTCTCCAGAATGATATCTGCCCCCGTTGTTCACAATGCCCTAAAGTATCAGATTGTAAATCTCAAAATCTATGTTGTATTAACTGTGTGAATTATAACAAGGGACATAAAGATGCTGTAGTTGATATTAAACATGCAGTGTGGGAGAAAACGTGCCATGTCTATAAGCTAAATTTGTGCAAATTTAGCAATAATATTTTAGGTACGCAATAGCATCCTCCGTCTTTGATATTCCTACAAAACATGACATAAATACTAAGCCACTGTTATCAGATTGTACTCTTCAACCTATATCTTTTTATTTTCAGAATGTACGCGGCCTAGGCACAAAAACCAAAGTTTTGTATACTAATAGTGTCATTGACATGTGGGACTGTATTGCCTTAGTGGAAACATGGGCTCATTCAGGAATATCTAATACGGAGTTATTCGACATAAATTCATACGATGTATTTTGCGTAGACAGAAATTTTGAAGCAACTAATAAAACTCGCGGAGGCGGTGTCCTGCTTGCTACTAATAAGAAACTTAATGCCTGTCTATTTGATATCCACACAGTGTGCCCGAACTTAAATAGCGTCAGTCTTATAGATGTAGTAGCTGTAACAATTCAATTTCCTGATAAATCTCTTTTAGTTTTGAATTTATGCGTTCCTCCAAACGCTACTAATGAAGACTATGAGGTTCTATTTGACAGCATTGAGTCAATGTATGAACTGTATGGAAACTATATTACTATCCTGGGCGATTTTAATATAACCGAGTACTTCTCTGGTGCGCCTACCCGCAATAATAATAATTTGCAATATTTCATGCAATTTTATGACTTAGTTCAGTATAATAGGGTTGTGATGCCAATAACAGAATACTGGATTTAGTATTGGCAAATGTTACGTGTGATGTTTATAAGTCAACTTCAGTCCTTATACCTGAAGATATACATCACCCTGCGCTTTCTATAAACTTGTCAGTACCACGTTCAAAAATAAACAGCTTTCCTATTAACACTGAACCTACTTTCAATTTTAGGAAAGCAAACTTTCAAGAGTTGTATAGAGCATTAGCTTCGCTTGATTGGACCTTTTCGTCGGACGAGCTTGATTTGGCTATTACCGAATTCTATGACAAAATATATGCCGTTTTTACTAGGTATATCCCTATGAAGGTACCGTCTCGTAAACACTACCCGCCGTGGTTCAATTTACACGGTGGGCCATTTTAATCTATGCACCTGAAAAACTCAGTAAGTTCGCATCCTATCAAAAAATGACCTTTATAAAAGTTGTAGGATACAAAGGGGGTCAAACAATAGTGACCTTGAATTTGACCTTCAAGCTAACCTTCAAGGTCAAAGCAAGGTCAACTTGAGTTTTTTAAATGGAAACCCCTATTTTTTACACCGGAATCGGAAAGGGCGGGAAATTTTACGTCCGAATATGCTCTCAGGTTATCTGACCTCGATGACCTCAAAGGTCAGATGAAGGTCATAAATACGAAATAATCGGATGGCTATGAAAAATCTTAGGTAGGGTATTGCCGAAAAAGTAAAGGTCATTATTTAAGTAATTTTTAACGTGAAATTCAGTGGTGACCTTTATTTTGACCTTGGCGATGACCTTTAAGGTCAAATAAAAAATAAAAGGTGCTTATGAGGTCAAATACTGGTGACCTTGAATAACACCTTGAACTAAAGTTTTGTTGTTTCTTGCACTTACTTTTAGCGTTACCCAGAATCATTGACGTGGACGTAGTAAGTTTTGTGTCCTTTGGGATGCTTGATTAACGTGACTCCCCTTGCCTCTCAGGATGGGGTGCTTGATCAGCAAAAGTTTCTTTGCCTCTCTCGAATTTAGATAGACGACACCCTACGGATATAACGATACGCAACTTAACTGAAAGAGCTCGTGTTTAACATCTTGTTCATTAACGCGAATTCAGATTTAACGATTTATTTTCAGGCAAATGAAGGTGCCTTCGAACATTTATTTCCTGGCTAAATTCGAGAGAGGCAAAGAAACTTTTGCTGATCAAGCACCCCATCCTGAGAGGCAAGGGGACTCACGTTAATCAAGCATCCCAAAGGACACAAAACTTACTACGTCCACGTCAATGATTCTGGGTAACGCTAAAAGTAAGTGCAAGAAACAACAAAACTTTAGTTCAAGGTGTAATTCAAGGTCACCAGTATTTGACCTCATAAGCACCTTTTATTTTTTATTTGACCTTAAAGGTCATCGCCAAGGTCAAAATAAAGGTCACCACTGAATTTCACGTTAAAAATTACTTAAATAATGACCTTTACTTTTTCGGCAATACCCTACCTAAGATTTTTCATAGCCATCCGATTATTTCGTATTTATGACCTTCATCTGACCTTTGAGGTCATCGAGGTCAGATGACCTGAGAGCATATTCGGACGTAAAATTTCCCGCCCTTTCCGATTCCGGTGTAAAAAATAGGGGTTTCCATTTAAAAAACTCAAGTTGACCTTGATTTGACCTTGAAGGTCAGCTTGAAGGTCAAATTCAAGGTCACTATTGTTTGACCCCCTTTGTATCCTACAACTTTTATAAAGGTCATTTTTTGATAGGATGCGAACTTACTGAGTTTTTCAGGTGCATAGATTAAAATGGCCCACCGTGTAGATATCATTAAGCTCCTAAATAGCAAATCTCGATCCTGGAAGAAATATAAGAAGTCTAAATGTCAGGCCGAGTTTAACAATTTTAAACGTCTCAGAGCTCTACTTAAACAGACATCTAATGAAGCCTATAATAAATATATTTCTGATACCGAAAATTCTATAAAAAATGATCCCAACAAATTTTGGACTTACATTAATTCTAAACAGAATTCTTGCTCTATGCCTAACTCTATGAACTATAACAAAAATCTTATTGAAAATCCGCATGACATCTTCAACAATTTTGCTTCATTCTTTTCAGCCGCTTTTATTAAATCTAATGAATTCAAACCGAAAAACAGTTGTTGTAGCAATAATCTTTCAATCAAGGAATTTAGTGTCGCTGAGGTATTCGATGCTATTAAAAAATTAAAGCCTAAATTGACCGCTGGACCAGATTCCATTCCCGCTTTTATAATTAGAGACTGCGCCGCCGTTTTCTGCAATCCTTTATGTACCATTTTTAATATTGTCCTCAAAACGGAAACTTTTCCTGATATGTGGAAACAATCGCGGATATGTCCAGTGTTTAAAAAAGGTTGCAAACATGACATTGAGAATTACCGTCCGATTGCAATATTATGTAATTTCTCAAAAGTACTTGAATCCTTGATACATAATTATGTTTCCTTCCACACTAAAGCTATGGTCGTATCTGAGCAGCACGGATTTATGCAAGGGAGGTCCACGGTATCGAGCCTTCTGACGATTACACAGGATATAGCTGAAGCTTTAGATCAGAGAAGTCAGGTGGATGTTATCTACACTGACTTTTCCAAAGCATTCGATAGGTTAGACCATGGTATTCTACTGAATAAATTAGAGACATTCGGAATCAGTGTTGCCCTACTGAATTTATTTAATTCATATTTATCTTATCGGTCCCAATTCGTGAAATACCGTGGTTTTAAATCTGCAGATTTTTCTCAATCATCGGGTGTTCCACAAGGATCGATACTTGGACCACTATTTTTTGTGCTTTTCATAAACGATATTGTAAATGACCTCAATGTACACTACTTAATCTATGCTGATGACATTAAACTTTACTGGTGCATAAAATCTGAAGATGACTGTATCCAGGGTTCGGAGCGACCTGGAAAACCTGCAAAACCTGGAAATGTCAGGGATTTTTTTTTGTACGCAAAAAGTCATGGAAAGGTCATGGAATTTTTTAAAAGTTGTGGTTAGTCAGGAAATTCTAGTTTGCGACCTGGAAACATGTATTTGAATTAGTGGAAATAAATCGTTTGCACGGAAAAAAATTAGGAATGCTTTTCTCAAAATATTTGTGAAATACATATTTTATTTTGAATACGGCTGTACATTCTTCAAACTTCAAATGACGTCACGCAGATGATTCTGATTGGCAAACCATAATAATAGAACACTATTGTAGAATTGTAGACAATTTTTTGCGAACCACTTAACATTAAGTTGCCTATCTTTGTTTATCCTATTGGTGAAAGAGGGGGTTATGATGATTGTTATTTGCCAAAAATTGCATTATGATTATGAATCTATGTCTGTGATTGTTTTCCGTGAGCCGTGAATTGACTTGACTTGACATTTATAAATGTTTCTCTGGTTGAAAATTGCACAATGCACAGATTACCATATAAATATAAATTGTAAGGTACGACGAAAGCATAGATTTTACCTAGAAATTCATGATATTTTAAACATGTCCTTTTTTGCAGTTGCTGCCCCTAGCTTTCGCGCCTCTTATTTGAATTCAAATACACCAAAAAGTTATAGTTTTTTTTTAAATAAAAGTTACATGTCACATTAGTTATGTTGCTTACTCTTTTTGTAAATGTGCTGAGATATCTCGCACAATTCTACATCCAATCCCATATTTGAACAAATCGTTTGTAACAATATATTTTCATCAATGTAACTATTCTCATATACTTACCACATTATATTTGTTTTGATGGTTTGCCCATCCAAACAAATTGTTCTTAATAAAGCAAATAATGTTTATAAAAGAACCTGGAAAAAAATCATAAAAGTCATGGAAAATCTGGAAAAGTCATGTAATTTTTGAAGCCCTATAAACTCCGAACCCTGGATCAGGCTCCAATATAATCTTGATATACTTAATACGTGGTGTGTTGATAACAGTTTACCACTAAACTCCTCTAAGTGCAGTGCCATGTCCTTTTCGCGTAAAGTTAATCCTACAATCTTTGATTACTCTATACATTGTATTAGCTTAGAGAGACCAGAATTTATTAAAGATTTAGGTGTAATCTTCGATCAGCGACTAACTTTCGGTAAACACGTTCAGGAATGTTTGTCTGGTGCCTACAAAAATTTGGGTTTTATATTGCGAAACAGCAAGGACTTTAAGGAATTACATACACTGCGTACATTGTTTATAACTTCTGTTAGGCCCAAGTTAGAATACGCATCCTTAGTTTGGAGTCCCTGTTATTTTGTACACATAACAGCTCTTGAGATAGTACAACGGCGATTTTTTAAATCTGCAACCTACATCCTGGAGGGTACCTATCCAACTAGGGGAACTCCGCAGGAGTTGTTCCTAAATAGATTCCAGATGAGTAGCTTGGTAAAGAGACGACAAATGTTTTCAACCATTTTCTTATACAAGATTATCAATAACCGAATAAACTGTCCCAATATTTTATCTCGCATTCCCCTTCATGCTCCAAGAATAAATGCAAGGACAAATAATGTTTTCATGGTTTCCACAGCGCGTACCAACATATTAAGCTCTTCTCCTCTGCATCAAATGATTGCCAATTACAGCGATCTAGAGAACAGGCTGGATATATTCAACTGTAAAATATCTGATATAAAAAATATGTTCTGATAACTCTCTAAACTTAAGGTTTTATTATTTCAGTGTTCTTATCTTTTTTCTTTTATTATCTGTTTCTTATAGCTGAGTGTTTCTCTTACCGCAACCTTAATCTTATTAGTTTGTCAATGTTATTGAGTATTTTAACTGTTATTTTTGTGATTGTACTACTATTACTATTGTACTAGTTCTGAAATGTTATTTTTTTACATTGTATGGAGCTGATATTTATCCTGTTACTGGGTTCTTCCCGTTGGATGAATTTAAAATAAATAAATAAATAAATAAATAAATAATTATATAAAATTACAGTGTGTCACAGGTAGATACAACATCCAATAACATGGTTGCCTTCCTAGGTGCAGTTATTTTATGTTCTAGTTCTGTTCTATTTTATGTTCTTCCTCTATGACTTCCTGGTGAATCAAACTGATTCACTGTAATCTATTTATTACCAACTGTAAATTTCTAAAAAATTGCCATGAAATTTTTAACTTCGATACTCTCAGTGTTAGGTCATTTTGATCTCACATTAATATTACTAGAAGTTAACAGCTGTCAATTTATACAATAAAACAAATTAAAATCGAATTAGATTCCACATTTTTCCTGTATAAAATATGGAATTACTTCGCAACTTTCATACTGGGCGTTCCAGATCGAAGTTAGAGGCAAGATTTACAACGCCCTTATTTACTGTTGTTTTGAAACATATTTGTGGTGTATTATTTATTTTTAATTATTTTGGGACTACACCACTGGCTTCTACAAATGATTAGATAAAACTAAAAAAAGCAACTGATAAATTTCAAGAAGTCAATTTATTAAATAATTTGAAAAATACAGGGATGCGGTGTTTTTTCTTTTGATCAAACCATGATAGTTCTTCTGATGCTACAGAAATGTTTCACAATTTTATCGATTCTTCTTGTGTTAATTAAAAAAGATTACTTCAATTTTTGTTTTTGGGGGACAAATTTTGGAATCAACTTTGACTATCGTTAATAATTTGCCTGTTTAGAGATTTGCCTGCATTAGGCTAGGCGTACTTTATCAGGCTTTGCCAAAAAAATCACTAATAACTTCAATTCAAATGATACCCTGTAGGTTGTAATTTTCTGTATAAATGGATTAAATTTGAAAATTTTATGTAATAAAATGATTACAAAAATGTTTATAAGAGTGTTCCAATTTAAAATATATCACCCGTCAATTTTGGTCTGATAAAGTATGTGCAATATATTAAAACTGGTTTGTATGTCTGGTTGTAGTTTAAAATGCTACAGGAATAATTTTTAAAAGCCGTGAAAAAAACCTCACCAAATGTTTTAACTGCAGATAGAAATGTTGAAGCAGGTACCAAATATTTATTTACAATTCCAAATCCACATTGAACACGGTTGCCAAATCTCTGGTCTGACAGAGTTGGTTTCGTATCACTTCATGTACTGTATAAATATGATGCCGTATGAGCGCTACCTAGCCACTGAACGTCTGTGGAGAACACCACCAAATTTTCTGTGGAGTGTCCCACCACCCCTGTGAACATTAATGCATGGTTTAACGTTACCAGACCATTTGCCTGGTCTGGTAACGTCGATTTTGGTCTGGTAACGTATGCGGCATATATCAAATGTGTTCTGTATCAGCGGCATAATAAATCTATATATATATATATATATATATATATATATATATATATATATATATATATATATATATATATATATATATATATATAATATTTCATATATGTATAGACAATAGTGAATGCTGTCATACCACAAGTCGTCAGCAGGTGAAATGTTGGCTGCTGCAGAACAGTTTTTAGAACAACAAATGCATCCTACAGTTATTATACGACAGTTTAGACAAGCATTGGAGGATTTGGTACAATTATTAGTAGAAGGTCCTCTAAATGTACCAGTTAATAGAAGCGATAGAGGTGCATTAGCCCAAGTAGTAAGTAAATTAAATGAAGTGGTGACTAATTATTTTATTATGATTCTAGTAGTTTTATTGTCTATACATATATTAAATATATATACATGGAGGGTGAAATGAACCTCAACAATATCTATCTTTACTTATATATATATATACTTTATAGATAATATGAACCATGTACTCAAAGCCAACCATTTTAAGATTTTATATATTGAAACTTACTATTTATTAAATGAATTATCATAACAACGTACCAAAAGTAAGTTTTCTGAGTGTTTAATGTTATAAATGTGGTATTTTTTTAATGTTACAATATTGGTTGTTAAAGTTAACAAGACTAATTGGTTGTACGCAGTTATTAAGATAAATAGGTACAAATATTTTTTAGGTTGGAGATGGGACTACTTCTGTTATTGTATTAGCAGGTGAAATGTTGGCTGCTGCAGAACAGTTTTTAGAACAACAAATGCATCCTACAGTTATTATACGACAGTTTAGACAAGCATTGGAGGATTTGGTACAATTATTAGAAGGTCCTCTAAGTGTACCAGTTAATAGAAGCGATAGAGGTGCATTAGCCCAAGTAGTAAGTAAATTAAATGAAGTGGTGACTAATTATTTTATTATGATTCTAGTAGTTAGTTTTATCCAATATAAACTGCAGGCAAAAGTTAAAGGACATTGGTGGAATAGATATGTGTGTGGAGGATTGCCACTGATTTTCTTGTTACGTTAGTTCCTCATGTTTTGTTTCGAAAACTACATATAATTATTTAAACATTTTATTATTTTTTTTTTATTTGAAGGAGATGCTGAAAACAACTACTCCACGGGCAGTGTACCCCAACTGGTATTGCGTTACTTCGGCATCTCCATAGGAAACGCCACATTTTTCATCGAGACCGACTACCAGACACTGACCGGTTTCGCGCTTACATGTATAAAACTCTGGTAACCGACGGGTTACTTGACCCATGTTTTACGCGCCGGTTACGATAACGAACGATTTAGCGTGAAAAGGCTTGTTCAACAGCAAGTTACAGCTCTGTCTGTTAACAGTTTGTTAAGTGCAGTTAGCAAAAATTAATTCGTGTCAAAGTGACGTTTTGTTGAATATCAGCATTATAAGCGATTGTACTTTTAATCATATATAGGAGATTGTATGTATTTTTTCAATAACAAAATACATATCTTTCGATAATCAAGGTATTGAAGTGTGCAAACATCATAATATAATAATTCCTGGTAAGTGATAAATAGTATTTAATAGGTAATTGTACATTCACAAGTTTATTTGGGTATTTGACAACAAAGATGGATCATAAAAATAAACTTGAGAATATATAGTAATAGTATGTAATTTGTAGAAGTATTTGGATGCTGGTCCATTGGGGTGACAGTTTGGTTTTTGTGAATCTTTTCGGATGGCTTCTGGGAAAAAGACTTGTCGATCTGCTAACTTCAGCACGAAGGAATGCAATTCTTTAATTTGTTGGTTCAGAAGTATAAGTTTCGAATTGAGTCTAAGGAAACTGATACGGACAGCAATAGGAAAAAGAATGAGGCATGGTCAGTACTAACAAATGAATTTAACAGCATAACTGGGGAAACTCCAAAGGATGTAATATCATTGAAAAATAAATACGGGAATATGAAAAAACAGGCTAAATCTAACTTTATTAAAGAAAGATACAATAACATGGGTACAGGCGGAGGACCCCCAAAACCTTCACCTGTATCGGACATTGATGAAACATTAAAAGACATCATGGGCACGCAAATAACTGGAGAAGATTCTGTTTTCGATTTAGATAGATTTGAGACAAAAAGTTCCATTGAAGGTATTTTTTAAATAGAATTTGTGTCTAAAATTAAATTAGATTTTTTGCAGACAAAGCTGCATCAAAAATACCTGAAAATAGTCTTAATAATATAGGTAAATTCAGAAGTGATATTATTCTTTAAAATTTTGAAAATGTAATATTTTTTTCTCTACAGAGATAATTACTATTGATGCAGTAGGTGATACTAATATTGATACAGTAGGTGATACAATCTTTGATATTGCTGATGAAGTAGGACAAGAGCATGCTGAAACATCTGGAATGAGAACACATGACAATTGGAAGACATACAGGGTGTCCACCTAGTGCGCGTAAGTCCAATATCTGGGTTAATAAAAGAGATAACTTAATTTTTTTTTCCACAGGGTTGTCTAATATCCCGAGCTGCACAAAATGAAAATATATTTACATATTCAGGATGTTCAGTTTTTCCTGGACAGGTACTAACTTCGTTTTTCTAAATGGAAATATATATTTTTTATTGCTTTTTCGAACTAAACCCTTGATTTTAGTAGGACTTTCATCAGCCTTCCCTATACCTAACTTAAACTGTTTTTGAAATATTGACGGGTGAATATTGACATTTTTGCAACTTTGACACCCTGTAAAATCTAAACGGTTTGAGATCAAGCAAAACGGTTTGCACATTCCTATCTTAACTTTTCATAAGCTATCGTTTGGTACTAATTTCAGAATTATCCAAAAATTTAAAATTTTCTGAAAATTTTGAAAATTGTTTATTCCTGTATAAATTTGAAATTAGTATCAAACGATAGCTTATGAAAAGTTAAGATAGGAATGTGCAAACCGTTTTGCTTGATCTCAAACCGTTTAGATTTTACAGGGTGTCAAAGTTGCAAAAATGTCAATATTCACCCGTCAATATTTCAAAAACAGTTTAAGTTAGGTATAGGGAAGGCTGATGAAAGTCCTACTAAAATGAAGGGTTTAGTTCGAAAAAGCAATAAAAAATATAGGTTTCCATTTAAAAAAATGAAGTTGGTACCTGTCCAGGAAAAACTGAACACCCTGAATATGTAAATATATTTTCAATTTGTGCAGCTCGGGATATTAGACAACCCTGTAGAAAAAAAAATTAAGTTATCTCTTTTATTAACCCAGATATTGGACTTACGCGCACTAGGTGGACACCCTGTATACTCCAGTAAAATTAAGAAAACCAGTTTCTACATCTTTGCAGACAAATGTTCGAGGTAAGTAGGTACATTGCAAATTTAATTTCTAGTTTTTCAGTCCTGCAAATTTTATATATTCTTAATAACAAATTTATTGCTTAATTTTAAACATCACTTATTTTTTTATTAAGCATGTTTACAAAACTTTTATTTTCAATATAATTTTGGTTTTATACTTGTAGGTACATCAAGAGATATTAAAAGTAGGCTTGTGAAATGGACACAGCAAAAGGCACGTGTGACAGAACTTGAGGAACAATTTGTAGAAAAAGAGTCCATGTTAAAACTAGAACATATGAAAGAAAAACATGAAAAATATGTGGAAGAATGTAATTTAAAGATAGAGCACATGAAACATAAACATGAACTTGAATTGGAATTGATGAGGGAGGAGCTGAAGTTAAAATATAGGAAATGTTCAAATTGTAATAAACAAATGCAATGATTAAGTAATAAAAAGTTTGAAAGTGTACTTATTTGTCTAAATTTTCTGAATATTTCAGTAGGTATAGTTATTAAAACACACGTAATACATACATACATACATAATTTTGCAGAGATACGTCAAAGTTATTTACTTGA
Organism: Pogonocherus hispidulus; assembly: GCA_963924545.1. NCBI lineage: Eukaryota > Metazoa > Arthropoda > Insecta > Coleoptera > Cerambycidae > Pogonocherus > Pogonocherus hispidulus. Next base: position 57,105,890 of record OZ004693.1, read on the forward strand.
ATAATAATATAATAACAGTAGATACTACAATAAATTTTGAAAATATTCATGTATTGAAGTCTTTCGCACAATGTTATTAACAACAGCTCCATTATTGCCTGCGATCACTGCTTCATCCATTACAGTTTCAGCAATGGCATATTCTACTTCTTCATTAACATTGTTACTTGGAAACTTCATCTTTCATTGTACAGGCAATATTATGCAAAACTGCACAAGCAACAACAACCATCTGAACCTTAGATGATTTTAATCGAATACCTAATGCCAAAACTGGAAACCTACGTTTTAATACACCAAAGCACCTTTCCACCACGTTTCTTGTTCTTATCAATGATTCATTGAACAAATTTTCTGCTGGACCTTGAACATTGTGTAGAGGTGTTATTAAGTATGGCTTGATACCGTAACCTTTATCACCTAGTAATAGCTCAATTCCAAATTCACCACGTTCAAATCGGTGCTTTATTAATGAATTTGCAAATATGGTAGCATCATGTGATGATCCCGGCCATCGAGCTACAATATCTCGAATTTTCATATTGGAATCACAAATTACCTGAACGTTATATGAAAAAAAGCTTTTGCGATTTCGGAACAACTCAGCATCTGACCCTCCCCCGGGGGAAAATATTTTTATGTGAGTGCAATCTATGACTCCTAAACAACGTGGAAAGCTTGCAATGTTATTTAATCCTTGTACAACCTCATTTCTCTCTTCGTTTGTACTTGGCATGCTTATAAATTCTGCCCCCATCCTAGCAATTGCAGTTAGCACTTTCGGAATCACTCGGCTTGCTGTAGATTCGTGAATGCCCATATTGTCCCCCAAAATTTTGAGAAAAGAACCTGTTGCAAGAAACCGCAAAGTCAACAAAATCATTTGGGTTGCTGTCAAGGCCTGATTTTTCTTGGTTGCATATGAAATGTCATCCTTAATTTCATTTATTAGGAATATTTTCACGTCCTTTGAAATCCTATACCGATGTTTGAAATCCTTATCTGAATAGTTCTCAAAATCGTCTTTTCTTTGTCGAAAAACACGGGGCTCACAGTGTTCATAACCTAGCAAACGTGTTGCATTTAAATATATTTTCTCACAAACAATGAAAAATAATGATCTTACCACATCTATAAATTCAAGAAAATCTTCATCGTCAGTTACTTTGTCCAAATTATCCATAACAAAAGTTGACTAGGCCAAAAAAAGACAAAGTTTAGTTAATAGAGCTTTAACCAAAGGATTTTGCTAAGTTAAATTTAACATTCAAGTTACCAACCAAACACATTTAACTATTGTTTGAACAAGGTTATTTTTAGATAACCAGATCCATTTGACAGATCCATTCAAGACATTCAGACAATTCAACACAAAAACATGTTCTTCAGTAGTACGTATTTTAAATCGAAAACCACGAAAAATAAATAAACAAATAAATACAATAATCAATAAATGGTAACCAATAAACGATAAATAAACTCAAAAACTGTAGCATGCAAAATGACTTAAATGTAATTAGTGGCTTCTCGATGACCGTAAATAAAACAGTCAATTGTACTTATGTTTTGAATAGGAACAATTTGATTTTTATTTACCGTGTTAATAATATAACAGATACCTATAGAGTATAAATATACAGTCTGTCCATAAAGTAACCCCCCCTGCTAACTTTTGAACGACTCAAGATAGAGAGTTTTAACAAAATACAGGGTGAATCACTTAAAATGAAGTTGATTTTGATGATAAATTCAATTCTTCAAATTTAAAGATGGCGCCACGGTCGCTGTCAACTCAATTTTTTTAAAAGGCAAAGTGTGCCGTGTTGCACCTCATTTAAAAGGTAATTCAATTCTCTACATTCTCGTTTTTGAAAAATGACAATCGAGTTATCTGTTCTCTAGTTACAAGCGTTTGTATTAACGATATTTAAACATTTTGCTTTTATCAAGTCTCCTTACCTTGCTTGCCACTGTCACTGAAACGTCAATAAGGTTCGAGAAAGTAGTTTAGCGTTTAATTTAAAAGTGTTTGAAACTGTCTACAGGTTTTTTCTTAATTTTTTAAGTTATTAGATTTGATAGATTTGATAGATTTAAGAAAAAATTTAAGAGGAGAGCGGTACTTAAGAATCATGCGGGTGGAAATTTTTCCAAAGATAAAAAGAATAGCAGACAATAACATTCAAAGTATTGTATTTCAACAAGATGGGAGGGCCCCACCTCATTTCTATGGACCTGTTACTGATTTTTTAAATAACTATTCCCCAGGCAGATGGATTAGCAGAAGGGGCCCGATAGAATGGTCGGTTCGTTCCCCGGACTTAACTCCTCTTGATATTTTCTTATGGGGATATTTGAAGTCAAAAGTCTACAGAACTCCTCCAGTAAATATCGACGAACTACAGCAACGTCTAACACATATGTGTAGAAATATCCTTGCAGAAATTTTAGGAAATTTCAGGCCAGAATTTCAAAGTAGACTTTTTATGTGCCGAGAAGTCAATGGACAACATTTTGAATAACTTATTTAATTTTTTTATTTTTTGTTTTAATAAATATTTTCCAAATTTGTTGTATTAAAAAATTAATTAACATTTTATTCATGGATCAGATTAGAAACAGAAATGCTTGTAACTAGAGAACGGCTAACTCGATTGTCATTTTTCAAAAACGAGAAAGTAGAGAATTGAATTATCTCTTAAATGAGGTGCAACACGGCACACTTTGCCATTTAAAAAAATTGAGTTGACAGCGCCCGTGGCGCCATCTTTGAATTTGAAGAATCGAATTTATCGTCAGAATCAACTTCATTTTACGTGATTCACCCTGTATTTTGTTAGAACTCTCTAACTCGATTCGTTCAAAAGTTAGCAGGGGGGGAGTTACTTTATGGACAGACTGTATAATTTAATTTATTAAATTAACTGGAGTTGAAACATACATAATAACAATAAATAATATTGACCGGTCAAATTGGTATTTACAACCTATTACAATATTTTCCTTAATTGTGACAGGAAGACTGTGTTAATATTCTATATATTCGCTCGCTCTCCGGAGAGCGTTAATAAGCCTAAACACTTGTAATAACAAATATCATTTTACAATTGGTGACCAAAAACCCAGGAACGAAAGAAAAATATTTATAATTTTTCATATTCAAATCCTTTTTATTTGTATTATTGTATTTATACTTTTGTATTTGTATTAATAAAGTTTAATTTATTGTAGGTATTATGTTTTACTTGTTTATATTATTAATGTTATAATATTTTTAATATTATTTACCTATTGGCTTATTTAACTGTTTACGTCTTTCATCATATAGGTATTAACTTAATTTAATTAATTTAACTTTTTGGCTTCATTTCTTTATAAAGAAAGATGTAAAATGTAATAATAGTTATTAATCTAACAAGATATCAAACAAGGTACCTATTCACCAATTGTTAATAAAGTTTTGAAATCATACAAGAATACTTATTTTAACCCGTCATTTTACGTCACTCAACGATTTAACTATTTACAGGTATTAAGGCAATAATTAAACTTATAACTCATCATCTTAATACAATTGCCAATTTTTATTTAGAATATTGAGATGCTAGTCTGCAATACACTTTTGAGCTCGCCCAATCATTTAAAATCATAAAGTAAAGGTGATTATTTGAATTGTGATACATTACTCTAAATTTTGTTAGAAGATGTCATTTCACCTATTCTTTGTGCTCTTTTGTTAAAGATGAGTTGAAATTATCATTATTATTATATTCGTGTATTTGTGCATTATGTACTTCTCAGTCCTTTGCTGGTTTATTTTTCTTGCAGACGGGTTAATACCAAGTCTAACAAGAAATTATTTTTGGTTTAGAAACGATCTTACTATATTGCATGTATGAAGTGTGGTTGCTTTTTGTGACTGGGTATATACACTTTCTTCCAGGCAAAATTTATGTAGAAAATATTTAACAACCTTTTGAGAGATGTTACTGGAATTTACTTTTTAATATTATTCTAGGTAAAAGGATGCATAGGAACAAAGTTTCTTAGCAAATGGTCAGATCTTGCTGTTAATATTGCTTTAGAGGCAGTAAACACAGTATTACTGGAAGAGAATGGTAGAACAGAAGTTGACATAAAAAGATATGCTAAAGTTGAAAAGATTCCAGGTGGAGCAGTGGAAGAATCACAAATTTTAAGAGGTGTTATGGTCAATAAAGATGTGACTCATCCTAAAATGAGACGCTGGATACAGGTTAGTTAATTTTGTTAAAATGTATAGTAGAGTGTGGATTATCTTGTTCATTTTTTTTATCATAATCCTTACAATACAAACAGTCCAATTACCAAAACTTATTTATTCGAAGGAGATGACAATTACTCCACGGGCAATGTGCCGCGACTGGCATTGCATTACTTTGGCATCTCCATAGGAGTCACCACATCTTTCAAGACCAACCACCAGACATTGACCGTTAAAACAAAAATAAGTTATCCATATATATTAAAACGCGTCGATTCTGTCTCGCTCTAAATTCCTTCGCCGAATGGACAAAGTTTCTAAGCTATCTCCTCGCTAGGAGCGATCCTCGCGGGCGACCGAAGGTCGCCCCCAACCTTTCTCCTATGCGTAGAGGTATTTTTGTCCCGTTTCCTACGCGTTTTCCCAATTTAAACGCCTTTTCAAAAAACTCGATACGATACGTGTCGACGTCGACCGCTATTCGACAATCGAGACCAAATTCGATATCGTGAACAAAGTAATTCCCAATCTATATCGATTAGAATTGTAGCATCGACGTAGCATTTGTTCGTAAGAGTCGATTGTCGAACTGTTATATCATTTTGTGGGTTATGTATTATTATAAATTATTAATCTATAGTCATACTCGAACTTGTTTCCTTATTTGTAAATATAATTTGGACTTTTGGAGGTTGGTTTTATGTTTTTTAAATATATTCGGATTCGGAATCGCCATGGTTTTTAAAATGAGGGAAGAACATTTAGTATGTTTGGTAGATTTTATGGAAGCACACAGATAATTTGCGACCGGTAGATTATCTTGTGCAAATTCTAAACAAAATACGTCTTTCTCTCCTTAAATAGTGTATTTGATTTCATCTGTGAATTAAATCAAAAATAGTCAACATTTTAAGAAAAAAGTGATGAGAGCAAAATTCACAAAGCTACCGTAAAAAAAGGGGTTATGGTTCTCTAACATAAGTGTTCGACACCTATTTTCTTGTCGAGCAGAATTGACAGATATTCTCGATATGTCGAGAGGTCGATAACCATTGTGAATCGCTACCTCCTCGATTTCTACATAGAAAAAATATATATCGATTTCTATTCGACACGTGTCGAATTGAGGAATGTGAATACGGCTGCTGATTATCAAAATACTGAAGCGAAATGCTTTTCCAATAAGAAAATCGGTAAAAATTATTTTTTCAGGTTGACACGTACAGTTTACGTACTTAAAGTGTCAGCGTAAACTTTGGTCAACAGGCGGGATAGCGCAATGGGAAAGTCGTAGAATTCAAAACGAAGTGATAATGCTGATTTCGAGAGTTCGAGTCACGCTGGAGGCATTTTTTAATTCCAATTATTTATTAGTATTAGTGTTTAGTTATTCTGTTTCATTATCCGTAGTTTTTATTCTTTGTGCACATAAAGTCTGGAATTAATTCGTTCATTTTGGCAGTCTGTTAAATTCTTCATCTTAGCTTACAAAAGTAAATATCTACAATATTTTTGATCCCATTGATAAAATTCATGATACAATAAAACAAGATATGATATTAACGCGTCCTAATTTCGTCTGCTTTCGCGCATGACGTCACTTGGTGCGAAGAATTTTAAAATGTATATGGCGCAAAGTGCGCTTTATCGTTGGAAAGCGTCGAAGTTTAATTATAATTGTTTTATTTATTGTTTGAAATATACTTTTAGGTGGTTTTAGTTTCCAAGAACACATTTCTTATGTAAAAAAACTTCGCATTGACGCAACATTTGTGTAATTAGAGTAACATGTTACGTTACAATCCAAGTACTTTTATCATGTTACAGTGAAACAGAATAAGTAAATGTTGTTTTTAATAAACATCTGAAGTACCTATGTTAAAGACTAAGCTTGTATTACATTATAGTTATTTTCATTATATGAATTTAGGTATTATATACAGGGCCTTTCAAAAATAACTAGTACATTCTAGGTAATAAAATACATAACATTTTTTCTAGTTATTTTTTAAAGGCTCCGTATATAATACTTAAATTCATATAATGAAAGTAACTATAATGTAATAAAAATTTAATTGTAATTATACAACAGTTATACCGGGTGTCCCACGGTGACGATCCATTAGAAGTATCTGGAGAACCAATTAAGCTATTAATTTGAAATTTGAGGTGAAGTGAAAGTGGGCCATGATCTACTTGAGGAAAATATTTTGCAGTTTCTACCACTTGTGGTTATACCGGAAGACGACATTAACTTCGTTATTTTAAATGGAGCACCCTATATATTATTTCATTTCTGAATTCTACGTGAAATTCTAAACACATTTCGTGTAGGATGTCCTATACCTATCTATCTATCTATCTTAACTTTTCATAAGCTTTCGTTTGACAGTAATTTCAGATCTAGCCAAGAGATTATATTTAATCGAAAATTTTTAATTTCTAGAAAACCTGAAATTAGTGTCAAACGATAGCTTATGAAAAGTTAAGATAGAAATGTGCAAACCGTTTTGCCTCATCTCAAACCGTTTAGATTTTACAGGGTGTCAAAGTTGAAAAATGTCAATATTCACTTGTCAATATTTCAACAGTTGAAGATAGGTATAGGACATCCTACACGAAATGTGTTTAGAATTTCACGTAGAATTCAGAAATGAAATAATATATAGGGTGTCCCATTTAAAATAACGAAGTTAATGTCGTCTTCCGGTATAACCACAAGTGGTAGAAACTGCAAAATATTTTCATCAAGTAGATCATGGTCCACTTTGACTTTACCTCAAATTTCAAATTAATAGCTTAATTAGTTCTCCAGATACTTTTAATGGATCGTCACCGTGGGACACCCTGTATAATACCTGTGGAATTTTCACAGGTTATTTTTTAATACCCAATATATAATAGGTCCTTATAATTCAGAAACATATATACCTATGTTCTGATGGAACTTAAGTATTTATTTTTTAAATTACATATGAAGTTAAGTAAAGCAATATTTTATGTTGGACGTCAAAGAATGTTAAAGATTTTTACATTATATAATTATACATGTATTTACTCTTTTTAGAAAGCTGTGCAAGATTAAACAAAAAATCTTAAAACAATATTGAAGAGAAAACATTATCTGACCTATTTCTGACAATTATTGAGGAATTAAAAAAATATAAGGGGTGTCAAGGGACGATGTCTTGATGGTCTATATCCCAGCAATTCATGTTTTAAATTGCGTTCATAATCGCTTTTAATAAAATGCTTATCGCAAACACGAGCAAATTTAACATTAAAACTGTCTTTACATTTACACAGCTGTTTCCAAATACCCTGCATTTCCTTGTCTTTCGGAAATCTAAAAAACATGGTACCGCCATCGTACAAAACCCTTGCACATATTATCAACACAACCATACATTGTACACCTCATTTTTCACAAAAATGAACGCTTTAACACTTTTAAAACTATTTTTTTATAAAGATCTTTGCTATGAACGGTAAAATAAACACACAAATTATAGGCCAATATGGCGGAAATTCGCACCAATTGACGTCACATATGCCACGCCCACATCCGTGATATCATATCTTCTTTTATTCTATTATGGATAAAATTGATAATAATGTTTACTGAAAAATAAATTCTACTTTCAGCACTTAAAAATTATGATTTACCATCAACAATAGAGTACCCTTACAATTCATCAAAATATTAAAAAGAATCGTTTAGTATAACTACATCATCATTCCAGATACAAAATTTCTTTAATATGTATTTTGTTTAAAATAAGATTATTCTAGATGCTTTTGTTACCCGAAGGGTGACCCCAGGCCACAGGCCCGGATCCCCGGTAGGGCTAGAAATGGGAACGAAAATCGCGAGAGGAATTTTCTCCCATTTCTAGTTATTTATTATTTGTTAACTAAGTTATCAAAATTTAGGGACAGGGAACACAAAACTTTAGGAAACGCCTTTGTATACGCTCTAAACTTTGTATATATAAAGTTCCCACATTAAGAGGGGGGCTAAATGATTGAAGAATATTCAAGTTTTGACCTAACGAAGGACTGAAAGCAATTTTAAAATGTAACTCGAGTTAAAATCACTTGAATTACGAACAATGAAACCCAGTATCGTGAAGATGTCATTGGTGATATTATTATTAATGTATTAGTAAAAGATAATTTGCTGTCAGTCTTATTCCAAGATCCCGAAAAGCTTGTGTTCTTGAAGAACTGAATCCCTCAAGAATAATCAAGTTTTTTTTATATTTAAGTCTAACTTATTGACTGTACACCATGTTTTTATCTTATTAAGGGCCGGTTTTACAAGTCAGTAATAAGACATGGAATAGGGCTATTCTCGGAATAACTAAAAAGTGCCGTTTTACAAGTACAAGTTAACCTTGAAGTAGCTTACACCGGGAGTAAACCCAGGAGTATCTTATTCCGCCGTTCCAGAGCAGTTAGGGCGGTTTATACTCGGAATAACGGAATAACACGTCTAGATCACAGCAACATAACCTATACTTTGTGAATAATGAGGTGATCGGTAGAAATGTGATGAACAATATTCGCAGAAATAATTTAATTCGTGATCATTTTGAGAATCTACTATAAAACATTTATTAATATAATTGTATAATTTATATTATGTTGTTAACGTTATAAAATATCTTTAATATTTTCACTAGGTACTTTTATATGGGAGGGAAAATCTGTAAACTAAATTAAAATATAATACTTTACAGATGTTGGTATTGCTTAAATGGGAACCTACTTAAATTAGGTTATTATAAACAATTTTTATATGATATACCTGCAATCTGGAAAGTACATATTACCTGTAAATTACCTGGGCTTAAATTTGACCAGGGTGATCTACTCGAGAATGAATCCTCTCTCTTAAATTTAACATTTGCAGAGGTATAAATAAAATTTAAATCCAGATTTGTAGGAAAATGTATTGGTCTTATAATAAACATATTTTTTTCTTATTTAATTGTAAATAATTATTATATATTATACTACTACAACTACCTACTACTTTTGTACTTCAGACTCTCAATTTCTCTTTTAGAAGTTGCATATCTATACTATGCTTTTCTGCATTTCTTTTTTCTTTTAATTCATACTCCTTTTTAAGGAGATCTATTTGAAGTGACACAATTTTAAGTAAAATTTTTTTATCCAGTAATAACTCATATGTTTATTTTTGGCAGTGTATCATCTAACATTCATATAATTGGTACATATAATTAAATAATGTACCTGTTAAGGTTTCACCTCTAATTTTGTTTTGTTAGTATCTAGTTTATTTAGTTTAGTATTAATATTATTGATTAATAATTGAATAGTATCTTATTAGGGTTGTCACCGAATATACTTTTAAATATTTTTTCCCACTACTTATTCCAAATCAGTAAGTCGAGAATTCTTATTGCTAGGCTTGCGCAGAGAAGACACAAGTCTATACAGTTCAAAAAGTGTCGACAAGAACTCAATACGGCGCTGAATGCCTTGTTAATAAAATAAGTGTTCTTAAGAAATTTGAAATACCAATTTGTGAGTTGTGTGATCGGGTACTTGGTCCTGCTGATCTTTTGCCCTTATGGAAGCTTGATGAAGCCTGCATTTTGGTAAGTCGTACCTCGAGTTTTCGACTTATCGGTATATCGCCTATACAGTCCACTTTATATCAATTTTAAATAACATTACGAAACATTTTGGTCACTTCGGCCAGGGATATGCTAGTTATTTTTTAAGTTTCAATTGTTTAAGGGTAGATTTGGTGATTTTAATATATTGGAAATATAATCTCAATAAATTATTTTCTGTATTGAGTGGTTAAAACACGCCAAGGTCAAGTTTCCAATTACCAGGTGACATTTTTTGCGCCACGCTATCTCCACTTTTTTGTTTAGGCGCTCGCCATATAATTTACCGATTTTGTTTACAAACATTGTAAACAAAACAGTAGGTACGCCGCTTGTTTCTATTAATCAGTCGATGCTTTAGCTTATTGCTAATTGAAACTTTTGTGATAATATTTCACTGCCTATGATTAGCTAATTGCTTTGGCTACTAAATAATAAATTAAATAAAATTCAGATATTGTGCTCGCTTTTCATTAGTATTGTTTTTTGCTTAGCATTTCGTTTTTGCTAGTATTATATTTCTTAATATTTTTGCCACTGTAGAGTATTTATTATCATGGCAGAAAAAATTAAAAAGGTAAAAGCTTTACGCCAGATGAAAATTGTTAAATTAAATGATTTGCTCCGGTCAGCACAGGCGGCTTTAGATGACACTTCGGCTCAAGCTTTATTTAAAGCAAGGTTTGCTGATATTGATGAAATTAAAGTCGAATTTCATAAACAACAGAGTACTCTTGTTACTTTAGTCATTCAGGATGAGGCAGAAATGCAGGAGGCCATTGAGGCATCTAGAGATTTTGATTCAGAGTTTTATAAGATTAAAGCACGTTATGATGACTTGTTTGTAAAATCGGAGAAAAAGGTTACTGGTAGTGGCGTCAAGGATGAACCTTTATTAAACCAAGATAATGTAGTAAAACTTCCAACGTTTGATTTAATAAAATTTTCTGGCGACATAACTCAATTTTCCACGTATATAGATTTTTTTAATTCCTCTATACATGAAAATATGTCGTTATCCGCAATTGCTAAATATTCGCTGATTTCATCTTTGGAAGGACCACCGCTTAAAATTGTCACTCGCTTACCTATGACGAGTACAAATTATATAATTGCATATAATTCATTGGTAAAAAGATATAAGAATAAGAAATTATTATCACAGTCTTATTTTTCTGCTATAGAAAACTTACCGAAATTACCCTCAAAGAATCCTCAGGCTTTACGCAATATGCTCGATGTATTTTTGGAAAATTTAGAGGCTCTTAAAGCTCTTGGCTATCCGGTGGATTCTTGGGACTTTATCATGTCGCACATGTTAGTTAGTAGAATTGATGAGGAAACCATAGACAGATTTGAATTGATAAATGACTCCGAAGCTATGCCTAAATTTGAAGATTTACTTAACTTTTTAGAGAAACAGTGTAGCTAATTTTCTAACCAGCAACTAAACAAAAGTAAACAGGTAAAACCCAAATCGTATTTTACTAATAAAAACAACATAAATTTCTCTCGTCGTCCTGTACATTGTTCAGCTACATTTGTAGGGACTGACCAAAAAAATCATACAAAACCTTGTGTTTATTGTTCAAATTCTCATCCTTTATATAAATGTCAACCATTTTCAATTTTAACGCCCAATGAACGCTTTCAGCTAGTAAAAAGTAAGAATTTGTGTATAAATTGTTTAAGTAACATGCACAGTACTGCTCGTTGCAATTCATCGTCTTATTGCCGGGTCTGCAAAAAACGACATCATACACTGCTTCACTTTGAGAATACCGGTATAAATTATACACATACTAACTCTCAAGACAGCAATTCTATCGCGACAATTAATAATAGTATCAAACAGACAGATATTATGTTGCCTTCTACATCGCATAATTTTTCTACTCCTCCCGTAACAAGCGCAACTTGTAAAAATTCTACTACGATATTACTTTCAACAGCTATCATAGAAGTTTTGGATAGTCGTGGTAATTTTCAAAAGGTGCGAGCTCTGTTAGATACTGGCTCCCAAACAAGTTTTATTACATTAAAATGTGCCAATCGATTGGGTATCCCAAGACAAAAATTGTTTACTGAAATACAAGGGATAGGAGAGTCAAATGTATATACCTATTTAGGAGCTGTTATATTAAATTTACATGCGGTTGGCAAGCCTTATTCTAACTTTTCAACTAATGCTGTAATTTTACCTAATATTTGTGCTAACCAACCCAGTATCCCCTTAGTTGCTTCCGGGTGGGATCATATTAAAAACCTTTGTCTAGCCGACCCCGACTTTTTTAAACCAGGTCCACTTGATGTCCTCTTAGGGGCAGACTTGTACCCCTACATTGTACAGGGTTCTCGTGTTACAGGTAATGAAAATGAACCGGTCGCCTTAGATACAGTTTTTGGATTTGTATTACTGGGGAAAGTCACAAATTCTAGTGAAACTATTAATTCTAATTTGAAAAGTTTGTTGTGTCAAGTTGAACATCAGTCGTTAAATAATATTTTGCAAAAATGTTGGGAAATTGAAAATATCGCGCATCAAACATTTCCTTCTCCAGAGGACATACAATGTGAAAAACTTTTTACCGATACGGTTTTTCAAAATTCAGAAGGTCGCTTTGTCGTACCTTTGCCATTTAAGGACGACGTTTTACCTACATTCCCGGACAGTAGAAATCTCGCACTAAAACGCTTTTATGCCTTAGAACAACACTTACTTAAAAATCCTGCGCTGTATTCAGAATATAATAAGTTTTTAAAGGAATATTTAGATTTAAATCGCATGGAAATGTTGACTAAGCCAATGCATACGGAACAGTCCTATTACATACCGCATCATTGTGTAATAAAACCCGATAGTACAACTACGAAATTGCGAGTTGTCTTCAACGCATCTGCTAAAACAAATAACTCTCTCTCTCGCTAAATGATACCTTATTAATTGGTCAAAAATTACAAAAGGATATTTTTCAAATTTTATTAAAATTCAGATTACATAATGTGGTTCTAACGGCTGATATAAAAAAAATGTACAGACAAATATTGATTGTCCCCGAACATCAAGATTTTCAGCGCATACTTTGGCGTTTTGATTTAAATAGCCCTGTTTTAGAATTTAAATTGCGTACAGTCACATATGGCGTTTCCTCTGCGCCCTATCTCGCGCTGCGCACTTTATTATTTCTAGTGGAAAAAGAAAAAAATAATTTTCCTAATACCGCGAATATAATTGCTTCCGACACTTATGTCGATGACATTGTTACAGGGTGTTCTAGTATTGATGAAGCAGTTGCTTTAAAGAAAGAACTTACGCTACTTTTATGAACCGGAGGGTTTGAATTACATAAATGGTGTAGCAATAAATCGCAAGTTTTATCGAACACATCGTCCTCGCTCGCTAACCTTTCTCCTCTTTCACTTGACCTCGATGAAGTTACTAAAGTTTTGGGTTTGCTTTGGTTGCCTTCATCAGACATGTTTACATATTCTGTTACGCCCCTGAATCGACCTTGTACAAAACGAAACTTACTCTCAGAGCTCGCACGCGTTTTTGATCCCCTTGGATTATTAAGTCCCATTACGCTTTTTATGAAACATTTAATGCAACAATTATGGGTTTTGGGACTAGATTGGGATGAAAAACCTCCATTAGATATATTAAATATATGGACACGCTATAAGAAGGAATTGCCCTTGTTATCTAATTTTAATCTACCTCGTCACATTGACATTAATTTTTCGCAGTCATTGGAACTTCATTTCTTCGCCGATGCAAGTTCAATAGGTTATGCGTCAGTCGCATACCTACGCAATATTCAAAATAATAAAATTTTGACTTACTTAGTTTGTTCAAAGGCTAGGGTCGCTCCCTTACGCACTCTTTCTATTCCCCGTTTGGAATTATGCGCTGCTGTACTTGCAACCGATTTGTGTGATTACATATTGAAGACTTATCCCCAATTACATTTTGCTAAAATATGTGCATATAGTGATAGTCGTGTTGCATTGTGCTGGATAAAATCACTTCCATGCAAATGGAAACCGTTTATAAGTAATCGTGTCAGTTTGATACAAGAACGCCTTGACCCCGCTAACTGGTATCACGTAAGTTCTTCAGAAAACCTTGCAGATATCGCATCTCGAGGGGCCTTTCCCTCTTCTTTTCTAGATAATGAGTTGTGGTGGGCCGCACCCAAATTTCTCCAGTTACCTAACTACACTCCTACAGTATTTGAGGTTAATGTAATTTCAAATTCCCAAGAAGTTACCCTTGAGGAACGCAAAAGGGTCGCACTAAATGTTACCCAAAACCCTGATAATTTTTTAGATACTCTTGTCAATAATTACTCTAGCTTAGATAAAGTTCAGCGCATTCTCGTTTATGTTATGAGATTAATTAATTGTAAATTCCCTGATCAGAAGCTAATGGGACATACTGGGTTCTCCGAATTACATTGCAGTATGTTAATTCTTGTTAAACATGTCCAAACTTTAAGTTTTTCTGAAGAAATTAATAAAATAAAATTTAATAGAAAACTTCCAAAGCCATGGCAGAAACTTGGTGTATTCTTAGATGATAAGGATTTTCTAAGAGTTGGAGGTCGTCTCCAATATTCGACACTGTCCTATGACAAAAAACACCCGTATCTGTTACCACGCCATAAACTGACTTATATGATTATTGAACAAATTCATTTAAAATATTTCCACGCTGGGGTACAGACGGTTCAATTTTTAGTTTGCCAAAATTTTTGGATTTTCTCCGCTAAACGCGCTGTTTGACATGTATTATCTAAATGTGTTAGATGTTTTAAAATAAAACCCAAAACCTTTCAACCTCCAATGGGTAACCTACCCAGGCCTCGAATATCACAGCTAAAACCGTTTTCTCACTCGGGTGTTGATTACGCGGGTTCTTTAACCATAACTCTGGGTAAGACTAGAGGGGCCAAACCATATAAGGCGTGGATCTGTCTCGTTGTTTGTTTATCTACTAAAGCAATCCACATAGAATTGTCATCAGATTTAACTGCAGAAGCCTTCTTGGCTGCGTTACGCCGTTTCATTTCTCGTCGTGGACGTGTAACTGATTTATATAGTGACAATGCTACTAATTTTGTTAAGGCCAATAAACAGCTTTTAGACTTAACAAAAATCGCGGCTTCTCAAGAATCCATACAGTGGCATTTTATACCGCCATCAGCGCCACATTTTGGTGGAATTTGGGAAGCCGGAGTTAAATGTGTGAAAAGTTATTTACTTAGGGTTATAGGTCATCAAATTTTAACGTATGAGGAAATGAACGTAATGAGGCTATTCTTAATTCGCGTCCATGGACTCCCGTAAGTACAGATCCAAATGATTTTTCTGCCCTTACGCCTGGTCATTTTCTCACTCTTGAACCTCTGACCGCCGTTCCTGATGATGATTTCACTTCAGCTAATATTAATAGGCTAACTCGATGGCAGTTGCTCCAACGAATCCAACAAGATTTTTGGCGTCGCTGGCACCGAGAGTATATAAATACTCTTCAAGTTAGAAACAAGTGGCTGAATCCTATTGTAACACCTCATATCGGGACTTTGGTCTTAATTTACGATGAACTTACTCATCCTCTTCAGTGGCGCCTAGGGCGAATTAAAGCGTTATACCCGGGGGGCCGATGGAGTGAACTCACAATTTAACAATAATGTATACACAAAAACAGAGTGGATGTGCGGGTGTGATATAAAAAATGCATTCTTTTGTTTTCCGTGCTTACTTTTCGGTGGGGATAAAGCATGGACAATATATGGCGTGACGGATTTAAGTCAGAAGTTATTTCATGTCAACAGACATGAAATAACAAAAAATCACTTGTCAAATGAGGTTAACTTGGTCCTATTAGGTAAAATAAACATAAAAAGTCAGTTATATTCTACATATTGGGATAATATAAGTAAACACAATGAACAGGTAACGAAAAATCGTTATGTATTATCTAGATTGCATAAAATTTTGCGGAGTTTTCGAAGTAGCACTTCGCGTACACGACGAGACAGAAAATTCGGACACCCTAGTGTGTTTCGTGGACTCATAAATTTTAGTGCAGATCTTGACGACATATTAAAAGAACGTCTAGAAAAAGCTACTATTTTTAAAGGAACTTCCAAAGATATACAGAATGATTTCTACAGTGTATGCTTGAAGTATACAGAAACAAAATAGTAACTGAAATTAATCAGTCAAATTATGTTGCTGTCATGTCAGATAAAACTACAGATGTTTCTTCAAAATTTCAAATGGTTGTACACGAAGGCAGTCCTGTGGAAAGATTTTGGGGATTCATAAGTCCGGAAAAGCACGATGCTGAGTCTTTAACACATTCTATTCGTTCCGTACTTGATCCATTATTGAAAGAAAATTGTAATAAATTGATTGCTCAAGCTTACGATGACGCTGCTGTTATGAGCGGTAGGCATGCCGGTGTTCATACAAGAATAAGAGAAAAATATCACGTAGCCTCTCGCCAGCTAAATTTGATAATGTCGCAAGCAGTTTCACAAAACACGCAAGTGCGTGTTTTTTTTTCAAACATGGATGACATCGTTAATCTCTTTTCAAATTCTCCTCAAAGATTGGATGTATTAACTGTAGTGGTGGGGAAAAGAATACCGCTTGCTGTTCAAACTCGTTGGAACTTTAAAGTAGAGCTGTAACTATAATTTATGAATATAGAACTTCTTTAATAGAATGTATGCAACAAATTCAGGAATAATTTTCCAATGCAAAAGCTATCAATCAAGCGAGTCCTATAGAACGATTACTTTTATGATAAAGTGTTTCTGTTTTAGCTAAATATTTTTTATAACATTATGCCACATGTTGATATTTTGTATAACCAGCTACAAACAAGAAAAACTGATCCTGTAGTAATTAAAAGTGCGATCGATACTTTTGAAAACTGTTAAGTTAGGTTAGGTTCAAAAGTGAGTGGGCCGAAAACTAGACCCTCCACCGCGATCATGGGGTCTATTGTGGCTCACACCTACTTACCTTATTACCTTAATTACCTTATTAGGTGAGAATTTGTTCAGATTCTCTGGCAGAAGTTGTCCTTTGTCAAATAATGAGTATCTGATCCTTTCCCCAGCGGGGCAGGTGCACAGTATGTGTTCTGCTATTTCATCATCTTCTAAGCATAGGCGGCACTCAGCATCTTCTGCTAGGCCGAATTTGCACAGATGATATTTTAAACGGCAATGGCTCGCATATAGGCCAATTAGAGTTCGTAGGTGAAACCTGCTTAACTCTAGAAGTTTTTTAGTTCTTGTTTTTGAAGGGTTTATTATAAACGCCTTCGAATGAACTAATCGTGGTAGTTCCTGCCAGTACTGGAGGATTTGGCCCTCAGCCCAGGTCAAGAGCGTTGCTTTGGCATTACTCGAGGATATGCCAAGCACCGGTTCTGGTCCGACAAATTCAGAAGCAGCACCCTCCCTAGCTAGAGAGTCGGCTGCCTCATTCCCTTCATGGCCAGAATGGCCTGGGACCCAGACCAGAGTTACTCTATTTTTTCTGCTCAATTGAGCAAGTGCCTGCTGGCAGCTCCATACCATTTTTGAGTTGCAATGGTAGGAACCAAGAGCTTTAAGAGCTGCTTGGCTGTCTGAGAAGATTTTTATCGATTTGCGTGTAAGTTGTCTTTGTTCCAGCCTCTGTACACACAATTCGATGGCATAAATTTCTGCCTGAAATATAGTTGCATAACTGCCAAGGGATGAGGATATTTTCACCGTTGGGTTGCAACTACATATATACTCGGGCTCCAACTCCCATGGGTGTTTTTGATCCGTCTGTAAACCAACAACTATCTGCCCTCAATAGGTCGGCCTTATTCCGATCCCATTCATCTCTTCCTGGGAAGAGAATATGAAAGGGCAGTTCAAGGTTGGTCTTTGCAGGCATGACATCTGAAATCATCTCCAGGATACTGTGACTTTGCATGTCATCCAGCAGCCTATTGCGCTCCATGGTGTCAGACTGCGGCATGTTAAAAGCTGCCTGCTTTAGTCTGTATGTTGCCCATCTGGCCTCTCTCTCCAAATATATATGAAGAGGAGGTAGGTCCAGTAGGATTTCCCAGAGCTGCTGACGGTGTGGAGCTAATTGCTCCAGTTATGGCCAGGCAGGCTTGTCTCTGTAAACCAGAGAGTTTGATTTTGGTCCTTTGTTGTAGTCCTTTGGACCACCAAACTATGGAGCCGTATGCGATCATGGGTCGTATGACCGTCACATACAGCCAATATATTTGTTTGGGTCCAGTGCCTCAAGATTTCCCACAAATTCTTCGACAAGTCCATAAGGACAGTCGTGCCTTGTGGATAATTTTTTCCAGATGGGTGTTCCAATTAAGCGACTTATCCAGTACCACACCCAGATACTTTGCTTCCTCCGCAAATGGAATTATTTCACCAAGTAAGGAGGGAGGTCTTAAGTTGTCCAGCTTCCTTTTCTTGGTAAACGGTACAATTACCGTTTTGTGAGGGTTTACAGACACCTGCTCCCTCTTACACCAACTCAGTACTGTCTCTAGTACCTCTTGGAGGGTGAGGGAAATTCCCTCCCTCACTTCCCTGAGGGAAGTGGTTTTGTAACAAAAGCTCCAAGGTTTTCCTTCCAGAGTTCGTGAAGGTTCCATCAGGTCGTTTTATCGACCCAAATTCCCTTGCCGGATCTCTAGAAAGGATCTTGTGGATTCTCGTACTGCTAGGTAAAACAGATATACTCTAGCAGAGCTTCCTCCAAGATTCCCTTTTTGCCCTTCTTATTTCTTTATTAAAGTCCGTTAATGCGGATCTATATGGAGCCCAGGCGCCCGAAACTTTAGCTCGATTAAAGAGGCGTCGAACTTCTTTCCTAATTTTTTCCAGTTTTTTGTTCCACCAAGATGTGCCTTTATTATCTTTTTTGGTCTTAAGTGGACAGTTTTCGTGATAAGCTGCTATAAGAGCGTTCCGAATTTGTTCCGTTGCAATCTCTATCTCGTCACGATTATTTATAGTGGTCAGGGTACCTTGAAGTTGTGACTGGACCGATCGTTTGTACTCGCCCCTGTCTGTGCTTCTCAGGTCCCTATATTTCACCATGGGCCAAGGCTCCGTTTCTATATTAAATAGAATGTGTTTATGGTCTGAACATGATGGTTCAGAAGATACCTTCCAGTCAGTTATCTTATTGCTCAAAAGATTTGAGCTGATGGTGAGATCTAGTACCTCTCTCCTATTTCTAGTGATAAAGGTTGGTTTTGAACCAATGTTGTTTACCATTAGCCCTTCACCTATTATATAATCAAATAGTGACTCACCTCTTTGGTTAATGTCTGTGCTGCCCCAAGCCGTGTGGTGGGAATTCGCATCACATCCGATGACCAGGTGGACATTGTTTCTCCTACTGAAGGTGACTAAATCCCACACTGCAGATGGAGGAGGTTGACCAGCATCCCTATCACCCGGAAATTAAGCCGAGCAGTGGATTATATTCCCCCTGCTCTCCCCCATTCGGATCGATAGTTGGATGGCTATGACATCCGGGGTACAGTAACCTGTAAGTACCAAATAGTTAATATTGTTTCTGATCCAGATACAAGCCCTGGGTCTGGCTTCAGATCCCATCACTATTACCTTTCCAGAAGTGTTACCTAGTCCGGTTACTCGGCCTGTATTACTGGTCTAGGGTTCTTGAATGAGAGCAATGGCAATTTGCTCGTCCTCGAATCTTTTTCCAAGGACATACGTCGCAGCTTTGGCATGTTGAACGTTCGCCTGTAGGCACCTGATGTATGTAGTAGTAGTAGACATCAGGGGGAGGGGATGGGTTATTGGATGGAAAGAAGGGAAACTAGGATAGGAAACGGGGTTTAGGTGCTTGGTTTGGGTTTGAGGGAGGGCGTTTCACCCTTCTTTCCAGATGGCGGTTTTGATCCGCTCTTCCGAAGAGGAGGTTTGTTTGGGATGGATTTTCCTTTCCCAAGTGGTTTGCGTCGGGGAAATTTTCCACCAGGGGAGTGCATTTTAGATTTGCCCCTCGAGGTTGGTGGTTCATCCTCCGACCTTTCAGTTGTTGGGGCGTGTTCTTTCCTCTTTACCCCTTTGATTTTGTTGATTTTTGGGCGGAATTGCACCTGCCCAAAACCAAAGTAGGGCTGATTGTTCAGCCCTTCCAGAGCTGCCTTAGACCCCTCGTCAGTCGAGAATGTCCAGACCTGCCCTGGGCTAGACTCTTCTCGGTGTACTTTCCACTCCCGGGTATTCAGCTTCATCCGGTATATAGGCCACATATATATGTGATTTAGGTAAATCCTCACCCTGTACGGTTTGAAGACGAGCTCCTTCCCACGGCTGAAGGTGCTTTATTGTGCTCTCCAACCACGAGACGCTCGTCTGATCCACACATGTGGTGAGAAGCCATCCAGGTCGATGTGTGCAGCTCTGGAATCTCACCTGAGGTCCATCATCTGGTAGTTCATCTACAGCTGACATTATCGCTCTCTGCAGAGTTCCTAATTGGTTGTTGGTCAAGGCCGTTTCGGGGTACTCAGGGTGGATAATTCCCACCCTAATTCCCTCTGTTGCAGCCCTGAATGATGGTTTGGTATATTCACCTTCCCGGGCTCTCTTGGCTCCCAGATCCGGTGAACTACCATCTGAACGCATGTGTTTGCTCGTTCCCACAGGCAGAGAGGAGGACTGGTTACCTACCTCCTGCTGAGGATCAAGTTTCGGCTGGTTCAGCACTTTACTTAAGGCGGTTTGGTAAGGCACTCCGCTCTTAAGCAAACGACTTAGGCGCTTCCTTGCAGCTCCTAGTCGTTTTCTTTTAAGGGAGAGTTTGTCTACAGATGTAGATGTCTCATCCCCTAAATTGCCTTCTCCTCCAGTCTCAGGTGTCGGAGACTGTAGCAACCTCCTCTCCTGATTAATCCCGATCTCCATAGGTTCCCCAGTTGCCTGGGGAGGGTCGAGGGTTTGACCTCCCTCGTTAGGTTGTTTTTTTTTTTGTTAGTTACTATGTCTTCCATAAAAGTCCCACGAGTAGCAAGGGATTCGAGTCCACCACAGAAGAGCCCCGCATTGCTGTGGCAAGGCAAGGATACTCTAGAAGGTTGCCCGGTATTCTAGAGGCCCCGTTAGAGACACCTATCACCCCGGTGCCATTCAGCCACGAACACGGGTCGCATACATCCTGACTTGGGGGAATTTATCGACCTTCCTCGTCTAGATCCGCCGTGTTTAGTCGTCAGCAGGGCCACCTCGAGCAGGATGTGGCTCTTCACCACGCACGGACGGTCTTGAGAAAAGCTTGCTAGTGGGATTGCCACAGCCCACGCAGCTATTCTCCTGGAGTCAGTGGCTTGTAACTGGCCTCCTTGACCCCTTTGAAAACTGTATTAATAATGTTCGAAAAGATATTAAATCTGTTATTAAGAGAGGCGAAGAACTGTTTAAATTCGAATCAGAATCTGCTCCGAAACGAATGCGAGTTTCAGAAGAAAATTTACGCGCAACAGTTCTTGAGGTTTGTGATGTTATAATACAAACAGCAAAAACTAGATTTGAATACAGTGGCCACTTGCTTGCATCAACTTTATTCTTTTCCGATCACTTTGATAAGTATTCCAAAACATTTCCCGATGATGTATTCAAGACTACAGTTGCAGCATATCCAGTATTTGAAATTGAACGTTTGGGAACTGAGTTGACTATCATTTATATGAGGCCTGATTTTTGTGAAACCAATGGGGCTGTAGCTTTTTTAAATATGATTAGAGCAAATAATTTTGAACAAACATTTAAAGAGACCATCAAATTGCTGGAGGTAATAATAACAATCCCAATGTCAACGGTAGAGGCAGAACGATGCTTCTCATCTTTGAAACGAGTGAAACGTTTGAAACAACGCTGTATTGATTTAATTTTCAAAAAATAACATTAAAAGTGAAAGTGATGAGTGATACTCTGTGATACCAGTGACAGTGTTTTAATATTTTTAAAAACTTGACCTCAACTTTAAAAACTCTGAGATGAGAACCTTGACTGCAGCTTGTCAATGTGGTAAGTTTATTTATATCTTTTTCCATGGCATCTGGTAGAACTATACCGGGTTTCCCATTTCATTTGACTAATGACAATTAACATGGGCTATTACATTTCATTGAATTTTATATTCTCAGGGCACACTATGAGAAATATTGCTAACGGAATCGATAGTACTGACTGTCAAACACTTCTGATTACCAAAATACTAAAGCGAAATGCTTTTTTAATTAAAATATTAATAAAAATTCGTTTTAAGTTAATAGATGTAGTTTACGTAAGAGTTTTAAGAAATGTCATCTTATGTCATCTGGTGGACTAGTTGGTTAAGCGGCAGTCTTTCAAACTAAACCGCAAAGTTTTGCAGGTTCAAATCCCGCCAGAGACAACATTTTTTTATTTTACTTTTTCATTAATTACAAATTATTAGTGTTTACTTATTCGATTAAATATGGTTCATTGTCAGTACCTAGTTATTATTTTTGAAAGTCACAATATTTACTTATCAAAAAATAAATAAAACATGTTTTAATTGGTTCGTTTCCTTCATCTTTACCTAAAGCTACTATCTTATAAAATAAGTAATCAACAAGCAACATATTTTTTATTTATTACATGCACTGTGCTTTTACGAATAGTGTACTTATCTCTGTTAATAGTTACTACATATTATACCTCAAAATCTGGATATTGAGTTAAACAGTTACAGAGAAACTGTCGTGAATTAGTAATAGGTTGTTTTTTTTTTTAATGAAAAACTATAATTCTAAAATTATGGTTTTTTAAAATATGTTGAGTTTTTTAAAATATGTTCATATTTTAAGAAACTCATAATTTTAGAATTACAGTAGACTCTCGATTATCCGAAATAATGTGGACTGGACCGATTTCGGATAATCGAAATTTCGGATAATGCGGAGTTTGAGAAAAATCATTAATATGATGTACATACAGTAGACTCCCAATTATCCGAAACACGATTATGCGAACTCCGCATTATCCGAAACGACATATGAACCGGATTATCCGAAATGATTCTCGCTATGCCTCCGCATTATCCGAAATTTATAAAATATGTATGTAAATAATTCGATTAAAATCGAAACACTTTAAAATTGAAACAATAACCAATTACCTCTTTCTTAAATTTATGAATATTGAATATATATTACCATTATAGAATGCAGATTATATATTAGTTTATTATGTACCTATTATTTATCCCGTACATATGATGTATTGTTAGGATTTATTACATACATCTATAAAAGTATATGTAGTTACTTTTTCCTAAGTATATACATATTTAAGTAGATATTTATGTATTTAAATTGAAATTTGATAAATGTGCCTTAAACAGACACAATATGTACATCATATTAAGGATTTTCCTTAATATTTGCATTATCCGAAATCGATCCGGTCCACATTATTTCAGATAATCGAGAGTCTACTGTATTGTTTGTTTAAGGAGCATTTATTAAATTTCAATTTAAATACATACATATTAAACAACAAAACAAATATATATATATATATATATATATATACAGAGTGAGTTTTATGTATGGAACGCCTCAATTATCTCGGAAACGGCTTGCCCGATTTTTATTAATTTTGGTTTATAAGGGTTTTGTAATATGGCCGATATTATTGTGGCATTTACATTGTTGTCAGATCTTTCGTGACCGTTTATCTGAGAAAGAACGAATTGAGATTTTAATGATATTAGGATATGGTGATGTGCGTAGAAGTCAACAGGAAACGTGTAATATCTTTAATAATTTATATCCTAATAGAAATCCCATAGGATCGTTTGAAAACATAAAGTAAAGGCGGTTACAGCTGATGCTCAAAATGTTGTCCGTTTACTTCCATACAAGAAGCCATGCGATGTTTAAAACTTTGCAGTACATTTTGTAACATTCCTGACTGCTCAATTCTTCTTATCTCTGTGGTAATCCTATCTTTTAATTCCTGAATATTGGCAGGTTTGGTTTTATAAACAATATTTTTAAGTGACCCCACAGGAAATAGTCTAAAGGATTCATGTCAGGTGATCGCGGGGGCCATTCGATAAAACCACGCCTTCCAATCCATCTTCTGGGAAACACATCGTTTAGGTATTGCCTTACGTCACGCGCATAGTGAGGTGGAGCTCCATCTTGTTGCACCCAAATATTGTTATTTGGGACATTGTTATTGTCTGAAAGTTTCAAATAATAAAATTTCTAAATTAACAGGCAATTGAGAATACTTACTTAGATTTGAAAATAACCGAGCCAACTCAGGTATAATATTATTCTGTAATAAATTTAAATACGCCGGACCATTTAAGTTTCCTTCAATGAAAAAAGGACCAATTATTTTGTCGCCTATTATTCCAGCCCATACATTAATCTTTTGTGGAAATTGGGTGTGGGATTCTCTCATCCAACGAGGATTGTTACGTGACCAGTATCTGCAATTATGCCGATTTACGTTTCCATCAATACAAAAAGTGTCCTCATCGGAAAACATAACATTATTTAAAAAATTTGGATTATTTTGATCATAACATTTTTCCATAATTGTGTCGGCAAACTCTTCACGTCTATCGAAATCATCATCTGACAACTCTTGAACCAATCTTACTTTGTAAGGATGGAATTTATTGGCATGTAAAATTTTCATTATGGATGTTTGAGAAATATCAACTTCCCTGGATATTTGTCTAGTACTCAAGTGTGGATCTTCTTCTAACATAACACAAACATCTAAAGATTTGTCTTCAGTTGTTGCAGTTTTTATACGCCCTGATTTCGGTAAATCTTTTATGGCTCCAGTTTGGTTAAACTTTTTTAACAACTTACTCACAGTAGATCTTGTTATGGGATTTCTATTAGGATATAAATTATTAAAGATATTACACGTTTCCTGTTGACTTCTACGCACATCACCATATCCTAATATCATTAAAATCTCATTTCGTTCTTTCTCAGATAAACGGTCCATTGTAACTTTCAATAAACACCAACAATAATAGTTTATTAAAACGTCAAAATTGTTTTTGTCGCAGACATAGCCGCCCTGATGTAATATTTTAACTTCGGCGGAGATATTGCAAATGTAGCTGTAACTCCGAAATTATGGCAATTAGGTATAGGGAACATTACATGAAAAAAATTCTAAATTTCTTAGAGATTTCAAAAACAAAAAAATATATAGGGTGATCCATTTGAAATAACAAATTTCAGTATATTTCCGGAAAAACGAAAGATCTGACAACAATGTAAATGCCACAATAATATCGGCCATATTACAAAACCCTTATAAACCAAAATTCATAAAAATCGGGCAAGCCGTTTCCGAGATAATTGAGGCGTTCCATACATAAAACTCACTCTGTATAAATATGTATTTAAATACGTACATACCTACATAGGAAAACGTAACTACATATACTTTTATAGATGTATGTAAGTAATAAATCCTAACAATACATCATGTGTAATATATACATATGTACGGGATAAATAATACATAATCTGCATTCTATTGCAACATATTTCTCTCTGTTCTTTTGTGAGAAGATAATACTTATGTTACACAGCGGACAGCAGCTGTTCGCCTATTAGAGCATGAGTCGTAGGTTCACTTGGTCAATCGTGTTTTCTTATAAGAGTCAACAAATCTCTCAATTTTGGGCGCCACTCCACCCTTGGTCAATTGGTAGGCAAGTGGAGTACCCTCTGAGTGATATGTACCAAATTAGAAATTAACACTAGCTAGCTGAAATAAAAATATAGTACCTCTTTCGACAAATAAAACTACACAGTATATGGTCCGAGATAAGATCTATTTAATGATTATTGTTATTGGTGGATTAATTAATATTTAAGTATTACAGCAGGCAATTTAACCTGTATAGAATTACAATTGAGATCTCTAGGGAAATCAAGAATCTAGATTTTTTACAAGGTTAACCAATTTTGAAAGAGTGAAGCTCATGTACTTATATTACTAATCAAATTTGAAAGAGTGAAGCTCATATACTTAAATTACTAAACAAATGTGAAACGAATTAATATGTAAGGCTTATCTGACCATCAGGTAACGTAACCATCAAAACAGGGCTTCGGACAACGGTGATAACCAACTGGGATTTATCCTAACATCTCCAGCAGGCAAAAAGGCAAGTAGTATTCAAAATTCTCAGGACCATGAATAGTTCATCCCCAACTAAGACTTCAGGTTATCCATAAAAAATTAAACCAGGACCAAAAAAATTATATAACCAGATTTATAACTACAAACAGGATATCATCCTCTTGCTTAAAGATTACCCAGGAAACCAGGTTATCTAAGACTCTTGAATCTTAAAACTCTAACCTAAAACCCTGGAATACAAATCCCATTATAGTTATGTAATATAACGAAAAGTTAAATTCAACTCACCTCTGCATAAAGAGGGTTTTAAAAACTTAAGAAACATACAAGACATAGAACGGCAATGCGGCAGCTAAAAAAATTAAAAGGTATGTAGAACCACGTGGAGATATGAAATTTTTAATATAGACATACCTGTGAAGAATTTACTGAAAAATCCGACTGGGATAATACTTCGTAGTCATAGTTGACTAACACTATGTATAAAAATCCAATAAAGTATACAGGGTGTAACTTTGAATGGGGGTCATATTTATATGGGGGCTTCCTTTGAAGTGTATGAGCGCATAACTACAGTTTTTTTTTGAAATTCTGTTGTGAAAATTGAATATATTTTTTAACCTTTTTTTCCGTATCGTGATACCCCGCCACTGAACAGCGCTCAACATGTCTTTAATCCGACCCGAGTCAACCCCACCTAAAGAAAGCGGTGCCCGCTCTCAGGCAGTTGGGAGATGCACCGTTGTCAAATCTCCCGTTAAAAAGCAAATTTCCACACCACCTATGAGGTATAGCTCTTTGGTGCGTTACTTTTATTTAGTGGGTGTTCGCCAGGAGCCCTATTGTCCCACATAAATAAAAATGTAATTTCCTTAAATACAAATAACTAATAAAAGAGTAACATTCAACAGAAAACAATAAATAAATAACGGTAAATGGTAATAAATGAATTTGTCAACTTACCTATAGCAGGTGTTCGAAATTATCTCCGTTGCAATCTAAACATGCTTCAACACGTCACATCATGGAGTGTCTTACCTTATTAAGATCCATATTCTGTCTTATGTGATCCGCTGCATTACGCACTCTTCGATGTAGTTCTTCAATATCTTCTATAGTTTGGCGATGCATAAACTAAAGTTTTCATGTGTCCCCACAGATAAAAATCACACGGATTTAAATCTGGCGATCTTGGTGGCCAAGGTACGGGTCCGAAACGTCCTATCCAATTATTGATAATTTTCGTTTAACCATTCGGTAACAATTCGTGCGCTGTGTGGTGGTGCTCCATCATGTTGATACCACATATCTCTTCTGACATTCAATGGTACGTCTTCCAGTAAATCTTCCAGTCGATCTCTTAAAAAATTAAGGTAAATTCCACCATTGAGTCTATCCTCCATTATGTAGGGTCCTATCAGAGTATTATTAATTATTCCTGCCCAAATATTTATTGAAAACCTTTCTTGGTTATGTATCTCTCTCGTCGCGTGAGGATTTTCATCAGACCAAAAATGTGTGTTATGAATATTAAATATTCCATCTCTTGTAAAACCCGGTTCATCGGTCCATAATACACAATTAGAAAAGTTGTCTCCCTCTTCGTTGCATTTTCTCTGATACCATTCACAGAATTCTACACGCCTTGGTAAATCTTCGGGTTTCAACGATTGTATTTTTTGCATATGAAAGGGATATAATCCATTAATCTTCAACGTTTGTTGAACAGTCATATGAGATACTTCATACCTTGTGGCTGTTCTTCGAGTGCTGGTACCGGGATCCTCTTCAACGGCGTTTAAAATTTCGGGTTCCAAATTTCTCACTCTTTCAGTTTGTTCTCGTCAAACGTTGGCATATTGACGATCGAAGCTCCCATGATCTCTCAAATGTTGCACCAATCTTACAAATATTTTTTTGTTGGGTACTCGTCGCTCTGGATAATCCATCTGATATCTTCTTCTAGCGGCGGCACCACTTTCTCCGGACAAAAAGTAAGCCCTAATCATATCCACCTTCTCTTGATTCGTATACATTTTCTTTTCAGAATATCACTTCACTTAACTATCGGTAAACACTGAAAATAACACAGGAGTACACGAAAATATTTCACCAAAAACAACTTATTAGGTTATACACTTACACTCCACTAAATAATATTTTTAATGTTATTTAAATAATTTCAATATTTCTCGACTTAGGCACAAAATCACTTGTATTCACATCCACATCTCATTTTACACTGAAGACTGAAGAGAAATAAAAATTGTTATTTCTAATAAAACACGTCTGATGTCCACACAATGCGTAGACCCTTTTTTGCTCTCAGTTATAGTCTATAAATTGAAACTGAAAAAAATTCCGGCAAAAGAAACACCTGCATTTCGACGGCGGCCTCTTTGTTTACGCACTTTATCGTTTGTCGGAATTTTTTATGCAGTTTCAATTTAAATTATAAAGACTATACCCGCGCTATTTAGGAAAAAAGTGCATATGCATATTCCACTCGGTCAAGGTCAATGTTACACAATTTTGACACTGACATAGATATCTTCTTTAAGCTGTGCTTTAAAAAATGTAAGAACATGTTTATTGAAAACTTCAATTTAGTTCTATGAGATTAAGTAAATACATTCATTATTATTTAGTTACAATTTATCAAACATAATAAAAATATTATTTTAAAATCTTACGTACTTAAACTTAGTAACGTATCCTAATTAATTTTAACAAAAACTATGGTAAATAACAGCGCAGATTTGTACAAAAATAATTTGGCTACAAAACTTGGTTCATTGTGTCACATATGATTAATTGTATGGCAACCCCACAAACGCCTAGTATCCTGTCAGAGTATTGTAAATATTGTTTGGACGAGGTGATGTTCAGTAGCGCCGTGCACCAGCATTTAGGTGCATTTTAAAAAAGTAATTATAACTCGGCTAGTTATTTGAATAAAAAAAAAACTAATTGCAGCTTCTAAGCCAGAGTTCTTTGTGAAATTCTCAAAAAAAACCCTTCACAGAACATGATAACAGAATCCTTAATTCACGGAGTAACAAAAGAATGTCACAGAACAACACTATGAAATATGTACGAAACTTCTGTATTATATGAAGTGCTATTATTTTAAAAAAGAAATGCAAGTACCAAGTAAATGGATACCACTGCCTATTCGCCGCTAGATGTCCTGGTGTGTACTAAACTGTTAAATATAAAATAAAATGTATAATTTCGTGGTTTGGAAAAACCAAATGCTACACTATATATAATGATAATACATATTCTTAAATTGAAGAAAGAGGTAATTGGTAATTGTTTCAATTTTAAAGTGTTTCGATTTTTGGCCGCAATGTCCCTCCATCTTTTGAGGAGAAGCACATCAGTAGGTGTCGCATTAGGCTGTTGTTCCACATAGAGCAGAGCGGTTTCAAATGCATCCATTGCAGCGGAATGTGAAATTTTGGGTGATATTTCGACTGTGCCTTCCTCATCGCTACTATAATCTGCTTCTTTACTTTCATCAACTATTTTGATTTTGATCAAGTCGCCATGTAACTCGTTTTCTTTTTCATCGTTTATTATCCACTGATTCACGTCATTTGGTGTTAGGTCTTCACAGCCAGGCAATTCGTGAATCAGATCAAACAAATTGCTCCGTTCGTCTGTTGTTGCATCATCTTCTGTTTGGTCTTCCTGCTGCTGGGGGATGATCTTTGACCAAGACTTTTGTAATGTCACATCTTTGACTCGATTCCACGCATCAGCAAGCCAGAATACAACGTCCTTTACATTTATATTTTTTAGACAGCTGACTAAATTTTCCTGGGTACCATCATCAAGCTGTTCCAAAATTGATTCCAGAAGTAACCGTCGGTAATTGCGTTTCAAGTTCTCCAAAACACCTTGGTCCATAGGCTGAAGTAAGGGTGTTACATTTGGTGGAAGAAATAGCACTTCAATCTCTCCACTTTTCAGGTCATCTGGATTAGGATGGGATGGTGCATTGTCTAACAAAGGAAGAGCTTTCCTGGGATGTTCATGTTTTTTAAGGAATTTTTCAACTTTTGGAACAAACTGCTCGAAAAACCAGTTTTTAAATAAATTTGAGTCCATCCAGGCACTTTTTTGGCATTTATAATACACTGGCATAACATTGGAATGAATGTTTTTGAATGCTCTAGGATTAGCTGATTTGCCGATACACATCAGTGGCAATTTGTGCCTTCCAGAAAAATTGCTGCAAGCTAACACAGTGATACGCTCTTTGCTTCGTTTATACCCGGGGGCAGCCACTTCCTGTCTACTTGCCAATGTTTTCGAAGGCAACATTTTATAGTTAAGGCCAGTTTCATCACAGTTATAGATTTGGTCAGGTTGATAGCCCTTGTCTTCAATAATATCCAAGAATTTTTTTGTGAAATCGGTTACGACTGACGAATCGGCAGATAACTTTCCCCGCATATATTCAGTTGCCGAATTCCATGTCGTTTCTTCCTCACTTAAACTCATAGCTTTTTGTTGGAGTATAGGACCAGATATTGGCAATCCACGCTCTCGTTGTTGTGTGAACCATAGGCACAATCCACTGTCCCCTGTTGTTGTATGTTCCGGATTTTTCATGCTTTTCCTATCATTTGGAGAAGCGATAACACTCCCCCACTGTTCGATTTTCTCGCGGTCGTTACGCCATCCTGTTACAGTGCTTACACCCACATTATATGCAACGAATTTTATTCCAAAATCTTACATAAGGGATTTTAATCCATCTCAGGGTCGTATGTAAATAAATAAGGTCCTCTTTTTTCCTTTTCTTCTTTTTGAACAAATAACTACAATGAATGATAGTGGTAATTCTGTATTAAGCTAATAATATAATATTTTCAAAAAGGGATAACTAATAAAATATGATGTGGCCTACCAGGTGTGATTATTAATATTTTGCTGTACATCTAATATCTGATTACTAATACAGGAAACAAAATGGCCATAATTATCTTGACAATATTAGTTCTTTATACCTAGTACTAATAATAAATTAAAGTAAGTAAATAGTAATAGAGCGAAGCCCCCTGTTCATAGATCTATGGGCCAGGTTCACAGGATTTAGATAATAAATAGTTTGTTATTTATATTGTTATTAAGTAGGTATATTAGCCCTGGATATCCCTAATCAGTTATATTATAAAAGTTCTGATAAAGATATAAACTGGTTTTATATAAAAAATACTTATTAGCAATCAGCAAAAAAAATAGTCCTGCTTCCTAGTGGTATTGTTATGGCGTGGATGATATAAAAAAAAACACAACAGCACTACATTGAACTTATCTGTTTCCCCAAGCTGATGGTGAAGAAATAGGGAGGAGGGTTGATTATCGGTTTGGCAAGGTTCGCAGTGAGAATATACGTCGGTCCTTCCAGCAGGACTGGTTCCTTTCAGGACAACGTCCTGTATACAAGTAGAGTTTTCTGGATTTAATCAAGGAAGCAAACGAACACCCAGTATGACCAGATCTTCACGGACGAGAAAGTGGAACTCCTGGTTAGAGAAAAGGTCCAACAAAAAAAGGTCCCATAAAAAAAAACCCTGCAATGAATCATTGCATCACTATAGTATTACAATGCAGGAGAAAATACAAATAAATAGATACTGTTACATACCTCAAGCTGGAGGGTTTTTTTACACAAAAGATTATCTAAGACGACGTGGTCTTCTGCCGTCGCTTCTTCGTGGAGAAGAAAATCCCAAAAAGGCGTAACTTCCCGAATCACTTGTTCCCTACGAACTATCCAAGGAAGTTTTCAATATAATGTGAAAATACCAAAAATCCCCACAAAGGTAAAACTTGTCTAGCACTTTTCACAATGTCTCCACGAGGAAGTCTCTCGAAAATCTATCTCTACTTTCCTTTTTTTTCCATCGACCGTCTTTTTTTTATTAAAAAAACCTATCTGAAGAAATTTAAACTGCCTAGCATTCGGTAAAATATACTTGTATTTAAAAGTGGACATTATCGTCACCGGTGGGCTGGAAATTAGGGTTATAAAACAATATTATTAATTTTCAAGTTCACCAGTACTGTTGCTGGGATCATAAATGGGTTTGGAAAGAGGGGCGATATGATTACGACATCTGGAGAAGAGAATAGGGCAGAAATTGGTGTTTTACAAAATTATTTCTTTAACGGCGCTTATGGGATCGCTCCTTGTTCCTCAATTTGGTGACTTTGTATCGATCGGAATCGATAATAACAACG
Source organism: Pogonocherus hispidulus (assembly GCA_963924545.1). Taxonomy (NCBI): domain Eukaryota; kingdom Metazoa; phylum Arthropoda; class Insecta; order Coleoptera; family Cerambycidae; genus Pogonocherus; species Pogonocherus hispidulus. The sequence continues at coordinate 57,138,265 of OZ004693.1, forward strand.
AAGGATGGGATAAACTTGACTTTTTAATAATAATGTAATAAATAAATTATCGTTTCTAAAGAATATGGAACCTAAATAAGGTAGGTATTAGATGAAAGATGGTGTAGTAACTTGAAGGAAGTGCTCAGCCAGTGGAGAAACAGATACACATATATACGTATTTAAGTAATTGCACTAGTAAACATTTGAACAAAAGACAATTTATCAAAATAGAATAAATAGAATCATTGTAATATCCGCCTGAATTATTTATCATTAAGCATACTTAGGTAGGCGAATTAAAGTTGCTGAATAAAATAGTGGACTATACGGTTTAAAATAGGTTCACTGATAATTTGACCCAATAATTACACGGCTTGATTTCTGATTATTTACCCCTTTAACCAAATCATATATGCTCTTACGTGAGTTAACGTTATTATGCCGATTACTCCTAGACAGATAAGTTTAATTTAAAGTTTATGGATTCTTAATGATCCGATATGTGAAATAAATGGATAGGCAACCTAAAATACATTTAGACAACCCAAAATTGAAATATAAATAAGGAGAATTAACTTGTGAAATCTGGAACCTAAGTTTGAACCGTTACATATAATCAGATACCACATTTTTCAACAATTCTCCCTTATCTAGTTCTCCCTCCCGTTTAATAGCGTTTAACTTTTCTTGAATTGTTATCGCAACACGTTTTCTTTTATTAGATTTAATGTTTCCATTTGATTTCGAATTATTCATTTCGATACGCAATGAAATCTCCAATCAACCGAAGAACTTTTGTCCTATGTAATAAACCCAAAATAAATAATATGTAAAACATACGACACTGAGAGCGAATATAAACTGTAACTGTGTTGCAAAGCCGACCGACCTATCTGTAATTGATACCCTTAATATTTCTCAGTATTTGCCCCGCCATAATGTGTTTTATTGCTTTGCAGAAGAAGCAAAAAATATTTACATACATATTTCATAAATTTCGGATAATGCGGAGGCATAGCAAGAATCATTTCGGGTAATGCGGTTCATGTGTCGTTTCGGATAATGCGGAGTTCGGATAATCGGGAGTCTACTGTATAGTTTTTTATTAAAAAAAAAACCTATTACTAATTCACGTACACGGACACACGGAAACAGTTCCTCTGTAACTGTTTAACTCGATATCCAGATTGAGGTATAATATGTAGTAACTATTAACATAAATAAGTACACTATTCGTAAAAACACAGTGCATGTAATAAATAAAAAATATGTTGCTTGTTGACTACTTATTTTATAAGATAGTAACTTTAGCTAATGATAAAGGAAACGAACCAATTAAAACATGTTTTATTTGTTTTACAAACAACAAGTAAATATTGTGTAAAAATAATAAACAGGTACTGACAATGAACAACCTATTACTAATTCACGACAGTTTCTCTGTAACTGTTTAACTCAATATCCAGATTGAGGTATAATATGTAGTAACTATTAGCAGAGATAAGTACACTATTCGTAAAAGCACAGTGCATGTAATAAATAAAAAATATGTTGCTTGTTGATTACTTATTTTATAAGATAGTAGCTTTAGGTAAAGATGAAGGAAACGAACCAATTAAAACATGTTTTATTTATTTTTTGATAAGTAAATATTGTGACTTTCAAAAATAATAACTAGGTACTGACAATGAACCATATTTAATCGAATAAGTAAACACTAATAATTTGTAATTAATGAAAAAGTAAAATAAAAAAAAGGTGTCTCTGGCGGGATTTGAACCTTCAAAATTTTGCGGTTCAGTTTGAAAGATTGCCGCTTAACCAACTAGTCCACCAGATGACATAAGATGACATTTCTTAAAACACTTATGTAAACTATATCTATTAACTTAAAACGAATTTTTATTGATATTTTAATTAAAAAAAGCATTTCGCTGTAGTATTTTGGTAATCAGAAGTGTTTGACAGTCAGTACTATCGATTCCGTTAGCAATATTTCTCATAGTGTGCCCTGGGAATATAAAATTCAATGAAATGTAATAGCCCATGTTAATTGCCATTAGTCAAATGAAATGGGAAACCCGATATAGGATTGCCACATGGGCATGGCCGGGATTTTCTGTGATTGTTGTATCGGGAATTAGCTGTACGGTCCCGATTGAAATTCCCGGTTGAAGTTCAGAAGTGCCAGGAAAACGCATGACCTTGAAAATTTTAAAAATTTTGCGGCTCCGGCCAGACTTCATATCCCGGAATTGAATTCGACCAATGTGACAACCCTAAGCAGACCACATACAATTAATGTTCAGGGCCGCCTCTACTCGAAAACGTATTTTTTGTACGAGTTTAACATAATATTTTTTCCCAACCGCTTCTAATTAGCACCTCCAGTTTACCGATTCATCGGAGTCACTATCTGTTTCTATTTTTCTATTTAATTAAACTTCAGTATATTATGTGACATGTAATGTCAATGTCAAATTACTTTTCGGTACTGTACGACTGTACAATAATCTCTTTTTGGTACAGTTGCTATGGCGATCTCAAACAGTCTTGAAATGGCCCTTTTTTTATACAAAATAATTTAATGTTATAGTGTCTTATTCGTATGGTTGGGAAAAAAATGTTATTTTTCTTTTTTCCTAACATACATTTAACATATTTATATAATAAATTCTCAAGAAATTAGAATATTCATTTAATTTTTCATAAAGAAAAAAATATGAATCTTAAAAATTCAAATCTGGCAATACTGAGACTTCTATCAAGGCTACAGTATTCCTTTTTATAAGTGAGATTGGGTGAATATATGATTATGTGGCCTATGGAGCTTGTATTATGTGTGAAAGATATTGTCTGTCACTAGAGACCTCTATGGTCATTAACATTTTAATAGTCCTGTGACAATATTTATTTACTTATTTATTTATCTATTCAACGGGAAGGCCCCAATTTCAAACTAAAATATAAACTATATATAGACAGCATCAAAAATCCAAAATATATCTATACTATTAAACAGCATTAAAATATAAAATATAAAACACAAACAAATATCACCTAAATCAAGAATCATTGAGGAAGTAGTGAGTAATATCATTCTTAAAAGCAGAAAAAGACACTCCAAAATAATCAAGATCCACACTGTTAGCACTCTGTACCATTCTTGTTAAAGGGCAATGAAACCCATAATTTCTACTGAGATATTTAACATGAAAGGAATCATTTGCACGTGTAACAACAGAACCTACCCTCAGACCAATGTTTGAAAGAAGGACCGGGGAATAAACAGCACCTGATAACAATTTAAAAAAACACACAAATCGGATTGAATTCTTCTATTTTTAACAGTCGTAATATGCAATCTTGAGCATAAGTCTGAATAGTCATAAACATGGTTATCAGCACGAATGCCCAACCTATACGCCACACATCTCAAAAATGTATGCTGGACCGACTCTAACATATCAATATAGATCTAATAAGATCTATTCTGCAAAACATAAAATTTTATGTATTTAAGCTTTTAAGCATATTAAATATCAACAAAATACAACAAAATATTTAAAATTTAAAGAATCCAAATGTTCCCGCGCTAAAATAAATCTAGGAGCTTATATTATTATTTATTACGGCGCGAGCTAGCCCCTTATGCAACCGCAACCTGATATACCAAATGTGTGCACAGCGAACAGTTAGATGTGTCCTTTGTTTTTATTGGCTAATCAGGCACGTGACCTAGTACACGAATATATGGGCTTATGTGGCTGCAACAACAACAGCCACTGCAGTAAATTCAGTAATATTTCGTAATAGGACGTGGTACGTGGTTGTTTATTTCTATGAGCAGCACGGGTAAATATTTTCGTTTAGGCGTCCACGGATATTATATCAAAGTCTACATGATTATACCTAGTTAAAAATAAATAGCGTTTCGTTTTTACAAAAAACTTTATTTGGTTCTTTGCCTTATGAGGATAAACTGAAAATAAAAGAATTGGGTAGGCCAGCACCACAATTAAATATTGAAGTTAGTGGATCTAGCCGAAATAAAAGTTACAAAAGACAATTTAACAATAATGTATACACAAAAACAGAGTGGATGTGCGAGTGTGATATAAAAAATGCACTCTTTTGTTTTCTGTGCTTACTTTTCGGTGGGGATAAAGCATAGACATTGTACGATTGAGAACTATATAGGATTGCCACATGGGCATGAGGGATTTTCTGTGATTGTTGTACCGGGAATTAGCTGTATGGTCCCGATTGAAATTCCCGGTTGAAGATCAGAAGTGCCAGGAAAACGCGTGACCTTGAAAATTTTAAAAATTTAGCGTCTCCAGCCAGACTTAATATCCCGGAATTGAATTCGACCAATGTGACAACCCTAAGCAGAACATATACAATTAATGTTCACGCGCCGCCACTGAGGGGTTCCATACAACTGATGTGTATTCCAGGTTAAAGCGCACAAGAGCACAATACATAGTTTTAAAGGAATTAATCAAGAGTTTATTAGAGACTCTGAATGTAGCCAAGTACCTTACGTACTTTTAGTGACACATTAATATGTTGAGAAAAGGTAAACTTATCATCAAACAAAATACCCAGGTCTTTAATTTGAGTAACATTTTCAAGATTCCTCTGATCAATAGAATAAGGTATAATCTATCTAATCTAAAGTATCTATCTATCTATCTATCGTATCAAGACCCCTATTAAATTTAATAGAGAAACATTTATTCAGCATAGGTTCAAATCCATACCATTAGACTCGCACCAATCAACGACACTAAATGTCATCTTGCAGCTCAAGGCAATGATCCAAATTTTCAATTACCTTAAAAATCTTTAGATCATCAGCAAATAACAAAAAGAAAGAATATTTGATGCAAAGTGTCAGATCATTTATAAAGAAATTTAACAAGATAGGACCACAATGACTCCCCTGCGGTACCCCAGAGGGCACATCAATAATACTAGAAAAATGATTACCAATCTTAACCCATTGACATCTTCCCGATAAAAAACTACAAAACCAATCCAACAACTTCCCATCAAATCCATAAGCCCCCAACTTAGCGATAAGTATGTGAATATCAACTCTATCAAACACTTTCGAGAAGTCGGTATATATCGAGTGAAATAGTTTCCCCCTTTCTAATAATGATAGGACAGCACGTTAGTCACAGTGGATTTACCCCCTACTAAAGCCATGCTACTGATCAATTATAAAGCCCCCAACCCCCAGACTAGAAACTATACTTCCAAACTTTAGGAAAGCAATCCATTTTAACGGACAAGTTAAAAATTAAACAGATAGGAACACTAACAGTACATATGCATTTCTTCACAAAATATGATGGAATACCATCAGGATCACATGAAAAACTGACCCTCAATTTTGAAATCTTAGAAAAAACTTCACTTAATGATACCTGTAACCTACACATTTATGCTTTGTTTTACAAAATTAAAATCAGGTACAGGAATATCACGCTTAACATAAACAGAAGAAAAATGATAAGCAAACAAATTCACTATTCCACCACCATTATCACGCCTAGTGTCTTGAAAATACATTTCATTCGGCAACTCATATCTTGATTTTTCGTTAACAAAACGCCAGAATGACTTAGGATCCGGAGCAATACTTGACTCAATCTCCAACAAATAACAGCGATAGCATTCATCAGTTAATATCATACACTGGGCACGCAGACTTGAAAATATCATATAGTCTTCACATTTCTTAGTTTGCTTAAATAATTTATGAACCTGTTTTTTTTTTCGGAAAATTAAGTGTCAATTGAGGACTGTACCAGCATGGAAAACTCCGTATTATTTTCGTAGGTATAAAAATGAGCAGAGCATCATATAATACATTGTAGAACTGTTGTACAGCAACATCAATATCCGACATGTTCAAATAAGAGTACCAATCAAAATAAGCAATATAGCTATTAATTGTGTCATAGTTACCTCTCCTGAAGTCAAAAACCATCTCATCAATATCCAATGTCTCCTCAGTAACAGCCACAGGGATCTCGAAGCTAAAAGCACTATGATGCAAACTATTATGGTGCAACAAGTCAACAGCAAGAGCCACTGTAACATCACTTACATTAGAAAATAGCAAGTCCAGCAGAATCCCCCGACTATTAAGGACATTATTATGCTGGAACAGATTCAAGAACCTAAAGGACTCACTCAAGGCAATCGCAGATGCATTCACCGAATTAACACGGGTTCCTAAATTATCGTTTGGCCACACAGCATCCGGAAGATTATAATCTCCCGCAACAAAGAAAGAGTGATCATTATAACCCTGCAATAGTTCCTCCATTTTCTGTGCATGAAGCAGGTATTTGTCAGAATTTGTATTGTGCGAGATATATACACCACCTAAAATGATTTTCAACTTGCCCCATGTAATCTCTGTAAAGCATTGTTCAATTTGTTTGCCAGTCTCAATAAATTTCGGTTTCAAATCACTCTTAATTAACAGCAATATTCCTCCCCTACTCTTGTCACTCGATTGGAGAGACCTATCACATCTAAAAACAGAATAACCACTAACTGAAGATTCAGCCACCCTTATATCCTCTGACAACCTGGACTCCGTTAAAATTATCACATCATAAGTTCACTGAAGAACCAGATTCTTAAAATTGGGAAGTTTCGACCTCAAACCTCAACATTTTCATAATAACATAATAGACAATTCCTGTCACTTGACCTGCTAACACTCGGTTTACTTATGTTACAGTTGTAGCTTTGGGATCCACAGCTGGTTGTGAAGTCCCTCTCTTTGTAAAAAATTTGCTAACAACAGCACCCTTAGGCCAGATATTCTTGCGCCAAGCACTTACATAATTATCCTGACTTATAGTCACTTTCACAGAAGCGTACACACTGGGAAACATTGATTTAACTGTCTCAACAGTCACTTCTGGGAAATGACTAATTAATATAGACTTCAGGCTATCGGTACTCGTGTCAGGGTGCAACCGAGTAACATGTAATGCTATGTACTTTGTAATGGCTCTGACATCAGCAGTGTCCAAATTATCCCCAACCAAGAATCCCCTTTTTCGCTGCGGATGTGGTTTCATCCAGCCATCATTCCTCGCAACCTTCACACATTCTTGATTACTTTCTTTTGCAAGATTTTGCAACTCACGCATTACTATACTTGAGGTTGCTTCCAGTACCGCAGAATTAACCTGCTGAATATTCTGCTCATTGTCCAACCTATTAGAACCAATATTTCCAGAGGCACTATTAGTGGTGACCCTATTATGCACAGTTAATATTTTATTAGTATCATTATGTAACTATGCAGTTTTAGCTGCAGAGGTTAAATTTTTTTCTTCTCTAAAGGTTATCATGATGTTTTTTTGAAACATCTGCATATGACATATTTAAGTTTTTTACAGGTTGGTCTGTCAACTTTTTTCCTTTCACATCCACTTTTGCCTTTAACACTACAATTTTTTCTTCCAGTACTTAGTTTTTTGTTTTCCTTTAATAACTTATTATTCATTTCCAACAATTTAAATTTTGCTTCAGACTGTTCCATAAGTCTAATAAGCATTACATTTTCCACTTTTAACTTCTCAATTCCACTTTGATGTTTACATCTACTTTTCTCTGATTCTCAAAATCCCATTATATCATATTTATACTGTTTCGACTTAGTGTCACGAAATTCCCCTTAGAAGTCAAAATTTCGTAAAACTAATTACAGATTCGAAAATTAGAGGTCCGAAAACCCCAAAATTAAATTTTACAGCTTTTAAATCGGTTACCAAACTCCAAAGTAAGCATCTCAGAAATTAGGTATGAGCTGCGAGTCTATTTCATAAAAGCACATAAAATAAAAATAAAAAATAACTTTTCCAAATCTCAATTAATCAATTTAGAACTTTGCACACATTCATAATTTTAAATACTGAACACGTTGGTACTTTCAAGTTTCCCGGATCTTTTCTAGGAGCCCGGATCTTGAATGTAAACAAGCGAGCTCCACCCACTTTTCTAATTTAATTTATAACTTTCAAACCCTTAATCCGATTTACTTCAAATTTACACAGATTATACTTTCATCTATTCTCTATCCAACAGTGAAAACCCCATCTTCATAGCTTTTCCCGTCTCCGAGTTACAAACCTCCATTCCTAAAATGCGCAAGCCACGCCCACAAACTAATTACGCTAATTACTCTGTAACCGCTGCACCTAGCGCAATGGGACAAAGTTCAGCGTACTCAGGAGACGATTCCCGATCTATCAATACCAATATCATTACTCAAATCTCAGTAATTCCGCAAACTTAGAACAGCCATCCAGAACGATCGCCGTCGCTTCGCGAATTGTTCTGGAAATGCCATCGAAAAACATCAATTATCTCCACTTCTAATTATCCGATCAAAACCGTAATTGTACTCATCGATAGGTCATTTCATTCCCTATCACACCCCCAAGTTTCAATTTCTAATCTTATTCCAAAAACCCGCAAATTAATAATTTCTATCTTCGAAAAATCGCGAAAATCTAGAAATCGAATTTCGCGAAGCCCCAAAAAGTATATAAGCCGACACACAGCGGCCCCGAAAGAACAGTCAGAGAACAGTAAGAGAACAGTCAGAAGAGTTAGAGATACGATATCCTAGTGCTTCCAAAGCTTCTCCAAAGTGTCCTAGTGAGTGCGGGCTGCGTCTGAAAAGCATTCGTCGGCTACTTTAAGAGTGAAGTGGCGTTTAGTGACAAGTGCCTCAGTGGTCAACCGTCTCCTAGTGAATCGCGTCGTGTAATAACCGTCTGTTCACGTTAAGAGTGACGTGAGACAACTCCAAAGGCCTCGATATCTACTTAGTGTCGTTGTGCCTCGCTCGCATCCAGAACACAGGCTATGTACGGATATTTTCGCCAGTTCTTTTATACAATTGTAAGTTCGAGTTTCATTTACCTTTCCTATCTACCTGCATTAGCGAATAGCACCTTTTGTACAGGGCGTTCTCTAATAAGTAGTCATTTATACCATTATCATTCAATCACTAGCATATTGAAACTTCTTTTACAATTCTATTTTAAACTAATCACTGGCCATACACAGGGTGTTATCCAGCCTCTATCCAAGTGTGTATACGGGGTGTTGGATCAAATCAAACCACATAACAAATAATTTAACTCTACTTTCATACTGAATAACTCATTTTATCATTAGTAATCAGTGCCTACTTGAGTCTAGGTACCTGTTGTGCTCACCCCCTTATACTCATCACTCGAAACCGAACATAAGGTGTCGCCACAAGAATAGATCCATGTCTTCAGGTCCCAAATACTTACTTTAAATAAATAATTGTTCACGTGATGGATTGGCTGGGACTTTGAACATTCCAGTCATTCCTGCTAGCTACCCCACTACTAGTGATAATAACCAATAGATACCGCAAAGACAGACACGTGACATTAGCACAAGTATTGATCGTGTTACATCCAACCAGGGTCCCTTAATCACTAGCCTTGCCTGCCGTAGCCCAGTCTCATTCGACCATTCTTCCTTAGATTTCTTTCTAATCCAATTTTCAGTTAATCTCGTAAATTGAATACATGAGCCTCTTCTAGTCAGCGCATCAGCCTGCTCATTCCCATTTATATCATAATGACCTGGTATCCAGGACAATTTTACTAGATTGTTCTGGTTCAATAGACCCATCCCTTTGATATCCTCTAAGACCGCCCTGGAGGAGAAGACCATCAGGTCTCGAATTTATCAATTCATCCAATACAATAACAGATTGTAGAAACTAGTTCTACTACTTAACAAATGGCATGCATATAGCAAATAACTACGAATAGTAACGACATCATTAATATCATCCTCCATCTGCAAACGCCTTATTTAAAACGCCTTATTTAAAGGGCTAAAACAAATCAAGCCAAAACAGCTATTCTCCTGGCTATATCCCACGCCGAGCGCTGAATTACAAGTCAAGATTTGCCGTATTTTTGTCTAAACACAATTAGAATAAAAAATACAAGGATTCAGATTGCAACGAAAACTACGAGGAAATACTCAGACCACACATCGTAGGATGCCACTAATTGCAGACCTGTGTCGACCTTTTTATTATCTTATCAGTGACATATATTAGGGCGCATTAGGGCTACACAAGGCTTACCTATTGTGCCAAATACTCAGGTCTTCGCATTCATAGGAATGCCCACTTATATTGCACTGATGAGTTCTTAAATAGTTCTGCAATAGTGGCATCCTAGGATGTGTGGTCTGAGTATTTCCTCGTAGTTTTCGTTACATCTGAATCCATGTATTTTTTATTCTAACTGTGTTTACACCAAAATACGGCAAATCTTACATTGTAATTCAGCGCTCGGCATGGCATATAGCCAGGAGAATGGCTGTTTTGGCTTTGATTTTGGCAAAATTAGTAACTAGTAAAAACCAGTGAAACCTAGATTAACAATGGGTTTTCTGGAAAAATGATCCTCTGACGAGATTATTCAAAAAATAATGGCACACAGGCACTGTAGGAAAATAAAGTCCCTTAACCGGTTTGTCAGATTGTTAGACCAATTGCTCTTCACAATTATTATATCCGTCCCAACCAATCAGAGGCAAGGACATATCGATAAAGGTTTATAGATATCTTAAGTTTCGCTCAACTTCGACAAAATGTATCACAATATGTATCCTACAGGTTATATATAACAAATATGGCATAATAATTGGATTTATTTTCAACTAAAACAAATAACCATAAATTAGTTTTCCTGCATATTGAGGCAACAATATGCCACGCAGAATTTAAGACAATTTAACAATCAACGAGGAAACCAGGACACCACGGCCTATATGGTAACAAAATGGAGAAATTGATATCAGCTGATCCCTCTGGGACATATATAAACCACCATTCTTAATGAACAAACTGCATAATCCTCAGGCGCCTAATATACAGGTAAGTAGTAGTGTTAAGACGTTATTTTGATGTATGTAGAAGTAAGTATACTCGACACATTGGGAGATATGTTTGTTTACATATCAAGTTACCAGTATTACGCAACTTTTACTTGTTTTAGGGCTTCAGAGACACTTGTTGACTTAAAAAGACTGCTATTTGTCAGTCTACCAATGCCACTAAAGTCCAGTACCCATTCTTCATTCAACTAGGGGTGCTATTGGGAAGCTACCACATTGGTTAAGGGATGGATTATCTAGCCTCAACCTATGAAACTATTAGAAATGAACAACTAATTAATAAACAAAACTGAAGATATGAAACAAAAAGTAGCTAATCAAAACAAAGGCTTAATGAAATGATTGTTTGTTCAAGTGGACTTTTCTATTTTAGGGAGGAGTGTGTAAGATGTTCCTGAGAACACAGTGACACTACTGGCAGAGGGTAGTGTTACTATGAATTTATAAAACGTGTATAACATGATGTATCTATTCCTATAATTTAGTGAATAAAAATTTATAATTATATTGAATGACTTGAAATAAGATTGAGAGGTAAAACTATCTGTATATAGATACCCAATGACAAAATAAAATGCTACAAAATGACCGTAACATACTTTTCAATTTTATTTAAATAAAAATAGTATCTTACCAATCAATATAAAGAAAAATAAATCAGAATAATACACAAGGAAGGATGTAACATGAATCATTTTTAAAAGCAGAAATGCTCACCCGCAAAAGAAATCTAATTGCATTCCCGAAAGAGAATCAGATTGGAATTATTTCTTATTATTTGTTACCTGTGGATTTGGGGAATTTCCACATTATTTTTATTTTATATGTTTATCATGCGGTATAGGTACTGATTGTCCAATAACAAATCAGTCAGTAAAATCAAAGCATGCACATGAGCTATATCGTTTTTAGAATAGCTAACAGATAACAGAACAGTAACTAGACAAATTGGCGGATGACTTGAACTTGGCCTGACTGAAGTCGATGCAACAGAATACCTGTTGATCTCGGATCATACCGAGTTTTATGATCTGTTACTTAACTGCCTGTGATACAACCGGCCCTTAGTGTTTTTATATTTTCCATTTCTCATTTGGTTTTGCATACACTAATTTTGATTATTATAATGAAGCTGAGTCCCAATTAACACAGTAATCCACACTCTATTGTATATCAACACAGAATACAAAAGTAACCTAATGTTTATGATTTTTTAGAATCCAAGAATAATTCTTTTAGATTGTGCATTGGAATATAAGAAAGGTGAATCTCAGACAAACGTAGAAATCACTGGAGAAGCTGTAAGTTTACTTTTATTTATATTTAAACAATTAAACATTTACTAAAATCAAACGTGATGTAACATGACAGTTAACACTTATGTACAGGATGTCAACTTTAATTGTGATCTGCTCTATCTCCTTATTTATAAAGATATTTAAAAAATTTGACCATGTACTAACATGTATAGCTTTTCCAAATTTTAAAAAATTATATTCAAAATTATTTAGTTCCACGTAGAGAGTGGTGAAAAACACACATGAGAAAATTGTTTTCACACGAGATGAGAAAATATTTGTTTTCACATGAGATGAGAAAATATTTGTTTTCACTCTTCGAAGAGGCTTTGCCTTTTCACTTTTATAAGTGATCACTTTATCACTTATCTGTTGGTTATTACATAACTAATTGAATGATTTAACAAAATATATTTAGGCAACATCTTACATCTTAGGTATTTAGGTAACAGCAAGCAGCAAATGGAAACAATTGTCAAACATTTCTTGTAAGCATTTGTGTTAAGAAATTTGAGAAAAATGGAATGCTTTGAAAAGTACAATTTATGTAAATATTGCAAAGAGTTGAGCCACGTGCAAATATGCCATCCTAATTTAATATATTTAACAAATTTAATCAAAGATTGTGAACAGGCTGTGTTAGAGTCAAATGGCTTGTTTAAGAAAATCCAAGACAGTCTGCTGCAGATATCAAGTAAATATAGATCTAACCTAGAAGAAATTTGAACAAAATTGTTTCAAAATATTACATATATTATGTCTTAAAACACAAACATCTAATTAATTCGTCTCTTTCTTATTCACCATTAAGAAGGGAGGATGTGTTAGAAGAATTCAAGGAACATTTAAATTTTGTTGTTTGTAAATCCTACGTTTAAAATATAATTTGTTAATGCACAATTAAGCAAATAGTGCAATTTGTGTTTTGTATTGAATTACACTTTATGGGGAATAATAAATAAAAATGTTAATTCCTAGAAATGTATTATTGACAAGTACATTATTGAGTGATTGTAAATATAATTTTGCTTTTGTACCCTAATATCTGCTGAAATTTTTTCGTTGGCATGGGGACAACCTAATTTGACACACTTGATTGGCTAAAAAGTGGAAGTGTGAAATCTAGATCCGTATAAATTTTCTGTTATTCATTTGTGGTAAATTCTGGTACCTACTTCTCATTAAATGTTCTATAATTCTGCTTATATTATCACACTGTCCATTAGGGTGGAGTGAAATATTAAAAATTTAAAAAAAAAATTATTTCTTATAATACATACTGGAGATGGAGGCCATTTAGGTTCAAAATATTGGGAAAAAAATTTCTGCTCGATAAAAAAATGTCTCGAGGGTTCACAAGTGAAACAACTAAAATAAAAAAAAATTATATATTTTTTCTAATACATATTGGATATGGATGCCATCTGAGTTCAAGTTAATGGAAAATAAGTTTCAACTCGATAAGAAAACGTCTTGAGGGTTCACGACGATTATTATTTTGTGCGGAACTGTTTTTTTGTATTAAGCTTGGGCATTATTTTTCTAGATACAATTCTTGACCGGGTAGTCCATCTCTGCGTTGCATTCCAAAAACTTCACTTGACGCCTCAGTTACCAACTTGACACAACGTTCTACGCTTTGCGTATGGCATGGGAACCAAGGAAAATTGATGTTGCTGTAATCACCACTTGTAATTACCTCCGAAATTACCTCGTCTGATATAAATTTTATTACAGGAGGTTCTGTTACATTAATACCTTGCCAGTCAATTATATCAATATAAACCTTTGCTTCAAAGTTCAATGTTGGTACCACAAACTTCCGAATAGTCGCTTGCATTCCTCCGGATCGCACTTTCATCACTCGTCCGAGAGCTAATTCGCGAATGGATTTTCTTGAATCGGTCATCATAGACAGAAGCATATTTTCTGGGTGGGCGTAAAAGGAATTTCTTTCAATGACAGGATCAATAACTTTTTTTATATCCGAGTCAAGGTATCTGGAGAGAGAAATCATTTCCACAAATGACGTGCCCCATGTGTACTGGAAGAGTGGCATTTAATTGAGAACCACATCGGAGCATAAACACGAGCGACAAAATTCGCTAGAGTAACCAAATTATGAGATGGATTTTCCGTTCCAATATATAGTCTCATAATTCTATTTGCCGCAGTCAACCACCGAGCATGTGATAATTTTCCTGGGCTTCTTGATAATAGTGATTCTGAACAATTCCCAGTGGCTACTACCTGGCATATATCATATAAATATTTTTGATCGCAACTAAGGTCCTCAATTTTTGATATATCTGGAAAAACTGTGAGTATTTCCGTAATTGGTTTGAATATCGCCATAGCTGTGTTCTCACAACTTTCCATTTTTTTGCCAATCGGCCCAGAGTAACCAGATGGTCCTGCTGTGGGGCCATCTAAGTTCTGTAAAAGATCTCTTAGCGACAGCTCGTTACAATGTAATAAGCAAATACACCATTGCAAAGGTCTACCCAAAGCTTCTTCTATCAACCTTACAACACCGCCTTTTATACCAGTATTGCCAACGGTTCCATCACATCCAATGGCCATTAACTGAGATAAAATTTTATTTTTATGTAGAAAATTCATTATTGAGTCTTTAATGCTTCTTGTTTTTCCATCGCAAGGAGAAACATGTCCTACATAATGTGATCCCGGTTCTTGAATAAGAGAAATATGTTCTTTCACAACAATTTTGTGGTATGTTTTTCCTCCGCGTTTGATTAACATTTTAGTCCGATCTTTTCGGCCATCAAAAAAAAAAAGACTTTCAAGGTGGGTCCCTTCTAAAGAAATATTTTTCTGTAATTTTTGTCTGACACCAGTTCTTAGTCGCCGTATTTTGGATCTGTCAATAACTTTCGATTGATCCTCGGGGGATATAATACCAATGTCTTTCAACACACAACTTGCAATTATAGCAGCATTTCTATCAGATACCCCCGTTCTATCACATGCGAGGCCTAGGCTAGGTAATTTTAATCGCATCAGTTTTGTAGCCTCACGAATCGGATTTTTCTTTTTCACAGGTGAGTCACTAATAAAGTCGCTATCACTGTCAGTTGCTTCAGATAAATCCGATTTATCAGATAGGTTTACTACAAGATTGGCGTTCATTGAAGCCTTGGTTTCATTCAATTGTCTTTTTCGTTGTATACTTTCAGCTCGGTCTACCTTTCTTTTTGTATGTCGCTCAATTTTACGACTTGCATTTAAGTCAATATTTCCAATATACATTTTCCTTAAATTCCTTTGATCTTTTAGAAATTCTCGCTCTTGTAGTGGAACTTTTTTATCTGAATGACATGAACACAACTCAAAGTTTTTACATTGGCAGGTACATATGTCAAACAGCGTCTCGGATTTTTCCAAAAATGGTTGCAGCTTCACTTTATATTCTTCGAGCTTGTGCCTGCTTTGGTTTATTTTGTAATTCTTCAATTTTTTTTTTATATTTATCATGGTATTGACGAATCTTTCTGACAATGGAAGAGTGACAAGTGGTAGGAAGGGATGCTTTACCCCATATTTGATACACATTTCGTGCCACTTCTTCTGATATCTGAAGTACAGTGGGTTCTTTTTTACTCGATTTTTTAAGAGTAAACATAACATTTAAGTAATCTTTCATCACCTCCTTAAATGTTGGCAAAATGCACCCTTGAAGTGGTTCTGGTTTACCAAATATAACGTCCTCTGCTTTTTGTCTAGTGAAAGACATTGTCACATGTTCTAAAATGAAAAACTTAGAACTATAATAATAATTGAAAGAATGAATTAACACTATAATTATAACAGAACTGTCGATGGGAAACAACAAATCATTACGTGCGTATACGAAATGCGATTATGAATGACTGACTTGTTTGTTCATGATGCCAGAATTAGTGGATGAAGGTAGGGGCACGGGGGTATTGGAAGGGATAGTTAGTATGTGGACTATAAGGACTGATTGCGGAAAGTGGCTGCATTCTTAAATAACTTACGTTGCAAATTTTGAAGATCGTTGTGAACCCTCTAAATATTTTTTGATCAAGCTGAAATTTTTTTCTCATCATTCTGAATACAAATGTCTTCCGTTTACCTTATGTATACGAAAAAATTCAAAAAATTTTTTTTCATATTTTCAAGGTTGTTGTGAACCCTCTAAAAATTTTTTTTTCAAACTAAATTTCTTTTTCTTGTAAGTACTTTTCATTAAATTACTAGTATTCATACTTTTTTATATGGAAAAAGTTGATCCTGTTTTTACTTTATTTGTCTTTTACACTTTCTTAAAATTATTATCATAATATATAAGTAAATTATATTGATATATGTATTGATACATAATAATAATAATAATAAAACCCATCACAGACAAACCCGCATAATGGCAGCATAGCCATATAACAAATCCAACCAATAACAGCCCGAATAGGCGCAGCCATGTTGCTTTTGTAGAAGGATTTTTCATAGGAATGAAAAACTTATGCACCATGCTATGCGTTATGCAAAGTTGTCTGCGATGCTCTTAAGCTGTCAAGCCATAGATCAAGCAAAACAATGCAAATTTTGATGTTAAAAACTTAGAAAATTGGCGGCAAATTCAAATTCATTAAGAATTTTTCAGAATTTTGCCCCGCAATTATATCGGCAATATTCCCAGAAAGTTCGCAGGAACTGTTCCTGCTATGTTTATTTTTTCCTGAAATATTCCCATTTTGGAAATTTTGGAATTTGGAAGAACCCATCCCTAGGTATATGTACCGGGTGGCCAACTAAAAATGGACGCCGGCTGTATCTAAGAAACCACTCATCATATAACTTTGGGGGAAAAATACTAACAAGTAAATCGGACAAGAGAAATCGCAGGAAATTATTTTCGAGTTCATAGGATGACCGCTAGGGGCCCTAAATGCTATGACCAATCAGCAAATGGGATTTTTCTCAAAAATATGCTAAGTTAAGAGGTATTTTAAATAGTGGCATTGTAATCTTTGTAAAATTTGCAATCTTTTTTCTGTAACGCACTTTGCTCTATATTTGAAAATAAAGTGGTGTGGGGAAGGTTAAACTTTATTTTATTCAAATAAGGATAACTCCGGTTTGGGTTAACAGAATTAAACAAACCAGGCCTCGTTTAAAAGAGCTTTTTTTACTGAATAATCTGCAATATATACTGTTCCTCAGCTTATTTTACCGTGGTAGCTAGAAGGCGCTGTTTGACATCGTAACAGTTATTCCGCGTTTTCATAAAAAATTGAAATGGCAGGCTGTCTCGTTATACATAGTTAAATAGAGCATAAAATTTCCAAAAAATCAGCTCGAACCGCAACATTCTATCTTCTCTCTAACCAGAGATATTAAGAGAACAAATAAAGTTAGGCTGCCGCCTAGGCCTATATTAATAGTCTAATTAAAAATTACACTAGTAGGCTATGAAACAAAAAGAGGTAAATAGGCACGTTAAAATATTAAAACGTTTTAGTTTCATGTTAATGTCATTTAGTTAATGTTGTTTCATGTCTTATTAAGTTTGTGTTGTCCGGGTTTTTCTTGTTGTTGTTCGTGTTGCTTTCTTGTTTATTCTGAACTGTTAACCTAAACCGGAGTTATCCTTATTTGAATAAAATAAAGTTTAACCTTCCCCCATCACTTTATTTTCAAAGATAGAGCAAAGTGCGTTACAGAAAATATATTGCAGTTTTTACAAAGATAACAATGCCCCTATTTAAAATACCTCTTAACTTAGCATATTTTTGAGAAAAATCCCATTTACTGATTGGTCATAGCAATTGCGGCCCCTAGCGGTCATCCTGCGAACTTGAAAATAATTTCCAGCGATTTCTCTTGTCCCGTTGTTAATATTTTTTTCCCAAAGTTATACGTTAAGTAGTTTCTGAGATACAGCCGGCGTCCATTCTTAGTTGGCCACTCGGTACAGTATACATAGATGAATAGTGCAATATGTCATCCTTCTGATTCGGTAATAATATACAGGGCATTCTATTTAAGAAAATTGACTTTTGATCACTTTTATAAGTCATTTAAAGAAGTTATTTCTATTCCAATCTGTATATTACCTCAAATATTTGACTAAAGGTTGAGATACCCTCAGTCCTTGCCTAACTGTACCCCAAAATTTAACGTCTGATTATTTTGTGGTAAAGTGGCACATGATATATTTAAATACTGATTTTGCTCAATAAATTTGAAAATTAATTAAAGTTTCGAAGATGGCTTGACATAGGGAAATATTAACAAAAATTACTCAGAAATTGATGTACAGGGTATTCCATTTAAATTAATGAAGTTTAATATACAACTAGGCAACACAGCATTCTCGAAAATATTTTAGACCAATAGAGCATGTCTAGTTACCTGGGTAACCAAATTTTTAAAACGATTGGTTGACACATCAGAGTAATAAATAAAGGGGAGACCGTTATTTACATTCTAAAGTGAAGCCTTGAGGTAACTGTATTTACAAACATCGGTCCCTGCAACGTCCTTGACATTGATGCCGAACTTACTTTTTTATTTTTATAGCTAGGTACAGCCGTCATCATTTTCATTGATTAACATGTAAAGATCTACCACATTCTTGACCTCAATCAATTTACAAATTAGTTACATTGTAATATGTTTAAGGCTACCCACTATTTTTTTGTGACTTGTGTTATAATTATAGGCTCTCCATATCCATCAATACATTATTGAAATTTCTAGCGATATTAAGCGCCGGAAGTGGCAACATTGCCTGGTATTAACCTAATATAGCAAGTAACGCCATTATTTTGAAATCAAAAATTGGTGAAGCCGAGTGTTTTATGTGTTCTTAAACTGTGTTTTTGAACTTTACTTTTGTATATAATTATGTATATTGTAAGCATTTCGGTGATATAGCTTGATACGCCACTACGCTGATACGGTCAGGGACCATCGTGTGTTCATTATGTATTGTTTGTTTATCAACATCCAGTAGGTTGAGGTTACATGTTTACATTATGCTTTGAAATAGGGAATGCGGTCTCCCCTTTATTTATTACTCTGATGTTGACACACTCTTCATATACTTCTAATTCTTCATTCACCATGAATCACCCTGTATATTTGTTTTAATGGATTAATGGAGTATCTAATAAATAAAAATCTAATTAATGCACTTGCTATAGCGTTTTTAAATTAACACTACGAAAGCTTGGTATACATTTGTTTTTTGTTCAGTAAAAAATTGAAACCTACCGAATTTTGATATTTCTGTTGGTATACTATAATAATTGTAAGAATTAAGTATAACAGAATTGTAATAAGTCTAAAATACAAAAGTTAAGAGTTGTAAAATAAAGCCATATACATACATACAGACATAATAATAATTATTATGTTTATTAATTTAGGACTTTACTCGAATGTTAGAAATTGAGGAAGAACATGTAAAACGCCAGTGTGAAGAAATAATTGCCTTAAAACCGGACGTTGTATTTACTGAAAAGGGAGTTTCCGATTTGGCACAACATTTTCTGCTCAAGGCTGGCATTAGTGCATTACGCCGTGTTCGTAAATCAGATAATAACAGGATTGCACGTGCATGTGGTGCCACAATCGTTAATCGGACAGAAGAATTACAGGAGTCTGATGTTGGGACAGGAGCTGGTCTTTTTGAAATCAAGAAAATAGGAGATGAATACTTTTGCTATATTATAGAATGTAAAAATCCCAAAGTAAGTTTTCGTGATTTATGTATATTTAATGCTGGTTTTATACATGCTAAAATTTAGAGACCTAATTAATTATTGTTATAGAATATTAATTATGCATGATGTCAGTACTCATTGGCTTACCAGTAAAAGTAAAATGTTATATTACTGGCATGCAAGTTTTGACAGTGTATGTATGGAAAAAGTTTGTAACTTAAGTTTTTAAGCATCTATATGATGATTAACATGATAGTCAAAAAAAAATTTTAAAGTGCTTTTGTACTTGACAATGAACAAAAAGGTAATTTAGAAACAATAATAACATTTTTAGATACATACTAAACATTTTCTGAAAGTTGTGAAATGCGCATCTGATTTGATTATATTAAAAATGTAAATATGAGAGAAGAGAGTAATGTACGAGCGCTGTCTCAGTGAAGTTGGCCCAACTATCAAAACTACGTATTTTTATGAAATTTGTCATATTAGCGAAAGCGTATTAAAAACTAAAATGTATTTCTGATAACATACGATATTTTTATTTAATATTAGCATAAAATACTACTTTTTTTTTGTAACAGAGAAAACATATCTTACACATTCAAAAAAACTGCCGATTAATAAAAATCAACAAAACCAAATAGCAGCAAATCACTACTGCGTTACATCGCCTTTTCGACTAATTACTGCTTCGATACGTCTTGACATAGTGTCAAAATTCAGGGCATTCAACTTAAGTTGTCCCCATCATGTATTTTGCTATACACAAATCATTTTGCAAAGAAGACAATTTCTAAATAAAAATGCTTTAAAAATAACCGCGTCGGTTTTGTTATCTTTCCATAAACCTTTAAAGAAACCAAAAATATTATATTTGAAATAAAATTTTAATTAGCCCTCAAATAAATTCACAAATATCATGTTTTGGAGCATTGGGCCAACTTCACTGAGACAGGGCTTGTATATTTGCAGATGGTAACAATTATTATATATTTGCAGTTGCCAACAGATGGCAACAAGGCAATTCTTACCTTATTAAATGTAAGGTAAGAAAAAGTTTTACTTTTAGGACCCCATTATACATTATATTCCACAGGATGAGTCCAAAACGAACCTTGTGGTACTGCTGTGGTACTGTGTGTGTGTGTGTAATCCACATAACCCATTGATCCGTACCCCCTTATTTTCTTAATTATTTTTAATGATATTTTCTCCGCTAATTGGTTTCTTTCAAAAGTCAGGTTGTCATTTTTCCCGTAAAATTTAATTCCAATTACAAAATTCTAATTACTTAAAAATATATTAATAGATCAATTTGTTCCCAAAACAGTAATCAGTAGATGAATGTATCCTCCGTGGTTAAATTCTAATGTTATTAAATGCTTAATATTAAAGCATAAAGCTTACACACCTACTACATATATTCAGGTGATCAACTGGTGCTTGAAAACAACATAAAGAATGATTCCAAACGGTTTTGGCAGTTTGTTAATGATAAATATCATACTTTTAGTTTGCCTGCTACTATGTCTTACGATGATATTGAAGCATCAGATGTAAATAGTATTTAATTTATTTGCTCAGTGTTTTCAAGAGTCATATTTTGCGTCAAGTTCTTACAATTAATTTTAATACAGCTGACATGGTCACTAATGAATTGATATTTCGGTTTTTTCTAAATCGGAAATTGTCGCGACTCTTTAAAAATTGAAACTTAAACTAACAATGGGACCAGATCACATACCATATTTTCTTCTTCGTGAGTGTGCTGCAGTGCTTGCTCAACCCATTGTCGCTATATTTAATTACCCATAAGATCAAATACATTTCCAAAGTCGTTAAAAACAACTAAACTAATACCGGTTTTTAAGAAGGGTGAAAAACATGATGTATAAAATTATACATCCATTACTATAATAAATAGCCTCGCCAAAGCTTTGCAATTTACACTCTATGAACCCCTCTATGTGAAAGATAAAATAACTGAATGTTAGCATGGTTTTACGAAGAGCAGGTCAACAACTACAAATCTTTTCAACATTACCCAGTACATAACTTCTGTCTTTGATGACAATCCACATGTCAATGTCATCTACACTGATTTTAGCAAATCATTTGACAAACTTGATTACGGCCTTCTATTACCAAACTTTCACTTCTTGGTTTTCCTCAAATTTAATAGAACTGTTTATGTCATACCTTACAAACAAATCTTCATACAGTGTGTCTACTTTTAAGTGTATACAAATCAATAAAAAGTTTATTTCGTGAGATATTTTCAAAAACCTTTTTTTGTTTGAAATGTTTTCAAAAAACGCTCCTTTTGGCGTTATTACTTTTGTCAAAATGCAAATTCAGGGACGGCTACGATTTTTCTTATACCCCCGATTCTCACAAAAACCATTTAGCGATTTTTTATTTAAAATCTAATACAACGGCGCTAATCAGGACCCGTAAAAACCCCCATTTACCAAATTTCAACAAAAAATATAGAGGGAGTTCGGATCTACATCGTGTTAAAGTTGAGCAAAATAAGGATTTCAAAGGCACCTGGCGAGTCAAGCATGCATGGAATTATTTCAAACAGTTGAAGAATTAACAGGACCACCCAAAATGTTGACGGACGAAATTGCAAGAATATACAGGATGTAGTGTCTGAAATTTTTTACTTTTTTTATTTTTATGATGGTCAAGTATGCCTTGGATTTTTGAAACAATGTTACTAAATGTTATCCATATATATTAAAACGCGTCGATTCTGTCTCGCTTTAAATTCCGTCGCCGAATCGACAAAGTTTCTAAGCTATCTCCTCCGAGAGGGGATCGCAGAGCTATCCCCGCGGGCGATCGGGGGTCGCCCCGAGCCTTTCTCCTATGCGTAGGGGCATTTTCGTCCCGTTTCCTACGCGTTTTTCCAATTTAAACGCCTTTTCAAAAAACCTCTGCAAAATCTTCGGTGGGCAGTACCAGTCTCTACTCATATTTAGATACTGGAAGTGACAACCTATCCTTCGTGTCCACTATACAGGGTGTAACTTTGAATGGGGGTCATATTTATATGGGGGCTTCCTTTGAAGTGTATGAGCGCATAACTACAGTTTTTTTTTTGAAATTCTGTTGTGAAAATTGAATATCTTTTTTAACCTTTTTTTCCGTATCGTGATACCCCGCCACTGAACAGCGCTCAACATGTCTTTAATCCGACCCGAGTCAACCCCACTTAAAGAAAGCGGTGCCCGCTCTCAGGCAGTTGGGAGATGCACCGTTGTCAAATCTCCTGTTAAAAAGTAAATTTCCACACCACCTATGAGGTATAGCTCTTTGGTGCGTTACTTTTATTTAGTGGG
Organism: Pogonocherus hispidulus; assembly: GCA_963924545.1. NCBI lineage: Eukaryota > Metazoa > Arthropoda > Insecta > Coleoptera > Cerambycidae > Pogonocherus > Pogonocherus hispidulus. The sequence goes on from OZ004693.1 coordinate 57,161,611, forward strand.
TGTTCGCCAGGAGCCTTATTGTCCCACATAAATAAAAATGTAATTTCCTTAAATACAAGTAACTAATAAAACAGTAACATTCAACAGAAAACAATAAATAAATAACGGTAAATGGTAATAAATGAATTTGTTAACTTACCTATAGCAGGTGTTCGAAATTATCTCCGTTGCAATCTAAACATGCTTCAACACGTCGCATCATGGAGTGTCTTACCTTATTAAGATCCATATTCTGTCTTATGTGATCCGCTGCATTACGCACTCTTCGACGTAGTTCTTCAATATCTTCTATTGGCGATGCATAAACTAAAGTTTTCATGTGTCCCCACAGATAAAAATCACACGGATTTAAATCTGGCGATCTTGGTGGCCAAGGTACGGGTCCGAAACGTCCTATCCAATTATTATGATAATTTTCGTTTAACCATTCGGTAACAAATCGCGTGCTGTGTGGTGGTGCTCCATCATGTTGATACCACATATCTCTTCTGACATTCAATGGTACGTCTTCCAATAAATCTTCCAGTCCATCTCTTAAAAAATTAAGGTAAATTCCACCATTGAGTCTATCCTCCATTATGTAGGGTCCTATCAGAGTATTATTAATTATTCCTGCCCAAATATTTATTGAAAACCTTTCTTGGTTATGTATCTCTCTCGTCGCGTGAGGATTTTCATCAGACCAAAAATGTGTGTTATGAATATTAAATATTCCATCTCTTGTAAAACCCGCTTCTTCGGTCCATAATACACAATTAGAAAAGTTGTCTCCCTCTTCGTTGCATTTTCTCTGATACCATTCACAGAATTCTACACGCCTTGGTAAATCTTCGGGTTTCAACGATTGTATTTTTTGCATATGAAAGGGATATAATCCATTAATCTTCAACGTTCGTTGAACAGTCATATGAGATACTTCATACCTTGTGGCTATTCTTCGAGTGCTGGTACCGCGATCCTCTTCAACGGCGTTTAAAATTTCGGGATCCAAATTTCTCACTCTTTCAGTTTATTCTCGTCCAACGTTGGCATATTGACGATCGAAGCTCCCATGATCTCTCAAATGTTGCACCAATCTTACAAATATTTTTTTGTTGGGTACTCGTCGCTCTAGATAATCCATCTGATATCTTCTTCTAACGGCGGCACCACTTTCTCCGGACAAAAAGTAAGCCCTAATCATATCCACCTTCTCTTGATTCGTATACATTTTCTTTTCAGAATATCACTTCACTTCACTATCGGTAAACACTGAAAATAACACAGGAGTACACGAAAATATTTCACCAAAAACAACTTATTAGGTTATACACTTACACTCCACTAAATAATATTTTTAATGTTATTTAAATAATTTCAATATTTCTCGACGTAGGCACAACATCACTTGTATTCACATCCACATCTCATTTTATACTGAAGACTAAAGAGAAATAAAAATTGTTATTTCTAATAAAACACGTCTGATGTCCACACAATGGGTAGACCCTTTTTTGCTCTCAGTTATAGTCTATAAATTGAAACTGAAAAAAATTCCGACAAAAGAAACACCTGCATTTCGAGGCGGCCTCTTTGTTTACGCACTTTATCGTTTGTCGGAATTTTTTATGCAGTTTCAATTTAGATTATAAAGACTATACCCGCGCTATTTAGGAAAAAAGTGCATATGCATATTCCACTCGGTCAAGGTCAATGTTACACAATTTTGACACTGACATAGATATCTTCTTTAAGCTGTGCTTTAAAAAATGTAAGAACATGCTTATTGAAAACTTCAATTTAGTTCTATGAGATTAAGTAAATACATTCATTATTATTTAGTTACAATTTATCAAACATAATAAAAATATTATTTTAAAATCTTACGTACTTAAACTTAGTAACGTATCCTAATCAATTTTAACAAAAACTATGGTAAGTAACAACGCAGATTTGTACAAAAATAATTTGGCTACAAAACTTGGTTCATTGTGTCACATATGATTAATTGTATGGCAACCCCGCAAACGCCTAGTATCCTGTCAGAGTATTGTAAATATTGTTTGGACGAGGTGTTGTTCAGTAGCGCCGTGCACCAGCATTTAGGTGCATTTTAAAAAAGTAATTATAACTCGGCTAGTTATTTGAATAAAAAAAAACTAATTGCAGCTTGGTACTCAGGGGAACGTGTACTATTACACATAAAAAAATGACCCCCACTTAAAGTTACACCCTGTATATCGCAAAAAAACAAAGGGGAAATCATTTCCCCTCACTTGAGATTCTAATAGTGGAAGAGCCCCTCGTCAAGAATATATTTAATATCTATAGATATATAAATGGGAAAACCCGGATGTCAGGACGTCTCTTGTGTCACACGGATGTAGTAACGAATCCTCGAATCAATATATACAAAGCATATTTTTTACCATGAACTATAATATACAAGGTCTTTCTATGAAAAATTGATCTCCTCAGAAGGGCGATCGCGGAGCGATCCCTGCGGGCGACCTGAGGTCGCCCCGGCCTTTCTCCAATGCGTAGGGGTATTTTCGTCCCGTTTCCTACGCATTTTCCCAATTTAAACGCCTTTTCAAAAAACCTCTGCAAAATTTTCGTCGATCGGCGTTCGGTGAGAGAGATACGGCTAGCATCGGCGTTTGTCTTCGCACCTAATGGCCCCGTCACGCCTGCCGAAATCCCGACTTTTCGCGGGACTCCCTAGACCCTTTTTCTAATTTTACGGCTTCGAGAATCGCTTCACGCGAAAGTTCCGTCGTTTCTCTAATCCCTTGAGATTTTTTTCCGAGACCGTACGTCGAGTCCTTCTACGTCTATTTTGTCTTCGAAAATCTCGAGTCGCGTCCGTCTCAACTTCTTTCTCATTTTATCTGCCTTTGTGAGATTGTACTTAACGAGACAAGCACCTCCCACGAAAACTGTCAAATTGATTAAACTTCAGATAAGTTATTTTCATTATTTTCGGGTAAGTTTCTGACAACAGGATAGGTAGCGCAATGGAATAGTTGTAGGATTCCAAAAATCGTAATGCTGATTTCGCGAGTTCGAGTCACGCTGGAGGCTAACTTTTTTTTCCATTTTTTAATTCCAGTTACTTATTAGTATTAGTTTGGAATTAATTCCTTCATTTTGGCAGTCTGTAAAATTTATCATTTTAGCTTACAAAAGTAAATATCTACAATATTAATTTGCTGCTACAATTATGACAGCAATATACTTTTGGTCCTGTTGATAAAATTGATAAAAATGTTCACTGAAAAATAAATTCTACTTTCAGCACTTAAAAAATTATGTTTTACCATAAAGAATAGAGTAACCCTTACAATTCATCAAAATATTGAGAAAATAATAGTATAATTACGTCATCATTCCAGATACAAAATTTCTTAATATGTATTTTCTAAAAAATATAATATTATTCTAGATACTTTTGTCACCCGAAGGGTGACCCAGGCCGCAGGCCTGGACCCCCGGTAGGGCTAGAAATGGGAACGAAAATCGCGACAGCGATTTTACTTGCCATAATTTTAGACAAGGGTAAATTAGTAAACAATGAGACAACATTGAAACTGACAACAACGTAACCCTCAGGTAATTGATAATTATTTATAAAATCACTGAAAAAGAAAGAATCTTTCACATAAACTTCATTGTCTGTATTGTACGATTTCGTTAGAATATCAGTCAAAAATTTTGCTAAATTTCCATGTGGGCAATTGATACGAGGATATTATTGAGTGCATCGCAAGCTCAGGTTTATGAATCTTGGGTAATGCATAAAACGTGGTGCACAAGAGTTGTAGAATGTCAAAGATTTGTAAACATCTTCAGAAATTTGCCCCTTTTGTTTAAGTTGTAACAGGAATTAGTTCACTTTTTGTTGTAAAGTGCAAATGGGTCACGATTTAATTTTTTATAGTACTTTCCATCATTCAGTAATTCCTGACTTTTGAATGTATTGATCTTTATACATAATGGTGGTTAGTTACATTACCTTTGTCACTCTTAACTATAATTTCAGGATGTTCCTTTAAAAAACTTTTACACGATGAAAACATATTTCTCAAGAAATGGTGAGTATTCTTATTATTCCTTACAAAATTTGTTAAAATATTGGTAAATTGTGCTGGTAACAAATTTTTTTGAGGGTCAGTTTGATCAATTGTACTCAAAGGCAGAAAGAATTTTACATATTTCAATGTCATTTAAAGAAGGAGCAGACTAAACTTCCGATCTAAAAATAGAATAAAGTTAACGTCAGATGGGATATCACCCTCTGTAAGGTTTTTACACCAACTGGCCTGAATCTTAATATTATTTTCTTCATTTTTCCAAAGTCGTTTAAATTTATCAATATTTTTATTTTTTACTCTAAAGAAAATTTTATTAAATTTAATTTGAGAACATCTTTCAAACTAATTTACAATGTGCACAGGCAAATCTAATCTGATTTTTCTAAAGAATTAGAAACAATTAAAACCAGATTAGATTTGCCTGTGCACATTGTAAATGAGTTTGAAAGACGTTCTCAAATTAAATTTCATAAAATTTTCTTTAGAGTAAAAATTAAAAATATTGATAAATTTAAACGACTTTGGAAAAATGAAGAAAATAATATTAAGATTCAGGCCAGGTGGTGTAAAAACCTTACCGAGGTTGATATCCCATCTGACGTTAACTCTATCCTATTCCAAACCTTTAGGTCCGAAGTTCAGTATTGCTCCTTCTTTAAATGACATTGAAATATTATGTAAAATTCTTTCTGACTTTGAATACAATTGATCAAACTGAGTCTCAAAAAAATTTGTTACGAGCACAATTTACCAATATTTTGACAAATTTTGTAAGGAATAATAAGAATGCTCACCATTTCTTGAGAAATATGTTTTCATCTTGTAAAAGTTTTTTAAAGGAACATCCTGAAATTATAGTTGTTATGAGTGACAAAAATTACCTCATTACTTATTTTTTGAAGAATAAAAATCCTAGAACGAATTAAAATTGAATTGCCTTTATATTTACTAGAAAATTGAAGTTTATATTTATTTTGTATTCCTAATTAGTATTTTTTAAGTACCTATATTAAAAATGTGTACCCGTTTTGTTGTAAGCACAATAATATAAATATATATACACGGTAAGTCATAATTAGGTGAACAAACTTTTATAGTGGCTTCTATGATCAAAAATAATGTTGGAATAAGGAAAGGCCATAGTTATCTGTCGATACATCAAAATTACATTTTAATATCTCCACTCGTTTCGGATATATTAATAAATTTCAATTATTTTAATAAATCTTTAACACCCTGCATTTTTGTAACGAAACATTTTCGGACTTTGGTTCATTTACCATACTAACATTATTTTTTATTGTAGAAGCTACTGTAAAAGATTGTTCACCTAATTATGACTCACCCTGTATACTTATGGCCAAGTTTATTTTATAAAATGTTTGTTTTGTTAAAAAGTGTTTAGAATCTTTACTGGAATACCCAGAACCTGTTTTTGTTAGAGTTTTTAGATAAAATATTGTTACATTTTTTCTTTTACGTCATTATTTAGATAGAACTTATTTTATGCGGTGGGAGAAATTTTAGTTTTTTTTTTTTTGATATATCATTACAAAAAGCTCCACTAAAAATTACCTTTTTGTTACTTTTTTATAATTGAAAAGGTTACTCTAGTTACTATTTTCATTGGGTTACTGTGTTGGTAACCCTGCAATGAGATGTTGTCTCATTGTTTACTAATTTACCCTTGCCTAAAATTATGGCAAGTGTTAGGAATAATTGGAATATAATTGAAAATAATTGTTTAAATTATTTTAATTGTTTAAACACCGAGATTCTTCACAATTTAACGAAACAAGTTTAAATTTATAATATTTATTTTTTTATAACCTTTTTGTAGGTTGGTATTTAAGTTGATATTAAAAAATTCCCTAATTCTTAGTTCCGAGCTCGCTGATTGGTGATTGGATTTCAATATTGTTTTTAGTGCTTTGAAAAAAGTTACATTGTAGTCTTTTGGTTTGTAAAATAATCTGGTTTTTTTAATTTTTCCATTTGGGCACAGTCTGTGATGTACTACGGTAACGTTATGTAGTTAAGAATTGTTGTAAAAAGTAAAATAACTGTGGAGCAATCAGACAAAACCAGATAAATAAATCCATTCTCAACTTTTTTGAGTTATTAATTAAAAACGTTACTCTACCATGGCGTGATATTTAAATAAACCATAATTAGGAATTTGCAGTTTTTTTCAAAAAAATATATGTGATTGAAGAGCTTTCATTATTTACAAAAATATTTTTTTTTTTATTTTTTCAACACCCCAATATCGAATTAAAAATGTTTAAAGTTTGAATTTCATAAAGACGCGGGAAAACGCGTCGGAATGGGCGTGGCGTACACGTGACGTCATTTTACATAAGAATCCGCGCGAACTCTAACATTTCTATTCCTGTTTGTTTTCATGAGACATATACATAAACGGGTAAAGTTCTAGTAATATAATAATGTCGAAATATACTAAATACAAGTACTGCATAGTACCGATGTGCAAAAATACAAGCATAAGTACACCAAATAAAATATTTATAAGCATTCCTAGAGGTGAGGCAGTAAGAAAACAGTGGTGTAAATTAATGAGAAGGGAAAAAATCTCATTCAATTCCTCATTATATTGTTGTGAAGATTATTTTAAAGTAAGTAAGTTTAAATAATATTAAAATAATAATAAAGTGCATGCGTATGTTCAGTTCACAAATTTAAATAAACAATTTTTATTAGGTAGGCATTTCTTAAGGCATTTCTGTACCTCCTAAATAATAAATATAATTTACTTCAGATAGAAGAAGATATTGAGAATTATACACAAATTAAACTTATGGGAAATGTAAAAAGGATGATTCTAAAGGAAAATGTGGTGCGTCGTAGGTTTGAGTGTCAAAATAAATTAAATGAAAAAGGAAAACTTATGCCCAGAGGGGCTGCAATAAAAAGGGAACAAAAAAGAATTTTGGAGGCTGCCCTGACCTCATTGTCACCTGCAGAATACTCTCCATCAACTTCAGTTGGCTCTACTGTGCCTTTACCTGAAAAACCATCACCATCTTCTATTGAATCGGACATCGAGGATTCAAATAATATTGAATTTGAAGTTTCAAATAAAATGGACATCGATGTTGAAACGAAATGTGAGAAATCAGTACAGGTCCGTTTTAAATCCCATGTAAGTAGTAAAGGCACAAATGCCCGAGTGCATGTTCAGTCCAAGACAACTTCACCGATGAAGAAATTAGTTACGGATTCTCGAACATCACCAATAAAATGGAAATGTCCAGCAAAAGAATTGGGTTCTGAAAAAAATAATCATTCACCCACACCTAGTTTTAATTCATCTTCAGATGAAGATTATCAGAAGTCCAATTCGTCTAATGATAGCAGCGAAGAATATATGGAAGATAACAATATATATGAAGTATTGCAAATGCGCAAAAAGAGCACTCTACTAATTATTGAATATAATCCAAAATTATATACAGGTCTTCCAGAGCAGTGCTATTTTATAATAAATTTATTAGTAAAGCACATACCCATTGCCCATACAGATATTTTGGTAATTCTAAAAAAAATTAAATTAAATGATTCATATGCTGTTGCTGTTGTTGTTGATAGGCGGCGCGGTTACTCGCAGCACTCAGGTCTTTCGACCCATTGTGCCTGCCGCTAGTTGGGAGCTATTGGAAGAGACCCGTGCCGTGCGCATAGGCCAACACCCGTTGTAGGGGAAGCTCCCTAATGTCCTGAGGCAGAAGAAATGCTGCGCCCAGGTGTTTGTGTCTCTTGACCATGAGGCAGGCACAACGACAGAGGATGTGAATGGAGTCCTCGTCATCGTGTCCGCAAAACCTGCACCTTCTAGTGTCACTAAGGCCGATAGTGTTAAGGTATCATTCATATGCTGTACTTTCAAATGATTTTGGGATGTCAGTTAGTAATATAAGTAGAATATTTAAAAAATTGGTTTGTCAAGTTGCCTTATACTTAAAAACATATATAATATGGCCTGAAACTGTAGAGATAAAATAGCATCTTCCTATACCATTTAGAGCAAGATATTCTAATGTCCAGTCGATTATTGATTGTTTAGAAATACAAATAGAAAAACCAAGTAACCCTGTACATCAAGCATTATCCTGGTGGGAATATAAAAAGTGCAATACTGTGAAATACCTAATATCTGCTACACCTTGTGGCCTTGTAAATTTTATCTCGAATGGGTTTGGTGGTCGAGCATCTGATCTTGTGATTGTTGAAAATTGTGGTTTTATGGATCGTCTAAGTCCTGGAATTAGTGTTATGGCAGACAGAGGTTTTAAACAAATAAGTGGTAAACTGACTGCAAAACAGTGTTCATTAATCAGACCTCCAAGTGTTTCCGCAGCCGAAAAATGCTCAGCAGAGGAAGTAAAACAAGATAAACGTATAGCAGCATTGAGGATACATATAGAAAGAGTTATTGGTAGAATAAAAGAATTCAAAATGTTAGCTCCACATGCCTGTATAGACAATCACTTAATAAGTCTGATGGACAGTATTGTTATTATTGCATGTGGTATTATTAATGTACAGAGTGTTTTAATAAAGTGACATCTTTATTGGTTTACTTACCTTATTTCTCCCCGCCCCAAGGAAATATCACTTAGAGCCCCATAAAAATTAAAGTTAAAAAAAAAAATTGCAGTATTACTTAACATTAGTTATATTGACTTTTAACTTAAGTAAACATTTGCACTGGGAGTTCAATTAAAAACAAAATTAAATTAAAACAAAAATTTATTTATCTCAATTTTTAAGGTTTTACAGGTGTCCGTCATATTAAATTAAACTATACAATGTTTGTACTACATATAACGTTTCGGTTAATTATTATATTAAACCTTCGTCAGATCTGCAAATGTATTTATATAAAATTAATAAGTCGATAACTTTTAAAATGGAGTTAAATACTTACAAATATTTAATTAGGTACCTATATAATCCATATATTTTTAAATTATTATAATGGTTGGAAAAATATATACCTTCTGGGTAATGCTTTGAGATGCCTAAAGCAACTAATGTATTTAATATTTAGATAAGATATATAAGGAAAGACCAAACATTTTTATGTCAAGTACTTGGCTCGTAGGTATTTTAAATTATTGCTTAGACTAAAAACTCTGCATTTATGTTGCAAAATAAATAAAAATAGATAACGAAATACAACTTTTAAAGCTAGGAGAATTAAACACATTAAATATTATATAAAATGGGGAAAACAGCTATTTTCCAGAAGTCTACAGTTTTTTAAATTATATTTTTGCAAAATTGTGCATCATAATGAACGATTATCTCTTTAAATTGTTTCGACTCTTCAAAATCATAGCTAGCAACACAAAATATAGCAGTACTTTTATTTAACACATGCATTTGTATTTGAACTTGCGCAAAATATTTTGCCGTTATATTTCCACCTTTTTTGTAATATCTCTCTTCGCTTTTCTTTGAAGATGGGCACTTAACTTCTATAACCATATTCCCTAAGAGGCCATCTGGTGAAGCACCAAGTATTGGGATAGAACCATCGATAAAAAATCCAACAGTTTCTATATGTTTCTTAATTTTTTTCTGAAGTACATTTAATACCTCGGATTCTAAACGCCTTCCTCTAGCTAAAGCTGCCGTATCTTTAATTTTTTTCGCCCCAATCAGCTATTCCACTACAATGCCATCTACCTTTTTACAGTTTGCCACATCATAAATTTTAGAAGCTGTTATTCTACCATAGCGCATTTCATGCCATAGTGGACAATCTGCCTGGTTTGTCGTTTCTTCAGCTATTTGTGGGTAAATATCTGCAGGAATAGTTGATTTGCAATGTTCTAAAAACTTATTGGCATCATTTGATCCATTCTTTTCATATTTATAATCAATCAATAATTTGTGAATTGATGCTTTATTTATATCCAACGGTTCAATAAAATATTTACTTAACTATGTTTTGGCCAAATTATTTCTCTTGAAATAATCAATTGTTTCATTAAAAAATGTTGTTGGGGCACCTTCCTGATCCTGATCTTCCACTGATTTTCCCAATTCAGAAACGAGTAGAAATTTTTTTGTTGTCCCTACTGCTGCCAAAGTTGATTTTTTCCAATAACAGACAGTTTCTGTTGTTGCTGCTTCTTCTGATCTTCTATGCAACCAGGTCAAAAAATCCACTGCGTGTTTACAACCTCCTGTAATAAAAATTATTCATAAATTTCTGATAATACAAATAAAGTATAATGCTATAGAAAGTTATCCCTAATTATCTAAAAAAATTTATAAAAACTTTTCAAAAATATTCAAAGTCAACTTGTAATGAAATAACCTTCAATAAATTATTGTTAAATCACAGTTAGCATTTATACACTTCTCATATTTTAAAATTTAAGGTGCAAAAAATGTAGGGAAATTTAAGCTGCATTCATTCATTTTCATCAGATTTTAACTATGTTTTAATTATAATTTAGTAAAACAAGCAGGTGTTCATACAAATAGTTAATTAACAGCAAGAGAAATGGCAAATTTTGACCAATGCCAAACAAAACAGAAATGGAAATATCTGAAAATCCAATTATTTAGAAGTAGATACCCTTTCCTACCTCAGTTTCGACCTTTCTTATATTATAATTGTAACGAAATAACAATGAATAAGTAGAACTATTTAAGTACCTACCTAGGGAAGCTGCACAGTCTTGACACTGCACACTCTGAATGGTTTCTTTCTTTTCGTCACATATCAGTTCTACGTTATATCCTGTCTTTCGAACTCTATGTTCTGGAGTTACTTTTGCTTTTACAAAGCATAAAGAATTCTCTCTCTTAACTTGAACGAATCCAATGGCATTGTCTCCATAATTTTCCCTGCTAGACCTGAATAGTAAAAAGCATGTTGAATTTCTGAAAATGTACAAAACAAAGATAAGGTACCTAGGTACCTACATTTACATTTTATATTTTCTAAAACCCTTACATCTGCTATATTATATTATTAAGAAATAAAGTTAGTTCCCTTTAGTTAAAAGGTACGAATTTAATTAATGAAATTCAATATCAATATCTTAAGTTATTCTATATTTTTGACAAGTCATAACATCACTTTAATTTTGTATGTAGTTTTATTTTTTACAAAACTCTTAAATTTAACATATTACGTGACCCATGGTAATTTATAAAAAATATAAAATATTCATAATTACTTACCCTGCAGCCTTAGCACCTCGTATTTCTACTCCTACAAAGTCGGGATTACTTCCAAAATACGATGCCATCATAAAAGAATCTATGTTTGGCAAATTATCGGATTGTCCTTTTACAAATCCAGTGTCACACATTTTATACTTTGAAATTCAAAATACAGCTACTTACAAACACTTTCTGAAATACTTTTCACTTCGATTGCACAAGAATACACACATAAACAGCAAACAACGCGGTTCTCAGGTGCAAGATGGAAGAAGATTATGTACAATGACGTCACTGAACGGTCCGACCAATCCTGAAGCGTTTGCCATCACGCAATATTATTTAAATTTAATTCCATTTTAATTAATCAAATACATTTATAAAAACTGTTTTTTGCCATCAATTATTACCATGCCATATTCAGCATAAAATTTGCAATATAAGAAGTGTAAATTTTTTAATTTTTAAAATTCATGCAAATTCCTAATTGATGCATCGTACAGAGCTGTATCATAATACAGCTCTGTAGGATGCATCAATTATGGTTTATTTAAATATCACGCCATGGTAGAGTAACGTTTTTAATTAATAACTCAAAAAAGTTTAGAACGGATTTATATGGTTTCGTCTGATTGCTCCACAACTGTGACCCCTTTCTTGTACAGTTTTGGTAACATTTTAATATGTTATGTGATTTTATAACTTACCTAGAAATGGGAGAAAATCGCTATCGCGATTTTCGTTCCCATTTCTAACCCTACCGGGGGTCCAGGCCTGACAAAAGCCTCTAGAATATTATTTTTAAGAAAATACATACGTAGTAAAGATGTATATGAAATAATAAATTTAGAGACAGAAAGCTGAAATTTTTTATTTGGAATGATGATGTAATTATACCAAACGATTTTTTTAAATATTATTATAATTAAAAAAAGTACTCTATTCTTGATGGTAAAACATTATTTTTTAAGTGCTGAAAGTATAATTCATTTTTTAGTAAACATTTTGTGAAACTGTTTTCTCGAGAAAAAAAAATAAATTCATAACTTGTATTCTTCCATAATTTATTATAACGGTAACTTGATCACTTTATACCCAATATATGTCTACAATGCTTATAATTAAATATGTAACTGTTAAAGATACACAGATTTGGTGTATATTGAAGGAAAAATTTTTTTTACAATACAGGGTATACTGAACGCGCATCTGATTTTCTTTTGCAGTCTTAGGTATGTAGTTTTGTAGTAAAAAAATAATTAAAAGTCATACTCTGTAAGTACAGAATTAATTTTAACATTTAACACTTAACTTGATCACTTTGTACCCGTTATAAGTGTCCACAATGATTATAATTAAATATATAACATATAACTGTTAAAAATATATAAATTTGTTATATATTAAGAAAAAAACATTTACTTACGTTATGTGAAGTAATCAATATGAACTAATTAAATTGGTCATTTTTAATAATTGTGACGTCACATGGCGGTACAAAAGATACCAAATAAATACAAAAATAATTAAAATAATTTTTACCTAAATTTACACCAAGTTTGTATATTATTATTTTTAACAATTATATATTTAATTAATTATAAGCATTGTGGATTGTGGACACATTAAGTTAGGTACAAAGTGATCAAATTAGTGTTAAAATTAATTTGTGAAGGTATACAGGTGATGACTTTTAATTATTTTTTTTCTTGAAAAATACGTTCTACCGCAAAAAAATAATTTCAAATTCGTGTTCAGTATACTCGAAAATAGGGGGAAATCAAAATTTGATATTGTTTCATGCCTACTTGAAAATATGATACAAATATTTAATTGATGTTGTATAAAATACAATATTTACAAATGTATTATGGATACATATAACTCATAAATGTGTAGATTGTTTAAATTATTAGATAGATAATGAGAATAATGTGCAAAATTGAAAAATTTTAAACAATTTTTATTTACCTTATCTTGTAATTATAATGCTTATAACGACTTTTCTTTTAGAAAAACATAAGTATAACATGATTCGCATGTACCTACCCACCTACCAAATGCCAAAATTTGGTAAAAATAAAAGTAGGTATAAAAATTTGAAATCGAAAATAGGCTAGATACCATCGAAAATTTGAAGACAGAAAAATAGTGTAAACCGTTGCTCCTTCATCACAGAAAACTATAATTTTAAATAGCAAAAATTAAGAATAATGCATTTCCTAAATTACCACCTACCTGCCTACATGCTAGTAGATAATGAAATACTGGAACTTTTATTTGAAAAAAAGGATATAAGTAAAATGTAGGTAAACACTGTATGCACTGTATATATTTCAAGTATAAAGTAAACACATGGGTGAATCTCGATGAAGAAACTTTGTATAATGCATTCATGCTGAGATGCAAAACAAATATTTTCCATTTCAAAAAAGGTTAGCCATTATTAAAGTGTGAAAACTGTCGTTTGCTCTCTTGACGTAGCCTGTAATAAACAATGTATAAGTATTTGAATTTGATAAGTAATAATACAAACCTTTTTGACACTTTCTGGACAATGCAAAAGTGTGTATTCGAGTATACTACTGGATTCTGTCTGGTGCCCAAGTTTATCGGTTTTCAATATTATACATGCATATCGGTTTCCACTTTCAAATTTACACCGTTTAAAGGCAATAGCAACACGTAACAACTGGAAATTGGTGGATCGGCAGTGGAATTATGATTTTTGATTAAATTTTATTCGTGCTGTCGGCTGAAAATTTAGGTTATGTGATGATGAATATGATGAACGTCTACAGGTTGTGGGTGGGTAATGCAGTGCTCTTTATTATCGGTTACATTTATAATTTCAAATAAAGGGTTTTTTGGCAAATTTAATTAGAGAATATTGGGACGAGGGCCGTTTAAAAAGTCGTTTTGGGGCCCTCCGCTACGGTTCGAAGCCGCACCCGCCCTTCGAAAAGAAGTAACGGCGGCATTAAAAAATATATTGCTGTCATAATTGTTGCAACAAATAAATATTGTTGAAGATATGTATTTTTGTAAGCTAAAAATGATGAATTTTGCAGACCGCCACAATGAACGAATTAATTCCAAACTTAACCTGCAGAAAGAATAAAAACTACGGTCAATGAAACAGAATAACCACTAATATCAAAGTCTACATATTATAATAATACTAATAAATAATTGGGATAAAAAATTAAAAAAAAGTTGCCTTCGTCGTGATTCGAACTCGCGATATCAGGATTACGACGTTTGAAATCTTACGACTTTACCATTTCGCTAAACTTCCTGTTGTCACTTCATGCCGCAAAATCTGTTAAATATGTAAACTGTACGTGTTAACCTGAACAATTAATTTTTACGGATTTTCTAATTAGAAAAGCATTTCGCATCAGTATTTTGGTAATCAGGTATTTGGCAGTCGGTACTATCGATTCCGTTAGCAATATTTCTTATAGGAAAATAATGAAAATAACCTATTTGAATAATCTCATAGGATTAGAGAAAGGACGGAACTTTCGCGTGAAGCGGGTCTCGAGGCCGTAAAATTAGAAAAAGGGTCTAGAGAGTCCCGCGAAAAGTCTGTATTTCGGCGGGCGTGACGGGACCATTAGGCGCTAGGACAAACGCCGGTGCTAGCCGCATCTCTCGCCGAACGGCGATCGACGAAAATTTTGCAGAGGTTTTTTGAAAAGGCGTTTCAATTGGGAAAACGCGTAGGAAACGGGACGAAAATACCCCTACGCATTGGAGAAAGGCCGGGGGCGTCCTTTGGTGCGCGGAGATCGTTCCGAGATCGCCCCACGGACGTAGCTTTGAAACTGCGGATTCGGCGACGGAATTTAGAGGGAGACAGAATCGACGCGTTTTAATATATATGGATTCAACAGTGATGTTTTCTATAAGTTCGAATTTTACAAAGTTTCGCTACTAATCTCAAGTTATTTGAGAGTATTAAATAAGCTTTTACAACTTATTTTTATATATTATCTTTACTATGTTGTAGATGTCTTAAAAAAGGAAATAAACATTTCCCAAAGCTTGCCAACAACACAGAGTGTTCTTAATTTTTTGAGCCGTTTGACTGCATTTCCAAAAAAAACACACATATACATACATACATACAAGGTGTCCACCTAGTGCGCGTAAGTCCAATATCTGGGTTAATAAAAGAGATAACTTAATTTTTTTTTCTACAGGGTTGTCTAATATCCCGAGCTGCAGAAAATGAAAATATATTTACATATTCAGGGTGTTCAGTTTTTCCTGGACAGGTACCAACTTCGTTTTTCTAAATGGAAATATATATTTTTTATTGCTATTTCGAACTAAACCCTTGATTTTAGTAGGACTTTCATCAGCCTTCCCTATACCTAACTTAAACTGTTTGATACTAATTGAAATTAGTATCAAACGATAGCTTATAAAAAGTTAAGATAGGAATGTGCCAACCGTTTTGCTTGATCTCAAACCGTTTAGATTTTACAGGGTGTCAAAGTTGCAAAAATGTCAATATTCACCCGTCAATATTTCAAAAACAGTTTAAGTTAGGTATAGGGAAGGCTGATGAAAGTCCTACTAAAATCAAGGGTTTAGTTCGAAAAAGCAATAAAAAATATATATTTCCATTTAGAAAAACGAAGTTGGTACCTGTCCAGGAAAAACTGAACACCCTGAATATGTAAATATATGTATATAACATGATATAATATATGTATGTAACATAATAATGTTAAAGATACACAGATTTGGTGTATATTGAAGGAAAAATTTTTTTTACAATACAGGGTATACTGAACGCGCATCTGATTTTCTTTTGCAGTCTTAGGTATGTAGTTTTGTAGTAAAAAAATAATTAAAAGTCATACTCTGTAAGTACAGAATTAATTTTAACATTTAACACTTAACTTGATCACTTTGTACCCGATATAAGTGTCCACAATGATTATAATTAAATATATAACATATAACTGTTAAAAATATATAAATTTGTTATATATTAAGAAAAAAACATTTACTTACGTTATGTGAAGTAATCAATATGAACTAATTAAATTGGTCATTTTTAATAATTGTGACGTCACATGGCGGTACAAAAGATACCAAATAAATACAAAAATAATTAAAATAATTTTTACCTAAATTTACACCAAGTTTGTATATTATTATTTTTAACAATTATATATTTAATTAATTATAAGCATTGTGGATTGTGGACACATTAAGTTAGGTACAAAGTGATCAAATTAGTGTTAAAATTAATTTGTGAAGGTATACAGGTGATGACTTTTAATTATTTTTTTTCTTGAAAAATACGTTCTACCGCAAAAAAATAATTTCAAATTCGTGTTCAGTATACTCGAAAATAGGGGGAAATCAAAATTTGATATTGTTTCATGCCTACTTGAAAATATGATACAAATATTTAATTGATGTTGTATAAAATACAATATTTACAAATGTATTATGGATACATATAACTCATAAATGTGTAGATTGTTTAAATTATTAGATAGATAATGAGAATAATGTGCAAAATTGAAAAATTTTAAACAATTTTTATTTACCTTATCTTGTAATTATAATGCTTATAACGACTTTTCTTTTAGAAAAACATAAGTATAACATGATTCGCATGTACCTACCCACCTACCAAATGCCAAAATTTGGTAAAAATAAAAGTAGGTATAAAAATTTGAAATCGAAAATAGGCTAGATACCATCGAAAATTTGAAGACAGAAAAATAGTGTAAACCGTTGCTCCTTCATCACAGAAAACTATAATTTTAAATAGCAAAAATTAAGAATAATGCATTTCCTAAATTACCACCTACCTGCCTACATGCTAGTAGATAATGAAATACTGGAACTTTTATTTGAAAAAAAGGATATAAGTAAAATGTAGGTAAACACTGTATGCACTGTATATATTTCAAGTATAAAGTAAACACATGGGTGAATCTCGATGAAGAAACTTTGTATAATGCATTCATGCTGAGATGCAAAACAAATATTTTCCATTTCAAAAAAGGTTAGCCATTATTAAAGTGTGAAAACTGTCGTTTGCTCTCTTGACGTAGCCTGTAATAAACAATGTATAAGTATTTGAATTTGATAAGTAATAATACAAACCTTTTTGACACTTTCTGGACAATGCAAAAGTGTGTATTCGAGTATACTACTGGATTCTGTCTGGTGCCCAAGTTTATCGGTTTTCAATATTATACATGCATATCGGTTTCCACTTTCAAATTTACACCGTTTAAAGGCAATAGCAACACGTAACAACTGGAAATTGGTGGATCGGCAGTGGAATTATGATTTTTGATTAAATTTTATTCGTGCTGTCGGCTGAAAATTTAGGTTATGTGATGATGAATATGATGAACGTCTACAGGTTGTGGGTGGGTAATGCAGTGCTCTTTATTATCGGTTACATTTATAATTTCAAATAAAGGGTTTTTTGGCAAATTTAATTAGAGAATATTGGGACGAGGGCCGTTTAAAAAGTCGTTTTGGGGCCCTCCGCTACGGTTCGAAGCCGCACCCGCCCTTCGAAAAGAAGTAACGGCGGCATTAAAAAATATATTGCTGTCATAATTGTTGCAACAAATAAATATTGTTGAAGATATGTATTTTTGTAAGCTAAAAATGATGAATTTTGCAGACCGCCACAATGAACGAATTAATTCCAAACTTAACCTGCAGAAAGAATAAAAACTACGGTCAATGAAACAGAATAACCACTAATATCAAAGTCTACATATTATAATAATACTAATAAATAATTGGGATAAAAAATTAAAAAAAAGTTGCCTTCGTCGTGATTCGAACTCGCGATATCAGGATTACGACGTTTGAAATCTTACGACTTTACCATTTCGCTAAACTTCCTGTTGTCACTTCATGCCGCAAAATCTGTTAAATATGTAAACTGTACGTGTTAACCTGAACAATTAATTTTTACGGATTTTCTAATTAGAAAAGCATTTCGCATCAGTATTTTGGTAATCAGGTATTTGGCAGTCGGTACTATCGATTCCGTTAGCAATATTTCTTATAGGAAAATAATGAAAATAACCTATTTGAATAATCTCATAGGATTAGAGAAAGGACGGAACTTTCGCGTGAAGCGGGTCTCGAGGCCGTAAAATTAGAAAAAGGGTCTAGAGAGTCCCGCGAAAAGTCTGTATTTCGGCGGGCGTGACGGGACCATTAGGCGCTAGGACAAACGCCGGTGCTAGCCGCATCTCTCGCCGAACGGCGATCGACGAAAATTTTGCAGAGGTTTTTTGAAAAGGCGTTTCAATTGGGAAAACGCGTAGGAAACGGGACGAAAATACCCCTACGCATTGGAGAAAGGCCGGGGGCGTCCTTTGGTGCGCGGAGATCGTTCCGAGATCGCCCCACGGACGTAGCTTTGAAACTGCGGATTCGGCGACGGAATTTAGAGGGAGACAGAATCGACGCGTTTTAATATATATGGATTCAACAGTGATGTTTTCTATAAGTTCGAATTTTACAAAGTTTCGCTACTAATCTCAAGTTATTTGAGAGTATTAAATAAGCTTTTACAACTTATTTTTATATATTATCTTTACTATGTTGTAGATGTCTTAAAAAAGGAAATAAACATTTCCCAAAGCTTGCCAACAACACAGAGTGTTCTTAATTTTTTGAGCCGTTTGACTGCATTTCCAAAAAAAACACACATATACATACATACATACAAGGTGTCCACCTAGTGCGCGTAAGTCCAATATCTGGGTTAATAAAAGAGATAACTTAATTTTTTTTTCTACAGGGTTGTCTAATATCCCGAGCTGCAGAAAATGAAAATATATTTACATATTCAGGGTGTTCAGTTTTTCCTGGACAGGTACCAACTTCGTTTTTCTAAATGGAAATATATATTTTTTATTGCTATTTCGAACTAAACCCTTGATTTTAGTAGGACTTTCATCAGCCTTCCCTATACCTAACTTAAACTGTTTGATACTAATTGAAATTAGTATCAAACGATAGCTTATAAAAAGTTAAGATAGGAATGTGCCAACCGTTTTGCTTGATCTCAAACCGTTTAGATTTTACAGGGTGTCAAAGTTGCAAAAATGTCAATATTCACCCGTCAATATTTCAAAAACAGTTTAAGTTAGGTATAGGGAAGGCTGATGAAAGTCCTACTAAAATCAAGGGTTTAGTTCGAAAAAGCAATAAAAAATATATATTTCCATTTAGAAAAACGAAGTTGGTACCTGTCCAGGAAAAACTGAACACCCTGAATATGTAAATATATTTTCATTTTGTGCAGCTCGGGATATTAGACAACCCTGTAGAAAAAAAAATTAAGTTATCTCTTTTATTAACCCAGATATTGGACTTACGCGCACTAGGTGGACACCCTGTATATATATACACGGTGGGCCATTTTAATCTATGCACCTGAAAAACTCAGTAAGTTCGCATCCTATCAAAAAATGACCTTTATAAAAGTTGTAGGATACAAAGGGGGTCAAACAATAGTGACCTTGAATTTGACCTTCAAGGTCAAATCAAGGTCAACTTGAGTTTTTTAAATGGAAACCCCTATTTTTTACACCGGAATCGGAAAGGGCGGGAAATTTTACGTCCGAATATGCTCTCAGGTCATCTGACCTCGATGACCTCAAAGGTCAGATGAAGGTCATAAATACGAAATAATCGGATGGCTATGAAAAATCTTAGGTAGGGTATTGCCGAAAAAGTAAAGGTCATTATTTAAGTAATTTTTAACGTGAAATTCAGTGGTGACCTTTATTTTGACCTTGGCGATAACTTTCAAGGTTATTTCAAGGTAAAATTTCTTTTTTAGATGAAAACACTTTATTTTGACATTAAAAATCGAATGAGCGCGAAATTTTACGTTTAGATAATGTTTTTTTCGGTGAGGTCCTGATTACCCCATACGGACATAATGGGGTAAAACGAAATCCAGGTTGAAAAACCCGTTAAATTTTGCATCCTATCAAAAAATGACTTCTACAAAAAATGAAGGGTGCATATGAGTTCAAATAATGGACCTTGAATTAGACCTTGAACTTACGTGTTGTTGTTTCTTGGATTTACTTTTAGCGTTACCCAGAAACAACGACGTGGACGTAGTAAATTCTGTTTCCTTTGGGGTGCTTGATTAGCGTGAGTCCCCTTGCCTCTCACAAATTTAACCACGAAGCAAATGCTCGAAGTTACCTCCATTTGCCTGAAGACACAGCCCTAAACGTCTACGGAATTCTTGGATGGTGTTTAACAAAGTTTGTCTTGGAATCGCAGCGCATGCTTCACGAATCCGATTGCATGTTGTCTCGCGTTGTAGGCTGTTGTTGAAAGACAACATTCTTCAAATAGCCCCACAAATAAAAATCTGGTGAAGTCATATCTGGGGAGTTTGCGGGCCAGTTAACCGGACCTCCACGTCCAATCCACCCAGCGTAAGTTTCATACAAAAATTGTCGAACAATTACTGCAAAGTGTGGCGTTAAAGTTAAAGGTCATCGCCAAGGTCAAAATAAAGGTCACCACTGAATTTCACGTTAAAAATTACTTAAATAATGACCTTTACTTTTTCGGCAATACCCAACCTAAGATTTTTCATAGCCATCCGATTATTTCGTATTTATGACCTTCATCTGACCTTTGAAGTCATCGAGGTCAGATGACCTGAGAGCATATTCGGGCGTAAAATTTCCCGCCCTTTCCGATTCCGGTGTAAAAAATAGGGGTTTCCATTTAAAAAACTCAAGTTGACCTTGATTTGACCTTGAAGGTCAGCTTGAAGGTCAAATTCAAGGTCACTATTGTTTGACCCCCTTTGTATCCTACAACTTTTATAAAGGTCATTTTTTGATAGGATGCGAACTTACTGAGTTTTTCAGGTGCATAGATTAAAATGGCCCACCGTGTATATATATATATATATATATATATATATATATATACATCCTACTATCACTCTTGCGACCTTTCACAATCAATTCTTATTGCGTCTTCAAGAAAACTTAACGCCATCTATATAAATGTCTTGAATGTTGGTAGGTAAGGTAGTTTTCTACTCAATGTACACCTTCAAATCAAATTTATTCCCACCATTACGTATTCATTTGCTTTTTAATCTGCGCACCTTATAGGCTCCTTTTACGTTCGGAACAATGCCAGCTCCATTTGCAAGTATACTGTATATTGTTGCGTCCGTGCACTGTTGCCAAACTTCAGAAATAATTCATTTAGATTAATTTGGAGTAACTCAATATGTAAATGATGATATATCGTTTAGACGTGATTTTCAGAGTTGGCTGGGTTGTTAGATAGGTTGAATCGTTGTTTGTATGAATGTTACATGATTGTAAAGAGATAGTAATCATAAGAATATGTTCGTAATGCAAATGTTATTTTTAGTTAGTACCATTTCTTAGATATATAATAATATGATATAATATAATATAATCATTGTACTTGGCAATTCTCTTACACTGTTCTAACTTGAGCAGGGCAATCTTGCTATCGAATTTTAATATTTTTGATATTATTGCTCTGTGAATTTTCAGTTTCACTTGTGTAAACTAAAAGTAGAATATACATTAATGTCAATGCCGGTTGTGAAAGTTTAAAATATAAAACTTCTCAAAATCTCAGGTTAAAATCTTCAAACATGTCGATTTTTTTAAGAGGGCATATCCGTATCGCTAGCTAGTTATTTCAGACAGACCCATCAAACCCTACATCAATCGGGGAATTTGTTTGAGATTGCTCCATTGAAATAATTTGTAAAAATAGAGGATGTTCTCCACAAGTTTTGGAGTGTATAAATGTTGTAGGAAGATTATAAAAAAACATGTTAATAAAAATGGAATAAGTAAAACATTACAAATAAAACAAAAATAATATATTAATAGTCTTTGTACATCAAAATAGAACGGGTTTAGGGATGATTGTATCAGGATGGATTAAGAGTTCTCATGTGTGCAATTATTCTAATTACAAAAATTGAAAGATAAGTCTATTAAAAATTTTACAGTAGATGTACGAGTATACCTATAATAGGTTTTTAAATTATACATTTTTTTGGAATAAAAAAAGATGGTTGAAATTGATATTTATTTTTAATATTCTTAGAATCTACCTACCTTAATGAGATATAGTAGTTAACTTTTTGGCGTAATTATGGGATTGGCATACCTCAACCTATATAAATAGGTGAATTTGTTTAACAATAACGTTGTAAACAATAAAAAAATATGAATGCTCTTCCTACAAAATAGTAAGGGTTTAGGGATGGTTGTTAGATTTGAAATAACACTAGAAAATTATGGTTATACCACTTCTCATCTGTGCAATTATTCTAATTAGAAAAATTGAAGGGCAAGTTCATTAAATCCAAGTAACTGCAGTATACTCATTAGTAAAATTATTTAAATGGTTCAATTATATTATTCTGTAGAATGTTTTTTTCAAAATGTCATCAGGGTGGATCAAAGTAAAATATATTTTTTTACAATAATTGTACAAAATTACATTTTTTATAGTGTGTCCCATGATTAAATTGGCAGAGTTCATACAGGTAGGGGATCATTCTAAAAAAAAAAAATGTAGGGAAGAAAATATTAATTTTAGAGTATTTTAAAATGAACTATGAAGTAATGTATTAACTCTCGTATTGTAGGTAAAGAATTAACTCATTAAACAGTATTAAAAGTACAGATATATATTTTTTTCTGTTCGTCAAAATTTAAATATGTTTAGTAGGTTATCTAGGTTTATGCAATTTAAGGTTACCTAATTGACATGATGTTAAATTTTATGACCAATTTTTTTGCGGATACAATTTATATAGAAAATATATATATTAAATATATAAATAAATTACATTACATATTTATATTAATCCCATTAAAAAATATTAAAAATTCTGTTATAACTTAACAGCGTGTCACTTATCCTTATAACAAAATAATATGAAAAATAATATAATGTGCTTAGTGCTTTTAAATTGGCGAGAAAAAAATTTGCGTTGAAAATTATGGTGGGGGCTATTTCCATATAAATATTTTTCACTAAACCACTCCCTACAGAGTTATGCTCCTCCAAAGAAGGTGGCCAAAATTAAGTTTTAATTTGTTCTGTTTTAAGTTTCTTTTAGAAGAATTATATAAATGAAATTCAGTGGACGTTTTCTACTTCTGATGAGGCTATGTCAAAACATTTCTTTTGCTTTTAGATCTTTAATAGAGGATGAAACTAGGAAGATTTTAGAGGAGAATATTATGAGCAAATAAAATTGTTTTTAGAATGCCCTGATTCATTTAATAACTTTTATCGTATTTTTTGTCTAGTTAAAAAAAATAAATACAGCCATTCTAACCTGAAATCTCTTATATGCGATAGAGCAGTCACTACTCACTACTATTACTATTTTTAGAATAAATATAATATATATAGGTATATGCGGCCCACCGAAAAAATTCCAGTGCAGTTTGTAGTAGCATTTTAAGTGGAAATAATGGACAATTCTAGGACAAATCAGTTTTTGTGGAGGACACAATTTCATATTACATATTATTTTAATTAAGAATATTATATTATTATTATATTTTAATATAATATTCATATTATTATATATAATTATAATAATATTTTTACATCCTATTTGCAAATCACAAACATTTTTACCTATTTTTGGCTGCAGAGTTAAAAAATGTAAATAACAACTGATTAGAAAGTACATTCCCCAAAGAATGCAAAGAAATGGTTTATTATGCAACATACATATTGGAATGTGTCAAATAAATTATGTACATCCCTATCAAACTCAAAAGGGATGTACTTACTACTTTTAATAGACACAAAAAAATTAATATTACTTCAGTTGCTTTTGGAACAATTTAAGTCATAGAATTAAATTTGGCAGTTGTTAAATTTCCATGAATTGATTGTGCAAGAGTAAAAGAGTAAAAATCTCAAATTATGACCTAGGTTTACGCCTAATAAGTCAAAGGGCTAAAAATCGTTAAAATCGCTAAGAAAAAATATATCGGAACCAGTAATATTTATTGTGGCAAAATTGTTTTAACAAAATATTGATATTATTTTTGAGTTATTAACAGGTTTATATAGTACAATCCCTATTTTAACTATTTTATATTTGAAAGCGTCAACTAAAAGTGTATCATTTACCTACTTTTCGTTAAATCTGGGGTTTAGGCTGTACCTACATATCTGCTTTCATGAATAATAAAATTATTGCTACTAGGTACACATATTATATAATGCATACATACTCATAAAACATTTCATATACTTACTTACTTCGTATGCTTCGTACCTACTTATAAATATTTGTCTCGAGATTTTGTACAATTTAAAATGTACAAAATTAGTACACATTTAAAACACCATAGCCATCGTTTTAATTACGTTTTATTTTTATAATACCTCAATGTTTTCAGTTGTTTGGTTTGCTAATTCTATCCACTAAAAAATATTCCTCATAATCACAAAAATATAAAGACTAAACTGGTTCAACTTGTATCCTAACCTAACACACCAAGACCTGAGTTTTGATGCACGCAAATTTATTAAAAATAAATTAATGTTAATTAATTACTTACTTATTATTTTTCTTAACGATTCTCTACCAATTCTTGCAATACTAGAATTTAAGATTCAATGTACCTACCTATCTGATTTTTCGTTGGTTCTCACCGAATTTCTTATTTTGCAATGCAATAATTGTATTAATGCGTGATTTTACAAACATAATTAATAAAATGATGATAGCTAGTTGTACGTTGTAGGTAATTAAATTAATTATATCCTTGGATAATAAACTTGATTTATTATATCAGCTGTTAAATCATAAACTGAATAAAAACAACCACAAAATATATACAACGAAACGACACATAACAGGAAGGATTGACACAACCATAGATTAGGTTAGGGGGACAACACTTTTATTTTCTATCTATTTACAACACACAGCCAAGTTATATTTAATAAAACGCCGGATTGGTAGGGCCGAACTAATATCACCACAAAATATATAATAAGTTGTTGCTATAATACATAATATGTACAATTAGAAAAACACAAAAGAGAAGCCTAGAAATTTTACTAAAAACTAATATAACTCAGTATCAAAGTCGGATATACATTGTTAGTAATAAGATAAAATAAACAGTAATTTACAGTCTAGTATAAATGTCATGATGAATACGTAAAAATTTTAAAATTCAGATCATCTTAACATAATCGCCAAGCAGAAACAAAATTAAATATTTCTAAAAATAGATTGCGGTGTTGTCAATTTTCGGACGTAGTATTATTTGAAGATTATACAGATAATATACATATTCCAATACATATACACGCCTCTACCGGAATTTTGTTGAACTAAAGTATACAGTTTATTACATATTAGTAATATTGTTGCTTCCACATGGAGTTTAGAGATCTTAGAATATCTTACGAATCTGCACGGATAGCGCGAAAATTCAAATATAACTTGAACATAGGTTGAAAACTGGGTGCATGTGCAATATTATTATAAAGGAAAATTCGCGACAAATAATAAAACTTAGGCATGACCTTATTGCGACCAATATTCAGTAGCAATAATGTTCTGGACGCAATAATCAATGTAAATTGTAAATGTACAGGTGCAATAATGATAGCAGGTTGTATATATATATATATATAGAGATATACTGTCATTGATGAGCCCGTCGAAGATACTAACAGGTCATTGTGTAGCCGATTTCGGGCTCAACAGCGTATCCAGGTGTATTTGGTCTATGCTAGGCTTATATAGTATTAGTAAGGCTGTACACGAATTTTACGGAGGGCTTCACAAAGTAGTGTTTATGAGTTGGAAATACGCCAGGAAGTTCATATAAACTCACTGTAGGTGGAGCTGTTTTGTATACCTTATATACAGTATAAGTCTCGTGTAGCCCACCAATGAACGTGTCTTTGTTTAGCCCGAAACCTGGCAACACCGCCGTTTCGATCACGGGGACAGTGGGCTTTTCAACGTGTAGTTAGTACTGATAATTTTAGAGAATTCACATATGTGCTTTTACTAATGTTTATTATATATACTCGTATATATACACTATTATTTTAATTGTAAGTAATTTTCTTGGATCTAAAATTCTCTTGCAGAATTTATAATTACTTATTTTTATATTTAACAGGCAAACAATGTCTTTTCAATTTGGAGCAGCAGTAAGTCTCTTATACTGTAGCGACAAAATATCGGAACACTTATACCTACCTAATGGAAATATATCTACACATTTTGCAAAACCAATTTCATATAGGTTGTATTTTTGTAAATTTTTATTTGACTTTACTTAAATAAATAGATATTAATATATACAGATCAACATATTAACGTAAATAATTTACATTAACATGTTGCCTTTCGACTGACGAAAATTAAAAAAAAAATCCCTTTAAAATTAAAATAAAAATTTTAAATTTGATATCGGTGCTATATGGATGGCAATCATCAACTTGATGCAATTTCATCGATGGTTGCTACCCTTGGGGGGGTAGTTCGACCTCAATTTTACGCCCAAAATATAATATATACTTGTATGATGAAGAAAACAGATTAATGCGACAATTGATACTTCCAGATAAATTTAATATTAACGAAATTGGCTTTAGTGAGCAAAACATAGAAAAAAATAGCAAAAGCATAAACAAAAGAATAGCCAAGTGTGACTTACCAATCAACTTTTATTCTAAAGTGTTTTTCGAATATTAAATAAAAGAATCAGGTCGTAGTATTTAAAAATTAAAGTTAAAATAAAAAAATTAAAGTTAATAATATTAAAAGGACGAAACGTCGCAGGAAAAATCTGATGTTATGGGTGTATAGAGCATAAAATGTTTTTCTAAAAGTGTATTTGATTAACCATACATACCGTGTGTCCAGCCAGGACATAACACGACCCATACCTCAGAAACTACTGAGGCGATTTTTAAAAAACTTTGTACATGTAGTAAATACAGGGTGTTCTCGGCAAACAAAATATTTTGACAGTTTTATGACAAGACAGGAAGTAGATAACAACTTGCTTGATTTAAATGGAACACCCTGTATATTTCTCCATATTTGGATTCTACATACAATTTTAGGGCCCCTTTGTGTATTCCTAAAATGTAGTTTTCGAGATATTAATTTTTTTAACAAAAATTTTACGGATGCCCACTTGCAAAGAAAATTTTTCAGTAAATTAGCCATCGACTAAATTAAAAGTATTTGATTGTGGGCGTTATAAGGAAGGCGGTAGGTAATTAACGGGCGATTTAAAAATATTTAGTTGTATACAGGGTGAGTACAGTGACAAAGGAAATATCGAACTAAAAAAAATAAATATCTTCAATTTCTTAAATGGAAACAACAATTTTTTTTTTATTTTAATGAATTCTAAGCCCAAAAATATGGGTGGTTTGTATTCAATTCCCTACCTAATCATAACGGTTTCTAAAAGTTATTAACAGAAATTTTATAAATCCACCCAATTCCCTTTTTTAATTAATTCTAAGTGGGCCCTGTTAAAGAAAAAACAGTTTCTGTGAATTTATTTTAAGTATTCCAATAATAATTGTTCAAATAGCACCATTCACTTGTAAACCACTTTCATATCTGCGATGTATAGCATCTGTTGTCACTTTTGCATTTTCTCCGGTGATACAGACTGAAAGGCTACGCGCAGACTTTTATAAAAAAAAAATCAAGGGGTGCAACATCTCGTGATCTTGGTGACCAACGAAAAAGATCTATTTGCTACCCGTCGATTTTCAAAATTTTCTGTTTTTCTGTTTTATGTGATGGTGCCACGTTAAATTAGTAAGTAAGTAAGTAAGTACGTTTCTTACAGTTTTACATAAATTCTGTTTACATAATAATACATATTTTATAATCAAGACACCTAAGCAACGCCTGTGTGTGTCTTGGAAACTTACACTAATTAAATTAGTCATGCGCCTTAATATCCCCTTTTACCTCTCGCAATAGTAGTACCCCCCCTCACTCGAACCCCTTCCACTCATACCTACTACTTTTGTATATATGGATAAATGTTTACATATCCAATAAGATACTAAGGAAAATATCAGAATTAGTTTTTATAAATTGATATATTTTTTTAGTAAATAAATGTACATTATTAATTCTCTTATACTCCATTGGCAAAATATTATAAAATTTGGGGCCATAATAAGTTACAAATCTTTTTGTAGTCGTCTTCGTTATAGCAGGAGTAACTGCGTTTAAGTTATGTTTTTCACGTGTATTATGGTTGTGCATGATAGGACTTATTAAGATTGACTTATTTTTATAAGAAAAGACAAGCACAGATTTAACATACAATAAGTTTAAGCTGAGTACATCAAATTCCCCAAATAACAGCTTAGATGAATAACGTTTATTTTTAAAATTAATTACTTTAATTAGATATTTTTGAGTAATTTGTAATACTTGCAATGTGGATGAGAAAGCACTACCCCAAAATAAAATTCCATATTTCATAATAGACTCAGCCAAAGCATGATAGAGCATTTTTAACACATATTTCGGTAATATGTCTCTTAAATAGTAGAATTTCCAAATTATTTTACGGATTTTGTTATTGAGATTTTGAATATGATCTGTCCATTTTAGATTTTTGTCAATTATTATGCCCAGATATTTAATATTATCTACAGCTTGCAATTCCTGAGAACATTTACATTTACTATAATTATTAAAAATACAGTCATAGCTGTGTAATCTAATTTCTTTTATACCTGGATGACATCTATCATATAAACTAATGCACAGAAACTTTGTTTTTTCTATGTTTAGCGTGAGAAGGTTTTCAGAAAGCCACTGTTGTATATTTGAAAATTCTACCGTTAATTTATCCAGTGCTTGATCCCAATTGTCGTCTTCAACTAGGAGGACAGTATCGTCAGCATAAGATATTACTTTACAGTTTTTTGATATAAATAGCAATTCGTTTATATATATAGAGAAGAGGATAGGACTCAAAACAGTTCCCTGGGGGATCCCGAAATTTAATTGTTCTTTAAATTCACTTATATAGTCTCCTATTTTGACGCACTGTCTCCTAGAACTAAGATAATTATTCAATAAATTATTAACAACACCTCTGACACCATATGTGTCCAGTTTATTAACAAGCATATCATGTGACACTGTGTCAAATGCCTTGGCCAAATCGAGAAATACTGCAATTTGTTTCTTGTTCTTATTTACAGAATTATATAATGAACCAATTACCTCTTACATTGCATCTTCTGTACTCATGTTTTCTTTGAAACCAAATTGTGACTTTGATAATATTTTGTTATAATTAAGATGTTCTACAAGTCTTTTCTTTATACATGTTTCTAATATTTTGCCAATGTTATTTATAACAGAAATTGGTCTATAGTTAGTCATTATATTCTGTTCACCCTTTTTAAAAATGGGTGTCACCACTGATTGCTTCAAGAAATCTGGAAAAATAAATTGATATTATACTTTGGATTGTTCATTATTTGACAAATATTTAATGTATTGGATTTAAAATTTATTTAAAATGTCTAAATAGTTTTGACTTAAAATGAAAATTACTGTTGGAGATGATTTTGAAAAACGAAGAAAATTATAAAATTTGTAAGATACTCCCATTTTATTTTAGATACTTGTATTTAACTCGGAAATAAAATAACTCTGCATAGAATAAACCTTTTAATAGCTGAACTGAACACCAACTCGTCTCTATATTATGAATGCCTTAAAAAATAATCATAATCGTATTCCAATATCGAAGTGTGTCATTATTTATAAACAATATTTTGGGTCCATGTGCTGAGTCAGGTCCAGAGGAACTCATGGGGCTGGCGTGAATGCCAAGGTTGCTGAACTACAGGGTGTTTCAATGATGATGTGCTATCACATATCTAACCAGTTAAACTACTTTATTACTAGTTAAACTACACATTATTTGTCAACTGGCCTGGAAATTTCATTTCCTAATAAAATGAGGATCTACTTCGAACCAATAGTGAGAGTTATGTCGGTTGAATAATCAATTTTTTGTAAATTTAGATTCAACAGTTCACACAACGTCTAAGAAATCTTCATCTTATTGGTATTTTATTAAAATAATGGGAGAAAATCGCTGATTTCTAGCCTTGGCGAGGGTCCTGGCCTGTGACCTGGGGTCATCCTTCGGGTGACAAAAGCATCTAGAATAATATTATTTTTAAGAAATCTTGATGGTAAAACATCATAATTCTTTAGCTGAAAGTAGAATTTATTTTTGAGGAAACATTTTTATCAATTTTATCAATACATATTACCAAACATATATTGCTGTCATAATTGTAGCAGCAAATTAATATTATAGATATTTACTTTTGTAAGCTAAAATGATGAATTTTACAGACTGCCAAAATTAAGGAATTAATTCCAAACTAATACTAATAAATAATTGGAATTAAAAAGTGAAAAAGAAGTTAGCCTCCAGCGTGACTCGAACTCGCGAAATCAGCATTATGATTTTTGGAATCCTACAACTATCCCATTGTGCTACTGAGACTGTTGTCAGAAATCTACCTTGAGATGTTTAAATATGTAAACTGTACGTGTTATCCTAAAAAAATTATTTTTACCGATTTTCTAATTGGAAAAGCATTACGCTTCAGTATTTTGGTAATCAAAATAGACCAGGCAAATTTTAAAGAAATATATACGTTAAGGGTGAAGTTTTTGCGGACATTATTTTTTTTGTTGAAAACGATAGCTCTTAAAAATGAATATACAGTGGGAATTTTCTTTGATCTTACGCGATCCTTTGACACTATCAAACCTAAATACCTAAAAATAAAATTAGAATCAATAGGTATAAGGGGGCCAGTTCAATTTTGGATTGAACGTACATGACAGATCGACTTTTAAGAGTACAAGTAGAAGATGTACTCTCTAATGAATTTAATATATCCTTAGGGACTCCTCAAGGTGGCGTGTTGGGCCCTCTTTTATTCTTACTTTATATAAATGACTTGCCACCGAATATTAAGAATGGACAGGTATTTATCTATGCAGATGATACAACTATTGTAGTGAACGCAGATAGCCTCGACGAGCTCTATACCAAGACACAAACGGTTATTAAGAAGTTTATCAGCTGGTGTAATAATAATCATCTTATTATCAACCAACAAAAAACGATATTTGTTGAATTTACGTCACCACTTAAACCAAATAATAATCTAATATTTAAAATTGGTAATAACAATATTCTACCTCCAATAGTACAAAATTTCTGGAAATTTGGCTGGACTCAAAATTAACCTTTGAATAACATATTGAGTACCTATGTGACAGACGAAATATGACGTACTTCGCCATGAATGCATTAAAATGTGACTTGTATAGAAATCACTTAATAGAGTTGTACTATGCATTGGTTTATTCAGTGATTGGATGTTGTGTAGCAGTGTGGTGGAGGGCAACACAGATGAAGCGTGTATTTATAATACAGAAGCGATTTATCCGATTAATATTTAATCTTGACTTTTATGAGTCATGCAGGAATACATTTAAACATTACAACATCTTGACTTGTCCGTGTATTTACCTTTACAAACTTCTGATCTATACATTCCAGCATAGAGGAGAATTCCAGAAAAACTTAGATGTCCACAAATATAATACTCAAACTAAGTGTAATATTCATCTCAGTAAACTGAGCAGAATGAATTATTAAATATCACCCATCTATGCTGGAGGTTATTTCTATAACCTGCTACCACCTAACATAAAACAAATACGAACCTTAACAAAATTTAAACAAGTTCTCAAAGCATTTCTGATACAAAATTGCTTTTATTCGCTGGATGAATTTATTAAACGTAGGTAGCGCTCACTGTCACACTATCTGCTCTATATTGTACTTAATGTATGTTATGTTAATGTTAATTGTTATATATGTTTTTACTCTATGATGTTTTATAACGATAATATGATATATGTTTTACTCTATGTTACTTTGCTTTTACTATTATGATTTTCTTTTTTTTTTTTGTAATTTGTAATACTTGAATGTCTACCAATTTGACTGTTTGGGACAAATGACCTGTCTCATGTCATGTATTTGATACAAAGAGATTAATAAATCTATCTATCTATCTATCTATATACTCGGGCTACACAAACTAACGTTTACATCTTTGGGCTTTACATCGTCCTGTTATTACATAAAATTTTAAATTAAGTAACTAAGTTACCCCTCTAATAATGCCCTGATTTATAGTTAAAAGAAGGATTAATGGTCACAGTATATACTCCTTTAACTATGTAATTAACCCTGGGTGCAACAGACCCGTCCGTCTCGCGGGCTCAACAACATACCTATTTTATATA
This sequence comes from Pogonocherus hispidulus, assembly GCA_963924545.1. NCBI lineage: Eukaryota > Metazoa > Arthropoda > Insecta > Coleoptera > Cerambycidae > Pogonocherus > Pogonocherus hispidulus. The sequence goes on from OZ004693.1 coordinate 57,194,359, forward strand.
TATATATACACAAGCTATAATTAGGAAAAAATTGAAAATTGGGCAGTGTACCAAAGTCACTGCAAGCAATCTAAAATATTTTCAAGATGGCCGCACTTCCGGTTATACCGGAAGTAGGTGTCAACTTGCTTATTTCAAATGGAACACCCTGTATATTATTAGATTTTTGAATTCTACTCAAAATTTTAAATATATTTCGTGTATAATGTCCTATACTTAAGTCTAGTCATTTTTGACATATGTATTTCAAATTTTATGTCAAAAATGACGTTTGCAGACCGAAAAATAATTATCAATTTTTCCTACACGGAAGCTTTTGTTATTTAATTTGGGTTGGATTCCTTGTAGAAGGGGACCTATTTTAGAGGTCTTTGTATGATATTTTGATAATTATTACACGGTGTTCAAAAAAGAAGAATGAAAATTGAATTGAGAAAACTGTCAAAAGTCAATTTTTTCTAATGGAATCCACCTGTTTTTATTATTTCATCTTATTAAGCATTAAAAATTAGGCTAAGTTTGTATAAGGTTGTCTATTCCGAAAACTTGTAGTTTTCGAGATATTGGCAATATAAATTTTTATTTGGCGATTTTGCTGTGGATTTTAACTGCAGCCACTCTTACTTGGCCATGACGAAAATGGCCATGTTGAAAACAATCAAATGCTATGTTTGTTTACAACTGTCACTTACCTTTTGAAAATCATTAATAATCATGCCGGGGCACTTAAATTATACAAAGGAAGATTATTTAAACTTATTTATTATTTATGGAGAATGTGATAAAGTTATATCAAGAACATGTGACACATTTGCCATTCGATATCCGCAAAAACCGAAGCCATCGCGATGTGTTATTAAACAAATTATAGAAAATTTCAAGAATTTTGGATCCGTTTAAAATAACAATGCATGTTTAATTTACAAAGAAAAACGGTAAAATTAGATAACCCTGGATTTTAAGAAAAATAATTTTACAGTAAATGTTCAAACTGACGTCCTTGAACTTCCAGACATTTTTCGCATCTGAGCAGCTCTTGTTCATGGGTCGTTCTTCTTATTGACTCAGGATTTAAGTTTGCACAAATTCATTCCTCACTCTGCATGCAATCTTCCATTGTTGTTAAGGGAGTGTTATAGACTCAATCTTTAACTGTGCCCCAAATAAAAAAATCGAGCACTGAAAGATCTGGGGACCGGGGTGGCCAAAGGAAAGGACCATTGTTGGCTATCCATCGATCATCAAAAACATTCCGTAAAAAATGAGCGATGAGTTAGCCACCATGTGCAGGAGCGCCATCATGATGGTAAAACAGGTTTCTATGAATAGCGAGCGGCAAATTATCTAAATAGTCGGTTTCAAAATTTTGTAAAATGTTCAAATAGCCTTCACCTACAAAGTTAATAAGCACATTTTTAATCTACAATGATCCAAAAACGCATAACTTACCATTTAAATTTTCTTGATCAAAATGTAGTGCCACGACCCCATCATTTCTAAATGCACAATAAATTGCCAGGATTGTTGAAAATTTTGCTCTCTACGCACATGTAAATTGGAATCACTCCAATAATGGGAATTGTGTCGATTGAAGGCACCATTTTTTGTAAATTTAGCTTCATCTGTCCAAAAAAAAAATTGTTTCCTTGCGACCAAATTATGATAAATTCACAGAATGCTACTCGTCTTTGAAAATCAGTATCTGTCAGATGTGGAACTATGGAAAATGCGTATGGATGGAATTTATGTTTGCGTAATATTCTATGAACTGTTGATTTGGCCAATCCTGACTCCAACGCAGCTTGTCTTACCGACATTGTCGGATATGCGGCGAAATATCCCAAAATAATAATTTCAATATTCTCATTATTAACGATAGGTTTATTTCTTTGCACTATTGCCTTAACGGATCCAAAATTCTTGAAATTTTCTATAATTTGTTTAATAGCACATCGCGATGGGTTCAGTTTTTGCGGATATCGAATGGCAAATGTGTCGCATGTTCTTGATATAACTTTATGACATTCTCCATAAATAATAAATAAGTTTAAATAATCTTCGTTTGTATAATTTAAGCGCTCCGGCATGATTATTAATGATTTTCAAAAGGTAAGTGACAGGTGTTAACAAACATAGCATTTGATTGTTTTCAACATGGCCATTTTCGTCATGGCCAAGTAAGAGTGGCTGCAGTTAAAATCCGCAGCAAAATCGCCATATAAAAATTTATATTGCCGATATCTTGAAAACTACAAGTTTTCGGAATAGACAACCTTATACAAACTTACCCTAATGTTTAATGCTTAATAAGATGAAATAATAAAAACAGGTGGATTCCATTAGAAAAAATTGACTTTTGACAGTTTTCTCAATTCAATTTTCATTCTTCTTTTTTGAACACCGTGTAATAATTATCAAAATATCATACAAAGACCCCTAAAATAGGTCCCCTTCTACAAGGAATCCAACCCAAATTAAATAACAAAAGCTTCCGTGTAGGAAAAATTGATAATTATTTTTCGGTCTGCAAACGTCATTTTTGACATAAAATTTGAAATACATATGTCAAAAATGACTAGACTTAAGTATAGGACATTATACACGAAATATATTTAAAATTTTGAGTAGAATTCAAAAATCTAATAATATACAGGGTGTTCCATTTGAAATAAGCAAGTTGACACCTACTTCCGGTATTACCGGAAGTGCGCCCATCTTGAAAATATTTTAGATCGCTTGCCCTCCAGTGACTTTGGTACACTGCCCAATTTTCAATTTTTTCCTAATTATAGTTTGCCATATATAGATCGAGGCAGTTCCCGGTGGGACACCGTGTATATATATATATATATATATATATATATATATACAGGGTGTACCACTTAAGCGTATGCGGAGCATAGCGGCTAAACCGTAAGAGCTAGAAAAAATATTTTAGATAAAAGTTATTTTCATTCAAGTGTTCTATGACTTAAAATTATTTTTGATAATACAGCGTGTTTAGTGTAGGCTGGGCGCAACACAACTCCGTTATTTTAAATGGAACGCCTTGTATATTATTGCATATTTGGATAGAACGTTGTCTGACGAATACAGTGATATAAGGTTTGATGGGTTTATCTCTAGTAATAATGAAGATATGGCCAAAAGAGTGTACCGTAAGAGTAATGTGTTAGACCTTCTACCCTAGCAAATAATTGACAATCTCTTTCTAACCCACTACTCTTATGGTACACCTCTTTTGGCCATATCTTCCTTGTTATTAGAGATAGACCCATCAAACCTTATATCACTGTATTCGTCAGACAACGTTCTATCCAAATATGCAATAATATACAGGGTGTTCCATTTAAAACAACGGAGTTGTGTTGCACCCAGCCTACACTAACACCCTGTATAATCGAAAATAATTTTAAATCATAGAACACTTGATTGAAAATAACTTTTATTTGAAACATTTTTTTTCTAGCTCCTACGGTTTATACCTACGCTTAAGTGGTCCACCCTGTATATATTTTTTTTGTTTTTTTTATTTAGGCATGCACAATTCTACTGCGAGGTGCAAGTAAGGATATTTTAAATGAAACTGAAAGAAATCTACAAGATGCCCTACAAGTGGCAAGAAATATTGTGCTATCTCCTCGACTTGTTCCTGGAGGTGGAGCAATTGAAATGGCAGTGGCACATCACTTATTGCAAAAAGCTACCCACGGACCTTATAAGGCATTAGCACATGCTTTGGGTTAGTATTTATTAACTATTGCTTTTATTCTTTCATTTGACAATACAAGTTGAAATCTCGGAGATGCAAACAATAAAGTAGTGCGGTATACATATGTAACGCAATGACTATCACTTTTTTTTCAACTAAAATGTTTAGGCAAAAGAAATGCCTAATGATTGTGCATATCACGCCAAGGAAAACTAGTTTGTTTTACATTTTGACATTCTAAGTAAAACTATGGTAAATATTGTTTTTTTATAACATATATTTTTCATAAAGAATATTGTAAAATATTTACCTATTAATTATTTGGAGGGATTACTATAGCGGCATTTGAGGACATAATTTTTTATAAAAAAATCTTGGAGCATTTTTAGGTAATTGTGAGTAATAATTGTGGGTAATAATAATAATAAATATAAAGCTGTGTTGTTTGCTTGTTGAATGTTTTTCATTTATTAGTTTTGTTAATTTGTTATTTTGCCTGATTGATTTAAATTTCTAATAGATTCCATTTGATAAGTGAAACACAACTGCAGTAGTGCTCTCTTTTGGGTCTTTGCGACTATCGGTCTGATAATTATTGTCAAATTGACAGACAGATAACGACGTGCTTTTCCACAGGTGCCATTTACAGCAGTGACCTCTATTGTCTTTAAGGAAGACAATCCTACTTATTTATATGAAGGAGATGCCGAAAAGAACTACTCCACGGGCAATATGCCCTGACTGGCATTGCATTACATCAACATCTCCATAGGAGTCGCCACATCGTTCATTGAGACCTATGGCACTCTAATGAGCGCAAAATAAGCGCGAAAATGGTCAGTGTCTAGTAGAAGGTCTCGATGAATGATGTGGCGACTCCTATGGAGATGCCGATGTAATGCAATGCCAGTCGGGGCATATTGCCAGTGGAGTAGTTGTTTTCGGCATCTCCTTCAAATAAATAAATAGGATTGCCTTCCTTGAAGACAATTGAGGTCACTGCTGTAATGGCACCTGTGGAAAAGCAGGTCGTTATCTGTCTGTCAATTTGCCAATAATTGCCAGACAGATAGTAGCAAAGACCCAAAGATGGCAGGCACTACAATGTGTTTCTCACCTCTACTAAAGTTTGATATTTTTGATAATAAAAAACTATTGATGTATGTGTATGTATTTTTGTATTTTTTGTTTAGGAAAATACACCCTAAAATACAACGTAAACGTAGGTACTTGGACTCTAGATTATTTGGTCTCATTAACAACATATTATTAGATAAATGAATTGCACTGTGTACATACTCTACATATTTAAACTAAAAGGAAATACTATTTTATCTTTGGTTAATATAAAACATAAACAAAATAAAAATATAAAAATAAATCAACACAACATTAAAAAATATAAAAATAACTTAAAAGTTTAGGTCATTCAACCATTTATTTTGCTTTGTAAATATAAGTTTATTTACATGTTTAGAGTTTAATCTATTTCTTTGGTTTCTTAAAACTAAACCAGCTGCAGAGAATATTCTTTCAGATGGTACCGAAGTACCTGGTATACACAAGTACTTTAAACTTAACTGATACAAATTTGGAAATTGTTTCTTGTTCTCTTCTTAATATTTTAGAGGGTCAGCTTTTCTTTGAAGAAGAGGTGCCTCCATGTATTGCCGTAGTTCAATCAAAGCATTTGATGTAGGTGTATTTTTGTGTAAAACTTTTGTAATGTTTATCTAAAAACCCTAATAAATCAGTGCAATCTTCTTGAATTTCCGTTTGAGCTGGCTCAGGCTCTGACACACCATTTTCTACTTTACATTGAGCAATCAATAAACTTAATTCATTCGATAATAGATTACGAGGATTGTTCGCATTATCTAGCACACGAAAACCATCCTTTATCCTTGGATCAAGTAAAGTACTTAGCATTGTAGCAGTTCTTGATTCATACTTATGAAGTCTTTTAATAACAGAATTCCTTAACTCTTCAAATAACAGTTTTCCTATATTTGTGTTAAACAATTTTTTCGATTCAATATCCTGGAATTTCCGGTGGATCCCCAAAACAATAGGAATAATTAATGATTCAGTTACAAATTGGTCCCCACGTATTTCCACTGTTGCACTTTCTACGCATTCAAAATAGACTATAAATTCCTCCATTACAGTAAATTCTTCAGCTAAAGGCAATGTGGGTGCATTAAGTAATGATGCTAATGCCACGGCTAAATGTTTTAGTTCAATCGACCTCTTAAACAAAAAATGTGCTATTCCACCGTTTGGCTACATTTTGTATCAATTTAAGGGGTGTTTTAATATTAGCAGACCTTTGCACTTCCCTTAATTTATCATTGGCTTTAATACACGTTTTAAAAAATGTAACTACTGATTTACATTTTGTTATGATTTCTTGAATAGCTTCAATTTTCATGCAAACATTAGATACTAAGTTAAGAGTGTGTGCCAAACATGGCATATGACGCTTACGTGTTACATCCACAACAGCAAACATATTTGCACCATTATCAGTAACAATACAGCTTATTTTGTTCTCTATCTGCCATTTTAGAAAAGTTTCTTGCAAAACCTAAAAGAGAATTATAATGAAAATAATTCAAAAGTAATTATTATTATTTTTTTATTAACCTACATTACTAAGATGTTCAGCTGTATGATTCCCAAAGATTTGTGTAGTTTCCAACGATGCTGAAAATCACTTTGCATTCCATATAAAATGTGTTGTACAAGAAATGTAACTTTCCTGATTCACCGATGTCCAAGTATCAGTCATTATAGATACATACTTTACATTTTCCAATATTCTTTGTAGGTTAGTAACAAAATTTTCATATATCTCTGGAAATATTTTTTCTTTTAAAGAAGTTTTGGATGGGATAATGTATTTTGGGTCTAATTCATTGACAAACTGTTGAAAGCCTTCTTTATTTACAATTGAATATGGTTCGAGGTCTGTTGCAATCATAGAAGCAAGTTTCATATCCAATTTTTTTTTCGCAGTGAATTGGTGTCATAGATTTTATTTCGGTCGATAAATTTTTTTAATTTATTCCTCTTACTCTTGGGTCATTTATTTATTGATACCTCCGTGGCGTTCATTAATCTACAACTGCAGCTGAACTTGATGGTGATGGCTCAGGTTTGCTTTTGGAATTCAACTGTTAAGTTCTAGTACTATTATTATTTTGTTCATCACACTCACTAGTCTCAGACTCATTCTGGTCTACTGGTTTAGATCGGCCAGGGTGCTTTCGTTTCAGATGGTCATGTAAATTGCTTGTGTTACTGCTAAATTTAAAAATATTTTCACATATCGTGCACTTTACAGTTTTTCCTGCACCATTATTCTTAAAATAGTTCCAAACGAGATATTTGCACGTACTGGTCATTCTTATTGACACAGAACACAACAAATTGACCAAATTGCAAAATAAATTAATAATTATCAACTGACAGATTGATACCACCACAGAATATACCACAAAACAGAAAATATCTGTCACAAAACCTACATAACCCCAATGGAATTTAAAGATAACCATAGAAGAAAAGAAAACATATCCTGTAACCGGCCCTAACGCAGAGTATATAGAGAAACTATGTCTAACGTCCAACCATGGCAAATAATCGCATCTTATGTGCCGTGGCCCATGGCTTACTATAAACCCTTGTTTGAAGAGGATATACAGACCAAAATTCGAGTCTATACATAGGGATCTCAGTTATTATAAAAGATAGGAAAACGCTCAAATGGGGAAAGTTTTAGAGAATTTTATGCTGATTTCAAATCTGCATTGAAAGTTATCGTGAGTCAATTGTTTTTCGAGATATTTGAAAAAAACGAAAAACCGAAGAATTTGTTTTTGGCCAATAACTCGCTAATGGTTAATCTGACACTTCTAAAAATTTTACATTATTAGTACACTTTTTAAAGACGAACATTTTGGCATAAACAAAAATTACAAGGCACTCTTTGTTTTTCTGTTATGAACCACAACTTTGCTATTTCTTATGGTCGCCATATTGGATTTTTATATCATATTTTAAAGCCAAAAATTCTCTTTCCAACGATGTATCATAAGCCTATAAAAGAATTTTTAAAATTTGTGAAATATTGAAAAAATCATTTTTTTACAAGTTTATTAGAAGTATATTAGAAGTTGGCTGTGCCATGAAATGTAAATATTTCCCGTTCTGTCACAAGTGTCATACAAAATGACTTATGATTTGCATTAAATGAAAATATGGGGCTCACAATTTCTCAAATGAAGAAAAGTTTGATATGCTTACACTTTATTTACAAACTCACAGTATTGCGAAAGTTGCATCTACTAGATATTTGGAATTGTATCCAGAGGCAGCAACCTTACAAAATATAATTACAGGAGAATTATTACTACTTTATTGAATTATGGTGCATTTGAGAATAAGAGGAACAACTATGAAAAAGATAACCATGATATTGATATGAATATCTTTAGTCTAATAGTAGTAAGTATTAAAAACAACCAGAACTAAAAAATGGAGCATCCATAATTAAGTATTATTAGGCAAATGCTCAAAGTGACTTCCATTTGCATTACGACACATTTCACAGTTCTTTAAAATCTTTCTCATAACTCTTCCTAATGTGTTTCCGTTTAACAAGTTAAACGCTTCCCTAATTCTAGCTTCTAATTCATTTCTATTAACGGGTGGTTCAAATTCGTAAATTTTATTTTTAATTTGTCCCCACAAATAAAAATCGAGTGGCATAAGATCTGGGGATCTTGCCGGCCACATAACTGGTCCATTGTTCGCAATAACATTTTGTCCAAAACAATGGGTTAAGTATGTTCTAACTTCTACAGTATTATGTGCCGGACAACCATCCTGCTGAAACCACAATCTTTGAAATTCAGCTGCATTGGGTACAAGCCTTCTAATTGCTGGAATTATTTCTTCTCTTAATAGGTTTAGATAACGTTCCCCATTAAGGTTGTAATCGAAAAGAAACGGACCATCCAAACGATTTCCTAAAATAATTATACATTAACATGATACATTAATGACTATCTTATTTATTCACAATATCATTAATGAAGATAAAAATACCTAAAAGACCACACCAAACGTTAAACCCAAATCTAGACTGCAATCGTCGCTGTTCCATCACATGGGGATTTTGGATACTCCAATGATGTCTGTTATGTTTGTTAAATACCCCACAATTAGTAAAACGGGTCTCGTCGGACCATATTACCAAATTAGGGAACTCAGGAACTTCTCTGCATTTTTCTATGTACCATTGGCAAAATTGCAATCTGTCATAATCACCTTCGCGAAGACCTTGGACAATAGTAGGCTTGTAAGGATGATATCCATGTTATTTCAAAATTTGATGAACGGTAGACTTCGGGATGTTACTTTGATGCTGAACAGATCTTACAGACGTTGACGGACTTTCAGTTATTATATTAAGAACGTTTACGTCACGATCATGGTTATCTTTTTCATAGTGGTTCCTCTTATTCTCAAATGCACCATAATTCAATAAATTGGTAACAATTCTCCTGTAATATGTTTTATGCGGCTGCTGTCTTTCTGGATATAATTCCAAATATCTGGTAGATGCAATTTCCGCATTACGCAAATTTTTGTTTATGTGTAAAATTTTTAGAAGTGTCAGATTAACCATTAGCGAGTTATTGGCCAAAAACAAATTCTTCGGTTTTTCGTTTTTTCAAATATCTCGAAAAACAATTGACTCACGATAACTTTCAATGCAGATTTGAAATCGGCATAAAATTCTCTAAAACTTTCCCCATTTGAGCGTTTTCCTATCTTTTATAATAACTGAGATCCCTATGTAGAGACTCGAATTTTGGACAGTCTGTATAAACAAGGCCATAACCTAAAAAGTTAAAAATATATAGTCAAAGCGCCCCACCTAGTTTTAGTTTACGAGTTTACCCCACAAACCAATTACTAATTTCTCAAAATAATTATTACAGATTTCTTCATGCTTTGCTTTAAATAACCTTTTTTGGAACTATCGATAGTTTTTAGATAGTTGGTACAGGTATCGATATTATCAAAAATTAAAAAACTATCGATAGTCCTATCGATATTTTGTCATCCCTATAAGTGACTAACAAAAATTATCTTTTGTTTTTTTTTTTATAGAATTTTAAAAGTGCACTAGCTAAAAAAAAACCTAGCAAGCAAGGTAAGGTAAACCTAAAGAATATAGCATTAGAAAATGAGGTATCACCTGAAAGATTTTTAAATGTATCATTCAATTATTAAATAACATAGTGTCACTTAAAATTTTTGAGAGAAATTAAGATTTTAAAAATTCTACTGCCTTGTATTATATTAGAGTGAGGAGATAATTAAACTCAACTCATACCTAAGGACTGTAACCTCAAATTGTATTGGCATAATATAAAAATCAAGAATATTGTCAAGTACGTCGTGGGAACAATGTGAGCGTATCAAATTTAGGCCTTTTCCAACATCAATTATCTTTTTATTTGAAGGAGATGCCGAAAACAACTACTCCATGGGCAATGTGCCCCGACTGGCATTGGGCAACATGGGCATCTCCACAGGAGTCACCACATCGTTCATCGAGACCAACTACCAGACACTGACCGGTTTCGCGCTTATCATAGTGACATAGGTAGTGGACTTGATGAACGATGTTGCAACGTGATTGCCTAATGGGCATCGTGAATGTTAGTAATGGTGAGAAACACACCGCAGTGCCTTCTTTGTTTTCGGCATCTCCTTCAAATAAATAAGTAGGATTGTCTTCCTTAAAGGCAATAGAGGTCACTGCTGTAATGGCACCTGCGAAAAAGCAGGTCGTTATCTGCCCGTCAATTTGACAATAATTGTCAGGCAGGTAGTAGCAAAGACCCAAAGAGGGCACTATGGTGTGTTTCTCACCACTACTAACATTAATTATCTTGAAACGGCTTATGTTAAGTATATGGAATGCTAATGAAAGTGGCCCTAGAATTTCATGAGGAAATTAAAAAATGCAAAACCATACAGGGTGTGCCATTTTAAAAAAAAATTTGATTTGCGGTGCTTATATGGGGCAAAAATGTTCTTTCAGAATAATTTAATGTTATAATTTACAGAACTTTTGTATTGCAATAATTTTTCTACCATTTTTAATAACTAAGTTGTGACCTGTCTATATAGCATACACACTGCATACATGTGTATCCCCTTGCATGCATTTCCGTCTTATTTATCTTTTGATTTAAAATTTTATTGTAAAGCATGTTTATTTGCTTAAAGAGCGAAACATGCAAATTATTCAGACCCAAACACACTTTCATGGTGTATATAAGATTTGGCATTTAAAAAAGTTTGTTTTGCCATCTTTATGCGAGTCAAAAATATTGTTTCAATATAATTTAATGTTGTAATATACAGAACTTTTGTAACAATGATTTTTCTAACATTTTTTATAACCGCGTTATGACCTGTCTATATAGTATACACACTAGATATGTCTTCCACTTGTATGCATGTTTATTTGGTTTAAGAAGGAAACATGTAAATTATTCAGATCCAAATACACTGCCAATAAAAATGTTTCACAAAATAATTCATTAGTATTAATATTAATTATTGATATTAATATTAATTAAGATATCGACCCTGGCAATGTATTACTAAAGTGTATTTTATTACTAACGAAAACTTTTTTATTTTTAGAAATAATTCCAAGAACATTAGCTCAAAACTGTGGAGCAAACACAATAAAAACCTTAACCGCCTTAAGAGCTAAGCATGCAAATCATTCAGATCCAAACACACCTTGTACATGGGGAATTGATGGTGAAACGGGTGAACTGATTGAACAAGGCAAAAAAGGTCTTTGGGAACCTCTAGCAGTCAAATTGCAAACATATAAGACTGCTGTTGAAACAGCTATTCTTTTGTTACGCATTGATGATATAGTTTCTGGTTCTAAGAAGAAGGGTGATAAAGAAGTGCCTACTCCAAGTCAAATGCAACAGCAGGAAGCTAAAGGAATCGAATAATAATAATATGAAAACTTTGTATGTATTTGTATTGTATGCTAATAGAGGTGGAAAATTCTTAAATTTTTTAATATTCCTAAAAAGTTTCCAGTGAAAATTGCCCAAACTTTCCATTTTGTATTCTCTTTGGTATCATATTCTACACATGAGAATCATCTTTCAAAAAGATCAAATAAAGTTTTTCTAATTACATTGTAAAAAGGTGCATTATTTATGACTTTCTTTTAGAGACTTTATATGTTTGCATCGTATATATGATAGTATTTCTAACATTTCTGTCATTGTAATGTCATCACATACCTTTCCTAATACTTTTTCAGTTTATGATTTAATGACAAAATCTAAGTAAAGTAATAACTCATTACTTTACTTATAGTTTTTGTTTTAAGACACTACCCTATGGAAAGTAGTTAAAATAACGGGAAATAAGTAAATATTAAAGTAGCTACCAACTTTTTGTGACTTTAATCAGAAATATTTATTATAAAAATAGAATTTCAACCTTTTTTGAAATATAGTTTTGCAAAACGAATATTTTTGCTTAACATATCTTAAAACCTATTTCAGTTTTGCTTTATAATAAATAACGCTGTTCGTAATAACGTGATGAAATGGTAAATAACGATTTTTAAAATAATGCATGCAGTTCAAACCAAATTCATAGTTTTTGTCGATATTCTCAAAACATGTCCAACAATATTTTCCTGTAAGCTTTCAAGGGAAAATTTCCCTGGCTGATTTCAAAAAAACTAATTTCCCATCTCTTACTAATTTTTTAATAAGAGCTTAATTATTATTGTACTAATTATTGTCATTATTACATTTTTCAATAAAAGCAAATATTTCACTAATTTATGTTGGTAATTGATTTATTTATAAATTATTTATCCTTCGCTTTCGTTGTTGCCGTTGTTTCAATCTCATACCAAGATTACATTTCGCTTTCATCGTAGTAGTTACCAACCAAGCGGTCGTTTTTTCACCTAGTTTAGCGTCTTTAGATTTAACACTTTCCCAAGCTCGTAGTCGGCTTTATGTCTTATCTTCCAAGGATTTGTTTTCCAAATAGGAAATATGAGTGCGACAGGCCGAGTCCAATGGATTAATGCACTTCTGACCCTTGGCTAAGCGGTCTTCTTTGAGTTGGGTACCTATCAAAGGAATATTAATATTTAGATGTTAGATATAATATAAAATTTAGTCTCAAAAACGTCACGTTCAACGTAACGTTTACGACACTTAAAAAGGTCCGAAAAATCCGACACAAAAACGACGTAAAACGTAACGTTTTTGACACGTAAAAAGGACACAAAAAATATTTTGTATTTCCCATATAACTAAAAACATGGTGTAAAACGTCACAAAAAAGTTACGTTTGTGACACGTAAAAAGGACACGGACACATAAAAAAACGGTACTAAAACGTAACGTATAGACCAACGTCTTGTTATCACTCTTACACCATTACAATGGTATAAAATTTGAAAATGTATATGTATATTCAAAATCGCTATGTCAGCCCAAATACCAGGCACTCAATGAAATTTTAAATAAAGTGAAAGGTGTTTGCTATTTCTCATATAAGTACAACGATGAAATCATTAGTACCTACAGTGGACGCTAAACCAAACTCCATATTCATATTTGATCATGCTACACTGCTGTCCTTAACAAGAAAGTCGTAAGTGCATTTAGCTTAGTTATGTGAAAATGGCGTTTAAAGAACTGGACATAAAAGAATTACAATAACTTTATTTCTTTTACACAAAACGGGATAATATTTTTCTAGAACTTTAACTGCGATATTATACCGTAGGTTAAACGTAGTTTACTTTGCAAATAAAATCGTTTTATAATAAAACAGGTGCACTTACGTTATTTTAATTAAGTAATTCTTGTATTATACTAGGAATAAAAAACGTAAGTGGCTATAAAATTTTGTATTTTAAATACCTTATTTTTTATACATTACTAGTTTCCACCTGAACACATTGTATTCAAAATAAAACTAGAATACTGGAAATAAAATCATACTTAAAGAAACATGTCTTTAATCGCTTTTAAGTATTATAAGCGTATTTTATAGTTACGGGGTGCTCTCGTCTCGTCGAGATAAATAATGCCAAATTACTAGACAAGAACAACGCAAGTGCATACTTACATTGTTTATATTATGTTTTTTATATCAAAATGTTGTACATAAGATAAAACAGTGCACATGTGTTGATTATGTTATGTATTATGCATAATTACTCTTAGAATGTACAATACGACACTTTTTTAAACATTTTTTTTATATTTAAAATACGAATTTCGATAAAATTCGTATTTTATTCGATATTAGACGCCCCTGGGTTATTAAAAAAACAAAAAACCTCATTTTTACCAAAAATTACACTTATGACTTTCTTGTTAAGAGGGGCAGTACATGCGACAAACAAAATAAGATACGTGAATATTATTCCATGTGTAGACACAAAAACATTGATGCTGCTTATCTTTGTCAACGTATTCGAAAATACCGAAACAGTTGATTAGGGACAATTGTAATATCATTGTTCTCTTCAGACAAGACGATCTTAACCTCATACACATCTACAATGAACATGTATCACTGGACGTTTCCTTCGGCTATTTCAAACAAATGTGTAGCGAATGCTGGGCCGATAATTATGGTAGTGTGGTTATTGTAATGGATTTTGATTTACTTAATGGTTGATATAGAAAAGGATTCGACAAGTATACAGGGTGCTTCAAATTCGATGCAATACATGGGGATCTCGGAAAGGGTAAGAGATGCGAAGCCGGTTAGTTGGAGGCAAAGTTGCGTATTCAGGAGGGCAACATAATGGTGAAAAGAAATCAAGGCTAACTTAATTAGTTTTCGAAATATTTTGAAAAAACCGAGAATTTCGATTTTTGTTTTTATTTTTTTGCGGGCCTATTTGATGAGGTATTCAAAAATAAAGAGCACTTTTCTATAGCAACTTTTTGCCCTTTATCGAATGGTGTAAGTGAATTTTCCGCTAAACGTTTCGTTTCCCGGAAACGAACATCAACTTAATTTTTTTAAATACGGACCTGTATTTTTTTTCCAATTTTTTGAAGCATTTTTGTAACTTAATTCACTTTTAGTTAGCTTTTGTTTATTTATCGTAAATAAAAATGAAACCTCAAAAATATTCAATATCTAGAATTAACAAAAGTCGAAACAAAAATACTAATGATGGATTTTTCTTAGACAAAACATTTAAATCTGGTTCCTTTTATGGTGGCATTCTAATAAGTTGCGAAAATGCTTCCAAAAAAATTGAAAAAAAATTCAGGTTCGTATTTAAAAAAAAATAAGTTGATGTTGGTTTGCGGGAAATGCGCTAACACCATTCGATAAAGGGCAAAAAGTTGCTATTGAAAAGTTCTCTTTATTTTTGAATACCTCATCAAATAGGCACGCAAAAAAATAAAAACGAAAATCGAAATTTTCGGTTTTTTCAAAATATTTTGAAAACTAATCAAGTTAGACTTGATTTCTTTTCACCATTATGTTGCCCCCCTGAATACGCAACTTTGCCTCCATTTAACCGACTTCGCATCTCTTACTGTATCCGAGATCCCCATGTATTGCATCGAATTTGAAGCACCCTGTATAATGATGTAACTATTCAAAAAAGTATCATTAATCGATATGAGTTCATCATTTAATGATGTAATAAATGCTACCAAGCGTAAGAAAAAATAAATAAGTTGGCAAAGGTAACCAGGAAAAAATATCTAGCTTTGAAGTTGGGCAAATCAGAGGAGGATGAAGCTATACAAAAAATTTGTAATCCCATTTCCATTCCATTGAAACAAATAGCTGCTACCACACATAATTTGAATAAAAAGATAAATAGGAACAAACGTATCAAGACAGATATTAAGAAAGATGTGGCAAGTAGTTTAGACCAAACAAGGTTTCTTCCCATTGAACATGTAGCATCAATGTCGACATCAAACAGGGGACGATGAATTTGAGGATTCAATAGGGGAGGAGCAACATAGAGAATACATCAAATCAAATCAAATCACTTTATTAATACTAGGGACAAAGTACATGACACACTTGTATAGTATACGTCAAAAGGTGAGCAATATCCTTAATAAAATACACAAAGAAATAAGACAACACTATGGTAATAACACAAAAACTAAACTACAAAAAGAACACAATCACTGAAGAGTACATCCACATCACAATGCCTGCTTATAATTACTAAAAATCCTACTTAAAATGGTTTTCTGCAATGTCCTCTAGTTTGTAAGGTTCGGCATTTATAAGGCATCTTTTAACGGTTCTCTTAAAACATGAGAACGAAACAATACTCTTAATATTGCAAGGCAACAAGTTAAATAGCTTCAAACACTGATAAAAACAGCCCTTCTCTAGTATTGTTCTGTGTATAGGATAATTGTAAAGATAATCTTTTTTTCTTGTATCATGAAGATGGTCAGCTATATAATCATGAAAAAGATGTTTGTTTCTATAGACAAAACATACACATTCACAAAAGAATACTGCAGGCAATGTCATAAGATGGCCAGCCTTAAAATATCCTCTACACGAATCTCTAATTTTTAAATTGGATAATATCCGCAATGCTCTTTTCTGCACAATGAACACATCGTTCATACCTGTACCACCCCAAAAAATTACGCCATAGCACATAATTGAGTAGAAGTGCCCATAATATGATGTCATCAATGTTTCATGATCTACTACTTTCTTTAGTTCCTTTAGAGTATAACAGACCTTACTTAACCTACCACAAAGCCATTCAACCTGGTCAGACCAGTTCAAATGTTTATCTATGACAATCCCCAGAAATTTTGTTGAGTTGCTATAAGTGACTTCGACATTCCTCAAGGTAATTTCATCTGGGTAAACATCATTGCATCTATTATGTCTAAAGATCATGGCATTAGTTTTTTTCATATTTAATAGCAGCGAGTTACATGAGAACCACCCTGCCATTTCATCAACCATAGATACAGTTTTTTCTCTTGAATTTTCATAAGTTTTACCTACTACCAAAACGTTTGTATCATCTGCATACATAGTCATAAATATCGAAGAATCACTTACAACACTCTGCAAGTCATTTATGTATATAGTGAATAATATTGGCCCAAGTATGCTACCCTGTGGCACACCCATGAATATCTCCCTCTCCTCAGATGTGTAATCATGACACCCTTTCCTAATGCTGACCTTTTGAATTCTATTTGACAGGTAGGACCGAAACCAATCATAAGCTAACCCTCTTATTCCCAATCTTTCTAATTTTTGCAAAAGTATTCCATGATTCACACAATCAAAAGCCTTGGTCAAATCCAAAAATACCCCCTGAATGATGCTTCCGTTATCTAAAAAATTTAAAATCTGTGTCATAAATGAGAATATCGCAGTAGTTGTATTCTTATTCCTTTGAAAACCATGTTGATGATTTGTTACTATATTATTTGCGCTTAAAAATGAAACTAATCTCTTGCACATTGCTATTTCGAAAATTTTTGAAAAACTGTAAAGCAAACTTATTGGTCTAAAATTTTCAACCAACTGCGAATCTCCCTTTTTCAAAATAGGTTTGATAATGGCCACTTTTAAAGAAGATGGGAAGCATCCATTTCTGAATGATTCATTAATGATCAATGTTATGGGTTCAACTATGTAGTGTTGAATTCTTTTTATTAAAACATTAGAGATATTATCCTCACCTGTGGAAATTTTATTCTTTAAGTTATTTATAATTTCGTGAACTTCCTCTTTTGATACATTTGACAGAAACATTGAATTTGGAATTTCTTGTATGGCATTCAACCTGCAGCCCTGAGACATTTGTTCAACTAACTCACGAGCTATGTTAACAAAATAGTTATTAAAAATATTTGAGGCCTCCTGAGGTGAATTGATAATCTCGTTCTCATGTTTTACACCACTGAAGACATTGCAGCCATTTTTACCTTTACCATTTTCAGTATTAATAATGCTCCAAATAGTTTTAGATTTATTATCTGATTCACTAATTTTTTTTTTATAAAAAAATTTCTTTTCTTCCAAAAGCATTTGAGCATAATATTGTTTATAATCATTAAAACACTGTTTGGTTATTTCTTTACGTTGTAATAATTCTGCCAAAAAATTTAATGTTTCCCTGGCGTTGCATATATTTTTCGAAATCCATTTGGGTTTCCCTTCTTTCCGAATTTTGTTCTTTACAATAGGAAAAGCTAAGCTAAAATAATTTTGTAATTTTGATATAAAAAAATTATATTTATCATTTACAGAAGAAGCTTCATATAGCTCAAGCCAGGTTTCTGATTCAAGTAACTTATACAGTTCCATATAATTCTGTGAGTTGAAAGCGCGCTTATACTCAAATTTATCGGTACACTCAGAGTCCTCACAATAGATATTTATTACTTGTCCAAAATGATCAGATATGTTGGTCTTCACAACCTTGCACTCGTGATCGACAAACTCCGATATATAGATATTATCCAGACATGTAGACGAGTTATTTGTCACCCTAGTTGGCTCTTTTATTGTATATATCATATTATATGAATGCAATAAATTGATAATTTTATTTCTATTTTTTACATGTTTTGCAGCCGGTAACATATCTACATTAAAATCACCCACTATTACCACTGTTTTCCCCTCTTCCAATATTAACTCTATTATTTCTTCCAATTTCTCGATCAATAAATCAGAGTTTGCTTCAGACGAATTGTAAACCACACAGACTACATACACAATCTGGCCGATTTTTATCTCTACCGCAGCACATTCCACCATATATTCCTCGCTTAGCATTGCAATGTCATCTCTAGAAATGGGACTCATCAAGTTAGTTACATATAGTGCCACTCCACCATGTCCATCAGTTGATCTTCTACAGTATTTAGCTGCTAATTTATAGTTCTCAAGTTGGAATGCTTCCACAGATTCATTTGATTGCCAGTGTTCTGTAACTGCCACTATGTGAAATTTCTCCATACCAACAATTACTTCTAAGTTCGCTTTGCAATTTGATATTGATTGAACATTTTGATGGAAAATGCTAAGTACAAGTGATTTATTTTTTCTACACACCTTTGATTGCTACTCACTTTTTGTTTTTTTAATTTCTATATTTAAAACTCGTTGATAACAAGGACATTCGTAATCAGTTGCTGCATGATTAGTATTTAGAGTTTTTTTCAGTTTAGTATTTGCGTCCCAGCAGTTGATACATTTTAGTGTTTCCATCGTACACTCCTCTGTTTTATGAGGTCCAGTACACTTAAAGCACGTTAGATCATTTTCACATTTAGCTGCTACATGGCCATATCTTGCACATTTAAAGCACCTTATGATGGGAAAGTACTCCTGTGTTACACATCTCCGCCATCCAATATTTAACTTATTCATAGCACATATCTCATTCTTTAAACTAGGATCAACTGTCAGTACAATGTTTCCACTGTTCTTTCGTTTTTTCTGGGATACTTGGAATAGACTTCTATGATTGATGTGTCTGTGAGGTTCAGATCATTTTGCTCTATAAGTGTGTTGATAATTGATTCATCCGTTTCCGTTATGAACTCCTCTTCAACCCCCATTATTTTGACTTTGGGGTTCTTCTGTTTTACTTTTACTACACTGTATCTACCATCGAGTTCATTCTCTACCTTTTCAGTAATTTTTTCTCTGGTGTGCTTATTATTACAGTTTATTATGACAGACCCGTTTCTTCCATTCTTAACGTTGTCCACGGCTATGGCCAATTTCCTAGGATTAATTTTTTCTCTTATTTCATTTTTTGTTGTGGTGCTTTCCTGTTTCTCTTTTGGTCTTATTACAATTACTTCATTACTTTCACTTTGCTTTGTCACATTGGCAAAGGTCTCCATTTTTTTATTACCTGCTTTCACCCAACTGGAATCTATGACTTCTTGTATTTTCCCTACTTCTTCTTTAACAATATGTTGTATGTGGTCTTCAAGATTCTTAAACAGCTTTCTTACTTCTTCTAAAAAATTTCTCTCTATTTCACTCCCTTCTTCATCCTTGCTTTTATCTTGGCGACTGATACATTCTTTACATTCATATTTCAGAATTCTTCCATTCTTTAACTCCATTACTCTGATTTCTGTTCCGGTTAGTCCTGAACATTTTTGACATGAAGGATTGTTACATCTATCACACATATATATTTCTCCAACCTTGTCAGGCCCTTTCTTGCAAGAAGAACACAATTTTTGTTCATTCATTGTTTCCCATCTACTACTTCATCTGTAATAGCGGAATATTTAGATCAATATCCAGAGATGTCACAAAAGTATGTAACTGAATATTGAAAAAAGAGCAAATCAATAGACAAGAATTATGGCCCGGTATATGATGATTAGATTAGAAGAATAGATTTCGAGAGATGTACAGGGAACATAATAATAGACGGACAACAATTCAAACGTATACCTGGCCTATATCAACTAATTTTCTATAACGATCCATCTTTCAATAAGGGGGATAAGCAATCAAAAGAGGATTCTGAAATAACGCTCATAAAGAGTCAATAGGACGCCTAAAAAGCTCCGGTTCGATTAAATACTGCGAAGCTATTAGACTGTTACTTTATAAACCACATCAACGTTTAAAATCAACAGTTGGATCAGGCTTCGCATATGAGAATGATATGATTTATAAATAAAAAACCTATAGAATGTTTACTGGGATGACCCTAATGAACTTGTCGATCACTTAAAACTTTTGGTAGCTTCGAAAAATGCCAGAAATACTACATCCCGCGACAATGAAATAATTGCCATTATTAATGAATTGAAAGAAGCTAATTTAATTTATTAAGTCGATGACGATGATGATGATGATGATCCTCTTATATATAGTTGTACAAAAATTATGGAAACTACACTTTTATGATGAGCCTCGACAAGTTTGGTAGATCTCCACCCACAGTACGCCATTCTAGCGGGGGTGTTGGTCCAATGTTACAACATCACCTTTACAAGTGATGGAAATATCAATGTATATCATTTAAAACTCTGCAACATCAAACAACCTACTAGTGATACCGATATTGCTAACAAAAGATATATGGATTATAGTACGTCTCGCCTTCATAATCAATTTAAAACCTTTTAGCAAGATTTGAGTCGATCTAATAGTGATTATATGAATAATAAGATTAAACAGGCTGTAGACGAGATAAATAAATTCATTACTGATTTAGCACTGGCAATTAATGCGTTAAATAAAAAAGTTGTACTATTCCAGGTGCAGTTGACAGTTCACTACATAATGTAGCACAAGAGCTAAGACTTGTAAAATATCACATAAAAAATTGAGCGTGAATTTAAACAATTAAAAGAGTATTGAAAAGCAAATGACACAATTATACGATGATATGGCTAAACTTAGGACGCCAGCCAGTACGATCTATTTTAAATGATCTATCTAAAATGATTGATGCCAGTGCTGCTTCAAACATCGCAATAAACAGAATAGTAGATAATGTCTTTGAAACTTTGAAACATTCAAAGGAAAGAATTCAAATGGGAAACTGCACTGCATAAGCCTGCAAGAAAGAACTCCGGGCGCAAGCGTACCATCATAAAAGGTTTAGATGAATCCTGGCAATCAGTAGCCGGATTCTTATTACCCGATTCGATACGGATCGGCTCGATAGACGATACTCGACAGTTAATTCGATGCCGTTTGGAAAACGATTCTCATTTAATATCGACCTAGATGTCGAATATCGAATCGTAGCTTCGCCGTAGCACACATTAAGATGTCCTGTCAAAATATGAATCATAAACATAACCTTTATTACAAAGCTCAATGATAATACATTTTGTGGCTGGTTTTATTTAAATTTGAAAAATGTTGCAAATTTAAAATCAGTTTTTTATTCAGGAAAATGTTTGTCAAGAGAACTATATCGTTTAAGAATAAAGAGGAAAGAAATATGACAAAATGTTGATATCGATAATATACCAGAACAAAGATTTATTGAACTTTTTAGAGTAAAAAAACAGTTATTTCGGAATTTAGTAAATATGTTAACACCACATATAAGACGCCCTAAATATGAATCAAAAATATCAGTAGAGCAGAAGATTTTAACGGCTTTAATATTCTATGCATCAGGATGTTATCAGCATAGAGTGGGGGAGAACTTCAACATGGGAATTAGCCAAACTTGTGTGCATAGGTATATTTTGAATTATTTGATCAGATATTAGATTAGATTAGAATTTATGTAATGATCATATTTTAGGTACATTCAAGAAGTTACTTCTGCCATAGATGCACACTTAAGTGAGGAATATATAAAAATTCCAAGAACGTGAAATAAGCATTAACAAGGAACTTTTTATGGCCAAATTTAATTTCCCAGGTACTATTGGTGCTGTAGATGGCACCCATATTGCCATCCTTAAACCTACACAAGAACATCATTTCATCAACCGTAAAGGTTTTCACTTAATAAATGTGCAATTAGTTAATGCATTTACTCTACCAGCAGCAAAATCTTTGTGTTGTTCCATGAACTCAATTAGTGTCTCCCAATGACGAGCCTGGATCTTAAAATGTGCCCTAAAAATTATTCTCATATAAATTTTTAAATTGTACTTTGATGTAGGCATATTTTAACCCGAATTGTTGGGTCCCAGGTTCAACAATTACATCTACGTGAATCTATAATATATTTACATTTTTTAAATAAATACACAAATAAATCACTGCATAGTCTTTTCCCAGTGGATTAAAAAAATTTCTTTCCCTTCTACTCAAAACGCTCAAAAACCTTTCGATTGTGAGGTTATGGCGAGCGAACTTAACCACTCGGCACCTATTTGTGTGTCGACTGAAAATGACAGAATTGACAGAAAATGTTGAGATCAAATCGACACGATATTTAATAAGAATCGCGAAACGGCAAAAACTTCTCTACTCGAGTCGACTCGAGAAGAGAGTTGAAATATGGCGACCGCTACAGACAGCAATTTGGGTGCTCGTGCTTGTAAACGTTGTAAGTCCAAGTTAATTACTGGTATAAAGTGTAAAAATTGTGAAAATGTTTTCCACCTTAGCTGTGCAAAGTACTCCTCTAATGTTAAGTTCTCAGGGGATAAGTCTTTTGTAATATGTTGTGAAAACAAAATTATTCCTAATGCTGACTCGGACACCGCATTTTATGACGCCGTTCAAGAGGTGGCCAGCTCCGATAAGAAGGTAGATGTCCACATTTTTACTTATATCATTAAACAGAAAGATATTATAATCAATGAGTTGCGTGAAAAAATTGATCTGTTAAAGACTCAAATTGATCTTTTAAATAAATTGTCAGATGCTTCCCAAAAAAGTTTAAAACCTCAACAAAAACAAAGTTCAATAAAAAACAAATACCGATTCCGCTAAACAAGAGGGCAGGAAAAACAATTATAATATAACCGGCAAAAAGAGGCGTTTAAGGTCAATCAACTCAGCGATTCTAATATAGGCAAGAAAGGAGAGTCCTGTATACAGGGAAGTCAATTAAATGCCGACCTCTTAAATGTGCAAACTCAATTTAAGTGTCAGGAAATAATTAATCTTGCCACATTTGATAAAACCGATATCTCTCCTCCATCTGACAATGACCAACCTTCAAGTAATAGTAAACAGCAGTGGACATTCTCTTATAGGGCAAATCGTAGAAGGAGGTCTATTATTGGGATTAATAGGGAAACCTCCATAAAAGGGGTAAAAAAATTAGTTCATTTACATGTAAGCCGAGTTAATATTGGTACCTCGACTGTTGACTTATGCGATTTATTGAGAAGATCTTTCCCATAAGTGAACTGTGAATCCATAGTTCCTAAATTTCCCAATGTATATGCATCATTCAAGGTATCTATTTATGAGGAAAACTTCAAGAAAGCGATGGAAGTTTTTTCATAAGAGGATACCGGGGACATTAATAAAATAGTGTAATCCGGATATACTTTTATTAAATGATTAAATTCTAGAAATTTCAACGATTTTAACAAATTGGGAAATATTTTGAAAAGTTTTAATCTACATTCAGTGGTAAGGTGGCCTACCCGGGTAACTCATAGTACTGCAACTATTATTGATCACATATTCACTAATATTGCCGGGAATATTTTAGTTTGCGTTCATGACAACGACATTTCGGATCATAGGACTGTGTTATTCGAATCAGGCTCAAATCAACACAATAATACCAAGCAAACTCCTCGCTTTGGGCGGAGTTTTTCACCTAGCGCCATGAAAAATCTTTGTTTTGATCTACAAAATGAATTATGGTCGGAGCTATACGTTATACCTACAATTAATGAAGCATTTGAATGTTTTTTTGGATTATTTATGTTTTATTTCAACAAACATTTTCCTGGTAAAAGATGTTATAATAAATTCAACCGAAGCAACAGGGGATGGGTATCTGATGAGCTAAAAAGGTCGAGTATTGGCCTGAAGATGTTATATAGACTAAAACGTATGGATCCAAGTCAAGATGAAATATACAGGGTTTCCAAAAGGGAGCATGCACAATTAATTAAGAGAACTAAAAAAGAATACTATCAGAACAAAATTACAAGTTCTGATAATGTTAGCGAGGCGGCGTGGCGTGTAGTCTCTGATTTATCGAATAAAAACAGAGTACAACAAAATATAAATGTGTTAAAAGATGGTCTAGTACAAGAGGATCCTTTCACTGTTGCATCGTATTTTAATAATTATTTTGTGAGTGCTCCTTTAAATATAGTGAAAAATATATCTACTACAAATACAGTTAATTATGGTTTTGTAGCGAATAATTACTCATTCTTTATAGAGCCCTTCATTGATGAGGAAATATTGGCCTTACTAAAAAACAAATTGAAAAATAAACTATCTTCCGGTTCAGATGAGGTTCCTATGTTTTTGATTAAAGAAATAATTGCGTACATTATACATGCGATGACATACCTTGTCAACTTATCTTTCCAGGTTGGCACTTTCCCAGATAGTTTAAAAATAGGAAAGATTACTCCTGTTTATAAAAAGTATGACGCACAGCTGATGGAGAACTATAGGCCTATTACAGTTTTCTCTGCATTTTCCAGAGTTTTCGAGTACTGTTTCTTAGATCGCCTATTGAGATTCATTAATAAGCACAATATTTTTACTGAACATCAACATGGCTTTCGTTCAAATAGATCAACAGGTACTGCTTTGCTGTCATTTTATCAAAAATTAATCGAATATATCGAGGCAGGGGAGTGCCCTGTTGGAATTTTTTGTGATATTAGTAAGGCGTAATGCTCTCAAAACTGTACTCATACGGTATTCGAGGAGTAACAAATGACTGGGTTGCATCTTTTTTAAATGGACGTAGTCAATATGTGAGTTTGACATATTCAGATAGTAGTGTATCAACTCAAATAAATTCAGATCGTACGGTATTCGAGGAGTAACAAATGACTGGGTTGCATCTTTTTTAAATGGACGTAGTCAATATGTGAGTTTGACATATTCAGATAGTAGTGTATCAACTCAAATAAATTCAGATCGTCTTGATGTCGGGATAGGAGTTCCTCAGGGATCTATTCTTGGCCCTATCTTATTTTTATTATATACCAATGAGTTCGAACAGTTAACATTGATGCATCTTTTGTTATGTACGCGGATGATACGTCATTGTTGGTGTCTGGTGATTCTGACCATTGATTGAAAATCAAGGCTAATGCTCTATTAAATGACATATCTGACTGGTATGATCATAATTCCCCTATTCTCAACACTGAAAAAACGCAAGTTATGAGGTTTCATAACAGACAAAAAAACTGTACAGAAATTGAAATTAACATTCATGGCTCGAGTGATACACTGCCATATGTAAAAGAAATTAAATTTTTTTGAGTAACAATTGACGAATGTCTTAACTGGAAAGCTCACTGTAAACAGTTGATACCAAAATTAAATTCTGTCTGCTATTTGATGAGAAATTTAAAGTCGGTTTTATTAGTGGAACAACTAATTATGGTCTATCATGCACATGTGAGTTCAAGATTAAGGTATGGGATAATTTTTTGGGGGACCTCTACCTTGGCACCGGATGTTTTTTTGGTACAGAAACGAATTTTAAGATGTATAGCTGGGATACCTAGTACTCAGTCATGTAGAAATTTTTTTAAGGATTTTAATATTTTAACTCTTGTATCGTTGTTGATTTTAGAATTGTCTATATATGTTTTTAAGAATCAACGTAAGTTTCCTTTGACAGAAAGTGTACACAATCGAAGCACTCGGCAAGATAAAAACATTCACATTCCTTTTTGTAAGTATAAAATATCATCTAGTTCACCTTTTTACCTGGGTCTGAATACATTTAACAGGCTTCCACCAGATATAAGAAGGGCAAAAGGTTTGTCTGAATTTAAAAATAGGTTAATTGCTTTTTTAATATCAAAGTCGTTTTACACCTTTGATGAATTCATGTGCTCATGTATGTAGAATGTAGAGTTTAGAGTAAGTTTTGACTATTCCTATACAAATGTATTTGTCTTAAAGGAAAATAAAGTAAAAAAAAAAAAAAATAAGAATCCTACCGCAGATCTAGCTAATATGCGCTACAACCGAAATTTTACTATGGTACTAGTGGTCATAGATTGTTTCTCGAATAATATTTGGACTCTGCCGCTGAAAATTAAGACTGGTAAAGAAATAACTGCAGCTTTTGAAGATATTCTGTTACATGATAAAAGAGTGCCTAAAAATAAACCGAATACCACAATAAAATATTTGAAAGTTTAATGAAAAAATTCAACATTATTCATTACAGCACCTACAGTATCAAGAAAGTCGTTATTGCCGAGCGTGTAATACGTACTATAAAATCTAAACTGTACAAATACTATAGCTGAAATGGCACCTACAAATAGACGGATGTTTTACCTCATGTTATATATATTCCTAATATCAATTATGTTTTAAAGTACGCGCTTGGTAGTTTTGCAGGGCAACCAACAAAATAAAGGGTACTGCACTGCAGATCACCAAAAGTCGTAGCACGTAGCTGTCGTAGACCGTAGCGTGCACGGGAAGCCTTTTTCCCGGGTTTTTATTATTAGAGCAGTTGAAAGTTGAATCTGAAATCATCCATTATTACTTTAAGCCGAACTCTGTTAATAAATATAATATATGTTTACTTGGAGATTACGGTGGTTTCAATTGTGTTACTACATACACCTTACACCTTTACATGTGTGCTTGTCACAACAGACACAACAGTTGGCGACGAGGAAGTAAAGAACCACGTGCGAAGCAAAAGAAAAAGTGCCCCAAAATTACAGTAATTACACAAGAGTGCAAGCAACTGCAAATAAATCTTGGAAAATGACCACTACGCACTCTGTACACACAGTATTTTCTATTGAAACTTACGATGTTACAAAAAAAGTTCGATCGTTGGCTTATGCGACTAAAAAGTGCATTCCAGGTATTTCAGGTTAGTGAAGACAAAAAATCTTCATACCTATTGCATTATATGGGACCGGAGGCTTACGATGTCCTCTGTGATAAGCTATCACCAGAAGATCCAAATACGAAAACTTTCCAGGAGTTAGTGGATGAAATGAAAAAGCATTATAATCCTGAACCTTTAGAAATTGCTGAAAATTTTCGTTTTTTACAAAGAAGACAAAATCAGGGCGAAAGTGCACAAGAGTACTTAACAG
This sequence comes from Pogonocherus hispidulus, assembly GCA_963924545.1. Classification (NCBI taxonomy): domain Eukaryota; kingdom Metazoa; phylum Arthropoda; class Insecta; order Coleoptera; family Cerambycidae; genus Pogonocherus; species Pogonocherus hispidulus. Next base: position 57,221,908 of record OZ004693.1, read on the forward strand.
CGTTACAACGTTTAGCCACTACGTGCAAGTTTGGTGACTACTTGAAAAAGGCTTTAAGGAACCAATTTGTTTTTGGACTACGATCACAGAATATCCAAAGCAGATTACTGGAAACTAAGGGCCTAACAAAAATATCCTATAATTTTTAAAGATACCATGGGAAAGATACAAAATATTCAAGCTAGGTTAAGAATGAAAGACAATGTTACACCCATTTTCATTAAAGCTAGGAAAATACCTTATGCGTTATTAGACAAAGTTGAGAAAGAATTGCGAAATCTTGAAAACGAAGGAATTTTAATTAAAGTAAATAATTCAGAATGGGCTACGCCGATTGTGCCGGTGGTGAAAGCAAATGGGAAAATTAGGATCTGCGGGGATTTTAAGATTACTTTAAACCCGAACTTAGTAGTGGATGAGTATCCTTTATCATCTATAGAAAATTTATTTTCTAGTATGGCCGGTGGGGATAAATTTACAAAATTAGATTTGCAGCAGGCATATTTACAACTTGAAGTTCACCCAGACGATAGGAAATATCTAACTTTGAGTACACCAAAGGGTTTATTTCAGTGTACAAGATTGATGTATGGAATTGCAAGTGCACCTGCGATTTGGCAACAGGAAATTGAGAATATTTTAAAAGACATTTCGGGAGTTTCAGTTTTTTTAGGTGATATTAAAATTACAGCCCCGGATGATGTAACACATTACAAGTGTTTAGATGACGTTTTGAAAAGATTGTCGGATCATAATATACGGATAAATTTAGATAAATGTAGTTTTATGAAAGATAAAATTGAATACTGTGGTTATGTAATCGATAAATCAGGTATACACAAATCAAAAGAAAAAATTGATGCAATTCAAAACGCGAAAATTCCTACAAATAGAACTGAAGTTAGAGCTTTTACAGGACTTATAAATTATTATGGTAGATTTTTGAAAAATTTGAGTGCTACATTATACCCCTTATATAATCTCTTAAAAGAGGGGGTACCTTTTAAGTGGGACCATAAATGTCAAAAGGCATTCGACGCAATAAAGAAAGAAATTCTATCAGATAGAGTTCTCGCACATTTTGACCCACGTTTACCAATCGTTCTAGCTACTGATGCCAGTCCTTACGCAGTGGGTGCAGTCTTATTGCACATTTATCCTGACGGTACAGGACGTCCTATACAATTTGCGTCTCAAACCCTTTCTTTGGTACAACAAAAATATTCACAAATCGATAAAGAGGCATACGGGCTATTATTCGGAGTAAAAAAATTTTTCTATTACATTTTTGGTCGAAATTTCATATTGTACACAGACCACAGACCTTTAGTGCAAATTTTCTCGCCATCTAAGCATCTTCCTACACTTACAACTACAAGAATGCAACATTATGCATTGTATTTACAAAATTTTAGTTATGAAATTAAATACAAAAATACAAAAAACCATTTAAATGCTGATGCAATGTCACGACTACCTACAAATTCAAAACAGCTGGATCTTTATGATGAACCTGATGCTTTTGAAATATTTCAAATTGAAAATTTACCGGTGACAATTGAGAAATTAGCGAGAGAGACACTGAATGACAAAAGTTTTACAAAACTAATGACAGGGTTAAAATCGGGAACGGTGGTTCATAAACAAAATCGATTTAATATTAACCAAACAGAATTTTCGTTGCAACAAAATTGCCTTATGCGTTTACAAACAGTTGTTGTACCGAAAACATTCAGAAAACGTGTCCTAGATGAATTACATAGTGCACATTTCGGGATAGTAAAAACTAAACAGTTGGCTCGAAGTTATTGCTGGTGGCCAGGTATATCTGAGGATATTGAAAATAAACTTAAGAATTGTGTACAGTGTAATAACTTCAAAAATAATCCTCCCAAATTTCCATACCATCCCTGGGAAAAAAGTATGCGACCATTTGAACGGGTACACATTGACTTTGCAGGGCCATTCATGAACCACTATTTTCTTATTTTAGTTGATTCTTTTACACATTGGCCAGAAATTCATATAGTTAAAAACATGACTGTACATAGTACAATCCCAATTTTAAGGAACATTTTTAGTACATTTGGCATACCGTTAGTATTGGTGAGCGATAATGCTCAAACCTTTGTAGCTTTTAAATTTAAAAAGTTCCTAAAAGAAAATGGTATAATTCATAAACTTTCTCCACCTTATCATCCTGCTACGAATGGATTAGCAGAACGCTATGTGCAATCATTTAAAAATTCTTTAAAGATTTTAGCTGAAAAAGATTCAAATATAGAAAAAAAATTAGCAAATTTTCTAATAAATTACAGGAAAACCCCACATATAGGTACAGGAAGTAGTCCGTCAAATCTGATGTTCGGTAGAAACATTAGATCAAGATTAGATCTTTTATTACCAATAACAATACACCAGCTAATAAGACTGGTGAAAATGAAAATTTCAATACAAAATACAGAATATTTTCAGAGGGGGAAAGAGTGATTGTAAGAGATTATCTAAATCAGAATAAATGGGAATTTGGTAAAATACACAAAAAATTAGGTAAATTAGTTTATTTAGTGAAATTAGATGATACACATATTTGGAAAAGACATACAGATCAAATAAGGTCTATCGGCGCCAATACACCCATGACTGTGAATTCTACTCTATTCAATAGTAGTTATCCTGTTAGCAATGAAATAACCAAAGCTACTCTCAATCCTCCTACCATTGAAAATGCTGCTAAACCTACACCTGAAAAAGGAGAAATAATTAATGACCCCAGTTTGAATGAACCGTGTAACCTACCTGAGTCCAATGAAACCTTTGAAGAAGTAAACTTACCTAGGTTAGATGACAATTGTTCTCTGCGTAGATCCACTCGAGTTAGGAAACCTATTGTTCGTTTAGATTCATAAATAACTTGTAAACAGAATTCTTTCCGACAGAAGGAGGAAATGTTATATAGATTAGAGAGGTAAGATGGCGCTTGGCGCTAACTGTTAACCTGATCACTGCTCCGTTAAAATTAAATATTTTTGTGTCCTGCGTTGTTGATATTTGTCAAAAGTGAGTTTGTAGTGTTGCAATTCGTGGTTCAATTCTGTTTTGATTTGCTTCTGCTGTTTGGTATAGTTTACAATGGCTAGAAATATAAAAGAACTTAATGCACGTGTTGAGGAGCTGTCTAATGAGTTTCGTGTTGGCCTTAGTAAGTTTGCGAGTAAATTAAATGATACTCCACACAGTGAAGGTAATATTATATCTAAATTTAAAGAGTTTGAAAGTGCAATGAATGCCAGTCTTGAAGCATTGAGGTCAGATGTGGATGCGTTGCATGTTAAACTTGAGGCTTTGCATACTATGCATACAAAAAATTTACTGTGGTTTAATGGCAAATCCCTAGTAATTCATGGTTTAAAGGAGGTTTTATATGAACAAGTAGCCAGTACATTAGAGTCTAAAATTGAATGTCATATGTTAAAGTCAGATATCAGTTACTGCTATCGCATGAGTAGAAAAACGGATGGAATGAAAAGGCCAAGGCCGGTCGCTGTTGAATTTTGCTCTAGGCAGGTCAGAGACCTTCTTTACAATAATAAAAAGAAACTTAAAGGAACTAGCTTATTTCTCACAGAAAAATTAACACCTAATAATTTAAAGTTATTTATGGAATTGAAACAAATCAAGGGCAACCAATGTTGGACCACTGGTGGACGAGTATTTTTCATGGATGGTTCTGTTAAAAAGGAAGTGCTGAGTCTGGATTGTATAAAGACCATTAAAAAGTGACATAGTGTGTCACCTTTGTTTGTTTTTCTTGTACGATGTATCTATTCATTTTGTTTTTGTATCTACTGGGTGGTATGCTGTTGCTTTGTTATCATTTTAGCTTAATCAGTAGCTGTAAAGATTAAAAGTTATGTTTTGCTTTTGTATATGTTTAGTTTATATTGGGTGCATATTGTAATTATCTGGGTAATAATGCTTGGTAGTTATTATCATGGTGTAATTTTATATAAGTATCTAAATACTTGGTAGATATCATTTTAGTACCTTCATGTCGGTTAATATATTTAACTTTAGCGATTAGCGGATTAGCGGCGCGCGAAAATTTAAGGTAGGCGATATTGCTCGCATAAGTAAAAATAAACATGTATTTGATAAAGGTTACACCCCCAACTGGACAACTGAACTCTTCAAAATTACATCGGTTAAAATAACAAATCCTACTACATATCTTTTGGAGGATATGCAGGGGCGACCCATCAAAGGCGCCAACTAAAGAACTACAGAAAACTGCCAACCCCGACATCTATCTTGTGGAAAAGGTACTAAGAAAAAAGGGACATAAGGTATTTGTCAAGTGGTTAGGTTTAGATAAAAGCCACAACAGTTGGATTGATAATTTCAACATAGTTTGAGAAAAGGCGATTTTCCGTCAACATACTATAAGTAACAACGGGGTGTAGAAAAAGAGTTCTACAGCTTAACAGATGGTTAATGTAATTAACAAAAAACAAACTACTACGAGTGTAGTAAGGATACCCCCATATCCTCCATCTGTAAACACGCCTTATAAAATAAGGACTGAACCAAATTAGGCCAAAATTCTGGCGTTGATTGTACCGTTGTTCCGCGTCGGAGACTTGGCATTGAAGTCGCCTATTGCTACCACTTGGGAGTTGACCGCTAGGGCCGCCTCTAGCTCCTGCGCCAGGAGCGGGAGATTTGGTGGCTGGTAACAGGTCACCACCGCTATTTCACCATTCCTTTCAGTCCGGATCACGATAGCGGCGGCTTCCATGTTGTCCATCTGCGGCGTTGTGATCTCGTGGTGGTCTAACCCTCTTCTGACTAGCAGCGCGACTCCGCCTCCCAGTCTACCATCTCTGTCCCTGCGGTACATCTCGTAGCCTGGAACTCTGGTCCTGATGTTTTCACTCAGCCGTGTCTCCTGTAGTGCAATCACGTCTATTTCCAAACGTGACAGGAGTTCTTGGATTTCGTGTTTTCTTGCGCGGAACCCGTTGACGTTCCAAGACGCAAGTCTGAGCGATTTGGGCTTCGATATACCTGTAAACATTACCTTTTTAGCAGTTGTGGCGCATTGGCCAGGAAGTTGCTCATCGCCGTCCACCACTCCTGCCTCTGGGCCATCATTTTCGCCGCCTCGTCCAAGTTGATGGCTGGCGGGGTCGCGGTTTTCCTCGCGCCCGCGGGTCTGATCGCGGTTTCCGGCCTAGGCCTCGCTACTTCCGCGTAGCTCCCCTTAGTCCCTGCTGCTGCGGCCGGTTTCCTGCTTGGGGCTGCCGTCTTCTTGGCCGGCGTTGGCTTCGGGAACCTCGGGCATTCTCGGTAGCTCGCCGGGTGGGCGCCCTCGCAATTCACGCATTTTGCCGGCGTGTCCCTTGATTTGCGGCACTCCGTTGTAGGATGGTTCTCTCCGCATTTGACACATTTGGCCTGGGCGGTGCATCGGCTCTGCCCGTGACCGAACTTCTGGCACCGGTGGCACTGGGACGCTCCTTGTTGCTGTCGCTGCTTTTCCACCCTCACGACCAAATCGCAGCATCTTTTGACGTCTAGGACGGCTGTGTGGTCCAGCGGCACTTGGACTAGTACCAGGGGCATGAGCTGCCTTGTCCTCCGGCTCGTCATCCGATAGACAGCTTTGGGGGCAAGTCCTTGACTCGTCAGGTCGTCCTTGATGTCCTGGTCCGTCACTCCGATGGGAATGCCTCTAACTACTACCCTTAGTAGTTTGTCTTCTTGGAGGGAATAGGTGTGGTATTCCCTTTTTTCCTCGGCCAGGACTTTCGTCAACTTCCTATGATCGTCCACCGTCGCTGGGGTTAGGTTGACTCCCCCGCCGATCAGCTTTGCCTTGGTAAAAGCAATGCCTTTCCTATTCAGCGTCTTGCTGACAACGGTCCATTGACTTTCGTCGCGGAGTGCCACTGGCGGGATCCTCTTTTTAGCGGGCTCTGCCGCTGGGGCGGCAGCATTGTCCTCCCCCTCTTTGCGGTCCTGTTTGGACAGCTCCTCGTCAGACGGCTGACGAGGAGCCGACGAGGCTGACGAGGAGCCGACGAGGCTGACTTATTTTACGCTTACTGCACTGATTTGGTTTCATTCAGCTTGATATGCCATCTTCTGGTCGAGTTATTAATTTGGTTAACTGATGTTTGCAGCTTCTTCATAGCCCTTCCCTGTCGCAAGAATGGCAGTATCATCTGCAAACGTGGCTATTGTGTTTTGCTCTAACTGTGCTATGTCACTGGTGTAGATCAGGTATAAGATAGGGCCTAGTACGCTTCCTTGTGGTACTCCTGCTCTGATTTCTTTTCGTTTAATATATTCCGGACCGTTCGGGAGTTATGCTGGAAAAAACAAAATTTGCCAGTTTCTTTAATGTCAAATAACTGTTCTTGAAATAAATGTAGACTTTTGAAATTTGGTATGATTACATAGTTCAATGAGAGCTTTCGATTGCCATACTAAAACATGTTCTAGACCTACTAGTTTTTCGGCAACAATATTCAACTTTTGTATTGCTTATGCGGGCCATATTGATTTTTTAATTTATTAAATATAGAAAGCACATTACAAGCACAGTAATATACCTTGATACTTTCTTCAATAAATATGGATACACGCGAATAACGATAAATAGATTTTATTCACAATAGACAATCATTATTCATTTATAGTTAATTGTTACAATGTGTATTTTTAGCTTTTTGAGGAACTAATTACTATAATAAGAAAAACAACTTATTTGCACTACTCGAATTGGTTGCCGTTATTCTGAATAGACTTGTCATCCACTGCACGTTTCATGGTTGCAGCATCTATTGAATTTATGAATTTATTAAATTTTTTTCCAACATTTCATTCTCTCTCGTTGGCATTAGATTACTGTAGATACATATAATTTTTAGCAGCTCCCCACAAATAATAATCCAGGGGGTTAAGGCACTGTGATTGCTGTGGCCATAGAATGGGACCATTTATACCATTATTCCAGTATCTCTGAAGTCACCACATCATTCATCGAGACCAACCACCAGACCCTGACCAGTTTCGCGCTTATTTTGCGTTCGTCAGACTGAGATAGGTAGTGAAATCGATGAACGATGTTGCGACATGATTGCCTAGGGCATCGTGAATGTTAGTAGCATACCCTTTTTGGGCCTTTGCTACTATCACGCATATAATGCAACGCCAGTCGGGGCACATTTCACGTGGAGTATTTGTTTTCGGCATCTCTTTCAAATAAATAAGTAGGATTTCCTCAAAGACAATAAATGTCACTGCTGTAATGCCACCCGCGGTATTAGGGTCTTATCGTATTATTGATAAATTAACTTCTCGTAACTATTTACACAAAACGATTTGGAGGAAAGGCTTGATGATCTACCTTTGCAAAATATTCAAAATTTACGGTTGTATCAATAAGATGGATGTTCTTCACACAACGCTAGAATTGTAACGCAGTACCTCGATCAACATGTTCCAAATTCGTGGATAGGTACAAATGGTCCCATTCTATGGCCTTAACACCCTGGATTATTATTTGTGGAGAGCTGCTAAAAATTATTTGTATCTACAGTAATACAATGCCAATGACAGAGAATGAAATGTTTATTCAGAGTAACGGCAGCCAGTTCGAGTAGTGCAATAAGTTGTTTTTCTTATTATAATAATTGGTTCCTCAAAAAGCTAAAAATACACATTGTAACAATTTACTATAAATGAATTACTGTCTATTATTTGTGAATAAATACTATATTTATTGTTATTCACGTGTATTATTCATATTTATTGAAGAAAGTATCAATTAGGATATATCACCGAGCTTGTAACTTCTTTCTGTATTTAATGAAGTAAAAATCCAATATGGCACCCAGAAGAAATACAAAAGTTGAATGTTGTTGCCGAAAAACTAGTAGGCCTAGAACATGTTTTAGTATAACAATCGAAAGCTCTCATGAAACTATGTAATCATACCAAATTTCTAAAAGCCTACATTTATTTCAAGAAAAGTTATTTAACATAAAAGAAACTGGCAAATTTTGTTTTTTTAGGCATAACTCCCAAACGGTCCGGAATATATTAAACTTGTTCACATATTTTGAATCTGCATGAAATTGAGCAATTTTTTCATAATTTGAGCCACGTTGTAGATTTTACTGTTTCCGAGATACTAATTGTGAACATTAAAATTTTTCCCACCCTGTATATATGAAAATAAAATGCAAGTATGTCAAAAACTCAAGCTGAGGGTCAGTACACAAGTTTACACAGCATCAGAAGTAGTCTATTACACAAATATTACAATCTTAATGCCTCTCCTCTTTTCTAAATTCTAATATTCACTTAAATTTGGACAAATTTGAGGTTAGAAGGAAAGTGGAACGTTAAAATAGGCACGCTGTTCAGTATTTACAATAACTACAATTTTGTTAACAAGGTCAAGCAGTATGTACCTACTCAAATAATGTCATCATTAATACTAGGTATGCAACAGTATTAAAGGGATTTCTCATAACTTTATATTTATTGCCTAATTTAATTACCTAATTATAAAGTAGCTAAATCAGCTCACATGTGATAGAAATAAAAATATTGAATTATGAGTAATAGATTTTATGAAGACAAATCAGCCATTTATGGAAAGTTAATATTTCATGGACTTTAATGTCTTATAAATGATAATAAAAACTTATATTATTCAGTCATTTTACATACTTAGTTTAGCATTTTTTCTCAACTAATTCTAGATTATCTGTATCAAGTTGTTTTTTTTTAAATCAAAAATATCTAATATCACGCCAAAGTGATAGGAGAGTGAATACGAAGTGATACTTCATACAAGAGTTAACAAATACAACACAAAAAACAGTATATTTATTACATTTAATAAAACATAAATCAATAGTAAAAGCTTTTATAATGTGTCATCTTACAAATTCACATATTATATAACTTAGTGTTCATTTTGCAATAATTGAAACCTTTGCAATCTACGTCTTCTCACTTCTTCTTCTGAAGGACATATTTCATTTCCATCTAAATTTAAATCATTTGAAGTAGATGGTTTAGAAATTGTATCTGCAGGTGTTCTCTCAGAATTATTATCCGATGTTGTAGATTTTTTCATAACATTTAGAGGTTCATATAAATTAGAAAGTGTTTCAGGTGAAATAATGTTATCACTGTCACTATTAGTATTTGTTGCATTATTTTCTTCAGACTGGTTAACATCAGATGTACCAGATTGAGACACAGATGGAGAAAATGTAACTGTTCTATTATACTGCTGCATGAGAATTACTGCAGCATCTAATAAAACCTAGAACAAAGTAAAAGAATAATCATTGATTGAAGTTATAGGGCATGGTATACTATTTTGCAATGTGCTAACATGATTTGAGAAATCTTGTCTAAGAAGTTCTTACACTACTTGCGAGACTGAGACTGTTTAATTCCACACCTTCAATAAAAAAATAATACATAAATATAGTGTAGTATAGTAAGTAATAAGTATAAATAATAAATATATATGTATTAAATTATTCTGGTATTCTGGAACAATTACTACTATAACATCATAAAAAGTATAACTGTATGTTGAATAAAACATAAATGTTTTAATACATTTTCACAAAAAAATAATATAAAAAACATAACAATTGTTTTGCTAAGCTTTAGCTTCATCAGATGTAAATACTAGACTTACAATAAGTAAAGAGTGGTCCTTAAATATAATTAAATTAGGAACAGGTCAACGAATTCTAAGGAAATATAAACCTATTTACAATTGGAAATCCCTAACTATTTACAGCTTAATTGAATTACATCTTTAAATGTACACAAAAATTTTTTTTGGTTAAAACAAATTTAGAAGGGGAGAATTATTTACATGAGTTTGATCATTTAGTAAATTATTATATTTTTTATATCTATTAATTTCCAAACGTTCTAATAATGTAAGTTTCCTTCCTTTGGATGCTGTGTAGAGCACATCAAAGTTATCGTTGAATGTGTGATTTTCTTCTAATAGATTAATGGCATATGTAGAGCAAGTCTTCATATTTGAAAACAAATTTTTGTGTTCACCCAAGCTTTTTTTTTAATTTCGTCCAGTTTACCGATACCAGAATTCTCATCTTTTTTATTTTTATCTTTGTTGTTTTTTATAATGGGACTTCAAAGAGTTACTGGTTTTATATGCTATATTCAGACCACGTTTATATAAGCTTTTTCGGTTGAATATCCACAAAAAGTGAATGAGTTATATTTTGAACTAGGAATATAGTATCTTTTATAATAAGATAAATAACTTTTAGACCAATATTATATTGTTTTTCACGAGCCTGTCGCGGCAGTTTGACTCTTGGCTGCTGCGATTTTGAGAAAGATCTATTATAAAATAATGTTCCTTGGTTTTGGTTAAAGATATTCAATGATTGAAGGTAAAATTTTTTATATTCTTTGTTCTTTTATGGTTAAATTATTTTTAAACTTGAGTTTCACTGTGAGCTGTTTTCATTCAAATTGTTTGATTTGGTTACAAATAATTGTTTCTCAAAATAATGGCTAATTCCAATCAATTTACATGTACCGAGTGCAAGAAAAAGTTTTCATTTAGGAAAAATCTATATGCACACCAAAGGAAATTTCACGATTGCACTGGTGTAAGTCTCCAAAACTATTAGTGAAATATGTAGCATTTGTGGTAAGTTTTACAAATGTGTCAAATCTTACCAGACATCTTAAAAACTTACATTCAGCAAGTACAATTAAAAACCGCCATGAAAGAATTATGTGTTCTGAATGTGGTGAAAAGTTTGGATTTTATCTTGTACATTTGTCAAATCAACATGGCGTAATTTTAGAGAACGAAGAATATATATTTAATTCTGAAGATAGTAAGATTAATGTGGTAATAATATTAAATCATAATTTTCAAAATAACATTCATAGGTACATAATAGGTACTTAAATTATAATGCTCGACACTTAAATATTATTCTGCAGAAGACACATTTCGTTGTATTTATTCTTGTTATTATTGTCTCCAAAGCACAGAATACAAATTCTAATGACTAAGCAAAAATTTTGACTTTTTGAACTGGAAAGACGTGGTAGAGCAGAAAACCATAGCACACTTTGTATTGGATACCTCACGAGTCACACTATAATAGCAAGAAATTATATTTTAACTGATAACAAATGTGGATCGTCCTGCCTATCAAGACTAGAGGTATCAGTTAAAGATGGCATCTACAAAGTAAAGTGTTGGAAAACCCATGTAGGACACTCAACTGATATTGGTAATGTTTTCTTAGTAAGGAAGTTAGAGCTAAAATTGCTGGTATGATAAATAACAGAAAAATATAGACTATGCTTAATATTTTCATAAATTTTTATTGTAGCAGGTAAACTGAAACAAGGTGTGACTTTTAATCACATTCTAGATGAAATATGGAATTCTGCAAGCGATGTGCAGTCAAAACGTATTCTTTTGTTGGAAAGGAAATATTTGCACAATATTACTCAAGACTGGGACACATGGGATGAATGAATTCATATGATTTTCAATTATATACAGGGTTAGGCAAAATGACGTATACATTTTTGAACTAGATTTGTTCAATAATGTAAAACGATCTAAATTTAAATCAAATCGCCATGTGTTCCCGATACATGTCAATTTATGACAGTTGCCAAACTGTTTGTGAGAAATGTCAGTTCACTGGTAAAAAAGGAGCGTTGGTCCAATATTCGACGTTCTTTTGCTTTTGAAGTTTATTTCATGAATAACGATTCTATTGTAACCACACAGCGTCTATTTCGTCATTTTCACTTAAATCGACGAGATCTAGTTCCTACAATAGTAACAATCGCAAAGTGAGTGAGTACACAAGTTTCACAGTACTACTTCACCCACCAGATAAAAACCAAAAGGAAGAGCTCGCTCTGTAAGAACACCGGAAAATGCTGAAAGGGTAAGAGCGGGTGTGCAACAAAGTTCTAAACAATCGGTTAAACGACAAGCAATAGCGCTCAATATTTTGAACAGAAGTTTTTGCCACATTCTGAAAGACCTACACTTCCATCCCTACAAAATTCAAATCGTACAAAGTTTGCTTCGAGATATTGGTATACGCTTTGCCTTTTGCGAGCATTTCCAAAGGATAGTCATTTCCTGTCATTACTATCATATAAAAAATAACTATTAAAGACAATGAAAATTTTACAATGGCACAAAATAGCACAAGTCGAGCACAATACAGCACACACTTCATTTTTTCAAAATTGAAATTGAAAAGTCTCACACCGAATCCAATTATTTATTATTAAAGATATTGAAAGTCAGACACAGGCACAACACAGCACAACCTTCATTTTTTCCAAATTCGAAAAAGTGGGGGCTAACTCTTGCCCCGAATTCCTATTATCAGTTATAAAAAAAAATTATGAAAAAATATAATGAAAGTCAGACACAGCACAACACACCACAACAATAATTTTTCCAAAATTTGATAAAGTTGGGGATAACTTTCTGTACATCGTAAATAGTTAAAGATTTCCAATTGTAAATAGGTTTATATTTCCTTAGAATTCGTTTACCTGTTCTTGATTTTATTATATTTAAGGACCAATCTTCACTTATTGTGAATTATGCGATTATTATTATATTATGAATTTGCGAATTTCTTCTCTAGTGTATTCACAAATGAAGCCGATCCTAAGTTAACATATTCATTTTCTAGTACGGTATCATGTATTAACCTTACTCATTTCACTGAAGCAGATATAATAAATTCCACCAGGAAGTTAAAAAATAAGATGACTTGTGGTGATGATCAAATTCCAAGTTTTTTTGTAAAAGACTGTTCTAGAGTGCTAGTCGCACCACTGCTTATATTATTTAATCTTATATTATCTACGTCTACTTTTCCAGATATTTGGAAACTGTCAAGGGTATGTCCAATTCTAAAATGCGGAAATGCTTCTGATTTAAGTAACTACCGTCCGATCACCATTTTGTCTAATTTCGCAAAAGTATTCGAGATGTCGTTATATACTTTTATTTACAATAGTGTCAAGCCCTACATTGCTCCTAACCAACATGGATTTGTTACAAAACGTTCAACTTTGTCTAATTTAACAGAATTCACACAGTTTACAGCCAATCACCTGGATAATAAAAGCCAAGTTGACGTGGTTTATACCGATTTTACGAAGGCTTTTGATAAAGTAAATCATAAAATTTTGGTACACAAATTGGGTCAATTTGGTCTCAGTAACAATCTGCTTGCACTTATTCAATCTTATCTTTATCAGCGACAGTTATATGTTGCGTATAATAGTTTTAAGCGAAAATTTTTTTAGCCACTTCCGGTGTACCCCAAGGGTCCAACTTGGGACCGCTTTTTTTTAATTTATTCGTGAATGATTTGTCTCTTTCTCTTAACAACAATCACTTGTTTTTTGCGGATGACTTGAAGTTGTTTTTGAACATATCTACTGTCGACGATTGTTCAGTGCTTCAGGCTCTCTTAAATCGTGTTGTTACATGGTGTTCGGATAATCACCTAGTATTAAATATAAACAAATGTAAGGTTTGCTCTTTCACACTCAAAACTCAACCTTTTCTATTTAATTATTCTATCAATTCGGTGCCATTAGCACGCAGCAATAATATAAAGGACCTTGGTGTCCTTTTTGACGATAGATTATCTTTCTCTAACCATATAGCTGAAATAACTAATAATGCATATAGAGCTCTTGGCTTTATTATTAGAAACTCATCATCACTTAATGATGCTACTGCTTTAAAATGTCTCTATTTTTCTTTAGTGCGCCCTAAATTGGAATATTGCAGTCTAATTTGGCACCCTTATTATAATATTCACATTTGTCATATTGAAAGAATACAGCGGCGTTTTCTGAAATTTTTGTCGTATCGAATTGATGTTTACTTTCCTGTTAGAGGTTATGAGCATAGTCTGCTTCTGCAAAGATTTAACATTCAGTCTCTAAGTGCAAGAAGGTCACTCGCTAGCTTGTCATATTTATTTAAGCTGTTTCATGGGGACGTTGATTCTCCTACTTTGCTGAGTATGTTTAATATGCGGGTGCCCAGACAGGGTTCTCGTGTTGATCATACATTTTATTGTCAAAATGCTAGAACTAATTTACTTTTAAAATCCCCAGTACATATAATGTCAAAAAATTTTAATCTTATTTGTAATGTTTGCGACCTTCATAATTGTAGTCTCAATGAATTGTTAGGTTTGGGACTGTTTCATTTCAATGAAAATTAAATTGTAGTAGCTCGTAGCATATCCTTTTCTTTTTTATTTTTGCTTTTGTTTTCTCTTTTTTTTTTTGTTATTAAGTTTGTTTGTTATTAAGGGGTCAAGGAGGCCAGTTACAAGCCACTGACTCCAGGAGAATAGCTGAGTGGGCTGTGGCAATCCCACTAGGAAGCTTTTCTCAAGACCGTCCGTGCGTGGTGAAGAGCCACATCCTGCTCGAGGTGGCCCTGCTGACGACTAAACACGGCGGATCTAGACGAGGAAGGTCGATAAATTCCCCCAAGTCAGGATGTATGCGACCCGTGTCCGTGGCCGAATGGCACCGGGGTGATAGGTGTCTCTAACGGGGCCTCTAGAATACCGGGCAACCTTCTAGAGTATCCTTGCCTTGCCACAGCAATGCGGGGCTCTGCTGTGGTGGACTCTAATCCCTTGCTACTCGTGGGACTTTTATGGAGAACATAGTAGCCAACAAAAAACAACCTAACGAGGGGGGTCAAACCCTCGACCCTCCCCAGGCAACTGGGGAACCTATGGAGATCGGGATTAATCCGACTCCCATTGAAAGCCCGATCCCATCGGATCAGGAAAGGAGGCTGCTACAGTCTCCGACACCTGAGACTGAAGGAGAAGGCAATTTAGGGGATGAGACATCTACATCTGTAGACAAACTCTCCCTTAAAAGAAGACGGCTAGGAGGAGCTGCAAGGAAGCGCCTAAGTCGTTTGCTTAAGAGCGGAGTGCCTTACCAAACCGCCTTAAGTAATGTGCTGAACCAGCCGAAACTTGATCCTCAGCAGGAGGTAGGTAACCAGTCCTCCTCTCTGCCAGTGGGAACGAGCAAACGCATGCGTTCGGATGGTAGTTCACCGGATCTGGGAGCCAAGAGAGCCCGGGAAGGTGGATATACCAAACCATCATTCAAGGCTGTAACAGAGGGAATTAGGGTGGGAATTATCCACCCTGCGTACCCCGAAACGGCCTTGACCAACAACCAATTAGGAACTCTGCAGAGGGCGATAATGTCAGCTGTAGATGAACTACCAGATGATGGACCTCAGGTGAGATTCCAGGGCTGTACACATCGACCTGGATGGCTTCTCACCACCTGTGTGGATCAGACGAGCGTCTCGTGGTTGGAGAGCACAATAAAGCATCTTCAGCCATGGGAAGGAGCTCGTCTTCAAACCGTACAGGGTGAGGATTTACCTAAACCACATATATATGTGGCCTATATACCGGATGAAGCCGACAAACGGCTCACATCGGACATAGTTCTCAGCAGGCTGAGAAAAATGAACCATGGCTTGAATACCCGGGAGTGGAAAGTACTACACCGGGAAGAGTCTGGCCCAGGGCAGGTCTGGACATTCTCGACTGACGAGGGGTCTAAGGAAGCTCTGGAAGGGCTGAACAATCAGCCCTATTTTGGTTTTGGGCAGGTGCAATTCCGCCCAAAAATCAACAAAATCAAAGGGGTAAAAGGGAAAGAACCCGCCCCAACAACTAAAAGGTCGGAGGATGAACCACCAACCTCGAGGGGCAAATCTAAAATGCACTCCACTGGTGGAAAATTTCCCCGAAACAAACCACTTGGGAAAGGAAAATCCATCCCAAACAAACCTCCTCTTCGGAAGAGTGGATCAAAACCGCCATCCGGAAAGAAGGGTAAACCGCCCTCCCCCAAACCCAAACCAAGCACCTAAACCCCGTTTCCTATCCTAGTTTCCCCTCTTTATAACCTTTTTTTTTTCCATCCAATAACCCATCCCCTCCCCCTGATGTCTGCTACTACTACATACATCAGGTGCCTACAGGCGAACATTCAACATGCCAAGGCCGCGACGTATGTCCTTGGAAAAAGATTCCAGGACGAGCAAATTGACATTGCTCTTATTCAAGAACCCTGGACCAGTAATACAGGCCGAGTAACCGGACTAGGTACCACTTCTGGAAAGGTAATAGTGATGGGATCTGAAGCCAGACCCAGAGCTTGTATCTGGATCAGAAACAATATTAACTATTTTGTACTTACAGGTTACTGCACCCCGGATGTCGTAGCCATCCAACTATCGATCCGAATGGGGGAGAGCAGGGGGAATATAATCCTCTGCTCGGCTTACTTTCCGGGCGATAGGGATGCTGGTCAACCTCCTCCATCTGCAGTGCGGGATTTAGTCGCCTTCAGTAGGAAAAACAATGTCCACCTGGTCATCGGATGTGATGCGAATTCCCACCACACGGCTTGGGGCAGCACAGACATTAACCAAAGAGGTGAGTCACTATTTGATTATATATTAGGTGAAGGGCTAATGGTAAACAACATTGGTTCAGAACCAACCTTTATCACTAGAAATAGGAGAGAGGTACTAGATCTCACCATCAGCTCAAATCTTTTGAGCAATAAGATAACTGACTGGAAGGTATCTTCTGAACCATCATGTTCAGACCATAAACACATTCTATTTAATATAGAAACGGGGCCTAGGCCCATGGTGAAATATAGGAACCCGAGAAGCACAGACTGGGGCGAGTACAAACGATCGGTCCAGTCACGACTTCAAGGTACCCTGACCACTATAAATAATCGTGACGAGATAGAGATTGCGACGGAACAAATTCGGAACGCTCTTATAGCAGCTTATCACGAAAACTGTCAACTTAAGACCAAAAAAGATAATAGAGGCACATCTTGGTGGAACAAAAAACTGGAAAAAATGAGGAAAGAAGTTCGACGCCTCTTTAATCGAGCTAAAGTTTCGGGCGCCTGGGCTCCATATAGATCTGCATTAACAGACTATAATAAAGAAATAAGAAGGGCAAAAAGGGAATCTTGGAGGAAGTTCTGCGAGAGTATATCTGATTTACCTAGCAGTACGAGAATCCACAAGATCCTTTCTAGAGATCCGGCAAGGGAATTTGGGTCGATAAAACGACCTGATGGAACCTTCACAAACTCTGGAAGGGAAACCTTGGAGCTTTTGTTACAAAACCACTTCCCAGGTAGTTCGATTTTGGATAACCAGCAACTACCACTACCAGAAGGCCGATTTAAACGACCTAACCAAAATGACTGGATGGTGGCCAGGAAGGTTATCACAAGACCAGCTATTGAGTGGGCTATCAAATCTTTTCAGCCATTCAAATCACCCGGTGAGGATGGTGTGTTTCCGGCTCTGCTCCAAAACGGACTGGAAATCATCATACCGTTTCTTATTAGACTATTCAGAGCTAGTCTGGCATGGAGCTATATACCATCCAGTTGGTCCGCAGTGAGGGTGGTATACATACCTAAAATAGGTCGAATAGACCTATGCCCCAAATCGCTCAGACCCATTAGCCTGACATCATTTCTGTTGAAAAGTCTGGAAAAGGTACTGGACGGACACATTAGGACGAGTGTGTTAAGCATTCATCCTCTTAATACCCACCAGTATGCCTATCAAACCGGCAAGTCAACAGAACTAGCCCTCAACAACTTAGTCGCTAAAATCACCCAATCTCTGAAGAGTAGGCAAATTGCAGTGGCGGCCTTTCTTGACATTGAGGGAGCGTTTAACAATGCACTGCCTGACTCCCTATATACAGCTGTCACTGCTAGGGGAGTCGACCCAACCATAAGTGGCTGGATTCGGGCTATGTTAGAAAATAGAACTATAACGACGTCCCTTCAGGAAGAAACGGTCAGATTTAGGGCCGCAAGAGGGTGTCCACAAGGGGGGGTTCTTTCCCCCCTACTTTGGTCACTGCTTGTGGATGACCTGCTGGCCATACTTTCTGTGTGGGAGGTTGAGGTTCAAGCATATGCGGACGATCTAGTCATTTTAATCAGAGGAAACTCTGAAGAGGGAATTTCCCTCACCCTCCAAGAGGTACTAGAGACAGTACTGAGTTGGTGTAAGAGGGAGCAGATGTCTGTAAACCCTCACAAAACGGTAATTGTACCGTTTACCAAGAAAAGGAAGCTGGACAACTTAAGACCTCCCTCCTTACTTGGTGAAATAATTCCATTTGCGGAGGAAGCGAAGTATCTGGGTGTAGTACTGGATAAGTCGCTTAATTGGAACTCCCATCTGGAAAAAATGATCCACAAGGCACGACTGTCCTTATGGACTTGTCGAAGAATTTGTGGGAAATCTTGGGGCACTGGACCCAAACAAATATATTGGCTGTATGTGACGGTCATACGACCCATGATCGCATACGGCTCCATAGTTTGGTGGTCCAAAGGACTACAACAAAGGACCAAACTCAAACTCTCTGGTTTACAGAGACAAGCCTGCCTGGCCATAACTGGAGCAATTAGCTCCACACCGTCAGCAGCTCTGGAAATCCTACTGGACCTACCTCCTCTTCATATATATTTGGAGAGAGAGGCCAGATGGGCAACATACAGACTAAAGCAGGCAGCTTTTAACATGCCGCAGTCTGACACCATGGAGCGCAATAGGCTGCTGGATGACATGGAAAGTCACAGTATCCTGGAGATGATTTCAGATGTCATGCCTGCAAAGACCAACCTTGAACTGCCCTTTCACATTCTCTTCCCAGGAAGAGATGAGTGGGATCGGAATAAGGCTGACCTATTAAGGGCAGATAGTTGTTGGTTTACAGACGGATCCAAAACACCCATGGGAGTTGGAGCCGGAGTATATAGTTGCAACCCAACGGTGAAAATATCTTCATCCCTTGGCAGTTATGCAACTATATTTCAGGCAGAAATTTATGCCATCGAATTGTGTGTACAGAGGCTGGAACAAAGGCAACTTACACGCAAATCGATAAAAATCTTCTCAGACAGCCAAGCAGCTCTTAAAGCTCTTGGTTCCTACCGTTGCAACTCAAAAACGGTATGGAGCTGCCAGCAGGCACTTGCTCAATTGAGCAGAAAAAATAGAATAACTCTGGTCTGGGTCCCAGGCCATTCTGGCCATGAGGGGAATGAGGCAGCCGACTCTCTAGCTAGGGAGGGTGCTGCTTCTGAATTTGTCGGACCAGAACCGGTGCTTGGCATATCCTCGAGTACTGCCAAAGCAACGCTCTTGACCCGGGCTGAGGAGCAAATCCTCCAGTACTGGCAGGAACTACCACGATTAGTTCATTCGAAGGCGTTTATAATAAACCCTTCAAAAACAAGAACTAAAAAACTTTTAGAGTTAAGCAGGTTTCACCTACGAACTCTAATTGGCCTATATACGGGCCACTGCCGTTTAAAATATCATCTGTGCAAATTCGGCCTAGCAGAAGATGCTGAGTGCCGCCTATGCTTAGAAGATGATGAAACGGCAGAACACATATTGTGCACCTGCCCTGCTGGGGAAAGGATCAGATACTCATTATTTGGCAAAGGACAACTTCTGCCAGAGGATCTGAACAAACTCTCACCCAATAAGGTGATCAGCTACATTAAGAAGCTGGACCTGTTGGGTGAAATATAAGTAGGTGTGAGCCACAATAGACCACATGGTCGCGGTGGAGGGTCTGGTTTTCGGCCCACTCACTTTTGAACCTAACCTAACCTAAGTTTGTCTTAGTTTAAAATTAGTCTGATGTCAACAGACGCTATACTTGATATTATACCGCTATTATATTGTACTATATTGTTTTGTCCTGTTAATGGAATACGATTCTGTTGGGCAATAAAGGCATTATTATTATTATTATTATTATTATTATTATTATTATTATTATTATTATTATTATTATTCTAAGTAGTCTAGTATTTACATCTGATGAAGCTAAAGTTTAGCGAAACAATTATTATGTTTATTATATAAAGTTTTTGTGAAAATTTATTAAAACGTTTGTTTTAATCAACATACAGTATCTGATATGGATTTTCAACAAATAAAGGTTGATAGTATCAATAATCATAAATTATGATAAAAAATATAAATGAATGAGAAACATGTGTTATTAATGCATTAATGTAAAGACCCAAGAATAAAAAATGGTTGAAAAAAAAAATAACTATCTAAATATCTACTATTATTGATGTAGGTATTCTGGTTTAAATAATTAATAAAATTAAATCTTCTTTTCAGTTTAATAAAACAAATTTCAAGTGACAGTGGTTCGTATTACAGTTTTGACAGTTTTCATTATTGACCTATGTCGATAACTCTAAACAAGAAGTAGGCAGAGAAAAACAATTTCATCACTTTATTAGACTAGATAAGACTATTTACTGAACTGAAGGATTGGCGTTGAAAAATTTAACAAAAAATTTAGAGAAATATTTTCCACGAGACTTGTGACGGTTTAACTAAATTATTAATATTTAATGATAATATCAATGTGAACATAGTTTAAAAAATGTCAAAACAACGTTATTTTCAATGATTAACGTTGAACTATCGTTCAAATAAGTGCACGATTTGGAGTTAATATGACCTAAAAAATTCCACGAGTTTTCAAGATTTTCCAGGAGTTTTGATTTTTTTCCAGATTCCTTTATAAAAATTATTTGCCTCATTAATTACAAATAGACAACAAACCGTCTGTTACGTGAATTACATATATACAGGGTGTCCACCTAGTGCGCGTAAGTCCAATATCTGGGTTAATAAAAGAGATAACTTAATTTTTTTTCTACAAGGTTGTCTAATATCCCGAGCTGCACAAAATGAAAATATATTTACATATTCAGGGTGTTCAGTTTTTCCTGGACAGGTACCAACTTCGTTTTTCTAAATGGAAATATATATTTTTTATTGCTTTTTCGAACTAAACCCTTGATTTTAGTAGGACTTTCATCAGCCTTCCCTATACCTAACTTAAACTGTTTTTGAAATATTGACGGGTGAATATTGACATTTTTGCAACTTTGACACCCTGTAAAATCTAAACGGTTTGCACATTCCTATCTTAACTTTTCATAAGCTATCGTTTGATACTAATTTCAAATTTATACAGGAATAAAAAATTTTTAAAATTTTCAGAAAATTTTAAATTTTTGGATAATTCTGAAATTAGTACCAAACGATAGCTTATGAAAAGTTAAGATAGGAATGTGCAAACCGTTTTGCTTGATCTCAAACCGTTTAGATTTTACAGGGTGTCAAAGTTGCAAAAATGTCAATATTCACCCGTCAATATTTCAAAAACAGTTTAAGTTAGGTATAGGGAAGGCTGATGAAAGTCCTACTAAAATCAAGGGTTTAGTTCGAAAAAGCAATAAAAAATATATATTTCCATTTAGAAAAACGAAGTTGGTACCTGTCCAGGAAAAACTGAACACCCTGAATATGTAAATATATTTTCATTTTGTGCAGCTCGGGATATTAGACAACCCTGTAGAAAAAAAAATTAAGTTATCTCTTTTATTAACCCAGATATTGGACTTACGCGCACTAGGTGGACACCCTGTATATATATATATATATATATATATAGACCCATAATATATTCCATACCATCCTGAAGCAAAATATACAATAATAGGTAGCTGTACGGTTGTTCCTGAAGCACGACAATGTTGCCGTACTTAAGGGCCTATTCAGGTAAACTTGACAGACATGAATTGTGGGTCGGGTTGAGAGGTTGAGTAGCCTATGGGTGAAGACTTACATATTCCTACTACCGCATTATTTAGATTTCGGAGGTGCACGTAAAGCCGAAGTAAAAAGGCACATGGAAATAAAGTTAGCCCTTATTGCAACGGTACCGGATTTGTCTTATAATTGCATCAAAATTTCTTTTTAATGTTATAAATAATATATCACCGGAAAGATCAAAAGATAAACTAGATACCTATAGTATCAAATTTTTGTTTAATACATGCATTTTAGAGAAAATAGTTTTTGAAAATACGCTATTCTAGTACAAGATTGTTTGCCTGGATTTTTAAAAATAAAAAAAAAATTACAAAAAATTACTACTATAGGGATTTAGATTAAAGTCTTATCTTTCAATACTTTTTTACTAAAAGTCGCTATCTTTTATAGTTTTTTTTATAATTAGACATGAGACGAACGCCGATTTTGGGCTTATTTCGGAATAGTGAATGGACTCTTAATGCTGTTATTCCGTATTGCAGTTTCAAGCACAGTACTAGATGATTTCATATTTTGTTACTAACGGAAACAGAATGATTTAACTCAGGTAGAAAACTGTCATTAAAATAATAACTTTACTATGGGACCTAAGTTTAATTATTTTCGAACTCATATTTTATATTTGACGTTATCATCAATGTAACAATCATACCTAATATACATACCTAATTTTTTTAGATATAGGTATTCCTATTTATTTATAATAAAAATTGACATCCTGTTGAAATAAAACGCGCTTGTTGAATTTTCAGTACAAAGTGACTATTTATTTATTTCATATACGTTTACAGATTAGCATTTTAAGTAACATGGTCGTGGACCCAAGTTTATAAATAATAGAGCAGATTTCTATTGACCATTATTATTAATCATTCACTGTTGTATGAAACCTGGAAATAATTACAGACCGATCCTTTCAAATATTAACTGTAATACTTACAAATTAGAAAATTGGTTGAACGAAAAGTATCAAAAATTCACATTAAAAAATGACATGATAACCAAGAATCCCTCCACTTAATTGAATATTTAAAAAATTTAAAAATTAACACGACAGACAAATTAGTATCATTTGACGGAACAGCCCTACTGTTTCCCAGCATTCCAATCTTAGAAACTTTGAAGATATTAGAACAATTTTTAGTACACAATAAACTGCCAATAGAAGTGGAAGAATACATTTTATTGACGAAATTGTGTATGGTCCAAAACGAATTTACCTTCAACAACAATAGTTATAAACAAACCCATGGCACACTCATGGGCAATCCTCTATCGACTTTTATTGCAGATTTATTCCTCGACCATTGTGAAAATAACGTCGAAAACACCGCCTTAGAATTTCTCACAGTATGGAAAAGGTGCGTAGATGAGGTATTCGCACTTGTAAATAAAACTTTCGGTATACACAATTTCGTCAATGTACACTAAACTCTCAGTACGATTCCATAAAATTCACCTTTGAATTAGAAAACAATTTTATTCTTTACCTTTCTTAGATATTAAAATAATCAAACTTGACGAATCTTTGACTTTTGACATTTACAGAAAACCAACACACACAAATAATTACATACACAACCCCTCAGTAACACACTTTAAATATAAAATGGTTGCATTTAATAGTCTAGTTTTTAGATTATTAAATATACCACTCAATAATACCAACTATAATAAAGAACGTAATCTCATCTACAACATCGCTAATGATAACCGTTATGAAAAGAAGCAAATAGGTAGAATGTTTTATAAACAAAAGAGGAAATTATTAATTAAAAGTAATACCACCTTAAGTCCAATAGAGGAAAGACAATATATGTATAGAAAATTCACATACCATCCTCAAATCAGTCAAAAATTTGAAAATTTACTAAATAAATTCAATATCATCTTTACATTTAAAAACTTACAGTTAAAGCACTATTGGGGTCCACTTTCCAAAAAGAAGATCTGCTTCAGAAATCTGGGATATACAAAATAAACTGTAGTAATTGTAACAAACTGTATATCGGCCAAACAAAAAGAAATGTAATAGGTAACTAGATTTAAAGAGCATTCATATCACACATCTGACCAAATATTATATAGACAAATTATAGCAACACAGTTTTGTGACCAACAATATTTAAAACAAAAGCTTTTTGTTTACATTAGTGCCCAAGCATTTGGTCCAATCAAAAAATGCCATTTGAATTTACCGCCTAAATTGTTAGGGATGTTGTGACTGTCACCAATGGGCGTGGTTTACACAGGTAAGTAGCCATGCATAAACGTAGAATCGGCGATCGCAAGAGGGATCGACAATGATTTTACAATTGTTTTTTAATAGTAAATATTAAATACTATTATAAATGGTATAGCAAATATTGTACACATATGTGTATAAATTGTTGTTCTTGAATATTTAATACTTAAACTTTGTATTTACTAAAATAAAATATTCTAATTTGTACTTTTAGTTTTATAATTATTATTTTCACCCCTTAAAACATAGCCGCCCATGCCGTTGGGCACTGTGACAGGAAATTTCATGAAATTGAGGTTGTGTTTCTTGTTATTCTTGGACACGATTATTTTATATACTGACAAATAGGCAATTACTTATCTATACATATTTGATCGGAGTATCACACAAACAAATTTAAAGTAAAAGTAGATAAGCCGGTTCTAGCCTTGCATAGTTACGAAACGGGGCACAAATTTAATATAAACAATCCCTCCCTTATAAAAGCCAGTAATTCTCAGAATCTAAATACATTAGAATATATATATATATATATATATATATATATATATATATATATATATGTGTCAAACGACGATTACCGGGACATTTTCTAACATATAGATATTTTTGTTGAATTAGGTGTACATTTGCATTTCCTCGCCAACAAACTATGTACTTTTTTCCAAAAACGATTATTTTTCAATCGGCTATATACCGTTGAATTTCGGAACATTTGTATAAAATATCAGTTATTTGATTAAAATTTTGAAATAGGCTAATATAATAATTTATATATTCATAAACACGTACCATTTTCACTATAGTGTGTCTCAAACATACGTAATTCGCTAGAAAAAATAATAATAATAACATAAATGTGTACATAATATGTACAATGTTGACTTCCGGAACTGCTGAAGAGGAATCATTTCAATACAAGAAGTTTGGTAAATATTTAATTCAGAAGAACGATTATTTCACTAGTAAATCGTTGAATAAATATGATGTTACTTTCTTATATTACCAAGAGTTGTGTATATTAATAATCTTTGAAGTATAAACAGATGATGTCTTGGAAGTAAGCAACTTATATAATTAATGTATTGGAAAGATTCAATATGCCTATTGTATATAAAAATATAATTCTAGGAAATAGGGTTACACCGCCCAGAATAGAAAACGGTTGACCCAAAGATGCACGTGTCTAAACCACAGCTTATAAACTTCATTTGACAAATACCTGATCCCAGAAACCGGGTAGTAATATCAATTTAAAGAATGATATCAGTATATGTATTCAGTACTTACTTAAAACAGTCATTTTCTGTACATAAATGTATCGATGATGTACAAGTATACCTAGCCATATCCTATATATGATTATCAATTAGTATTAGGACGCGGGTTAAAAACGTTTAACACACTATGATTGTATTAGATACAATCGATACAATATAGGTAGGTATTAAATATTTAATTCTTTTTTATTCAGTGCTATCGTTGAATTTCGGAACATGAGTATAAAATATCAGTTATTAAATTCAAATCTTGAAAAAGACTTAAATAGTAATTTATATAGGTATTCTTAATTCAAATTCGTATTCATTATACTATGTTTTAAACATGTATTATTTGCTTGCAAAAATAACAACATAAATGTAAACACATGTATAATATTAATTTCTAGAACAGATGAAGAGGAATCATTTGCATACAAGAATTTTGGTAAATTATGAATTCATAACGATTATTTCACTAGCAAACTGTTGAATAAATATGTTGTTATTACCTTACCTTAGTTATATTACCAAACATTGTGCATATTAATAATCTTTGAAGTAAGCAGATAATGTCTTGGAAGTAATCAACTTATAATTAATGTCTTGGAAAGATTCAATATACGTCAATATATGTATATAAAAATAAATTCTAGGAAATAGGGTTGACAGGTACTACTCGTTCGGCATATGGTCCCAGAAAACTAGTGGGACTTCATAAACTATTTCAGTACTTACTTCATATATAATTTTCTGTAGGTACATAAATGTAGTGATTTATATTATGTACTCTATGTATACCTACTTATCATTTATACCGTATACCTTAAGAATTACCGTATAATGTTTTAATTCTTTTTCTCTATCTCTCTTTGCTCACATTTGGGGTGAATAGAATAAACCCTTAATGCAATATATTTTTTTTTAATGGTAATGATTTTAATGGTAATGATTCCTTCTGATTTCAGTTATATCTAATATATTTATAATGTAAAATAAGAAATATAAGCATACATTTCAAAAACGTTACAGACTAGAAATAAATAAATAAGAAAATTATATGGTTCACCGAATTTTATGGTTGGTTTATTATTTTTTTTATTGGTTTATGATTTTCTCTCGAAATGGGAATATGCCCAGAGATTTTAATCGCACCCTATTGATGATGGTTAAACTCCTATAAAAACATCCATTTTGAGTGACTGCTTTATTACTACATCTCTACTCCTTAAGTAATAGATAGTTACATGTATAACAATATTTTTCTTTCATAGCTATGCAGAATTAATGATATTTAAAACATTGAAATTACTTGTTCAGTTTCAATCATTAAGTAGGTAGGTGCAAAACTGCAGAAGGAAACTGATATAATTATGTACCATTTATTTACTATTTGCTTAATTCTTTGCAATAAAATATGCATATCTACTAAATGTGTCAGTAAAACGTGATTCAGAAATTCAGGTAGATTGAACTACGGTCCTGGAAGTCGCTAGTACATAAAAAAAGCTTGTGTAACAAATCCAACAAAGCAACAAATGTCTTGGAAGTAGTCACTTGACAATTTAACATGTCTTGGTAGTGTTCAACCTATATATTTATAATTACAATATTATATAACAGATTTGGTAGATAATATCTGCCACGAAGGAAAACATGCTAAATGTGTAAAAATTTGGTCTCGTTTCGATATTATTCGTTCGTAAGTCTCGGAACATGTGATCTGATGAATGTTTTGTTTCTGAAAAGTATGATCTGAGTTAGGTACTTCTCAATCAGTGGAAAAATTACAGTAGGTATATCTGAGACGTATCCAGAGTGAAAATACACAATAATAATAATAATTATATCAAATTTATAATTATAATTTTTCGTTCACATTCCACTAGCAGTATAGACAAAGTAAAACTTCGGGCTATAGATATAAAATATTTCCCACAAAAAGTGAAATATCTGTACAATAATAATAAAAGAATAGGTACAGTGCCTACATGTGATTTCTTAAAAACCCACAGTAAATAATTACCTACAATATATTTAACATTTACTTTTACTTTTCCACTAAAAATAACATACAATTATTTGTTTAGTTACAGTTTTCATTCGTTTATCGTAATTACAGGTTAGGTGGATAGGGTGATATATGATGGAATAAATAGCTAATAACGTTTTTCTTGAGACAACTTGCCTAAAGCAGATATCTAAATTCAACATTAAATTACTTGCTCTGCACGTGTATATAATACCTAATAAATGCCAATATTTAGGTACCTAATGACTATTTCCAAGACATAAAATATATATAATGTCGACTTCCGAGACATATTTGAATATGTTTGCTTATTTAATTTTCCGTGACAATACCAGTTTACGAAATAGATTATCTAACTAATAATAAGTATCTAACTTTTAACAATAAATTATGGAATAAGATATTGATAAGTTTGCCACCAATGACAATAATAAATGATGTTTAGGTACCTAATGACTATTTCCAAGACATAAAATATATATAATGTCGATTTCCGAGACATATTTCAATATGTTTACTTATTTCATTTACCGTGCCAATCAGTTTACGAAATAGATTATCTAACTAATAATAAGTATCTAACTTTTAACAATAAATTATGGAATAAGATATTGACAAGCACCAATGCCAATAATAAATGCTATTTAGGTACCTAATGAGGGTCCGTGAAGTTAGCCCCCAACTCCTGGAGTTGGACGGCACTAATCCACAGTCGGTTAGTAAGTTATTAGTAAGTATTTGTAAGCCCATTGGTGACATTTGTAAGTAAAGGGTAGCCGTTTTATTTGTTATTAATTTTTAGCAGCTAACTTCTTAGCAGCCCCCAAGTTGTTTATAATTGCAGTTTTTATGTTATCAGCTATTAGTATGTCATTTGTAAGTATTTGTAAGTTGACTGTCGACATTTGTAAGTCTCTAATAAAAAAGTTATAACCAATTAATAAATGGCGGCTAACTTCTTAGCAGCCCCCAAGTTCTTTCAGAATGTTTTGTTTATCTTACCAGTTGTTAGTAAATCGTTTGTATTTGTAAGCCGTATTGCAACATTTGTAAGTCGCTAATAAAAAAGTTATAACCAATCAATTAAATGAGGCCTAACTTCACACCAATCCCCCAAATTCTTTCAGAAGGTTTTGCTTACCTTACCAGTTGTTAAATCGTTTGTAAGTATTTGTAAGCTGTCTTGCAACATTTGGAAGTCGCTAATAAAAAAGTTATAACCAATCAATTAAATCAGGGCTCACTTCTTAGCAACCCTCAAGGTCTTTCAAAATATTTTGTTTATCTTGCCAGTTGTTAGTAAGTCATTTGTAAATATTTGCAGGTGACTTTCAATATTTCCATGTCACTAATAAAGAAATTATAACCAATTAATTAAACGGTGGCTAACTTGTTAGCAACTCCCAAGTTTTCTGTAAATGTCTTGTTTACATCATTTGCAAGTCCCTAATACAACAGTTACTTATCAAGTAGTTCTGTCGGGGAAACTTGTTTGCCCTGTTTGTTTTATTTAC
This sequence comes from Pogonocherus hispidulus, assembly GCA_963924545.1. NCBI lineage: Eukaryota > Metazoa > Arthropoda > Insecta > Coleoptera > Cerambycidae > Pogonocherus > Pogonocherus hispidulus. The sequence continues at coordinate 57,250,841 of OZ004693.1, forward strand.
TGTTGTTGTCGAAAATAAAAAAAACTATTTTGGAAGTTAAAGATTTTACTAACGTAAGGTACAGATCTTGCGAGATATACCTAACAGATTAAAATATGACAAAATCAAAATCTCGTTAAAAGTATCTAGTTTAGTAGGTACCTATTTATCAAGTTTAATTCAATATATATTTTTTTAACTATTTCACAAAGGTTACTCAAATATTATTGCGCTGCATTTGTTCAAAATAGATAGGTATGTAATAAATAATGGACCATGAATCCACGCTTATTTTAAAAAAGTGAGGACTTAATAAATTTAGATCTTATAGTATTTAAGTATGTTGTCTGGTTTTCTAATGTGTGTAGTGTTTTCTAAAGAATTCGGTATATACAGCAGGAGAGCAAAGTTAAGTTAAGCAGAGAATCACGGTGACACCAAATACGGATCATTCTCTGCCTAACTCACACGTACCTACATTGATTGCATTCAAACAATAAAAAAGATGAAAAACAGAATAAAACCAACCCATACAATAAAATTAAAATAGGAAATTGATGTATTAGGTAAGAAAACACTTTTTGGATATTTCTTCTGTCACTAATCTAATTTAATAATTATGTTAAATCATTATTTTTAGCTATTAAGTAACCTTGAAAAAGTCCGAAAACTCGTACGAAACGTAGGATATTTGTCGTAAGTTGTTAGTAAAATCGTTTGTAGATATTTGCAAGCTGACTTTCAATATCATTTGTAAGGCTATAAGAAGTTAATCCAGTGAAGCAAACTTCATTGTTCTGTTTACCTTAACTATTGCTAATGGTATTTATTATAACATCATTTATTAGTATTTGTATGCTGACTTTTTCATTTGCAAGTTGTTAATGAAAATGTTATTACTAAATAAATTCATATCAATTCCACAGAGGCTTACCTCTTATTAGTTCTAACTAAAAGTAAAATGTCATATGTATATGTCATATGTATAAATCATATACTTAACGTATCTACAAGGCACTAAAAGCAGTTAGAAATCGCGGACATATCCATTTTAGTTGGGGATTCTTCTTATATTTGTAACTTTCAGTTACCTCACTCGGAGATTATAAGATAATCTCTACTTCACTCAAAACACTTTAAGGTTCATATATAGTGGGGTAGGTTATCTACCAAATATAATATTAATATAAATATAAATATAAATCTATAAACATAATATTAATATCTACCAAACCAATACCAATATTAAATTAATAGTTGGTTGGGTACAATAATAGTTGTTTAAAATAAATATTTTAAAATTTTAGTATTCAAGGGAAATCTTTATATTAAATATCAAAAAAAAAAATAGTTAATTTGATGAAATCAGTTCAACATTTTTAACCTAAAGCTTTAGCCGCAAAGATGAAAAAGGCCGTCTCAAAAATGTCCCGAATCGGACTCACCTCGGTAAATAGTATAGTATTGAAAGAATCTTTATTTAGTTAATGGCATTGGTTCCTCCATTCACCAGTTACTCTTAGTTACAGAAGTTAATTTTCTTAGTTACTTGAAACCAGACACTGACCGATTTCGCGCTTATTATGCGCTCATCAGAGTGCCATAGCGCATGATAATCGCGAAACTGGTCAGTGTCTGATAGTTGGTCTCGATGAATGATGTGGCGACTCCTGCGGAGATGCCGAAGTAATACATTGCCAGTCGGGGCACATTGGCCGTGGAGTTCGGCATCTCCTTCAAATAAATTTACTTTTCGTTAAATACTATTCACAATGAAATATTAATATATTTTCGTTTCATTATCAAAAAGTTGTCACATAAATGACTAATTGTATAAATTTTTTATATATACTGTTCTCAAATCAATCTGTAACGGTGACTGTATTGCTGACTGTGATGAGTATTACAATCACTAATATTCTAAAATTTATTTGTTGAATAAATATCCTACGTTTCGTCCGAGTTTTCGGACTTTTTCAAGGTTACCTAATAGCTAAAAATAATGGTTTAACAAGTAGTAAATTAGATTAGTGACACAATAAATATCCAAAAAAGTTTTTTCTTAGGTACCTAATATCAATTTTCTATTTTAGTTTTATTGTATGGGTTGGTTTTATTTTGTTTTTCATGTTTTTTATTGTTTAATAATGCAATGCACGTGTGAGTTAGGCAGAGAATGATCCGTATTTGGTGTCCCGTGATTCCCTGCTTAACTTAACTTTCGTACTGCTGTATATACCGAATTTTTAGAAAACGCTACACGCATTAGAAAACAGACAACATACTTAACTATATAAGATCTAAATGTATTAAGTCCTCATTTTTTTTAAATAAGCGTGGATTCATGGTCCATTATTTATTACATACCTATATATTTTGAACAACTGCAGCGCAGTAATATTTGAGTAGGTAACCTTTGTCAAATAATTAAAAAATATATATTGAATTATACTTGATAAATATGTACCTACTAAACTAGATACTTTTTAACGAGATTTTGATTTTGTCATATTTTAATTTGTTAGGTATATCTCGCAAGATCTGTATCTTACGTTAGTAACATCTTTAGCTTCCAAAATAAAACATTTATTTTCGACAACCACAGTAAATAAAACAAACAGGACAAACAAGTTTCCCCGACAGAATTAATTAATAAGTAACTGTTGTATTAGGGACTTGCAAGTGATTAGTTGTGATGTAAACAAAACATTTAGAGAAAACTTGCAAAGTTGTTGGAGTTGCTAAGAAGTTAGCCACCGTTTATTAATTGGTTATAATTTCTTTATTAGTGACATACAAATATTGAAAATCACTTGCAAATAGTTAGAAACGACTTACTAACAGCTGGCAAGGTAAACAAAATATTTTGAAAAACCTTGAGGATTGCTAAGAAGTGTGCCCTGATTTAATTTATTGGTTATAACTTTTTTATTAGCGACTTGCAAATGTTGCAAGACAGCTTACAAATACTTACAAACGATTTAACAACTGGTAAGGTAAGCAAAACCTTCTGAATGAATTCGGGGGCTTGCTGTGAAGTTAGCCCTCATTTAATTGATTGGTTATAACTTTTTTATAACCGACTTACAAATGTTGCAAGACGGCTTACAAATACTTACAAACGATTTACTAACAACTGGTAAGGTAAACAAAACATTCTGAAAGAACTTGGGGGCTGCTAAGAAGTTAGCCGCCATTTATTAATTGGTTATAACTTTTTTATTAGAGACTTACAAATGTCGACAGTCAACTTACAAATACTTACAAATGACTTACTAATAGCTGATAACATAAAAACTGCAATTATAAACAACTTGGGGGCTGCTAAGAAGTTAGCCGCTAAAAATTAATAACAAATAAAACGGCTACCCTTTACTTACAAATGTTACCAATGGGCTTACAAATACTTACTAATAACTTACTAACCGACTGTGGATTAGTGCCGTCCAACTCCAGGAGTTGGGGGCTAACTTCACGGACCCACCCAATGACTATTTCCAAGACATAAAATATATATAATGTCGACTTCCGAGACATATTTCAATATGTTTACTTATTTCATTTACCGTGCCAATCAGTTTACGAAATAGATTATCTAACTAATAATAAGTATCTTTTAACTACTACTTTTAGCCATAATCCATAATTAGTACTTTTAACAATAAATTATGGAATAAGATATTGATAAGTTTGCCACCAATGCCAATAATAAATGCTATTTAGGTACCTAATGACTATTTCCAAGACATAAAATATATATAATGTCGACTTCCGAGACATATTTGAATATGTTTGCTTATTTCATTTTCCGTGACAATACCGGTTTACAAAATAGATTATCTAACTAATAATAAGTATCTAACTTTTAACAATAAATTATGGAATAAGATATTGATAAGTTAGTTACACCATTAACCTAAGAATTCCTTTAATTCGGTTTAATGATGATATATCTTTCATTACGAAGGAAACAGAAGTTCTATATTATAAAAATTAGTATGTACCTACTTATGTTTATAGGTAGGTTATTTATATTTATATATTTACCAATCAAGTAAATATTTATAATAATAAAAACCAGCAATTAAATAAATTGTCGTAAATCGTAAATATATAAAACCCTAAGAAAATTTGTAAACAGTACTTAAAATTACAATTGTCCCGGAACTCATCAATGAAATGAAACATACATTGATTTACAAGACAGTCCTGGAAGTCGTCAACTGACACATATATATATATATATATATATATATATATATATATATATATATATATATATATATATATATATACATATATATATATATATATATATATATATATATATATATATATATATATATATATACATATATATATATATATATATATATATATATATATATATATAGATATATTATATCTCCTAACATATGAGAAAATATAAAAATCACTTACTGAATTTTGATTTACGCCCATGATATTTCGGTATAAAAAGTACAAAATTTACAATTTTCAATAGGTGTGCATTTTTAAGAAAAACTAGTTGATTTAGTCATAGGGAATGCTTCAGTAAATTGGTAGAGTACTTATCGGTGCTCCTTCTAACCCTATAAAATACAGGGTGTTCCATTTTTAAAAAAATTAAATTAAAAAGTTAGCTTTTTTGGTTTTCAAATTGATGAAAGTTTTCACAGGATTATGAGGACCCTATATAAAATTTAAAATACTTCCATACATTTTCTGAATGTACAAGGCTTTGACTCGATAGTCTGCAAAAATGATGACCCATCTTTTAATTTGTCGAAAATACGGCGCTAAATGGTTAATGGTAAAATTATTTTTCAAAAACAAATTTTATATCTTAGAAAATAATAAATTTAGGTATACCTAGAGAAATGTGATGAAAATCATGCTAAAATAAGTAGTAGGATTTTAAAAAAATGATAAAAATATATGTTGCATTTAAAAAAACAAAATTGATGTGTGCCCATGGAACGCAGAACACCTTGTACAAGTGAAATTATTTTTAGTTTGTGCTACTCTATAGGACTGAATCCTCTGAAAAAAAAAAGGAATAGCGTAACTCTTTTATTAACTGAGATATTAAAATTTCGCATACTAGTTGAACACCCGGTATATAAATTAACGAAACCCTTCTTTTGATAGAAACTTTTTTTTCCATTAAAATAACTACGCAATTTGGTTAATTTATGTACTATCCAGCTAGTTGACAAACAATCCAATAACTATCGCTAAAGTATTAACCACGAATCCTGTTTATAGCCATGTAGACAAGGTACCAGTAACATAAAAATTTTAATAACACTTTTACTTTTTGAGAAAAATTTACTAATATTATCAGGGTCCACTTGTTACCATATGAAATAATTGAAGTGTTATACTATTTAGTTTTTGAGGAAAAACTTAAAATTTAATTAGGTAATAATTAATATTATTAAGGGCGAATGGATCATTTTTTTTCACTTACGGACCTCTTGGAATAGTGTTTTGAAAAGCAATGCTTAATTATTTATTATATTGTATTATACTATATTAAGTACCTATATTTTATTATATTATTATATTTCATATTCCGTCAACATGAAACCATTCCGTTTTCTTATGCATTTCAACTATTGATCCTTTACTTTCAAATAAACACATCAGGTAAACAGACCCTAGAACATAGTTGCCAGATCTACTTGCTTCAAGTTAGTATCATCAAACGTTTACGAGACTACACAATGTAGAATAAATAGCGCCACCCTGGCTTAAGGACAATTCTTGCATTAAAACGACGGACCTGAAGCACTTTTCATCACGTTGTGTCTGGAATATGATACGTTGCTTTGCAATAAAAACCAGCATCAAACAACAATGGACCCTGACCCTTACCCATAAAGAAATAAGATCAACTATCTCTCTCGTACATCAAAATATCAAGGCATGACTATCCTGAAGCAAAAATACGCTTCAGGTTCGTTACGCTGCTTCAGGATGATGCATACAGATATGTACTTGTGCTTCAGGTTTGTATGATTTCTCTCTCACTATATATATATATATATATATATATATATATATATATATATATATATATATATATATATATATATATATATATATATATATAAATATATACAATATACATATATAAATATATATTTGTTATTGAGCTATTCACTTTTACAATTTGCAATTTTTTGCAATTTAATAGTATTCAATCTATAATTAGTATAACGTTATAATTTTACAACTTAAGTGTGTAGAATATATTGAATCATTTATATTTCTCAAACTGAAAGTTCATTTATTTTAGTTAATTATATTTTACATTTTCAAGTATTATCATTCTCTATTGGATATTTTGGATGATTTTCTTGCAATTTCATATACTGGGTGATTCCCATTTCAAGTTTGTCAAACATGTGTTCATCAGTTAAATTTTTTTTTTCAACAGATTGCAGTTCCAAGAAATTATTTCTTGAAACATCTAAATGAGATCTGTTTTTCAAAACAATTATTTTCATGATGTTTCATAAAGAACCATCCGCTTCTAGTATCCATTTTATTTAGATTGCAGTTGTTATCATTGCAAAATTATTTGTTCTTATCTTGCTCATGTCATTTTAGTGTATATAATTTCCTTTACGATCTTGGTCTAAATACTTCCTATTTCATGTGAAAACACCTTGGTTTCCTGGAAGAGTAGAACCAACCTGGAATTTCAACTCCCACCGTTAGAATGACGATAAAAGGAGAAGGCACTTGCATCCCAATTAGCAGTAACAGGATCAATAAGAAGCTAGCTAGCTACACCATCTTGTTCGCAGTTTCTTGAAGGTACCATTATCTGCTGCACGTTGGCTAAAGTCCACTCCAACCATCATTACTGGTCTATTGGTGAGAGGTTGAATTATATTCTCCGAGGCCAGAAGAATAATTTTTTGTAAACCAGATCATTTCATTCTTAGATTCGCAGATACACCCTGTAAGGTGATTTTGAATTATAACAATCAGTTATTTATTTTATTCCACAATTCTGGTTTAGATACTTTCTTTACGCCTGAAAATATCAATACAGTACACCTTTTGTAAATTATTCTTGTACTAATATTTAGAACAAATAATGTTCTGGAGATGAGGACATACGAGAACTTACCAGGAAGTCAACTTCGAAACGATATTGAAGTTGTATTTGATGAGAAATTGAAAACGATTATTCTGCGGATGATGATATTAGTTTGTTAAAATATCCCACATTTTCTTTGATTTATTATTTTATTTAGATATTTTACTATTATTTAATCTTTTCTATTGTTGGAAATAACACCTTGTAGTAATTTTTTTGTTTTATATTTAATAACTAATTCACCTTATAGTACCTACACGCACTCTCAGATCTGAAAATAATGATAATATGCTGCTCCCTCTCCCACACAAGTCTCTGAGTTCCGAGACGCATCATTACGATGAGAATGAGGGATTATATATATTATCATAGTATATAAAGTTAAGGATGGATGTAAAATGAGGCTGAAGTAGTTTCAAAGTTGTCTGTATTGTCAATTATTCGTCATTACACTCTATATGTAATATGCATTTCAGTAAACATGATTATTTAAAAAACATCTTATCAAGTATATCAATGTATAGATAATTTTAGTTGCTCTAAAATAATGTACTCTTGTCCCATGTTTTCTATGATTTGTAAAATGGTTGTGATCCTGGTTAAAGGAATATTTGTGTTTTGAATTTACAATTATTATTTGTCCCCTTCTTTCCTTCGTAGAGAAAAATTGAAATAATTGAGTTTATAATATATTTATATTTCAAAGATGATTTATATAATATATTTATATTTTCAGATGTTACAATGGCATTCTTTCTTATTGGGTTTTGGTTGGGATTGGTAGTATATTTTGTGTTGTGTATTTATTAGAATTAAGTAATTTACCTGTATATTTCTTAAGCACTGTATACGAGCCTCAACATTTTCTCGTTCATTTCCCTCCATTCTTTGTAATTCTTCTGGCGATAAAGTAGATAAATTTGGAAAAGGTAGAGGTGGCGGTGGCAAGAAAGGTAAAAAAGGAAAATGTGGGAAAACTAAAGATGGCACATTTGTTTGAGATTGTTGAGTATTTGAATTAGAACTATTCGTATTTGTTGCAGGTTGTTGTTGATTAGGCATTTCCGGTATTTGTGGAATATTTTGCAAATTGGGTTGATTAAATAATTCAAATGGATTTGGACCTATAAGAAATGGATTTATAAAAGCATTTTGTGGATTTTGAGGAGCTGGTCTTGGATCTGGGATGAGTCGAGCATTATTACTAGTGGCGGAAGTTCTCAGAATATTGAGTCGACACGTTGGACATGTTTGTTGCCTTTGAAACCATGAACGCAGACAGGATGTGTGAAAGATATGATTGCAAGGTAATTTTTTTGATGCAGATGTCATCTCTTCGCGACATATAATGCAAACGTTATCAGCAGCTAACAATTCCTCTGGAGTTGCATCTGGATAGAGAGTATTCATATTATGGATTGCCCTTCTTGATAATATAACATCGCTAAAAGCTTTCTTGAAGTTTCTTATCGTGTAATACATGGGTCTAAAGGCAAAGAGTGGTAATGTATAGATTCTAACCATAATAGCCACAAATGCAACATAAAATATCACTTTAATTAAGCCCATTATTAGTTCCGTGTATAACAGAAACACTGCTTTATTATCCCATGGTATTTCACTATTCAAATCTACTGAATGTAATGCATATTTTATAGCAATGTTAATAACAACTGTCAGAAGAATTGCATATTCAAATCCAAATACCAGTTGAACTGAAGCTCCTTTTATTACTGTTGATTGATAGGCATGTTGAATAAAATGTAAATCCATAGATCCTAATAAAAGTAAGAGACATAAAACCCTTATATGAAATAACCAACTTATTACTGGACTTCTCTCCATCTATAAATAAAAAAATATAGCTTTAAATTAATTATATGCATATAAAACAAAAACCCAAAACCATTACAAAAACTAAAAATGGGCACATACTTACATAATCAACTCTATCTTCGGCTAACCAATGAAATGATTTAAGAAAAAGTAGCAGTGTAAATAATGCCACGAATTTTGGATTAAAGTCATCTCGAAAGACAGTAAAGGCTAAACACGTTTCCGTTACAGCATACCAAGATCTTTCCATTAAATGCTAAAATAAATAATTGTAATATAATAAAAATAGTAATGGAAATGGTATTGATATTCATTATAATATACCCATATTGGGTAAAGGAATACATAACAAACGTTCCAAATTTTGCCGAAACTGGGTTTAATGAACATATATTTTCTTATTTTATTAGTTAAACAAATAAATAATATAAGTAAGCTATAATCGTCATACAGCACCCTTTCCTATGTTCCAAATAGTTTTTTATGGGAAATTTGTATAAAACTAACAAATCGGAATAAAATTTCATGTAAAATGTGATGATTACTTACTTGATCACAAAGCAGATGAGGTAAATAAGGGGTCTACAAATACATTCTATACACAAAAATGTACACGGCCTTGAACTTACATTTTAAATTGCATATCTATGTATCCTATGTGTGCAGCAGGCTCTACGGCCTGACACCCAAAATAGGGACTAGCCTGCATTTATATACATAGTGCTTCATATTCTAACCTAATTTATGTATTTATAAGTTATGAGCAGTGGAATACGTAAAATTAGAACATATTATAAAATATAAGGGTGTGCATCACCCCTACGGCCTGACACCCAAAACGGGAACCAGCCAACATTTCTACACCGTGCTTCATATTCTGACCAAATTTGGTAAGGGTAAATATTTCGGGTAATAAGTTATGAGTACTGGAAAATGTAAAATTAGAACATATTATTGAATATAAAGGTGTGCACAGCAGCCCCTACGGCCTGACACCCAAAACAGCTACCAGCCAAAATTTCTACACTCAGTGCTTCATATGCTGACCAAATTTGCTGAGGGTAGATCTTTTGGTTAATGAGTTATGAGTAGTGTAACACATAAAATTAGAACATATTATTAAACATAAGGGTGTGTAGCAGCCCCTACGGCCTGACACCCAAAATGGGAACCCGCCAACATTTCTAACTCAGTGCTTCATATTCTGACCAAATTTGGTGAGGGTACATCTTTTGGTTAATGAGTTATGAGTAGTTTAACGCTTAAAATTAGAATATATTATTAAATATAAGGGTGTGCAAAACGGAAACAAGCCAACATTTCTACAGTCAGTGCTTCATATTCTGACCAAATTTAGTGAGGATATATCTTTCGGGTAATAAGTTATGAGCAGTGGAATATGTAAAATTAGAACATATTATTAATTGTTAATGGGTGTGCAGCAGATGTGTAATGCTTCATATTCTGACCAAATTTGCTGAGGGTACATCTTTCGGGTACCCTCACCAAATTTGGTCAGAATATAAAGCACTGAGTGTAGAAAAATTGGCTGGTTTCCGTTTTGGGTATCAGGCCGAAGGGGCTGCTGCACACCCTTATATCCAATAATATGTTTTAATTTTACATTTTTCACTACTCATAATTACTCAAAAGATGTACCCTTGGTCAGAATATGAAGCACTAATGCCCGTACCTATAGTCAGTTCTCAATCTCAAACTTGAGGCGATCTCGCCCAAGGCTTACTTGGGCTTACTTCGGCTGGAATGACTTGTTCTATCCTATAGTGAATGCTTCGGCAATTCTCGGCCGAGTTGCTAGTGGAAACCGGTATTTTAGTACCTTTTAATGATATTAGGTTGGACACCTGATTTTTTGTCGCATTTACTCACTGAATAATAAACTGGTGCATATAATTTGATCTACTTTTAAAACCTACTGTTCACGTGTTCACTGCTCAGTGTTTAATTTGCTTGACGGTTGGGTATTTATTAGATATTTTGTGGCTTGTGTGGGTAGTAATATATCGAATCGAAGTTTGTTGTGGCTGTTTCGTAGTTATTATTTCTGTTTTGTGGTTATTATTGTTTACGGACTCATTTTTAATAGTGGTAAGTTAAATAGTACCTAGATTGATTTGTTAAAAGTGTGACTTTTTGTACTTTATTCGGATAATCCCTGTAGATGTTTATACGTGAAGCTTTATGTACTAGGTTTAATATTTTTTATATTTCAGGAATTTTAGAAGACGGCTATGAATAAGGAGAATAAAATCATTCCTTATACAACTAAGGAAAAATTATTGTTGGCCTCCTTAGTTGACCAACACAAGATAATTGAAAATAAAAAAACGGATGCATCTACTATTCAACAAAAAGCAGCGAAAAGTGACGAATAAGTACAACGCACAGGCTGACTTAATTAGTACTAGCAGAACTGTTATGCAGTTAAAAAAATTATGGACTAATTTAAAACAAAGGTAGGTAATTATTCTAATAGTGCAACTTACATTTGAAATGTTTAAAAAATTTACAGAAAAAGAAAAGCAACCACCGAGCTCAAATATAAGCGGCTACTGACAGGGGGTGGTCCTGAACCGGAAATAGATGAAGAGGATCCTGTTATGGAGGCGGTTAATACTGCAGCACCTTATGCTGATGTAACCATTTTATGCCCTTGGGATAGTACCAAAAAATATGATATGAATACCGCAAGTACATGTAAGTGAAGTATACTTAGGAGTATAAGCATGTACATGTTAAATAGCAAGTATGTTTTTAGCTTTAGAAGTATCAGACAGTTTCACACCCGAGGTGGAGGTAGAGGAGGTTGCTAATAATTGCCCTACATCTGCAACAGACTCTTCGGCAGCAATACAGCCTGTATGTGAATTAAATAGATAAACACTGATTTTAATTAATGTATTTTTTATATTTGTAGGATACTGTACAAAGAATAATCACAGTGGCAACGCCAAGAGCTGCTGAGGGTAATTTATAATCAATTTATATATTATAATCTAATATAGTGATAATGTAATTGTAGTTAGCAACACCCCTCGCCCTGCACGTGCAAATATTTTGAAAGAATCGCAAATGCGGATAAAAAAAAATGGAAGATTCTATATTCCAACAAAAAGAACTGCACGATATAAAAATGGAAATAGAGAAACAACAACTGAAGACTGCAACAGCTCTACGATTAAAGGCAGAGGCAGATAAAGAACTCTCAGAGCTAATTTTAATAAAATTTAAAGCTGAAAATAAAGATATTACCTAATTTATTTCACGTGTACTTTATTTCATTATTATTATTATATGTTTCCTTATTCAACAGAATAAATTAAAAAACAGTAGTTATTTTTTTTTGTAATGGGAATGTCTAATAAGGCACGTTTAAGTAAATATAGATGTTTATTTAAAAATATTATTTACATACCTACACTATACACTTAGTTACTTTAAAAATGTTGATTTATAAAATCTCTTCTGAATAATAGTCCTAATTGATCATTATTTTGGTGATTATAATCAACTTCATTATTTATTACAATTTCCTCATTGACATAGTTGTCATTATACCTAAGTCCTATATTGTATAAGGTAGCAACTGCACATATAATAATTACTGCTGTTTCTAATTTCGTTGTTATTTTTCTGTACAAAACAGGAAATCGACGTTTCCAGACTCCGTTGACTCTTTCAACTATATTTCTAGTTCTTATGTGTGCAGCGTTATACCTTCTTTCATGTAAATTTCCTGAAACAGATAGTATATAAGTACAGAAAGAAATTTAAATATTATGCACATTACCTGGCTGTATTACTGGTGTCAACAGATAAGGTCTACAGGGATACCCATTATCCCCTAGAAGCAAACCTCGCGTTGATCCTGGATGTCTTACCACAATATCCATAATTTCCATGGATGGACCAGCAGCAATCTGTTTTTGTTAAAATTAGAGGTTATTGAATAAATAAACGGAAAAAATATTACCTGGACATTCAAAGAAAAAAAGCCTTTGCGGTTACGAAATACCTCAGCATAATCACCTCCAGGACTGGCAACAGGGATGTGGGTGCAATCCACACATGCAGCTACACCAGGGAAATGTGCAGTATTCCAAAATTTTGTAATATTTCGTCTTTGATCTATCTCTTTATTTGGAAATTTTACAAATTCGGGTAAATGTCCGGCAATTATTTCTGACATAGTTTTGACTATTACACTCACAGATTGTTGACTGACACCCCTCAAGTCTCCACACACAGTCTTAAAATTAAATCACAAAATAGAAAAAGAAATTAAATAAAAATTTATAATTTCAAACATCATTTTAAAGCTACGTACCTGAAAATTTCCAGTTGCGTAGTACCTCACACAAACTAGTAATTGAATATGACATGGGATCGGTAATCCACGTTTATTAATTTTACCTAGTTGGTCTGTTACAAGTGGAAGAAGTACATGTCTCACGAGGTTTTTATTGAATCTGTAACGTGAACGAAATTCATGATCTTCAAAAAACTCTAATGGATTATGAGCATCACGAATGTATCGTTTTGGTGCTCTCCTATTATCGCCTTCTTTCACAATATCGATGAACTCGAGAAATTCCAAATTATCTTCCCTATCCAACGCCATTACACAAGTAAATTTGAAAACTGAACTTCAAAAACATATACTTTAAAATACATACAGCTGTTAAAATCTTGTAAGCCGTGGCGTTGGTCTGTGATTCTAATCTAACCTCACTATTTAAGCGGAGTAAGCGTCAAGCATTACTCAAGTCTGGGTAGAGGTAACCTTGAGAAAACTCGGGTTGGAGTACGCGCGAAGCAATACTTGATCGGGAAGTAACGACTATAGGATGAATTCTGTGATCGAGCATTTGCTCAAGACGGAGCAATTGCTCAAGCACTGACTATAAGTACGAGCATTAGTGTAGAAATGTTGGCTCGTTCCCATTTTGGGTGTCAGACGGTAGGGGCTGATGTACACCCTTATATTTAATAATATGTTCTAATTTTATATGTTCCACTGCTCATAACTTATTACCCGAAATATGTACCATCACCAAATTTGGTCAGAATATGAAGCACTGAGTGTGGAATTGTTGGCTGGTTCCCGTTTTGGGTGTCAGGCCGTAGGGGTTGCTGCACACCCTTACAATTAATAATATGTTCTAATTTTGCGTATTCCACTGCTCATAACTTATTACCCGAAAGATGTACGCTCACCAAATTTGGTTAGAATGTGAAGGACTATGTATAGAAATGCAGGTAGTTCCCATTTTGGGTGTCAGGCCGTTAGAGCCTGCTGCACACATAGGATACATAGATACATTCGCACGCATGTCTGAATCTGAGTAGACACGGTTTAGTGAGCTCCATAGATTTTACAAGTTTTTGTGTGGCAAATTCAATATTAATTTGATGTTATTATACAGCAATATTATTATACTTCAGCACAAGTGAGTTAGTATCAGTTGGGGTCAATTACTTGTTAAGTTGATTAATCAGCTTAGCTGCAGTTTAAGAATTTATCCGATTCTGTATTTGAAGTCTTACCAGATCGATTTAACAGTGGTCAGTATGTCCAAAATTACTAGAGAATTGAAATCAGATATTGTGCAGATTGTTAATGAATGTTTTGGTGAAGAAGCATCCAAACTTTGCAAAAAGATGTCAGTGGAACTAGACAAAAAAATGGCCTCCTGGGATAGCAAATTCTCCAAAATAGATAAACTGTCTGCGAGCCTCGTCAAATTGGATACACTTGATGTTCTAGCAAAGCAAGTTGCTGACTTAAACAGTTCTCTCAAGGATCTTAATGTTTCGTTGGACTCTAGTAAGAAAAATATCTTACAATTACGCAATACTTGCGAGCTAATGCAACAAAATTGTAAAAGTAACATGCTACGGTTTTGTGGGTTGGAAAAAAATCAGAATGAAGATCCTGTGGACTTGATTTCATCTTTTATTAATAACCAGTTAGGAATACCTTGTAGGGTTCAAGATATAGACTTCGCTTACAGAATGAGTAAACCTGGAGGGAGTCAAGGTGTCAATAATACAATTCTTGTTAAATTTGTTAACTATTGGAAAAGATGTCAAGTAATTAATGCCAGGAAATTACTTAAAAATTCAGGTAAACGTGTGTCCATATTTGAAGACCTCACTAAAGAACGCTATGCTATACTTATAGAGGCGAAGAAAAAGTATGGTCAACATCTAGCTTGGTCGGTTGGTGGGAAAATCTATGCTTTCATAGATGGTAGAAAAGTGATTCTAAACCCCAATGAAAGTGAATGATTTTGTCGATATGGTAGGCATATACCTATCTCTTCGTGCCTGTGTTTTATAGAATAAGTATTTGTTTTTATAAACTCCAATAAACTTTGTTTTGTTGCCTCTTTTCACGAGGCAATAAAACAACTTTTTCTTTTTTGTAAAGTGAAGTAAAAAATTTACAAATATATAAATTATCTTTTATTTTATTTTGATTATTGTCGTCATTATGTACATTACTCTTAGATACTTATTCATAGGAAATATCGATCGATAAAGGGATATCTGAAAATGTTAATATGTACTAAGATTGCCATTATTATGTATTTAATTTTAAACTTATCAAGTAGGTATGTGATGTAAAGTAAATTTATATTGTGGAGTTCGCACTATATTATGTCTATACGAAGCTCTTCTTTAAGTTTTTGTCACTTTAACATACAATCTATCAGTAGTAGTTTTGACTTGTTTAAGGATCTGCTATGTCAAGAAGATTATACTATAATTGGGTTATCTGAAACTTGGTTGAAAGATGGGATGCCTAATGCTGGTTTGGAGTTTGATGAATATAGTTTAGTTAGAAGTGATCGTTCAAGTAGGGGAGGTGGAGTAGCATTTTATATAAAAAATTGGTTAAAATACAAGATTTTAGATATTCCAGACACTGGCCCTTTGGAACAGTTATGGATTAGTATAAAAATCGAAGGTAAGAGATTGTGTTTTGGAACAATTTACAGACCACCTAATACTAATTTGCTGCTTTGCATTGATTGCCTTGAAAATGTGGTTCAGAATTTTTTACCTGAATATGATAATGTCGTTTTTGGGGGTGATTTTAATGTTGACATGCTAAGTACTAATACTCCAAGTTACCTTCAGTTCAGCGGCTTTCTAAATAAATATAAATTTTGTCAACTTATTTCTGAACCAACTCGGGTTACAGAAAATTCGTCTACTTTAATTGATGTAATTGTTACAACTGACCCTAATATTATTAGTAATAGTGAGGTAGTGAGAACAGATGGTATATCCGATCATCGTTTAGTTACCTGTACTCTAATGATAAACAAACCTAAACTACATCCTCGAATATGTACTTATAGGGATTTTTCTTGTTTCGATTATAATCTGTTTGTAAGTGATCTTCAGTCGATAAATTTTGATGAGATATATAATCTTGATAATATTGATGAAATGCTAAATTTTTGGTATTTAAATATTGTTTCACTATTTAATATACATGCTCCGTATAAAACTGTTAGAATTACAAAAAAACCAGCCCCATGGCTTACTGAAAACTTAAAACTTATGATGAAACTAAGGGATAAAGCCAAATTGAAATTTAAAAAATCTAAACATGATAGTGATTGGAGATCTTACAAAGTATTAAGGAATTTAGTTAATATGAGCATCAAATCTGAAAAAAAGGCATACTTGCAGTTTCAATTTAAAAAAGATCCAAAAAATTTTTGGAAGGTTCTTTCATATCTTAACATACACACTCGTAGCCATAAGCCTCTAACTGATATTGCAAATTCTAATACTTTTAACGATAATTTTGTTAATAAAATTCCACAGGCTGAAGTTGACAAGCCATTTATTTATGACAACTATGTTAATAAGAAATGTCTTCATATCGATGGGGAATTTAAATTTAAACCAGTCTCTGTTGAAAATATTGAAAAGGTTTTGACTTCTATCAAGTCAAATGCCTGCGGTTCTGACAATATAAATTTAAAAATGCTGTCATTAGTTATGCCTTCATTGGGTAACCAATTTACTTTTATTATTAATAAATGTTTGTCAAGTGGTACCTTCCCTAAATTATGGAAAGAGGCTTTTGTTACCCCTGTCCCTAAAAATAACAATCCATCTAGTATTTCAGACTTTCGCCCAATTAGCATTCTTCCAACTATATCAAAAATACTTGAAAAGGTTGTATATGAGCAGGTGTCAGAATATCTAGGAAAAAACAACATTTTGCCAGTTACCCAGTCGGGTTTTCGTTCAAATCACAGCACCGCTACTGCTCTATTACAAGTTACTGACGATATATATAGGGCTAGGGATAATAATCTTAATTCTTGTTTGGTGTTATTAGATTACAGTAAAGCATTCGATACTCTTGATCACTCCGTTCTAGTCACTAAATTAAAATATCTATGCTTTAACGATATAGCTGTTCAGTTCTTTGCTAACTACTTAAATGATAGAACACAGAGGGTGATAATTAATGGTGAAAAGTCTGACTCTATTAAAGTGAAAAAAGGTGTACCGCAAGGAAGTGTGTTGGGGCCTCTGTTGTTTTGCATATACTCATCCGATTTTTCCAAATTTTTACAATATTGTAGTTCGCATCAATATGCTGATGACTTTCAGTTATTTTTTAACTTTACCCTATTGAACACAGGTCTTGCAGAACGTAAAATTAATGAAGATTTAGCCGCTATCTCTCTCGTATCTAGAGCTCATGGTCTTATTTTGAATGATTCTAAAACTCAACTCTTAATATTTAGTAAACATAAAGAACAATTCATTGGTCCCAATTTTGTAATTGAGTTGAATGGTGTAGTTTTGAAACCTACCGGGGAGTGTAAGAACCTGGGTGTGTATTTTGATGAAAACTTTAGATTTCAAAATCATGTCAAACATTTGATTAGTAAGTCGTATGGGAAATTAAGAATACTATATTTGCACAAAGATAGCCTTGGTACTGATATCAAGCTCAAGCTCTGTGACTCATTAATTCTTAGCCATCTTGCCTATTGTGATATAGTGTATTGGCCAGCTCTATTACAGAGAGATAAAGCAAGCCTGCAAATACTGCAAAACAGCTGTCTTAGATATTGCTTTAATTTAAGAAAATTTGACCATATTTCTGATATGTTTACAAGATCCAAGTGGCTTAACCTTGACGAACGTTTCAGAGTTCATATGGCTTGTCTTGTATTTAAAATAGAGTTAATAAAATCTCCAAAGTATTTGCTTGATAAATTAATAAAGGGTTCTTCAATTCACGATCGAGCAACTCGTTATAGTCATTGTTACAATGTTCCAAGACACAATACCTCACTGTTTAAAAACTCGTTCTCTTATAACTCAGCTAAGATATATAATCAACTCCCTCCGGCGGCTAAAGCTTCTAGTAGTCTAAACGTTTTTAAAAAACAAGTCAAAACATATATACTAAATTCTAGAATTCGTTAGACAAAAATTACTTGCTTACTTTCCTCTTTTTTTCTTTTTGTTTGCGTGTATACTGTTGCTTTGCAATTACTTTTTTGGGTGGTTAAGTGGAAGAGCGACCTTGTCGAACTTCGCCATCCTGTGTTATTTTTGTATTAAACTGTTATTTTGTTAGTAATAAAGGCACTATTATTATTATTATTATTATTATTATTATTATATGCAATTTAAAATGTAAGTTCAAGGCAGCGTACATTTTTGTGTATAGAATGTATTTGTAGACTCATTATTTATCTCATCTCCTTTGTGATCAAGCAAGTAAACGTCACATTTTGCATGAAATTTTATTGAGGTTCGTTAGTTTTATATGAATTCCCCATAAAAAACTATTTGGAACATAGGAAAGAGTGCTGTATGACGATTATAGCTTACTTACATTATTTATTTGTTTAGCTAATAAAATAAGAAAATATGTGTTTGTTAAACCCAGTTTCGGCAAAATTTGGAATGTATAAATAGCCCAAGTCTAGTTACGGCCCGCGCGGTCCCAGCCGTAGCCGGCGCTGCTATGCTGATCAAGCTACGACATACGTTTGTCGAAATGTGTAGACAGAAAACTGTGGATATCTTCACACAAATAAAGTTGGATAAAAAGTGGTGCGAAATTTTGTAATGGGAGTGCGCAATAATATTACTATCTATGTAACATAACCACATCAATATGCAGTAAAAAATATATTCCATGTAAAAATGTATGCCGTTCCGTTTTCTATATGAATATAACTACAGTTCCAAGTTCTTGGCCCGGCGTATTGGCACCAATCTCTGTTTATCTCATCGAGAGCCTATTACCCTATAACTTGCCGTAAAACATTTGCGAGAGCTACCAGCTGCCTAACTCAGTGGCTTATCGTCATACTCAATTAAAATAAAATGACTTGAAGGCAAATAAACATAATATGGAACTTGCGCCACCCCGATTCAAGACAAATTGAGTAAGATGTTTTATTTATCATACTTCGAGTATCTGAGAAATTTTAAGCTAAAAAATTTATTGGTTTTGAAGACATTAAAAAAAAATAGAATGAAAAATACTATATACAGGGTGTCCACCTAGTGCGCGTAAGTCCAATATCTGGGTTAATAAAAGAGATAACTTAATTTTTTTTTCTACAGGGTTGTCTAATATCCCGAGCTGCACAAAATGAAAATATATTTACATATTCAGGGTGTTTAGTTTTTCCTGGACAGGTACCAACTTCGTTTTTCTAAATGGAAATATATATTTTTTATTGCTTTTTCGAACTAAACCCTTGATTTTAGTAGGACTTTCATCAGCCTTCCCTATACCTAACTTAAACTGTTTTTGAAATATTGACGGGTGAATATTGACATTTTTGCAACTTTGACACCCTGTAAAATCTAAACGGTTTGAGATCAAGCAAAACGGTTTGCACATTCCTATCTTAACTTTTTATAAGCTATCGTTTGATACTAATTTCAAATTTATCCAAGAATTAAAAATTTTCAAAATTTTCGGAAAATTTTTAATTCCTGGATACATTTGAAATTAGTATCAAACGATAGCTTATAAAAAGTTAAGATAGGAATGTGCAAACCGTTTTGCTTGATCTCAAACCGTTTAGATTTTACAGGGTGTCAAAGTTGCAAAAATGTCAATATTCACCCGTCAATATTTCAAAAACAGTTTAAGTTAGGTATAGGGAAGGCTGATGAAAGTCCTACTAAAATCAAGGGTTTAGTTCGAAAAAGCAATAAAAAATATATATTTCCATTTAGAAAAACGAAGTTGGTACCTGTCCAGGAAAAACTGAACACCCTGAATATGTAAATATATTTTCATTTTGTGCAGCTCGGGATATTAGACAACCCTGTAGAAAAAAAAATTAAGTTATCTCTTTTATTAACCCAGATATTGGACTTACGCGCACTAGGTGGACACCTTGTATATATATATATATATATATATTTGAAACGGCATGTCCAATTTTGATAAATAAAATGTTATACAATGTGATATAGTATTTTATATAAAAAAATATATAGTAGTTTCCTTTCAGTATTGACAATATCTAAAATCTAAACAATTATTATTGTTTTTTAAGATTATTTTATTACTATTTTTTCTTATTACCACCTTTTTATTTGTTTTAATTTTTTCTTAATATCAATATTTCAAGACACATTCCATGTTTTTATTAATTAATCGTCGCTTTTATTTAGATAGTTTATGGAACTCTCAATGAAATAGTACTTCCCTAGGTATAATGTGGTCCCCAAAAACTGTAGTCTACACTGTAATATTAAAATGATTTCATTAATCATTACCTAGATAGGAACTGCAAACCAGAAATGGTTATACAGGGTGTGTCATTAGTGGGTAATTATTCGATTACTCACAAACGGTACATTATATCAAAAAACTTTTTATATGAAAGTTTTTTGGCTCTAAAAGTGCATATTGTAAAAATATTTTCAATTACACAGGGTGTTCAAAAAAGTCGGGACAAGGTGCAAGTTGGTTATTTCAAGTGTGACACCTTATATATTATTATATTTTTTAAATCTAGGGATCACTAGGAACATATTTGTATTAAGGTTCCCTATAGCTATCTCTTTTCGTTTTCCAGATATTTAAGAGTTAATGGAAAAAAACCTCGTAACACTGCATTGGAAAATAAATAAAATTTCCTCTATGACACAATGTGAAAAGGAAAAAAATGTAGTGTCAGTTAGCACAAGGGATACCTTAAATATTGCACTTAAAATTATTTGGCCATTTTATACAGGGTGATTTTTATCGGGATTTATATTTCACAATGTTAAATTGCCTAAATCTCATTTTTTTTTAATGGAACACCCTGAATTTTTTTATGGCATTAGATGTAGAATTTAATTACCTTTGAAATGGTATTAGGATGTCCTATACGAAAAGTTGACAGGTTTCGAGATATTCTCGATTTTTTTAAAATTTAGCTTCTATAACTAATAATTACAAATTATTTATTTATTTATTCCCAAACAGGCATGAATGACTAATTACAAGGAAAGATCAATTAACAATAAATAATTGTGATAATGAAGCAGACATGATAAACATACATACTTTAAAGATACATTTGATATAAAAATGCTACATACACATATAAAGAATACAAAGGGAGCACGACAGCCAATAAGTACATATAATTTTCGTTCTCAACGGGAAAAAAATATATTTTTTACAACCTTGCGAAATTGATTAAACCTCCAAGAAAAATCAATATTGTGATCGGCCGAAACCTGGTTAATTAAATGGGATATAACATAGAGAGGTGAGTAGGTAGTAGTTTTAACAGTAGGTAGAAATAAACATTCATGGACTCTAGTTCCTCTACTGGGATCTCTAAATGAAAACAAGGACAAAATAATAGGTTCATTAATCATGTTATTAACTATTTTATAAAAAAACATTACTAAAGCTACTTTTCTACGACTCTCCAAAGTGTCTACCTTAAATTCCGCGCACAGGTCTTCACTTTTAGACATTGTAGATAGGAGGTCTACTATATTTTTTGAAATATAAAAATCTTAAAAATTTTTTCTGTACTTTTTCTATTTTTTCAATATGCCTATAGGGTTGTGAGTGCCATAACACAGACCCATACTCGAGTTTTGGTCTAACGAGAGTATTATAAAGTTTTATAAGTGTATTACGATTTTTTTTATTTTTGATTGCCAAATTATAAATCTTAAACTTTTGTATGAAGACTTTACCAAATTATCGATATGCTGACCATAAGATAGTTTACTGTTATAAGTTATACCTAAGTCTTTAACTTCTGTGATTCTTGACAGCTGTTCGTTATTCATTTCATATGCAAAATTTAAATCATTCGTATTTCTGGTAAGGCTCATAACAAAAAATTTTTTTATATTAAAACTCAATTTGTTCTCTTTACTCCAAGCATATATACGATTAATGTCACTTTGTAATAATGAGCAGTCATTTGAATTCTTGATGGTCCTAAATATTTTTAAATCGTCCGCAAACAACAGACTACGTGAATGTGCCAGGCTAAGTGAAAGATCATTTATCAAATAAAGAAATAGTAGAGGTCCTAAATTGGAACCCTGAGGGACACCTGAGTAAGCTTTATATTCATTAGATTCGAATCCATTATACTTGACAAAGAAAGAGCGATTTTTTAAATATGAAACTAATAAATTAAAGAGTTTTCCAGACAAACCATAGTAATTTAATTTCTTATAAGTACATCATGATCAACCTTGTCAAAAGCCTTTTGAAAGTCGGTATACACTGTATCAACTTCAGCCCATCTTCGAAAGAGTTTAATACAGGGTGTCCATCTAGTGCGCGTAAGTCCAATATCTGGGTTAATAAAAGAGATAACTTAATTTTTTTTTCTACAGGGTTGTCTAATATCCCGAGCTGCACAAAATGAAAATATATTTACATATTCAGGGTGTTCAGTTTTTCCTGGACAGGTACCAACTTCGTTTTTCTAAATGGAAATATATATTTTTTATTGCTTTTTCGAACTAAACCCTTGATTTTAGTAGGACTTTCATCAGCCTTCCCTATACCTAACTTAAACTGTTTTTGAAATATTGACGGGTGAATATTGACATTTTTGCAACTTTGACACCCTGTAAAATCTAAACGGTTTGAGATCAAGCAAAACGGTTGGCACATTCCTATCTTAACTTTTTATAAGCTATCGTTTGATACCAATTTCAAATGTATCCAGGAATTAAAAATTTTCCGTTTGAAAATTTTTAATTCTTGGATAAATTTGAAATTAGTATCAAACGATAGCTTATAAAAAGTTAAGATAGGAATGTGCCAACCGTTTTGCTTGATCTCAAACCGTTTAGATTTTACAGGGTGTCAAAGTTGCAAAAATGTCAATATTTACCCGTCAATATTTCAAAAACAGTTTAAGTTAGGTATAGGGAAGGCTGATGAAAGTCCTACTAAAATCAAGGGTTTAGTTCGAAAAAGCAATAAAAAATATATATTTCCATTTAAAAAAATGAAGTTGGTACCTGTCCAGGAAAAACTGAACACCCTGAATATGTAAATATATTTTCATTTTGTGCAGCTCGGGATATTAGACAACCCTGTAGAAAAAAAAATTAAGTTATCTCTTTTATTAACCCAGATATTGGACTTACGCGCACTAGGTGGACACCTTGTATATAGTTAGAGTATACAAATAAATTAGTTGTCATGGACTTTATTGACACGAAACCATGTTGACTCTCACTAATTAAAGTACTGAAGTTAGACCATGCAAAAGAATAAAGAATTTGTTCGAACAATTTACCAAATGCCGGTAATACCACTATAGGTCGATAATTTTCAATATGTACCTTACTTCCAGATTTAAAAATCGGAGCAATCACAGACAATTTCCATAAATCTATGGAAATATACTAGTTTTTAAAGAAAGGTTGTATATATACATAAAAGAGGTGCTCTAAGAAACTCAGCGTATGCCTTCACGACATAAGGTGGTATTCCATCACTTCCAGCAGAACGCTTTGGTTTAAGTTTTTTTACAGCCATATGATAGTCCTTTTCAGTTATACAATTAACACTTAGAGATTGAATGTTGTTAAAATCATTCAAGACATTTAAATTATATTGTGCAGGAGATTCCGCATATATAGAAGAAAAATATTTTGCAAAGAATGCCATGCACATTATCAATTAGTATATTATTTTTATCATTAGAATGGCACAGAATTTGAACATGACCATTTCTTACTTTTTATATAGTTATAAAAACAATTTATATTGCAAGATATACTATTTTCTACCTCTTGTAGTAATAATTGGTGGGCTTTACGAATATCTGTTTTTAAATTTTTTCTTACATTTATATATTGTTTTTTGTACTCTTCAGAGAGAACTTTTAATTTTCTTAATTTGTTTTTAATTTCAATTTGCTTCCTTATCTCGTGTGAAATAAGAAGGATATTTAGTTTTCCTAGCTCTGGAAATATTTAGTTTTGGCACACATTCTTCAAAAATTACACTCAAAATTTCATAAAGTTTATTTAATGCTATATTAACATTCATCTGTTCATATACTGCTGACCAGTTTGCATTCTGCATAGCGCGAGTTAGAGGCAGAAAATCCGCTTCACCAAAGTTGAATTTCGACGTGTCATTAACCTGCTTAATAAAATAATAGAAATAGTCCAAATTAATGTTTACTTGAAGTGCAGGGTGGTGTGAGTCCTCAGACAATAATGGATCATCTGCTTTACATATGCTAGTTCTCACTTTCAATGGAAGTTAGAACAAAATCTGATAATGTTACAAACATCATTCATATTAGCAACTGACAAAAAGTTAATAAAATTATAATAATCCAAAGTTTTCTTATTGTTAATATTTTTTGATATCTCAGGTATATTAAAATCTCCAAATATATAGACATTGGAATGATTTATGTTCTCTTCAATAAAATTATACATATTGCGATATTATTCAGCAGTAGCATTAGGTGGAATATATAACACAAAAAAGGTGAATAGAGTTGTTTTGAGCTTAAACTCCACCATTAAAACTTCATAACAATCTTGCTTTTTACAAATTTTCATAACTTTCAAACAGTCTATTTTTTTTATTGCCAAACATACACCCCCACCCCTTGAGCGGTTATCTAATGAATTTCTATCACATCTATATAAGTTGTAAATATCAGCATCAAAAATCTCACCATCAAATATATCCCCATGTAACCAAGTCTCGGACAAACACAATACATCATACTCACAATCTAAAGTTGCATTAAAAATATCAGTTAGCTTGGTTTTCAGCCCACGACAATTCTGATAATAAACAAGCATGTATTAGTGATGACAATGATCCCTCTATATTCCTTATTCTCTACGAAAATATAATAAAAGTGTATTTCTGAAACACAAATGTAAGATATATAATAATTAAAATATAGTAGTTTAAAAGAAACAGAAAAAGAAATAAAGAAAAAGTAAATATGTAAATATATCTATACAACTTCAAGTGACTCGCGGCCTGCACATTCCGCAGCTTCCTGGATAAATTCGTCTTCCTTCAATATTCTCTTGATACCATTCTCCTTTACAAATATTCTTCCTCTGTAAGACCACACATCCTGACTTTGAAATCTTTCCTTTGCCATCCTGTATAAATTTAATGTATTGGTAGTCATCTCTTCATTAATACTTATCCCAGTTGATTTTAAGTATTTTCTATTCTTAAAAATTTTGTTTGTCTCCCTGTAGCTATAAAACTTGACCAATATCGTTCGCTTGATTTTTTGTTCCCGGTTTTTGTTTTATGTGTATGTCCGTTTTTTCTCCCAATACGATAGACATCAACTATGGAATGCGGATTAATATCTATTTTCGTTACATTGTTACACAATTTTAACACAATTTCCTCAAGATCCTCATTCGGATCGTTATCTTCTACTCCTCTAATACGAAATGTGTTACTGTTAATTTATCTAACTTGGTCTGCATTATTTTATGTTTGCCTTCCAAAATCTTTATTCCAAGTTCTAATTTTTCAATAGCTTCAGCTTGTTTTTCCATATAATGCTTAAACATTGCACTTACTTTTGTTGTAATAGTTTCTATAAAATTTGCATCTCCCAACAGTGACATAATTGATGTTGTAACAGTCTGTTTTATCAAAACCGTTATATCTTCTTTCTGTCGACGTGGAACCATAATTAACTCACTCTATGTCTATATATTACTAAATTGCAAATTTACTAAATACTATTGAAGAATGATTAACCAAATTATTTAAAATAATAAACTGCGGAGCGATCCAGCACACGTCTACTCCATGCAAAAGTAGTAGTAGTTATTAGTAGTATTATAGTAATATTAGTAGTATTATAGTCAAGTAAGTTATGAAAACAATTTATTTTGTTGTGGAAGTTATTTAACTGTCAAATAAATATTCGATTTTGTGTAATATGTACATTTTATATGCAAGATGCACTATTCCAAAATGCTCTCAAAAGCACAACGAATTCCGTTCATCATGTTTTCTCGTGTTGTTGATGGTGTGCGGTAAACTAAATCTTTTGTGTATTCCCATAAAAAAAATCTAATTTTGTAAGGTCCAGGTAGCGAGGAGACCATGAGATAGGTCCACCCTTCCTATCCACCTATTAGTGTGGTACTCCCTATTTAAAAATCTCCTTTCCGAATCCGATTTTCCAAATCCACTGAACCACTGCAATGTGTAGGGCAACGGTCATGGTGCAACCGCATCCCGGCTAAAATGTTCACAGGAATATCTTCAAGATAATTTAAAAGTTGATTATCCAAAAAAATATGGTCCAATCACCTTTTCGCCTAGAATCCCCTGCATACATTTAATGTCCACCTATGCTGCATGTCTACCGTCCTAAATACTGTCAATGGAGAAATTTATTTGCATTTTTTGGAAAATCAACTTTTAAATTATCTTGAAGATATTCCTCTGAACATTTTAGTAGGGATGCGGTTGCAGCATGACGGTTGCCCTGCACATTACAGCGGTCCAGTAAGGAGATTTTTAAATAGGGAGTAGCTACACTAATAGGTGGATAGGAAGGGTGGACCCATAGATAAATAAAAAGAGATAAATCGAAAGATATGCGGCGCTGGCAACAAATACTTCTAGCGCCTCCATGCTCATAGGGAGATGCGCAATGGTAAAGTTTGAGGTTACGTTACGAGTGAACTTGCTGTGCTGTTATACCAAAAGTATATATTTTTACAAATTATAAACAAACAAATACCTACTCTAATCAAACAGCAAAAGTAATACATATGTGAAAATAGATGTATTCTGGCAGAATTTCTATATAATAATAATGTAAGTGATTGAGATTAGATGGATGAAGATGAAGATAACGTTTTTAAGCTGAAATGAAGTCATATACATAATGCATAATATACCTAAGTACCCAGTTAAGGGTAGTTAAGGGTCTTTATCAAGGTAAATTTGCTTGTAAATAGAAAAAACTGCATATTTATATTACTAAAAATTTTAGAAATCATCCAGGGCCTGTTGAATTCAACGTTATATGTAGTACAAAGATGTTCTACGGTACAAAGTAGACTGATGATATGAGTGATGATAGGCAGAAGGGCAGAAGACAAGCTATGTACCTAGGTAAAGAAATCATAGTTCCAGAAATATGAATAAAATAATTATTATAACATATTAGCTTACTAACAAGTTACAAAGAAGACTGATCTAATGACAAAATTAATGATGTAGGGTTCCTATACGTATATAATAATTGTATGATAAATTATATCATACTTCCTGAACATAGTGGATAAATAAATATAAAATGGCACCCGGTACTTATAAACATAAGTGTAAATATCCCGACTGTCAAAATGTCTATTACTCTCCAGTATTCGACAAAAATTATAAAAATAAGCATTTTTTTAGGTTTCCCGATGATTCTATTCAGAAACAAAAATGGTTTGATGCAATCAATAAGGGATCTAAAACTGTTGTAGAATATACAACTTCAAAAAATATATATCTGTGTGAAGATCATTTTCAAAGTACACTAAAATCAAAATTCCTTAAAAGATCAGAAGCAGTACCAACCATTTTTAGCAAAAAAATTAATATCCTTCAAAATATAACGTTAAATCTTCCAAATCCACAAGCTATAAATCAGCCAGGTTCTAGTAATTTATTTGAACAAAGCGATCCAAACGAACATAAAGTAATAGACACTGGAGATCAAAATAAGGGTTATCCCATTAAAAAGGCTGGTATCAATGTTTTAAAAACAATTAATACACGTATGAAAGCACTAACACCGAGGAAAAGAGTTCTTTATAAAATTAGTAGGACACAATGCTCTCAAATATGCAAATTAAAAAAGTGTTTATTTCAAACCAAACGACACTTAAAATATAGTGAAAAAATAAGTAGCGTAAAATTAATGAAAAAACTTGAAGACTCTTTAAATCCTACAGGTTACAAATTTATAGAATCACAAATTTTAAATATATCTCGTAAAAAACCACTTTGGTCTTCTGAAAATAAAGCTTTTGCATTAGCATTATATAAGAGAGGGCCAAAATGTTACAGGTTATTGAGAAAGTTTCTCAAACTTCCATCAAAGTCTACCTTACAGAAGTGCTTAAATTCAATATCTTTCGACACAGGTATTAATGAGCATTTAATTACAAAATTGTCAACAAGGGTTGGTAAATTGTGTCTATTGGACCGATATTGTAGTTTAATATTCGATGAAATTGCTATCGCTCCATCATTAACGTATCGGAAAGATTTGGGGAAGGTGGTAGGTTATGTTGATTTGGGCAGTTTAGGGAGACAAAATTTAATAGCAAACCATGCATTGGTATTCATGGTGCAAGGTATAAAAAAAAAATGGAAACAACCCGTAGCCTATTACTTTACCCGTGATGTAGTAAAAACACCTGATTTAAAATACCTTTTAAAAGAACTTATTGTAGCTCTTCAGCAGATAGGCTTAAAAATAATTTGTACAATATCTGACCAAGGCACAACTAATGTTTCTTGTATTAAACAGATGGTAGATTCTGAACGCAAACAAGTAAATGATTACACCTATTTTGTTAATGAGCAACCCATAATTCACATTTTTGATATACCACACCTTTTAAAAAATACTAGGAATGGGCTATTCCATTATGATATAATTTTTGAAGGAAACAAAGTGGCCAAGTTTCAATATATAAAAGACTGTTATGAGATTGATAAAACTGCAAAGTTTCAAATGCTGTATCAACTAAAAGACCATTTTTTTCAATTAGACAAAGGTTCACATAAAATGAAAGTTTCTATTGCTGCTAAAACATTGAGCAATAGAGTCGTATGTGCCATACAAACTATGTGTGCATATGGTTCCTTATTACCATCTGAGGCTATTCACACCTCTGAATTTATTAATGATATAGACTGTTTATTCGACAGCCTTAATGGCAGAACTGTTATACCAGAAAAATCTAAAAAATATAGATGTTGCATAACTAATAAATCACCCCATTTGGAATTTTGGAAAAATATAATTTCGAAGATTTACACTTGGAAATTTATGTCTAAGAGTTTATGTCCTACTGTTAAAGAAAAAATTCCTTTTAAAGAGGGTTGGCTTGTTTCTATAAAAGGAGTCATGAGAGTATGGCAAGTCTGTCACTTAGCCGGATTTAAATATTTAAGACCAAGGGCCTTGAATCAAGATTGCGTAGAAAATTTATTTTCCACCGTACGGCAGCAGGGTTGTGGTAATTCGAACCCTACTGCTGATCAGTTTATTTCTAGCTTAAAAACAAGTATTCTAAATAATCTTATTGTACCTCACAGTCGAGGAGCTAACTGTGAGAACGATGACAATAAAATATTAGATAATTTAGAAGACTTTATTAAAGAGCCTATCAAACCTGCTTTAACATGTATTTCGGACATCGATGAAGAAATAAGAAAAATACATTTTTCTTACAAACAGTGTGAAAAATTAAATCTATCACATTATCCTGCTGCTTCATATGTTTCTGGCTATATCTTTAGAAAAATTAAGTCCCATACGCTGCCGTGTAATAATTGTAAGTTAAATTTGTTATCCGAAAATACGTTCTCACCCCAACATTTATTCACTATGTTCAGGGAGTTTGATGACAGTAAACAAAGACTGTATTATGTCACTGAAATGTTTTTAAAAACTGTAGTAGATATACATGATTGTACCCAACTTTTTTTAAAGGACTATGGACATATTAATAATTTACCTAACATTTTGTACCTGATTTTAGATAAATATATTACCTTTAATTGGTTTACATGTACTGAGCATTTCTACGATGTAAAAAAATCTATTTTAATTCAGACGTCTGATTTCGTAATAAAAAAAATTTTTAAGGAGACATTTAAGAATAAGAAATTGAAATAACTTCTTGTTAGTTAATTTTTTAAAACTTAAAAGAAATATCTGATATTTATGTTATGTATTTATATTGTTTCTGTTGTTTAGATATATGCAGGATGGAAACTTTAATTTTGGCGACTATTGAAAGCTCGAGAACTACAAAATATCCAGAGTTGGTTAATCCGTTTGTGAATTGCAGACTAATAATGTTCATGATTTTCCAAATCGATCACGAACAAATACAAAACTTGTAATTATGTGAATAAGGATAACATTTATAAACTTTAAGACCAAAATTAATGCTTCCACCCTGTACATGAAAATATTCCTTGTTTATTTATTAAATATATAATTATTTATTTACTTTTGGTTACATGTTTTATTTTACCGCATTGGGAGACTATGCCATGTATATTGTTGTTATGTTTTTTTTTTGTATATGTCGATATATTTTATAAAGGAGTATTGTTGAAAGTTTAATTTTTATGAAATAAATGTTTATATTTTACATCCATATATTATTTTTTGAGTATACTTTTTCAAGGTCTTACCATGATTTTCCAATGCACCTTAACAAAATAGAGAATTATTTTGTGGAGATGCATTGTAAAATCATGGTGACACCCTTTTCAACAAGAAATGATTCATGTAAGTGGGGACGTTTGAATTTACCGCATTTTTATAGTTCACCCCAGATGCTCTTAGCGGCGCTGTATATTTTTGTTGCCAACATTTAAGCAAGAAATAACTACTCTTCTTTTATATTCTCTCTGGGTGGACCTATCTCATGGTATCCTCGGTACCCGGATCTTACAAAATTACGATTATTTTTATGGGGATACACAAAAGATTTAGTTTACCACACACCATCAACCACACGAGAAAACATGATGAACGGTAGAGAACGTGGTGCTTTTGAGAGAATTTTGGAATAGTGCATTGTAGCATTTGTAAATTACAAATGAAAGTTTTTCTAATTTCATATTATCTAGTGAATATGTTCGTGTAAAGTTGGTACTATGAAATAATATCATCTCTGCGAATTGACTATGGTACCTATGATTATGCTCAGTCCGCTGACACAGATTCTGTTTTTCGCCGTTCTTTACACTCAGTGGTCAGAGAGTGGGGAGTAACGAGACGACATGGCGACGATCTAGTTTTGAAGACAGGTTGATGAAAGTTTATTAGCTGCTTTAAGAGATTTATTTGCCCTATTTAAACCTCTCAAAAACAATCACAAGTCATTCAGTGCTAGGATTTCTTTTGTGAGGATTCTGTATTCACCGAGTTGAAGAAAAGCCTTTTTGTATGCACGTGTCGTACCTCATATGAATTTGTGGTAAAGTTAATCTGCAGTCATCCTTCCCTTATATAGGTAAGACATTATTTATTTTATAAATCTCGCTTCTTCACGATCTTGTTTCACAGGTTTTGATGTAATAATTTTATTACAGGGTTTTAGGATATGGTTACAAATCTTAGAGTATTACTAGGATGTTGATATGGAATAATTTGTTTAACTGATATTTGAGAGTTAATTCCATGTTGACAATCGTTCGTTATACGTTTATGGTATCTTTTTACTACGTACATAGTCCACTGGTTATAGCATATGTGCAAGAGAAATTGTAAGTTATTTTATGGTACATCCATATGGTTTCTCCGTTAGAATTTTGGAAGAATTGATATGATAACGTCCATCTCTCACCTCACTGTTTTCATCTTATGGTTCCTTTTTGATTGTTGTTTATTCACCGATATCTGCTTATCTACGTTGATAGGAAGTAAGAATTACACCGTTGAGCAGAAGATAGAGTTACACCGTTGTATCCAAAGACAACAAGAAGTACCTACATCTCACCAATGCAGTCATATTGTGGCTGAGGTTGTATCTTTCCTTACAAACTATTTCTTTTTGTTTAATTTTAAGTATTCATTTTAAATATCATTCATTTTATTTAAATCACTTGATAATTATTAGTCAACCACATAGTTAAATATACTAAGTACCCCTACATTCTATATAGAAACAAATATATAACAACAAACTATTATATGAAACTATGTTGTTAACTTTGTAAACACCCCAGCGCTTGAGTGTACACTTTTCATCTAACTTGTAATAGGTAAAATAATAGGGTTTAGTGAATTGACTATTATATATAACTCTTATCAAGAACCAGCTGTTACCACTTTTAATAATTGTATATTGTACAGTGACCAGAGCTTATTATTAAAATAGGTTGTAATATTTATGTTTCGTTTCATTCACAGCCACTCTCTCTCAGTTCTATTTGAAGCAGGTATAGTACATAATATAGTTTTTTTAAAGTTTTAGATAACTTTATGTAGAGATTAAAATCTTATAGTTATTAGTCCTTGCGATCTTTAATTCACTGGCCTGGTTGCATGGCTAGCTAGGTTGCATATCTTTTTATTTAATTTTGAGTCGTGTGACGCCCTTTTAACATCTTGAAAACAAACATATTAGTTGTTGACTTAAATAATACTTTTACTAGGAGGCCACTATAATAAAATACAAAACGAACCTACATTGCTCTTCCGGCGAAAAGCTGCCGTCTGCTATGTGTAGATATAACATCATAAAAACAATGCTACAGCATCTTGCATATAAAATGTACATATTACACAAAATCGAATATTTATTTGACAGTTAAATAACTTCCACGACAAAATAAATTGTTTTCATAATCTACTTGACTATAATTTGTAATTATCAGTTATGGAAGCTAAATTTTAAAAAAATCGTGAATATCTCGAAACCGATCAACTTTTCGTATAGGACATCCTAATACCATTTGAAAGATAATTAAATTCTACATCTAATGCCATAAAAAAATTCAGGGTGTTCCATTTAAAAAAAATGAGATTTAGGCAATTTAACATTGTGAAATATAAATCAAGACAAAAATCACCCTGTATAAAATGGCCAAATAATTTCAAGTGCAATATTTAAGGTATCCCTTGTCCTAACTGACACTACATTTTTTTCCTTTTCACATGGTGTCATAGAGGAATTTTTATTTTTTTTCCAATGCAGTGTTACGAGGTTTTTTCCATTAACTCTTAAATATCTCGAAAACGAAAAGAGATAGCTATAGGGAACTTTAATACAAACATGTTCCTAGTAATCCCTAGATTCCAAAAATATAATAATAAATAGGGCGTCGCATTTGATATAACCAACTTGCACCTTGTCCCGACTTTTTGGAACACCCTGTGTAATTGAAAATATTTTTACAATATGCACTTTTAGTTCCAAAAAACTTTCACATAAAAAGTTTTTTGATGTATGTACCGTTTGTGGGTAATTGAACAATCACCCACTAATGACACACCCTGTATAAACTTTTTATAGTAGTTATTCTCTGTGATAGTTGGGTACCCAGCCAGAAATATTTATATAACTTTTGCCTGGGGAAGAAGAGATTCGAGGAACGGTTACAAACTAAAATTTACATAGAATTGATTGAAACTTGTGTTTTAGCATTTATTATATATACACGTTTCAGTAATTCATAATCATGAAGTAATAAAAATCAGGCTGAGGTAAAAGGTACTATATTTAGTAAAATATGAGATAATATCATCTACATAATTACCAATATTCCCGATACAAATTTTGTATCAAATGTAGGTACCTACCTAAGTATTTAATTATCTCCGTTGGAACATCACAACATATTTTCTTCAAAACGAAAGTTCAAATCGTAAATTTTTATTCTCCCAAAAATTTTGTCTCATATGTTTAGGAAGCACTAGTGCCTTCTAAACCAGTATAAATATAATTTATACTGTGCTTACAGGCATGATTAATTCAAGATTGGGGCGGGGGTCGGTATATATAATTTTATAGTCAATTTCAAATAATTTTTGTTTTATTCAAAGTATTACCGTTTTTGAGACATTTTAGAAAACATAAAATTTGCCATTTTGTTTCTAGTTTTAACCTTTTATATCATTAGGAGACTATTAGGCAGAATTATTTCATGGTGATCCTCTAACCTCTAACATTTTCAGATGAATCAATATCCATTTGTGATGTGATTTTAATATTTCCATTCTGAAAAGTATGTTATTAAAAAATAATTGTTATAATTAAAGTGTTTTACTTACAGTGTTTTGAAAAATTTACTTAATCATAACATGTTTATTTTAAAGGCAATATTTAAAGCTATTTGGTGAAACGCAAAGAGTGAATATTTATCGTACTAAATGAAGGAAAATGATAAATTTCACTTATTTTCAAATATCTCAAAAAACGGTAAAATATTTGAAACTGCCATAAAGCGATCCTAAACTTTCCTAATTGAAGCTTCTTTCTGTCTCTCTTAATAACCAATAGGTAAGATGAAAATACGATATTTAAGAAATAATAAATTATTATTTCTTAAAAATCGTATTCTACCTTAGTTATCTGATAACTAATGTCGAATGGTTTTTCGAGTATTGCCGTGTTGATAATACCCGAGAAGTCATTCTGTATCAGGAAACAGTCGTGAAAGCCTTTAAACTAATGAAATCAGGAAATTCTTTTGAAATAAGAAACTCATAGCAAATACACAAATGCTCAATACTAATATAAGTTTAATTTTAAAAGCTTGATAGAGGAAATTATATCACTTTAAAAATGTGACATATAATTTAAATTTAGTTCTCCAGGTTGTACCCAAGTTACCACCTGCAAAACAATAAATATTGCCGAAATACGCGCGGTTGTGTGTGTGTGTGTGTGTGTGTGTGTGTGTGTGTGTGTGTGTGTGTGTGTGTGTGTGTGTGTGTGTGGTGTGTGTGTGGGTGCGTGCGTGCGTGCGTGGGCGTGTGTGGGTGCGTGCGTGTGTGTATGTTTTTGACACGTATTGGATTAGGTATGGCACTCCGAACTTTTAATAACGATATAGGTCTAAAATTACTTGCGGCACATTAAATAAAATTTATATTAATTCAATTTACATTTGCTGTGACGTTTGTATGGAACCTCAGTAGTACTGCAGATTTCACATATGTTGTGGCATACTAACTGAACTCTAATATTACTTACTTAATAAATAAGGCTTTTGCAGATGGAGGACCTAATGATGTCTTTGCTATTCGTAGTTATTTGCTCTAATATTACTATAAAATATTACCCTACTGTAGTATTAACTTTATTTTACTTGATCTAATCAACAGATACAGTTTTATCAAAAAAAGTTGCCACGAAGAAGTGACTATTTTTTCATTAACTTCAAATAAATAAGGCTAAAATGAATTAAAAACGTTTTTCCAAAATTTTTATTTCTTTTCAAATTCGATCAAATTAGTCTTAATTTTTTTCAGCCGTTACATTGGCCCCTTGATTGCGGAACTTTACTCACATTTACCCCATTTTCGTACCATTTACCGTTTATGAAATCCCTATAGGAAGAAGTGAATTTATAACAGCCTGTAAATAAAAAAGGAAAATGACGTATTTACAGCATCTAGATTTAAATTATGTATTTGTCCTGTATGGTAAAAACAGGTTTTGTGTACATAATATGTACACAAAACCTGTTTTTACCATACAGGACAAATATACAATGCAATATATTATATTGCATTGTATATTAACTGTGGCGAATTGTGACGTGTATTTTCCATTGGCGGTAAAGCTCTCTACGACGATGTCTATAAAAAGTGTGTTTAATGCGTATAAGGGCAAAAATATACACAAAATATATTAGCTTTGACATACTTGGGCAGAGGGTAAGGGGTAAGTATTAAAACAATGAGTCAAGGCTTTCAGTGTCAGTGTTCACTTGTTTGCTGAAAGGTTAAGACAAGCTGCCTTGAGTGAACATAAAAGCAGTGTCATATTCTCAGAAATTGTTGTGTTCTAGAAGCTGTATCAAGGTACGTTAACTACTATAACTTTCATTTTACCCTCACAATTTCTAATATCTCTTCACTTCATAACTGATATAGTAGTCAAAACAAACGGTGATTTTCGAAGGTTAAATTACGATAATTAACAATAATCGAGATAGCAATACATTCATCATCAATTTGGGACACACTGTATATCTACCTATAACCACCGCTTATTCATGAGATAAGCTGGCTTATAACTCCAGAAGGTAATTAATAAGTATCAACTTGTTAACAGAAGAGTAGACCCCACTTAACTGTGTCATTTCCCGAGTTATGAAAAATAGTGTAAGAAGAAAAGTTGTAGATAATTATATTAATTTAATAATAATAATATCGCAAAAACAATCGAATTCTGGGCTAACTCTAAAATCTCACCCTACTAAGTATGAGTCTACAAGGTATTGCACTTAAACAAAACAAAAGTTTGGATCATATATCCGCAATGCGACTTTCTATTTCTGTGACATAATTATTGCGAAATACAAATACGTACCTATCTGCAACTTCGGTTTTTAGAAACTATAAAAATAACAAAGTTAAATGATTAACTTTGGTCCTAAAACTAAATCTGGCAAAAAAATAATCAGTAGGTCTCTACATAACATTGAACATTCACATTTGCTTTTATTTTCTTTGTTATTCTTACTTCCACTTGGAGTTACTACTGATTTAATTAATATTATTTGCAGTTCATAATGCTTACAGGGGGGAAAAACTGGCCGCAATGGCGGTCAATGTGTCAGATACCGAACGAGCTCACTTATTAAATATCCCAAATTACGGCACAACTAAGGGGACTACCCAAAATGAACAGTACAAGGCTACAAAAGGTAAATTTTTGTACTGTTGAAATTTTATATCGGATTTTATATGGATAAGAGTCCATTCTCTGGTCCGAAATAAGCCCAAAATCGGCGTTCGTCTCGTGTCTAATTATAAAAAAACTATAAAAGATAGCGATTTTTAGTAAAAAAAGTATTGAAAGATAAGACTTTAATCTAAATCCCTATAGTAGTAATTTTTTGTAATTCTTTTTATTTTTAAAATTCCAGGCAAACAATCTTGTACTAAAATAGCGTATTTTCAAAAATTATTTTCTCTAAAATACATGTATTAAACAAAAATTTGTTACTATAGGGATCTAGTTTATATTTTTATCTTTCCGGTGATATATAATTTATAACATTAAAAAGAAATTTTGTTGCAATTATAAGACAAATCCGGTACCCTTGCAATGAGGGCTAACTTTGTTTCCATGTGCCTTTTTACTTCGGCTTTACGTGCACTTCTGAAATCTAAATAATTCAGTAGTGGAAATATGTAAGTCTTCACCCATCGGCTACCCAACCTCTCAACCCGACCCTGAATTCATGTCTGTCAAGTCTACAGTGAATGGACCCTTAAAGTAATAATAAATAACAAATATGCACCCATAAAGTAATTCGTACCTATTTCAGAAAAACTTGAAACACAATTTTCACAAAAAGTCGCAAGGACCCGTTCATTCCCTTTTATTTTTTGTTGCCTTTTGCGTACCTATAGATCCGATTTTCTAGAGGGTGATTTAAAGACGCTGCACGAAACCTTGCGATTTTTTATGAAAAAATATTTCACTAATTTTTCTGAAATTATGCGCTACCTACTTTATTACACAAACTGAAAATATTCCCAATATTTTCAGTTTGTGAATTTGATTGATTAGTATGATTAGTACTTAAGTAAAAAAAGATTACTAAAATTACAACAAGCTAATATGCGTTTTTCCCGTTTTTATTTATTTCACTTTTACACTTTAAAAATGGATTACAGAAACCACTTTTTTTCCTCAATAAATACAAAGAAAAATAATTTGCAAAAAAAGCAATAAGGGTTGCTCGCTGCAACTATTTGTGGGTATGGGATTGCAAATAAGCATTATTTAAAAAAATGTCGATTAATTGATTGAAGAATCTTACCAAATTTCGCATTTTTGCTTTAGCCTCTTTAACGAAAGAAAAACGCATTTAACTCCTCTCTTTCGCAAAAAGATGAAAAACTGTTATATGGATGGATTAAGCTTAAATCGAAAGCTATTGATGACGATCCTCTTTTAAAATAACCCGTGTGTCAATATGAACGAATTATTAAGTAGCTCCTTGAATAAAGGAGATAGTCCAAAATTTTGAAAAGGGAAGTTGTTTCATCTCTTTTTCCACAATCCAAAATTATTTTTAGATATACAGGGTGCACCGTTCCGCGGTTACATCATGCAACTTTTGTTTTTTATATGGAACATCCTGAATTTTATACGAGACTTTCATTAAGCTTAAAATTCCCCATACAGTGGTGTCCCGCTTGCCATTGCCAAGTTATTTCGGTTTTTCTAAAAATATGGAGAAAAACATAACCTTCTAAAAAAAATCATGGTAACCTTGGTTTTGATAATCAAAGGTTGAGATTCGGTATTTAGATAATCCCCTTATACTATAAACTGATATCATCGTAAAATTATTTGCTTGTACAGGGTGTTTTTTCTAAGCAACTGAAGTGGTCTGAATATATTGTGTAAACACTTTTTTTTTATGGAACTTCCTATATATTATAATACCAGACAAATGAGTATTAGATAAGCTCTCAAATGATATATGGTTTGCTATATCCAACTCTAATAGTTTCCAAGATATTCAAATTTATACAAATATGGCAGTAGCTTCTTTGTCATTTATTTATTAAGTAATTAAGTATCTCACGAAAAAAACACATTTTCTAAAATTTTTCTTGTTTTGTTCAAAACTGTAGTTTTTTTAACTTTTCTTACTTGTTTTCTTTTTATCTTTTTTTTAAGAAACTCGTTTGCGCAGGTAAACAGACAAATGCTCACAAAAGTTGGAGACTCCTTTGTAATACATGTTAAACGATGCATTGCTCAAGGTGACGGGCATTTCCAGCAGTATTTATATGTTATATTAGAAATTGATGTATTCAGTTTGTGGACATTTAAAATTGTATTGTTTCATCCCTTATTATTTTTTGTTAGTATTTGGTTTCTTTAATTTATTTAAAAAATATATCGTTCAATGAAAAAGGATGATGGCAGAAAGGAATTACATTTACATGAACAAACAAAAGACATTAACGAAGTTGAGAATGACATGATAGACACAACCGAAAGTATTATTATAAAGAAATACCACAGGTATCCATATAAGGGACAAAAGAGATCCATGTTATTTTTGCCATAAGTTATTAATGCAGCCAGCAAAACATTTCGAGGTTAAACATAGTACCGAAACTGAGGTAACAAAGAAAAAATGAATTTTCTTCATTAATTCGGGTGAGATTATTATCATAATTGTGAAGTCCTTCAACAAAAAGAAGGAGAAATGATTTTAGTCAGACAACCGACAGAGAATGAAGCTATCTTAGACTTTAGCAACTATGGACTATGTCCAGATTGTTTAGGGTTTATGATAAAAGCACCTATGGCACCACATGAAATATGGATGCAAGTTAAATAAAGAAGGTAAAGCATTACAACGTAGAAATCCTATATTGGAAAGCACAGTACTCGTAGCCCATACATATAGTGATTTATTAGCAGATTTGAATCTCAATATATTATCAAAATTTTGAAGTGATAATCTCTTCTTAATCATACAACAGGATAAATTAATTTTAAAATATGGAGCAATGCAATACGAGATACCACAACACCCAATATGAACTGATCAGACAGTCTATGAGGCAGCTGGCACGACTAGTCAGCTAGACAGAACTACGAAAATTAGATAACGGCAAGTTATGGTTGTCACAGTGGTTAAAACCAGAAACATTCGATTTACTTATGCTTGCCGTACGGAATGTAAGTGTTTACTCAGAAAATTGCAGTGCTCGTCTCAATTTTAAAACACCATCCTTGGCACTAAAAATAAGGTATAGTATAAAAAAGTTTGTTGCAATCAGTAAAGGCATTTGCCTAAGACAAGGAGATTTAACAGGTTATGAGAAACTAAATTAATTTTTAAATCTTTAGACCACTCTAAATAGATTTAGAGTGGTCCTATAAGATTTCTTCAAATGCATTAGCCACACTTTATGATGGGAAAATTAATGCAGTTGAATTATTACCTCTAACAGATGACTTGATAAAACTAAATAAATTTTTAAATAGTAAATTAATGGAAGCACGGGATAATCTTAAGGGTGATAGAACCTATAATACTTGGGAGTTCTTTAGCATCTATTGTACTGGCCAAATTAATTTTATCAATAAAAAAAGGTCTGGAGAACCAGCCAGGTTAACAATTATGCAATATTCTTCAAGACCAAATTGGTCCCAAACAGGAATGAAGAAATTAAAAAATGTATTTCGATTTAGTTAAGTCCTTGACATTGGTTCAAATTAAAGGAAAGCGAGGAAAAAATGTAAATTTGCTGCTCACAAGTGATGTTAAGGAATGTATAGATTTACTGTTGGAAACTAGAAAGCAAGTGGGTATAGCAAGTGAGAATATATTTGTATTTGGGAGAGGTGACGGTTCGAAAAACTATATAAGAGGACATGATGTTATTCATAAATTTAGTATGGAAGCAGGGTTAGTTAAGCCAGAATTAATTAACGGTACAAAACTTCGTAAATATATTGCTACAGTCTGTCAGATTTTCTACTTGACTGAAAACGAAACCGACTGGCTCTTCGGAAAAATGTGGGGACTTAATCCGAGAGACACCTTATGGCTCTACACCTCGGTTATTAGAACCTCCTTCCTATATGCGTCGATTGTATGGGGGCCAGCCGTCCGGCGGGCTACCATCAAGCAACGGCTAAATCAACTACAATGCCTAGCGTGCATAAGCACAACAAGAGCGATACGTACGGCTCCCACAGAGGTTCTGGAGGCTCTCCTGTCTCCCTAAACTGCATACAGTGGTCGAGGGGAGGCAAGGTGGGTCGAGGGGAGGCAAGGTGGGCCTCCTATAGGGTCAAGCAGGGGGGGTGGTGGCTAGGTAAAAGCCACGGTGGTGGTCACTCAAGTATTCTTGAGGAACTTGTGGGAGGAGACAGTCTGCTGGACGCACCCAGTGACAGGATATCTCCCACTTATGGGTTCCTTAAACCTTTCACAGTAGAGATACCGGACAGGGACGCCTGGCTCGAAAATCCTGATGCTCAGGTCTCGAATGGTCTCGTCTGGTTTACAGATGCGTCCATGACAGACCAAGGCTCAGGAGCGGGAGTCCGAGGCACGCGCCCAAGGGCTAGACTATTCTTCTCCTTGGGAAAGTATGCCACGGTCTTTGTAGCGAAAATTTTAACAATTTACGCACAGTGGTATTTTGCTAGTCACTCATATGCAACCATGACTCCACCTCTGTATTACCAGTTGCGGATGATACTTTAAACAAGCATTGGGGTCACATGGTACTCTTGCAACAGAGAAGGGGAACTCCATAAATTGACAGGAGAGACGAATTTCAGGGCTTTTTGGGTGTAAATTAGCAGGTGAGATACTTCTGTTATTGAATTTCATTTTCTATATATTGATTAAGTTATTTATTATTTGTTATTATTAAATTTGTGGTTTATTCAGGGCATAGTGTTACTCAGTAATTATATTTGGTATTTTTCTACTTTTACACAAGGATACGTGTAGGGTTTTTTATTAAGGTTCAAAGCCACGTGTTGGCTTCAGTTTTTTAGGGCGTCTGATTGATGCCTTCTGTATATATTATATTAGTACTTTGAATAACTACATATCGCTGTAATTTTGTTTTAAATTCATGTCTTTATGACTACCATTTTGTGGTAATTTTGGAGTTTAAATCAAGTTTAAGACTACAAGGCAGTTGACCTTTAAGTTCGATTTTTTTATTAAGGTTATTTAACCAGCTTTGCAGGAAAATCTATAACTCGGGGCAATTGTTAGTCAATCTGTGATATTAAAGGGATTCAAAGTCATTTAGTTATATCTCTGATTGGAGATAGGTTATTTTTTTACTGAGTATAGGCTAAGGTAATAAACCCCAAATAATTTCATGTTTAATATTTTCTTATTAACAAGTATCTCTCCTGATCAAGTTGCACAAAGCCATTAATTTAATTTGTATTTCTATTAATTAAAATTGCATAGATGTAAAATACATTTGTTTAAAATTTAGGCAATTTTAATATTTATTTTTGTTAATATTTAACAATCTGTTAATATTCAATCATTTACAATATTTAATTTATAACCCAGCAGTTAGTGAATGTTTATATATTTCCTTTTCAACCAGCAAGGTCACTAATAGGTTTTTGTTCACATTGTAATTTTTTTCCATAAGTAAAAGAAATAATTTCTCATAAATTCTTTTAGGAACTAATTAACAGTTCCTGTATTTAATTAACTACATAGTATATTGGTTATTTACTATTATTAAAGTATTATTATTTCATTTGCAAATTTTGGATAATTTTATTGCAAATTATACAGGGTGATTCCTGTTTGTCTTTTATTTCATTTAATTGTTTTCATTACCTAATTTAAATTTTAATACCACAGTTGTGTTTGTTATCACAGCAAGATTGTCTACTGAGATTCTACTTTGTTAAAGTAGAGTTTGTATTTATTCTATGATTTTGGTTTAACACATTTACTATATTTCATGAGAACATCTTGGCTTACTGGAAGAGAGGAATCTTCAGAAATTTTAACTCCACCACTAGGAACTGGAAAAGGACAAAGTTGCTGACATCCAACGTCTCAGAATCTACCAACCAAACGCTAGCTAGCCCATCTATTTTGGTTGCAGACTGCAGTAGGTGCATAACTGTGCACTTTGTAGAGTCCTGATCTACCATTGTTAAGGATATATTTTGGTGAGAGTTAATCTGATTTCTTCGAGGCCAGAGGAATATATCTGTTCTTGTGTAAACCAAATCAATATCTGCTACCAGCAAGTTTTTTGTAAAGTCATTGTTGCGTGGTAACAACCACAAAGATAGTAGTTTAATCAATATTTAATACATGATCATTATTCTTTAAACATTCATCACATTCATTGTACATATCCTGCATCATTATTTTTTTAACTGTAATATACAATTATTTTAATCGACTTGTTTAATTTCATCAAACATTCATTATTTTATATTAACTCATATTATTTATTATCGTCTATTTAAAATTATCCTGGCGCTCCAACAGGATAACTTAAAATAACATTTTTTCTTCCTACGAACCGACACCTAACCGACAAGCTAAGCCGGAGCTAATGTCAGTAGTTCCTGGTGGATTAAAGCCAATTAATTTCCACTAGGTTCATTGCATCTTTCAGGCGGAAGTGTTTGCTACCTCTGCATGTGTTCAAGAAAGTCTCAAAAGGAGATATTCTCTAATCAGTATATACAGATATGCACTGACAGTCAGGCGGCTTTAGATGCCTTGATCTCCTACAGGATCACCTCCAGGGCAGTCCTAAAGTGTATTAATGGTCTGGCCTAATTGGGACAGAAGAACCAGGTAAAATTGACCTGGGTACCGGGTCATCACAACATAACAGGAAATGAGGATGCCGATGGTACTGACTAAAAGAGGCTCAAGTATACAGTTTACCGGGCTCAAACCAGTTCTCGTGCTTCTGCCTAGTTATGTAACAAGATCTATTGAAAACTGGATCATGAAAAGATCAGAGAAAGAATGGTCGAATGGACTGGGCTGCGACAAGCCAGGCTCTTAATTGAAGGACCCTGCTCGATCAATACTTGCGCTAAGTCGTAACAGCATAAGGATTATCACTGGACTGCTGACAGGTCACGACATCACAACAAGACCCAATTTCTTGTTTACTTTTCAGGTATTTTAGGAGCAGTCGATGGGTTCCACATAAATTTAAAAGTCCCTATTGAACAACATGACAGTTACACAGACCGATACATGGCGCAGTCGATCAATTTAATGGCAATATGTACGGCACAAAAAGTGTTGACATACATTTTCATAGGATATCCAGGATCGGCACACGATTCTCGGGTAATTAGAAAAATATTATTTATTTATTTACTTGCATTTTGCTTAGCCTTTCACAAATAACAATTTATCTTTCAGGTCTTCTCCTGTTCACAATTTGTTCAGAACATTGAACAAGAAGGACCAGCTTTGTATTTTCCTTCCTCCGAATATCATATCATAGGAGATGAGGCCTTTCCTCTTCGTTCATGGTTAATGACTTCATATAGACATGCCAACATGACAAGGAGACAGCAAATCCATAACTTTAAATTAAGTGCAGATAGAGTGAATATAGAAAATTGTTTTGGAATAATTAAAATGCGGTTCAGACGACTACAGTTTATAAATACGTATACCATTCCTAAA
Source organism: Pogonocherus hispidulus (assembly GCA_963924545.1). Taxonomy (NCBI): domain Eukaryota; kingdom Metazoa; phylum Arthropoda; class Insecta; order Coleoptera; family Cerambycidae; genus Pogonocherus; species Pogonocherus hispidulus. Next base: position 57,295,459 of record OZ004693.1, read on the forward strand.
GCTATTGAAATTACTACAGCCTGTTGCATTTTCCATAATTTTTGCTATCTCAATAATGATCCATGGGAGGGTGAACTGTATAATAATGCACAACATGTCTGGGCCAACATGGAAATGGCTCTTATTGCTAGGGCAAAATGTGATCGCATTGCTTCAACTTTTGAGCAGAATTAAGTATACATTTATAAACTGTATAAGTTTATAAATACAGGTTTTTTATAGATTTTATGATCAAAGTCCTAATAAAAAGATCAATCATTCTACAAATGCTGTATTTAGTACCTGCTCTCCATAATCCAGTCCCTGAATATTTTATTAAATATTGGAATTCCAGTAAAATTTTGATATTTATGTATACTTTCTATATGCATATCTGAATATCGTTTATGTTTTTGCCGTTATTTATAGTTTTCAAAAGATAAATTAAAAAATATCAAAATTAATCATGGTAATTTTATTTTACCAAACCAGAAGAGTAACAAAAGTCTTATTTATAACATATTTTAAACTTAGAAAACAGAACTTAACATCACAAAGTATTTCAAATACAATTTTAACTAAAAAAAAATTATGTAAGAAATTAATCAGACCCATCATCATCATTTCGCTTTCGTTTCATATTCTTTACTAATTCATTGAACAGTAATATCACCTGCCCTCTTGTTCCTTCTGCCCCTTTAACAGGTTTTCCAAATTACTTAAATTTTTCTCTTGATTGTGCAATTCCTCTTCATGATGCTTCTCAAACATTTTCATTAATTTTTCATTATTGCTAGTAGGCCTGGCTGTTGAAACTACTTTGCTAAATCTATTTCTTGAAGATGTTGGTGCGTTGAGGAGAGGTATCTGGTCTGTGGATTTATTTTCATTGTGAACACCTGTTTTTGGAGAACCTTGAAACAAAAGGTTTTCATTATTTCCTTTTCTCTGAAGTAAAAGTAAGTTTTAAAAAATAAAACACGGTAAAAAATATGTAATCTAAATAAAATAATGAGGAACCAATCATTTCACTGATAAAAAAATGAATTGTGGAATTTATTTCGTACCAGTATTTTCTTTATTGATAGGAGTGTCTTCAGTATCCTGTAAATTTTGTGGGTTTACTTTATCTTTATTCCCCAGAATTGAATGAATTTTATCAAAGAATGGGGGTGACTCCTTTCGCTCGTTTCCAGTTGTCTTTACATGCTTACTGTGGCTTGTATAAGATTTTTGTAAGTTACAAAACTTTTGTCTACACCTTTCAGCCCCTTCACGGCCTTCCCCAACGAAATAACCACCTTTGTGCATTTCCTTGGCAATTTTACCCCATAAGAGGACTGTAGGGGATTCCATACATTGAAATTAAACGAAGGACCAGTTGTAATATTTTATTTTTATCACAACACACGTTATCACAAAAATACACTTTACAAAGTTTTTCTTTTAAAACTGTAACGAACTGGGAGATTGAATAACTACTAATAAAAGTACCGAGTGTACTTTATTTATTTACCACTTTTACAAGAGCAGGAGAAATTAATTCTGTAAGCGTGACTTTTCTTAAACGACACTTGTCAAAATTGTTTTTATTTTACAACCAATCAAAGCTGTCTACATTTTGAGATGGGAAATAAATTTAATTTTTTGCGGAACTTATTGTATTTCACAACAAGGACCTTTGATGATTTTTGATGATTTTTTTACCTTTTTGATGATGAGGCGCCAAACAAATTCTGACAATATAAATTTAACTGGTCTGGGTCTAAAATATGGGGGATTGTTATAAAAATAGGGAGTTTTTGAACCCCTTAAATTTCAGCACGTTGTTAACGTTATTCTACGCAAGCACAGTGCCAAAAATAGTATCATTTTTGGCACTGCGCATGCTCATAGTAGTACATTTGCGCATGGCAATAGTACATTTGCTTTTTGGATGTCTACCACAATAGTTCTATCTTCTCTGCTATAATTCACACACAATTCAACCAATTCTCTTTCCATGGTAAATGTATAACCATATATAATAGGAAACACAAAATATCTATAAGTATGGTAAGTATATAAAAGTAATGTTATGTTTATGTACCGTTTATTGTCAACTACTGTCAGTTGTCAGACGTTACCATGATCGCCACTCCTCATAACCGATGTTGATAGCGGTTGAACCCAGTAACAAATTTTGTGAGGTCACAACACCTTCCCCTCCGTTACCGCTTTTCGCAAAAATGTGCCGGTAACTGAACTGCTGTTACCACTTTCAACCTGGTATCTCGTCAAAAATTACTATATATCATCTCTTTTAGGTCATATACGGGATGATTCTAAATTATGCGAAAGATTTCAAGAGGTGGTTCCTAGGTTTTCTATATAAACTTATGTCCTATAAGCCCCCCTTCCGAATTATACCACTTTTACAGGGGTAAAAGAGCTAAAATTGAGTTTGAATTTTTTTCTAAAAATTTGGGAAGGAGCACAAAACTTAAATTTAGGTGACAGAATGTATTTATACAGGGTACGAAAGTTCCTACATGAGTTCAGTAGTCTGGTACAATAAGAAAGAAGAGGAAAAGTTCCCGGGTAAAATCAAACAAAGAGATATAACATATCCATATATGCCATACTTTAGATCTTAGTTGATGAGCTACGCCTGCTAACCAGTGAAGACGCATGTGTGCACCCTTAAGGCAAAGCTGTGTACACTCCACTCTCCGCTGTACCTATTAAGGTTGTGGTCCTCTAGGCGTCACTTGGAACAAAGGGCAGATCTTTTCTACCTACTCTTCAGTTGTTTTGTGACATATTATACTGTCACGATCGTGAACCAATATAAAATGTGATCACCTTCATCTGTTCTTACTCAGGTCTAGTCACTTATTCCTCCCACTCGAACTCAAGTACTTTCGTACCCTGTATGTATAAGGGCTTCTTATATATACATACTAGGTTAAGTTAGATTCAAAAGTGAGTGGGCCGAAAACCAGACCCTCCACCGCGACCATGTAGTCTATTGTGGTTCACATCAACTTATATTTCACCCAACAGGTACAGCCTCTTAATGAAGCTGATCACCTTATTGGGTGAGAACTTATTCAGATCCTCTGGCAGAAGTTGTCCTTTGCCAAATAATGAGTATCTGATCCTATCCCCAGCGGGACAGGTGCATAATGTGTTCTGCCATTTCATCATCTCCTAAGCAAAAGGGGGACTCAGCATCTCCTGCTAGGCCGAATTTGTCGATGATATTTTAAATGGCAGTGACCAGTATATAGGCCAATTAAAGTTCGTAGGTGCAACCTGCTTAACTCTAAAAGTTTTTTAGTTCTTGTTTTTGAAGGGTTTATTATGAACACCTTCGAATGAACTAATCTTGGTAGTTCTTGCCAGTACTGGAGGATGTGCCATGTGCCCCTCATTTTGATGCAACAATTTTACTAAAAAAGTGAAAGAGGCAAAAATAATTCTAAAAAGGATAAAATGTTCCAACACATTTTTAAATAAGAAAATTCCATACCTACATATAAAAAGTTCTAATAAAAAAACAAAAGAGAGATACAAATTTTACCACTTTCTAATACAAACAGAAGGTTGAAATAATCAGCCCTATTCTCTGACTTCTGCCGAAATATGTCCGTCGAATCGAAATCTCTTTAAATCGAAATGTCCAACGTCGATTGCGTTATTTTTTGGTATTCTGTAACACATATCGACATCGTGGTAAATCGAAATCAGCTACTTTGACGCGCCTAAAACAAACTGGCAACAATGTTGTGCTAAGCAAATATCGGCTTTAATAACCAACTGACGTTTCTTAGCAAACCAAGACAACTTAACCCAACCTTATATCCTTATAAAGTTATAAAGCCATAAAAATAGGGATAGGGAAATCCAGAAATACCTATTACAATTGTGCTATAATTATGCTATTTGGAATTCCCAAATTGTGACCGATAGTGTAGTGTGGGCTGTGGCAAGTAAAATTTTTCATATACATTTAGCCCCTAGACTTACTACATCATTTGTATTAAGCAAGTTGACGAGAACAAACTACTTATACAGTACCCATCTTTAGTAGTACCACTCTACCAGTGACCAGTTGTAGTACATACTTTAATTTTTAGCATCTTTAGTTATGTCTGGAGCAACCCCAAATAAGAAAAAAACATCCAACGAACAGCTACATTTTATGGTAGATTTTATTTCTGCCCATAAAATAATGCTTCATGGAAAAACAAAACCCAGTGTAGCAAATAACAACCAAATTGAAAAATTGTGGGATGAATTAACAGGGTTGTTAAATGCTATGGGTAGTGGACCACATAAATCGAAGATCCAGTGGAAAAAGGTAAGTACCTACATACTTAGTTAAAATTCATTTTTGTCAAATGTATAACTAATATCCCAAATAGTTTTTATATTAAAAAATAAATATCAGGCAAATAAATATGGTTATTGTTTTAGACCTTTACCAACTGGAAAAGTAATACAGCAAAAAAGCTAGAGAATGTGTAAGGTCTGAACAGAGGACAGGTGGGGGAGAACCTGATGGGGAAAAAACTGACACCGATTGAGGAAAAACTTATGCCCATACTTTCCTTGATAGCTGTTAAACAATCAAACGTGCGTGAGGTAGGCTTCAAGGCTGAAAACGAAGTTATGGAAAATAATGAGTTGGATGGAGTAGAGCACAATTGACAGAGTCGAAGGTGGAAAGGGAAATGAATATAAAAGGTAGTTTTATTATAATAGTAAATACTAGTAGGTATAAAAGTAGTTTCGTTTCTAGTAAATTAAAAATTTGTAATAACTCAAATCAACTAAAATTATTTGTTGCTTATAGATAAATCTCAAGCAAAAATATTATCAGAGTTTTCACCTACACCTGCTCCATCAAAACTGCCAGCGGAAGAATCCACCTATATGCAAGCAAAACCTGTTATAAAAGGTATCTTTGGAAAATTTTACAAATGAAAATTACTTAAACTTTTATAAATAAATTACAATTGATTTAACTTTACCACTCAAGCAACAATACTTATACTTATCCATATATATTAAAATGCATCGATTAAAACCGATATGCATGGATAACAATCAAAACCGATAAACTTGGGCACCAGACAGAACCCAGTAATATGTGTATACTCGAATACACACTTTTGCATTGTCCAGAAAGTTGTCTCCGCAGAGTGTCAAAAAGGTTTGTATTATTACTTATCAAATTCAAATACTTATACGTTGTTTATTACAGGCTACGTCAAGAGAGCAAACGACAGTTTTCACACTTTAATAATGGCTAACCTTTTTTGAAATGGAAAATATTTGTTTCACATCTCAGCATGAATGCATTATACAAAGTTTCTTCATCAAGATTCACCCATGTGTTTACTTTATACTTGAAATATATACAATGCATACAGTGTTTACCTACGTTTTACTTATATCCTTTTTTTTCAAATAAAAGTTCCAGTATTTCATTATCTACTAGCATGTAGGCAGGTAGGTGGTAATTTAGGAAATGCATTATTCTTAATTTTTGCTATTCAAAATTATAGTTTTCTGTGATGAAGGAGCAATGCTTCACACTATTTTTCTGTCTTTTCGCTGGTACCTAGCCAATTTTCGATTTCAAATTTTTATACCTAGGTACTTTTATTTTTACCAAATTTTGGCATTTCTTAGGTGGGTAGGTACATGCTAATCATGTTATACTTATGTTTTTCTAATAAGTCGTTATAAGCATTATAATTACATGATAAGGTAAATAAAAATTGTTTCAAATTTTTCAATTTTGCACATTATTCTCATTACCTATCTAATAATTTAAACAATCTACATATTTATGAGTTATATGTATCCATAATACATTTCTAAATATTGTATTTTATACAACATCAATTAAATATTTGTATCATATTTTCAAGTAGGCATGAAACAATTTAAAAATACGCCATGCATTATTTTATTACTAAAATGTCCATTTCATATTTTTATTTTAATTTGGTGTGCTTTACTGCTGTAGGTATATCGTATGCGATTTTGTGATTTGTGCAATATCCGTTTTTTTTTTTTAATAATTTCTATTTTCTACTTCATACACCTCTATCTAAAAGATAGGTTTACATGTTTTTTACTAGCATTTTAAATACCTACTTATTTATTTATGCTTTTGTATGGGGATGGGGTGGATATAGCCGTGCGACGTCGCAAATACAAATCACAGATAACATAGGTATATAAAAAATGACTGTTTAATTTAACTAACTAGGGTACTTATTTATCTAGCATAAAACTATCAAATTTTGATTTCCCCCTATTTTCGAGTATACTGAACACGAATTTGAAATTATTTTTTTGCGGTCGAACGTATTTTTCAAGAAAAAAAATAATTAAAAGTCATCACCTGTATACCTTCACCAATTAATTTTAACACTAATTTAATCGCTTTGTACCTAACTTAATGTGTCCACAATCCACAATGCTTATAATTAATTAAATATATAATTGTTAAAAATAATAATATACAAACTTGGTGTAAATTTAGGTAAAAATTATTTTAATTATTTTTTTGTATTTATTTGGTATCTTTTGTGCCGCCATGTGACGTCACAATTATTAAAAATGACCGATTTAATAAGTTCATATTGATTACTTCACATAACGTAAGTAAATGTTTTTTTCTTAATATACAACAAATTTATATATTTTTAACAGTTATATGTTATACATTTAATTATAATCATTGTGGACACTTATATCGGGTACAAAGTGATCAAGTTAGTGTTAAATGTTAAAATTAATTTGTAAAGTGTACTTACAGAGAATGACTTTTAATTATTTTTTTACTACAAAACTACATACAAACAAACTGCAAAAATCAGATTCGCGTTCAGCGTAATCGAAAATTGAGGGGGGGGGTAATTATTTAATTAAGCATAAAACTCAAATTTCAAAAAAATTTGAGTTTTATGCTTAATTAAATAATTACCTTTATTAGTTCATAGTTAAGTGTATTGTAAAAAAAATGTTTCCTTCAATATACACCAAATCTGTGTATCTTTAACAGTTACATATTTAATTATAAGCATTGTAGACATATATTGGGTATAAAGTGATCAAGTTACCGTTATAATAAATTATGGAAGAATACAAGTTATGAATTTTTTTTTTCTCGAGAAAACAGTTTCACTAAATGTTTACCATAAAATGAATTATACTTTCAGCACTTACAAAATAATGTTTTACCATCAAGGATAGAGTACTTTTTTTAATAATATTATTAAAAAAAAATCGTTTGGTATAATTACATCATCATTCCAAATAAAAAAATTCAGCTTTCTGTCTCTAAATTTATTATTTCATATACAAGGGATTATCTCAAATTTCTTTACTACGTATGTATTTTCTTAAAAATAATATTCTAGAGGCTTTTGTCACCCTGACCCCAGGCCGCAGGCCTGGACCCCCGGTAGGGCTAGAAATGGGAACGAAAATCGCGTTAGCGATTTTCTCCCATTTCTAGTTTTACTTTATTTTCAGTGAAAAATAATCTACAAAATATAGCTCAAACAAGTTTGGAAAAATCCGAACCTAAACCCGGGTATTTGAGTAACAAGAGATATAATATAATTTTATTTCCAGCAAAAACTAATAACTTACAAAAGGTGGCCGAGGCATATGCAGCAGGACAAAAAGAAACCTCGGACATTTTAAAAAATTTGAAATATTTGAGAGAAACGGGGGGCGATCGATTTCAAGAAAAGAAACTGGAACTCAAAGAGATTAAATTAAAACTGCAACTGTTGAAACAAAAACAAACGTCTCAGAAAATTAATTTATGGGAAAGAGAACTAGTTATACGAGAAAGAAAAATAGCACTAAAGGAAAGGGAAATTGCTCTAAAGGAGAGGGAAAATTGATTAACATTGTAGACATCACAAAGAAAAAATCCATTTTGTGTACAATATTTAAAAGAAAGCATGTAAAAGAATAATATATTTCATCAAATACTTTCAACTAATTAAAATAATTTCTGATTTCGTATTCGACGTCCTATACCCAATAAATTTCCATTTTGAGGATCTGAAACAACATAGTTACTGTAATTGTAATATTCCATGGTTAAAATTAACAAAATTTACCATTATTAACATTTTCCATGAGATCATCATTATTGAAGTTTATGTTTTCATCTTCTTCAATATTATTTATTAACAAAATATTATACAATACACAGCAGGAGTATATTATTTGAGCTGCTCTAACAGGGGAGTAGTGTAATACGCGGTGTTTCAAAAGACATCGGAATCTTGAGTTTAGAACTCCATTACAAAGTTCAATTGTATTCCGAACACGTATGTGAGCCGATGTATATCGACTTTCTGGCGTGCCTTCTTGAGCTCCTTCTATTGGAGTTAATAACCAAGGCTGTAACGGGTAACCTGAATCACCTATAGAAAAATATAGCTACAATTTCGGTTTCAATAACTGTATAACCACAATTACCCAAAAGCCAATACCCTCGTTCATTGTTATTATAAGATTCTTCCATGTGAGTATAAGCACTTGACATGTTCCATATGGCAGAATCATGGATTGAACCTGGATACCTGGCATTGCAATTTAAAATTTTTAAATTTGAATCACATATCTGAAATTATAAAATTCATATTATACATATAACTTGTGTAGCGTTAACTGATTTTTAACATACAATTTGACAATTTATGCTGTGAAACCCTTTTCGATTGAGACACGCAAAACCCGGATGGATATTCAGGATGATCAGTTGGGGGAGCTATTATTGCTATATGAGTGCAGTCAATACATCCAACGATCCCTGGGAAATTAAACTTTTCCATAAAGTTAAAAGTCACATAAAATATTACTAAGTAATTTATTACCAATATCATGTAATACCCTCGAGTTATTAATAATTTGGTTTCGGCTGTTCTAGGGAATGTGATATATCTTCTACTAAGATGAGTTGATAATAGGTTTGTTCTAAGAAGAAAACTTTGATCAATCCCCAATTGATTGTAACCACAATATCTGCGCATGCGTTAGTAGAGACAAATTTGCAACTAATCAGAAGTTTGTGATGGAACAACTAACAAATCTGACAAAGAGTAGAGAGTGGCAGTCTGTGAGCTGGATTTATTGTGACTTAACCTCATTTTTTGACACAAAACGAAAACATTGGATGTTCTTTACATCGATCTTATAGTACTAGATACGGCATAGGGTATTTAACAGCATTGAGATTGTTTTGTTAATGTAAAGTCACGGACTTGGAGCTCTGCGGTATGAGTGGGGAGTAAGGTACTCAGCAAAGAACCAATCCCGTAGTATGCTCGAGTAAAGAGCCAATCAAAAGTATCAAAAATAGAGGACTTAGATAACCCCCCCCCCCTTGAACAAAACAAATCGCCCCAAAGCCGTATCTAGTACTATAAGATCGATGGTTTTTTATCATTTTGCCATTTGTGGAGTGTTTCATAGATAAGAAAAGAGTAGATAATGTCTGTAACTTATTTGTGGTGCATTTTCATGATTCATAGTTTGTTTCTTTTGGGATTACACCACCTGTAAAATAACAAAAAGCAAAAAACCAAAATAAAAGAATGTTTTATGATTTGTAGTTTAGAAAACTTCATATAGGCTTCTAACATAAAAATACTTCAGTACCTAATCACAATCATCATGAATAATAATAATCCAGGTAAGACTTTATTAGTAGAGATGAATGTCATTTCATTTAATTTACTGCGCATGATACTGATTCAGAGTTTCTAAAAAATCCGCAAACTTTTCTGATTGTCCATAAACCAATCATAAGCCATGACAATGGCGGCTATTCAGGTGAAGTAGGTGAAGTGCCTGTGCCTCTTCACCAAAAATATTCAATGCTATTTTTTAAACTCAGTATGAATAGGGAAGATATTACCAAAATACATTTTCTTTATTACTAACGTAATGTAATAATAATAACAAGTAAATATATTTATCATACCCTACACACACGTAAACTTAACAAAATATAAAAAGAATAGGTACGTAGCCGTTTGTGGTGAAGAGGCGTCGAGTCAAAACCTGCATCAGTACACTGCGTTGCCATGGGAACGCTTTTACAGCTGACGTCATTATAAGGGGCGAGCCAAGACGAACTCCCACTCCTTACGGTGCAAGTGAAGAGTTCGGCCATCACGTGGGAGTGTGCTTCGCGCTTCCCGTCATCTTTTCCTTAAGCTAAGGTTACAGTGCAAGCGATTTCGCGCGAATCATAATTCGCGCGAAATCGCGTGGTGGTTATAGTATAAGCGAATATATATATATATAGTAGAAGCGAAATATATAGTATAAGAAACCATCCTATTTTCGCGCGAAATCGCTTGCACTGTAACCTTAGCCTAACTTGTCTTGTCAGTAATCTGTGACCTGTCGTGAAGTAGATGCAATTTTGATTTTGCAAATGCCATTTTTTTGCATTACTGCATTGTGCATGTTAAAGATCGTACATTTTTATTATCGTATTAGTTTACGTATTTTTTTATTAGTTTACGTATATATAAAAACTAGGTGAGTGCTTAAAAATATAAAAATATTAGCTAGCTCTTCACGCATTTTTGCACCCGCGAGCCGCCACTGAGCCATGATAGAACAGTGTACTGTCAATCAGGAACCAATCACCGATTTCCTTTTGGCTTTGATGGAACGGAAAAATTGCAATGCGCATACTCTCGACAGTCACCGATGATTTGGGATTCTTGTTAGAACAAACCTAATATAAAACTAATATCTTTGATACGACTAACACCCGATTGACTTCTTTCAAAAAATAGATCCTGGCCAACACTTTTTTGGTAACTACCTTGTGCATAAAAATGCAATGCACAAAGTACCTATAAAAGAAATTATTAATTGTTTCAAATGAAATGTTTCTTACATATACTTTTAAGTGATTAGGTACTGACATAGTTCTAATTGGATCAAGCAGAAATGGTTCTAGCTCATCGATGAGATTCATAACTATTACTTTTTGTAAAGTCCTCTATTTCATTTTCAAATATCATCAGATATTTGAAAATGGTTACTCGTATCTCATAGAACACATCGTTTATAATTAAATAAACGCCTAAAACAAAATAAAAAATAAACTAGTTATAGAAATATCCAATATCAAAGACACCTTACCTTTGCAGTTCTTCTTCTATTCCGGCTCCGAGAAAGACACCCGCTTGTATCATTTGCAGATTCATTTTAATCCAAATGTTAAAAAAAATAACAAAGAAAATAAAGAATTATCAAGAATTAACCCAACTTTACAGATTTTACCGCCTTCGCCTTACATTTAAGCCCCTCCTCTTTGCTTCTACGCATGCGTCAACTATGGATTTCGATGTCAAAATCCAACCAGACACCTCTTACTTCAGTCGAGATGAAATGAGTATATTTCGACTAGAACATTTCGATTTCAAATGTCAAACGACCTTACAGAATACCAAATCTGAGGATTTCGCGTCGAACCGTACATTTCAATTCAATTTGATACATTTTGACTCAATTTGCGCTTATAGAATAGGGCTGAATATCTGTAAAAAGCCCTCATTTAAGTACAATACAGTAGAGCACAGTCCGCCAAATTTCACTTTTGTAACCCTTCCTAAATTTTTTGAAAAATAAAACTCAAATTCAACCGTACCTTTTGGAGAGTATAACTCGGAAGGGGAGGGGGATTAGGACATAAGTCTATATAGAAAACTCCCCCTACTTTTAGCCAAAGAACCACCTCCTGAAATCTTTCGCATGCTAATATATATATATATATATATATATATATATATATATATATATATTGCTTGAGAGCTCGTTACCACATCCGTGTGACACAAGAGGCGTCCTCACATCCGGGTTTTCCCGTTTATATACCCATATATATTAGATATATTCTTGACGAGGGGATCTTCCAGAATTAGAATCTCAAGCGAGGGGAAACAATTTCCCCTTTATTTTTTTACGATATATAGTGCACACTAAGGATACGTTATCACTTCCAACATCTATATATGAGTAGAGACTGGTACATTGTTGTCACCTCCAGCGATGTTGCCAAATCTTCGGATGTTACAGAGCACCCTCACTATCTTGTACCGTCAGTTAGCCGAATCTCGGACTCGGAATCTACTTGGGCGTTATTCGTGAAAATTTGTTCTGAGGGTTGTAAGATATTTTGAAAATATTTTCAACCGTGGCGCACTTCTGGTTCTATTAGAAACTCATACCACCAAAGTTTATGTATACCTAGTTGTTTATTGCAATGGTAATATATTTTAGCGTTGAAATCCGTAGATCACAAACTTTAAAACTCTATAACAAACTTTAAATTAAACAACTATACATAGGGTGAATAGTTACCTACATCATTTACTAGCTATTAAAATTAAGCATTTTCATAGTTAAGTTTAATCTGGTTGAAGTGAAGTTTGTTGTCCACTCACTTTGGCTTTGCACTTTTTCCCGTAAGCTTTGTACATCTAGGTCTTTCTAATCTTTGCTCATACTGTCTTATTTCAAATGGAACAACCTGTTTATAATAACATTTTTCAATTGTACATAAAATTTTAGGCGCACATTCAGCAGAAAACAGTATACTTTGTCTCAATGGTTTTTGAGAAAATCGTAATTTTCATTTTTTTTTAAACAATGTCAACCTTAAAAACTATACAATTGTTTCACAAACTATGTAAATGAAACTGTTATTTCCCTGTTATTGACACTAATGTTTCTGCTATTTGTAGCAATATTAATATTAGAAACGCATTTCTTTAAATAGGAAACCCTTTAAATATAATAATAATAATAATAATAATAATAATAATAATAATAATAATAATAATAATAATAATAATAATAATAATAATAATAATAATAATAATAATAATGTAATAATAATGTCTCTACCCCTATTTTAATCACAAGGATTAGCCCAAAATTCGGAGACGTGTGTGGGAAGGGGCGGCATATTATTATTTTGCGGCCCGCATTTGCGCCTCAAGACGACGCCTAGACGACTTCGTTGGTAGGCCTAACCACCATTCAGTGCTGGAATGAGGGAAACCTGGAAAACCTCATTAGTTGGGGGGCATCAACCGATTTTAATCTGTCACACTAACACCAAGCTCACATCCAGGCCATCCTAGGCCATCACCAGGATGGTTGCCAACCCATCCCTGCGAACAACCTTTATTCTGCGAGTAGATTATTTAATTAAAAATTTTCTGGTGGAATGGGGAGTCGAACCCACGACCTCTGGGTTGAGCGATCGAGACATTAAACCCTGAGCCACCGGCTCGCTGGCAATTAAAATAAATTATTATATACAGGGTTTAGATATATTATATATTTCGTATTTCTAATAATAAAGTTAGTATGAGATTCCGGTAGAAGCGGAACTGAGTTACAGTTCAAAATATTTTCATTGAATTTAAAATTTGTTAAAACTCCTTGTTCAAATTTTCACGTCCAACTAGATTCCGAGATTCGGCTAAATGACGGTCGTTCAGAAACACCTTGTGTATATATATACAAGATGTATAGTCATTATTGGCCTCATTCTCTGCTAAAAATGGCACGGTTTCAATCTGTGATCTTAAAATCGTATATACAATAAGTGTTCTACTGCACAAAAATAGTAGATAATTGCTCTTTTAGAGGTTCTTATTAAAATTATTCTAAAGATGTGATTGGAGCACAAACCTACCAATAATAGTATCAAAATAGTAAATGTCTGAATCTAGTACAATTGTACTAATTTTGGAAGCCCTCCGTAAATTACAATATCATTTTTTGTAGAAAGTATTTCAATACATAGCAATAAACAATGCTGCAGACATCTATTCTGTACAATATAAAATTTGAATTTTTTTCTTTCAAATCTAATACTCCTAGATTTGTTAAACTAGTTTGTTTATATTAACCAAATGCGTCGCAAAATCTAGATCCCAATAATATAATAGCAAAGTACATCATAATAAAAGTATCCGATATTAGTGCTTAAGCACGTAGTTAGTTTCTAACAATATATTTGTATTTCGTAATAAACCAAATAGGTAATGCTGTAAAATGTAGAAAACTATAATAATTCTTTATTACAATGTTTAACGAACGACCTTAAATACCTGGTAATTCTCCACCTGGAATGGATGTAGTATTGTGCAAAGGTATATAGCCCTAACTTTAGTAATTTTATTACATTTACTGTTTATTTATATATCTGCATATTGCAAAAAGTATTCAGTTCAGTATTTGCGACTTGAGCGATTTGGTTGATTTTCTGTTATATTCGTGTATCTTGCTTTGTGGTCCTTATTGTATATATAGAAAGAGCCAAGATAAGAATAGATGAAACCTGTATCAAGTGGAAAATTGGTAGTTGAGTTATGCAACGGAAATAATGAAGGTAAGTAATTTACGTATTGCATGAAAAAAATATTATTTTGTTTCGTTTGTCTTTGATTTTTAATTAATTGCACTATATTATATGTATATATTACATATACTTAGCTAATAAGTCCTATTATTTACAGATTTTGATGGTGACAATAAACGTGCCAACAACATATATGTTATAGTTTATGTAATGTCAATTGAGACTGTAAAAAAAATTCCGACAAAAGAAACACCTGCACCTCGACGACGGCCTCTTTGTTTACGCACGTGTGTCGTTTGTCGGAATTTTTTATGCAGTTTCAATTGAGATTATAAAGACTATACTAAAAAAGAATGTATAAAAAAAGGGGTAAGTTTAAAAAATAAAACAGAAACATTTACAGTTACGTTAAATTACTTTTAGGGTAGACTAATAAGACAATTGGATCCATAAAAAATGAGTCTGGTTCTTTCATCGACAAGAAACTTTTCCTTCCGCTAAAAAAATAAAACAATTTATAAAAAAAAGAAATATAAATCGAACCGTTTCTTTTCTACAGACAAACCTTCAACAGTTGATGAAAATATATGATTACCTAAATACTACCTACTTGATCAAATGCTCCAGTGTAATATAGTGAACTGAACGTTTTGAGAAACAAATAATATTTTACATATTTTATTTTTAAAACAATTTTAGTACCTGCTCATGTTGTAAAAGTTAATATTATTGTATATATATTTCAGAACGGTAATCATTGCTTATTTTGTTTATATTTATATGATTAGTTTTAGATTATTTACTTAAATGAGGATTTGTATTATACGCAATTTACTTTTAGTACCATTATAATTAAACCTTTTACTATAGTAGAAATAGTAAGAATGCCTTAAAAACGATTAGAAAGGTACAGGATTTTTCGTTGCCTCAACTAGTTCTTGACCGTATATTAGGTTCGTTTTTAAAAGGTGCTTTCAATCCAAACAAATGGTCTCTCAGTCAACCAGCGCAGCGATCCTCTTTTATGCCACGAACAATATATTTCAATTTATTAAATTAACAGATTAACAATTAAATTTTGTATCAATGTTACAAATAGAAGACGACAGTGTTAAACACTTAATCAGTATAACAGATACCTATAGAGTTTAAATATATAATTTAATTTTTTAAATTAACAGGATTGATTACCTACTACATAGTACTAAAATAAGCAAATCAGTATTAACACAAGTATAAAGATATATACAGTAATTTCACTCGGCAAAATCTCTTTGATGTTGGTGTCCTTAAGTTTTGTTTTTTTAACCCCCCAAAAAGACCACTGCGCATACTACCCAAGCACAATCATGCGCAGTAGTGACCATTTTTGGGAGACACGCACAGGCCCGGACTATTATTTTTTGGAGTAAAAAAGGTGGCCTAACAGAATTTCGTTTACAAATGAAACAATATTTTGTAGCCATGTTACATACAATACAAAACACTTATCAAAATCACAAACACAAACGCCTAGACACACAAACGTATGCTGATTACCTGTAAAGCAAAAAGCAAATGTGCGCCCATAAAATAACATACGCCGGCCCATTCCTCCCCTTCTACATCTCTACCAACGCGCATACTACCCAAGAGCAGACATGTGCATTAAAAACTTTTGTACAAAAAATTTAAAGAGTGAAACTACTGTATATATCTTTATACTTGTGGTATTAATTTATACCATCCATATCATACAAGGAACTAAATAAAACACAATCGCCTCTCATATTTCTCTATGCTTTAGAAATAGTTTCCTTGAAGGGGGTTGGAGCCTTTGGTGTGAAGATAAGACTGACGTAGTTTTCCACATAATACCAAAACACTATACTGCCCTCGACGCGCGTTTCATCAACGAAGTTGGCATCGTCTGGAGATAATTAAAACACATCAATTTTAAACTTGAGCAAGTTAAAACTTGATGATTTTTAATCATCTCCAGATGATGACAACTTGGTTAGTGAAATGCGCGTCGAGTGTAGTATAGTAGCGCACTAATCAAGTTTAAACTTGATCAAGTTAAAATTTGATATGATTTTTATCATCTCCAGATGATGCCAACTTGGTTAGCGAAACACGCGTGGAGTGCAATATAATGTTTTGGTGTTATATGGAAACTACGTCAGTGTTAAATAATTTTCTATAAAATATAAGGCATGTTCCGCACGAACATTTTAGTTATCAAGTTCAAAAATAACTGAAAATAAAATAATTATAATTGCAATAGCAATAAATAATTACAACATTTTTTCTTAATTGTAACTAAGAGTGCATTAATAAACTTCGCTCGCTCAATATCGTTAATAAGCCTAAACACGTGTAATAATAAATATCATTTTACAGTTGATGACCACAATTCCACAGACGAAAGAAAAATATTTATAATTGTTCATATTCAAATCCTTTTTATTTGTATTATTGTATTTATATTTTTGTGTTTGTATTAATAAAGTTTAATTAATTGTAGGTATTATGTTCTACTTATTTATATTAATGTTATAATATTTTTATAATATATTATTTCTAATATTATTTATTGGCTTATTTAACTGTGTACATCTTTCATTATATAGGAATTAACTTAATTTAATTAATTTTAACTTTTTGGCTTAATTCCTATATAAAGAAAGATGTAAAATGTTATAATAGTTATTAATCTAACAATTAAACAACGTACCTATTCAGCAATTGTTAATAAAGTTTTGAAATCGTACTCAAAGTATACTTATTTTAACCCGTCATTTTAAATTTAAAAAATGTCACTCAACGATTTAACTATTTACACGTATTAAGGCAATAATTAAATTCGTAGGTAACTCATTATCTTAATACAATTGCCAATTTTTATTTAGAATATTAAGATGCCAGTCTGCAATACACTTTTTAGATTACTTGAATTATCTGTTTTACAAATCTAGGAAAATTAACAAATTCTAAAAATATTTTCATACTAACACATTAATTTTTTATATACCTGCAGAAACCTAAATATCTTAATGTTTATCAAAATTGATCAAGGCAATAGTAGTAACTTAAATTATGGTTATAATATAATTTATGTATCCAAATTATAATAATCTCAAAATTCATAACTAAAGTAAAAAATAATGGACTTCGTCCGGACCACGTTCGAACGGAGTTAACATGATTTTGGACGAAATCGTCTTTATCTGAATGAACAGGCATTTGCCAATATCTGGCACGCGACGTTGCCAATATCTGGATGTAACAACATACCTTATATACTGCAAGAAATATCATATATAGGCGGATGTGGCAAGGTATTGTCAGTTGTACGATTGAAAACGATACCAGCGCCACCGGTCTACAGTTAAACTAAAAATCAAATTTGTAGATATACAAGTAACTTTTTTACCTCCAGACGAAAATTTCAGTTTAGGCTTCTGATGACTTCTATAAGCTATATTTGTGAAAAATAAGGCAAAACGTTGTCACATCCGCAAACCGGATGTGACAGCGTATATATGATGTGACAAGGTACCTTCAGTATCCATTTCGGATGTAGCAACGAACCTTGCGTATATATATATATATATATATATATATATATATATATATATACATATATATATATGAAACAACAAAATTTTAAAAAAATTACAAACAATTTGAAAATTTACAAACTCCTGTACACTAAAATCTGACAAGAGTTTACTTCTACTGCTGATTGCTGGAATTACCTACTGGCAAAACAATAATCAAATTCTCGATATACCTAGATGCAATAAAATCCCAACATAGGACATTAATTTCATGGAATTCCTATGCGGTTTGAACTGCCTACCTTTTTATTATATTTGTTAGTGACATATTTATTTGTGAAAAGCCACAGAAACTTTTATTTATGCAAAGGATATAAGTCAAATAATGTCCAAACAAAAACATTAATTATATGTAGGTTGCAAATTTAGCAGGAAAGGTGCTTACAAACTTGTACTCACTTACCTAATGGGTTAGTTTATACAAAAAAAAAACTGTCAATGATTTTCAACAAAGAAAATTTCATCTATGACTTTTCACCATTAATACAACTCAAAGAATTTATTGAAGTTGACCAATTTAAGTATACCTAGGGGTGACCATAAACCAAAAACTTACATGGGAAATTCATACTGATATTATTTTTCTTTGGAGTTTCAAGATTGAGCACTATGTACTTTGTATTCTTACCACTGTTCAAAAGAACTTTCCTTGAGGTTCTTAAATTAGCATATTTTGGAATAGTTCAGTTAATATGAACATACATGTTATTCTTCTTGGCACCTCAGTGCATATAATGGTAGATATTTATAATGCAAAAAATAATACCTTTAATTTTAAGTATATGGGCATCAGAAAATAAGATTACAGCGCCACTGTGACCAGTCACAAAACTACAAATATTGACATTACCTTGTTAATGTGATTTGAATTAAGTGAATATTTACCTTATTTTAACTCTCCCTAAATAAACGTGACAATACAGTAGAGCATTCAAGTGACCGTGTGTGTTTCAAAAAACTATTTTTTTACTTATATATAAGCAAATTCGGTAGGTATCACCACTTTAATATTCGATAATATAACAATAAACAAAGTTGTATTGTGAGGTTAGGACAACTAGAGGTGCTAATGAAATTATTTTGTTTGTCATTTAATTAATGATTATTACTTACTACATAGTTATCCACCTCATCATTATATTAAATCATTAAATCGTTAAATCATTCATTATATTACCCACCTAATAACAGTTCTTTTTAGGTGCAAATGGCAAGTCTTAGTATAGTGGAATATATGAGCTATCTTGGAGGCACAAATTCTTCTAGGTGTGTCTACGAAGGAGAGGAAGTATTAAACGCAGGGCATATAATATTATGTGGAAAGCTAAGTTCCTCAACACCTGAGAAAATTAATATATGTACTTTATGCCTTCAAAGCAGTGCACTTAATTCAGACCCACATCAAATAAAAGGAGAATTTATAATTTGTCTTACAGGAAATATTAAAATTAAAGCCATGTCATGTTCCTGTAAAGCAGGAAATAGTGGCAAATGTAAACATATTTCAGCTGTTTTGATCAAATGCATAAGGTGTATAGTGTTACCAATTTAAAAAAGGCGTAATCGTGCCAAGGCAATTTTAAAAAGAATGAAACAATTTCTTATATTTTTTGTATCTTTTCTGCTGTTGGGTTTTTTTTTTTTTTTTGTTTTAGGGGAAATCTTCAGGAACTTGAGATTATTTCACAGACTGATTTGAAATGTGTTTGGGCTGCACAAAAAAATTTAACACGAGAAAAATACAGTGCTGTGCCCATAAGAGACATACCATGTTTCAAGAATCAAATCGAGCAATGCCAGATGGAAATTGATGAGGATAAACTGTATAATTTTTTTATAGAGAAGTTGCCAGAATCTGCAATAGCCAAACATAAGTCTGTTTCTATACAATATTTTGTTTTTTCATTTTATATATATATATATATATATATATATATATATATGTCAAACGACGATTACCGGGACATTTTCTAACATATAGATATTTTTGCTGAATTGGATGTACATTTGCATTTCCTCGCCAACAAACTATGTACTTTTTTCCAAAAATGATTATTTTTCAATCGACTATGTACCGTTGAATTTCGGAACATTTGTATAAAATATTAGTTATTTGATTCAAATTTTGAAAAAGGCTTAAATAATAATTTATATATTCATAAACACGTACCATTTTCACTATAGTGTGTCTCAAACATGCATAATTCGCTAGAAAAAATAATAATAATAACATAAATGTATACATAATATGTACAATGCCGACTTCCGAAACTGCTGAAGAGGAATCATTTGAATGCAAGAAGTTTGGTAAATATTTAATCCAGAAGAACAATTATTTCACTAGTGAATCGTTGAATAAATATGATGTTACTTTCTTATACTACCAAGAGTTGTGCATATTAATAATCTTTGAGATGATGTCTTGGAAGTAAGCAACTTATATAATTAATGTCTTGGAAAGATTCAATATGCCTATTGTATATAAAAACTATAATTCTAGGAAATAGGGTTGACACCGGCCACAATGGAAAACGTTTGACCCAAATATGCACGTCTCTAAACCACAGCTTATAAACTTCATTCGGCAAATACCTAATCCCAGAAACAGGGTGGTTTATCAATTTATAGAATTATATCAGTACTTACTTAAAACAATCATTTTCTGTACATAAATGTAGGGATGATGTACAAGTATACCCTAGCCATATCCTATATACGATTATCAATTAGTATTAGGACGCGGGTTAAAAACGTTTAACACACTATGATTGTATTAGATACAATATAGGTAGGTATTAAATATTTATTATTATTCTTTGTTATCCAGTGGTATCGTTGAATTTCAGAACATGAGTATAAAATATCAGATATTAGATTCAAATCTTGAAAAAGACTTAAATAGTAATTTATATAGGTATTCTTAATTCAAATTCGTATAATTTTCATTATACCGTGTTTTAAACATGCATTATTTGCTTGCAAAAATAACAACATAAATGTGAACACATGTATAATATTAATTTCTAGAACAGATGAAGAGGAATCATTATCAAGCATACAAGAATTTTGGTAAATTATGAATTCATAATGATTATTTCACTAGCAAACTGTTGAATAAATATGTTGTTGTTACCTTACCTTAGTTATATTACCAAACATTGTGCATATTAATAATCTTTGAAGGAAGCAGATGATGTCTTGGAAGTAAGCAGCTTATAATTAACGTCTTGGAAAGATTCAATATACGTCAATATATATATAAAAATAAATTCTAGGAAATAGGGTTGACACGTAGTACTCGTTCGGCAAATACATATGGTCCCAGAAACCAGGTGGTTAGTTTTGTCTATATCAATCCTTCCTACATCTATCAATTAAAGAATTTCTAGAATTTGTTATATGTTGTATCTGGTATATGTACCTACATGAATAAATTAGCTATTAAGACTTCATAAACTATTTCAGTACTTACTTAATATATAATTTTCTATAGGTACATAAATGTAGTATTTATATTATGTACTCTATGCGTACCTACTTATCCTATATTCCGATTATCAATTAGTATGATGCGGGTTAAAAAAGTTGAAAACTTTACTGTTTTTTTTCTGTACATACCCACCTTGGAAAACAAAGAGAAGTACACTCAATAATGTTTAACCGTAAACCCTGTTTGAGTTTTGTTACAATTTTTTTTTTGAAAAATTAAAAAAAGTGGCATCTACGCTTTTATATAACCTTGCTTAAATTTTTGGCACTTTAATTCAATTTTATGAAATACTCATATTATTTGATAAATAATACCCTAAAATGAAATGTGGAGAACGCTTCTGCAGATTTTGATTTGTATGTAGAGATCTACGTCTGAAAAATCACAAGGTTTACGTAGAAATTTTTTTTATTATAATCGTACCTATGACTTGTAGATTAACCAACGAAAAAATATTACAAACATCAAAGAATTACCGGATAATGTTTTAATTCTTTCTCTCTATCTCTCTTTGCTCACAAATGGGGTGAATAGAATAACCCTTAATGCAATATTTTTTTTTAATTTTAAAAGCAGGGACTAATAGATATTAAAAATAAAAAAATGCGTTAATCGTTGAGTGACAAAGTTTTGTTCCTCAAAATTGTAGTTAAATATCTAAAATAATAAAATTAATAAAGAAAATCCATACTTATAAAAAGACTGATCACTGCATCTAATATTTTCTTTTTGACTTGCCAAGAATGCTAGCTATACCATTTTAAATATATTTTATGATACATACAATACTTTTCTTTATATTTTTGTTCCCAAGTCCTCATTTTTATGATATTGATAGTAACATGTTTTAATAACTTAGTGCCTTAGGTAAATCGATTTAGGCGTAGGTAGGTAAATAACTTAACAGGTATGAGCGAAAATCAGTTATTCGAATTTTAATAGTAAGTTAATTTGTCAGGTAATGATCCATTCAGATTTCAGTTCTAGACTAGATCTTCAGGTTGCAGACTAGAAATAAGAAAATTATATGGCTCACCCAATTTTATGGTTGGTTTATTCTTTTTTTTTTTATTGATTTATGATTTTTTCTAGAAATGGGTATATGCCCAGAGATTTTAATCGCACCCTACTGACGATGGTTAAACTCTTATAAAAACATCAATTTTGGGTGACTGCTTTATTACTACATCTCTACTTCTTAAGAAATAGTTACATGTATAACAATATTTTTCTTTTATAGCTATACAAAATTAATAATATTTTTAAATCATTCAAATTACTTGTTCAGTTTCAATAATTAAATGTGCAAAGCTGCAGAAGGGAACTGATATAATTATGTACCATTTATTTGCACTATTTGCTTAATTGTTTGCAATAAAATATGCATATCTGCTAAATGTGTAAATAAAACGTAATTCAGAAATTCAAGTAGATTGAACTACGGTCCTGGAAGTCGCCACTACATAAATAAAAGCTTGTGTAATAAATGCAACAAAGCAACAAATGTCTTGGAAGTAGTCACTTGACAATTTAACATGTCTTGGTAGTGTTCAACCTATATATCTATAATTACAATATTATATGACAGATTTGGTAGGTAATGTCTGCCACGAAGGAAAACTTGCGAAATATGTAAAAATTTGGTCTCGCTTCTATATTATTCGACGGTAAGTCCCGGAATAGGTGATCTGATGAATGTTTTGTTTCTGAAAAGTATCATCTGAGTTAGGTACTTACTCTTTCTCAATCAGTGGGAAAATTGCAGTAGGTATATCTCTGAGACGTATCGAGAGTGAAAATACACAATAATGATAATAATAATTATAACAAATTTATAATTATAATTTTTCGTTCACATTCCACTACCATTAGGTATAGACAAAGTACAACTTCGGGCTATAGTAATAAAATATTTCCTACAAAAAGTGAAATATCTGTACAATAACAATAAAAGAATAGGTAACAGTGCCTACATGTGATTTCTAAAACCTACACTAAATAAGTATACCTATAATATTTATATGATGGAATAAATAGCTAATAACGTTTTTCTTGAGGCAACTTGCCTATAGCAGATATCTAAATTCAACATTAAATTACTTGCTCTGCACGTAATACCTAATAAATGCCAATATTTAGGTACCTAATGACTATTTCCAAGACATAAAATATATATAATGTCGACTTCCGAGACATATTTCAATATGTTGGCTTAGTTCATTTTTCGTGACAATCAGTTTACGAAATAGATTATCTAATTAATAATAAGTACCTAACTTTTAATAATAAATTCAGTTAGTTACACCATTAACCTATAAATTCCTTTAATTCAGTTTCATGATGACATATCTTTCATTACAAGGACACAGAAGTTTTATATTATAAAAATTAGTGTGTAGGTCGGTTATTTATATTTATATATTTACCAATCAAGTAAATATTTATAATATTTAATAAAAACAAGCAATTGAATAGATTGTAATAAATCGTAAATATATAAAACCCTAAGAGAATTTGTATAAAAGTACTCAAAATTACAATAATTGTCCCAGAAATCAGACCCAGTTAGGTAGATAGGGTGATATATTTGGAATCAATAGCTAATAACAATAACGTTTTTCTTGAGGCAACTTGCCTACAGCAGATATCTAAGTAAATCCAACATTAAATCACTTGCTCTACACGTGTATGTAATACCTAATAAATGCCGATATTTAGGTACCTACTGACTATTTCCAAGACATAAAATATATATAATGTCTACTTCCGAGACATATTTGAATATGTTTGCTTATTTCATTTTCCGTGACAATACCAGTTTACGAAATAGATTATCTACCTAATAATAAGTATCTAACTTTTAACAATAAATTATGGAATAAGATATTGATAAGTTTGCCACCAATGCCAATAAATTTATAAATGCTATTTAGGTACCTAATGACTATTTCCAAGACATAAAATATATATAATGTCGACTTCCGAGACATATTTCAATATGTTTGCTTGCTTATTTCATTTACCATGTCAGTTTACGAAATAGATTATCTAATTAATTATAAGTGGGTATCTAACTTTTAACAATAAATTATGGAATAAGATATTGATAAGTTTGCCACCAATGCCAATAATAAATGCTATTTAGGTACCTAATGACTATTTCCAAGACATAAAATATATATAATGTCGACTTCCGAGACATACTTCAATATGTTTGCTTGCTTATTTCATTTATCGTGTCAGTCAGTTTACATTTATATACTTATATATATTTAAGAGCATATACATCACCCAAAAAACTTTAATGTAGACAAGTCGGCCTTAGCCTTACATAGTTACAAAACGGGGCACAAATTTAATATAAACAATACCTCCCTCATAAAAACCAGTACTTCTCAGAACCTAAATACATTAGAATCAATATATACGAAGAAATATAAAAATCATCTACTGAATTTCGATTTAAGCCCATTATCTAATGACCTTTTAAATTTAATACCCTGTATACAAGAAAAATAAAATTAAAAATAGTCAACAATAGTAAATATCCAACCATAATTTAGAAAAAGAGCAGGCAGGCAGACATCTGCAGTTTACCTAAATAAATTTATTTTACAGCCTCATCCTCTATAAATTGGGTGACTTTATTGATAAACTTGTTAGTGTTTAAGCTACCAACGATGAGTACATAGTACTCGAAATGTATATATTTAGCATTGCTAATATATATGTGAAGAAAGGTGTATTGTTTTATTTAATTAAATTACATTTATACAGTTTACTAAATAGATGATCTAATTAATAATAAGTGGGTATCTAACTTTTAACAATAAATTATGGAATAAGATATTGATAAGTTAGTTACACCATTAACCTAAGAATTCCTTTAATTCAGTTTAATGATGATATATCTTTCATTACAAAGGAAACAGAAGTTCTATATTATAAAAATTAGTATGTTCCTACTTATGTTTATAGGTAGGTTATTTATATTTATATATTTACCAATCAAGTAAATATTTATAATAATAAAAACCAGCAATTAAATAAATTGTCGTAAATCGTAAATATATAAAACCCTAGCCCTAATAAAATATATAAGAGAATTTGTAAAAGGTACTTAAAATTACAATTGTCCCGGAACTCATCAATGAAATGAAACATACATTGATTTCCAAGACAGTCCTGGAAGTCGTCGACACATAAATAAAAGTTCCGGTCTTGTCCCTGAAGTAAACAGATGTCTTGGAAATAGTCAGTTGGTCACTAAAAATGTCTTGGAAGTCGTCAACCGACATATATATATATATATATATATATATATATATATATATATATATATATATATATATATATATATATATATATATATATATATATATATATATATATATATATATAAAAGGTTCAGGTAAATAATTTAATGCAAAAGCCAATAAAATTTGTTTTTAGGTTAGGGCGAAGAACCTTTGCCAACATAATACCAAGTCAAAATAAAATATTAGACAATAATTATTATGAGGAGATTTTGAACACTGCTTGTCAATCGGTGATAATGTTGGAGACCTCTTCTCTAAAAATTAACAACGAAAATGAGTGTTGTAAAGAGTGGTTTTCGAAACTTTTCAATATGCTTCCTGAAATGGTGATTGCTACCACCCAGCAATCTCAAGAGTGGCATATACAAAGGAAATATAGAGTTACAGGTAAAGTTAATTTAAAAAAATATTTGTAGAATTATATTATAAACCAAACCTGTTTGAACTAAAAAATTTCTTATAGGTTCTCGTATATACGAATTATATTCTTATTCCAAAAATGAATGGGAGAATAAATCGATGAAGTATTTTTATAGTAAAAGTTTTAGTAATAAGTATACTAAGCATGGAATCTCATATGAGGGTGATGCTAAAGAAGCATTTATCAAACAAACATCCTTTCATGTAGTGGAATGCGGTATGGTGGTTTCTCATTCAAATCCATGGCTGGGTTACTCACCCGATTGAATAATTTTTGAGGGAGACAAGCCCGTTGCTCTATTAGAAATAAAATGTTTATATGAAGGTAACTACATAAATAATTTTCATTAATTTTTTACACAATCTGCAATTTATATAATTATTTTTTAGGTATAGTACCTACTTGCTGATTTTTGTGCTTTAATTGTATTTAATTTCTATATTTTAGGAGCTACCAAGACGATAACTGAGGTGTTGGAAAAAACTAAATATTTGGAAACAGATGGTAATCAATACTTTCTAAAAGAAAAACATAAATATTATGGGCAAATACAATTGGGCATGGCAATGTTAAATCTAACAAAATGTTATTTAGTTTTATATGCCTCTTTTGATAAGAGTGTAGAGATAATTGAAATTGGCTTCAATTACAATTTTTCAAAACAAATGTTATCTATAGTAAAAAAAAAAATTTTTGGAAAATATGTTCCATACAATTTGTACCTCAAATAAACTTTAGTTAATACCTAAACGATGTTTTTTACTCCCATTAAAATCAAATGATGCATAATATACCTAACACAAATAAATTATGCAAAGTTGGGTGCAAAATTATATATTAAATCAAATATCTTGTATTTCTGTCTTGAGTACTTTACATGATTTTAAAATTTTCTATGCCTTCCAAACCAGATAAAACTTCGCAAAGTAAGAAAAAATAATGACAGTTGTTATGTGTTCTACATCCACGTTTGACAATGTTGGTTCACATGTATATTAATATGCAATAATAAATTTTTAGAGATTAGTTATTGACCAGCCCAAAAGAAATATAAAACATTCACTGAAAAAAACAAAATGGAACACAACTTTATTATTCATGTTTCAGAAAAAGCATTTTGAACCAACTGTGCAAACTACCGATTTAAAACTAAAAAAAAAACAATCAATTTATTGAACAAGTATATTTTTCCATTCTATAAAATTAATCTCTTATAAATCTACTGTCTGCTAATATGGAGCTTGACAAATTTGTGATAGCACAAGCAATTGTAAAAATATCTTTAATTTTTTTTACTAATGACCACTGCAATTTTCCTCCTAAAATTTTAAAAACCTTAATTCTTTGGTTTGCTCTCTCAATATGAACTCTGGCTGCTGCTATTTTAGCATTTAATACCGCTTCGTGGGCAGTTAATTGTTTCTGTTGCTTTAAAAACGGTGGTCTAATCAGTTCAATTTTAAACCGATCACAAATATCGTCTATTAAAAAACCTTTATCCACCATAATAGCATCACTTGCACCTTCCAGTTTCAAAATTATGTCACTTTGCTCGAATATTGTTTTGTCGGAAGCTCGTCCACCATATGGTTCACTAACAAAGGTAATGATACCTCCAGGGGATACACCAGTCATAAATTTAACGGTTGTGTTAAATTTATATTGCGAATAAAATCTAATACGGCAACAAAGACACTTCGGTTTTTGTATATAGATTTCAGTACAATCCAACACTACCCTAACATTTTTAAAGTTTTCAAAACATTTTGGCATATTTTTTTGTACTTCTGAAAAATCTGGGAACCTTATGGTGGTGCTTAAAACTTTACATAAAACGGGTAGCATTTCATATATGTATTTTTTACATAATTCTTGAGAAATGCCAAAGAGCACAGACAATGTTATATAAGATAGGTCACACTTTAATTTGGTTAATAGTAACACAATACGTTCCTTTATTGTTAAACGATGTGACCTTTGATCACTATAAACGGAATGCACTGCTTCTACTATGGCATCTAATAGTTTTGTATTGCCTACACCCGTAAAACTGTTAAGAGCAGTATCTGTTGTGAGGAGATCACATAGTGTACACACTTTCGGAGTGTTCACTTGCACTTCGAAATCACGAAAAGTTTTGGGTCCTTCATAATTCGGCTGCAGCTGTAAAAGTTGCAGCAAACCTTCTGCAGCATCAATTTCTTCCTGAGAAGGATTTTGTGCAAGTTCATTTTCTTCATAAGGGCATTCTTCAGTTTCCAAAACCTCCTTTTTAAGACACCTCTGTTTCAATCTTTCAGTTCTATTAGTACTAGGTCCAGCTTGAACATTGGTAGATATAATCGTTCCAACAGGAAGATTTTTGGAAGGCACCGCAGTCTTTTTTAAAAATTTTCTTTGGGTTGAAGTATCAGGGTCTGTAATTAATAATATATTGATATATCTATATATACCTATACAAGGATAATAGCAAACATAACCTAAGCATTTTTGATTACTTACCGCGATAAAAATAATCCTCTTTCATGAAATGCAGAGAACAAACTTTCATGTTTTGGGTAATCGGTTTATCAATCTTCAATTTGAATTTCCAAGCTTTTTGTCTTTCCATAAGCACTTTTGAACCTGATTTTCCTTCCACCAAAACACGATATTTATCACCAGCTTTTGGAAATGCATGGAAGTTAACATCTCGGTTTTTCTTTTCCCAGGAGGAACATTGAGGAACTGAACAATACCGATTTGATCTACTCATAATTGAACAATTTTTTATATGTTATAAATGAAATTAAACATAAAAACTACACAACGAACACGTATACAATAAAAATTGTAATGTCAATATTTATAGTTCTGTGACTGGACGCTAGAGCGCGCTACTCTTATATTCAGATGCCTATGGTAATTTTTTACATATTTGATTTAAAATTTTTTTAGATGCATTAAATTTAAATTTGATTTAATGTTAATAATAATTTGTCCCAATTGTGTTTTTATTTAAACATTGAAAAAACATCTCTCCTATTCATCTTATAATTATTTTCCATGACTTAATCTTTCTTGAAAAACTGATCAAATGCAATAAAGTTATTACACTGTGTTCTGTAAAAGTCAAAAAGCTATAAGTATTTTTGCTGACTTTCTAATAGATACCTCTGTAGCAATAAATATTGATAACTATTTTCTTCCGATGAAAAACAACTTATAACACCCCTACATTTTTCATCTACCCAAAACCCCAGTTTGTTCCCCAGACTATACTTTCTTAGTTTTTTATTACATTTATTCATCATCTTCGAATTTGTGGATTCAAAAACCCTTCAAGTAGGTACCTAATATATTTTCGACTTTTCAATAACAGAATATTGTTGACATTCCCGGCACTCATTTTCAACTTGAAAGAAATTTTGGTAGGTATTTAATTTTTTTTAACTGTTAAAAAAATTTTAATAATTTCAGTATTTTAATACTTACTTCAAACTCTGTACTACGTAACTGCCCGAAGAATAATTTTCTCATTATTTTCCCACTAATCCATACACATATAAATGCCTGTATATAAATTACCTAAAACAAGTAATTTAAATATTTC
Organism: Pogonocherus hispidulus; assembly: GCA_963924545.1. Lineage (NCBI taxonomy): Eukaryota > Metazoa > Arthropoda > Insecta > Coleoptera > Cerambycidae > Pogonocherus > Pogonocherus hispidulus. Next base: position 57,325,290 of record OZ004693.1, read on the forward strand.
TTCTTGAAATACTTGAATAAACTTACAGCCATACTTGGATTGGACTTTGTAATATATACAACAGACGGATAAAATTGTTTTTTTTGGTAATAAGCATTAACAACAACTATAAAAGTCAAAATTAAACTCAGCAAAGAAATACTAAATGACCTCATTTTTACAACGGGCATTCAATATTCAATAAACACAATACCACAAGGCTACCACAAAATAATTCCACAGCACAGAATATGTATAAGAAATAAGAAGGTTATTCTCATAAAATATAAAATATAGGTTATTCTGTCATTCTCCTTCTACCTTGTACCCATAGACTTAGTAACCCACCTTGTACCTTGCATGCATGATACCAAGGATTGTTAACTCTTTACAGGATTGCTCGATCCCTATACTACAATGTAATCCATAATTGTGACTTTATCAAAGATCCAAAGATCTCGAACTTGTAGAAATAGGTACACTTTATACTGTTATTACAAATTTTAATAAATAATAATATTAATAATCATTCAAATACGAAAATTCTTTTGCAAATGTGAAATATAACAAACACAAAATAGGTATATTTCGACATTTCGACAATTCGATTACATAGATCTTTGATGACGTCAGAAAGGCGGATGACAAAATTGAGCGATCGAACAATCCTGTAAACAGTTAACAATCCTTGGCATGATACAACTACACAGATATGCTCATAACTTTCGTTTGTTTGCGCATGACGTCATTCGTGAGAGAGAAAAGGCAATGCGATGCGAAAATTCTTATGGGAAGTGATATAATTATTTTCGTGTTTATCAATTGTTTTTTCCTCGTAACTGAAGTCACTATGCGGATTGGCATATCTGTACATATATATAATACTACTATATCGCGTATTTCCTATGTTAGCCCATAAGTGGTTTCTCCGAAAGCATTAAAGGACAAAAGATATAGTATATGTTCCAGAGACCCTTTGTTCGATTTGCGCATGCGCAGATTTTGTCGATATCCATGGTTACGGAAGCTGACACATTGTTTATAGGTTGACAGACTTTCCAACTTTCAACTTTTTTTTAAAAGAAGGCGGTAGACAAAGATGCAGTATTTATGTTGCATGCTTATTGGATGTCGCGAAATTCGTGCGCATGCGCATATTTGTCTAAGGTACTCTCGATAAGGATAGAGATTGTATATCGGCGCCGTGATGTTTTCGGAATTTTTGTGCCTCTACCCGCGATATAGTAGTATTATATATATGTATCTGTAATTGTATCATGCCTTGCATGATACAACTACACTGATAAGCTCATATCTTGACCAAATTTCGTTTGTTCTACGCAAGACGTCATTCTTGATGCAAAAATGACGAAAATTCAAATACCTTACTGTCAGCATGACTGTCAGTGATATAATTATTTACGTGTTTGTCAATTGTATTCCCGTATTATTATAATTGTGAGGCCCGCGGATTATCAAGTTGTCATTTTTATATTATAGGGTGGTATTTATTTACAGTAGTGCTTCTTATTATCTCTTCAAATTGTAAAATTTAGGTTAGAATTATATTCGGTAGGTAGATCGGTAGACCACGCTCCATGCGCATAGGCATATCAATGTAGTTGTATCATGGTACCTTGTACTCAAGGATTTTTAACTTACCAACATTGAAACAGCAAAAACTTTTAAAAAGCGCTATCTAATTGCAGGGACCATGGAAGAATTAAAACTAAAATTATTATTTTGTTCCATGGTGCCTAACTCGGTAGATAATACAGTGAGTTAATTTAATGGCAAACTCTAAATTATTTATATAGTTGTATTTACATTTATTTACAAAAATATTTAAAATTACAAACACAAATTTACCAACAAGTAAAACTGTGTCTATTCCTTTAAATATCAATGTAAATCAATGTAAAAGTAAAAAAAAAATCACAAACGTATTTAAAATTTTTATTTAATTACACAAAGCACATAGACAAGTTTTTCTTACTCTGCCTCTATTTCTTTCATTTACCATTAAGTGTCAAGTAACTATTTGGCAGATTAGACTCAAACATATAATACTTGAAATGTTTTCTAACCTGCCATGTAGAGGTATTTGATATTTTATGACGGAAAGGGGTAGTGCAAAATATAGGCAATTATGATGGGTCACAAAAATTTAAAAGCTATCTGAAATGGTTTAAACATATGTTTTACATCTTTTGCTTTAACTACCCCAGTACCTATTACATTAATAGCAAGTTTTGAAGCTTCTGCTCTCAACATCCACTTCGTCTTAAATACATTTATGGATATGGATTTTCAATGAAAATACATTATCTGCTTGCATAGCAGAGAACTAATATTACTGTATTTCTTCAACATTACATTGTTTTCGTTGCTCGATAATTCACTAATAACAGATTTATATAGTTAAGTAGTGATTTCTCAATCAAATAATAAAGACATTGGTTGTAGAAATATTGCGACTATAAGAATGTACTAATGTTTGTGTTTACTGTTTGCATTATGTTAATATGCAATATGAAACATACACAACACATTGATACAACTACACTGATATGCTCATAACTTGACCAAATTTCGTTTGTTCTGCGCACGACGTCATTCTTGATGCAAAAATGGCGAAAATACAAAATTATTTTCGTGTTTGTCAATTGTATTCCCGTATTATTATAATTATGAGGCCCGAGGGTTATCAAGTTGTCATTTTTATATTATAGGTTGGTATTTATTTACGGAAGTGCTTCTTATTCTCTTCAAATTGTAAAATTTAGGTTAGCATTATATTCGGTAGGTTAGGTCGGTACACAGAATGCGGTTTGAATTAAAATAACAAAGATTGATATTAATCAACTATTATTTTAGTTTTCCTGTATGAATCGCGTATTATAATTCCATAATCGACGTTTATTTTATTTTGTTATCTTTGTTTACAAGTATTTTATTTAATTTTGTGTAATTACTGACGTCACGCTCATTGATAGACCACGCCCCCATGAGCATTGGTATATCAGTGTAGTTGTATCATGACACAACACTGGGTCCGAAATGTGGTACAAAATGTATGACAATTCAGATGAAATGGATTAATACGGTTATACGGTTAAGTAAATACCAAAAATCGAAACTGCTTGAAAAATGTCCGCGTCATCGCTTGTCGTGCTGCCATCTGTCGTTATGAGTTAAGTTAAGTAAATTTCAAACATCGCCGCTTCGATTATCTTGCTTTAAAACGTAGTCAATCTAAGGAGTTTTTTCGTCAGCTAACTACCAAGGATTGTTAACTGTTTACAGGATTGCTCGATCGCTCTATTTTGTCATCCGCTTTTGTGACGTCATCAAAGATCCATGTAATCGAATTGTCAAAATATACCTATTTTCTGTTTGTTATATTTCACATTTGCAAGAGAATTTTTGTATTTGAATGATTATTAATATTATTATTTATTAAAGTTTGTAATAACAGTATCAAGTGTAGCTATTTCTACAAGTTCGAGATCTTTGGATCTTTGATGACGTCACAATTATGGATTACATTGTAGTATAGGGATCGAGCAATCCTGTAAACAGTTAACAATCCTTGGCTAACTACACCATACAATTGTTACCTGTGGTTACCTAAATTGACATTTGGTATAGTTACTAATCTGTCAATTATTCAAGGTTAGATTACTGTCAATTACTGTTTTTCTGTATCTGACACTCATCTGCTGTTTATTTGAGATTTTTCTATTTATAAAAGTGTTGTGATCCCTGACAAAAGTTGTTGTGATCCCTGGTTTAAAATTTAAAAAATGGCAAGCTCATCAGAGAGGTTTAAATTAGCTGTAATATTACCAGAAGATATAAGTTTTGGTTTAGAGTACAATCTTCTAGTTAATTTATTTCATAGAGAAACTCTTGTTGTTTGTAGTTTCTCTATGATTTATTTCCTCCTCAGAATGTGGCTGTATATAACTGAAATTCTTTGAAAATTTCAAAACAACAAAGCAAGAAACAAGAGATAGCAGAAATTCTGAGAAAGCCATAAAATGAGAAAGAAAGCAATACATAAAATTGTATCTAACCATCGGGAAGAGGTAGTTACCATCTTGACTAACCATAGTAAGACGTAGTAACTATAACAAGTCACGAAAAATCTGGTAACATGTAACTCAGAGATATGGAGTAGGGAGAATAAGCGTTAACCTGCGCAAACTGCCTAATCAAGGGCGCCGCCATTTTCTAGTCTGGTGATACAAGGGTTAGCCAAAATCTTCTTCACATGTCTACGAGTGTTGTTTGCAATTTAATCTACCGAATTTTACTCTAGGTGATAAATGATGGAAATGGTTAGTAATAATAAACGCAAATACGAATATGTGCGTAATATTGCAAATTCTTGCACAAAACATTTTTGTATTTTATTATTGCATTAATAAATGCAATGTGAAAATTTTTCATCGTGTTTACATAAAGAAATGAATGTATTAATCATAAACTTTTCATGATGAAATTGAATTACATATTTAATAAAAACAAGATTCTAAACATTGAATATTTTGTCAATTTAAAAAGCAATCAATAAGTACCTATTTTACAAAGAGTAGCTCGCCGCTAGGGTAATTCTCAAAATTATCTAATCCAGTAATTTAGTAGTAGTACAAAACAAAATATTTAGTAAGGTTGTACATATAGCTATTAACCTGCACTACTCGCACCGACCTCGCACAGAAAATTAAGAAAATGTAAAATAAAAACATGCATTACCCAGCAACAGTAAGGAAAATTTGTCTGTAGAAAAAACGGTGGAATGTTAAGATCGTAAATGGTAGTGGCAGTCGAAATTTAACAAAGGTCGACAACAGCACTGTAATTTCTTTATACGAATTCCTAGAAATGGACGACATGACAGTTGTTATGACATGAAATTGAATACATTTTTATATTTTATGTTTATGCAAAAACATGTTTTTTTACAATTTTCCTCACCAGAATCAATTTCCAACAATCTACTTTTTTTTTTAAATGAGTCACAATTTATTTTTTGTAAATAGTGTATAAAATAATTTAACTTTCGTAGTAGTAGTTGTAGTAGTAATAGTGCTTTGGGGCGGCCAAGATCTGGCAACTAGGCCACAAGCGGGCCCTTTTTGCCTACTCCTGTTGTCTCCTACCTAACTCCGTCACCTCTTACCTCGTTGAACCTTCCTGACCTTCTAATGTATATCAGAATATCGGTCCATTCATTCAAGGGAACTGACCTCTTCCTCTTGCAGCTCCTCAGCCCTCCAGACGTCGTGTCTTAACTTTCGTAAGTAAAATTTAAATATTTCATAGAATGAAGTCATCAGTTTATAAAACAGACTTTATTATAAACCTTTTAATAATAATACATTTATCTGCATCCTGCATCATTACAAGGTAGAAAACATTTTGCGAAATGCATAAAATAATTTAAAACGTTATCATATAACAAAAATTAAATGAAACTTTTGAGTAATATTTTATAATTATTGAATATTTACAATACATAACTGCTAATCTAAGTAAGTAGTAAATCATTAACAATAAAAAATATATTATTTTAATCTATTTAATCTTAAGTTACATATTCAACAAGCATACCTATACTATTTTTTATTTTAGTTAGTAGTACCTAACCTTATAGACAAGGAAAGAAAAGGGACTCGTAATTGACAACTTGCATCTTATAGTCCCGTGTGTCGCATTTACTCGAATTTGTTATTTGAAATGATGGCAAACATTGCACTTTACATTGCAGATTCTTTTGGATTTTAGTGTTAATAGGAATAAAACTGTGTTTTTGTGAGATTGACGTAATGATAAGCTGTTGTGCTTGTTAGTGTACAAATAGGAGCGATAAGAAATTAGGAAGAATTACAATTAATATTGCTGGCAATTTGCTTCATTCTCCTGGTAGTGACTACGAGTTGCCTCTCTTTCCTAGTCTAAGGTAGTAAAAACAATCCATGAATTTTTTTCTTTGTGGAAGCCAGCATTTTTCTGATTGTAATTTTTACTCCTTCACAAATTTTTATAACACCATAGGATGCAATGTGTAAACCTCCTAAAAAAAATGCCAAACATTAATAACAAAGGAGAAAGCTGAAAAATATAGGTACATAAGGTACAAAAGTTAATGCCAGAAAAGAATACACTATTAAATGTTAAACAATAGATGCATAGCAAATCATGAATTTCCATGTTTGGTAATTTTATATTTGGCCGATTCTATTTTTAACATTTCCCTCAGCCATTCCAGTATAATGTATTCACCTTGGTTACAAATGATAATAAAGCTTTCCTTTGTTCTTGAAAGAAATCAGAGAGTATGAGTCTCCGCTTACAGGCATCTACAGGTGATTCACAACCTAGTATACATTCTGCACACTTATGGATTTTAAATAACATTTTTACTACGTATCCACTAATGTAGGTAACAGCATTTGATGTTACACTGTTCAAATCAATGACATTAGTCAACACATCATAATTATGGTACATTAAGCTATCTCTAGGTTCGAAATTATATTTCCTATATAATGAAATATCTACTGCTTCCTCGGTGCTCTTTACTTTTGTACTGGGGATGCTATGGACAGCGGTTACATCTAAAACTTTACAATTGCCCTCTCCTTGTATGCAACAGTAATCACAGTAATCTTCTAAATGTTCTCGTAAATTGGAGGCAGGTGGGATTGTTGTTTCATCCATTTTTACTTCTACTAATAGTTTATGTAATAGACAATCCTGATAATATATAATTATAATTGTTATAGAACTTACCTCTCAGAACAGAAGCTTCATACATGTAAGATGAGGATTGGGCACTGGATAGATCCATTTTGAATCTTTCCTATTTTCAGCGAAGGTACTACATTATAATTCAAAGACCTTCTACCAGCTTTTATAATAAAATTTTCCTCTTTGAAATGCTCAGAGCAGATGACTATTTTTCGACCAGCCAATTTTCTTTACTCTTACCTATGGCTTCTAACCACTTGGTTTGTAGCCTTTTTTGTAGGAAGCCTACAAACAAAACATAATATGCTCTCCTAATGTTGGAGTTTATTTTTATAGCAAATACTTACACATGAAAACTAATGATATTCCCTTGTGGTGGAAATTTCCTGTATTTTTATGACAAAAATCAAAGAGAACTAAACACAATAAAGTCAAAACTTGACAACAGTTAAAGATAGATAAGATAATTAACCAACAAACGGCAATTCGATACAAAACAAATATTCAATTTGACAAATGAGACTAGAAAATGGCGGCCGCCTATCCGTCGCATGAAAAGTGGATGCGCAGTCGTCGAAGCGCGTTCTCCCTACTCCATATCTCTGATGTAACTACAAGTTACAATGGGTAACAATTTCATGATAGTTACTGTTATATACGTGTATACTTACCTTTAGTATTGTAACCCTAAAATAGTATTCTATGGTACTGGATAAATCAGTGGTACTGAAATGTCAGACACAGTTACCAGGTGTATTCTAGAGCATGTGTTAAAACACTAATAAATATTAATTATGGAACCTCAAGAGTGTTATTTAATTAACGTACAAAACATGGTGTCAGGTGTGTAAAGTGTTTAAACACAAAGAGAGTTGGAAGCAAGCTACGAAGAAACAGAAAATTTCTTAAGAAAAATAATGTATGTAATAGTCAAACAATATGTTCTTATGATAGCGACTACTTCCAATATGATTTTGATGATATTCCTACCAATACTAATAATTGACAAACTTTGTCGTTGCCAATAGCTGATTACTGTAACAGTAACGTGCAAAATGAAGATACTTCTGTTAGTATTAATAATTTTGAATGTAACTCAAACGAAATGTATTTTGACCCAAATTTGTTTAATGAATCTTGTGAAATTGTTTTTGAAACAAATTCTGAAGAATGTGTTAACAATGATTATTCTATTGTAAATAAACGCATTACTAAACCTCCCATATATTTAAGAGATTATGTAACCGATTGTACTGATAGTTGTAGTGAGTAGTTTTAAGATAAAAAAAAAGGAGCGTGTTATATACGTGTATACTTACCTTTAGTATTGTAACCCTAAAATAGTATTCTATGGTACTGGATAAATCAGTGGTACTGAAATGTCAGACACAGTTACCAGGTGTATTCTAGAGCATGTGTTAAAACACTAATAAATATTAATTATTGAACCTCAAGAGTATTATTTAATTAACGTACAAAACAGTTACCTATAGTAGGTTGACGAAAAATCGCCTGTAGGCGGCAGTGATCTCGAATATCGAAAATTGAAATTCCTCAAAACTGTTGTCGCTTGCCGCGCTGCCATCTTCCGTCTATCGTTTACTTTTACTGTGAAGTTTTTCAAAATTAAATATTATTAAAAATTATCTAGGAATAGGTTACAAATTGAAACCTGCTGCAATTCAACCTTACTTTCTGCAGATATGCCAGGTAATGAAACGTGCTACATTTAGCGTTATTCAAGTAGCCTTTAAAATAGAAAACCTTCATATAGGTAAATAGAAAGGTTTAAACTTTATTTATGTTTATTTGTTTATCTGTCTGTCTGTTGGTCTGTTCTTCTTTCGTTTCCTTTTGTATCTTTTTTATTTAAGTTAATAAATAATATGACTAATATTCACGTCTTTTTTGGCTTTGCAGATTTTAAAATTGTTTCTTTATGTGGTACAATTTGATTGAATGTGGTACATTTTCCCACAATTTGTGGTACAAAATCATTTGGCGACCTGGCAACACAATTAACCTTAGTAGTGGCGAGAAACACACCATAGTGCACTGTTTGTACTAACATACATACGTACTAATGCAGAATATAAATTGGTATTACAAACAAAACATTTTTTAACACATTAGCATTACAAAACCATTTAAAAAACTACTATTTTATATACAAATAAGGTACCTACTTATTAACAGTGATAAGAACTTATGTGTCTATATTTTCTAACACGTGTGCGTGCAATAAAGGTAAGTTTTAAGTATTATTACTTTCACGCCACTAATTTCACTTTGTCATTACCAATATGTAATGAACTGTCATTCTGATGTTCAATACGATAAATGTAACGACACTACTAACAGACTCCAAATAATGAAAGTAAACAAGACACTTTTTACACAATACACTGAAAATATTTTGTTCTTGCGGCTTAAGATTAGTTACACGACTCGGTAATTATTTACTATAGAGAACAACTCGCCAATTTTCTTGAAATTTTGTCCACCCCCCTATTTTCGGGTGTGCTGAACACGAATCTGGCAATTGGCAATATTTTCTTGCGGTCGGGCTTAGTTTTTGAGAAAAAAATTAAACAAAGTAAGGCACCTAGGAATATAGTCATTTCGTTTTTACACATCATTTAGGATACAATACACTAAATATACTTTTCAATTACGTATGTAAACGAAAGCTTAATTAGTGCATAACATGTTTTTTCAGTAATTTCATAAAAAAAACATTTATTTAAGCAATAATTGCCTATTATCTTCCCGAAATATTATCCAATTCACCATTTGCATTTTCCGCTTTCGGCTGAGTAGTGATGGGTAGTTCGCGAACGAATGAGTTAAGACGAACGATTCTTTGAAGGGAACTAAACGAACTATTTCGCTGATCTAAAACAAAGTAGTTCGCGCGAACTACTTCTTGATACCAGCGATAAGCTTGGTACACGGATTTCTTAAAATAAACTGGATCGCTGATTCCTAACTATCATTTTGTCAGTTGTAAGGTGGTCGCAACACTGTGCTAACATTCCATTGGCTAGTTTTCAGCTAATGATGTTGAGGTATTTACAGAGGGAAATTTTGAAAATAGTTTGGTGAGATATGGGCATATGACTAACTAAATATTACTTATATGGGTGCATATGGGTATAAAATATGTACACTGTTGTAATAAAAATACTTTAGCAGCGGGTCTAAAAAGTTAACTTAATATAGGTTTATATCAAAGATTAAATTGTATTATTTTGTGCATTAGATATGACGAGTAATTGACAGGACTGGACTCAAGAGTTATATTTGTGCAGCAAAGGTACACATAATTTTTTTCTATTTATAGTGCATTTCAAATAATTGGAATCATCTCTTTTTAATTTGACTTGAAATGATTTTCGACAAAGTCGAAATTTATGTGCTTGTAAAGACACTCCCTACATGTACAAATCTTCCAATGGTATATCTGGTAGGTACCAATGTATATTAAATTCATTGACGACACTTTATTTCTCCTGTTACAACTTCATTTTTTAAATAAATTTTACATTAGCCGGAATTATAACTGGTTCATAATAGTTACTTGTCTAAACATAATTTAGTAACTAACCCAAAAAACTACCTAATATCGATACCTTTTTGCCAAAATATCGTAAGTCACTCACTAAATTTTACCTTAGGCTACTTACCACAATTCTGCCACTCTGCCTATTACAGTTGTTACTTACGATAAAATGTATGCAGTTATTTAACTGTGAAACGTTTAAATACGCTTACATATTTATGGATCTATCTGTTGTTATATATTACTTTAATTACTACTCACTTTGATTACTTTTATTATTTAACTTTATTATTTTAACTTTACAAAAAAAATCTGCTAATTCTGCTACATACAATATACCACAGTACAACATACAACATAATACTAACCTTAGAACTAGAATTAATCACTGAATTATAAGCTACAACACTTCCCCTTAATTCCGTGATTAATTGATTCCTAAATTTTTTGTAAAAAATGCATGCTTAGGACTACTTAATCCCTTAGTTAATACATCGGCGATCATTTTATCAGTTGGCATATACTCAATTTTAATTATTTGTTTTTCTATCATTTCTCTAATAAAATGATACTTTGTATCAATATGTTTAGTTCTATTATGATAAACAGGATTCTTTACAATTTTTTGTGCACTTTGGCTATCATTAAATAACAATAATGGTTCATCTAATTTTTTAATTTCATTAAGAAAACCAGTAATAAATACTGCTTCTTTGCTGGCTTCTGCCATTGCTATATATTCAGCTTCAGTGCTTGAAAGTGCAACACAAGATTGTTTTTTAGATTCCCAAGACACTGCAGCATTGCTCATTTTAAAAACATAACCAGAATATGACTTTCTATCGGTTATATCATTTGAAAAATCTGCATCCACAAAACCAAATATTTCTTTGTTAGACTTACTAAAAACCAAGTTTTTATCAATACTGCCTTTCAAATACTTTAACACTCTTTTTGCATGTTTCCAATGTTCATAATCGAAAGTACTATTAAACTGGCTTAAGTAACTTATACTATATGCAATATCTGGTCTTGTGTGTACAGCTAGATACATTAAAGAACCAATCAAATTCTGATAAGTTAAGTTTGGTACCCTACCAGTGTATTTTTTCAATTTTAAACCACTTTCAATAGGTGTTAAAACAGTTTTTGCATCAGTTAACTTAAATTTGGTTAATAATTCTAAAATATAATCCCTCTGATTAATTTTAATTACATTATTTTCTTTATCGTGATCTATATTTAAACTTAAAAAATGTTTTACTGGACCTAAATCCTTAAGCTTAAACTGTTTTCCTAGTTCCTGTTTAAGGTTACTACTAATATTAGGACAATTTGAACATATTAAAAAATCATCAACATACAATGCAATGATTACAATAGTTTTTTCATATTTCTTAAAGAAAATGCATGGTTCATAAGCAGACTGTGTGAACTTTAATTGTTGCAATACATCTGTGACTTTTTTGTTCCATATTCTGGATGACTGCTTTAAACCATACACTGCCTTTTTTAACAGACATACTTTTTCTTCACTATTTTTTACAAATAAAACCTTCTGGTTGACACATATAAATTTCATGATCGATATCTCCATTAAGGAATGCGGTTTCAACATCTAAATGTTCAATATTGAGACTTCAATCTACTGACAATGCAAACAATAATCTTATTGTAGAATTTCGAACAACAGGAGAAAAAGTTTCCGAATAGTCAATACCATGTTGTTGCGAAAACCCTTTTGCAACCAAGCGTGCCTTGTAACACACTTCACCACTAACACTTTTCTTTAGAGTAAATACCCATTTATTTTGCACTATCACTTTATCTGCTGGACGATCAACCAATATCCAAGTTTTATTTTCCATCAAAGATTTGTATTCCTTTTTCATAGCTTCTTTCCACTCTTTTTGGTCAGATCTTGATAAGGCTTCACTCAGTGTTTTGGGATTGTGTACTTCACTATCACCCAAATTCATTTCAGAATTGTTGGTCTCAAAAACATTGTACGTAATATAATCTTCTAAATTTCTTTTCTTAGATATACGGCCCGATCTAGTTATAACATCTGTCTCATTATTTTCTTCAAAAGATGTGTCATCCAGATACTCTGCTTCACCTGTACTTGTTTCTTCTTCCACACTTGTATTATCTGAATCTGTCTGCGTTTTATCTTCATTTCTCTCTGGTATATTTTCTTCTGGGTTACTTTCATTGTTTAAGTCAAAAGTCAATATTTGTGGATTAACTTCATTTGTACTAACCTTCTCAGATTTGCAACTATTTATGTCTTGAAAAGGCTGATTTAAGAATTCATTAAATTTTACTGTACGACTTATAGTTATTTTATCTGTTGCTGGGTCTAATATTCTATATCCTTTACTGCTTTCACTATAACCTACCATTATACCTTCTTTTGCTTTATTTTCTAATTTTGATTTTTTTTATTTAGGAACATACACAAAAGTTTGACATCCAAAAACAACTATATGCGCTAAATCAGGTTTTTCCCCTAACCACAATTCATACGGAGTTTCCTTTCTAGATCTTGTTGGTAACCTATTTGAAATATAGTTTGCAGTTATGACTGCTTCACCCCAATATTTATATGGTAATTTAGCATGTGATAACATACATCTTGCGGATTCGACGAGAGTTCTGTTTTTACGTTCTGATACTCCATTTTGTTCCGGACAATACGGTATTGTGGATTGGAATTTTATGCCTAATTGTTTAAACAGATTTTGTACCGCTTCCCCTGTATATTCACCTCCGTTGTCTGACCTAAACAACTTTGGATATCTTCCAAAATTATTCTTCATTTCAGCAAGAAATTCTTTTACTTTACCGAAGACCTCATTTTTACTACTAAGCAAATAAACTATCGTATATCTCGAAAAATCATCTGTAAACGTTAGAAAATATTTTTTGCCTCCTACAGTACTTGTTTTCATTGGTCCACATAAATCACTATGTATTAGGTCAAGAACTTGATGGGTTTTTGTTTCTGATACTCGAGGAAAAGATTTTTTTGCTAGTTTGCCTTCAATGCATGAAACACACTGCTTCGTATTATTACATTTCTTTATTTCAATGCCTGTCGCTAAATTTTTAGTTATTAATGTATTAATTGTTTCCGGATTTCTATGTCCAAGACGCCTATGCCATACATGAATGCAATTGTTCATTTTTTCACAGGAAGTTTTTATAATATTTACTTTTTCTACAAATACTTCAACTTCATAAAGACCATTTATATATCTCGCAATTATTACAACAGAATTATTCTTTTTAATGTAACATGCAGTTTCGCTGAAATTTATTTTGTAACCGGCTCTTGTAATTTTAGATACAGATAACAGATTATTTTCTAACTCAGGCACATACAATACATCTTTAAGCTTTAAATTTATAATATTTCCAGCTATATCAATCTTTAAAATGACATCGTCTTTACCTTTAATACACATATGCTGTCCATTTGCCACTGTTATTTTACTACGCTCTACGGGCTTTAAATTTATAAAACAACTTGAATCATTGGACATATGACTCGTAGCTCCAGAATCGATGTACCACACTGACTTGTTGATCATTCCATTCGTTACAGTATTAAAACAAAATTCAGACTCACCTATCTCTGACACTCTCTTTGCTTGCTGATTTCTTTCTTTTTTCTTATCTTTCTTGTGAAAATAACAGTCTTTTATTAGGTGACCTTTTCTGTGGCAATAATGACATTCACGGGTTTCTTGTTTACTTTTTTCCATACTTTTACCTGAACTTTTAAGCCTATTTGTGCTGAGGGCTGTTTCATCACTGTTTGAACTTCCTCCCCTTCTATTAAATTCATCCATTAATTTACCTTTTACATACTCCAGTGTCAATTCATTATCAGGCCTAGTATCTAAAGCTGTGACCAACGTGGAATAGTTGTCTGGCAATCCTCCAAGTAGTAAAGCAGCTACATGAACACTTGTATCGTTTCGCCTATACCTCTTAACTTTTCAACTAATTCCAAGACATCTTTAATATATTCTGACATGGACTTTTCACCTAACTTTGACTGGTACAGCCTCCTTAATAAATATAATTTATTACTTAAATTACTTCTCTCGTGTACCTGTTGCAGGTTGTCCCACATTTCTTTTGCATTTTTACTTTTACAAATATGCACAATTTGATTGTCTTCTACACTCAACGATATGGCAGTTTGAGCTTTTTCATCTTTACTTTTCCACTGATCACTGGGTTGCGCGGGAACTCCTTCATCAATTACAGACCAATTTTCTTCACGTTTTAAAATCATTTTAATCCTGAACTTCCAGTTTTGGTAGTTACTGTTATTCAGCTTTGCAAAGGCAAATTTCATGTTTTCAGAATCCATAGTCTTTCTAACTTGTTATTTTGTCTTTACTGCGGTCTAATTTCACTTTTCATACACGTGGCCGCTAGGTTAGAATTTTTGGCGGGGTCGTCCAAGGATTGTTAACTGTTTACAGGATTGCTCGATCGCTCAATTTTGTCATCCGCCTTTGTGACGTCGTCGAAGATACTTGTAATCGAACTGTCAAAATATATTTTGTGTTTGTTGTTATATTTCACATTTGAAAGAGAATTTTCGTATTTGAATGGTTATTATTTATTAAAGTTTGTAATAACAGTATAAATTGTACCTATTTCTACAATTACAAGATCACAAATTGGCCTCTGTGCATTATATAGTATACCTGCGAACAGTATACATGTTGCTTATTGTAAAAAAAAGCAGTTAACATTATTAATTATATATAAAACTAATCATCCTTGTATGTAAGTATCTTTTAACTATTAAGAAGATGGTAAAGATAAGCACTAACAAATTTACGTAAATATAAACTTAAAACCGCAAAATATATCTTGAACATCTTACAGCATAACCCAACATCACATTTTTTACGTTCATATTTCTCTATACAGAATCTTTGCTTCCGAATATGTTCATAATTAAAAAAGTATATGCATATGCTTACCTATTTTAATAATATACTCGGATAGTTTGTATCAAAATGTGCATATAATTTCAATTTGTTGGTAGACACAGAATTAAAGAACATAAAGAAACCAAGGAAAATATTATGCAATTACTTATTATAGGTATGCACAGAAACTATTATCAAAGAAGATAAACTAATTCCTCTTTGCTATTACCCACAAATACAAACAACAAAGGTATTAACTAATGATTTGATAATTTTAAATTCAAATTCCCCTTTCGCGTTTGCAGTTTGACTTTGACAGATTGCTTTATGGGATCTTTGATGACGTCACAATTATGGATTACATTGTAGTATAGGGATCGAGCAATCCTGTAAACAGTTAACAATCCTTGGGGTCGTCGACTTGTTTTTATTTAGCACTAACTCGCCTGTTTCTTTACTTTAGAGCCTTCCTGGGCCCATAACCTGTTGTTATATATTACTTTAATTACTACTCACTTTGATTACTTTTATTATTTAACTTTATTATTTTAACTTTACAAAAAAAATCTGCTAATTCTGCTACATACCAAGAACCCTAAACAAAGAAGGACTGATCAATCAGTAACAGCCAATCACATTTGTTTATCACTTATGTGACGTCAGTGGATTCCCTTTAGCGGGAGATTTGAAATTTAAATATTCTCTTTGTTTTAATTTGACAGCTTTAACCTTTTAACATAACCTATATATGTCACATTGTCATGTAGAATGTCTCAGTTGTCTTTGGAATGTCATCACTGTCATCAGTCATGTCATCATATCAAAGTATTTCTGTATCATATCATAGTAATCTGTGCACTGATTAACAAAACACAAGTTATCACAGTTGTCAAATCGACAAAGATTTTTGCACAACGCACTTCAAATCGTAAGATATATATCGTAAAACACATATATAAGTACTTTAAAATCACATTTAATTGCATTAATACAGTCTCTGAAATAATATTGGGTTGGATATTTTGACTGAAAATTTTTGAAATTGCAATTAGAGGCAAATTTGTCAATAGGGGATCCACTGACGTTTTACGAGAAATCTGTTGAAAATGACCTTCAAATTTTTATGAATGAATTGATCAGTCCTTCTTTGTTTAGGGTTCTTGGCTACATACAACATACCACAGTACAACATACAACATAGAACATAATACTAACCTTAGAACTAGAATTAATCACTGAATTATAAGTTACAACACTATCTACCCAAGGATTGTTAACTGTTTACAGGATTGCTCGATCGCTCAATTTTGTCATCCGCCTTTCTGACGTCATCGAAGATCTATGTAATCTAATTGTCGAAATATACCTATTTTGTGTTTGTTATATTTCACATTTGCATAAGAATTTTCGTATTTGAATGATTATTAATATTATTATTTATTAAAGTTTGTAATAACAGTATAAAGAATACCTATTTCTACAAGTTCGAGATCTTTGGATCTTTGATGACGTCACAATTATGGATTACATTGTAGTATAGGGATCGAGCAATCCTGTAAACAGTTAACAATCCTTGCTATCTACCTGCCAAGATGTGTATTTGCATATTATACTTACGATAGATCCATAGTCATTTTCATGGAAAATGTCACTTACGATAGTTTGGCAAAAAGGTATCGATACAAGGTAGATATTTATCGAAGAATTAGACATATGTTTGTAGTTATTTTAATTGTGGCAGGAGCTGCATATATAAAAAGCCACGATGAAAGTAGCTGCACGTCTTATCAGTAAAAACGGCACTAAAAAAATATTTTTTAACTGAATGACATCATACAATTAGTAATGTCAAGTAGTTATTAGTCAAATTTATACTTTACACTGTTAAGATATATTAAATATTGTGAATGAATTGGGATAGGTTAATCAGTTATTTTGTTATAAAATTACATGAAGTTTATAATACACAATATGGTAATAACTGCTTTTCTAGAAGATAACATTAACAACTTCAAAACTCAAAATCATTATGATTATGGTAGGAATTTAATAAAAACACATTTAAAATATAATTTATACACACAATCACATTATAAAAGGAGTTTTATCCACACTTATAAAGCATATAAAGTAACCTATTATCCACTACTGAAATAATAAAAAAATATAAACTTAAATCAACCAAATTTAATTTACTTATTAAAATTAACATTGACGTTTATATTAATAGACATTTCGTTCTTCGCTTTTTCATATTTCACTTCTTTTCCGTTAATAGGAAGCTTGTAGTTGCTTCTTGGAACACATTTTGGATGTCTCCTCTCCTGAGGAATGACTTGAACGAGAAGAACCTTGGATTTTCCTTACAATACCAAGTTTGTTAGATACGGAGTCTTCAATATAGTTCTCTGCCACAGCAGGGCTCTTCCACCCACCATGCCGCTTGATGGGTGTAAAGTCGGCACCTTTATTTCCCAATAAAGTTATTGAAGTGCACCCTCATATAGTGGCCAATATAAGCTTCCGCGTTTGCCAAGTTCAGAAACGATGCAACTTTTGATGGAACTTTTGCCAATGTGAAGTCCAACAGGCTGAGAAGTACATTTTTGATTCTTATAATGTAAAAAGAATCTGTTTTGTGATAAGTTCTTTGGTCTTAGGGAATACATTTTCTACACATCTCTACGTCGTTGATAGAAAATCCTTCATATATAATTTTAAACTTTCGTGAAATGCCGGTCTTGGTATCTAGTATCGAAACAACTAGATACGCGCCAGTGTCCTATACATTAGTGATTTTCAAATTCGTCAATTCGTAGCATCGACAAGCACCAGAGACTCCTATTACTAGCGCAACCTAAAATGATTCAAAGTATTATTAATACATATTGTCTAAAAAGTTAAGAGTTATTACCTTAATCATAAAATATTCTTTATCACAAGATTTAGTCAAAAATTCTTCAATTTGCACTCTTTCCAAAACTGCAGCCTTTTTCACCTTGTATCTTTTCGATTGACTCTTCAGATAACAGATATCTACGCTTTTAGACTTTTATCGCAACCTTCAACATTGAATACTTCGACCAAATGGATGAAATGATGAAATTGCATGTTTTTTCTTCAGATTAAGAAATAAATAACTTGCACCTTGCACATAGAACTTCATTTATAAACCACAAAACAAAAAGAAAATATAAAAGCAGTGATGGTAACTCAACAGTGTTACCATCATTTAGTTCATAAAATACCTAGAAGTTAGCACAGTATGGCGGCCGCCTATCAGTTGTTATTTTTAGCTACCCCCACCAGTATGTATTAGCGATCCAGTTTATTTTAAGAAATCCGTGGCTTGGTACCAACGCAATACCTAATACCTGGACCGGCGATATGTTTACTTGGCCGAAATCTTGCGACCGCCGGCCGATGCTCCGATGCTAAACGATCGCATGGATACTAATGTTTAGCGTGATGTTTACCGACCGACCGATCGTTTCCGAATATCTATCTAAAAAGCAGTTCGCGCGAACTAGATTTAAAGACTACTTTGCTTCGCGCAAGTAGTTCCCAAGAACTAATTCTCTGAAATGACTATTATGCCATGCCCATCACTAGCTGACAGTACGACGTCAAGATGGCATTGTTGCCAAATCTTCACGAATGTCGGGTAAATAGTCAAGTCGACAAGTGCCATAATAAATATGATATCAATATATCAAAGTATGTACAGGGTGTCCAAAATAAGATCATCTATCCCCTTATCTCAGAAAGTATAAAAGGTAGAGAAAAAAGTTAAAAAGGTAGTTTTTTGTTTTTACCTGAACTTTCCATTTTTATAACTTTCTTGAATACAGGTTGTTCAGTTTCTCTGATCCAGGCATCAACTTTCTTTTTTTAAATGGGACACCCTATAATCAATTACGTTTTTGAACTCTCCTTAAAATTCTAGGTCAACATTGTTAAGAGTACCTACCTATACCTATCTTTTACCGTTACGAAGATATTAGCATTTCAAGAAAAAAATCTTTAAAAAACACCTGCTCAAAAAATCTCGGCAAAACAAATAAGACATCCAAAAAAAAAGCTAAATAGGGTTTATTTCGTAGACAATTAGACTCAGAAATTACTTCTATGGATCGATATGACCTGATTAATATACAGGGTGTTTTTGACAGATGGCTCAAACATGTATATGTTAAAATTCCAGAAAATCGAAAATCTCTTATGGAACACCCTGTGTATTATTATATTTTTGGATTATCTATTAAATTTTAACCTTACTCTATATAACGTTCCCTATTCTTATTTTGCTTAGTTTTCAAGATATTGACGAAAATGTGGAAAAATGTCAGCTATTAATCATTATCGGGCTATTATTAAAAATATATCTACTATTATTTGGTATATTACAGTTAGTGTGCCTTAATACTGATTAAGAATATATTATCTTATTAAAAACTAATATTTTTTTAAATTATTTCATTAATTAACTAATATAAACAAATCTGTGTCTGTAACTTGAACCACAAATAACTAACAATAATCAACAAATAACAATAAAAATAATAAATTAAATCAAGTGTCCTATATGTCCTCAATTTTCAGCTATGCATGTTGTGTATATAACTGCTAGTTTTCTTACAGTGCAATTAATCACTTTGATTGAGCGCTTCAATTTCCATCCTGATTTTAATCTTTAAATAATCCGCTAGATTCCGCTGTGGTGGGATAGTGCTACCACACTTCGTTTGTTATTCGCTCTTCAAAATTGTTTATTATTTTGTGGTTAAAACTCAAATTTAATTTGTGTTTAAGTGTGTTCTAATTAATTAGTGTCTTATTGACTTTAATTATATGTTATATAGTCCGTAGATAGTTCGTAGATATATAGATAGACTGCAATCAGTGTTTAGACTGAGTTCAGCTATCTGATAGTACTGTTTACATTGGTTTTTGTCTGTGACGGCTGGAAGTTTTCTCCACCAAGGTTTTGTTAGTAATAGATCAAAAAGAGAGAGACAAACATAAAATGTTTGGTTGCCACTAACGCCATCTACATGTCATGGTCAATGATGTATTTTGTTTTGTTGGTAACACTGTTAGTATAGAATACAAAAACTAGTACGATTAAAACCTTCGATGAGAACGTTGTGTTATTTTCCAAGTCCTAAAACAATATCACTGTTGTTCTGAACTCCACAAATTCTATCAGGTTTAATGTTCACGAGATTAATTGAATTCTGAACTTTTACTATGGCAGAATCGAACGTGACGGGTAGTGAGATTTCAACCAACTGTACGAGATGCAGGAATCCTGCACGCACTGGTATTAAATGCAGCCGTTGCGGTAAAATTTCGCATAAAAGTCGCCTTAAAATTATGAAAAATGTAAAATTTCTGGATGATGATACGGTGGTGTGCTGTGCTGAGAGTTCGGATGAGCTACCTAGTCTTCACGATGTAGGTGCAGGGACTTCGGATGGTTCTGAAAAATCTGAAGTACTGCGGGGACCCACTGATTATTTGGAGAAACAAAAAATTTTTAATTTGGAGGAAATTATTCGTCAAAAGGATCTTATTATTTCCAACCAGAATATTGCAATTGAATCTCTTAGGGATCAGGTCACCTTGCTTAAGTCTTCTAAGTCTGTGGGTGGTGAGCTATCTAAAGCAACTCCACGTGATAAGAAACAGGTCGCCACAAATGTTGTTACTAAACCTGTAGCCACTGCTTCCGCAACAACATCTTCAAGTACCCTAATTAGTAACAGAGCTGTATCTAGTGCTATACATAATGCACAAGCTAAAAACATTTGCAATAAAATTATAAATTTGGGAAATGACAAGTCTAGTGGATCAACAGTTCGGACAGGTACTAAAGTAAGAAGCATCTTGGTTGGGAGCCAAGTGAATTCATTAAACTGCCCTTTTAAAGCTGCTGAAAGACCATTAAATCGTGGATATGATTATCACGTTACTAATTTGGATGTGATGACAGATGTGGACGTACTTGGCAATTATTTGAAAGGTTTTGTCACGAAATTCCCCTTATAAGTCAAAATTTCGTAAAACTACTAACAGATTCGAAAACTAGAAGTCCGAAAACCCCAAAAGTAAATTTTACAGCTCTTAAATCGGTTACCAAACTCCGAAGTAAGCATCTCAGAAATTAGGTATGAGCTGCGAGTCTATTTCATAAAAGCACATAAAATAAAATAAAAAATAACTTTTCCAAATCTCAATTAATCAATTTAAAACTTTGTACATATTCGTAATTTTAAATACTGAACACATTGGCACTTTCAACTTTCCCGGATCTTTTCTAGAAGCCCGGAGTCTGATTGTAAACAAGCGAGCTCCACCCACTTTTCTAATTTAATTTATAACTTTCAAACCCTTAATCCGATTTACTTCAAACTTGCACAGATTATACTTTCATCTATTCTCTATTCAACAGTGAAAACCCCATCTTCATAGCTTTTCCCGTTTCCGAGTTACAAACCGCCATTCCTAAAATGCACAAGCCACGCCCACAAACTAATTATGCTAATTACTCTGTAACCGCTGCACCTAGCGCAACGGGACAAAGTTCAGCGTACTCAGGAGACGATTCCCAATCTTTCAATACCAAAATCATTACCCAAATCACAGTAATTCCGCAAACTTTAAACCAGCATCTAGAATGATTACCGTCGCTTCGCGAATTGTTCTGGAAATGCCATCGAAAAAACATTAATTATCTCCACTTCTAATTATCCGATCAAAACCGTACTTGTACTCATCGATAGGTCATTTCATCCCCTATCACACCCCCAAGTTTCAATTTCTAATCTTATTCCTAAAACCCACAAATTAACAATTTCTATCTTCGAAAAATCGCGAAATTCTAGAAATCGAATTTCGCGAAGCCCCAAAAAGTATATAAGCCGACACACAGCGGCCCAAAGAAGGGAGTTAGTAACAGACAGTGATAGTTAAACGATATCCTAGTGCTTCCAAAAGCTTCTCCAAAGTATTCCAAGTGTCCTAGTGAGTGCGGGCTGCGTCTGAAAAGCATTCGTCGGCTGCTTTAAGAGTGAAGTGGCGTTTAGTGACAAGTGCCTCAGTGGTCAACCGTCTCCTAGTGAATCGCGACGTATAATACCCGTCTGTCCGCGTAAAGAGTAACTTGAGACAAGTCCACAGGCCTCGATACCTAGTGTCGCTGTGCCTCGATCGATCGCATTCATCACCAAGCAAGCTACCTACGAAGAAGACATCCATACAACAAGCTACGTACGGATATTTTCGCCAGTTCTTTTTATACAATTGTAAGTTCGAGTTTCATTTACCTTTCCTGTCTACCTGCATTAGTGAATAGCACCTTTTGTACAGGGCGTTCTCTAATAAGTAGTCATTAATACCATTATCATTCAATCACTAGCATATTCAAACTTCTTTTACGATTCTATTTTAAACTAATCACTGCCCATACACAGGGTGTTATCCAGCCTCTATCCAAGTGTGTATACGGGGTGTTGGATCAAACCAAACCACATAACAAATATTTTAACTCTATTTTCATACCAAATAATTTACTTTATCATTAGTACTCAGTGCCTACTTGAGTCTAGGTACCTGTTGTGCTCACCCCTTATACTCATCACTCGAAACCGAACATAAGGTGTCGCCACAAGAATAGATCCGTGTCTTCAGGTCCCAAATACTTACTTTAAATAAATAATTGTTCACGTGTTAGATTGGCTGGGATTTTGAACAATCCAGTCATTCCTGCTAGCTACCCCCACTACTATCAAAAAAATACCAATACTAACCAATAGGAACCCAAGACAGACGCGTGACATGGCGCCCGAGCAGGGACATTGAAGACGTTGTGGAAAATTATTACATACTTTCATTATTTATTGTTGAATATTTACTTTTAAGCTACTTTAACTTCAACTTTTAACTTCAACTTTGAATTCGACTTCAACCCCTGATCTCGGCCTATACCCTAACGGACGCGAAGGTTATAGGTTAGGTTATCATTATAAACATAGATTAGCTATCTCCAGGTCCCTTCGTGTGCGATAGGTACACCTGAAGGTACGCAAAGACACCAATAAAGTTTTTTGCGAAATATCCGATCATGACATCAAGATACACATCCCACGACGTCTCCATCGACCAAGTGCGAGTCGAGGACCCTCGAGCGGCACCTTCAATACCCCCAAGAGCGGCAAGCACTCCGCTCCACGTGGTTCATAGCTCCACGGAGGAGAGAAACCCACCTCGTACAAGACCACCTCAATTACTAATAGATGAATCAACTACTGAGCAGGAGAACCCACCAGTAGACCCAATGACTCTATTAGCACAAAATTTGTCCAATTTAGTTCAACAATTCACGACACAAGTGACCAAGATGAACACTAGACGAGAGCGTCCAACCCAAACGTTTTCAGGGCAAGTACATGAAGACCCTGCAGCTTTTGTAAATTATATACAACGATTTTTCCGAGACAACCGAATCATTGAAGACACTCATAAAATAGACATATTCAAAGGACAGCTGCGTGACTCCGCAAAGCAATGGGTACAAGCCTTTGAAGGCCTACCCCTATCATACCGGTCCCTAGAAGAAAGCTTCTATCGAAAGTATGATTCTATGGCAAACCGGTCAACTGCAATGGCACAACTCTATGGAGATAAACAAAAAGACAAGGAAAACGTGGAGATGTTCATAAACAGAAAACGCAGCTTGTTTTCACGAATCAACTCAAACATAGGAGAGGACGTCATGACCCAGATCCTAGTGGACCAGCTACTACCACCGCTACGTTCAAGGCTTCGAGGGCATGCGATCCACAATATACCAGAACTACTGGACTTAGCCACCAGAGCAGAAGCGGACATAGCCGAGGAAGCGGCATACTGGAAACAACTATACTCGCCGAGGAACCAAACGTTCGCTCCTCCGAGCCGAGTCCCAAGGGGGGAGGAGGCCACCAACAGGAGAGCGACGCCACCGACACCTCCGAGCCGAGTCCCACGGGGGGAGGAGGCCACCAACAGGGGGTCGTCAGGGAGCTGGACGCCAGGTGGTAACCCTGGAGCGGGAACCATCGCGAAGAATCCACAACCACCTCGACGCGAGTACACCAGACAGCCAGCCACAGAAGCAGCGCGTCCCTATACGCCCTGCAAGTTCTGTGGAGAGTGGCACTTCCACAGAGATTGTCCGCGAAACCCTTACAACAAACAACATTTAAACTCCAGCAGGGCCCCGGAGAGCCGCGGCACTCAGAGAATGCCTCCGGAGTTCTCGGCCCCAGCACAAGAGCCGCGCGAAAACAGGAGAACCGAAACACGACCGCCTACTCCTGCCACGACGTCCCGAGCCCCATCGGCCGAGCGGCGCCAGCGTCAGTAGAGCCAGCCAAGAAACCACCCATGCAGGAAGTCGGAATCCAGACTGAACCACCGACCTTCAACTGCATGGTCACTACAGCAATACCTCGAATCAGACTCCAGATCGGCGACCAATGCTGCGAAGCACTGATTGATACAGGCGCATCCTGTAATCTGATTAGCCAGAGAATATTGCCACAAGATTCTAACCTTGAGGACGATACTCCACCAAGACAATTTCGACTAGCCTCAGGTGAAGGAGTGATAGAATCGGGAGGATCTATCACCACCTCATGTACCATTGGTGACACAAACTACAATGTTAACTACCAAATACTCGCCGACTTAAATGAAGACATGATCTTAGGCATGCCCTTCCTAATTCAGGAAAATGCCATCATCGATTTTGTCAGAAAGTGCATCTACATAGGCAAAGAAAAGAGACAAACTGTTTTTTGGCTGACACAGCAAAAGGAACAGGAAAAGAATCCTCAACTACCAGAGACACTATCTGTACCAACTGAATTGACCAAAACTTTTGAGTCCTTTGCAGACTTGTTTAATTACAATCCTGGCAAAGCGACAACTCAAACCGTTCAACATTGCATACGACTAACATCGGATAAACGAGTCTATCAACGACCTTATCCATTGTCACCTCACAAGAAAAGAATCCTGGACGAACAAGTACAAGAGATGTTGGAATTAGGAGTAATTGAGCCATCCAACTCTCCATTCAGCTCATCACCAGTAATTGTGGAAAGGCCAGACAAGAAACCAAGATTTTGCGTCGATTACCGAAAGTTAAACGCCATCACTATAGATGAGGCAGCAGTACTCCCCAAGATACACGATACCTTAAAAGAATTCGGAAATGCTACAGTCTTTACAACCCTCGATCTTAAGAGCGGATATTGGCAGATCCCTCTTGAAGAAGCATCCAAGCCATACACAGCTTTCTCAACTCCTGATGGAGCCTCTTACCAATTCACGGTAATGCCCTTCGGTTTGAAAAATGCATCCTCGACGTTTCAAAATTTGATGGTTCGGGAAGTACTTGCTGGATACATAAACAACTTCGTACACGTATATCTAGATGACATAATCATATACAGTGACACCCTGGACCAACATAAGGCACATCTGGCCATGGTGTTCGAAAGACTACGTTTACACAACCTGAAGGTATCTCCAGAGAAATGTATCATCGCTAAGAGAGACTTGGATTACCTGGGATACCACATAACGGACCAAACTACCCGGCCTCAAGAAAAACATCTGCAATCTCTACAAGAGTATCCAGTACCCAATACCAGGAAGCAACTACAAGCCTTTCTAGGATTATTGAACTGGGTACGTGAATATATACCGAACGCAGCCAAACTAGTCAATCCTCTAACGGACTTGTTAAGGAAAGATCAGAGATATAAATGGACCCGTCAACATCAAGAGGCATTCGACGCCCTCAAGCAAGCAGTCACAGAACCTCTACAGCTAAGTCGGCCGGACTATACCAAACCATTCATATTGCAAACAGACGCTTCCACAACTGGCCTAGCCGCCGTACTATATCAGGAAGTAGACGGCGCTAAGAAAATCATATCATACCACAGCAGTGCTTTGAATCCTTCTGAAAAGAAACTGCACATCAATGAACTCGAAGTACTCGCCGTACTCTCAGCTATCAAGAAGTACAAGAATATTCTACAAGACCAACATTTCATACTACGCACAGACAGTAAAGCCCTAGAATGGCTCAATAAATGCCAAGATACAAAAGCCAAACTAACACGCTGGTCACTGTTACTACAAGAGTACAGTTACACAGTTGAACATTGTCCTGGATCACAGAATCACTTCGCAGACTACTTGAGCAGACATCCTTCACCGAATCCTACTGACACTCTATCAGAGGATCGCATATACTATCCTATCCATAACATCACCCTACTTGACTTTCATGAAGAAATCAAGCAGGGTCAAACACAAGATCAAGACATCCAAGCCCTCATAATCAGACGACAAGCCATGGACCAACTGGACCTGACGAATAGAGAGCGTCAGGAGCTACAGGGGTACACGGTCAAAGAAAATAATTTGTACAAGGTCACTCCCGAAGGAGATCGACTAGTAGTACCTTCAGCCCTGATTGATCGAACGATCTACCACCATCACGACACACCTGAATATGCACATCCAGGTTATCTGGAAACTGTCAACCAGATAAGCCGACGGTATCACTTCCCAAACATGTCACAGAAGGTGCAGGATTATGTCCGTAAGTGTCTAATCTGTGCAACCATCAAGCCACATAGACTACAGCCTAGAGCTCCTCTACGACCAAGAACTCCAACCGAACCATTCGAGGTCATAAGTATAGATATACTTGGACCCTATCATGAGACACCCAGAAAGAACAAATACATCATCACCGCAACTGACACATTTACCAAATGGGTAGAAGCCAAAGCCTATCCATTCGTCGAAGCCCAACAGATAATCCAATTCCTCGAAACCGAGATATTCGCGCGCTATGGATATCCTCGGGTAATCATATCAGACAACGCCAGAATCTTTCAAGGCCAAAGATACCTGGACTTGTGCAGACAGCATCAAATCCAAGCATACTATTCTCCAATCTATCACCAAAGGGCAAATCCCGTCGAAAGACGAGTACAAGAACTGACAAAGGTTCTCAGGGCACTCTTACACAATCAAAGACGTCGCCATAACTGGGACCTACAGATTCACAGAGCACTACACATCCTAAGAGGCAGAAGAAACTCCGCTACAGGGTTATCTCCTGCAGAAGCACTCCTAGGATACCCGCTCCCAAGAGAGGGAGAATGGGAAATCCCAGAATACATACAAGAACGAAGACGACGAATCCCAAGACCGACTCGAATGCAAAACATTCAACGAAGACAACTTCAATTCACAAGACAAAACTACGACAAAAACAGGCCGACCCAGGTCACCTTTCACGCGGGACAACGAGTAATGACCCGTGAGGGTGCTCCACTCAAGAGCGAGTTCGAGAACACCTGGTCAGGTCCACACACAGTCACGACCCAACTCTCGCCCGAGGTGTACGAGGTGGACAAGAATGGGAGAACCACCAGAATCCACGTAGACGATATTAGACCTGCACCGGAAGGCAATATCGTTCCTCTCGAAGAGCCGAGAGGACCAGGAGACGGTAATCCACCACCCAACACTGAGGCGAACCCTCCAGTGGACAAGCCACGTGCAAGACCATCGGGGGAAATCATAGGGCCACCTATGATGAGTCGAGGTCGACGGGTAAGATTTCTAATCAGAGACCCATCACCAGAACCCATCATCCATCAACCTTCTGAAGAAGAAAGGACTTCTAAATCAGTGAAGTGTTGTGTTTCCCTAAAGAACGCTCTAAGAGACGACAATTACTTTAGATGTATGTATTAACCTAAATTAAGATATGTAACCCTTAGTATTTAAGAATCATTTATAACTATTGTTCTAGCATTAAGTTATCTAGTTAAGTTATTTTTACAAATGTTACCACGTATACCAGAATTTATTTTTTCAAGTTCAAACATTGTTCCAAAATCAAACGTTCAAACATTGTTAATTTTTTTTTTTTTAAACTCACATTCAGAAAAGATTAATAAATCAAACAAACGCGGCGAAAATATCCGACCCTACGCTTTTTTCCAGGGGGGGGCGTGTCACGAAATTCCCCTTATAAGTCAAAATTTCGTAAAACTACTAACAGATTCGAAAACTAGAAGTCCGAAAACCCCAAAAGTAAATTTTACAGCTCTTAAATCGGTTACCAAACTCCGAAGTAAGCATCTCAGAAATTAGGTATGAGCTGCGAGTCTATTTCATAAAAGCACATAAAATAAAATAAAAAATAACTTTTCCAAATCTCAATTAATCAATTTAAAACTTTGTACATATTCGTAATTTTAAATACTGAACACATTGGCACTTTCAACTTTCCCGGATCTTTTCTAGAAGCCCGGAGTCTGATTGTAAACAAGCGAGCTCCACCCACTTTTCTAATTTAATTTATAACTTTCAAACCCTTAATCCGATTTACTTCAAACTTGCACAGATTATACTTTCATCTATTCTCTATTCAACAGTGAAAACCCCATCTTCATAGCTTTTCCCGTTTCCGAGTTACAAACCGCCATTCCTAAAATGCACAAGCCACGCCCACAAACTAATTATGCTAATTACTCTGTAACCGCTGCACCTAGCGCAACGGGACAAAGTTCAGCGTACTCAGGAGACGATTCCCAATCTTTCAATACCAAAATCATTACCCAAATCACAGTAATTCCGCAAACTTTAAACCAGCATCTAGAATGATTACCGTCGCTTCGCGAATTGTTCTGGAAATGCCATCGAAAAAACATTAATTATCTCCACTTCTAATTATCCGATCAAAACCGTACTTGTACTCATCGATAGGTCATTTCATCCCCTATCACACCCCCAAGTTTCAATTTCTAATCTTATTCCTAAAACCCACAAATTAACAATTTCTATCTTCGAAAAATCGCGAAATTCTAGAAATCGAATTTCGCGAAGCCCCAAAAAGTATATAAGCCGACACACAGCGGCCCAAAGAAGGGAGTTAGTAACAGACAGTGATAGTTAAACGATATCCTAGTGCTTCCAAAAGCTTCTCCAAAGTATTCCAAGTGTCCTAGTGAGTGCGGGCTGCGTCTGAAAAGCATTCGTCGGCTGCTTTAAGAGTGAAGTGGCGTTTAGTGACAAGTGCCTCAGTGGTCAACCGTCTCCTAGTGAATCGCGACGTATAATACCCGTCTGTCCGCGTTAAGAGTAACTTGAGACAAGTCCACAGGCCTCGATACCTAGTGTCGCTGTGCCTCGATCGATCGCATTCATCACCAAGCAAGCTACCTACGAAGAAGACATCCATACAACAAGCTACGTACGGATATTTTCGCCAGTTCTTTTTATACAATTGTAAGTTCGAGTTTCATTTACCTTTCCTGTCTACCTGCATTAGTGAATAGCACCTTTTGTACAGGGCGTTCTCTAATAAGTAGTCATTAATACCATTATCATTCAATCACTAGCATATTCAAACTTCTTTTACGATTCTATTTTAAACTAATCACTGCCCATACACAGGGTGTTATCCAGCCTCTATCCAAGTGTGTATACGGGGTGTTGGATCAAACCAAACCACATAACAAATATTTTAACTCTATTTTCATACCAAATAATTTACTTTATCATTAGTACTCAGTGCCTACTTGAGTCTAGGTACCTGTTGTGCTCACCCCTTATACTCATCACTCGAAACCGAACATAAGGTGTCGCCACAAGAATAGATCCGTGTCTTCAGGTCCCAAATACTTACTTTAAATAAATAATTGTTCACGTGTTAGATTGGCTGGGATTTTGAACAATCCAGTCATTCCTGCTAGCTACCCCCACTACTATCAAAAAAATACCAATACTAACCAATAGGAACCCAAGACAGACGCGTGACAGTTTTGCTCCTAATTTAGACATAGTCAAACTAAACAGTAAAAATCCTAATAAGTACTCTTCTTTTAAAATATCAGTTCCGGTGTCTGAATCATCTAGTATATTGGATAGTAACATGTGGCCCTGTGGTGTTGTGTTGAACCGGTTTTTTCCTGCCAAAGGATCGCGTGGTGCATCAACCGAACAACAACCAGGAACATCAAAAAGAAACCCATCCAGGGAACCTCAGTCAACGACTCTCGCAAAATGAACAATCAAAACATATTTTATCTGTCCTAAGCATTAATGTCCAATCTATATCCAACAAAATTGACGAATTGAATATATTTCTCTCTATTTACCCGCACGATATTTTATGTGTATCCGAGCATTGGTTAACTGATGATAAATTATCTATAATTGGCTTAAATAATTATACATTAGTTTCTTCTTTTTGTCGTGATAAAAATTTACATGGTGGTGTTGCGATTTTTGCAACTGCCAAGTATAAGCTTAATTATATTGATACATCTTCTTTCTGTTTACCAGTTCATGCCGAGTTTTGTGCGGCTGAAATTATTAATGAGAATATTGCAATATTAGTAGTAGGTATATAGATCATCCACTTATGGTGATTACGTTTTATTTAAAGATCAATTGGAAAAAATTATTAACTATCTATTTAATAAATATAAATTTTTAATCATTACTGGCGATTTTAATGTGGACCTTAATGCTTGTACTTCTAATGCTAAGGACTTGCATAATATTTTGTTATCCTTTGGTATTCATCATTTGATCAATGTTCCAACTCGTATAACTGCTAATAGTAGTTCATGTATCGACAATGTTTTAACATCAGAGTAATAAATAAAGGGGAGACCGTTATTTACATTCTAAAGTGAAGCCTTGAGGTAAATGTATTTACAAACATCGGTCCCTGCAACTTCCTTGACATTGATGCCGAAGTTACTTTTTTATTTTTATAGCTAGGTACAGGCGTCATCATTTTCATTGATTAACATGTAAAGATCTACCACATTCTTGACCTCAATCAATTTACAAATTAGTTACATTGTAATATGTTTAAGGCTACCCACTATTTTTTTGTGACTTGTGTTATAATTATAAGCTCTCCATATCCATCAATACATTATTGAAATTTCTAGCGATATTAAGCGCCGGAAGTGGCAACATTGCCTGGTATTAACCTAATCTAGCAAGTAACGCCATTATTTTGAAATCAAAAATTGGTGAAGCCGAGTGTTTTATGTGTTCTTAAACTGTGTTTTTGAACTTAACTTTTGTATATAATTATGTATATTGTAAGCATTTCCGTGATATAGCTTGATACGCCACTACGCTGATACGATCAGGGACCATCGTGTGTTCATTATGTATTGTTTGTTTATCAACATCCAGTAGGTTGAGGTTACATGTTTACATTATGCTTTGAAATAGGGAATGCGGTCTCCCCTTTATTTATTACTCTGATGTTTTAACCAACTTTGATATGAGTAATGTTTCTGCCAGTACTTGTGATCCTCATTTGAGTGACCACCTGGGTATAACTATGGATATTACATTGTCATCAAATGATGGTTACAGTGACTTCTCTGTGAGAAGATTAATTTCAAAAATAGTATGTGTAAATTTTCTACTTTTTTGCGTTCTTTTGACTGGACTGATGACTTATATAGTATGAACTGCACGGATTTGTCACTTTATGTTCTTAATGTTTTGCAAAGTAATGTAGAATTGTGTTTTCCAATGAAGTCTGTCCCCAATACCTACACTAAAGTGAGGTGGTTCAATAATAGAATCAGAACACTGCGTAAGGCTATGAAAAATAGTAAGTGTGTGTTTAACTTAAACAAATCTGATATAAATTGGCAAATTTACTGTGACCATAAAAGAATTTATAAAAAAGCTATAACAGATGAAAAACGTAAAGCTTATTTGACCGAAATCAGTATTTCAGATAACAAACACAAAACCATTTGGAATATTGTAAATGGCGAGAGGAAAACTAGGAAGCCAAACTTTGATATTCCTATTTGTTCAGAGGATTTTAATCTTTATTTTACATCAATTTGTAGTAAGATATTTACTACAATCAATGATTCCTCTTTTAACCCATTAATGTTTTTGAATAATGCACCTAAGCCTTCTTCTTCATTTTTCATGCTACCAATAACAAACATGGATGTCAGTGATGCTATTTGTCGTTTAAAAAACTCGTCTAGCTTAGACTATTACGGTCTAAATAGCTCTATGATAAAATCATCAGCTGAATCATTAATTGAGCCACTCACTTTATTGTTTAATAAATGTATTGATGTAGGCATTTGGCCCGAGTCTCTCAAAATTTCGAAGGTATCACCCCTGCACAAGAAAGGTAACAGGAACACATTGGACAATTACAGACCCATTGCCATAGTTCCCCTGATTGGTAAAATTTTAGAGACAATTATTAAACCTAGATTGATCAAATATTTTGAAAAGTCGAAAATTTTCTCCAAGTCGCAGTTTGGTTTCAGGGAAAATAAATCAACTCTATCGGCTTTGTTGGAGGTTGTTGAATCGGTGGTGGAGGGTTTTGATGAGAACACATGTTCGACTGCCACGATGTGTGACCTTACCAAAGCTTTCGACTGTGTTGATACTGATATCCTTTTAAAAAAATTGGAGTACTACGGTATCCGTGATAATATGTTAAATTTGATTTCCTCCTATCTATCTCCCAGATATCAGTATGTCGATGTTAATGGATGCAAATCAGGTTTATTGCCAACTAGCAATGGTGTCCCCCAAGGCTCTGTCCTAGGCCCTGTTCTCTTTCTTGTGTTTATTAACGACCTACCTTACTCTATTGGTGAGGATTTTTGTGTGTTATTTGCAGACGACACAACATTGCTTGCCAAGGGAGCAGAAGCTTTGAGCAATGAGAGACTGACTTTTGCGAAAAACTGGTTCACCTGTAACAAACTTAAATTGAATGATTCCAAGACACAAACTTTAAAATTTAGTTCTGATCGATGGGATTCGACATCGCATTGTAAATTGTTGGGTATTTACCTCGACACCAGGTTGAATTGGTCTCCGCAGGTTGATTTCGTCTGCTCAAAGTTATCATCCCAATTGTTTTGTTTAAGACAGTTGAGGAAAACACTTACCTGTGATATGCTACGCGAGGTGTATTATGCTTTAATTCACTCCCACCTCACATACGGAGTTATACTATGGGGTAATTCTACATCCGCCAATAAAGTTTTTATTCTCCAGAAACAAGCTATCCGCATTATCGAAGGAGCAAAGTATGGTACACCTTGTAAAGCTTTATTTTTAAAGTTCAAGATACTGACATTGCCATCCCTTTTCATATTTGAGACATTGCTTAGAATTCACCAACGCCGACACATAATCCCCAAACATTCGGATATTCACAAGCATAACACGCGGCATGCAAATTATTTGGTTTCCGATTACTCTCGAATTAAAATTAGTCAGAGTAACAAACTTAATATTGATATTTACAATAGATTTATTCATCTCTCTGGTAATGTCGGTATCCTGGACATGAACTATTCTTGTTTCTATCGCTTAGCCAAAAATTTTTTGACTAAGAACTGTTTTTATAGTATATCCGATTTTATGGACTGTTCTACCGTTTATGAAACTTAGTGCACACACCTTTATTGTTTTGTTTTACTATGACTTCAAATGTACCAATTGTATATAATGTGGTCAATAAACTTCTCTCTCTCTCTCTCATCAACATTATTACTCTGAATTTGATAAACTCAGGCTTTCAATGTACCCCATAAAAAGTTATCAAGTGGAGTTAAATCTGGGATCCTCGGCGGCCATGGGATATTCCCGTTTGGCCCTATCCATTCCATAAAATAGTTCTTAATAAAATTCTTTACAACTGCAGTATTGTGGCATGGAACTCCATCCCTCTGATAGATGATCTGATTGGCATCTTCTTCGGCATCCAATAAAGGTAAAATGCAAATTTGTAATGAATGCCATTTCCTGATATTTTACCTAAGGTGCCTGAGATCATTTAAATATTGGCCAAGAAAGACAGGGCCTAAAATGTGTCTCTTATAAATAGCGCACCAAACATTTTCGTCAATATCTTGAAAACTAAGCAAAATAAGAATAGGGAACGTTATATAGAGTAAGGTTAAAATTTAATAGACAATCCAAAAATATAATAATACACAGGGTGTTCCATGGGAGATTTTCGATTTTCTGGAATTTTAACATATACATGTTTGAGCCATCTGTCAAAAACACCCTGTATGAGTCTAATTGTCTACGAAATAAACCCTATTTAGCTTTTTTTTGGATGTCTTATTTGTTTTGCCGAGATTTTTTGAGCAGGTGTTTTTTTAAAGATGTTTTTCTTTAAATGGTAATATCTTCGTAACGGTAAATGATAGGTATAGGGTACTCTTAACAATGTCGTCCTAGAATTTTAAGGAGAGTACAAAAACGTAATTGAATATAGGGTGTCCCATTTAAAAAAAGAAAGTTGATGCCTGGATCAGAGAAACTGAACAACCTGTATTCAAGAAAGTTATAAAAATGAAAAATTCAAGAAAAAACAAAAAACTCTCATATTTAACTTTTTTCTCTACCTTTTATACTTTCTGAGATAAGGGGATAGAGGATCTTATTTTGGACACCCTGTACATAAAAATACATTTAAACTCCCTGAATAAGTAAAACATATTAAATAAAATAAAAACTATATAATGTAAAATCATTACAGATATTAATTTCAGCTAAAATGGAAAAGTATAGGAAACATATTTTTGTAAGAGAAAAGAAAAAAATTAACAAACTATAGCACCTATGAACACTTAATTTCGTTTTTGCACATTATTTAGGTATCGCCTTTTTCTGATTTGCCAATTTTACTTATTATTTGTTTATTTGTCTGTGATATGAGACTTCATGATACTGTTATTATTGGGATGTTTATTTATATGCTTATATTTTATATATTTATGTTTTTATGTTTACAAAAGAGTTTTTATTTATTTGCATCTGTTGAAACATATACCCATTTTTTATTTTTATTTTTTTAAAGTACAAATGTATAGATGTTACAATAGACATTTATAATCAAAAAAATATAAATAAATAGATATAAGCATATATATTAAATAAATAAACATCCCAATAATAATATTAACATAAAATCTCATGTCACACGTCAAATAAACGAATAATAAATAAAATCGGCAAATCAGGAGAAGGGCTACCTAATTTGAATGTATTTTATCATTCTTTTACAAATAAAAGTATATGTTTCATATACTTTTCCATCTTCACTGAAATTATATACAGGGTGGCCCATTTGGACTTAGGACACCTCTGTAAAATGGATATTTTAAGTCCGATTTTGATGATTTTTTTTTAGGTTGTTACTCATGGAAAATTGCATTTTGTGGCAATAGACAGATTTCTTTATTTCATGGGTTACTTGATCTTCACAACGTATTTTGGGGCATAAATTAATTTAGTGAGAATTGTTATTAATATTCTGTACTTTAGGATGAAATTTGGTACAGAGCTATTTGAGGGGGCGCAGAATACAGTGGCGTACTTAGTTTTCGTCTAAAAAAATCGCTAATACGATTTCTCGAAATTTCGCCCCCAAAAAAATTGCAAAGTAGGCCTTGATTTGTGTAACAGAAATCTGTCTATTTGCCACAAAATGCAATTTTCCATGAGTAACAACCTAAAAAAAAAATCATCAAAATCGAACTTAAAATATCCATTTTACAGAGGTGTCCTAAGTCCAAATGGGCCACCCTGTATCTATAATGATTTTATTAGCTTTTATTTAGCTTTTATTTTATTTAATATCTTTTACTTATTTAGGCAGTTTAATGTATTTATATGGTTTGATCACAGCTTACCCAAATGGTAAGCTGTGGTTTGATATTATATTATTATGGCACTTGTAACAAAATTTTAATCATTTTATTCCCTTTTGTATTATGAGCAGTATATTTCCGGACGAATTATTATAATAATATCAAAAATCTTTAGATTTTATCCTTGAATATCAGCAACCCATAATATTCCACCTTGTAATGTGTTTTGTCTACCTCTGAAGTGTTGTAGATTGGTCACTTTTATGAAAAAGTGGGAACGCCGCAAACAGGAAGGTGGACATTTTTAACTGGATCAAGGGCTGTTAAGATGATTAATTCTGTTTGTCCGTGGTCTATGGCTCATACCACAAGATCGGTGATCTGTGCTCTCCCCGTAAAAGATAGTTCAGTGTGGCAAAAATATGCAGTTATATTGTAATGTAAAATTATATGAATAAAATAGTTTAGTTCAGAAGAAACGATTATTATTAACAAAATAAGTGTAAGAGCTCCACAAACATAAAACATATTTAAAAGGTTATGGGCCCAGGCAGGTCCCAAGTATCCCAGTAGCAAGAGTAAAAGTATACAACAAAAAAAACGGAAAATGTCGGTGGTACATTTATACCCACAGCTAACAGAAAGTGCTAATTTTAATAACTGGAGTTTTCGAGTGAAAACACTATTGGAAGAAAAAGGGGTAGCAGAAGTTCTACAAGACGGAGCAGAAAGTAAAGAAAAATTCACAGAAAATGATGCAAAGGCAAGATCCATTATTGTGCAATGTTTATCAGATAAATATTTAGAGGTAGTAAAGAAAGCCAAGAATGCAAAGGAGATGATAAAGTCACTGAAAGATACACTAGAAAGAAAGAGCGTATTTAACAAATTGTACTTGAAGCGTAAATTGTTAAGCTTAAAATGTAACACAAAAGAAGGGCTTCAAGACCATTTTTTGAAATTCGATTCGATAATTAATGAAATTGAAGCATCAGGAACCAAAATGGATGAAACAGACAAAGTATGCCACTTACTACTAACATTGTCTGAAGAGTATGATCAAGTGATAACGGCGCTCGAAACGTTAGCTACAGAAAGTGACAAGTTAAACATGGATTTTGTGAAGTCTAGACTATTAGATGCCGAAATAAAAATAAAAGAAAAGAGTAAAAGTGAGAATCATACAGAAAGTTCATTTACTAGTCAGAGTAGTGGTACTTTTCCTTTCAACTGTTACCAATGTGGAAAAAAGGGACATAAAGCTTCAAATTGCAAGAACAGAACAGATCCTAGTCGAGGAAGATATAATAACAGAAGAGGAAATAATTTCAACAGAAGAGGAAGAAGTCAAGCAAACGTAGCAGAGATAGAAAATCAAAGTACAGAAATATCATTTGTGGCGTTCAGTGCAGAAGAAATTGGGGAAGATCAGCATGAAGCGATTTTTGTAATAGATTCTGGAGCAACAGAAAACCTAGTAAAAGA
Organism: Pogonocherus hispidulus; assembly: GCA_963924545.1. NCBI lineage: Eukaryota > Metazoa > Arthropoda > Insecta > Coleoptera > Cerambycidae > Pogonocherus > Pogonocherus hispidulus. The sequence goes on from OZ004693.1 coordinate 57,362,816, forward strand.
GGACCTTATAAATTTTATGTTTGATGTGACTAATCTGGAAAATACCGTAAAGATAAAAATAGCAAATGGAGAAACATTAACTGCAAAGAAGAGGGGAAAACTTAAAGTTGATTATAAAGGTATTGTTATAACCATAAATGCTTTAATTGTTCAGAACTTATCAATCAATATAATATCTGTGAAAAAAATGATGGAAAATGGTAATGCCAGAATAAATTTTTCAAAGAATGGTGTGAAAATATATAACGAAAGATATACCCTGTATGGAGAAATTAAAAATAATTTATACATATTAAGACTGAAATTAATAAATGTAGAAACATGTATGTCTGTAACAAACGATGATTTATGGCATAAAAGAATGGGACATCTAAACAGAAACGGGTTGAAAATTTTAAACTTACCATCGAGTAAGAATGTTTGTGAATCCTGTATGCAAGGAAAAGCTACAAGGTTACCTTTTGTGAGTCAACAGCTACCAAGAACAAAAAAGATAGGTGAACTACTTCATAGTGATGTAGCAGGACCAGTCAAGACGGAAACTTTGCAAGGAGAAAAGTATTACCAAACGATCATAGACGATTATTCACATTTTTGTGTCGTATATCTGTTAAGATCAAAGTCTGAAGTAAAAGAAAATTTAAAACAGTATATTACAAACCTGGAAACCCAGAAAGAAATCAGAGTAAAACGTATAAGGTGCGATAACGGTGGAGAATACACCGCAACAGATTTTCAAGATTTTTGTAAAAGAAAGGGCATAAGTATTGAGTATACACAACCGTACTCTCCACAACAAAATGGCGTTTCAGAACGCATGAACCGAACCTTGCAGAATAGAACGAGGACTTTATTGACAGAAACAAATTTACCAAAATATCTATGGGGTGAGGCTATTAGGTGTGCAACATATCAGTTGAATCGTAGCCCCTCCAGTGCAATATTTAATGACGTACCCGCAAGAAGATATTATGAAAAACTTGATTTGAGAAATTTAAGAATTTTCGGTTCAAAATGCTGGGTAGTAGTAACACCTCAAACAGATAAGTTGAATGTGAGAGCTAAAAGTATGAGAATGATTGGATATGGACAGAATGGTTATAGACTGTGGTGTCCTAAAACAAATAATATAATATTGTCAAGAGATGTGAGGTTTAACGAACAAGATTATAAATACCAAGAGTTAGAAAGCAAGGAAAATAAAAATGAACATATACCAGTAAACATAGAAAATGAGAGTATACAGAATAAAACAATTTTAAAGGAATCCAATGCCAATGAGAATGAACAACACAGTGAAGAGGCAAATGACTTAACGGAAAACGAAGAAGAAGAAGACGAGATGAATAAATCTATAGAAACTAAAATGTCAAGATCTGGCAGAAAAATTAAACAACCAGAAATGTTAAACGACTTTGAACTGTATACAGCATATTGTCTTTGTACAAGTAATGCAGATCCTCAAACTTACGACGAAGCTATGAATAGTGATGAGAAATGGCAAGAAGCAATAAATGATGAATTAGACGCTCATAAAAAGATGAAAACTTGGATATTCACAACCCTCCCAGAAAACAAGCAGACTATAGATGCGAAGTGGATATTTCGAACAAAAGAAAATGGTGTTAAGAAAGCTAGATTAGTGGCACGCGGTTTTCAGCTGCAGGAGGAGAACAGTTTTAGTAACAATTATGCACCAGTAGCCAGAATGACAACTGTGAGATTATTACTGGCACAAGCTGTTCAAAAACAGTGGACTGTAAAACAATTAGATATACCCACAGCATTTCTTAATGGAAAACTTGATGATGAAGTCTACTTAAACATTCCAGAAGGTATAAAGAAAAAGGGAAATCAGGTGATGAAATTAAATAAAGGATTATACGGTCTTCGACAAAGTCCTAAATGTTGGAACCTAAGATTTGACGAATTTGTTAAGAAAATTGGATTTGAAAGATCACAACACGATTTTTGTCTATACATAGGATCAAATGTTTGGTTATTAATTTTTGTCGATGACATTTTAATCACTGGTAACATAGAATCCATAAATGAAGTTGTAGTTAAGCTAAAACAAGAATTCAATGCAAAAGAACTAGGAGAAATAAGAAACTTTTTAGGGATGGAGTTACAAAGAAATGAAAAAGGTATGAAGATAACGCAAAGAAAATATATCGACAAACTGTTGAATAAATTTAATATGTCAGAATGTAATGGAACAAAGACTCCTATACCTACAGGTTTCGAAGTAAATTTAAGTGAAGAAACTATAGAGGTACCATATAGAGAATTGCTTGGAAGCTTGATGTTTTTATCAATGTTGTCAAGACCCGATATAACCTATGCGACAAGTTATTTATCTCAATTTTTGAATAAACCAGTTAGTAGTGCATGGACTCAAGCAAAGAGAATTCTTAGGTATCTAAAAGAAACAAGAGATCTAGGTTTGAACTATAATGTGAACGAAAAAATCAATTCACTGGATACATATTCCGATGCAGATTGGGGCGGAAATAAACTAGATCGCAAAAGTGTCACTGGATCAGTAACATTTTACAACGGTAAAGCAGTATGTTGGGTTTCACGAAAGCAGAATTGTGTGGCACTGTCTACTGCAGAAGCGGAGTATGTGGCAGCCGCAATAAGTGCTTCGGAAATGGTGAATATTAAAGGATTGTGTAACGACTTCAACGAGGACGTAAAATGTGTTTTGTTTGTGGACAACAAAGGTGCTATAGACATGAGCAAATCTTTTGAAAATAGCAAACGTGCAAAACACATCGATATCAAATATCATTTTATTAAAGACTTAGTAGCAAATGAAAAAGTAACTGTCAGATATGTTGATTCTAAAGCCAATATTGCCGATGTTTTTACCAAAGGATTACCTTGTGATATGTTTATTAAGTTACGTAAAGAAATCGGTATTTATTAAGATCAATATGTCCATGTTATGTTTAGAGAGGTATTTTGTTTGTAACACATTTAATGTATTAGTACCTATAGGAAGGAAGGAAGATTAACTGTATATGATTGTTATTACTGTGATTTGAAATTTATTATATTTAAATAACTTCAAATCAAGGAGGAGTGTTAAGATGATTAATTCTGTTTGTCCGTGGTCTATGGCTCATACCACAAGATCGGTGATCTGTGCTCTCCCCGTAAAAGATAGTTCAGTGTGGCAAAAATATGCAGTTATATTGTAATGTAAAATTATATGAATAAAATAGTTTAGTTCAGAAGAAACGATTATTATTAACAAAATAAGTGTAAGAGCTCCACAAACATAAAACATATTTAAAAAGGGCTGTCTTCAGATAGAATACAAGCAACAAGCAAGTCACGTTGTAAATTTTTATGCTTATTGGAAGCACATGTTTTAACATTTTATTTTCCATTGTTAATCGTTAATTATTATCACTATTGTTGGTGATCGGGGTTTCTATATAATAGATTATTGTCTGTGATCATCGCATTAAACGATATTCCAGCATATTTTTGTTGTTGTCACGAGATACGTAATTATAAATTTATTTTACACGTGGTGAAGATTTTCTGCCGAATTTTTATTTTTGCAGAGTTGCTGAGCAGCTGGCCTAATCTTCCTAAGGACTCTACTACCATCGTGAGCCATCGTATTCCATGCGGAACGTCTTAGGACACATTGGAGGTGGATTCACGAGGTTGGAGCCAAAATTTGTATTTAGGTGACACCGTAGTACATTTTATTTTCTTTAATAATCAATTGAATCTGATTAAATAAAATTGTACCCTGTATGCAAAAGTCGGTTCTCTCTGAGGAGCCTGGGTTGATTGGTGCGGGTGTATTTATAACCATATGGTAATTTTTTTTATATACTATAGTTTTTGTCTGATGATTACAGAACCTATTATATCCAGATATTTTATTTTTTTGATTACTTGCTGATATTCTAGACCGTCTCACATTCATTTTTTTTTCATTATCTCATTGTACTTCATATTGTTATTATTGCAATTAAACTATCTCATGTATGAATTATAAAGTTTCACATTTTATGCTCACTACCCACTAAACATAGAAATGTTAAAAAAATGTTAATTTGATGATTTAATTTTACACCGTAACGTTGTTCAGCGATGCATATGAATGTTATTAACTTCTGTTTAACGCTAAATGTCACCCAAAACAACATTGTTCCTATAACGTTAAATTGAAAACATTAGATTAACATATATATTACATCTGTAAATACATTGAAGTAAGATTTTATACACATTTGGCATACAATTATTCAACAATAAAAATACATCATATTAATGTGTAATAAACATACAGGCAACTTTTAGTCTACATTCAAATTTCATCAAACCAATATTTAATTAACGTTCTCTAAAAGTTAAGTCTAATGTTTCAAGAACGTTTGTAATTACTTTTTTAAAACATGCACAATACATCTAGTTAATGAAATTTAAAAGGCTGTCTTTAATGCATAGATTAAAGAAACACTAAATGGTTATACGCTCCATAAGTGATGACGTAGCGCCAGCCATTTTGTTCTGGTAGGTCACGGTTCATTATCCAAACAAAGCCCGAATAAAAAGGCAAATTTACAGAAAAGTGCTATTTTGACGTTATTTGAAGATTTTAAGGGGAAAAAACATTGAAAACGGTAAGAGTGCAGTAAATGTACCCTATAAATGCATTCATGCAAATCAAATAGGTAATAATAACTGAAATATTAATACTATCTAAATTTAATATAACCTCACGTTTGCATGCTTTCTCCTTTATAATTATTAAAATAACATTCCAATTATCCTAAATTATATTTTGTCTGCTTTTTACTTAGATTTTTCTGTAATGGGGTCCAAACACGTGGTTTCGATGACGATGATACATAATTTTTGTGTCGATCACCCTAAACAACTTGAACGAGGCAAGAATGCATATGCTAGTAGCCACGTCGTCGCAGTGCAGTTGGACAGCGATTTCAAGCCAGCTGTGCTAACTGGAAAGGTCATGGCTAGCATGAAAAACAAAAGTTAAAATGTGGAGGTAAATTGTAGTACCGAAGTATGAAAAGTGCAATATTTATGAGTTCATTTTGTAGATTTCCATTGATTTAGATGGAGGCATAGTGGATGCCACTTGCCAGTGCCCAAGGGGTCAAGTGATTTGCCACCACAAGGGTGTTTTATGTATACATGCATACCACAACATAAGCGTCACCAATAAAGCATGTCTGGAATATTCCAAAGCTTACCGGAGGAGCAGAGGTGAATTCCTTGAAGGACATCTTTCCTCCAAAAAAGCCAACTTTTGTGCTGTCAAACGAGTGGCAACTGCAGAAGAAATAAATAATTTCCAAGCCAATCTGCATGGAAAAGCATTGTGGGCTTTTCTTGGCTGCTACAACCCGAACCTCAACCGGAAGCTTTAATCATTCCAGAAATTGATGCTATCATTTATTCACCTCACTTTGAAGACAAAGCTCGGTTTGTACGTGATAGACTTGCCATAACTGAAGAGGTCAGGAATTCTGTTATGCAGTCAACAATTGAGCAATCAAAAAATCCTAATTGGCTTGTGGCTCGCAAGTACCGCTTAACGGCCAGCAACTTCGGGGAGATTTTGGCTGCATATAAAAGGGATCGATATGCTCCTTCGCTATTCAGGAATCTTCTGGATATCGCAATACATCTTTAAGTGCGAACTTACGTGACGTTCACAGCTATATAATTTACAAGGACGAAAATGATGAAACTCAGATCAACAAAAATCACATCTACTACCACCAAATCCAGGGGCAGCTGTAAATTACCAGAAGGGAGTTATGTTATTTGGTAGTCTGGACACCTGATGAAGTTGAAATTGTGGAAATATATACAGAACAGGACTGGGAAGAAAATTTAGATATTTTAAAACATTTTTATTTAACTAAATTTATTTTTCATATATGTGGTAATCAATAATGTAATCAACCTATATAGAAGTATGTATTTTATATAATAAATTGGTTCACTTGGTTCAAATAATAATTTATTTCAATATTTTCTATTAAATGATACAGGGCCAGAAATATTGTTGCATTTGGCAGCCCTGTATACAATAATATCAAACTATCGTTATCCTTGATATGGTTCCGAATTTTAAGGTTTTTCAGCTGTTCCAAATCTTCGATTTTCTTTTTTAAAAAGTAGTTTTTGGCTTCAACTACAACTGATGCGGTGGAATATACAGCTTGGAACATGAAGGTTGTGGTTCCACTGAGGTGCCCGGCTAGGAAGGTTCTGGAAGATCGCTAAAGACACTGGTTCCAGCACTGCTGCTGGGATCATCCACAACAATCCTGAAAGTAAAATTGTTATTTAATTTAAAAATCAAACACATGGAAATTTTAATAAAAGAGCAATCAAAAACTCGATGTAATTATAGTCACATGCCAATTTGACAAACTTAGTTTTTGATCGTGTGTTATGATCAGAGCTGGGCACTATTTGTAATTACAAATACTTATAAGTATTTAAATACTCCTCAGTATTTAAATATTCAGTATTTAAATATATTTATAGAACAAGTATTTGTGTTTATACTTACAAATACTTTGCTTGAAATATTTATACTCAATATTTAAGTAACTGACGTTAAAAGTATTTAAATACTTTAGCAATATTTAAATACTATCAAAGTATTTAAATAATCAAAAAGTATTTAAATACTCTAAGTTTTTAAATACTTTTTGATTATTTAAATAAGTGAAATATTTAAATGATTTGAAAAGTATTAAATTACTTTTCTAATAGGAGAAATATTTCCGAATATATGAATTACAAGTTCACTTGTCAAGACCTGCTTGCCTACAGAGCTAGCGCAAAGGTGTGTGTTGTGTAATGCTGCTACAATCGTCATTTTGCCAAAATATTTAGATTGTATTTAAATATTTGGGAAATATTTAAATACTTAGAAAGTATTTAAATACTTTTTTAAATATTTAAATACTTAGAAAATATTTAAATATTTTTTACAGAATTAAATACCTGACGTATTGAACTGCTCGATGTCAGTATTTAGTATTAAAATACATTTCCCTTTTTAAAAATATTTAATATTTAAACACTTTTAGTATTTCTAAAGTATTTATTATTTAATATTTAAATATTTTTTCAGAGTATTTGCCCAGCTCTGGTTATGATAAAAGTGATTATTATTGAATTGTATTTATTTAGCAGTCAACGCAATGAAATCTGTATAACGTATATATATTTGACATAAATATCACTCGCATTTCCATTTCAGATGGTGGAGATTGACACATCTGGTTCAAAATAACCTTCTCGTCGACGCTTTGATGATAGGCCTTCCAGATGCTCCTGACCTACCGCTCTCTGCTCTCTTCTTTTTCTCTTTTCAGGACTTGTATAAGTGAATTTCTTTGTCACATTGTGCAAGAAGATTTCAGACCCATTTTCCCTTTTACCATCACGAAAATGACAACTGCATAAAAATGCACCAGGTCAAGGTTCGTAGATACGTCTGTCATAATATACAATATATTTATATTAAAAATTTAAACAGTTACCTATCCAAAATTAAAAGGTATATTTCAAACCTACCTCACAAGTTTTTTTCCATCGGTTTCGTTCCTAGGGTCCTTGTAGTGCTTGCAATCCGGAGCCCAGCACATGAATGAAAGATTGGTACTGTAAAAATCATTAAATAAATATTAATATTTTTACAATAAACTATATAAAGTGAGGTTATGTTAAATTTAGATTGTATTAATATTTCAGTTATTATTACCCATCTGTCTTGCGTGAATGTGTTTATAGGGTACATTAACTGCACTCTTACCGTTTTCGATGTTTTTTTCCCTTAAAATCTTCAAATCTTCAAATGAGATAAGGTACAGGTTATACCCGTACCTAGTAGAATAAATATAATCCTACAATAGTACCTCAGTAAGTATGGCGAAGGGTGAGGCCGGGCTCCGCCCCCCAGAATGGGGCCCCCAGCTGTCAAAACCAAAATGGAGCCCCAGCTGTCAATAGATCGCTCCCAGCTGTCAAAATCAAAATGGGGCCATCTATTCCAACTGCCAAAATCAAAATGGCAGCTGTCGATAGATCTATCCTGTCAAAATCAAAATGGGGCCCGGAGGACCCAGCTGTCAAGACCAAAGCTCCAAACCATAGAACTACAAATCAGAACGAGAGCCCCATGCCTCAGGGGCCCTCAACATAACCTCACAAGTAGTTCAAAGGGCCTAAGCCACAGCGCCGGGCAAAATTCTATGATCTGGGGTATCAGGAAAGCAGAAGGTTAAAGGAGGGCGCACACGGTACATTGCTACCGCTATAAAGATTATTATTTAAAAACTTACTCTAATGTTTTGTGGAACAAGCACGACCCAACACTGAACTCATGCAACTACGTAATATCTAATTAACTGCAGAATTATGTATCTCAATGACGAGAGCAACAACAACAAAATATTTAAAACCTAACTTTTGCGCGGGGGATTTAGCACGGCAGAACACAGGACCCCCCATATACCTGCGAAATATCTGAAATGCGTATCTCCATGACGCGCCCGGTATAATCTTGCGCCGCACATGCCGACAGTGAATACCCAGACGCAAAAACCGAATGTGTACGGAATTGGTAACTCACGTTTCGGCTTCTTGCAGACTTAAAATTTGAGCCTACAGATCCCAAGGCTACTGCGACAAAAAAATCCTGTTGTTTGCAAAGGTACTCCGGTGAATTATAAATATCTAATAATTGCGTGACGATTCGAGAGCCTCGATAAGGTCGATAAAGATTGTCTTTGCCGCATAATGACGAACCGGCAGCGGTAATAGAAAACCCGGTAGTCGTAATATATTGGTTTCAAGTACAAACTATCGCGTATATTTAAAAAAACATATTTTCGTCACCTCGTTGTGGCCTCTTACACCAGGCGACCGATAAGAACCTCCGGCGATAAAAACTACAAATAAATATTAATCCAACGTAATAATTTCAAATATATTAACATCTAGCGTCTCTACAATATCCTTGACGAAGCCACCAGGGCTTATGATCTGGGTTATCAGGAACATAGGTGGTCGTAGAAGGTTGCCTGTAAAGGTACTGCGGTGAATTATAGAATATAATAATTGCGCGACGATTCGAGAGCCTCGATAAGGCCGATAAATATTGTCTTTGTCGCATATGACGAACCGGTCGCAGTAATAGAAAACCCGGTAGTCGTAATATATTGATCTCAAACTAATTGCAAACATATTTTTTGTCACCTTGTCTCTTACAACGAACCTTACAGATAAGAAACCGATAAAAAGCCACAAATCAATATTTACAATGTAATAATTTCAATGGTAAATCGCCAGAATTATAGTCAATATAAGTTAGTGCGGCATATTGTGCAATATTGTGCAACCTGCCTCTCGCACGCTTACGATGACTACGTCACAACTCACAGACCGCAAGAGTAGCGCAGGTATAAAGCGGAAGACCCGCCTGCGGGCTTATCAGACGCGCGCGTTTTATCATTCAGTTGAACCAGCAGTTATCACCTGTGTTTTATCAACAACGATAATTAGGCACCTGGGTAGGTATTAATATGACGAGTTATATATCAAATTAAAGCTCACGAGTTGCTTATTACTAACAAGTAATTGTTTTTAATGCTGCGTGAAATTATAAAATTTCTTAACGGCGTTAATGTTTTAGCAATTCTGATTTGCCAAACACTATAATTTATTTTATTTTCAGGTCTGTCTCTACATACTCGCTCGCCGCCGCGTGGAAGTATTTTATCAACGATAAATCGTTTCTGTAGGTTTTAAAATAGAGAATATGAACAAAAATTGGGGGCTGTCGAAAAACTATTGACACTCTATCAGTAAAGCGAGGCGAATACATTTCTGCCTACAACAGTGCATATAATTTTTAACTGCTGAGGACAGCTATCTAATAATCCGACAAATTCTAAAAGAATTTTACCATTGCATTCATCCTTCATTAGCCCTAAAATTTTACCATTTTTTAATGGTATTTGATGTACATTATCTGGTGGATAGTCTGATGTATCAAATTTATGAATATCCTGTTTGATATATTCATAAATATCATCAACAAAGAAATGATATATGAGGGAATCCGTATCTGTGTATAATAGCTTAGCTTTATCACTAAATTTATTTTTTATATAATTGTAATGAAAATCGTACACAATTGTTTTGGAAATATCTAATATTGTAAAGTCTATGTATATTGGTTTATTAAATGTAACATTAAGTCGTGACATTTCAATTATAACCATATCTTTATCGAAAATTGTAGCACTATGAAAATTTGGTTTTGAAATATAATAATTTGCACCATATCTACCTGACCATTTAGTTACTAACTTTATATCCTTATATTTTCGCACATTTTCCATGGTTTGTCCAAAGACTGCATTGTTCATTAATTTATAAAAGTTTTTTTCAAATTTATTTTTACTCAATTTCTATGATTTGCATTTAAATCGATATAAGATTTCATCCAATAGCTTTGTTTAAATTTTAAAATTCTATGGATTTTGTCCACTTTTAATCCTAAGACAACGGCTTGTTTTAAATTATGATAACGAATAATATATCTTTTTTTATCGAACAATGTGGTTAATAATTTTACATTTCTAGATTTTGATGTTGGTGGTACTAAATGTGCAGGTAAAAGAGGTAGATCTTTATGGTTTTTATGCAGATCTTTAGGATAATGTAAATCAATTTCAAAAATATATCCAAATTCATAATCATCTGGAATTTCTAGAACATTATTTATTGAATATATATCATCTACCCATTCAAAATTACTTTGTGGTAAAGGAGAACACATTGCCGAACCATATAAATTATTTACATCAAAGTACATTAGATAAGAAGTAGGCAAATTAGGATTAAACTCTGAAGTATTCATATATTTATTATTTGCTTTACCGTAACGATTAGAACATTGAGAAACACCACCTCTTATTCCTCGTTCGATAAACATTATCATATCAATGTCTGTTAATAATTGCAGTTCAATATTGGTAATTTTTAACATTGCATCGAAAGCTAAACCTGGAGCTGTATAATAATGAAGAGGATCTAGATGATATGTAGACAAGCACACTTCTCGAAAGTTTTCAAAAATATCAGTTAACAGAAACACATCTGTTTTTAGATAAAGTTCGGCATATTGTTGTAAATTTTTTATATCAAATATGTTCCATACTTTACAAGCATGTTCATAATCATTATTGCTAACATGACAATTCTTGAGTTTACTAAAAAAATGTTTCTTATCAGGTAAAATTGTTCATCCAATAATTTATCCCAATTATCTAGATAGTCATAAGGAAGTATACCTTTCCGTTGCAATAATTCAAATTCAATATCATTTCTACAATATTTTTTAGTTATAACTTTATGATCTTTTTCCAAATATGATGCGAATTTATCAAGATCGCTTGCCATAAATCTAAATGAGTCTAGAAATCTAAAATTAATTTTTGTGTTATTTATATATTTTGTAAATGATATGTACCTTTCCTTGTTTATAGAAAGTAAATTTAAATTTCCCTTAACTTTTACACTAAGGGCCTTATTATAAAATGGCTGTCGTATCCACTTAAGTTGTGAAAAATTACTGGAATTGCATGACTATCCTGATACTGAAGGTTACAAATATTATGTGCACTTCCTCTATATTTTCCAGAAAGTCCACAATGGTCTCTTACTTTTTTGTCTGTATCTAGAAATGGTTTGGAACAAATATGACAAAATTTAGATAATTGAAATTCTTTTTCCTCCTGATCAGTCATATTTAACAGTCATGTTTGGAACAAATATGACAAAATTTAGATAATTGAAATTCTTTTTCCTCCTGATCAGTCATATTTAAGGGAAGCCTATTATGTAAAACATTATCAACTTCTAAAGCTATTTTTTCCAGTTCTTTAACGAACCATTCAATGCAATCTTTACCTGTATATGTTTGAAATCTTGAAATACTATCATCATAAGAACATTTTATATAGTATGCTATGCTAAATGGAACATGTTTTTGATATCTTTTTTTAGTATTAGTTGCCTTAGGATCATCATATTGTTCTAGTATACTCTCCAGATCACTGTATCTGACAAAAGGAACTTTCTCTTTATTTTTAAAATTTACAAACTTTAAAATGCTTTTATTCTTGGAAGGTAATGTAATTTTAGTCTTGTTTAAATTTTCACAGTCTATTAGGTGCTTATCTAAATTATTTTCTGTTTGAAATGATTTAAACAACGTTCACAAAAGAATTTTCTATTTTTTAAATCAGCCGTTTGGCGACACAATAAACGTGATAAATTTTGAATTAAAGCAAAATGTTTAATCTTAATATTTTTATAATCTGTATTAGAAAGATCATTATCATCGTCATCATTATTATTACAGTTCAAAATAAGTAAGTTTATTCGAGGTTTAAAATTAGTTTTACTCAGACAAAGAGGCACCACATTCTTTTGTTTTTCACCATCCACTGTAAAAATGTTTATTGATAAATTATTCATATTTTCAAATTTTGGAATACTACGTAAACTTATTGGAAATTCGATACCTTCATATTTTAAAATTTTACTAAAATGTGGACATGTTGTGGTTCTGTTGGGGTTTCTGTGTGGTGGTGCGGGGTGTAAAGCAGCTACAATTGAATAAAGAAAGCAATATTGATCATTATTTTTTATATTTAATATAGATTTAGAATTCCTAATAAATTTTGGTAGTTCCACATAACTACATCCTCCATTAATTGGAGAATAATTATTAATATTTATTTTTAAATTTAAAATTTCATATAAACTCCAACCTGAATCTCTTTCCTGAAATGATTCCAATTTTGACAAAATTTTATTTTTCACATGTTCAATATACCACTCCTTTAAATTTGTGTTATTATCAATTATATGATTTTTCGTATTAAAATGTTTAATATCTGTTTGAAGATTTTGTGTCTGAACAAAATTAGCTGAAAATATAACGTTCACTTTCAATAGTGATTTTTTAATGCCGTTTTAATTTTATTAGAAAAAATTCTAAATGTTTTTTTAAAAAACACATTTGGTTCCTTCATATTCAAGTTACTGATGATGCCAGTTTTCAATCTTTTTCCAAAGCATGAATCTAAATCTTGCCAAATTAAATCTCTTTTCCCTGCCGTTGAAGACAGCAATGATTTTTTTCCTCTTTTTAAGTTTTCCTTATAGTGTTTCAAAAGACCCCAATTTGATTCTAATTTTGAGAAATTTTTAACACAATCCGATTTATTTTTTATACATTTTTTACACAAATAAGCAATTCTGTTTAAAATTTTAATCAATCTACAATACTCCTCTTTTGTTTTAACTAAACTAGATGCCTTTCCAACTTTTTTTAATACAACATCAAGCATACAGTCAATAGTTTTCTTTGAGTGCATATATCTATGTGCTCAAATAAAATATTGAATTCAATAAAATAAAAGTAATAATAATAATAATTGTAACTTACATTATTATAGGTGTAGGGCACACGCACAGTTAACGGTTATTCTTGCTGCAATGGTAGTGATGCACTGGCGAGCAACAGCAGAGAAATAATATTTTAAAATAACATCAAACGTCATGCACACATACGTGCTATCATTGAAGCAAAGGTTACGGAACAAAGGTTATCATGCATCATGCATATTGATATTAATTATTATAAAAATATGCAAATGTTGTTTCCATATTAATTAAATGTGATAATAAAAAATACATCCGTCATATTAATATTAATTATTATAAAAATATGCACATTCTATTTATATATTAATGCACTCTGATAATTCAATAACATGCATGCACAATAAATGTCTATCACGTTTTTAAAACATTTATTTTTTAAATATATATTTATTTTATTACAAAAAAAAAACCATTTACGTCAATATGCATTTGCGTCAGTATGCCGATTTAGCAATATGTATGTAAATGCATGTACTAAAACGTGACGAGTGCATCTATTTCATAAAAATTCACTTGTATAAAAGACAACTGCAGAATCGGTTAACATATCAGTCAATCAGCCGTCAGTAAAGATGGCAACTACTCCAACTACAATTATTGTAATCATAACAGATAAAAGTATGTTCCCCATTGATATGGCAGTGGTGGTGTTTAAACACATTTTTGGGTAAGTTATTATTTTTCATAAATATTTATATTTTTGTATTTATAATTATGAATTGAAAGTTATTTTATTTTTATGTATTTGCTTATATATTTTTATTTTGTTTCATAATTATGAATTGAAAATTATTTTATTTTCAAAGTTTTTTGATTTTGAAAATTATTTATTTTTACGTATGTGCTTATATATTTTTTATTTTGTATTCATAGATATGGGCTGAAAGAAATAACAGTCCGGAAGGAGAAAATATTAATAAAACTCTCTTACTCTCCAAGAACGAGTACACTACAGAAAAAGTTAAAGAAATATCCTGTTACATATACCTATAAGGACTAAAATAGAAAACGAGAGAGAATTTATGCTTTTGGAAAAAGCAATACGAATATATGGGTTTGATACGGATGAGGATGTAGCACAAATTGAATCGTCATCTTCATCATCGACATCGTCAGCACCACCCATGATTGAAGCAGCCCCCTCACACGAATCTGATGGAGGCTTTTATAGACTAAACAACAATGCTACCTGGGTGCCGATCCTCAGCCCGGGAGCAAAGTTGAGAGAAATGACCATTCTCTCACAGGGATGTGAACGCTCCCCATTCTTTTAACATTTCTTGCCGTATTCTCCGTCACTCGAAATATTGATGCAATGTTGCCATGATTGTGGTAGTTCAATTGTCGAAAAATTGGTGGTTTTAATCTACTTTTGCTGTGTACCTATACCTAACCTAACCACAAAATAAAATATATCTATCGTTTGCGCGGTTTGCGCCAGATCCCAGATTGCATATTGAAAAAATGGAACGCAAAAAAACTACCATTAATTCCACATAAAAAGATATGCTAATTCAATTTCTGAAAAGTAACCCAAACCTACAAACCGGTAAATTCTCTAATACTTTTACATTTAAAAATGCCCAAAGCTTATGGGAAGAAATTTCAGACTATTTAAACAGTGTGCCCAATGGGGCACAAAAGGAGTGGCGTCAGTGGAGAAAGGTAAATGTTGTATTAAGTTGGTTTTGCGATTAATAGCTTTATCCACACTTGTTCATACCTAGTACATACTTTTACTCATTAAATTGTATTAGGTGTAGATAGCAGTGCAGTACTAGTTTAATAACAATGTTTATATTCGTCCTGTGGAGTCATGTAGAGTATTCAGTTTAACAGTGTATTCTTCCAATAGACATGGCAAGATTTAAAGAAGCACACAAAGAGTAAAGCTGTCAGCGTAAAGAAGCACATGGCTGGGACAGGTGGAGGTGAACAAGCGAAGCCCCTCTCTGCCGAAACAGAAATTTTAGGAATAATGAGCCCTACGCAAATTGAAGGAATGAGTATTGAAGAAATTCCTATTACCTTCAATTTTGATACGGTTAGTTTCATAAATTTTTGTGTAGTAAGCGGATTTCTATAATAGGTATTATTTCTATATATTATTTAACTTTAATATAGGAAAATATTATGGACCAAAGCCAGCAAAATGAAGTTGTGGATGTTAATCTGGGTAGAGAAGAAGTATTGGTAAGTACATGCCTAAATTATTTATGATTTTATTTGTGAGAGAAAATAAAATTAATATTTTAAATGCAGTAATTTTAAGCAGTTTTTATTTGTATTTTCACTGTTAGGTAACTATTAAAGTATAGGTAACACAAATTGAGATTTTAATTCCTTTAGAAAATAATAGTTTTTGATAGTATTCGCTATTCTTGTACTCATTAGAAATACAACTGACGACGCGATTTTAAATAGCTATCAGTTTAGTTAGCCATAAACATAAAAGCCATTAGAACACCTCTTCACTGCTCTTTAACTGTTCTTTTCAATTTAAGGAAGGTGAAAAACCATCGGCCAGTGAAGTTTACGATCATTAATATGCCAATGTAACATCTGCAACACCAAAGAAAATCAATAAGACAACACGACTTACCAAGTCACTAGATATATCGGGTTATTCAGAACTCATCTCTAAAACTTTGAGGATATGTGCATCCTTAAATAAGAATCACCAAAAAAATTTTAATAAAAGTAATTAGGATTTCCCGTAAACAATGTTTAAAGTTATACCATTATAAAGAACTACGTAGATGGGCAACTATACTTCAACGACATCTGATATACCACATTCCGACAAAAAACAGTAAACAAGTTTTTTGTACCTGGAACGCCTATCTATCTTTAAGTTTATTTTAAAGTAAAAACGCTGCAAATCTTTTTTGTGCCGGGTGCGCCGGTTTTTTTCGTGCTAGCTAGTTTGCATTGTCAGTCCCAAGGTCACTCCATTACAGTGGACCAGTATCCAGCGGCGTGCAATGAAAAATTTTTAAATAGTTTTCAGACCCCGCCAAAAAAATTTTTTTTGTACTACCATATTTCTACATGTATGTTGAACATCCCCAAATTTTATTATGGATAGGTTCTGAATAACCCTGTATACAACAATTTATTAAAATCAGTCGATAAAAGAAATTCGTTGCTTGACGAGTATTATAATGAAAAAATCAAATATTATAAAGCGAAAAGCTTATATTGTAATCAAAATTTAGATTTAAAAAGAAAGATATTGAATGACTTAAAAGATATTTTAACTAATTTAGTGAAAAAGTAAAACAGTTAAACAATCATGTTGGATAACTGAACTTACATAAATTATATTTATTTTTTCCTCAAGGAGAATGATCTCATGTTTTAGTTTGTGTTATTTAATGTTCCCTGTATTGCAGAATGATCTTATATTTTATTATGTTTGTTTGCTATATTTATTACATGCATTTATATATTTATATTGTGTTCCATGGATATTACAATAATAAAAGATATTTTTTACATAAGTATATTTTTATTTAACATAACACAAATTCAGCTTGGCAAACCTACCATGAGATTTCAAGGTTACAATAAAATTAAGTAAGATGCAGTCTCACTAAATTTACTATAATTTATGTATAATTTGTGCCTTCAACTCAAACGCAATGCTTAAACACTTAGATAAATAACCAAGTTTTACAGTATATGTCAAATTACAATAGTATATTATGAAATTAGTTACCGGTGACAGATTATTTTATCCGCCTTTTGACATTCATAATCGTAACATTATGATGACGACAGTCGACAATAAAAATATTGGTTTCATGTGCATATGATCTCGAAATCTAATGCTACGTTTGGCAAGCTGTTACGTAAATATAATACATAAAAAATAATTTATTTGACTTTTGTAATATACTCCTAATTAAAATAGTTATTAATGATTTGTTGCTGCAATCGTCTTGCAGCAAATAAATCCTCGTTTACTCCGGCCTTCACCAAGTGGACATCCGCATTAATATTAATGCCATAATCTTGTATTTCAATGTCATCTTTGTCATCTGCAGGTGGAGGAATGTTTCTGACTATACACATATTGTGTAAAACACAACATGCTTTTGTTATATTAGCTGCCATTTGAGGGATGTAATGGAGTACCCTGTGCTTGAGTAAACATCTTCATCTGTTTTTTAATACCCCTTACATCGCTCTATTATAGACCTTATGGTTTTCAAACAGCTATTGAATCTATCTTCTGGAGTACCTGGAATAGTATCTCTCAAGGGAGTTAATAACCAAGGTCTAAGAGGATAACCTAAAATTTGAAATTTTTTAATGATTGTGATTCATTATTTCATGACAATATTATTCACCCGAGTCACCCAGAAGATAAAACAGGTTTTCATTATTTTGTCTGTATATTGTTTCCATTACTTGGGATAAATTGCATTGTCTCCAAATATGAGCATCGTGTGCACTTCCAGGAAATGGCTCCACAACATTCATGATTTTTAAGTTATCGTCACAAACCTTAAGAATTGAAATTTTTAAATTTAATGAGGATTTCTTTAGTTTTAATACCTACATACCAGCTGAACATTTAATGAATGATATTGCTTTCGGTTGACAAATATGTGTTCATCCTCATGAGGTCTAACAATTGCAACATGGGTGCAGTCGATGCAACCCACAACCCCAGGAAAATTAAATTTCCTAAAGAATGTAGAAAAGTATACAGTAAATACTACTTACTTAAAATTATAATGATATATAGTCTTGCCTAGTTCTTAATTCTGTTAGTTCATTCAAGTTTTGTGGAAAGTGAATCCACTCACTTACTATATTTTCATTAATTAAAGCCATATAGTGACTTCTTGTAGGCATCGACTTACACTGGATTGACTAATTGAGCAAAATATATTTTTACCAGTAATTTTTTCTGATAACTGCCATGAGCATAAAACAGTAGTGCAGCAAGAACCTTAAAAAAATTAGTATTATATATGTAGTGTAGGACTGTAAAACAAGACAGGTATTCTAGCTTTTACCTTGGTTTCTACATCTAAACTTTGATGTGTAAGCCCCATGGATATAAGGGGTTAACATGTTTATTATCTCACGAGCAAGATTTATGTTTATTGACGCGAAATAAGGCTTGGAACTGGCTGTCAGTCATGGTTACAAATGGATTTATTTTATTGTAATATACTCTTCTTGGTACTTCTACATCTGCCTCTGCTTGTACTAAATCATCAAAAGCTTGAAGCATTATTAAGGCCTCCTCTTCATCCATTCTGCAAAAGTAGGTTAGGTTAAAGCATACTTAATCATTTACTATGGAATTTATCTAGGTACTTACCTATTTGTATACTTTGATACCTATTACCTATATAAAACTTAGGTTCTTTTGATACAGCTAGGTAATTAATTGCTCACTGAGAATTATTGTGCCCAAGACTAAACCAGAACAAAAATTTAGGTTTAGTAATAAAAGTAATAAAAATAAATGTGGGTTTTTTTAACTTGATAAATTCTCAGTGCATTACCCACCTAACCTATAATTTACTGGTTTCTCTTGACTTTATGAAATTCTCCTGGGTAACAGTAGGAGAACAAACACTCTTTTAATTCTCTCAAAATTTTGTAGGAAGGGAACGGCTAAGAATAAGGTACATAAGATTTAAATAGAAAGATGGCCGACTTCTGGGGAAAAACCATTACCATTGGTGATAATGATGATGAAAATGCTGATGAACAGCCTCCGAAGAAGAAGAGAAGGAAACAAATATTAAACACTAGAACAGGTCTCATGCTCGATGATGATGATGATGTAAATTTAGATTCCCAAGAAGGTCTAGTTGAAATAAATTAATTCTAAAATTTTTGTAGAAGAAGTATCAGTGTCACCGTCCACATATATGTGGACGGTTAAATATGTCTCCTGCTCAAAATCAACCACCACGTTTAATGTCAATAAGAGAAGCGGTTGAAAGAAGACGTTTACAACAACAACAACAGGGCACTATACCATGTTTTAATTGTAAGAAAATGTTTTGCTTTTGTAGATTCTCATTATCTGCTCATAGTGTTGAAAAATATTCAAATACTAATTTATATTGTTATGAATAAAAATAAACTCTGAAACTATGTTATTAAAAGTTGTTTATTATTGACTACTGATTGACTGATCACTATCTGTTACAAATAAAAGTATAACAATACGTACTTGGTTTCATTTTATTAAAATATTTATTTTGTTATATAAATTATCTTAACATTTTTATAGTGAACAATAATTAATATTTCATTTCTTAAAATAAACACTAGGTATATGTTTTGCTTTATCATTGTCTTTGAAAAACTCTGCAACTAAACATCGATAACATTTTGTATTTGGTAAATGGGTTTCTCCTTGACATTTTGTACATTTATATTTTGCTAGAACGGGCATCTTGCAGCTACTGAGCTATTAATATACTATTCCTTTTCTTTTATGCTACATCATTACTAGAAATCCAACTATTATGCTTGTTGCTGAACCCCAACCATTTAACGAAGACTTTATCTTTTCTACGTTTTAAAATTTTTTCAACCAAGTAGACCCCCGAATATTTCACTTTTTGTAATTGTTCTTGATATAAACCACCCTGAATATCTTGTTTATTGGTGTCTTGTAATAGATATGTCACAGGATTAGTTAGTTTAACTTTTTTAATAATAAAAATTTCAGTTGTCTAATTAGCCAGATATTTTTTATCAAATACCCCTCTTACTTTGGATATGGTCTCTTACATGGTCTCCAACTTGAAATTTTACGTTTTTAAGTGAAATTTTTATATGATTGTATACTGTCTTTAAAAGTCTTTTCTCATTCTTTTCAGACACATCTATTGGTTTCATCTTAATTATTGTGTGATGCTTTGTATTATTATATTCTTCAACTACTTTAGGTAATAATTCTATCCACCTATAATGGCCGTTGATATTAAATTCCTTCCACATCATATTTTTTAACGTTCGGTTAACTCTTTCTACAATTGACGCCTTTTTTCACTAAATACACTATAATGGTTTATATTATACTTTTTCATTAGTTCCTTAAAGTATTTATTTTAATATTCAGTCCCGTTATCAGTTTGCAGATTTTTCATTTTTTTCAGTCCCTAAAACGTTCTCCATTGTCTTACTTACTTCTTATCCAGTTTTTAGGGGAAAAGCCCAAACAAACTTTGAAAAACAATTAATTACAACTAATATATATCTATGTCCTTTATTTTCTTTGGAAAATTGTTGCATTTCCACAAGGTCAGCTTGAAAAAATCATTTAAAGATTTTAGTATAACCCTTCGCCGTTTAAAGTTAATTCTAGCAGGTTTGTGTAATTCCTCAACAACTTGTTTTTTAATATCAGTTGTAAATTTAGTTTTAGATGGCATAATAGATAATTTATTCAATAATATTTGCTTCACGTAGTTCTTCTATTATAGAATTAATTTCATTTATATGTCCAGTATGTCCAGCCTCTTGAGAGGCAAGCAATAAACGTAATCTCTCCACTAATTCGTTGGGATCATCCCAATGTACATAGGCTATTTTATTTTCTGTTGATTCCATTAACATTCCATGACCGGTGGTCACCATAGGAGCTATAATTGTTTTATATTTCGCTAACTTGCTACCAGCGATTTGTTTCGAGGACTGGTAGTGACGTCTGTGAGCATTTGTTTTGAGAATAATTTTTTTCAGATCAGAGAAATCTTTTGGAAGTTTTTTAAAGAATAATTCATATAAACCTTCAGTACCTTTATATTTTTTATTTTTCACTATAATATCTGAGCCATCTATTTTTAATTCTGAATCACCTATATAAAATTTTTCTAAGGTTGGATTATATCTAATACCATATTTATGATCGAATTCACCATTGTCATTAGTAGCAATCATCTCACGTACGTATTTTCTAGGTAATTCATCATATTGATTTAAATAATCTGTAAATGATTCTTGAAACATTTGTTCTTGTCTATTTATTAAAGGTTCACCATCCTCATCAGAATCAATGTATTCTACCAGTTTTCGTTTCAAATTACCTCGTGGTAAATTTGACACATTT
Source organism: Pogonocherus hispidulus (assembly GCA_963924545.1). Taxonomy (NCBI): domain Eukaryota; kingdom Metazoa; phylum Arthropoda; class Insecta; order Coleoptera; family Cerambycidae; genus Pogonocherus; species Pogonocherus hispidulus. The sequence goes on from OZ004693.1 coordinate 57,384,459, forward strand.
CTTTTAAATGTAGAGGTTTTTGGTGTAGATGTACTAGGTAGTATATCATAATCCATTTTATATTCATCTTTAATTTTTTTTCGTTTTAGACATTTTTTTCTCTCTCCTTTCTTGCTTCTCCTCCTCCTGCTCATCATAATCATCATCATCATCTTTTACTTTTGTTAAATAATGGTGATAATTTTTTGTTTCTAATTTATTTTCAATATTTCGTAGATGATTTGTTATACGGGAAAATACACAGTTTTGTTGAAGTTCATTTAATTTTAATAATTCTAGCTTTTGTTTGATAATATTACGTTTAGTTATAAGTTCTTTTTTTAATTTTTTATCCATAACACTTTAGTTTCTTGGACAGGTTCTGAAAAGGTTTTAACAGGTTTTGAAAAGATTTTAGCAGGTGGTTTAACAGACCTGTTCTAGATTTTATCATAAACTGATTTATTTTCTACAGAATTTATCATTTTATTAGAAATAGTATCAGGACTTATAAAGTCATGAAATCCAATCCTATATCCTCCTTTGTTAACATCAAAATCTTTGAAAATAGTCAAAAATCCATAGGGATGTTTCCAGTATAGTGAACAAATATAGTTAAATTTTGGAAAACTCATATCTGAACTCACATGATCCATATAAATATGTTTCAAATTTAAATCATCTACTTTGAAAACAATTAGTCCATTCGAATTGTCCCTTATCAAATGTTTTGAAAATTTTGCATACGATTGATGTAAATAAAAACAATCGATTGAATTATGTCTTCCCATACAGAAATATTCTCTAATTATATTTTGTTTGGAACAGGCAACATCATCAAATATAAATACAGAGTTTTGATTAGCCTTTGATGGTTCTAAAATGTCTTCACTATTATCAAACTGAAAACAACGTATACCTTTTATAGGACCTGATAATATATCTCTTAGGTACACATATTTATCTTGATTCAAAGATTTTGAATAGACATATACGTTTTCAAATTTCAATCCATTTTCATGTTCTAATAAGGTGATTATTAGATTGGTTTTACAACAATTTGATGGGCCAGTAATTATGCATCTTACTGTGTTAGGTAATAAAACGCTATGTTTCGTTTGTTGTTTTTTTTCGAAACAGTAAATCATGGTTGTCAACTTGCAGCTTAACTTTTTGTCTGTTTATCTTCACTTCATTTTTATGTTTTTTCACCCTCATAGTTTTTTCATTTCATATTACTATCACAACAACTATCATTTGAAATAGTTATTTTCCTAACAAGTGTGGAAGGTGATACTTTTCCGCAAGCGACTGCAGTTGTCCGAATGACGCGAAGCGGAGATCGGACAAGCAGTGAGTGCGGAAAAGACACCTTCCAGATGTGTTAGGAACAACGTTTTTTCTACGGGCGTGAAGAAAATTGACATAAAAAAAATAAATATTTTAATTGAACAGAAACAATTATACAGAATAATTAGAAGTGTCAAGCATTCCTTTTTCTTTATGTCAAAATCTGAACAGTGACAACATGATTTTTTGGAATTAAGATAATATTATGATCACATTGCAAGTAATACATAGGTATTTATTTTCCGCACTAGTGCGGAAAAGTGCAATTTTCTACACTCAAATGCGTGCAGAAAATTGTAACTTTCCACACGCCCGTAGAAAAAATAAGTATAAAATTAGTGATACAAACTATTTATATTCAGTCAATGTATAACCTTAAAATGAAATACTATCTGGGGAATATTAAATCTGGACGAGGTCTCATAAATTCGGCAATAAATAAATTACCCTTTGAACTTTATGTTCCATCATACAACTTTTGTGGTCCGGGTACAAAATTGGAGAAGAGGTTAGCACGAGGTGATAAGGGCATAAAGATGGGCATTAGATGACGCATGCAAGGAACAAGCTATTCCAAAAATGCAGATCTTAAAACTCGTCATGCTGCTGATAAAATTTTGGCGCAAAATGCTTTGACTAAATTGGAAGCAAAAGATGCATCTTGGAATGAGAAACTGACAGCACTAGGAGTTGCTGGGGCTATGAAAGCTAAAGTAAAACTTGGTATGGGATATGATAATAAAGAAAACTCAAACATTATGAATAATTGTGTAAGAGCAATGGAAAAAGTTAAGAAATCAGCTGAATCTTTAGAAAATATTAAGGCGTGTCTACAACAATTTCAACAAACAAAAAGAAAACCAAGTAAAACAAAAAGAATAAAAAGAGATAAATATTTAACCAATAGTAGAATTGCAAATTTGGATACAATTTCACATTTTAATACACAGCAGCCTTCATTATTATATAGCAAGATGGAATCTAATTACAAACATAATAATAATAACGATAACAGAAGCACCAGCAACAACAACAACATTAAATTTTCTAGAAAAAGAAAAGTAGATGTTGAAAATTATAGTCCTTTTAAAAAAGCACGTATAACAAATATCAAAAGAAAACGAAATATAAATGTAGTGAGAAAGAAAAAGTTGAATAAAAAAAAAATAATGACGATGCTGATGAAGGGAAAAAAGAGAAAATTAAATATTGAAGAAGGTGATAGTCCTTTAAAAAAAGTACGTAAGCTGTTGAATATCAAACCTTTCAGAAAGAGAAAATTAAATAATATTAAAGGTGATATAGATGAGAGCCCTGTTGAAAAAATATCAAAATTAAATCATTGTGAACCTCTACCGCTGCACCGAAAACGTAAAAATAATTACAATGGTGAAGATAATATTAATGAAAAAATAGCAAAGTTAAATCATTATGAGACTCTACCGCTGCACCGAAAACGTAAAAGTAATTACGATGGTGAAGATAATTTTAATGAAAAAATACCAAAGTTAAATCATTATGAGACTCTACCGATGCATCGAAAACGTAAATACATCAATGGTAAAGATAACTTGCAGATAGAACCATTCATAAAAAAACCTAAAATTATTTAAATAGTAATATTTACCAGTAATAACTTCAGCTTTAAAAAGACGTTAAACAGTAAATATCTAAAAGAAAAATGTGTAGAACCAGAAGAAAAACAAAATGTAACAGAAGAAAAAAGAAAAAAAGAAATTTCAAAAGCTTAGCTTTAAAAGATGCAATTAAACAAATTGGAAAAAGTATAGACCGTCATAAACCTAAAACTATGGCTGGTGCAATTTTAGTCGAAAAGAGGAGGGATATTACCCTTAATACCGATATTTGGCGGACTTAGCGCCTTAGGTTCTTTAAGTGGAGGTGCTGCTGGTATTGCAAAGGCTGTAAATGATGCTAGGGAAGCCAAACAACAATTAGATGAATCTCAATGGCATAATAAAAGAATGGAAGCAAAGGCTATGGGTAAAGGTATCTACTTGAAACCTTATAAAAGTGGTTTGGGGCTTTTTTTAGGCCCACCTCATCGAATTTCAAACAGCTTCCACTAACACTTCCTTGTCGACCTTTAACAAATATCGATATTGATCAAATTGCTAAATCATTGAAAATTCCCCATTTTAGAGGTGTATTTATGAAAAATAAATTACCTCGAAAAGTACATGTATATGAGAGCGGAGTAATCAACTTGGATGATAGTGAAACACGGCCCTGGAACACATTGGACTGCTTATAAAAAATATAAAGATCACATAATTTATTTCGATAGCTTTGGAAATCTTCGCCCTCCTACAGAAACAAAAAAATATTTTAATTCAAATGGTCAATGTCATGCATTATATAACGAAATATATAAAAAATATTATAAATGCTATAAAAGTTGAAAATTATACTATTCCAAAAGAGAATGGAATTTTTTATTTGTTTGAAAAATCTGAAAGCAATCTGGTCTTGCAAGAGTATCCCGCAGTTTATTTCCCTGCTACTTCAGAAAATGTATGGAAAGAATTTGCTGTTAATACTACAGTGAAAAATTTAAACGATCAAGTCATTGGTTTTATAGTGGGACATGATGTGTATTATTATCCCATAGTGCCAAGAAGAGACACTAAGATGTACTGTGGAAGATATAATTTAGATACATTACTTGAAAATAGCACATCCATTACCTTTCATGATTTGCAATTTAGTCTAAAAGATTTCACACAAAACTTTATAGAGCTTTCAAATAGAGAAAAGATATGTTTCATATATGTATAGAAATATATTAACAATATTGTAAAATAATAATAAAAAGAAACTAAATTATGTTCAAATCATACATGTAAATTGAATAAAAGTGACCTATTATAATTATTAAAGAAACACTAATATGTAATATATTTTTATGCAATCAATGTTTTTGTTTTCTTTTACACCTCATATACTTGCAATACACAGACAAGGAAAACTCCTATCAATTTCGCAAAAGGTTACGGAACAAAGGTTATCATGCATCATGCATGTTATGTCATAAATTGATTGATTGATTTTTTTAAAAAAATATTTATTTACTAACAGAGGCTCTTCGAAGAGCCTTGTATAATAATGGTTATAATATGGTGAGTGAGTTACAACAACTACAACTACAACTAACTTGTTGAAAGGTACCTTACTGCCTTTTATAAGTTCGGAATGCTTTGTCAGGCGACGCTAATGCGTCGTAGTTTTTGTTTCTAGGAATAAAGTAAGGTGACTTCCAAATCTGCATAAATGCAGCTGCAGTATTAAGTTACACACTGAGAATATTAGCGATAAGCGCTAGCTGAATAGATTAAGTTTCCCAGTTGCGTAACATTGTGCAATTAATGATTAATATTTTATGAAACAATTCTAAGTCCCTACGGTAAATATGTAATATTTTATATAACATGCATATTGATATTAATCATTATAAAAATATGCACATGCTGTTTACATATTAATTAAATGTGATAATAAAAAATACACACGTCATATTAATATTAATTATTATAAAAATATGCACACTAAGATGTACTGTGGAATATATAATTTAAATACATTACTTGAAAATACCACTTTCATTTAATACTATCAAAAAATGATTTCAAACATCACTTTTTTATCATGTCACCACCAGGTACAAAAGGACACCTTTATGCCAAGCTAAACTAACAGGTAAAATCGTAGTGGGGAGTAGATAAACCAGGTTCCTTTCCCACCTCAGGAAGTGACTTGAGGCACCTGCGGACAGCTGCTGCGGGCCGCCTGCACCACGGAGCTGGTGGTCATTGCTGCAGGGGCCGAAGAGGAAGACTTAGGTAGCACCCCGTAGGTGTAGCACCCCCAGGGGCTGCAGTAGAGCCGTGTGACGCAGATGGTGACCAGACGTCACGTCCAAGATTGCCACCCCAGTTATTGGCCATTGGGGCTTTAGCATTCAAGGTATCAGATTGCAGCATTCGGATAACGTTTTGCAGAGCCCGCCTTCAAATCGCGCGGCCATTTTGAGTGCCATTACGGCATTCAGGGCAAGCAATCAGCTTGCACCATTCATATCATGTTTCCAGCAGCAGCAGCAGCAGCCTTATTGGCCAGCAGGTCTTTTTTGTGGTTCAGCTTGCACCATTCATATCACGTTTCCAGCAGTAGCAGCAGCCTTATTGGCCAGCAGGTCTTTTTTGTGGTAATCAGAGTACACCAATCAGAATGCAGCACTCGGCCGTCTTTTTGGCGACGCCTTATTGGCCGCCATCAATAAACTACAGTGGTGGTACATAAAAGAGGGAAAGGGGGGCAAATCTACATGTGCGGCCCCGGCGAGAAAATCAAGTATGTGGACGTGTGCAGCCTCTACCCCTGGGCCTGCAAGTATGGCATGTTCCCCGTCGGCCACCCCACCGTCTACGTGGGCGACGACGAATGCCCTAAAGACATCCACAGTTTAAACGGGGTGATCAAGTGTAAGATTCTGCCGCCACAAGATCTTCAACATCCCGTTCTACCTGCCAAGATGAACAACAAGCTTTTGTTTGTCCTCTGTCGGACCTGCGGCGAACACATGAACCAGAGCATCTGCACGTATAACGAGGACGAGCGAGCGCTGACGGGTACGTGGATCGTGGACGAAATTAAAAAGGCAACGGAGAAGGGCTACAAACTTATGAAAATTTTCAAGGTGTGGAATTATCAGACCGATCAGTTTGATAAGGCCACAAAGACGGGTGGGCTGTTTACAGACATGATGAGCAGGTATGGCGACCCTTGAGGCAGACAGTGGACGTCACACTGGGGTTAACTTCAGGGTGGTCAGTAAGTATACAATCTGCATTACCGACCGAACACAGCTGCCAACTCAGGCCATGGAGCCACAGAAAAGAATGATACCATTGAACCACAGAACAAAATGAGACCATTGAACCACAGAACAGAATGAGAATATTGTAACTACAGAGCAGAACGAGACCATTGAATTACAGAACAGAACGAGACACAAAATTTAAAAAATAGAGGGAAATTCAAATATTAGTGTACAGGGTGCTCCGAAAAAGTTAGTTATAGGGTGAACCAGTATAAAAAGTAACCTACCTATTAAAAAAATCATACGCAGTAAATCCTCTACTATAAGAGAAAAACATGCGCAACAGTCCTGTTTATAGAAAAAAAAACATGGTGGTTAGTAAAAAATAGCGCGAGATTCAAATATTAGTATACAAAGTGTATCAAATTTAAAACAGGACCACTCAAATTTAGAAGAGGTCCCGGAAATTTACAAAAAGAACCCCCGAAATTCAAATATTAGTATATAGGGTGCCCCAAAAACGATACCCCAGAAATTTAGAAAAGGATCCCCCAAATTTAGAAAAGGACCACCAAAATTTAGAAAACTACCACCCAAATTTAGAAGAGGACCCGGAAATTTAGAAAAGGATCCCCGAAATTCAAATATTAGTATACAGGGTGCCCCAAAAATGGTAGTTATAGGGTGAGCCAGAATAAGAAGCAACCTACCTATTAAAAGAAAATCATGCGCAGTAAATCCTCTACTATAACAGAAAAACATGCGCAACAGTCCTGTTTATAGAAAAAAACATGAATGTCAGTAAAATAAAAAATAGCGCGAAATTCAAATATTAGTATACAAAGTGTAATAAATTAAAAGCAGGGTGAACCAAAACAAGAAAGAAGAAGTTTAAGTAAAAAATCATGCGCAGTAAATTCCAACAGAAAAAAACATTGCGGACAGTAAAAAAATAGTACGAAATATTAGTATACAGGGTGCCCCAAAAAATTAGTTATAGGGTGAGTCAAAATAAGTAGTAACTATTATGTATTTATTGTTTATAAATATTATCTTTATTTATTTATTAATGAGAATTTTTGAACTTTTAAATGCCCCACGTTGGAGGTGTCAATTTATTATGCATATTTTATTTATATATAGTTATATATTTATATATTAAATTTATTTTGAATCTTAATTATTGATAATTTTGCCCTTTTTTGAATGCCCTAACTCGTTTGTTGTTAAATTTTATTTTGATTTTACTTAATTTTATTTTGAGTTGAGACTCTTTCCTCAGGCTGTGCTTCCTAATTTCTGTTTTATTTGTAGTGGGATCTATTCTACTATGTTTTGTATTTGATTAAATTCAATTAAAAAGACTTGTTTGAAATTTTAACAAATGATATATTACTTAAATCTGAAACAAAGTTTTCCTAACCTATATGACAATTTATTCCCCCCTTAAATTTTAAATTTTAGTGAATACTTATTCTACGATCGATCGTATTGATGCGATGATTTTATTTGTGTGTGTAGTGTGTAATAGGCCAATGTAATGATAATAAAATGTACATACGCTTTTAATCCTTTTTAACGTTAATTCACACCTTTCCTTCCACTGATCCTTTTGAAAACAACACTGTCACTTAGCTCTGCTTTTTGTTCACTTTCATGCACTTTCACTTTTTGAATCTGGAACGCCAGGAGCTGGAACCGCTGCACAGGAACCAGGAACCCCCAGGAACTGGAAATCTGCTTTTTATGGAGTTTTGTTTCTTCGGAAACTTTTACTTTTATGGATTTTTCTTGTTTCTTTTCTGTATTCTACAGTTCACATATGGTTTCTCACTTTATTTGCTTTGTGATTTGTTCTTGAAACTTGTAGTTCAGCGTTTGACGCTCAGCACTTGCTGTTAACTCACTTTTTGACAGTTATCAACAATTGACAAATTTGTTTATAAAATAGCTGCTAACTGTTGTTCACTTGTTTTTTTTATAGGACTACCAGGGCCTGGGAACTCTTATGGGAGTTTTGTAGACAAATTGATTAGTTTCACTACATCTCACCAGAGAGCGTTTCACAAAAAAATTGAACATCTGCCAATCATAAGAAAATAAAATATGCTAATAATCATTTACGTAGATGTCAAAGACAACTGTCAGTTTATGTTTTAAAATTATGAAGTGGACGCGGTGTCTTAATTTTTATTTTTTATTTATCCTGTATTAACAGGACGTGTGTAGCTAATGTGTATTAGCTTGAATTGTGGTTAATTGTGTCTCAATATATTTAGTGACATTTCTTCGGAATTCAAAGCAAACAGATTAACATTAAAATGCAGTTAAGCGTGCAGATTGTATGAAGATAAATAATTGTTCTCATGGTTTCAGAAGGTAAAAGAGAAATTAGTTAATGTGATGTGTTTTATTAATTTTAAATTTCTTAGGATAATATACACTTTCAAAAGTATGGAGTCCGTATTGTGTGAAAACAAATAATTTTTCTAGATGTGTCTGAATAAAACAAGAAGAGAAAATCGAATAGATATCACGTGTAGTATAGCGATTGTTGTTTAATTGAAACAACAGCACAAATATATTATGGTTTTCAATCATTATAGGTATTTTATCAAATTGATAAATTTGATAATTTGCGAATATATTGTAAATATTGTAATACAAAATATGCAAAAATATACTTATTGTAGTTTTATTTGTTTCTATGTTCATTAAAAAAGTTAAATATTTTACAAAGGTAGGGCGATTCTGTAGACAATTTTTAAAAAAATTCCACTACATCTCTACAGATGACGCTTTCCGCGTCGTTTTTTATTAACATGGCAGATTCCTATCTATCCCTAACCTAATCTATGAGGACTACGGAGCGATGTTCACCCTGGCACTCAAAAATTGCAACTCCCCGTCAAATTTTGCGTTTATCATACACTAAATGTTTCATGAGACCCCTACAAAGGTAGAAGCAGAAATGAGACTGAAAATCCAAAGTTGATATTTATATGAAGCCTTTAACCAATCAGAGCGCTCCGTTTCGCAGTGCAATTGCCGTCCCCGCCCATGACAGACCACCCCCGGGGGTTAACATGCCGGCGAAGAAAGAACATCAAGACAGAAGAGCGCCAGAAGATCCTACCCGGCCGGCAGGATAGAGCCAGGACAGGAGGAGATCCCACAAATCGCCCACACCTATCACTCTTGTGATCGGGGTTGGTGAGGGATGGGGTCCACCTCTACGAGGCCGTCCAGGCCTACAGGCGTCCAGGCGAGATGAGGAGGGCAAAGAGTGATAGTCCCACTCGACCCCGAATCATACAAGGTCACGTTCACAGCCAAGAATAATGGCGCGCACTCAAGATCCACGACTCGCGAGTAACGAGAGGCCCGCGGCTTGGCAGCTCCGTGGACTCATACACGGTAGCGCGCCAGGCCCGGGCGAACTCTCACCGCAAATACCTTACCATACCCTCGTACCGACCTTCAGCCTTCGGACTTGTCTTGGCGGTACTCCCTATGCTACATAGCAATTCCTACCTAACCTATAACCCGACAAAATCCTAAAACTTGACTACCCCCGGTGTGTTAGACGCTGGCGAAAAATGAAGAAGAAAGAAAAGCGCCAGAAGAACAAGAAGAATAGGGTCTTGCCAGCAGACCCTGCCAGGACAGGAGAAGGCCTCGCGTTAGCCCCGCCCACCGCCAATTGGTGGGATACGCGAAGCGCGAGGTCAAGCTCAACGAGGCGTCCCGGCCTACAGCGATGGTATGGGTAAAGAGCAGTGATCTCGCTCGGCCCTGTACCATCCGAGGTCAAGACTACAGCCAAGGATATTGGCGCACTCAAGATCAGTCTTTTGTGCGTCGCCTCTGCGCTCACACACTCCACGCTCGACGTTCATCAACTTTTCACCCATTTTCATCACCCAGTCGTCGTACAAATCAGTCTTTTGTGCGTCACCTCTGCGTTAACATACTCCACGTTCATCGTTCATCGACTTTTCGTCCATTTTCATCATCCATTCATCGCAGTACAACATCTACAATACTACGACAACTAGTGCAACGAATCTCCGACCATTCTACGACCATTTTCTACGATTTACAGCGAATTCATCGATATATAACTACATACTTCGAAATACTACGATATTACTCGTTCAAGTCGCATGTGCTTGGTATTGCGTTTAATAGTTAATAGTTTTTCTTAATAGTGGCGTTTCAGAAGTGGTTCATTACCCTGTGTTTTGAAATTTACTTACTATATACAATTGGCATCTTAGTGGCAATTTGTAATTAACTGTAAATTCAGACTTAACCTATAAAGTAGTGAGTGTGTATTCTATTTGGATTTTGTGTCGCCAGTGGCGTATCAGTTAAAAATGCCTCCTAGTAATTCTGTCTGTGCTTGCTGCTCTAAATCCTTCAAGAGTAATTTAATGCTCAAATGTTGCATCTGTAAAAAGCTTTTTAGACACGCTTGTGTTAATATTACTATTGAGGAACTCAATATATTAACAGACAGTACAAAGGGATATGATAGTACCTGCAGTAATTGTAGAGAATTGGGAAACGAATTAAAGGATTTGAAGATACTAATTTTAAATCTACAGAAAGATATCCTTGATCTTAAATCAATAAACTCTGATGCTGTGTCTACACCCAAACAAAATGATTTTGAAGATATAATTGATGAAATCCACCAAAGAAATATACGCAAAGGTAATCTGCTTGTTTTTGGGATTCCGGAACAAAGTTAAGAATTGTCTACAGCTTCACTAGAGGCAAAGGATAGAACTGAAATAAATAAAGTCCTAAATGCTATGATTCCTGAAAATAATGTTGCTGATGTTACATTTCATAGACTTGGTATTTACAGTACTTCAAGAAGCCGGCCTATTAAACTGTTATTTAGCGATGAGAAGCTTGTACTAGATTACATACATGATAGAATAAAAGAAGATATGATATCACGCATGTGGGCATGGCATATGTGACGTCAATTGGTGCGAGTTTCCGCCATATTGGCCTATACTTTGTGTGTTTATTTTACCGTTCATAGCAAAGATCTTTTTAAAATAATAGTTTGAAAAGTGTTAAAGCGTTCATTTTTGTGAAAAATGAGGTGTACGATGTATGGTTGTGTTGATAATTTGTGCAAGGGTTTTGTACGATGGCGGTACCATGTTTTTTAGATTTCCGAAAGACATGGAAATGCAGGGTATTTGGAAACAGCTGTGTAAATGTAAAGACCGTTTTAATGTTAAATTTGCTCGTGTTTACGATAAGCATTTTATTAAAAGCGATTATGAACGCAATTTAAAACATGAATTGCTGGGATATAGACCAGCAAGACATCGTCCCTTGACGCCCCTTATATTTTTTTAATTCCTCAATAATTGTCAGAAATAGGTCAGATAATGTTTTCTCTTCAATATTGTTTTAAGATTTTTTTGTTTAATCTTGCACAGCTTTCGAAAAAGAGTAAATACATGTATAATTATATAGGTAATGTAAAAATCTTTAACATTCTTTGACGTCCAACATAAAATATTGCTTTACTTAACTTCATATGTAATTAAAAAAAATAAATACTTAAGTTCCATCAGCTCAGAGATATACATGTTTCTGAATTATTATATTGACCTATTATATATTGTGTATTAAAAAATAACCTGTGAAAATTCCACATGTATTATACAGGGTGTCCCACGGTGACGATTCATTAAAAGTATCTGGAGAACTAATTAAGCTATTAATTTGAAATTTGAGGTGAAGTCAAAGTGGGCCATGTTAAGAATAGTTTTTACTTTTGTATTTTGTTCTGTGGTATGGTAGTGGCCACAGACCATATATATAATACTACTATATCGCGGGTAGAGGCCCAAAAATTCCGAAAACAACACGGCGCCGACATACAATCTCTATCCTTATCGAGAGTACCTTAGTCAAATATGCGCATGCGCACGAATTTCGAGACATCCAATAAGCATGCAACATAAATACTGCATCTCTGTCTACCAACTTCTTTTAAAAAAAGTTGAAAGTTGGGAAGTCTGTCAACCTATAAACAGTGTGTCAGCTTCCGTAACCATGGAGATTGCGCATGCGCAAATCGAACAAAGGGTCTCTGGAACAGTATAGCACTATATCTTTTGTCCTCTAATGTTTTCGGAGAAACCGCTTATGGGCTAACATAGGAAATACGCGATATAGTAGTATTATATATATGCCACAGACCAAGGATTGTTAACTGTTTACAGGATTGCTCGATCCCTAAACTACAATGTAATCCATAATTGTGACGTCATCAAAGATCCAAAGATCTCGAACTTGTAGAAATAGGTACACTTTATACTGTTATTACAAACTTTAATAAATAATAATATTAATAATCATTCAAATACGAAAATTCTCTTGCAAATGTGAAATATAACAAACACAAAATAGGTATATTTTGACAATTCGATTACATATATCTTCGATGACGTCACAAAGTCGGATGACAAAATTGACCGATCGAGCAATCCTGTAAACAGTTAACAATCCTTGGCCACAGACCACTGATTTAATATATAATGTTCAGTTCACAGATTATAGATACTATAGATGGGCCACTCTCCCTCTCCCGCCAAAACCGTTAATAGCGCCGCTCGTGATGCGTAGTTGAACTACCGGAGCTGCGCTGGTTGCCTACCCTAGATACTTTTTAATTATTTATTCAAATTTCACATTTTGAAAACAATTTAATAAAATATATTCACTATTTTACACATCAAGTTTTATTATAAAAAGATGTGTATAATAGTGAATACATTTTACCAAACTGTTTTCAAAATGTGATTAATAATATTGTGAAGGTGTTCTGACGTGAAGTAATGTATTTAAAAAAATAATTCAATGTAAAATAAAATTTATTAATAAAAAGTACATTTAAACATATGACCAAATAATTGTTAAATTATATAACATAAACTTACGAGACACATAAAATGTTTAAACAGCAATTAATAACCTGTAAGTTTGCTTTCGATAGATCTCAAATATGTTTGTCGGAGAAATTCATCGAATACAGTTGTTGGATGTTCACACACCATTTCCTACGCATCTGAAAATTAAAATATTATGTGGTAAGCAGTGTGATTACCTTAATAACAAAACCTATTAAATATAAGTTTTAATAAATGTTAAGATGACAGGTATATTTCTTGATTGATTTTATATATCTGACTATAATTGAAGTTTTTCTTTCTTGTGAACTAATAATAGACACTGCAGTACATTTGTTACAATGCTTATATTGTTTGTTAAACCATTATTCATATAACTACATAAACAAAAAGTTTGTACTCATCAAGTGATGGTACAATCATGTACTTTAACTTGGTGCATAAAATTTTCTAAAAGATCTTCTTTTTTATAATTCAAAATGCTTTTACTAGGTATCTCAACATAAGTCTGGGAGAAATGAAGGAGAACAACCTTCAATTAATATTTCACGTTGCAATTTTTTAATTTTTTATGCATTTATCTGAGTTCAGTCAAAAGAATTAACGGTTAAAAATAAATACTTCTTGTATAAAAAAAAACTTAAGTATTCAACACGTTGGAATTGAAGTAAGAAAACTAAATCCTGTTTTTCGCTTTTCTCTAAAACGACTTGCATGCAATTTAATAAGTAGCATTAGAAAAAAGCTCGTGCTACAGATAGAAATTTATAAAGAATTGACGAACAATTAAAAAGTAGGTACATGAAACTTACCTCAAGATTTTTAAGCAAAACTAACATTCACCTTGTACATTGGTACATCCAGGAACACTACAAACTTAAATCACAGTATAAGGCTTGAACTATTAACTTATTTAACAAGAACTATTAAATAAAAAATCTTTCAAAAGGACACAAAAATTATTCAATAACAGATTGGTGTGAAGTTGTGTTATTCAACAACAACGACCGACGACTAAAACTAAACGAGATAACGAGAACAATCACGGAACATTAGTAAGTGCAGATGCTAGCGCCGCTCGTGATGCGTAGTTGAACTAATATTGAGGTTTGACTTTTCCGTGGGAGTGCCCAGGCCCTGGTTCAGTTAGTGTGTAAAGACTGTAAAGTGTGTAAGAATGCACAAGAGGTGCAGAATCATGTGTCTTGTCTTTTAAGAATAAAGTAATAAAGTATTAATATTAGAAACTAATGTTTGCTTATGTGCACGAACATATAACAAATTACACGAAAATATAACAAAGGTTATGGGCCCAGGGCAACCCCTGCCATAAAATTATTACGAAAGCGTGAAGCGACCATTTTGTATTTATCCAAGATGAATATGTCAACCAGTGTGCCAATATTATCTGCGAATAATTATAACAACTGGAGATTCCGGATTATGGCTATTCTAAAGAAAGAGCAGTGTGATGATGTTATCGAAAACGATATTCCAACAGAAGATGCAGCCAAGAAAGATTTTTTAACTCGGGATGCCAAAGCACAATCAATAGTAATACAAGGAGTTTCTGACAAACATCTTGATATCATTAAGGACTGTACGAACGCCAAGGAACAAATGAAAGCATTAAGAGACGTGTTTGTTCGAACAAGCTCATTTACGAAGCTAACATTATGGAGAAAGTTGTTTAATCTGAAATCAGGGGTAAATGATAATCTTGAGGACCAGTTTCTAAAATATGACACAATAATAAGAGACCTTCAAGACTCAGGTTCTAATATTGATGAAACTGACAGGGTATGTCATCTACTGTTGTCTTTGCCTGCCAAATACGATACAGTCATTACAGCTTTAGAAACTGTATCAGATGTTAAGATGGATTTTGTGAAGTCCAGACTTCTAGATGAAGAGTTAAAACTCAAATCAAAAAAGGATGATGAACAAGCAAGTTCCAATAATTTCAGCTTGAAAGCAACCACAGGGTGTTTTATTTGCGGAGACAAAAATCATTACAAGGCACAGTGTCCAAAACAAACAGAGCAGAAATTTAACAAGAAATATTACCGAGGAAATTATAGAGGTAGAGGACGATTTCAACAAAGGAAACAAAATGAACAGGCGAATACCGCAGAAAATGACGTGATGCTGATAGCTGCCAATTTTTGCAATCAAAAACAGTTGGACAGTAATAACATTTTTGTACTCGATTCTGGAGCAAGTAACCATTTCGTAAAAGGAGAATTGGAACAATATAAGCTTAGAATATTGAAGGCTACCAAAATAGGTCAAATTCATGGAAAATGTGAGAACAGAAATGTAACCATAGAAGCTCTAATAGTACCTGATATCAAACACAATTTACTCTCTGCTGCAAAGTTAACATCTAAAGATCATTGGATTATTGTTGATAAAAACCAGACATCAATATGTGGTAAAAATTTTACTTTTAAATGTAGAAAAATGAATGGGTTGTATTGCTTAAGATTAGACAGTTTGATGCAAGAAACTTGTAATGTAGTGGTTGAAGACAATGACTTATGGCATAGAAGACTAGGGCATGTAAGCAACGAAGCACTCAGGCAATTGGGACTACCAGTTGCAACTAATGAATGTAGCACCTGCTTAGAAGCGAAAGCTACACGATTACCATTTTACAAGAATGAGAAACGATTTAGAGCTATCGGAGAGTTAATTCATAGCGATATCTGTGGGCCTATCAACCCGGCAACCATGCGCGAAGAAAAGTATTTTCAGGTAATCTTGGACGATTTCTCCCACTTTGTAATAGTGAGATTATTGAAGAATAAAAATGAAGCGGAACAAAATTGTAAGAGACTATATAAAAGAAGTAGAAAGACAACATGAAATTAAAGTAAAAAGATTGAGGTTAGATAATGGAGGTGAATTTACTTCAAACACCTTCAAACATTTTTGTAACGACAACGGAATTAAATTAGAGTATACGATGAGCTATAGTCCACAAATGAACGGAAAGGCAGAACGAATGAATCGTACTCTATTAAACATGATACGTTCAAAAATTGTTGATTCGGGTGCTCCCAAACTTATGTGGGGTGAAATGTTAAAATCATCAGTTTACGAGCTGAATCGTACACCAACGAGTGCACTAGAAAAGGGCAAAACTCCATCAATGGTGTGGCATGGACGTAATGATATTTCGAAATTGAAAGTATTTGGATGCCGAGCATGGGTCACAACATTAATAAAAGAGAGTAAACTCAGTTCAAGAGCCAAACGGGGAGTAATGGTAGGTTATTGTGGTGGAGGTTATCAAGTGTGGCTACCTAGTGAAAAGAGAATAGTGAAAAGCAGAGATGTACGATTTCAAGAAGACATAATGGAATGCAAAGATATAGAAAAAGAGAATACTCGAAAGGAGATAAACGTAGATGAAATTCCAAAACAAGAAAGTAATCAAATATTGGACAATATAAATGAAATTGAAAAACAAACAAATCAGAGGGTGTTACAACAAACGCAAAACAATGAACAGGAACAAATCGATGAGAATGAAGCAAAGAGGTCTGATACTGATAGCAGTTATAAAGAAGAAGAAGAGAAAGAACAAGTGTCAAGAAGTGGTAGAACGATTAAGAAACCAAATAATTTAAGTGATTATGAACTTTATACGGCATTTTGTTTACTAAGTAAATCGATAGAAGAACCGGAAAGTTATGAGGAAGCATGTGAAGATAAAGAATGGAAACAAGCAATTGAAAACGAGCTTGATTCTCATGAAAAACTGAAAACTTGGACAGAAGCAAAGTTACCTGTTAATCAAATAGCTATAGAAACAAAATGGGTTTTTAAAACCAAAGAGGATGGGACCAAAAAGGCCAGATTAGTGGCAAAAGGCTTTCAAGAACCTTATGAAAAGTATTCAGAATATAAATACTCACCTGTCTGCAGAATGTCTACAGTAAGAATACTTCTATCAATGTCAGTACAAAATAACTGGAATCTAAGGCAAATTGATGTACCTACAGCGTTTCTAAATAGTGAATTAAAAAGTGATGTTTATATCTATACTCCAAAAGGTCTGAAATGTAATGAGAAAATATTAAAGCTAAATCGAGCCCTATATGGTCTTAGAAGTGCTCCGAAAACTTGGAACGACAAATTTACTGATATAATACAAAACCTTGGATTTAATAAATCAAAGTATGATTTTTGTTTATACTGTAAAGAAGACGTGTATCTCGTACTTTTCGTGGATGATGCGATCATAACTGGCGAAAACGAAAAAGTAGAAAAATTAATAATGGATCTATATAAAAAATTTAAAATTAGAGATTTGGGTAATGTGTCGTCATTTTTAGGTATACAGATAAACAAAACAGAAACAGGCTTAAAATTGACACAGCCAAGAATAATAAATAGGCTCTTAAATGAATTTAATATGGAACAATGTAGAGAGATCTCAACACCTATGGAAGAGAACTTTTCAATAGAAGACAGCTCAGAAATTGTTAATGTACCTTATCGACGTCTTATTTGTAGTCTGATGTACATTGCTGTCACGTCAAGACCAGATTTGTCATATGCCGTTTCCTATTTGAGTCGGTATTTAGACAGACCTACGGATCAAGCTTGGAAAGCTGGCAAAAGAGTACTAAAATACTTAAGTAGCACAAGAAATAAAGGATTACATTACAAAAAGGGTAAAGGAATAGAAGGCTACAGTGATGCAGACTGGGGTGGCGACAAGAAAACGAGGAAAAGTGTAAGTGGCTTTATAGGCTATCATGCAGGAAACCCGGTTGCTTGGCACTCAAAGAAACAAAATTGTGTGGCGTTATCTTCAATGGAGGCAGAGTACATATCTGCAAGTGCTTCAGCTCAAGAAATCGTAAACATGAAAGGTATAGTGTCGGAGTTCAGTGTAGCAGACTGTGCGACCCTTTATGTAGACAATTTAAGTGCTATATCTATGATAAACACATTTGAAAACTCTAAACGTGGGAAACATATTGACATTAGATATCATTATATTAAAGATTTGTGTTCAATGAAACAAATATCTGTCGAGTATGTTAGTACTAGAAAAAATGTGGCAAATTTGTTAACTAAGCCACTTGGTAAGAAAAAATTTGTCATGCTCAGAGATATGCTAGTAAACTAAAAACATATTTCCTAAGTATCTGTATTTAGTTTAGACTGTTTAGTTTAGACAATGTAATATTTAAAAAGAAATCATTACATTGAGGGGGTGTGTTAAGAATAGTTTTTACTTTTGTATTTTGTTCTGTGGTATGGTAGTGGCCACAGACCACTGATTTAATATATAATGTTCAGTTAGTGTGTAAAGTGTGTAAGAATATCAGAGTAATAAATAAAGGGGAGACCGCATTCCCTATTTCAAAGCATAATGTAAACATGTAACCTCAACCTACTGGATGTTGATAAACAAACAATACATAATGAACACACGATGGTCCCTGATCGTATCAGCGTAGTGGCATATCAAGCTATATCACGGAAATGCTTACAATATACATAATTATATACAAAAGTTAAGTTCAAAAACACAGTTTAAGAACACATAAAACACTCGGCTTCACCAATTTTTTATTTCAAAATAATGGCGTTACTTGCTATATTAGGTTAATACCAGGCAATGTTGCCACTTCCGGCGCTTAATATCGCTAGAAATTTCAATAATGTATTGATGGATATGGAGAGCCTATAATTATAACACAAGTCACAAAAAAATAGTGGGTAGCCTTAAACATATTACAATGTAACTAATTTGTAAATTGATTGAGGTCAAGAATGTGGTAGATCTTTACATGTTAATCAATGAAAATGACGGCTGTATCTAGCTATAAAAATAAAAAAGTAACTTCGGCATCAATGTCAAGGACGTTGCAGGGACCGATGTTTGTAAATACATTTACCTCAAGGCTTCACTTTAGAATGTAAATAACGGTCTCCCCTTTATTTATTACTCTGATGTAAGAATGCACAAGAGGTGCAGAATCATGTGTCTTGTCTTTTAAGAATAAAGTATTAATATTAGAAACTAATGTTTGCTTATGTGCACGAACATATAACAAATTACACGAAAATATAACAGGCCATGGATCTACTTGATGAAAATATTTTGCAGTTTCTACCACTTGTGGTTATACCGGAAGACGACATTAACTTCGTTATTTTAAATGGGACACCCTATATATTATTTCATTTCTGAATTCTACGTGAAATTCTAAACACATTTCGTGTAGGATGTCCTATACCTATCTTCAACTGTTGAAATATTGACAAGTGAATATTGACATTTTTCAACTTTGACACCCTGTAAAATCTAAACGGTTTGAGATGAGGCAAAACGGTTTGCACATTTCTATCTTAACTTTTCATAAGCTATCGTTTGACACTAATTTCAGGTTTTCTAGAAATTAAAAATTTTCGATTACATATAATCTCTTGGTTAGATCTGAAATTACTGTCAAACGAAAGCTTATGAAAAGTTAAGATAGATAGGTATAGGACATCTTACATGAAATGTGTTTAGAATTTCACGTAGAATCCAAAAATTAAATAATAAATAGGGCGGTCCATTCAAAATAACGAAGTTAATGTCGACTTCCGGTATAACCGGAAGTAGTAGAAACTACAAAATATTTTCATCGAGTAGATCATGTCCCACTTTCACTTCATCTCAAATTTCAAATTAATAGCTTAATTGGTTCTCAAGATACTTCTAATGGATCGTCAACGTGGGACACCCGGTATAACTGTTGCATAATTACCTACAATTAAACTGTTATTACATTATAGTTACTTTCATTATATGAATTTAAGTATTATATACGGAGCCTTTAAAAAATAACTAGAAAAAAATGTTATGTATTTTATTACCTAGAATGTACTAGTTATTTTTGAAAGGCCCTGTATATAATACCTAAATTCATATAATGAAAGTAACTATAATGTAATACAAGCTTAGTCTTTAACATAGGTACTTCAGATGTTTATTAAAAACAACATTTACTTATTCTGTTTCACTGTAACATGATAAAAGTACTTGGATTGTAACGTAACATGTTACTCTAATTACACAAATGTTGCGTCAATGCGAAGTTTTTTTTACATAAGAAATGTGTTCTTGGAAACTAAAACCTAAAAGTATATTTCAAACAATAAATAAAACAATTATAATTAAACTTCGACACTTTCCAACGATAAAGCGCACTTTGCGCCATATAGGTACATTTTAAAATTCTTCGCACCAAGTGACGTCATGCGCGAAAGCAGACGAAATTAGGACGCGTTAATATCATATCTTGTTTTATTGTATAATGTGTTTTGTGCATATAATGTGGTTTTGTGTTTGTGTTTGTGATTTGTGTTGACAGAGACAATAAAAAGACTCTTCAATGATATAGGCAGAATGGAAATTTCTCAGGTTCCAACTTGGAGGGCGCTGGAAGCATGGATACCGTGCAGTCCTATATAAATATACCGGATTTTGAGTGTATTCTGTGGTATTGTGGTGCCGTGCCATGTGCCATGATACGTGTAGTTTGTAGTTTTATTTTTTATGGTCCTGTTTATAATCACCATTCGATACGACCTACTTTTCTGCAAGTGCTGCATTCACTCAATTATTTATTTACATTTTTAAAAAGTAAATAATATAGAATATAAGTATAACCTAATAAGTGTGCTAATAAATATTGTATATTTCAGTTGATTTTTAAACGTTCCATTTAAATCGAGGGAATATACCCTTGATTTTAATTCGTTTTTTAATTGTGTAATATGGTTTTGCTACTATTATTTTTTTATTTAAGGAATGTTTCATGTAATCTATATGCAGGATAATAGGTCTCATTGAATACATATTTTCTGAAATCGATCCAATGGTTATCGAATCAACCAACCGACCAACCTGACGTCGCATTAGAATAACAAAGTTCTCTCTGAACATTCAAACCATATTGAGAAATCAAAGGCTAAAGTTGGAATAACTTATAATCTATTATAAAATTAATGATATTCAATTGGGATAAATATTATGCAATATTGGGGTAATATTTATCTCAATTGAATATCATTAATTTTATAATAGATTATAAGTTATTCAAACTTTAGCCTTTGATTTCTCAATATGGTTGAATGTTCAGATAGAACTTTGTTATTCTAATGCGACGCAATACGAATCATTAAATAAAAGTAAATAAATCTCAAAACTCCCGCGGTTTTTAATATTTCGGGGTTCTGACTTGGAGGGCGCCACAGAGCTTCTTATTGCCAACCGTATAACAGGGATTGACTGGTCTTTTTATTGTCTCTGTGTGTTGAGGTTTATATGGATGGCGAATATTTGTGGAAGATGAATTGCAACAATAAAATTTCGCAATCAAATAGTGCACTGGATCATTACTTAACAACGAATATAAATAATATATGTAGAATATGTTTAGAAAAAGGACCGAAATTAACGCATATATTTGATCCTATAAAGCCTCGACATTTCTCCATATTAATAATGGCTTGTGCTGCAGTGCAGGTAATTTAATTTATCTCTATCTAAAACTAGAACCGTCGTGTTTTTAGCACAACCGAATTGAATTTACACAGAATTTTCGAAATTAAAAAATATAACGCGCGAGTAGAATTGGAGAAAAAATAATACAAGAGAGTAGATACATAATGGGATTTCGGGAAGTAGAATTGGAAATGTTTAAATAAAGCTAATGGATAGACATCCGACAATAGCATCTTTAATGTAAGTAATAAAGACCCGACAATTCTCGGATACCCATTCTGCAAATTAGGTACCTATAGTTAAATTTTTCAAAACCAAAGAATATGAAATTTTTTCAATTTGTATTCAGAGGTGTCATGTAATTTATCCTTATGGTAGGTAAACGGTTTTTATACAATGTAAAAATGTCTTATACAAACAGGAAAGTGTGTTTGTGCCTACATTAACAGAAGTAGAACTAAATACTAAAAAAGGAGAGCATACAGAATTTGCGTGCTTCTATGAAAGAGATGTGAAGACCATCTCTACCATGAAGAAAAAATGCCCAAAGAAATTGGCTAATGCCAATAAGGATTTAATGTACTAAGTAAATGCTAGAATTTTCATAGGTATTAGAAAGTAAAATAAAATAATATAAATATTTCATTGCATTAAACTAAAAAGGTAGATACTGATAAATTTTAACTAATTCATTAAACACGTTATTGCATAATTTTCTGCAAACTTTGAAAGTTTGTCTTACTATACAAAAACATTATTTTGAATACTTGTGTTTTTCTTTATTATTTTTACATTCACATTTTTACATATTGCATTCTGCCAAGAAATGGTAAGGCGTTTCGTCGCCCTCCCCGCACTTTGGGCAGATAGGGTGTCCCTCAACACCTATCAACCCGTTAGTGACCCGTTAAAACTCCCACCAACTGGTTTAGAGCCTTCCGCTTATGACTTAACAGCCAGGCCATCTTGATCTTGCTTGGCTCCACTATAAAGTTGCGAGCTTGTCTACAACTTCCACTTCTCCAGTTTCGTGTAATGGCTAAAATCGGTTCTGGTCCTTGGCTGGGTCCCTGAGATCCGAGTCGAGCCAGTTCATCGGCCCTTTCGTTCCCTGGGATTCCACTATGACCTGGTACCCATATCAATTTGACCTCTTTTCCTCTGGCCAGCTCCTCCAAGGTATTTCCGCATTCTTGGACAAGAACGGATCTTGTCCTTGGAGATGTTAAAGCCTTTAAGGCCAGAGCATCTCCAAGCATGTCGGAGCAGAAATAAATATTTTGCTCCGTACAGTTCCTTCCTTCTTACTTGTTTGCTGTCATTAGAATAGCGAAGACTTCAGCCTGGAAGACTGTGGCATACGAACCCAGTGCAAAGCTTTGCTACACGCCCCTGTCCTCCACATAAATTCCTGCCCCTGACCTGTCCGCCATCTGTGTAGCAGACCAGAGAATCGGGTGTAATTTAAACTGGTCTTGCTTCCATTCCTCCCTCTCAGGAAATATGACAACATATTTCCTCTTTAATCTAAGGCGATCTTTTGCTTCAGTTACTCTGATGGCAGATATAGGTATTTCCCTCTCCTCCATCTGTGCAACTGCCGCGTGACTGTTATTTCTTCCTCCCACCTGCCAGCTTCCTGAGTCCCGCATTCTTAAATAGGCTGCCAATGACTCCCTCATTATCCATGTAGATAGGCTTGGCAACCCTAGCAGGACTTCCAGGGCAGTTGTAGGTGTCGTCCTCATTGCACCTGTAATTCCTATGCAGGCAAGTCTTTGGACCTTTGTCAGTTTCTTGGACACCGTTAACCGGCCGACACTTGGCCACCAGACTAAGGCGCCATATTGGAGCCTCTGTCTAATTACCATAGCGTATAGCCAGTACAGCATCCTAGGACGGAGACCCCAATTCCTGCCTACTGTTCCTCTTAGTTGCCAGAAGGTGGTCGTTGACTTTTGAATAATTTTGCCAACATGTGGCCCCCCAGGTCAACTTGCTATCTAGGATCACCCCTAGGTATTTCACCAACACATAGTGGGTGTCCTGAATTCATCTCGTTTTCTTTTTGTGAAAAGGATCATCTCAGTCTTCCTAGGGTTGACTGACACACCCATCTCAGTACACCGCCTTTCAATTATCCTACAGGCTACCTGCATTCTATCACAGACTACGTTTAAGAAGCGACTAGCCACTAGGACTAGTCCGTCGTCTGCATAGGCATGCGTATAGAATCCTTGAGAGGTAAGGCTAGAATCCTTGAGAGGTAAGGCGCCTCAAGAGACCATCCATCACAAGACACTATAGGTGGGGCCATCGCCGCCTAGATTATCTTGCTTTCACAGCCTCGCGTCACCCTGAAATAGGGGGTTTGCCTGATTCACACCGAGCGCCACTTTACGGACGCTAGCATGTTTTAGCAACGGGCCTTCTGAGAGCGGTTAAATACGTTAAGTGACATCATTAAAACGATTTGAGCTTAAATCATCAAATTAACTTGTTGCAATCAAAGTAAAAACTCTTAAAACGTAAAGTACATATCATTTTAATTATCTTTTATGAATATTAATAAGGTTTATTAGAAATTAAATCTTTCCGTGCCAAACCAACTTTTACTTGTGTTCCGGTTAAAAGTTGATCATAATCTCTAATAACCTATGTATGTTTCGTTTATTGGTTTCTGTAAGAATTTTATATGATATTAAACTGGATTTTGTCATTAATACTATATATGATTATGAATTATATGGTGCCTGTGGAATTTTTATTTCCCATTGAAACATGCTTCCTCTCTATAGAAATAAATATTAAGAGGTGATCTATCAAAATGTGTTGGATCCTAAGTTTAAGGAATTATTTGCAAAATAAAAACGAGAACACTTTTTTAATTGAAGTTTAAGTATTCTATTTGTATTAAGATATACTGATAATGTTTAGCTTTATTTAAGTGTTAGAACTGCAATCATTACTGTCGTAGTTGTAATTTTGAAAAGTTTGTAGTTTTTATTTGCAAGTGTGATATTTGCAAAAGTGTTTGATGAATTTTAGAACTGTGCTACAAATAAATTATTAGGTAGGTTATAATAATATACTTATTTTTGAAGAACGGGTGATATTTTAAGCTCGGTTAAAATAAATTGCAAAAACCATATGATCTCCAATTTTCATGTGCAGTGCCTACAATATGAAAATAGCAGCACTTACATATAAAGACATAGTTGCTAAAAATATATGAAAGATATATTTTTAATATTTATTCATCATATTCATTAAATCTTTTTGGAATATATTTGTACTAGTTGTTTAATGCATGAATATCAACTGCTGGGTATGTTTTAAGTAAATACCCTCTGAGAACACTTACCTAAATATTTATAGATGTTTTTTTTTGTGGCATTTTATAATTACCAGGATATTTAGCCATTAGGGTAAACAACAATATTAGGAAATAATTATTTACGTTAGTACCTTCCTTATGCAAAAATATAACGTGAATGGAATGTACCTATTTGTACTAGGCAAGAAGTGGAATAATTTTAATTTTGTTAGGTACTCCTCAAACCATTTTCAATATATTTAACTTTAAGGGCATAATTTTAGCATTTAGGGCATATATACCATATAAGCATCAACAATCAAAAGTATCTTTCAACTGGCCGTATTCATTACTCTTATTAAAAAAGCTTGAAAATCTAACGAGAATTGTTGTGTTTGTAATGATGTAACGTAATAGTAGCAGTATTTAGCTCAAAGTGAAAGATGAAAAAAATACAGCGTAGTAAAAAACATAAGGTCTTTGGATGTTTATATTATATTAATTCAATGAATTTTAATAAATAATTAGTTTCAACCAGACCAACCAGAATATCTGGAACTTTCGTATTTTTAATAGTGCGATCTCATCATCATACTGCCTATTATGGTTTGTGTTCAATCCCCAGCTTCGGCACTAAAAATGTTGGTGGGTAATACACCATACAAACGTATATTCAATGATACAATGTTCAAGCAGGTAACCCACAAGAACAAGTCTGTTGAGTGTCAAAACAGTGTTTCGATGCACTTCACTGTATCGTATCTAATGTATCGATACAGTAAAATGTGCTAGATCGCCCAACACTAACTTGGACCTCAACATCGTAGGATGTTAATAACTGCAAACCGGTCTTTTATGGTCTCATCAGTGATCATACCTAAAGATGTGAAGACCCAAGTACTTAACACAGTAGGTACGTTTTGCGTACGTATACCCTATACCATATCGCCACCTTTTGGTAGTTCTCGCAACAGAATCCAAATCAAACTAATTGTATCAGAATCAAATACAATAACGAGATGTAGAAACAAGTTCTACTACTTGACATATATGGTGTATATAACACATTCCTAAAATATAATATAAAGTAGATTCGTATAGGTGGATATAAAGTAGATTCATACTATTCGTAGTTATGTGTTATGTACAGGGTATTCGCGTATATTTTGACCCCTACCTACAGAGTAAGAAAGTTAGAAAAAAAGTTTAAATACAAAAGTTGTTAGGTTTTTCACGTATTATCTTTTGGCTAGGTCGAAAAAAAAATTGCATGTAAATTTGAGGAAACCAATTGAACATAATATTTTTACATGGGACACCCTGTATAATTTTAGACGCTTGGGAAAAATTTTTCTGATTCCAAAAATATATATTTTGTTGACATTTGCACTGACAGTTTGCAAAACATTTACGTTCGGATTCATCAACGAGGCCTAACGTTATCCGACTAGCGAACGTTACGCGAAAAATTTGCGCCCTTGTTGCGCGTGTTAAAATAAAAGGTGTAGTCGGCGGTGCAAAGTTGCTTAGTCCGACTAACGCCTTACGCCCCTTTCATGAATCCGGGTGTTAATATTTAATGTTTACAATAAATCATAAAAAAAAATATTAAAAAATGAAAATATTAGAAAATGTTTAAATAATAAGTGTTATCTCTAATATTTTTCTGTAAAGTAACATCTATATATATTCTATTTGGTTTTAATAAGTTAATTATTTCCAATTAAAGAAATAAAACAGATAGTTTTTTGAATTTTGTAGATATAACATCGAAAATCGTTAAATATTTTTTATTACTGTTGGTTTCTACTGTCGAATATTTTTAGTTCTTTGTATTTTTTTATGGTACTCACTGTCGAATATTTCGAAAACTGTCAGTGCAAATGTCAACAAAATATATATTTTTGAAATCAGGAAAAAATGTTTCCCCAAGCATGTGAAATTATACAGGGTGTCCCATTTAAAAATATTATGGTCAATTGGTTTTCCCAAATTTACAACATGCAATTTTTTTTCGACCTAGTTAAAAGATAATACGTGAAAAACCAAAGAACTTTTGCATTTAATTTTTTTTTTCGAACTTGCTTAATAACCTCTGTAGGTAAGGGTCAAAATATACGCGAATACCCTGTACATTCCATCTGTCAAGTAGTAGAATTTGTTTCTATATCTCAGTATTGTATTGGATATTACCTAAATACTTAATTAGATTTGAATGAACTCTTTGACTTTACTTTAAATAATTTTACATTGGCGAAAAATACTGGAAATATCTATAGGTACTTAATGCTGCAGTAGTGTTATCTCTAATATTTTTCTGTAAAGTAACATCTATATATATTCTATTTGGTTTTAATAAGTTAATTATTTCCAATTAAAGAAATAAAACAGATAGTTTTTTGAATTTTATAGATATAATATCGGAAACTTTCGGTATACACAATTTTGTCAATGTACATTAAACTCTCAGTACGATTCCATAAAATTCACCTTTGAATTGGAAAACTATTATTCTTTACCTTTCTTAGATATTAAAATAATCAAACTTGACGAATCTTTGACTATTGACTTTTACAGAAAACCAACACACACAAATAATTACATACACAACCCCTCAGTAACACACTTTAAATATAAAATGGTTGCATTTAATAGTCTAGTTTTTAGATTATTAAATGTACCACTCAATAATACCAACTATAATAAAGAACGTAATCTCATCTACAACATCGTTAATGATAACCGTTGTGAAAAGAAACAAATAGGTAGAATCTTTTATAAATAAAGAGAAAATTATTAATTAAAAGTAATACCATCTTAAGTCCAATAGAGGAAAGACAATATATGTATAGAAAATTCACATACCATCCTCAAATCAGTCAAAAATTTGAAAATTTACTAAATAAATTCAATATCATCTTTGCATTTACAAACTTACAATTAAAGCACTATTAGGGTACACTTTCCAAAAAGAAGATCTGCTTCAGAAATCAGGGATATCCAAAATAAACTGCAGTAATTGTATATCGGCCAAACAAAAAGAAATATAATAGGTAACTAGATTTAAAGAGCATTCATATCACACAAAAAAATTTAAAGTAGATAAGTCGGCTCTAGCCTTACATAGTTACGAAACGGGGCACAAATTTAATATAAACAATCCCTCCCTTATAAAAGCCAGTAATTCTCAGAATCTAAATACATTAGAATATACAGGGTGTATCATTAGTGGGTAATTGTTCGATTACTCGCAAACGGTACATTACATCAAAATACTTTTTATATGAAAGTTTTTTGGCACTAAAAGTGCATATTGTAAAAATATTTTCAATTACACAGGGTGTTCCAAAAAGGCGGAACAAGGCGCAAGTTGGTTATTTCAAATGTGACACCCTATATATTAATTTATGTGAACTTAGCCACACTTTTCATCCACGCTTTTGCATCCACGGTTTCTTTATCCACTCTTTAACGCATAAATATATTTTGACATAATTTCTACTAAATAACAAGATACGGTTATCAGATTCATATTAAGTTTTACGAAAAAAATTTACGACAAAAAAACAGTGGCGTGCTATACTAGTTACAAGGTGATTAACAATATCAATTTTTATATTACAAACGATGAGTTTCCTCAACAAAATAGTCACTCATTGATTGAAAATTAACTGCATTGCAAAAATATATCAACGTGTTTTTATTACATGCCGTCAGAGGCGTGCCAGAGACAAAAAATAGGGGGCGATTGTTTAATAATATCAATTTTTGTATTACAAAGGAGGAGTTTCCTCAACAAAATAGTCACTCATTGATTGAAAAGTAACTGCATTGCAAAAATATATCAACGGGTTTTTATTACATGCCGTCAGAGGCGTGCCAGAGTCTAAAGATAGGAGGCAATGTTTAATAATATCAATTTTTGTATTACAAAGGAGGAGTTTCCTCAACAAAATAGTCACTCATTGATTGAAAAGTAACTGCATTGCAAAAATACATCAACGGGTTTTTATTACATGCCGTCAGAGGCGTGCCAGAGACAAAAAATAGGGGGCGATTGTTTAATAATATCAATTTTTGTATTACAAAGGAGGAGTTTCCTCAACAAAATAGTCACTCATTGAATGAAAAGTAACTGCATTGCAAAAATATATCAACGGGTTTTTATTACATGCCGTCAGAGGCGTGCCAGAGTCTAAAGATAGGAGGCGATGTTTAATAATATCAATTTTTATATTACAAACGAGGAGTTTCCTCGACAAAATTGTCACTGATTGATTGAAAAGGAACTGCATTGCAAAAATATATCAACGTGTTTTTATTACATGCCGACAGAGGCGTGCCAGAGACAAAAAATAGGAGGCGATGTTTAACAATATCAATTTTTATATTACAAACGAGGAGTTTCCTCAACAAAATTGTCACTGATTGATTGAAAAGGAACTGCATTGCAAAAATGTATCAACGTGTTTTTATTACATGCCGTCAGAGGCGTGCCAGAGACAAAAAATAGAAGGCGATGTTTAACAGTATCAATTTTTATATTAGAAACGAGGAGTTTCCTAAACAAAATAGTCACTCATTGATTGAAGAGTAACTGCATTGCAAAAATATATAAACGGGTTTTTATTCCATGCCGTCAGAGGCGTGCCAGAGACAAAAAATAGAAAGCGATGTTAAATAATATCAATTTTTATATTACAAACGAGGAGTTTCCTCAACAAAATTGTCACTGATTGATTGAAAAGGAACTGCATTGCAAAAATATATCAACGTGTTTTTATTACATGCCGTCAGAGGCGTGCCAGAGACAAAAAATAGGAGGCTATGTTTAACAATATCAATTTTTATATTACAATCGAGGAGTTTCCTCAACAAAATACATTTCTTAGTACCCAATGAATCGTGATAGATCTTGCTATAGTTGCTATAATAAAATTGTTTTATCTCAAACAGTCAGAGGCGGGCTAGATGGGAAAGTAGCGGCGGAAATAAGTAATGTCAATATTATGTCACAAACGAAAAGATTCTTGCACTTGATACTGTCACTGGATAGGTTAGAAATAAGTGCACTTGTAGTGCAATTTTTTATGAATTCTCAAGTAACTATTTTTATCTTTGTATCTAGCACCCCTTTCACGGCATATACCTAACAAAAAAGTTTAATATTATACCGCGATGCACTTATTTCTAACCTATCCAGTGACAGTATCAAGTGCAATAATCTTTTCGTTTGTGACATAATATTGACATTACTTATTTCCGCCGCTACTTTCCCATCTAGCCCGCCTCTGACTGTTTGAGATAAAACAATTTTATTATAGCAACTATAGCAAGATCTATCACGATTAATTGGGTACTAAGAAATGTATTTTGTTGAGGAAACTCCTCGATTGTAATATAAAAATTGATATTGTTAAACATAGCCTCCTATTTTTTCTCTCTGGCACGCCTCTGACGGCATGTAATAAAAACATGTTGATATATTTTTGCAATGCAGTTCCTTTTCAATCAATCAGTGACAATTTTGTTGAGGAAACTCCTCGTTTGTAATACAAAAATCGATATTTAACATCGCCTTCTATTTTTTGTCTCTGGCACGCCTCTGACGGCATGTAATAAAAACACGTTGATATATTTTTGCAATGCAGTTCCTTTTCAATCAATCAGTGACAATTTTGTTGAGGAAACTCCTCGTTTGTAATATAAAACTTGATATTGTTAAACATCGCCTCCTATTTTTTGTCTCTGGCACGCCTCTGACGGCATGTAATAAAAACATGTTGATATATTTTTGCAATGCAGTTCCTTTTCAATCAATCAGTGACAAATTTGTTGAGGAAACTCCTTGTTTGTAATATAAAAATTGATATTATTAAACATCGCCTCCTATTTTTTGTCTCTGGCACGCCTCTGACGGCATGTAATAAAAACACGTTGATATATTTTTGCAATGCAGTTCCTTTTCAATCAATCAGTGACAATTTTGTTGAGGAAACTCCTCGTTTGTAATATAAAAATTGATATTATTAAACATCGCCTCCTATTTTTTGTCTCTGGCACGCCTCTGACGGCATGTAATAAAAACCCGTTTATATATTTTTACAATGCAGTTACTTTTCAATCAATGAGGGACTATTTTGTTGAGGAAACTCCTCATTTTTAATATAAAAATAATTGATATTGTTAAACATTGCCTCCTATTTTTTGTCTCTGGTACGCCTCTAACGACATGTAATAAAAACACATTGATATATTTTTGCAATGCAGTTCCTTTTCAATCAATCAGTGACAATTTTGTCGAGGAAACCCCTCGTTTGTAATATAAAAATTGATATTATTAAACATCGCCTCCTATCTTTAGTCTCTGGCACACCTCTGACGGCATGTAATAAAAAGCTAGTTGACAAAAAATCCAATATTTATTGCTAAAGTACGTACACAAAATATAAGCAACTGTTTGGTTAGTTTCTAAATTTTGCGTATAACTTCTTTAATGTTCATAGCAATTCATATTTTCGTTTATATGAAATAAGCAGGTAAGCCATCTGAAACTTAAATTATTTTATTAAAAACGTGTACTGTCATCTAACAAAAACTAACTTTTTGCCCCAAAAACCAAGTTTAAAGTAAAAAATTTTTAAATATCTAACCTACTAACTTTGACACAAATGTGGTAGAATGTGTTAATATCGTTTTCTTATAATATTCTGGTGCTTTGACATTGCAATTAACTTCAAAAAATTTTATTATGAAAAATAATTTTCTCTTCAGTTTTGAGAATGGTACGAATTGATTACCTCCAAATAGCAATAATTTAGAAAAATTGTGAGAGTAGTAAAATTAGTGTACTATTACTTTTAATCATTGCTTTTATTATAAGTACTATGAATGTAGAACTGATGATATTGTTAAAAAAATATCAGAAATCATACGATGCTCTTTTAAAAACCTTTCAGACAATAATAATAAACAATGAACATCAGTGACTCATCCGAAAACGCTCCTCATATCATTAATTTTTTAAAGATAACACGTTGATAATTTCAAAAAAAAAAAAAAATAAATAACTTGAAATTGTCATTGTCTTAGATTTTCTATATAAAAAATTCTTCGAAAACAGGTTCACATCCCGTAGATCTACACCTATGTATATATTTTTACAAACATTTGGATATGGATATAGGTACATACATGATATGGATATAGCTGATAATAAAACGAAACAATGCTCCAAATTATAAAGAAATTAATAAACAAATTTTCCAGTTATACCTCGAAAACTATATAAAAAATAAACTTTAAGCAACCTGTATTACAGTAACTATAGGCCTTACGAAAAAGCGGCATACTTTGAAAAGTTCATATTTTCTACTCATTTATGAATTATACAATATGGCTGACAATAAGTTATCAGAGAATGAGCTCTGCTTTGCCATTATTGCAAAAAGAAAACAACAAAGAAAATTGTTAAATGTCAAAGATGTAATAAAGTTTATCATAATAGTTGTGCAACAAGAGTTGTGTGCTGTGAATCCAATCTAATAGAACAAAAAATCACAAACTTAGGTGATGGTATGTTTGACGAAGAAGAAGCGGCTTCACATACCGTCTCTAATGAAGAATTATTAGCAGAGAATCAAGAGTTGAAACAAATAAACAAAAACTTAAATTAACAAATTGTGCAATTAAAACAAACCATAAAAATAATCCAAGAAAAGGATGACCTATATAGAAAGGAGGTACAGACAAATAGTGAAGAGAAACACAAGATAGGTATGAAAGACTTCATCTCAGTTGAAATTGCAAAGCAACTCTCCATTTATACAGAAGACTTAAATGCAATTAAACTGAAATTAAATAAATTGGAATGCATGAAGGAATGTGATAAATCAAACTTAAAAAACCAGTGGGAAGGAAAAACTACAATAGATAAAGAATCTGTTGCAGCAAAAAAGTATCAAAGAAATACTACAACAAAAAATGACAAACTGGGGACATCAAAACAAACAAGTCTGCATGAATTGGAAGTTAAACAAAAACAGCCCTACAAAAAATACAAATCTGGACATAAACAAAGCAATTTCAACTCGAACTGCCCCAATGGACCAGAGTGAGGAGCATATGCAGAATATTAATGATACAAAAAACCTTGGAAATTCTGAAACCAACAATGATGTATTTACTTTTCCCAGACATCGAAGGAGAATCACACAAAAAACAATTATTGGAGAAAACGAAAATTCAACTAAATTGAGGGCAGTCGACCCACTTCATTGGATTTTCATATCGAGATTGGAACCTGGAACTACTGTAGAGGATGTCTCAGGTTATCTCAAAGAATACGATATCAAGGTCTCGCAGTGTCTTAAGCTTAAAACGTTTTCTACTGAGATTGCAGCTTTCAAGTTTGCCGTGAGCAACGCAGATGAAGATAAAGTGTTTTCTGGTAAAACATGGTCAAAACAAACAATCGTTCGACCATATGATTCTAGGGGACTGAAAAATTTTCAGAGAATTCCTCCTGCATCGCTGAGCAGATAACCTGTGTTGAACAAAAGCAAATTAATAATGCATTAAATACGGGCATTTATCTGCTGCATCAAAATATACAGTCTCTGAGACATAACACTCTGGAACTTGAAAAAATAATAAATAGCCTTGAACGACCTCTAGACATAATTTGTCTCACAGAACATTGGTTATTACATGATGAAACCTTTACAATATCGATGGACAATTTTAAGCTAGTATCATCATATGCAAGACAATTCACTCGGCATGGTGGATCCTGTGTGTTTGTAAAAGGATCTGACTATAGAGGATGTCGTTTTTAAACAAAAAAATGTAGAGGGACACCTAGAGTCCTCAAATGCTGTAAGTAGAGCCAATGAAATAGTAGTATTATGCATATATAGACCACCAACAGGTAACATAGCATCTTTTTTTGACTCTTTAAACTACATGCTAAACCATTTTTTAAATAATTACGGTAAATATAAATTGATTTTGTGTGGTGATTTTAATATTAATTTACTAAATTCCAATAACTCTACGAAAGCATTTCTTGATTTGCTTGCATCATTTGATTTGGATCAGACTATTTTTCTGCCAACACAGTCACAAAAAAACAAGTACCCTCTTAGACAATATATTTGTAAACTTTAGTGTGATTTTGCCTTTTACCAGTGAAATCCTAGAAATAGCTATTTCTGACCATTATGGCCAAACTATATGCATCGAAATGCCTTTAAATAAAACTAATAGTCATAGATTATTCAAAAGAGTATTTTCTGATACAAAAATGTTAAATTTCAAATATGAACTATTGAATGAAAATTGGGATAATGTTTTCAGTACAGATGATTCAAGCAAGGCTTATAATGTGTTTGTTAATAAACTAGTTAATTTAATATCGGTAATTTTTACTAAAAAACTTGTCAAAAATAAGAAGTCGAACAGTTGGATTACGAAAGGCATCAGAACATCTAGTAAAAGGAAACAATACCTATTTAGACAGAAAAACCGAGGTTTAATTCCTT
The DNA here is from genome assembly GCA_963924545.1 of Pogonocherus hispidulus. Classification (NCBI taxonomy): domain Eukaryota; kingdom Metazoa; phylum Arthropoda; class Insecta; order Coleoptera; family Cerambycidae; genus Pogonocherus; species Pogonocherus hispidulus. The sequence continues at coordinate 57,418,954 of OZ004693.1, forward strand.
GTGACTACTACAATCTATACTGCAATATACTAAAGAGAGTAGTTAGGGAGGCAAAGAGACTCTCAAATATACAATATATACAAAGTGCACAGAACAAAAGCAAAGCAGTATGGACACTGGTAAAACGCTATACAGGTAAAGAGGTAGTTGATAGAAATTCTATTCTTACTAACTTGCAAGACGGTCATAAAGACCCTAAAAGTATTCTCGAAAATGTGAATGAATTTTTTGGTAATCAATGTATAGACTTGACTTCTAAAAATGAAAATTACGCGCTGTACAATATTCGGAGAAATGTCAACTCATTAATTTTATTTCCCACTACATTTAATGAGGTATATAATGAAATTATGTCACTCAAAAATACAAACTCAGTTGGTGAAGATGTAATACTGGTAAGACTTCTCAAAACAGTAGCCGCTGAAATAGTTCCACCATTGGTATACATTATAAACCTAACCCTTGATACTGGCTATTTTCCGGATATGTTGAAAGTGGCAGAAGTAATTGCTTTGCATAAGAAAGGTGATAAAAACGTAATATCAAACTATAGACCAATTGCACTGCTGTCAAACATCAGCAAAATATTTGAGAGAGTTATATGCTCCAGACTAGTGGGCTTCTTTGACCATTGTAATGTTATATCTTCAACACAAAATGGGTTTAGGAAAGGTAAATCAACAATCACTGCTGTATATCAGGCCCTATGTAAGATCATTAACTCACAAAATGAACATCAAACTACTTTTCTAATGTGTTTAGATCTTTCCAAAGCATTTGACAGTGTGGATTATACAATATTACTAAGCAAACTAGAATGTTATGGGGTGAGAGGGGTATCGCTGCGATTGATGGAATCGTATCTTCGAAATAGGTTACAGAGGGTGGTCGAACGAGGTGTGAATGGAGAGGTAATAAAATCAGAGATTATTACTCTTAAAAGGGGTGTCCCTCAGGGTTCTGTACTTGGCCCCCTCCTTTATCTTATCTACACCAATAATCTATCAGGCTCTATTGCTGAGGATGTGGATCAGTTTGCTGATGATACCTCTTTAATTTTTAGTGGCTGCTCGTTGGTGAATCAGGATAGAAACATTTTTTCTACGCTTGAGACACTGGAGGGTTGGTTTGGTGCAAATAATCACTCAATACAAATAAAACTCAACTAATGAGGTTTGATTACAGTTTACAAAGCAGTGAGTTGATAGTTTCTAGTGGAAATAAACAAATCACTGCTGTGAACAATGTGAAATTCTTAGGGATCCAAATTGATTCTCGTTTAGATTGGCGATGTCACATTGATGTGCTTGCAAGTGGTCTGGCACGATATTGCTATGCCTTGAGAGTAATATCTAGTATGATTAATGCCAAATCAGCCCTAATAGCTTATCACTCATACATACAATCCAGGATAAGATATGGAATTATCTTCTGGGCCAATTCTCCAGATATGCAACGTATCTTTGTACTTCAAAAAAGATGTGTGAGAAATATCTATGGACTACAAAACTATGAATCCTGTAAAATCTATTTCCGTAACAACAAAATACTTACCCTTGCATGCATTTATATATATGAGTCGGTTTTGTTCACCTGTAATAATAGAGACCTCCTCGGGAATTGTGATAGGCAGCATGGCCACAATACCAGAGGGAGGTCTGATCTGATTAATGATAAAATGAATTATACTTACCTACAAAAAAATGTAAAACATTCTATAATAAAAATTTATAATACAATACCAATCTCAATCAGAGTAAATTCAGTTGGTAAGTTGAAAACAATACTGTATGATATTTTGATACAGAAGGCCTACTACAGCGTTGGAGAATTCTATAGTGACTCTCATTTCTGCATCATATGAAGTACTTGTTAATGAAATATTGTGTTGTTTGTTTGTTGTAACTCTAGTTTTAACGTGTATGTTTGTTACTTATACACTTGTACACCTAACTGTGTTTTATACTTGTAACTGTTTTATTATCTGTAATTAGATTATTCTTTATAATTGTTCATTGATTCATTATTGAAACTGTGTGACATGTTCTACACCTTAAGGGTATTTTTAAGAACTAATAAAGATATCTATCTATCTATCTATCTATAATCTTTTCCGTATTAAATAATAATACACCCTGTTTATAGCCAAGTAGACAAGGTACCAGTTAATAGGTAACATATAAAAATTTTAATAACACTTTTACTACTATATTAAGTACCTATATTTTATTATATTTCATATTCCGTCAACCTGAAACCATTCCGTTTTCTTATGCATTTCAACTATTGATCCTTAAAAATAAACACATCAGGTAAACGGACCCTATAGAACATAGTTGACAGATCTACTTGCTTCAAGTTAGTACGTGGTATCATCAAACGTTTACGAGCCTACGTAATGTAGAATAGACAGCACCACCCTGGCTTAAGGACAATTCTTGCATTAAAACAACGGACCTGAAGCACTTTTCATCACCTTGTGTCTGGAATATGATACGTTGCTTTGCAATAAAAATCAGCATCAAATAACAATGGACCCTGACCCTTAATCATAAAGAAATAAGATCAACTATCTCTCTCTCGTACATTAAAATATCAAGGCATGACTATCCTGAAGCAAATATTCGCTTCAGGTTCTTTACGCTGCTTCAGGATGATGCGTACAGATATGTACTTGTGCTTCAGGTTTGTATGATTTCCCTCTATATATATATATATATATATATATATATATGGTTATAACCGAAACCACATACACCGAACAATACGAAAAATCCAAAACCCAACTCCCACTCCACAACCAGAACCACAAACAAATATTTCTGAACAACACAAAGCCTTCCTTTCATATATCAAAGGCGTTACTGACAGAATTAGTCGAATCCTTAAATCCCAAAACATTAAAACCATCTTCACTCCTGAGCACAAATTATCCAACTTCCTAAGAACCCCTAAAGACACTATTCCTAATGAATCCCATGGAGTTTATGAAATCCCATGCTCAGATTGTTCACAAACCTATATCGGGCAAACAAACAGACGCATTCACAACAGGGTATACGAACACAAACTCGCAGTCAGAAAATCCGACCCTTCCTCAGCCCTAGCCAAACATCATATACAAACAGGACATAACATAAATTTCGACAAAGCCAAGACCATAGCCCCCATTTCCAACCTTAAATCCAGAATCATCCGTGAAGCCATTGAGATCGAGAAGCGTCCCAATTGTCTAAACAAAAGGGATGACGGTCTTCCACTTCCGGCAACATGGAAACCTTTGGTATCCAGCTTACAAACACACCTCCAACATCCCTCCGATATCTCCAACAACCCAGCAACAGTCACACGTGACCAACTTTCACAATCCACTAGTCACAGCGCAGGATCTTCCTCTTCCCCCACCCCGCTCTCCACTACAATAAATACCGCACCCCGTCGCAGCAGTAGACAGATCTCTCTGAGGAGTAGGCAGATTGAGGCTTCAGAGACGATCGGTGGTGAGATCTGGGGAGTAGGCAGATTGAGGCCCCGGAATCGAACCACAACATCTTAACCCTTTCCCTTTCTCTGAAGAGTAGGCAGATTGAGGCTTCAGAGAACTCCACTATTAATACTTCATCGTATCTATATCTTGAAAATGGCTCCAAAACGGGAGCCGAAACGTCGAGACACTAATCATCTCCAACGCGGTTTAACTCGAAAACCTAGTTTCTCTCATATACAGGGTGTCCACCTAGTGCGCGTAAGTCCAATATCTGGGTTAATAAAAGAGATAATTTAATTTTTTTTTCTACAGGGTTGTCTAATATCCCGAGCTGCACAAAATGAAAATATATTTACATATTCAGGGTGTTCAGTTTTTCCTGGACAGGTACCAACTTCGTTTTTCTAAATGGAAATATATATTTTTTATTGCTTTTTCGAACTAAACCCTTGATTTTAGTAGGACTTTCATCAGCCTTCCCTATACCTAACTTAAACTGTTTTTGAAATATTGACGGGTGAATATTGACATTTTTGCAACTTTGACTCCCTGTAAAATCTAAACGGTTTGAGATCAAGCAAAACGGTTTGCACATTCCTATCTTAACTTTTCATAAGCTATCGTTTGGTACTAATTTCAGAATTATCCAAAAATTTAAAATTTTCTGAAAATTTTGAAAATTTTTAATTCCTGGATAAATTTGAAATTAGTACCAAACGATAGCTTATGAAAAGTTAAGATAGGAATGTGCAAACCGTTTTGCTTGATCTCAAACCGTTTAGATTTCACAAAGCTACCGAAACTTTTTTAACAACTTACTCACAGTAATCACAGATCTTGTTATGGGATTTCTATTAGGATATAAATTATTAAAGATATTACACGTTTCCTGTTGACTTCTACGCACATCACCATATCCTAATATCATTAAAATCTCAATTCGTTCTTTCTCAGATAAACGGTCCATTGTAACTTTCAATAAACACCAACAATAATAGTTTATTAAAACGTCAAAATTGTTTTTGTCGCAGACATAGCCGCCCTGATGTAATATTTTAACTTCGGCGGAGATATTGCAAATGAAGCTGTAACTCCGAAATTATGGCAATTAGGTATAGGGAACATTACATGAAAAATATACTAAATTTCTTAGAGATTTCAAAAACAAAAAAATATATAGGGTGATCCATTTGAAATAACAAATTTCAGTATATTTCCGGAAAAACGAAAGATCTGACAACAATGTAAATGCCACAATAATATCGGCCATATTACAAAACCCTTATAAACCAAAATTCATAAAAATCGGGCAAGCCGTTTCCGAGATAATTGAGGCGTTCCATGCATAAAACTCACTCTGTATATATATATATATAATATATATATATATACAGGGTGATTTTTTTAACTTGCCCATTAGAATATTTTCAACTGCCGATAATGCTAGAGGTCTGAAAGTTGGTACACGCATATTAGTGACTATGCCAAATTCGGGGAAAATATGTTCAAGATGGCGGCCCTTCTGTCAACCCAAATATCGACGCCATATTGGATTTTTTAAATTGCAACCCCCATTTTTTATTCGATTTTTTAAATCTGCGCTCTTTTGCGGTTAAAATGAACCCAATGTGTCTAATACTTACTTGTTATAGTTTTTGAGATATGTTACTTTTTCTGTTAAAATTTGCGTTTGCAGAGATTGTTTAAAAAATTCATAACTTTTTCACTATTGACGCAAAATTAAAACTGCTTGGTTCAGTCGATAGCTGAAGGTTTGTAGAATATTCAGGTATGTTTCAAAATAGTTAAATGTTGTTTGGTATACCTGCAATAATTTTTTAAAAATGAAGTTGAAAAAGTGTCAAAATTTCAATTTTTTTAAATGGCACGACCACATTCTACCATCGTCACTGGATAGGAAACTTAATTCAAAAGGCACTTTTAATAACAATCCCTATACCTATTTGCATTATTTTCGAAGATATTTGGATTTATTTGGAATTTTCTACCAAATATCGTTCACGCGATGGACGAGTAGGCCATGAACTTTAAAACAATGCCACTATTGTGTCAACGCTAACTCTTGTTGTCAACCTGACAGCTTTCTTACAAGTGTTTTGCAAATATTTGATCATATTACGACGGATATTACGGACAAGGCAAAATTTGCTCAACGGGGTGTATTTAATAAAAGGAATCGCCATTTTGAGAAAATAAAGGTTCCCATTTGGTCATACATGTGGAAAATCAAATTCAGTTTTCAACAAATGTATTTCGTTTGTTAATGGATAATCATCGAGTACAATGGTGGGTGCATGTCTGAAGAACATAACCAAGAACAACATAACAAACATAATAACACAAAAAAATATAAAAACAATAATAAAACTATGGGATACTATGGTTAAACTATAATAGTCTACACGTGTTCAATGTGCCTCCCATTTTTATGCAAACATTCAGTAACACGTTCTTGTACTGCGGCGATTGTGGCTCTTCTTATTTCGTTTTGGTCCAGAGAGTTCATAGCTCGTGTAATTCTTCCGATTAAATGTTGCAATGTTCTTGGTTCTGTTTGGTAAACTTCCTCTTTAACTCGCCCCCACAAGTAAAAGTCAAGTGGGGTAAGGTCCGGTGAACGAGGCGGCCAAAGCCACGGACCCCTATTTCCTCACCACCTATCTTGAAACAAGTCTTCCAATTTACGGTGCACAGCTCTTGTTGAATGGGCTGGCGCACCGTCCATCTGGTACCATGCGTTTATCATTTCTGGCAGAGGCAAATTGTCAAGAAAATTGTCTACACAATTATTCAGAATTTGTAAATAACGCTCACCATTTAAATTTTCTTCATACATGTACCATTGTACTTGATTATCCATTAATAAGCAAAAAACATTTATTGAAAATTGAATTTGGTTTTCCACTTCTATTATCAAATGAGGATTTTGATTGGCCCAAAAATGGCGATTTCTTTTATTAAATACACCTCGTTGAGCAAATTTAGCCTCGTCCGTCCAACAAATTCTTTTCAGAAAATTACCATCTTGTATTTTTACCAACAGTTGTTCGCAAAAAGTTACCCGCTTAAGGTAATCCGTTGGCCGGAGTTTTTGCAACCTTATGAATGCATAAGGATGAAAATTGTGCAAAGATAACACCTTCTGAATGGAGGAATAACTAAGTCCCAAATCACTGGAAGCTGCTCGTATTGACGCCGTTGGAAAAGCGGCAAAATATCCCAAAATATTTATTTGGTTTCCTTCATTTCCGGTGACCACTTTAAGCCGGTTTCTGGGTGGATTTATGCTTCTAGTAAGAATAAATTTATTACGCAGACTGGAAAGCTTCTTCCTATTCATTGGAGGTAATTCTGGATATTTCAAATTGAAGGCACGGCAGGTTCTCTCAATTATGTTATCGCATCTGCCGTAAATAGCGATTAAATCAAAAATAACATCATTAGGGTAGGCATTCATCGTAATATGAACAAATATTTGCAAAACACTTGTAAGAAAGCTGTCAGGTTGACAACAAGAGTTAGCGTTGACACAATAGTGGCATTGTTTTAAAGTTCATGGCCTACTCGTCCATCGCATGAATGATATTTGGTAGAAAATTCCAAATAAATCCAAATATCTTCGAAAATAATACAAATAGGTATAGGGATTGTTATTAAAAGTGCCTTTTGAATTAAGTTTCCTATCCAGTGGCGATGGCAGAATGTGGTCGTGCCATTTAAAAAAATTGAAATTTTGACACTTTTTCAACTTCATTTTTTAAAAATTATTGCAGGTATACCAAACAACATTTAATTATTTTGAAACGTACCTAAATATTCTACAAACCTTCAGCTATCGACTGAACCAAGCAGTTTTAATTTTGCGTCAATAGTGAAAAAGTTATGAATTTTTTAAACAACCTCTGCAAACGCAAATTTTAACAGAAAAAGTAACATATCTCAAAAACTATAACAAGTAAGTATTAGACACATTGGGTTCATTTTAACCGCAAAAGAGCGCAGATTTAAAAAATCGAATAAAAAATGGGGGTTGCAATTTAAAAAATCCAATATGGCGTCGATATTTGGGTTGACAGAAGGGCCGCCATCTTGAAAATATTTTCCCCGAATTTGGTATAGTCACTAATATCCGTGTACCAACTTTCAGACCTCTAGCATTATCGGCAGTTGAAAATATTCTAATGGGCAAGTTAAAAAAATCACCCTGTATATATATATATGTATATATATATATATATATATATGTTACGCCCAAACATCGAATACACTCACTAAGATAGAAAGTTGCGGTTTGAGCTGATTTTTTGGAAATCTTGTGCTCTATTTAACTATGTAAAAAGAGACATAGCCTGCCATTTAAAATTTTTATGAAAACGCGCAATAACTGTTACGATGTCAAACAGCGCCCTCTAGCTACCACGGTAAAATAAGTTCAGGAACAGTATATACTGCAGATTATTCAGTAAGAAAAGCTCTTTTAAACGAGCCCTAGTTCGTTTAATTCTGTTAACCCAAACCGGAGTTATCCTTATTTGAATAAAATAAAGTTTAACCTTCCCCCACCACTTTATTTTTAAAGATAGAGCAAAGTGCATTAGAAGAAAAAGATTGCAAATTTCAAAAATATTACAATACCACTATTTAAAATACCTCTTAACTTGGCATATTTTTGAGAAAAATCCCATTTTCTGATTGGTCATAGCAATTGCGACCCCTAGCGGTCATCCTACGAACTTGAAAATAATTTCCAGCGATTTTTCTTGTCCGATTTACTTATTAGAATTTTTTTCCCAAAGTTATATAGGTAGTTTCTGAGATACAGCCGGCGTCCATTCTTATTTGGCCACCCGGTACAAATGTAGTGCAAAAAAATAATTTTTTGGCGGGTTCTGAAAACTATTTAAAAATTTTTTATTTCACGCCGCTGGATACTGGTCCACTGTAATGGAGTGACCTTGGGACTGACAATGCAAATTGGCGATGTCACATATAGCACGAAAAAAACTTCGGAAGTTCTGTTTATACCGACACCCAGCGCAAAAAAGATTTGCAGCGTTTTTACTTTAAAATAAACAGATAGATGTGATCAAAGTGACGTGTCTTTAAAATGAATAAAATTTTGTTACACTAATTTTGAAGAATTGCGCTACTTGATTACTAGGTATTAGAAATATGAAATTTATAAAAAATTTGCACATACCTTGTTACAAAAGCTGTTCGAAATTTTGTCCCTCGACTTCTACACACTTTTGGGCACGCCTTATCCAATTTTGCCGCACTAAAGCGAATGTTCCTCCTGGTTGCTGATCTTGTAAACGCAAATTATTAGCGGCAGCTGTGATACGCTCGCGAAAATCCTCTGCTGTTTCCACTTCGGTACGGTACACCTCATTTTTTAAATGGCTCCACAGAAAGAAGTCGAGAGGGTTTAAATCGGGTGACCGCGGAGGCCATGCTACCAATCCACCGTACTCTGGGCACTTGACGCAGATAATTTCGAACAGCTAGCCGAAAGTGAGGAGGTGCTCCATCATGTAAAAACCACATGCACTGTCGGACAGCTAGAGGTACATTTTCAAGAAGGACGGGCAGGTCATTGCGAAGAAATTCGAGATATTGTAAACCATCCATACGATTGGGCAATATGAACGGTCCAATTAGGCGCTCATCAACAATTCCCGCCCAAACATTCAATGAAGAACGGTGTTGGAAGTGATTTCGTTGAATTGCGTGCAGATTTTCGAGTGCCCCAATGTGTGTATTGTGAATGTTCTGTATTCCATTTCGAGTAAACAAAGCTTCATCTCTAACTAGTACATCAGCAGTAAATTGGGGATTTTCAGCATTTTGCTACAACAACCACTCACAAAACCTAACTCGTAATTGATAATCTGCTGGTAACAGTGCTTGAACACGCAGGATATGATACGTATAAAACTGAGCTTCGTGTAGTAAGCGCCACACCGTTGATTGGGATACCCCAGGCACCTGCCTAGCGATCTGATTTGTACTTATTCGCGGATTTTCACGGACCAGATTCAACACTTGTTCTTCAGCTACTAAAATACGTTGTGGTCGTCCCGGTCCACCATCTCGTCCATGATTTGCACGTAAATTACCAGTATCACGGCCACGTTGTACCACTGCCGTAAAAGTTGCATATTTCGGCGTGTGTCGATTGGGAAATCGTTCCGCATACAAGCGCGAAGCTGCCAATGAATTTTGTCTAACTTTGCCATAAATAAGAATCATGTCCATTAACTCAGCATTACTGTACACATGAGCCATTTTGAAAATTTTACAGTTTAACACTCCTATGATAAATAAAACACCGGCACTGAGAGCGACACAGACTGATGACTGATAGACAATAAAGATATTATCCCCACTCCAACTCTATTCGCTCGGTCTTAACCAGGCGTTCCAGGTACAAAAACTTGTTTACTGTTTTTTGTAGGAATGTGGTATATCAGATGTCGTTGAAGTACAGTTGCCCGTCTACGTAGTCCTTTATAATGGTATAACTTCAAACATTGTTTACGGCAAATCCTAAGACTTTTATTATAAATTTTTTTGGTGATATCGATTTCTTATTTAAGGATGCACATATCCTCAAAGTTTTAGAGATAAGTTTTGAATAACCCTGTATATATAGATATATATATATATATATATATAAAGACATTTCAAAACTACCAAAAATAAAACATTTCCGATATTCACATACACATACCAAACATAACACACAAGGAACTTAAAATCACGTTAAACTGAGATATTATTATTGGAAAAGAGGAGTCATATACAATAGAATAAGTAAAACCATATGAGAAAGGACTATATATAATATTAAATAAAATATGTACAGATAAAATTGAAATTAAGGCATATAATAGTACAAAAATGTAAGTAACATGAAGGTAAATTTGAAAATAGTATTTATAAAAATAAGAGAATCTCAGATATATTGGTATCAAAAGACAGCTAAGAGTTCAATTAACAAAATTACAATAAGAAAACAAGCTGGAAAAGTAATATAAATCTAAATTTCATCATTAAAGAAAATCATTAAAATTTAACTATTTAGAAATGTCAAAAGGTGACAAGTTAAAGGTCAATACACAAAAGTGTCAAACAAAATATATTTTAAATTTGAAATGATATGTAATTCAAAGAAATAAACACACCAAATTGTAAAATAGATATAAGAAAAATTGTAAATTAGTGTAAGAAGTGATTCCAGTGCAACGGAAATAAACATCAGTGTAGTGAATACAAGGTCAAAATTACAACGTATGTATCTAGCTTAAGAAGGACGCCGAAAATGCAGGAAAAACAAATAAATTTGTTAATAAAGAGGTTGGTTACGAGCAGAGAAAGGGAAAAGACAAGAATTTGGAGAGTCTAAGTTAGAAATTGAATATTTGCGGAAATTAATAGAAACACAACACAAATTTGAGTTAAAAGCAGTTCCAGTAAACAGTAAATGACATTGAAGTAAAAGGAAAAGCAGTCCAAGGTAAAAATTAGAAAATACGAGAAATCAAGACCAAGGGAGGAGTACAGGAAATATCAAGGTATAAAAAGGCTAGAAAGGTACATATAAATAAATGAATTCCAAGTAGATAGTACCAAGATAGTAAAAATTTAGTAAACTGATCAGAGATGAAATAGAATTGAATTACAAGAAATTGTCAGAAATTGTACAGTCAAGCACTTAAAAAGCTATAGGAATATAAATTAAAGACTTACCTGAATAAATATTAAACAAGAGTCCACTAAAAACTTCACAAACTTTAGTTTTCTTTAAAAATTAGGAAAAATAAACAGTACTCGTAAGAGTGTACGCCATATTTTCAAAGACACTGACATCTAGTGAACAAGTAGATCATAGTTAAAATTCATTTTTGGGACTGTATGAAGTTATGCAACCAATTATACAGGTACTTGTAATAAAATTTGCATAAGTTAAGGTTAGAGATTTGATAAAAGATTAGCCTGTATGATTTGTTCATAAAATTAGTTATATAAGATATTAGAGTAATTTATGTATAGGGTTTATATTAAAATGCAAGGAATTACATATTATTTTTAATAGCAAAACACATTTATAAGGAGTAAGTGTGATGTTAACATTGTTCAAAATTAAAATTGTTTGAAAATATTTCTGAGGAGGTATATTAAAATAAATACTGTTTTGTTTTGAAATAAAATTTTTTAATGTATTGATAAAGTAAGAGAGAGAGAATGAAAAGCTGGCTTTGAACTTGCTACTAGAGAAAAAGAGATTTTCATGCATATAGTGATCAATTGAGCTAAAGCCGAGGGAATAAGAGAATACAAATGTAAGTAAACAATATCTTCAAAGTAAAGAAGTAAACAAAACAATTCATTTAAATTTAATAACTATAATAAATAAATTTTGGCTCTCAAAAATAAAGGAGAATAGTATAAATTTGACGCACAACGCGTGGCGAAAAAGACAAATATTATAATATATATATATATATATATATATATATATATATATATACTTATAATAGGTATGTTGTTGAGCCCGCGAGACGGACGGGTCTCTGTTGCACCCGGGCTTAATTACAGAGTTAAAGGAGTATATACTGTGACCATTAATCCTTCTTTTAACTATAAATCAGGGCATTATTAGAGGGGTAACTTAGTTGCTTAATTTAAAATTTTATGTAATAACAGGACGTTGTAAAGCCCAAAGATGTAAACGTTAGTTTGTGTAGCCCGAGTATATATTTTTATAAGTCTTACGGTTCTTATGTAGCCCGGCAGTGTTGCCATATTTTTGTACCCGTTTAAATACCATTATCGATATTAACTTGACCTGAAAAGCAAATTGATGAAATGATAAAAATTGTATCTGTCTGTGGAAGATGCTCAAGGAGGCAAGTGATGTGTTTTTCTGATTAAATCTTTGTAAGTCGAGGTAAGAAGCTTGTAAACTTTGCAAAGGGAAAAGTTAAATTATTTTTCTCTTGTGTCTTTTACATAATAGCTGTATAGCTGTCTATGTGATGTCAAAATGATTTTTCCATATGTGTATTTTAATATACTGAATGTCACAAAATACTGGCTAATGCATATAACTTTTTTATTTCGCGACTTGTCAACGCAAATGATTCCGTGTTTTTTAAAATAGAGTAGGTACCCGTAATATTCTTGGACATTTCAATTCAGGATTTTAACAAACTTACATAAAATTTAAGCTCGTGTAATAGTTATTTATAATCCCGAAAATCACAAAAGGATAGTATATTAAAAAACGAGATAAGACCAACACATGGAGCACTAACGAACCAATATTTTTATGTAGGTACCAAATATTTGAAATAAAATTTGTACAATATTTAGGTATTTAATATTTTTCAAAAATCACTAATTGTATTTTCTCTTAATGGAAGAACAAATGTAAATAGGTATTTAATTATCTCCCTTAGAACTTCTCAAGAATATAATTGTAATTTAACAATCGATTCTTCACATTGTATTTTCTTTAAGTTGAAGTCTTTAATTCTTTCATTCTTCTTGTCTTATATGCTTAGAGCCGAAAATCACAATTTTAACTGGAGTAACTGAAATACGGAATTAAATATAAATCAAAGTCATTTTTGACTAGCCTCCGCCTTTCACTGAGCCCGCATCAAAATTAGATCGCATCTAACTTATCTCTATGACTTCTTTTTTCTTATTAATTCTGCACGCCCAGTGTTAGGTAAGTACCTATAATATCTATTATAATAATATTTCTGAACTAGTTGTGCTTCTGTTATGTTAATAAAAATAACATAACATTCAATACAATAAATACATTGGCGATATAAAACACTTAATTGCTGAAATATTTTTTTTTACTATCCATCTTCTTTAAGGCTACATAGAAAATACTCAAGCAAAATTACATTCAGACAGATGATATTCTTTACACATACTGAATTTTTAAGTAAATAATTGTAAACTGAGAATGCACTGTCTATTTTCAAGAATCATTTAACTAGTAATAAGTTACATGCGTTAGCAGTACGTGCATAAATATGAAATACTTCTAAAACTTAAATAAGTTGTTCTGTATTTTTTTTCCTAGATATATTGATAAGTTATAGTAGGCAAACATTATTTATGTCACTAGGGCACTTCCTTCGAAATTTAAAGTAGATACCTACGACATATCTTTCATAACTACTACGCGGTTGCTACAATAATATAATTAAAAAATATTGGATATTTTTAAAATGGTTTATCAGCAACAAAACACATGCCTCAGATTAAACATTTAAACAAAAAAATAGAGAAAATAAGCAATGCTCATTCTATATACCTTATATTTTGTGTGAGCGGACTTATTTTATGTGTAGACTTTGATAACAGTTTATAAGTAAAAAACAGTTTCTGTGAATCCATATTCCATGTATATTAAAACGCGTCGATTATGTCTCGCTCTAAATTCCGTCGCTGAATCCACAAAGTTTCAAAGCTCTCTCCTTCGAGCGGGGATCCGCGATCTCCACGATCTCTGCGATCCCCGCGGGCGACCGTCGCCCCCGGCCTTTTTCCAATGCGTAAGGGCATTTTCGTCCCGTTTCTTACGCGTTTTCCCAATTTAAACGCCTTTTCAAAAAACCTCTGCAAAATTTTCTTTGATCGCCGTTCGGCGAGAGATGCGGCTAGCACCGGCGTTTGTCCTCGCGCCTAATGGTCCCGTCACGCCCGCCGAAATCCCGACTTTTCGCAGAACCCCCTCGCCTCTCCCCACTTCTAATTTTTACGGCTTCGAGAAGGGTTTCACGCGAAAGTTCAGTCCTTTCTCTAATCCTTTGAGATTTTTTTTTTTCGAGACCGTACGTGGACTCCATCTACGTCTATTTCGTCTTCGAAAATCTTTAGTCGCATCTGTCTCAACTTTTTTCTCATTTTATCTACCGATGTGAGATTGCACTAACAAGACAAGCACCTCCCACGAAAACTGTCAAATTAATTAAACTTCAGATAGGTTATTTTCATTATTTTCCTATGAAAAATATTGCTAACGGAATCGATAGTACCTACTGACTGCCAAACACTTCTCATTACCAAAATACTGAAGCGTAATGCTTTTTCAATTAGAAAATCGGTAAAAATATTTTTTTAGGATAACACGTACAGTTTACATACTTAAACATCTCAAGGTAAATTTCTGACAACAGTCTCAGTAGCGCAATGGGATAGTTGTAGGATTCCAAAAATCATAATGCTGATTTCGCGAGTTCGAGTCACGCTGGCGGCTAACTTCTTTTTCCCTTTTTAATTCCAATTATTTATAGTATTAGTTTGGAATTAATTTCTTAATTTTGGCAGTCTGTAAAATTCATCATTTTAGCTTACAAAAGCAAATACCTACAATATTAATTTGCTGCTACAATTATGACAGCAATATATGTTTGGTAATGTGGATAAAAATGTTTACTGAAAAATAAATTCTACTTTCAGCACTTAAAAAATTATGATGTTTTACCATCAAGAATAGAGTACCCTTACAATTCATCAAAATATTGAGAAAAGTTTAGTATAATTACATCATCATTCCAGATACAAAATTTCTTAATATGTATTTTCTTAAAAATAATATTATTCTAGATGCTTTTGTCACCCGAAGGGTGACCCCAAGTTGCAGGCTAGGACCCCCGGCAGGGCTAGAAATCAGCGATTTTCTCCCATTTCTAGTTTATTTTAATAAAATACCAATAAGAAGAAGATTTCTTAGACGTGGTATGAACTGTTGAATCTAAATTTACAAAAAATACATTATTCAACCGACATAACTGATATAGGTTCGAAGTAAATCCTCATTTTATTAGGAAACGAAATTTCCAGGCCAGTTGACAAATAATGTGTTTTGTGCAGCAAGAAACACTTCCATTGTTACCTGAAATTTTAT
Organism: Pogonocherus hispidulus; assembly: GCA_963924545.1. Taxonomy (NCBI): domain Eukaryota; kingdom Metazoa; phylum Arthropoda; class Insecta; order Coleoptera; family Cerambycidae; genus Pogonocherus; species Pogonocherus hispidulus. The sequence continues at coordinate 57,434,400 of OZ004693.1, forward strand.
TAAAGTAGTTTAACTGGTTAGATATGTGATAGCACATCATAATTGAAACACCTTGTAGTTCAGCAACCTTGGCATTCACACCAGCCCCATGAGTTCCTCTGTACCTGACTCAGCACATGGACCCGAAATATTGTTTATAAATAATGACACACTTCGATATTGGAAGAGTTATTTTATTTCCGAGTAAAATACAAGTATCTAACATATGGGAGTATTTTACAAATTTTATAATTTTCTTCGTTTTTCAAAATCATCTCTAACAGTAATTTTCATTTTAAGTGAAAACCATTTAGACATTTTTAAAAAATTTTAAATCCAATACATTAAATATTTGTCAATTAATGAACAATCCAAACTATAATATCAATTTAACGTGGCACCATCACATAAAACAGAACTTTTAACAGAAAATTCTGAAAATCAGCGGGTAGCAAATAGGGATCTTTTTCGTTGGTCACCAAGATCACGAGATGTTGCACCCCTTGATTTTTTTTATAAAAGTCTGCGCGTAGCCTTTCAGTCTGTATCACCGGAGAAAATGTAAAAGTGACAACAGATGCTATACATCGCAGATGCGAAAGTGGTTTACAAGTGAATGGTGGTGTTTGAACAATTATTATTGTAATACTTAAAATAAATTCACAGAAACTGTTTTTTCTTTAACATGACCCACTTAGAATTAATTAAAAAATTAATTAGGTAGGGAACTGAATACAAACCACCCATATTTTTGGGCTTAGAATTCAATAAAATAAAAAAAAATTGTTGTTTCCATTTAAAAAATTGAAGATATTTATTTTTTTTAGTTGGATATTTCCTTTGTCACTGTACTCACCCTGTATACAACTAAATATTTTTAAATCGCCCATTAATTACCTACCGCCTTCCTTATAACGCCCACAATCAAATACTTTTAATTTAGTAGTCGATGGCTAATTCACTGATAAATTTTCTTTGCAAGTGGGCATCCGTAAAATTTTTCTTAAAAAAATTAATATCTCGAAAACTACATTTTATGAATACACAAAGGGGCCCTAAAATTGTATGTAGAATCCAAATATGGAGAAATATACAGGGTGTTCCATTTAAATCAAGCAAGATGTTATCTACTTCCGGTGCAACCGGAAGTCACAAAACTGTCAAAATATTTTGTTTGCCGAGAACACCCTGTATTTACTACACGTACAAAGTTTTTTAAAAATCGCCTCAGTAGTTTCTGAGATACCTATGGATCGTGTTATCTCCTGGCTGGACACACTGTATGTATGGTTAATCAAATACACTTGTAGAAAAACATTTTATGCTCTATACACGTATGACATCAGATTTTTCCTGCCACGTTTCGTCCTTTTAATATTATTAACTTTAAATTTTTAAATACTACGACCTGATTCTTTTATTTGATATTCGAAAAACACTTTAGAATAAAAGTTGACTGGTAAGTCACACTTGGCTATTCTTTTGTTTATGCTTTTGCTATTCTTTTCTGTTTTGCTCACTAAAGCCAATTTCGTTAATATTAAATTTATCTGGAAGTATCAATTGTCGCATTAATCTGTTTTCTTCATCATACAAGTATATAATATATTTTGGGCGTAAAATTGAGGCCGAACTACCCCCCAAGGGTAGCAACCATCGATGAAATTGCAAGTTGATTATTGCCATTCTTATAGCACCGATATCAAATTTAAAATTTTTATTTTAATTTTAAAGGGAATTTTTTTTTTAATTTTCGTCAGTCGAAAGCCAACATGTTAATATAAATTATTTACGTTAATATTTTGATCTGTATATATTAATACCTATTTATTTAAGTAAAGTCAAATAAAAATTTACAAAAATACAACTTATTTGAAATTGGTTTTTGCAAAATGTATAGATATATTTCCATTAGGTAGGTATAAGTGTTCCGATATTTTTTCGCTACAGTATAAGAGACTTACAATTATCTGCTCCAAATTGCAAAGACATTGCTTGCCTGTTAAATATAAAAATAAGTAATTATAAATTCTGCAAAAGAATTTTGGATCCGAGAAAATTACTTACAATTAAAATAATAGTATATATACGAGTCTATAATATAATAAACATTAGTAAAAGCACGTATGTGAATTCTCTAAAATTATCAGTACTAACTACACGTTGAAAAGCCCACTGTCCCCGTGATCGAAACGGCGGTGTTGCCAGATTTCGGGCTAAACAAAGACATGTTCATTGGTGGGCTACACAAGACTTATACTGTATATAAGGTATACAAAACAGTGCCACCTACAGTGAGTTTATATGAACTTCCTGGCGTATGTCCAACTCATAAACACTACTTTGTGAAGCCCTCCGTAAAATTCGTGTACAGCCTTACTAACACTATATAAGCCTAGTAATGACCAAATACACCTGGATACGCTGTTGAGCCCGAAATCGGGCTACACAGCGTATTTGCGGGCTACACAACGACCTGTCAGTATCTTCGACGGGCTCATCAATGACCGTATATACCTCTATATATATATATATATATATATACAGGGTTAGATGAATGTTTCAACTTGGGCCCTTTTTATAAAACAACGAACGAATTGAAGGACAGGTTAACTGTGAAACGAGACAGATGTTACATTACATTTAACCCACAAACAAAAGTAATTGTTTAATAAAATTATTTAATAAATAGTGTCCTTAACACATCCACAAGAAGGTTCTAACAATATATAAAATAGTTCATCGACAGCAAAAACACATTCTTCAATAGTACACATTTTGAATCGAAAACCATGAAAATTAAATAAACAAATAAATACAATAATCAATAAATGGTAACAAATAAACGATGTAACGATAACTAAGCAAACGATAAACAATTACTAAATAAACAATAAATAAACTCGACTACTGTAACACGTAAAATAGCTTAAATGTCAAACTAGCGACTTCTCGATGATAGTTTGTAAATAAAATCAGCAATTGTACTTATGTTTAGAATTGGAAAAGCATTATTTTTATTTACCAAATATGACTATGTAGAGAATTGATACACCTACCTTTCAAATATAAAAATGATTGAAAGCCAATAGGTTAACCCGATTTAACCTCTAAGTACAACTTTTTTTTTGAGAATGCAAACCTCTTAGATTACATTACATTAATGTTCTTCGCTTAAAATATTTAAATATTTAGTGTAAACAATGGTATTTTCACTCGCAGAATGATACACAGAAATGTTTGTAACTCGAAAACGGATGAGTTTAATTTTATGATTTTTTATGGTTTTATGATTTTAATTTTTCAACAACTGGTGTGAAGAGAATTGAAATATCTTTCAAACAATGTACTATGCTATTTAAAAAAGATGTGCCGACAGCGACTCCGGCACCATCTATCAATTGACAAAATTCCATTTGTGGGTACAAAGTAGTATCATTTATCCTATGTTGTTTGAGGTTGATGTCTCAACTCGTTCAAAGTTAAGGAGGGGAGCAAGAGAAATTGTTGTGATGAAAAGAATTAGAAGTTAAGTTCCTATTGCAACAGGATACCCTTGAAACTTGAGTTAAATAATTCATCGCTACATACCAAAATTGGAGATCTTATTTAGTTTGGTTTAATTAAGGCCCATTCTTTTCACTTCCCATTAAGCCCAGATAACTATTTGGCGGATTAGAATATGACGTTCAGTATTTCAGTTTTCACAGTCTAATCCACCAGATAGTTATTTGGAACTTAATGGGAGGTGAAAACTCTAGACCTAAATTTATAATTTAATTTTATGGAATTATGGTCAACGTTTACATTTACATATTTTATTGTTTGCTATATAAAAGAAGTTTATATTATTTTTCTTACATTAGATCTAGAAATAATACCAATTCCTTATTACAGAACTCACAGAATTTAAGTAATCACCATTTAATTGCATCTGCTGTAAATCGTTTGAATAGTCAGTAGGTTATTAAAATAATAAATAAATATAATTTATTTGTCCACACACCATCAACTTTTTTCAATCCTTTCTTTGAAAATTACTGCAAAGTCTAGTAATTTAGGATATAAAATCCTAAATATTTAAACAAACTATTTTTTATTTTTAGGTTGTAGAAGGAGACGGCTTACCATCATATATCTGCCAAAAATGTATATCAAAATTAAATATTGCATTTCAATTTAAAACTCAGTGTGAGAGTTCTGATGCAAAATTACGTCAATGTTTTCAAAATTCTAATGGTTTTGCATCTGTTCCGGAGTTATCAGGAATTCGGAGTCTTAAGAAGTATAATTATTCAAACAAGTGTTCTAAAAACAGTGAAACAAATAGGCACAAATGCATTACTAAGACTGAAGGAATTATAGAAGTCGACAATGTTGACGTGCAGTTACAAATTCATGAACCACTAGTCCACACTATTCATATCGACTCAAATTCGTCTTTGCATTGTTTTGAAAAAAGTACCTTAACAGAAAAGAAGATCAAGCTAAATGATTTCCAATGCCCTGATACAAATTTAAAGGTCAGTATATAGTATGAATCTGTGTCAACAAGCAGTAAGAACTGATTCCGAACTGTCAAAAAAAACATGACAAATTCAAATTGATTTGTTCGGTGAGTCAAATTTATTCACCCCAAGGTCAGGGCCTTACGAGGCTTGCTTTATTCATAGACATTGTATATCATTACAGAGTTTGATGGTCGATTCACTGTTGATTTTTATTTACCTAAGGATAGTAAAAAGTACTTTCTCGTTATAAAATATGTAAATTATATGTATATGCCATTAAATGAAATGTTCAAATTTCGATCTGTTGATTACGTTATGAAAAATATGTTAATTTGTTGAAGTGAGCGTACTAAGGTGATCAACGCCCAAATGGTACATCAACGTGATGTTGCTGTACACTGAAGACTTGGGGAAAATACCTAGTTGAATTGATTTCTGTTTCTCAGCATCTTATGTATTTTACATAGGGCTAATGCTTATGTCCTACTTCACTGAGGTATCTGCTACAGGTTTCCAGAATAGAATAGAACATAGCAGAAGATAACCTTACTTAGTTTTGATTTCCAAATATAAGTAATAAATGTCAGTTATGAAACAGTCTAGCAGCGTTTTCGAAATCATTTTATATTATTGTACTTGTATTCTATTGTTACTTGTATTGTTTATTAATTATTATTTAGTAAGTAATATTACTTACTAACCTACTTGCTAAACATATATGTTTAGCAAGTAGGTTAGAACGAAGCCACATCTTTAACTGTACCTGCCAGTCCTCACCGTAGAACTTGAAGAACACCTAACAAACATTAACATTAACAGTGACGGATTAACTAACAGCACTATTAATGGACTATCTACACTACAGCAAATGCTACTAATGGCACTTGGTTGTTGACAGTGACAGTTATACATATATTGTTATAGAGCGAAGAAATCCCTGAAAAGGAAAATTCGACAAGAAATCTCCAAAAGTCAAGAGATTGTGTAGGGTAGTGCTGTGATGTGACTACGTAGTGGAGGAATCTTAAGAAAATCTGGTCAAGTACAGCATTTTTAGATAGGGTATACAAAGTTACAAATTGACTTAAGACAAGTCGAAAATACAGTTTGATTTGAGAACAGCATCACCTTTATTGTCTTCGATGGACACCACTGAGGATGTTATATTGGCAAAAATGTCTTGGTAAAATAAGATGTAAAAGCTAAATTAAACCAAAATGCTAAACTTTGAATAAAATGCTAAACGCATAATGATGTTGACGATTTGATACGCGACATGAAAAGCCATTTACTAACCAAAGTCAGCAGCAGCTGTAGCAACCTAGTTGCATTGCATAAAACAAAACAACAGAAGTAATGGAAGTTTCATTTTTCATCATTTCATCAGTTTTAATCATCTCCAGATGATGCCAACTTGGTTGACGAAACGCGCGTCAAGTGCAGTATAGTGTTTTGATGTTATGTAGAAAACTACGTCAGTGTCATCTTCACACCAAAGATTCCAACACCTTTCAAGAAGTAATCGAGTATACTGCTAAAACAATAGCAGTAAAACAGCTTTTGCTTAATTTAGGTTAGCCCAAACGGACTATGATGATAATGCTGTATTAGTCTTACACGTGGTAAATGAAAAAATGACAATATAAATGCTTTTTCCGATGGATGAAGAACTACAGAGTTATCAACCATTATAAAAGCGAGAAATTTTTGTAAATTAAAAGATGTGATTATTTGTGCGAAGGAGGAAGAACTGGTAAAGTGTGCTAACATGCTTCAGGCTCTGGCTCTGTTCCTTATGCGAAATTTTCAAAATTTTAGTACGGGTAATAGAATTAATAGTAGAAGAGCCGGTGGTAATAATTATTTCGGTCATCGTAGTAATAGGCAAAACAATTGTCAACATAATTGTAGTAAACAAAGTGTCCTCAACAAAAATTTAATCAAAGTGTTAGAAAGCCTTAAGCAAGTAAATTTAAAGTTAACCCCAGCAAATGCGAATTTTTAAAAAAAGGTATTTTAGGTCCATCCTAAATCCAGGTTTATCCATCAGGATATTTCACCAAATACTCAAAAAACTAGAGTTATATCCAATTCTCCAATTTCACAAAATTTAGATAAAGCGAAAGGTATTGGCTTCCGCAAATTATTAGAGAAGGTTCCTAGAAAATTGCTCACATTGCGCAACCTTTTAACAATTTATCTCGGAAAGTAAATATTTGCCAGTGGACTGAGGAATGCTAAAACTCTTGACACACTAAAGCAACTAACTCTCTGAAGATCCTGTGTGCGTATTTATATATTCTCCTCTGTGACTCACACCTGTTCGAGAAAGGAACCGTTGTATCTCGAATACACTAGAAACGTCAAATGGCGGCCTGGAAGATCTTTGGCGTACATATTGGTCATCGTTCACGATGTTTCGCGGTAATTCGCTCTAGTTCTCGAAAGGACTTTCATCACACTGTCCCCTCCTTAAGGACATTTCCGTCTCGATATCGTAGTGTGGCGATATCGGCAGACCGGACCCCTCTTGCAGTAGGACCTCTAGTAGAAGTAGCAGTCCACCGTTTTTTCTCCTACTGGTCTTGTTGGATTATAGCAGCAGACCAGAATCTTGATTCCCGTAAAGCGGAAAAGAGCTTCTAACATATTCTGGATTGCCCTCCAGTTCAGACCATCTAGTCCACATGCCAACTTGGTCACATCTTGAATCAGCAGGTCATCTCTTAGTTGGGTCAGGGAGTCCCGTTTTTGTCCACCTGCTAAATTTCTCCAACCTCCGGATTCTGCCTTTGTATCTCGTTAACCCTTCCAAACTTGTTCATAAAGGCGACAGCTATACCTCTTGACATTCGTAGATCCTAGGGTACACAATGGGCTAAGGCGACATCATCAGGTACTTGAAACAGGTCGCGTTGTTCCTCTCTGGTGACACCATATTGGGCCTTGTGACTGGTAGAGTATCGTGCCAAGAAGTTTTTGAAGGACATCTCATCGTCAGGTGGAAGAATGGCTCGAATCCTGGCTTCATCATTGTTACCAGCATAGGGGGTCAGACGGTTGAAATGAACCACTCGTGGTTTCCCACCAGATAACTTCTTTATTCTATAAATTACATCATTAATACGGGTTAAGATCTTATATGGACCTTCCCAGGAGTTTTGTAGCTTTGGAGACAGTCCCCGGTGGCTCTGGGGGTTGTACAACTAAACCAGGTCACCAGGTTGATATCCGCCATTCTCTACTCGAACGTCGTACATTTCTTGTGCGAACCTAATCATGGATGTCGTCCATTCTTTGGCATAAGGTCACGTAGTCTTCTACGGCAAGGTCCTCTTCTGGTGGACAGCCGAACTTTAGGTTGCAAGGCAGACGTAGCTTCCTCCCCATGATTATGCTGGCTGGTGTTTGTTCCATCGCCTCGTGGATAGATGAGCGGTAGGCCAGAAGAAACAGGTGTAGATGATCCCAATCTTGTTGATGATTTGAAACCACCTTTGAGGTATCGGTTGATGATTCTATTCATCCTTTCCACAATCCCATCCAACTGAGGATGCAATGCAGTTGTTTTGGTTTTATGGATATTAAGAACTAGACAGATATTCTGAAACAGAACAGACTCAAAATTTCTACCTTGATGGCAGTGGAGCGCTAAGGGTACTCAGGATCATTCTTTGACATTATTGGTTACAATCACCCAGTAGAAAAGCTCCCTCAGCCTCGCCAGTGTTCTTGTTACTCCAAGGTGTACCCCTAAGGATCCATTAGGGAGCTCCTACAGCACTTCAGGTACTCTTATCCTGGGAACGATCTGTTTCCTATCCTTACCATCACCACCCTCCAGGATACGTTTAAGATAACCATCACTCATCTCCAAAGAGTTCCATTGAGCCCCATATGATTTCACTATGGGGGAGAATGACCTGAAACTTCTTCCCAAGTCGGTTTCTGGTTTTCTTTCTTCCAGGCTTTAAGAAATCATTCTATTTGTCCTGTCTCACTTGCTCAGGGTGCCAGTTGTCCTCAACCAACGTGGTTTTGCGGACCGCAGCATCTTTTTCTTCTGATCTACGACAATGTTTGCCGTCTTCTAGGCAAGGTCTTCGCGAAAGGGCATCTGCATTGCGGTACAAGTCGAACTCTTGTAATCTTTCGATCCACCTGGCTACTGGTCCTTCTGGATTCTTAAATTGGAGGAGCCCCTTTAAAGCTGCATGGTCTGTTCTTAACAGGAATTTCTTCCCATATAGATACTTATAGAAGTGCTCCATGGATTTTACTACAGCTAACAGTCCAGTCTGGTGATGCAATAGTTTCATTCGGGCTCTGACAAGGTCTTGCTGAAATATCCAATTACTTTTTCCTGTCCATTCTGTACTCGTGACAAGATTCCTCCTAGTCCTACGTTGCTGGTATCAGTGTCCAAAATAAATTGACCATCCGGGAAAAGTAGCTTAGAATTGGTGCATGAGTAAGTGCATGCTTAAGCTGCCGGAACACCTGGGAGCTCTCTTCGTTCCACTGGAACCATCTCTCGCTTTCTGTTAGTCTAGTCAACGGTTTGGCAATGTTGGCAAATCCTGGCACGAATCGACGATAATATGTGCATAATCCTAGAAAACTCCTCAATTCGTGCTTGTCTCGGGGTACTGGCCGTTCCTAGACTGCTTTGACTTTCTGCTGGTCTACAGCTACTCCCATCACTAGAGACGATGTGACCTAGGTACTGCACTTAATGAAAAAGGTGGCACTTCTTTGGTCTCAACTTCATACCAGAACTTCTCAAACGTAGGAACACTTCTCAACCTCAAACACACCTCAACGTTCTTTCCGACCACTATAATATCATTGAGGTATACCAAACAGGTTTTCCATAATCCCTTGAGAATGGTTTCCATTAGTCTTTCGAAAGTGGCTGGACCATTACATAATCCAAAGGGCATCACTGTAAACTACCACAGCCCAGTAGCCACAGAAAACACAGTCTTCTCTCGGTCTTCTGATGCCATCTCAACTTGCCAGTACCTGCTTTTTAAATCCAAAGTTGAGAATATCTTTGATCAGGCTGAAATGTCTAAGGTGTCATCAATCCTAGGTAATGGATAACTGTTCTTGGTAAAGTTATTCAGCTGACGATAGTCTACTCAGAATCGAGTTGAACCATCCATTTTCTTCACTAGTACCACCGGTGAAGCCCAAGGACCGGAGGGTTCGATTATCCCCTTCATCTCCATATCACTAATAATCTTATAAGATTCATTACGGTTAGCCTGTGGCAGTCTTCTTGCAGCTTGTCGAATGGGGTGTGCGTCTCCGGGGTTTAATAAAGTGTAATACAAAAGATGAAATTGAAAAAGTAAAAAAGACGGTTGAAAAAAAAATTAGGAAAAGACTACCAAATTAACATACCCACACAAAAAAATCCATGTATAAAAATTTTAAATTTTGAGGATGCTTTGTCTAGTGAACAGCTCGTAGACTGTATATTAAAACAAAATGGAGAACTTGAAATAAAAAAAGAAGATCTTAAAGTGCAAGCTGTTAAAAAAATGAAAACGCGATTTATGGCTGTGATTGAGTGCGAACCTCATGCATTTGAGAAGTTAGTAAATGTTGGTAGACTGAGCATAGGATGGATACCGCGCTGCAGAGTATTTGAGTATGTTCGAGTGTTCCGTTGTTTCAAATGTGGTGGTTTTAACCATAAAGTCGATGAGTGCAAAAGTGAAAAGTGCGTAAATTGTACTGAACGTGGACACACCAAAGATGAGTGCGATGCAGTGGTAAGCAAATGCTTAAATTGTTATCTGGCTAATGAAACTTTCAAAGAACTATGATATAGATCACTCAGTATATGATTTTAATTGCCCAGTATTTCAACAAAGATTGCGAACAGAAAAGCAAAAAATTAAAATTAATCAAATACATGGATAGTTTTATTAGGGACTACCGAAATGAACCTTTTGATACACTTGTACTTGGAGAACTAGATATACCTCATGGAAAGTTTAGTAATGATAACTTAAGTAATTCTTTTACAATTTTTCATGCCAATATCAGAAGTATACAAAAACACTTCGATGAATTTCAGGTATATGTTTCTCAGTTTTCTAATTTCTTCTGCTGCATCGTACTCACAGAGACTTGGAAAATAATAGAACCTAAATTATATAGTTTAGATGGTTATAGACATGTAAATTCCATTGAGAGAAGTAATAAATGTGATGGCGTAATGGTCTACATACGCAATGACTTTAACTTTGATTATGAAAATTTCAAAATCGGAGGTATGAGCGCGGTTTCAGTAAAGGCTGTCTCTCGTAATGAAACCAAGTTTAATATAGTAGCCCTCTATCGCTCTCCATCAGCAAATGTTTATGATTTTAATGTACATCTCCATGAATATTTTGATAACATACAATATGAGCTTTATGACCATATTTTCTTTGTTGGTGATATTAATATTGATCTACTTACTCCAAATGTTGACTTTTGTGATGAATACCTTAATTTGCTTACAGAAAACGGTTTTATATCATTAGTGAACAAACCGACAAGGCCGTCATCAGGAACTTGCCTCGATCATGTTTTTGTTAAAAGTAAAAATTTGCATTATGATAATATAACAGCGGCAGTAATTCAAACCAATATAACTGACCACTTTTCGCAGGCTGTCCAATATAAAAATGTTCTAGGTGCGCAAATTATGCCTTCTGTAATGAGTAAAACATTTACTAGAATGAATGAAAAAAAGTTTGAAAATCTAATTAAAAATGAAATATGGACGGATATTTATGATTGTGAAGGTTTGGATGTGGGAGTTGATATTATTGTTAATAAAATTAAACTTTGTATGCAAGGTGCACAGGAAATGGTAAAATTTAAATTTCATAGAAAGAAACCTTGGATAACTGACGGATTAGTAACTTCAATAAAGCGACGGGACAAGCTATATCGAACTCATCTTAAAAATCCCCACAATCAGGTACAAAGGCAGAGCTATGTCACATACAGAAATAAACTGAACATACTGGTTAAAATAACCAAACATCAGTATTTTAAAAAGAAAATTGATAAAAACAAAGGACAAAGTAAAACTCTATATAATGTAGTTAATGAATGCACGAACAGTCAAATTAAGAAAACTATAGAATTGAGTAAGGTAATTCTAGATGATGGAAAGGCACTTACGGATAGGAAAGTTATTGCTGATGCATGTAATTCATATTTTGCCAACATAGGTCCCGAGTTGGCATCAAAAATAAATAATGATGTTAACCACAATAACGTAAAAAATCGGATATTACCCAAATCAATTTTTCTTACTCCAACAAATACTGCTGAAATTCATGATATCATACAAAAGTTAAAAAATAAAAAATCTCCAGGACCAGATTTAATTACAAATGAAGTTCTGAAAATATCTGCGAACTATATTGTTGAACCACTAACTTACCTTGTAAACATTTCGCTAAGTACCGGAAAATTCCCTACTCAACTAAAAAATGCGATAATCAAACCTATTTATAAAAGTGGAGATAAGTGCAAGTTAACAAATTATCGTCCAATATCATTAACATCGGCTATTGCCAAAATATTTGAAAAAATTATCAAAGCCAGGATTGTGAAATTTTTTTATGCAAATAAAATAATAAGTGAAAAACAATTTGGATTTCAACAAGGTAAATCTGCTCAGGATGCAATTGCCGAATTTGCTTCTGTAGTGTACAAAGCGGTTGATAATAAGAAAGCGTGTCTGGGTGTATTTGTTGATCTGGCTAAGGCCTTTGACACTATTAGTCATAGGCTTTTGCTGGATAAACTTAGAGATTTGGGAATCCGTGGAAATGCACATATGTTGATTAAGAGCTATCTGCAAAGTCGAAAGCAGAGGGTGGATATCGATGGTTGCTTGAGTGGGGAGGAGACGGTTACTTGCGGAGTACCGCAGGGGACTGTCTTGGGCCCGATACTTTTTATTACGTACATTAACGACCTTCTTAATATGAATTCCTCAGCCACAATGCTTTCTTTTGCTGACGATACGGTTGCGGTGTTTGTGGATGAAACGTGGCAACAAGTTTTCGAATTGGCCCAAAGAGAATTATCAAAAATATTTGATTACTTCCTTGCTAATTACCTTACACTTAATGTAGATAAAACGAAAATAATTCCATTTACTTCATATGAAAAATACTTACCTGACATTAACAGTGTAAAAATCGGTGATGATGAATTTAGTTGTTCTACAAGGGTCAAGTATTTGGGGATATTTGTAGATTCATTCCTTAAGTGGGATGCTCATATACAGTATACAGTCAACAAGCTTAGAGGCCTTCTTTTTAAATTTCGTGAAATAAAACATTTTCTCTCAATAAAGGAACTAAAAACTTTGTATCACTCACTTGTAGAATCGATTATTCAATATGGAATCATTGGTTGGGGAGGTGTAAGAAATACTCATTTGGTACCACTAGAAAACATACAGAAAAGATTCTTAAAAATTATTTTTGATAAACCAATTTTATACCCAACCAATGAACTATATGCGGAAGCAGGTTTGATGGATCTGAGACAGCTTTATTGTAAATTTTCGCTTGTATTTCTACACTCGAATAAGTTCTCTGAGCGTTATTGTCATTCCTATAGGACTCGAAATGTCGGGGCAATGAATTTGGCATTGCTTCGGGCACACAAGTCGATTGGACAGAGGTTTTTTGTGCACACAATCCCACGTTTGTTTAATGTCTTACCCTAATGATTTAAAAAAAATTAATTCTAAACAAGTTTTTAAATACAAATTGTCAAAATGGATTTTACTCAATAATAATAGAGAACTTATTCATACATTGATTGAATGAAATTTTCTTAATATATATTATATATACAAACATAGATTACCTATGTTCACCCAACCTGCATATTTATTTAAATGGTTTAATATTAGATAAATTTTGATTTTTTTTTTCTTTCATTCACAGCAATATGCCCATAGACAGGACCTTTAATGGTCCTATTTGGGCTGTCTACGGACTCCTGTTGTTTATTGTATATTATTATTATTATATGTTGCATGAATATAATGTAATTACTAATTAATGTAATACATGTAACTAACTAACTTCAACAATACAATAAATATATATTATTATTTTATGCTGCACTACTTTGGTTCTTTCTCGTTGACAAGGACCATCATTAAAAATGTCACGAAATTTTATAATGAAGCTCCGTAACTTTGTCCTCTGATCCGTCATCAGCTGTCGAGAAGAAGTCTTCATCAAGGTCTCTAGTTCAGCGGAAATTTTCTTAGTAGGGCTTCCTCTTGTAGTTTCACCACTTCAAACAATCGAGACCACTGGACAGCAGTACCCGAGCGCCGGTCCCTTTCTTTAGCACTACAGAGTAATAGTTTAAGTTCATCACTCTAACGGGTACTGTACTTCTTATGTGTAATAGACTCTTCACTATTACGATTCCATGCTCAATCTCGCTGTCATGGGTTCTTGACTCCAACATCATCATGCTTCCATAAATCGGCCATCCAGAATTATTTCACAACGGTCTGATACATAAGCATCTTCTTCCAAGACCACGCAAACTCGTTCCTCCGCTCTACCACGCAAAACGACTTCTTCATTTATTTAGGTAGTTTGATGTTGCAGAGTTTTAAATGATCAACATTGATATTTCCATAACTTATAAAGGTAAACCCATGACGATATTGTAACATTGAACCACCCCTCTAAAATGAGGCACTGGAGATCTGCCAAATTTGTCGATAATAATGGCAATTATTTCATTGTCGTGGAACGTAGTATTTCCGGCATTTTTTCGAAGCTATCAAAAGTCTTAACCGCTCAATAAGTTCACTTGGATTATCCCAGTAAACATATTCTACAGGTTTTTTATTATAAATCACATTATTCTCGTATGCGAGGCATGATCCCGTTGATTTTGTTTGCTGCTGTTGTGTTGGTAGGTAGGGTTTGCAGAATAGCGTTCTAATAATTTCTTGGTATTTAATCGAACTGGAACCTTTTAGACGTCCTATAGCATCTTTATGAACATTACTTAGCTCCAGAATCCTCTTATATGATTGCTTACCCTCCTAGTTTAAAGATGGATCATGATAGAAAATTAATTGGCCTGGGGTACCTTTGAATTGTTGCCCGTCTATTATGTTTCCAGTACGTCTCTCAAAATCTATTCTTTTATGTCCCAATAACAATATCGATGACGAAGAATCATATACCGGCCCATAATTCTTATCTATTGATTCGTTCCCAGTCCAATGGTCAGTTACATATTTTTGTGACATCTCGGGATATTGACCTAGATATTCCACTATTACATCACTAAATGTATCCTCTATACTAGTCTATACGATGCTGATGATCCTCCTCCTCCCCTGCTTCCTCATCTTCTATGTTTGATGACAACGTCGATGCTACATGTTCAGTGGGAAGAAACCTCGTTTGGTTTAAAATACTCCTTGCATCTTCTTTCTTCTCTTCTTCATCTCTGTCTTGATACGTTTCTAGACATTTACCTTTTCGTTCAAATTATGTGTGGTAGCAGCTATTTGTTTCAATGGTATGGAAATGGGATTAACCATTTTTTGTACAGCTTCATCCTCCTCTGATTTGCTCAACTTCAAAGCTACATACTTTTACTTGATTATCTTGATTAGGTATTATAAGTAGATCAGAGACCAGAGTAGTAGAGTGGATTGGTTTTACAGTTTTTTACAAGTTTTAATTAAGTTAGATTATATTTATTTTGGTGAATAAATAACTCGGTAGTAAAACATGGCTTGTGAAAGTGATGGAAAAATAAAAACTCGTATAAAAGGAATATTAGACAATAACCAAAAACCAAGAAGTTATTCTCAGGGATCTATTAGTCTGACAAAGCAAGAAATAAACAAAATTATCACAGGCTTTGAGATTACAAAAAATTCGGCAGGGACAAAAACACAAGCTGACAAAGAAATTCTGCAAAAAAAACACACTATGCACAAATAAAGAGGATCAGAGTATACAGGGGGGTTCAAAAAACTATGAACAACAAATTGGCAATAAGGAAGAAAATAAAGACCAGGATGGCAGTGAATTCAATGTTAAATTATCAAATGACTTGCACATAAATTCGGATGATATTTTTAAACCTAAAAATTCAGTCTTTCATACTCCCCCAAAGATAAATGAAAACAACAAGAATCAAGAGATGGATGTGACGGAAATCAAATCAATGGATACAAATCCTCAAAAGAGACCTAGATCAGGTTCTAGCCCCGGAGATGTCGACTGTCAGAAATTGAAAAAACAGAACAAAGCAGAAGATGGAAACAAGGGAAACCTAGAAACTGTAAATCTTACGACCCAGATGGAAGATCAGAAACACACAGAAAATAATTGCAGGGAATATTGCACAAAAGAGCTTTTAAATAGTATCTTAAAATCTCTAGAGACAATTCAGGAAGCAACTTTAAGCGAAGCAGAATCAATCACCAAGAACGACTTGAGAGAGATAAGGTTGGCCAGTTTTAATATCAACAAGATGGTGACCAAAATGGCATATAACATTGGACAAGTTGAGAAAGAAAACACTAGGCTACGGTATATGTCAGAACAAAAAACTGACATTCAATCAAAAAATAGTAAACTCCAAAAGACATATGCAGGAGTAGCTCATACATCAAAGGTAACCATAACCAAGTCAGTTGAGGCAGATCCATCAGTTCTACCACAGAGGGAAGAATGGAAAACACCAATAGCGGTAAAGAAGCATGAATCAATTATAAGAATTGAAAATATTAATGACTCAAAAAAAGTTATGCAGCAACTTAAAATTGAAATAAACTCAAAAGAAACAGGGGGAGCTTTCAAAAATGTGAGACAACTAAGGAATGGAGTAGTTATAGTAGAAAGTCATAACAAAACGCAACAAGAAAAACTAAATGTGTCATTAAAAAATAAAAATCATATAAAAATTAAGGAAACTGAAAATACTAATCCAATGTTCATAATAACTGGAATTGAAAAGGGATACTCGAATGAAGACTTTGTAAAAGAATTAATTAGAATGAATGAAGAACTTGAACATGAGCTGGGATATAAAGTTAAAGATAAAATTAAAGTCATAACAAAAAGAAGGTGCCGAAATCCCAATAAAGAAAACTGGTTTTTGTAAGCGTCTCCTAACGTTGCAAAATGGTTTCTAAAGAAGCAGCAAATAAATTTGGATTTAGTAAAAGTCTATGTTCAAGAACATTTTAATCTGGCAATATGTTTCAAATGCTGTGGTTTTGGTCATGTGGCAAAATATTGTAGAGAACCGGAATGCTGTCACAAATGCGGAGGGGCACACTATGGAAAGGATTGTGACGACGAACTTGAATTAAAATGCCCAAACTGCACAAAAATGAAATATATTGAAAAGCGACACTGCTAGGGATATAAACTGTCCAGTATACATAGAAAGATTAAAGAGATTTAAAAACAACATAAACTATGGACTATCTTTTTTATAAATGATAAACAGCTAAACAAAACCAAAAATTTACAAGCCGATAATAATAATAAATCTCATAAACAAAGAGCTATCAGTATTATCCACCAAAACGTCCAGTCATTGGGAAGTAGTAGTAGTAGTAGTAGTACTAGTAGTAGTGGGGCGGCCGAGACCTGGCAAGTAGGCCGCAAGCGGCTTTTTACCTACCCCTGTCGTCCCTACCTAGTTTCATCACCTCTTCCCTCATCGAACCTACCCGACCTTCTAATGTAGGTCAGAATATCGGCCCATTCAAGGGAACTAACCTTGAACCTTGAACCTTGACTTCCCCTTGCAACTCCCCGGCCCCCAAGACGTCGTGTCTCAATCTGCCGAAAGCCGCGCACTCTGCCAAGAAGTGGGAAGGCGGGTCTCCCTCAACACCCATCAATGATAGATGTCGTCTAAGCCTGCAATGACCCGTTAAAACTACCACCAACTGGTTTAGAGCTTTCCGGCTACGACTTAACAGCCAGGCCGTCTTGGTCTTGCTTGGCTCCACTATAAAGTTGCGAGCTTGTCTACAGCTCCCGCTCCTTCTCCACTGTTTACTTAGTGTCTCATGAGCCCAATCGTTAAGAGCTATGTTGACCTGCCTTCGTGTAATGCCTAAAGTCGGTTCTGGTCCCTGGCCGGGTCCCTGAGATCCGAGTCGAGCCAGTTCATCGGCCCTTTCGTTCCCCGGGATTCCACTATGACCTGGTACCCATACCAATTTGACCTCTTTTCCTCTGGCCAGCCCCTCCAGGGTATCTCCGCACTCTTGGACAAGGGCGGATCTTGTCCTTGGAGATGCTAAAGCCTTTAAGGCTGCCTGACTGTCGGAGCAGAAGTAAATATTTTGCTCCGGACAGTTCCTTACTTCCACCTGGTTGGCTGCCATTAGGATAGCAAAGACTTCAGCCTGGAAGACTGTGGCATACGAACCCAGTGCAAAGCTCTGCTGCACGCCCTTGTCCTCCACATAAATTCCTGCCCCCGAGAACTTGTCCGCCACACGAGAACCATCTGTGTAGCAGACCAGAGAATCAGGGGGAATTTAAACTGATCCTGCTTCCATTCCTCCCTCTCTGGAAATATAACGGCATATTTCCTCTTTAATCTGAGACGGTCTTTTGCTTCAGTTACTCTGATGGCAGATATGGGTATTTCCCTCTCCGCCATCTGTACGACTGCCGCGTGACCGGTATTTCTTCCTCCCGCCTGCCAGCTTTCTGAGTCCCGCATTCTTAAGTAGGTGTCGGTATACACAATTTCGTCAATGTACACTAAACTCTCTCTCAGTACGATTCCATAAAATTCACCTTTGAATTAACTGCCAATATACAAGGTGTCCACCTAGTACGCGTAAGTCCAATATCTGGGTTAATAAAAGAGATAACTTAATTTTTTTTTCTACAAGGTTGTCTAATATCCCGAGCTGCACAAAATGAAAATATATTTACATATTCAGGGTGTTCAGTTTTTCCTGGACAGGTACCAACTTCGTTTTTCTAAATGGAAATATATATTTTTTATTGCTTTTTCGAACTAAACCCTTGATTTTAGTAGGACTTTCATCAGCCTTCCCTATACCTAACTTAAACTGTTTTTGAAATATTGACGGGTGAATATTGACATTTTTGCAACTTTGACACCCTGTAAAATCTAAACGGTTTGAGATCAAGCAAAACGGTTGGCACATTCCTATCTTAACTTTTTATAAGCTATCGTTTGATACTAATTTCAAATTTATCCAAGAATTAAAAATTTTCTAAATTTTCGGAAAATTTTTAATTCCTTGATACATTTGAAATTAGTATCAAACGATAGCTTATAAAAAGTTAAGATAGGAATGTGCCAACCGTTTTGCTTGATCTCAAACCGTTTAGATTTTACAGGGTGTCAAAGTTGCAAAAATGTCAATATTCACCCGTCAATATTTCAAAAACAGTTTAAGTTAGGTATAGGGAAGGCTGATGAAAGTCCTACTAAAATCAAGGGTTTAGTTCGAAAAAGCAATAAAAAATATATATTTCCATTTAGAAAAACGAAGTTGGTACCTGTCCAGGAAAAACTGAACACCCTGAATATGTAAATATATTTTCATTTTGTGCAGCTCGGGATATTAGACAACCCTGTAGAAAAAAAAATTAAGTTATCTCTTTTATTAACCCAGATATTGGACTTACGCGCACTAGGTGGACACCTTGTATATATGAAACATATTCATAAAATATAACATTGTTCTCTAATTGATACCCATTTGTTATATATCATTTATACTGTGTGTTTACTGGGTCTTTATTTAGCATACAAACCTGCGAATACATTATAAGTTATGTTGATGATACTGTTCTCTTGTACACAGCACCTAACTGGAAGGATTTAAAGCCAAAACAGAGGAAAACCTAAAAATGGTTAAAAATAATCGAAACTAAATACGTACCATTTTATTTGCATGATAAAGCTGCCGCAAGATTTGACCAGCTCGCTAAAGACAACTCATTCTATACAGGGTGTACCATGTAGACCTTCAGTTAGCCGTTTCTAGAATACTTCGCATACTCGAATTCTTAAAATTTATATACCGGTGTTTCTCGCAATTTTCTATAGATTAAAAATATTGGCGTTGAGGTGTTACTTCCGGTTCCACTGGAAGTCGATGTCAACTCGCTTATTTCAAATAGAATATGTTATATTTTATTTTGTTTTTGGATTCCACGTCAAATTTGAAGGTAAGTTTCATAAGCAGACCCTAAGCATACCTATTCTTAATCATTTTCAAGATATTTCGATGTGTCAAAAATTTCTCCAAAAACATAGTTTCATTTTTATCCCGTTCTATCTCTTTCAGTTTGTAACCTAAACACTTGAAATTTCTCAAGCTACTGGTAACATCATTAAGAAGGTTTCCATTTATGCTTCTTCAAAATTCTATGAATACCTACTTTCTATTGATAGATGAAAATTTCTTGTGCCGTCTGTAATTGACGCATGTTGATAAGCGGTGAAAAATGCCAAAACATTATTTCATTTTCTTCGTTGTCCGATAATGCCTACTTTTATTCAATTTTCGGTCGAAACATTCTCTTCTCAGAGCAATTATTTAATAGCCTTTTGACCAAGTCGTGAATTTTCCTTCTCTGCAAACACACGGCAAGTTCTGCTAACAATTCGATTACTCTCCTCGTAAATGATAATTAAATTTAAGAAAGCTTCACCTGTTAATATTATTTTATTTCTTTGTGTTCTTGTTACCCATTCTAGTGAATGTTCAATAACGTAGGTACTTAAATATTTATCAGGAATGCATGTTGTATTAGTTGTGTCAATTACTTCAACCAGTACAATTGTTGTACTTCTGTCGGGTTCAATTTCACTGTTTTAATGTGTAATATTAAAATAATGGTAATTCAGCACAAATACGAGTATCCTTCGAGTATCGTGCAAAGAGTGTATAACGTGCTTTTCGTTGGCTCTCTAATGTTTACCCGTTATTTTGCTCTTAATAAGTTTTAATTTAATAGTGTTGTTAATTGTACTGATTATTAACATAGTGTGACACATAATTATTCCTTTAGTAAGTTAATCGGTTTTTGATTAATTTACAATCACATATAGCGCTGTTGAGAATGTGAATCTATTTCGTTATCTTGCCATATAGTTTTCGCTAGCAAGGCACTTCACTGTTTTGTTTATATCCATCTGTACACATTTTATATCCTTCCGTGGCCTACCTTGTGTGTTTGTTTGTTAGACACCCTGATCGGCCCCTGGGTGCAGAAACTTGGTATCCCTGTCTTATGTGTTTATATTTAATTGTATATTAATTTAATATCATTTAATTATTTGAAATGTCTTGCTTAAATTGCAACATTGATATAAAAGCTAATACTTCTTCGGTTATTCATTGCGATGCTTGCCAGGGACCCCTACATTTAAAATGTGTAGGACTCTCAGAGAGTGATGTAAAGTTGACTAGATCTAAATCAAAGTCTATCAAAAAGTTGTTTGTAATACATGTAGTGTTAATCTTTCACAGTTTAAAGATATTAAAAATCTTATTACTACTTTGCAAAATGAGTTTACTGCCCGTTTTAATAGCCTAAAAGCTGATTTCGAATCAATTAAACACACTAAGGAGTTCTTTGGCTACAAATCAGGAAAAAATGTACCGTACGATTTTGAGGAGGTTGTTAATTAGGCAATAGAATGTCAGAAGAGAAAGAAAAATTTGATTATTTTTGGTGTTATGGAATCTCATTCAGATAATGATAGGGAAAATATCGAACATGATTCTTCACTTGCCTTAAACATCTTGCGAACTATTGTCCCTGATTACACGAATGATTCATTGGAAGTCCAACGTCTAGGCCGACGTACTCCAGATAGCATTAGGCCTATGAAAATAGCACTTCGTGATGAATGGGAGTTATTAAACTTTATCAAGAAGTCCAGGACTCTACGTAATTTCGAAAATTATAAAAATACTTTCATTTCCTCGGATAGAACACCTCGTCAGTTGCAATTTTACAAGCAACTTAAAAATGAATTAATGATTCATAAGAACAATGGAGAAACAAATATAGTTATTCGTTACTTTAATAGTATCCCTAAAATTGTTACTCAGAATTTAAACTGATATCGTTACCTAATTACAGACCAACGCTGTTCTATCAAAATGTACGTGGTTTGCGATCAAAAGTAATACATTTTTATAATAGTGTAGCTGAGAGTGATTTTGACATTATTGCAATAACTGAAACGTGGTTAACTCCGGACATTAATACTAGTGAATTATTTCCTGATAATTATGTTGTTTTTCGAAAAGATCGATGCAGGATGTCTACAGGTTTGTCAAGAGGTGGTGGAGTCCTTATCGGTTTTAAAGATAGTTTTATATGTTCGCAAATCGACTTAACCCACATTGCTGATGTTGTTTCTGATATTGATGTGGTTGGTGTAAAGGTGGGAAACTGCAATAATCGCAAAATGTTTTTATTTGTTTTATATATACCACCACATACCTCAACGCAAGATTTTGAATTGTTTTTTGATGCTATTGACTCATTAAAATGTCTAAGGGATGACATAAATATATTATTTGTAGGTGATTTCAATTCTCCAAATTATTCCTTAGACCGCTCTGACAGTAATTGTATGCGAATGAATAACTTTCAAGAATTCCATGGCTTGGTGCAGTACAACAAGGTTAACAATACTCATAACCATATTTTGGATCTTATTTTTCTAACTTTAACTGCATCATAGATAGATCTGAATGTCCATTACTTGTTGAAGATAATCACCACACATCACTTCTGATTAATTTTGACAAAACCTCTAATCTGTCTCAACCATATAATCATTTTCCTATGAACTTTTCCAGTACCGCTTATAATTTTAAAAAGGCAAATTTTCCTCTTTTGTACGTTCTTATTCTTAACACGAATTGGTCAATTCTTTTAAATGTTGATAACATTGAAGATATATTTTCAATATTTTATGACAAGTTATATGGTCTTCTTGATGTAGCTGTACCAAAGTTCACGTCTTTGCACCATATTCGCCGCTACCATTATCCTTCTTGGTTTACTGACGAAGTCATTGGTGCCATCCGAGCAAAATCAGCTGCATATGCCAAGTATAAAAAACATAAATCAGTTGACCTTTTCAATACATTCAAATTTCATCGTTCCAAATCCAAACGTCTTATTAGTGAGGCTTATAAAACTATTATTAACGATTCGGAGCTAGCATATCTGGTAATCCTAAAAAGTTTTGGAACTTTATTCAAAGAAAGAAAGGGTCCTCACGAATACCTTCTATAATGTATTATAACGATAGTGAATTTTCTAAACCTGCAGATATTGTTAATGCGTTTGGTAATTACTTTAACAACGTCTTCATTCAATCGCAACCAGTTGATTCAACTCAGTTTTCAACGCATAATAATCTAGGATTACATTTTGATTTACGGGATATTTCATATGAAGATGTTTTACAAAATCTTAAACAATCCAAAGATACATTTACAATGGGCTTAGATGGTATTCCCAGTTTTGTTCTTAGAGACTGTGCGTATGCTTTTGCCGAGCCATTGCATATTTTATTCAATTGCATCCTACGTAATTCTACCTTCCCATCTTCTTGGAAAAAAAACATTCATCTACCCTATACCGAAAAAGGGAAATCAGAATGACGTTTCAAATTATAGAGGTATTTCTTTGCTCTGTAATTTCTCTAAAATCTTTGAAACCATAATGTATAGTAAGCTTTATTGTTCTACCAGACAGCTTATATCGTCACGACAACACGGTTTCATGCAAAGGAAGTCGACAATATCTAATTTGGCGGTTTTTACTCGTACGTTTCTGAGGTGTTGGATAATAGAGGGCAGGTTGATGTTGTCTATACCGACTTCCAAAAAGCATTTGATCAGATTGACCATACCATACTCCTTTTGAAATTAGAAAGTTTTGGATTTTCAGAGGCTTTGATTAGGTTGTTCACTTCTTACTTAAGCGATAGACAATTCATGGTAAGATACCAAAATTTTACCTCAAAATCGTTTTCTGTAACATCGGGAGTTCCACAAGGTTCCAATCTAGGCCCCATATTATTTTTATTTTTTATTAATGACCTTCCTGAAGTCATTATTTGTGAGCAATTGTTATTTGCTGATGATTTCAAACTTTACTCTAAAATCAGTTCTTCTATCGATTCAATGCATCTTCAAGAATGCATGAATCGAATGTCTTCATGGTGTGAACTAAATCGGCTGAAACTCAATATATCTAAATGTAACGTAATGACTTATACTCGTAAGACCAGCTTTCCCATCTACAATTACTCCATTGGTAATAATCTCATTACCAGAGTTGATGTATTCAAAGATTTAGGTATTTATTTTGACAGTAAGCTCACTTTTATTAATCATATAAATCATATTGTTTCTAGTGCCTTTAAATCATATGGCTTCATTTATCGCAACTGTCGGGACTTTTCCAATGCAAGCACTTTCAAAGCCCTCTTTTGTGCTCTGGTGAGGTCTAAATTGAAATACGGGTCGATTATATGGTATCTAATATTATGATGTTGCCGACATTTAGAATCGGTCCAAAGAAAATTTCTAAAATTTTTGTCTTTTTTTGCAAGATGGATATTATCCGCCTAGAGGTTTGGATCATAATAATCTACTTAATAGATTTAACTTTGTTGCTTTAGAAACCAGAAGTAATATAATGTTGGTTCGATTTCTGTATAATATCTTGAATGACAAAGTTGA
Source organism: Pogonocherus hispidulus (assembly GCA_963924545.1). Lineage (NCBI taxonomy): Eukaryota > Metazoa > Arthropoda > Insecta > Coleoptera > Cerambycidae > Pogonocherus > Pogonocherus hispidulus. Next base: position 57,458,715 of record OZ004693.1, read on the forward strand.
TTGACCCGATCTTTTGAGTAAAATAAATTTTTTGATACCTCGCGAAAATGCTAGACAGCAATTTTTATTTTATTGTGTTGCTCCTCGAACGAATATTTTAATAAAGTCTCCAATATCTTTGATGTGTGAACTTTACAATAAAATCGCTTCTAACTGCGATATTCATTTTGATAATTTAAGAAGTGTATGTAACTGGGTTAGTCGTTTAACTTAAGTATTATTGGTGGCATTGTTTGTAGTTGTAGTTTGTAGTAGTTGTTAATTACTTTTTGTTTGTTTTATTTCGTTAATTTTGTTTTATATACCTATATGTTAGCACATATATTATATTACACGTTATATTAGCATATTCTTATTCCTGTAATTGGGTTTTTCCTGTTGGAATAATAAATATTATTATTATTATTATTATTATTATTATTATTAAAATACTTACATAATTGAAACTATCCTAAACAACTATTAAAATCTACGTTAATCAAATATTGGGAATTTGATCCATAATATAAAAATATAATGAAATGCAATCGAATGTTTAAATTTATTTCTATTAACTTCCTTTCGTTCATGATATATTTTTGTATTTTTTTAGTATAAAAAACACAATTTTTTTTAAAGCGAAGAACATCTTTTGAATTCAATGTATTGAAGACTGTACTCGAAGACAATTATTGTCCGCAACAATTGCACCATCTGAAGACGGTTAAATGTTTCGTTTCGTAGCTAACCTGACAGCTGACTGACCAATTGTTCTCGTTCTTGCAATAATGTCCACATATATTCAAATCGGTGGAGTTTAGGTATAGGGAATGTTAATACCAATTAAAAGATAATTAAAATGTACATAGGTTATATTATAAAACACAGGGTGTTCTTTTTACAATAAGTGAGTTACTGGGTTTTGAATTTGTCACAATTGGTCGGCCCATTTTTGACACCCTCTGCAATTTGCACTAGCTTTCGTATTTTCTACATGTTTCGATACATTAGCTCATTAGGAATAGCTCTGGAAAATGATTTTTACTGCTTAGGTAACAGTCTCTAAAAATCAGATTTAAACAGTTATTACTGAAACATGCTGAGATATATTGAAACATAACTAATACATTTCACCAGGGATCTTCAACCTTTTGTTATCCAAGGGCCAGATTTGTGTGTCCCTGTCGACCGACGGGCCGCAAAATAAAGTATATAACATGTAACAAGTAAATGACATTTAAAATTTAAGGTAGCTTAAGACTTTAGGTTAGGTAAAAAATAAAAAAAATTTAAATACTTACCTAATTTTTTATTTATAAAAAACAACTTTTTAATGAGTCTCATAATGTCTTTTTAAATTGTATTCTTTCATAACAGCAATCGTCTCACGACATACCAAACACACGGGCTTTTCCTAAATGTTTACAAATAAATACAAGTTTGGCCCACTTTTCTTGAAAAACTCGCGACTCATCACCAATTTTGCGTTTTCGATTCATACTTATAGCCGCTATATTGCCGTCGAAATAATATGCGAAAGAATATTGTTACCTAAGAATTCCGTAGATTAAAAAATGTAATATAAATAACTAATCACATTATAAAATTCTTCGTATTCACTCCATAATAATTCAAATGCAACTGTCGACGACGTCCGTGGGAGCTCTTTATATACTCCTGGCGCCCGGCTTCCAAAATCTTTTCAAACAAGCCGCGAAGTGTCCAGCGGAAAAATGAAGTTTTCGCTTGACCCCTCGCTTTTGTCTTGGAGCAGCGTGACAATAACAACAACTACTCTTTGCAAGTCGTTTTCTTCCCAGTTCTGGGTAATTTATTCTTATTACGTATAGTTTGCGTGTTATAGTTGCGGGCCGTAAAAAATGAAAGGCAGGCCGGGGGTTGAAGACCCCTGCATTTCACGTTACTTATTTTGTCTTGTATTTATACAAACCATTGATCACTGAGATGACCAGCCTCATGATAATAGCGCCAGAATAGTTGCCTACTCGAGTTGCAAGCAGTTGCACAAAGCTTAAATATTAAAAAAAATGGGGAAATCTGAAATGGCTACATTGGTATTTGATAACAACGATGCAACAGCCTGGTATAGGCATGTAAATGTCTAATCAGATACAGCATTAGTTGTTTTGCATTGGTTTGATTTATATAGGTTTTCTCATGAAAGTATGTCGTTTTAAGTAGGTACATAATAGACACGCCAACCATCCCTGTTTTCATAGATTATATATATATAATCTTATCTTATCTTATCTTAGCTTACTATATCTTAGAATCACTGATCTCCGCACATACAGATGCGTAAGCATCTAGGTGCAGTATATCTTGTTCTGTGAAATTGTAATTGTATTGTTTGTATTATTGAATTGTATTGTAATATTAAATTATATATATATATATATATATATATATATATATATATATATATATATATATATATATATATATATATATATATGTTATGCCCAAACATCGAATACGCTCACTGAGCGAAAAAACCGGCCACAACGCGTTGTGGACGGTGCTGAACGACCAAATACCGAAATCAGATAATTTATCGCGTTATGGTCGTTCTTGTTGACCACGACGCGTGGTGGACAATGCTCAAACGGCCACGACGCGTTCTGGATGATTTAGAAATCTTATAAACCGATTGTGCTTTAATATTTAACTAAATTAACAGAAATAATAACTGAAAATTTGAAAACATTTATTGTATGCTTATTTCTGCATGAAAGTTTACTTATTAAAAAGGGAAATAATAGAATAATAATCAACTGAACCGCACGTAGTTGAGAAGGGTATTCACTTGTTCTTGCAGGCACTATTATTGTGGCATTTAGAATTGCACGTCACCTCATTGGCCCTGCAGTTGTACTTTCTTGTATTACAATAACGTTTACAATGGGACATGACAAATCCTTGTTTTGATCCAGACGAAAGAGCTGAAGCTTTTCTCAAATTTAATAAACAACTCGAAACATCTGATGAGTTTATAAAATTGGAATCAGCGAAGGTGAATTCATTACGACTATAAAGTCTTTCCAGCACTCTCTCTCGGTTCCCAACTTATACAGGCTAGATTCATTAATGCTTAGAACTACAGCTAGAACACTTCTAGGGGCAAGCTACGACATTTTGACCGACCTCAGCAGGAGGTAATTTTTCACGCGATAAAGTCAGCATTTTTTCAGATTGCTTCTCCATTCCGGCTTTAGCATTTTCACGTTGCTCTCTAATTGCATCATGTCGGCAGCAAGGGCTGCATACGACTTGTCCTTCAATTTCAACACCACACTTCATGTGTACTTTTTAAACTGCATGTTTTACATGGTTGGATGATTTCAAAATCTTCGCAATTGGAACATGCTACTGCACTGGATGCTGCATTAATTAGATTTTCTTCAGGGTTCTCAGCGTCAGGAAAACCTGAACAACCTGAAAATGTCAGGGAATTCATACTATGTCAGGGAAACGTCAGGGAATGTGTCAATATTCGTAAAAAATCAGGGAATTTGTTTGTCATCAGGAAAAAATTTGTTGGGCGCTCCCGGTATGTTAAGATTTGGATGCGCTATTGCGATCGTAATGTATATTTCTGTGGCTTGTTTGGCCTTCAAAGCCAAAGATATTATTTAATGAAATTTAAATATTATTTAATAACAGAAAACTGTTTTACTCAAACGTGTTCCGATATTTATAATAGTATATTGTGTACCTAGGCGGGAAAGTAAATGTTTTCTGGGCTGACAGAAGATATGGACAGGTTAGGCAAAGCCGAGGCTGGCCACTTCTGGAAGCCAGAAAAAACACTTTCCCGTCATGGTGCACACAACATTTTTATCCTACACAAGAAAAAAATCATAAACGTCAAACTTTTTTATATAACAATAAATAATTTACAAAAAAAATTTGTTCGTTGAAATATTGATATTAAAATACAGGAATATGAATAGTGCAATCAGCAAAGGTAATACCTTATTCACATAAACTCAATAACCGGGTTTGTTCTGAAACTGTTATTGAAATTAAATCATGATATTCATGATAATAGATTAGGTTCACTCCACCGCGACCATGTGGTCTATTGTGGCTCACACCTACTTATATTTCACCCAACAGGTCCAGCTTCTTAATGTAGCTGATTATCTTATTCGGTGAGAATTTATTCAGATCCTCTGGCAGAAGTTGTCCTTTGCCAAATAATGAGTCTCTGATCCTTTCCCCGGCGGGGCAGGTGCACAATATGTGTTCTGCCGTTTCATCATCTTCTAAGCACAGGTGGCACTCAGCATCTTCTGCTTGGCCTAATTTGCACAGATGATATTTTAAATTGCAGTGACCCGTGTATAGGCCAATTAGAGTTCGTAGGTGAAACCTGCTTAACTCGAGAAGCTTTTTAGTTCTTGTTTTTGAAGGGTTTATTATAAACACCTTCGAATGAACTAATAATTGTGGTAGTTATGGATATATATTATAGTGTGGATATGCCAAGCACCGGTTCTGGTCCGACAAATTCACAAATTCAGAAGCGGCCCCCTCTCTAGCTAGAGAGTCGGCTGCCTCATTCCCTTCATGGCCAGAATAGCCTGGGACCCAGACCAGAGTTACTCTATTTTTTCTGCTCAATTGAGCGAACGCCTGCTGGCAGCTCCATACCGTTTTTGAGTTACAACGGTAGGAACCAAGAGCTTTAAGAGCTGCTTGGCTGTCTGAGAATATTTTTATCGATTTGCGTGTAAGTTGCGTTTGTTCCAGCCTCTGTTCACACAATTCGATGGCATAAATTTCTGCCTGAAATATAGTTGCATAACTGCCAAGGGATGAGGATATTTTCACTGTTGGGTTGCAACTATATACACATATAAAAAATAATTTAATAGAACTATTTTACCTGAAGTTGTTTGAGTTTCCTTGGTATTTATTGGGAATTAAATATTTTTATTAAAATGGTTTCGCCTAAAATATTTTTAATAAATGAAAAATCCCTTTTCATGCCACTAGACAGGAAATTTTATAAATACAAGTCAGGGAAAACCTGGAAATGTCAGGGAATTTGATATTGATATATTGCTGAGAAACCGTAAACCCTCTGACCATTGTTTGGTATTATTGTCAAGCATTCATGTTACCAACATATCTCTGACGTCCTGATTGGATCGTTCTACTGATCCTTGGCTCTGTGAAGGGCGGAGCTTACCGTGCACAAGTTTAAGGCCTGACCACAGATCCTTTAAAGCTTCGAATATTTTATCAGAAAATTCACTTGCGTTATCGCTTTGACATATAAATGGAGCACCGAACATGCAAAAAAATGTCCACTCCATTATATGCAACTTCTTCAACTGTTTTCATTTTGAGTGGTTTCAAAATTGTAAATTTTGTCAGATTGATCCTGATAATTCCATATGAAACGATAGTCTCGGTCCGGTTCGGTCTGCATATTGATCAAATCTACTTGACACCTGGAATTCATGTGGTTAGATAGGATTGGTGCAACAACTAACCCCTTCTTCTTTCCCTGACATTGCTCACAGAAAGACAAATAGATCTGTATAGCTGCTCTAGTGACATTGCAGTGTTTTTTGTTAATTTAAGTCTCCATAACTATAAACAAAAAATAAAATGTCAAATTCTTTACACAAAAGCTTCATAACCTTAGAATGTTTTTTTTATTTAAAAAAGTAAATATAAATTTTATTAGTTTTAAACACTTTTATTTTAACAATAATTTAAATTTATTTAAATGTTGTTCATGCACGCAGAAAGGTAAAACTGACTTACAAAAAAACAACGAAGACAAACGCTGACCAGAAATGATTTCACCTACCTGGAGAAGGGGCGGAAACGAGATATTTTCTTTCAGCCGTAGTCGGAGGATTTTTACTACTCAGCAGCTTCTTTCCTGAGAACACCGGTGGTTTTTCTTGATTAGGTTTGCCGATTAACGTCAAGGTTTATACAGTTGTAGCACGCACCACGATCTTGTTTCATCTCGTACTTTGCACGTGCACGCCGTCTTCCTCTCCAAAAGAAGGGTGGTGCGCAAGCGCGCGGAAGGTAACTGGGGTAGGATGTCAAAGGAACATGGGTGGGAAACATTTCCGGTGTAGACCGCGAAAAATACAAATTAACTAGCTAAATGATAGCATGAACATTCCGCCCACCAAAATAAAGTACTTATTTTCTTACAATTTAGAATTTTGCAGATGCCTATAACTAACTATACAAAAAAAGGTGAAACTCCTTTGTGGAGGGGTAAAGGACACAATTTTGCTAACGGACGATCTATTGTTCCTTTGGCAGTACCTACCTTTGCCACTCGAGGGATACCGTCACTACTAGGGTAAAATTTCAAAATGCGTCCCAGTTGCCATTGCAGTGGTGGATGTAGATTATCTTTGATTAATACACACTCATTAACTTGAGGAGGATTCTGAGGGGTATTCCATTTGTAGCGCTGCTGGAGAGTGAAGATATTCCAAACTCCATCTTCGCCAGAAATCCTGATGCAAGCGCTGAATCAACTGCCATCGGTTAAGCCGGTTAAGTTTTAAGGAAGTGAGATCCTCATCGGGAGGTGACGTTAATGGTTCTAAGGTTAGAAAGTGACCCGGAGTGAGAATCTCAAAATTATGTGGATCTTGACTTAAAGTGCACAATGGCCGAGAATTGAGTAAGGCCTCAATTTGAGTTAGCACAGTAGTTAGTTCTTCGAACGTCAGAATTACCAATTACTCTTTTCAAGTGAGCTTTCATGGATTTTACACCGGCCTCCCAGAGTCCCCCGAAGTGAGGAGAGGAGGAGGGGTTAAAATGCCACCTAACACCAGAGTTTTCTGCGGCTGCCTGACAATAAGAAGAAAGTAAGTGGTTCGCTCCTACAAAATTAGTTCCCTGATCACTATATAGATCGTTACATCTACCCCTTCGTGCAACAAATCTTCGCAAAGCGGCCAGGAAAGCCTCAGCAGACAAACTGGAGACCACTTCCAAGTCGATTGCCTTGGCAAGGCACACGAATAGACAGATATACGCCTTTTCCGACCGAGACCCTCATCTCCTCTTTTCAGTGATAAGTTTAGGACCTGCAAAGTCAACGCCACTGTGCGAGAAAGCCTTCACTTGTGACACTCTTGCCGGACGGAGATCAGCCATAAATGGTTCCTGGACTTTAGGCTTGACACGAAAGCACCGATAACACCATGATAGGACATGATTGATGGCACGTCGAGGACTCAGGATCCAAAACCGTTGATTAAGTAAATACTGCATGGTGTTTAAGCCAGGATGTAAGTTCCTTGAATGCACGAATTCAATCACTAATTCAGTCAACCTATGGGATCGAGGTAATAACATGGGATGTTTGGCATCATAAGGCAGGTCAGAATGCCGAAGACGACCGCCAACCCTGAGCACATTATCTTTGTCCAGGAAGAGTGCCAATTTCCTAAATGGTTTGGAACAGAGGTCACCACTTTGAAGATTAAGAATTTCACTAAGAAAGACCTCATGCTGAACAGCGCGTACTATTACTTGTAGAGCCTGATAAAGATCTAATTCGGAAAAGGATCCCACATTCCACTGCTTATGATCATGCTTAGAAGCATTCAGTCGAAATCTTTGATAGTATGCCACTATCCTTTGAATTTTAAGTAACGAAGAGAATTTAACCAACAGCCGAGTTATCCAATCACTTGGAACCAAAATTGTACATACCACTTTTCTCTGTTCACATTCGACCGCTGTTTCCATCAGAGATGAGTTTGACGCACATCCAGAAGAACTCCACAAAGCTCGAGGGGTTTGTAACCACAAAGGGCCCGCCCACCATAGCGGATGTCCACACAACTCAGTCGGGAGAAGTCCCCGAGATGCACAATCAACAGGATTTTCTTTGCCTGCTACATGGCCCCAACAACTAGGAGGTATTCGTTCTTGGACATGAGTGATTCTATTGGCAACGAAAGTTTTCCATTTGTGAGGAGATGACCGAATCCAAGACAAGGCCACTGTTGAATCAGACCAAGCAAAAACTCGATCAACAGGAAGATGACTTTTATAAGTAGACATTACGAAATATATTAAATCTGATAACAGGACTGCGGAACAGAGTTCTAAACGGGGAATTGATATTATCTTTAAAGGAGATACCTTGGACTTTGCACATACCAAATACACTGTGATTGCATTGTCCCTAGAAATCTGTCTAAAATAGACAACAGCGGCAAAACCAACCTCAGAGGCATCACAAAATCCATGTATTTCGTTACTTCTGATATCGATATTGCTCAACAGCAGACGAGGAATAGCAATTGTCTTTAAACTCATGAGCTGAGACTTGTAAAGTAACCAACGAGCTTGACATTCTGAAGAAGGTTGCTCATCCCAGTCTAGACCCTGGGTCCATAAATACTGCATAAAATGCTTTGCCATGAGTGTGATAGGAGATAAAAAACTGAGAGGGTCATAAACTTTTGAAAGATGGGACAGCACGTTTCTCTTGGTGCATAGCTTTTCAGTATGATCGACAGAATAGGAAAATGAGTCATTTAACGGATTCCATTGCAAACCCAAAACCTTTAAGCCGCTTGGTGGCTCAGAATCGAACGACAGAGGATGTTGATGCTTCTCCGGAACAGACGACAGTAACTCGGGATAATTGCTAGACCATTTTCTTAATTCAAATCCAGCTTGAGCTAATAAATCAACAAGTTCAGCTTTCATTTCACAAGCTAATTCAAGGGAGCTAGCACCTGTTACAATATCATCAACATACAAGGAAGATTTCACAATTTGGGATGCGAGTGGGTGTGTTTCCTCTGCCTCTTTTGCTAATTGGATTAGACAACGGATGGCAAGATAACCATTTTGCTGGTACCCTATTTCATGTAGATTGTACACAGTTCCCCTTATCGTAGGTAAAATTTAATTTCTCAATAAGTTTAAGTACCTTTCCCCCGTTAAAATTATAATGCATATTATTAAGTTTACCTGTTAAGCCACACCATGATACAATTACACTGATATGCCAATGCGCATGGGGGCGTGACCTATTCATTGACCGTGACGTCAGTTACGATAAAAATTAAATAACATACTTGTAAACAAAGATAACAAAATAAAATAAACGTTGATTATGGAATTATAATACACGATTCATACAGGAAAATTAAAATAATAGTTGATTAAGGCCCTTCTCTCACGGGTCGGCACGATATCGGTTCGGTATGTTTTCGATATGCAGAGCCAATGTCGCTTCCATGTATTCAAATTGCCGACCGCACACGGCGCGGTCTCGATTCTGTATGCTTGCGGGATACCGCGTATCGGCATATTTTCTATCGGCAAACGTCCAGTACCGCGCGGCGTGATTGACAGTGAAGTGATTGAAGTGTCCAAAATAATTATGACGACTGAACTAAATTTTGTATTGGAGGTCGAAAAGTATGAGTGCCTTTATAATTACTGCAGATAATGTAGTCTGCAGTTTATTTTTCTTTCAAGATAAGGATGAATCCAATATTTTTTCTTTCTTTGTCTTATAATTTTTAAATCGACGACATCTTTTTGGAGCCGTTGGGTATCTATGATATACATTTACAGTCCCGTGTGAGAACAAATTGCGGCATAGCATCATTTCGACAATTGCCGCGCCGTTACCGTACCGATGTCACGTCCACCCGTGAGAGAGCGCGCTTAATATCAATCTTTCTTATTTTAATTCAAACCGCATTCTGTGTACCTACCTAGCTACTGAATATAATTCTAACCTAAATTTTACAATTTGAAGAGATAATAAGAAGCACTACTGTAAATAAATACCACCTTATAATATAAAAATAACAACTTGATAACTCCCGGGCCTCACAATTATAATAATACGGGAATACAAATGACAAACACGAAAATAATTATATCACTGGTTGTAAGGTATTTGAATTTTCGCCACTTTTCTCTCACGAATGACGTCATGCGCAGAACAAACGAAACTTTGTCAAGTTATGAGCGTATCAGTGTAGTTGTATCATAAAGCCACACCAGACATTTATCCCAAACTTGTGTTGGAACCGTCTTTGTTCTTTTAACCTAGGATTTTCTCGTGACCAATAATGTCGGTTATGTCGATTGAAAACTCCACAATTGGTAAATCTTGTTTCATCTGTCCATATTGCCTTCAAATGAAAATTTTCATCCGCCAGGCGTTGTTGCTCACACCACCTACAGAACTGGAGTCTTCTAGGGTAATCATTTTCATTGAGGCTTTGCACTATTATAAAAAAAACGGATGGTAATGATTTTTCTTCAAAACTTGGTGCACTGTACTCTTTGGGATCCCTGTTTGTCTAGCAAATACGCGAACAGAACTTGACGGATTCTGGTTTGCCACTTGTGTAACATGGTTCATTCTCTCTTCATTCTGACCCACTGCTGCAGTAAAACTACCTAAACTAAACTAAAAGTCTTTTTGCAGTAAAACTACCATCATTCAATAAATTCAAAACTAATCTTCGAAATGTTTTCGAGTCTGGCTGACATCTTTCGGGAAAATTTTCTAAATATGAGGTCAGAGTTGTTTCAGAATTGCGATTTGTTCGAATGTAACATGCAAGCAAATCAAAATATTCTTCATTACTGAACACTGCCTTCCAACTTAGGTACTTGTACTTAAAAAATACACAATATACTAATGCATTAAGTCTCAACAATGCTAAACTTTCAAAAGATACTACATTCTATTGTTCACATCTTTCATAGCCACCATTACTTATTAGTCGATCACTTAGTTTGTATAATTTCATGTAATAAAATTATTAGTGCCACTATGTTTATTATTTTCCCTATTACATGACCATATTACACAAGTAATTTTGTACCTACTTTCCTTTTCTTTTCATTGGAATAAAATCATCCACAACCTACTTTTTTTTTAAATTACTGTTTCTCTCTAATTGTGTCCCTTAAATAAAGGACAAATCAAACAAGTGACATATCATTGGAAAGACTTTTTCAAGGGCGATCACGTGAAATAAAAATCCAATATGGCCGCCGTAAGAAAAACAGAAGTTGATACATTTAACTGAAAAACAAAAGACGAATGAGAGTTACTATTGGTCACAACAGTTTTCTTGTAAAAAAGTGTCCTAATAATGTGCAAGTCTAAAACTTGTCAAATGAGCGCCTACTGTGTTATCGAAGAAAAAAGAAATCGGAAATTCAAAAACTATAAAGATAGACTAAAATAGAAAAGATATTTGAAATCAGCATAAAATCCTACAAACCTCTCTAATTTAACAGTTTCTCTATCTCTTATAATAACTGAGGTAGCAATACATTACCATCGAGAATGGGACACAGTGTGTCCACACCGTTGGTTGGATACATATATATATATATATATATATACATCCTTCTAACAAACCTGAAGCCATAATATATTCCATACCATCCTGAAGCACCGGTTTATAGATTAGATAGAGGAAAAGTGATGCCATATTCGGGTGTATATTTGTTATGGTACAGCCGATTCTGTAAGATATATAGCGATATTTTAAAAAATAAAATTTAGTGTATATTTACACATAAGCCGCACTATCCTGAGGCATACATATTTTTGGTACCATCCTGAAGCAAAATATACAATAATAGGTAGCTGTACGGTTGTTCCTGAAGCACGACAATGTTGCCATACGTAAGGGTCCATTCAGGTAAACTTAACAGACATGAATTGTGGGTCGGGTTGAGAGGTTGGGTAGCCGATGGGTGAAGACTTACATATTCCTACTACCGTATTATTTAGATTTCGAAGGTGCACGTAAAGCCGAAGTAAAAAGGGACATGGAAATAAAGTTAGCCCTTATTGCAACGGTACCGGATTTGTCTTATAATTGCAACAAAATTTCTTTTTAATGTTATAAATTATATATCACCGGAAAGATCAAAAGATAAACTAGATCCCTATAGTAGCAAATTTTTGTTTAATACATGTATTTTAGAGGAAATAGTTTTTGAAGACACGCTATTCTAGTACAAGATTGTTTGCCTGGATTTTTAAAATAAAAAAAAATTACAAAAAATTACTACTATAGGGATTTAGATTAAACTCTTATCTTTCAATACTTTTTTACTAAAAGTTGCTATCTTTTATAGTTTTTTTATAATTACACATGAGACGAACGCCGACTTTGGGCTTATTTCGGATTAGTGAATGGACTCTTAATGCTGTTATTCCGTATTTGCAGTTTCAAGCACAGTACCAGATGATTTCATATTTTGTTACCAACGGAAACAGAATGATTTAACTCAGGTAGAAAACTGTCATTAAAATAATAACTTTACTATGGGACCTAATTTCAATTATTTTCGAACTCATATTTTATATTTGACGTTATCATTAATGTAACAATCATACCTAATATACATAAGTACCTAATTTTTTAGATATAGGTATTACTATTTATTTATAATAAAAGTTGACATATTTAAATGGGTGATGATCCACGGGTTGCTACGGGCTTCATCCTATTGAAGTAAAACGCGCTTGTTGAATTTTCAGTACAAAGTGACTATTTATTTATTTTAATTTATTTCACATACGTTTGAATCTAAAGTTTAAACAAAATATTACTGAGAAGCATAAATATAGAAAGAAATCGATATATTTTTAGAACTATAAATTATACAAGAGTGACTGACTTAATATATTACATATAATATTTTGGGCTTAATTCAGCACTTCCTCACAAATACCTACCATATAAAAAAAAAACCAATATACACAGATAAAACAATAAATTATACGCAATTTATGAAATAATTATGAAGTGTACGTAATTTATAAAAAAATTCATATAAACATGTGGTAAAAAACTCTTTGGTTCGAATGTAGAACAGGGTGATCGATTTAACTGGAGAAATGAGTTTTTCTGGGAAACGACTAAGAAAAATTAAATATTCTAGAAAGGATTACTATTTTTTAACTTGCTTTTACTAAAAGGTAAGGTAGAAATACAGAAATTATGGATAACACTTGCCGTCCGCGACGCTTCAATTAAAATTTTTTGGCAACATATATATTTTTAAATAGTGTTTCTATTTAGGTTTCAGTTTTTTTCAGAAAAATCATGCTAAAATAAGTAGTAGGATTTAAAAAAAATAATAAAAATATATGTTGCATTTAAAAAAACAAAATTGATGTGTGCCCAGGGAACGCAGAACACCTTGTACAAGTGAAATTATTTTTAGTTTGTGAAATAGAAAAATAAATAGCACTCTTTTATTAACTGAGATATTAAAATTCCGCATATTAGTTGAACACCCGGTATATAAATTACCAAAACCCTTCTTTTGATAGAAAATCATTTTTCCATTAAAATAACTACGCAATTTGGTTAATTTTTGTACTATCCAGCTAGTTGACAAACAATCCAATATTTATCGCTAAAGTATTAACCACGAATCGTACACAAAATATAACCAACTGTTTGGTTAGTTTCTAAATTTTGTGTATAACTTCTTTAATGTTCATAGCAATTCATATTTTCGATTATATCAAATAAGCAGGTAATAAGCCATCTGAAACTTAAATTATTTTATTAAAAACGTGTACTGTCATCTAACAAACACTAACTTTTTGCCCCAAAAACCAAGTTTAAAGTAAAAAATTTTTAAATATCTAACCTACTAACTTTGACACTTAATACTAGATATTACCACTTAAAATGTGGTACAATGTATTAATATCGTTTTGTTATAATATTCTGATGCTTTGACATTGCAATTAACTTCAAAAAAATGTAATTATGAAAAATAATTTTCTCTTTTCAGTTTTGAGAATGGTACGAATTGATTACCTCGAAATAGCAATAATTTAGAAAAATTGCGAGACAGTAGTAAAATTAGTGTACTATTACTTTTAATCATTGCTTTTATTATAAGTACTATGAATGTAGAACTGATGATATTGTTAAAAAAAATCAGAAATCATACGATGCTCTTTTAAAAACCTTTCAGACAATAATAATAAACAATGAAAATCAGTGACTTTTCCGAAAACGCTCCCCATATCATTAATTTTTTAAAGATAACACGTTGATAATTTCAAAAAAAATAAATAAATAACTTGAAATTGTCATTGTCTTAGATTTTCTATATAAAAAAATTCTTCGAAAACAGGTTCGCATCCCAAAGATCTACACCTATGTAAACATTTTACAAACGTTTTGATATGGATATAGGTACATACATGACATGGATATAGCTTTTAATAAAACGAAACAATGCTCCAAATTATAAAGAAATTAATAAACAAATTTTCTAGTTACACCTCGAAAACTATATAAAAAATAAAATTTAAGCAACCTGTATTACAATAACTATAGGTTTTACGAAAAAGCAGTATACTTTGAAAAGTTCATATTTTCTACTCATTTATGAACTATAATCTTTTCCGTATTAAATAATAATACACCCTGTTTATAGCCATGTAGACAAGGTACCAGTTAATAGGTAACATAAAAATTTTTACTTTTAAAATTAAATTAATTTAAAACACTTTTACTTTTTAAGAAAAATTTTAAATTTACTAATATTATCAGGGTCCACTTGTTACCATATGAAACAATTATTGAAGTGTTACACTATTTAGTTTTTGAGGAAAAACTTAAAATTTAATTAGGTAATTAATATTATTAAGGGTGAATGGAGCATTTTTTTTCACTTATGGACCTCTTGAAATAGTGTTTTGAAAAGCAATGCTTAATTATTTATTATATTGTATTATACTATATTAAGTACCTATATTTTATTATATTATTATATTTCATATTCCATCAACCTGAAACCATTCCGTTTTCTTATGCATTTCAACTATTGATCCTTTACTTAAAAATAAACACATCAGGTAAACGGACCCTATCGAACATAGTTGCCAGATCTTCTTGCTTCAAATTAGTACGTAGTATCATCAAACGTTTACGAGCCTACACAATGCAGAATAAACAGCGCCACCCTGGCTTAAGGACAATTCTTGCATTAAAACGACGGACCTGAAGCACTTTTCATCACGTTGTGTCTGGAACATGATACGTTGCTTTGCAATAAAAATCAGCATCAAACAACAATGGACCCTGACCCTTACTCATAAAGAAATAAGATCAACTATCTCTCTCTCGTACATTAAAATATCAAGGCAAGACTATCCTGAAGCAAGAATTCGCTTCAGGTACGTTACGCTGCTTCAGGATGATGCGTACAGATATGTACTTGTGCTTCAGATTTGTATGATTTCCCTATATATATATATATATGTATCCAACCAACGTTTTCAGACCATATACGTAGCACAGACAACCTTACACCACTTATAAATAAGCTAGAAGGGGAGTATATATCACAAAAATAAAATGTATTGATGTATAACAGCTTGCGCAATAATAGAGAGGAAATTTTTTCAAATAAATATAATTTTTCAGACGTTTGGTAAACCTTCGGAGACCACACACAGAATACCCCACTTTCAGACCATCTGATATACAAACTTACATAGTACATCAACGTTACCCGAGCATGCGCTGTTGCCATTTTTAAGTAGGTTTTTGTAAGTGGTTTATTCTTTCTGGCGCAAAAACGATGGAAAAGTAAGGTAGTGTGTATAAACTCTCAAGGGTATTGTATTATTAGGATTATTCTATAAAGGCAGAAAATGAATCGTTCAAGACTGTTAGTGCAATTGGCTAAAAATAATAAAACAGGCAAGAATTACTTTTAATTTTTAAGAAAATAATTTGCTGCTGCAAGTCATCTAACACCAATCAATCAACCACTTCACAGAAATTTGTTATTTTAGTTTCAATAGTTGAGTGTTTAATCATGCCTGTTTACTAAAAAATAAAAATGAAATTTTAATAAACAAACTTCTGAGAAATTATTTTTAATAAAAGTTGTAAAAAGTCGCAGCATAACAAGTACACAAATCGATTTTATGCTGGGTGTGAATAAATAATTGCGAAAAATTTCAGGGGATGATTTCTCGTTGAAAATTAAGGGGGGGTTATTCATGTAATATTTTTCTATTGAATGCTTTCTTTTCAAAATATAGGGTGTTAAAATTTAAATTTTTTAAAAGTCTTTTTGTAATACCTATCTTTTCGACAAAACAAGGTACTAATTTGAAATCTGCTGCTCTTGATACTTATGCCGGCGGTAATAATTGACATCCTTTTTATAAAATTTTATGTACAAGGTGTTATATTTTTGCCATACACAACCCCTTAAATTTATACTATTTCTTGTAATACGCCACTGTAAGTAATACAAGGCGTTTAACCGTATTAGGTAGTGCTCCCAATTGAACATAATGAACATGTTTTAAAAATTAGTGCTGAAAGGTTTTCGGAACAGAAACATAAAATCGAATTCTAAGTGTGTTGGGGCTTTTGACTGCAAAACAAGTTTTATTAAAAACAACCTCTGACTGCTTCATTTGAATTTTTTTTTTAGTTAATGTCATGATTTAGTCGATATCAAAATAACAGTGTTAAAATGTTTTTGTTTATCTTATTTATATTGCTTATTTACGATAACACAATGTGTCCGAAATAAGTTTAAAAAGCCTAACTACATGTTCCTTATCAAGATTTATATTATATTAGATCTTCCTTATGTATTTCTTTCATGTAAGTGTAGGGATCTTTAATATAAAATGATTTGAGCCTACTCTACAAAGTTAGGGGTCATTAAATTTCAATTTCTTTATTACTTTCGTTAATATATTTTGGAATACAAATTAATATTTTAGTTTGAAATTTTGACTGAGGATTAACAACTTTTAAAATGGTCCTTGGCATTTAAAACAGGTATATTTTAGTAGCACATGGTATACTGGATGTATTTTTTTTGTTCTGATTATTTTGTGACATTTGTTCAAATAGGATTTAATTTAGATAATAAAACAAAAACCTTCTAGAGAATGTTTTTGTTTCTAGTAAATCATCTACATTTTGATTAGTGTATGATTTTTCTTGCTGAAATTCACAAAGTGTAAAGGGTATAAAAATAAATTTGTTAACGTTATTGAAACAAATAAGAAAAAACCTATATTAAGGAATAGAGTTCACATAAGGTAGTTGTTAAATATAATGTGGATATTGGACACGGATGGTTTCTTTATGAAACATTGTGAAAATATTTGTTGTGAAAAAACACAGTTCTCATTTAGATGTTTCAAGAAATATAAAATATGTATAGAAAACACTATATATACTAGTATTTCGGTTTATTAGGGCTTTCTCAATAGAGTAAATTCCAAGCCCATTTATTATTTATCCATATACCTACGAGTACCTACCCCCATGGACCCTTCCCATCTGGTAAAGCCCGACATTTTCTAAGAAGGTCGAAAGTATAAAATCTATGTGATCATTCGTAGTACAAGGATTTCTAATTAAAGTTTTTTTAATTTTTAATTGTTTTAACACCCGTTTCGTTCTAATCTGCGAGCTATAATATTTTCACTATAACCTGGGACGTAATTAATAGAACTGTAGGTGGTTTCTACTTGCCGAATATTGTAAAACTCTTGACGAATTAATTTCCTCCTTTTGTTTTTTATCATTAGTATTTATTTATATCCGTTGTTTCTTGCAATTTGATTATACTTAATTATTTTTCAAAGTCTGTTTTTTCTAGCGGAAACATTAAAAGCCCAAACTATGGAAAAATGACTTTTTATTTGCCAGGACTTTTGTGAACTTGCTGGTATAATTGTGTCAGAAGGAGTTGGTTTTCTATAAACAGAGAATTATGATTTATTTTCTACCTTTCTTATTGTTATATCCAAATAGTTTAATTGATTGTTTTTCCATTGTAAACTGAATATTATTGTTAAGCGAATTTAAAAAATTGAGAAAGCCACTCAAATTTCTTTCAGTACCTGTCCAAATACAGAAAATGTCATCTACAAAGCGAGCCTTATAATTTAGCGCGCTTTATAATACGGGAGGAGACGGGTTAATTACTCTCAATCGGTAATTATTGTCACCTAAAATAGTCTTATTACTTCTCACTGTTGTTACTATCTCAGTTTAAATGTTAACACCCAGTATCATATTTAATTTAAAGTTTTGAACTAAGGTAAGTTTAGCTAAATTACTTTATTTTTACGAAAGAATTATTGTTATTTTCTACATCTGCAGACCAAACACCCCGAGTAAAAAAATGTTACCTATTTATATACAACAATTTATAAATTAGTTTTATTAAACTCGAAATATATCTGAAATAAAGAAATATGCAAATTTTATTTCATAGACTTACCTGGTTTTTCAGTCATATTAAGTGTACAAGTGTGAGTACCAAGTATGATTCGACTGTAATTGTACACTTATATCACTATTCATATTTTTTTAGAAGACAGTACTGTGGATTATTAAAAAAATATATTTCCACCTGTTATGCCTCTATAACAATAATGTGCCTACCTTTGTGGCAAATGCTTAGAATTATTTGTAGAATTTAAATGTGTATTAATGAATATGTATTTAAAATTACAGTGTGTCACAGGTAGATACAACATCCAATAAAATGGTTGCCTTCCTAGGTACAGTTATTTTATGTTCAGTTCTGTTCTGTTTTATGTTCTTCCTCTATGACTTCCTGGTGAATCAAACTGATTCACTGTAATCTATTTATTACCAACTGTAAATTTCTAAAAAATTGCCATGAAATTTTTAACTCCGATACTCTCAGCGCTAGGTTAGTTTGATCTCACATTAATGTTACTAGAAGTTAACAGCTGTCAATTTATACAATAAAACAAATTAAAATCGAATTAGTATTCCACATTTTTCCTGTATAAAATATGGAATTATTACTTCGCAACTTGATTAGATAAAACTAAAAAAAGTCACTGATAAATTTCAAGAAGTCAATTTGTTTATTAAATAATTTGAAAGATACAGGGATGCGATGTTTTTTCTTTTGATCAAACCACGATAGTTCTTCTGATGCTACACAAACGTTTCACAATTTTATCTATTCTTCTTGTTGTTTACTGTTAATTAAAAAAGGATTACTTCAATTTTTGTTTTTGGGGACAAATTTTGGAATCAAATGTGACTATCATTAATAATTTGTCTGTTTAGAGATTTGCCTGCATTAGGCGTACTTTATCAGGCTTTGTCAAAAAAAATCACTAATAACTTCAATTCAAATGATAACCTGTAGGTTGTAATTTTCTGTATAAACGGATTAAATTTTAAAATTTTATGTAATAAAATGATTACAAAAATGTTTATAAGAGTGTTCCACTTTAAAATATAACACCCGTCAATTTTGGTGTGGTAAAGTATGTGCAATATATTAAAATTGGTCTGAATATCTGGTTGTTGTTTAAAATGCTACAGGAATAATATTTAAAAGCCGTGTCAAATTAAAAAAACCGCACCAAATGTTTTAACTGCAGATAGAAATGTTGAAGCAAGTACCAAATATTTATTTACAATTCCAAATCCACATTCAGCACGGTTGCCAAATCTCTGGTCTGACAGAGTTTGTTTCGTATCACTTCATGTACTGTAGAAATATGATGCCACATGAGAACTACCTAGCCACTGAACGTCTGAACTAAATCTGTATAAAAATACTAATTCGACCGACTTTTCACGCCACCACCAAATTTTCTGTGTGGTGTCCTACCACCCCTGTGAACATTAATGCATGGTTTAACGTTACCAGACCATTTGCCTGGTCTGGTAACGTCGATTTTGGTCTGGTAACGTATGCGGCATATATCAGATGTGGTCTGTATCAGCGGCGTAATAAATCTATATATACACTGCAACGCAAAATTAAAGGATATTAATTTTTGCCTTCTGATTTAAATTTCGAATAATTTAAAAACTGACTGGCCGATTTTCAATATATTTTTTTTAACTCATAGCTACATCCTTTGATTTTTAAATTATTAATAGCTGAATATTTTATTTTGACGCAATTTAATTATACAGGGTGAAATAGAGGCGTATGTTTTGATAAGGGATATTTATTTGAAATATGCCGAGTAGACGACAGCTGTCTGACTGACATTTTCAGCTAAATTGACAGAATAAAGATTTACCTACATGCTAGTTTTTGAAATTTCTCCCTATGCTGTATTTCTATTAAAAATAATTTTTGTTCGTTATCTAGCCATCAGCTTAGATTATTACTACGGAATTATTGCTAGGTTACTGTGCACCTTTATGTCATTCTGTCAGACAAAAATTAAAAATGCCTCGACGTTATTTAAGTCCCGAGGAAGTAAGTAGGGCTCTTGGAATGTTGGAGGCTGGTATGCGTCAAGTTGATGTTGCGGACCATTTTCATGTTTCTCAAAGTGTAGTAAGTCGACTAGCAACAAGATTTAATGAAACAAATTTGGCTTCAAGACGTCCAGGTCAAGGTCGAAAACGAAAAACTACGAGACGTCAAGACCGTTTTCTTTCTTTGGTGGCTAGAAGAAGACCAGAAAGCTCCTCAACAGTAATACGACAAAGATTAACTGCTGCTGCTGACCTTGAAATATCTAGAGACACTGTTAGAAGACGGCTTAAAGAAACAAATTTAATTTGTCGTAGACCAATGAGAGGCTTGCCACTAACAATGGGACATAAACGTGCTAGGATAGCATGGGCAACTGAACACGTAAACTGGGTAACAGAATGGAGCAACGTCCTTTTTAGTGACGAGTCCCGCTTTGGTCTACACAGTGACTCTAGGAGAGTTCGAGAGTGGAGACCAAGGGGCACACCTCGCCACTTGGGAAGTGTTCAACAAGTGTACCCTTTTCGTGGTGGAACCATAATGGTATGGGCTGGAATAGCTCTTGGGCGTCGTACACCATTGTACATTTGTGAGCAGACAATGAATGGTGAAATTTATGCACAAGATGTTATCCATGGTATAGTAATTCCCCTAGCTCACCAAATAGGAGACAACTTTATTTTTTTGGATGATAATGCTCCTCCCCACAGAACACAAAATGTTATTCGTATGCTAGAAGATAATGGTATTAATCACCTCAGGCTACCACCTGTTTCCGCCGCATGCCTAGGACCCAATTGAGCATGCCTAGGATATGCTACAACGGACATTACATCGACATGAGCCACCTGCAGAGAATCTCCGGCAGCTTAGAGAAGTTTTACCAGTTTTATGGCAAAATTTGCCACAAGATGTTTTGGATAACTTAATTACAAGTATGCATAGAAGGGTTGAGCATGTGCTTCAAGTTCGTGGAGGTCATACCCGCTATTAATTTTTATTAAATTGTTGGATAATTAATTCTTTGTTTTAATTTTTTACGCCTGGGGCAATAAAAAAGTTGTTTCCTTACAAATCTGTATTACTCATTATTTATGTCGAGGCATTTTTAATTTTTGTCTGACAGAATGACATAAGTAACCATAGCAATAATTCCGTAGTAATAATCTAAGCTGATGGCTAGATAACGAACAAAAATTATTTTTAATAGAAATACAGCAAGTTGGAAAAAAAATCATAATTCCGAAACTATTCAAGATGGGAGAAATTTCAAAAACTATCATGTAGGTAAACCTTTATTCTGTCAATTTAGCTGAAAATGTCAGTCAGACAGCTGTCGTCTACTCGGCATATTTCAAATAAATATCCCTTATCAAAACATACTTCTCTATTTCACCCTGTATAATTAAATTGCGTCAAAATAAAATATTCAGCTATTAATAATTTAAAAATCAAAGGATGTAGCTATAAGTTAAAAAAAATATATTGAAAATCGGCCAGTCAGTTTTTAAATTATTCGAAATTTAAATCAGAAGGCAAAAATTAATATCCTTTAATTTTGCGTTGCAGTATATATATATATATATATATATATATATATATATATATATATATATATATATATATATATACAGTCTGTCCAAAAAGTAACCCCCCCCTGCTAACTTTTGAACGAATCGAGTTAGAGAGTTTTAACAAAATACAGGGTGAATCATGTAAAATGAAGTTGATTCTGACGATAAATTCAATTCTTCAAATTCAAAGATAGCGCCACGGGCGCTGTCAACTCAATTTTTTTAAATGGCAAAGTGTGCCGTGTTGCACCTCATTTAAAAGGTAATTCAATTCTCTACATTCTCGTTTTTGAAAAATGACAATCGAATTATCCATTCTCTAGTTACAAGCGTTTCTGTTTCTAATCTGATGCATGAATAAAATGTTAATTAATATTTTAATACAACAAATTTTGAACAAATATTTATTAAAACAAAAAATAAAACAATTAAATAAGTTATTCAAAATGTTGTCCATTGACTTCTTGGCACATAAAAAGTCTACTTTGAAATTCTTGCCTGATATTTCCTAAAATTTCTGCAGAGATATTTCCACACATATGTGTTAGACGTTGCTGTAGTTCGTCGATATTTACTGGAGAAGTTTTGTAGACTTTTGACTTCAAATATCCCCATAAGAAAAAGTCAAGAGGAGTTAAGTCCGGGGAACGAGCCGACCATTCTATCGGGCCCCTTCTGCTAATCGATCTGCCTGGGAAATGGTTATTTAAAAAATCGGTAACAGATCCTTAGAAATGAGGTGGGGTCCCATCTTGTTGAAATACAATAATTTGAATGTTATTGTCTGCTATTCTTTCTATCTTTGGAAAAATTTCCACCCGCATGATTCTTAAGTACCGCTCTCCTCTTAAATTTTCTCTTGAATCTATCAAATCGTGTAACTTAAAAAATTAAGAAAAAAACCTGTAGAAACTTTCAAACACTTATAAATTAAACGCTAAACTACTTTCTCGAACCTTATTGACATTTCAGTGACAGTGGCAAGCAAGGCAAGGAGACTTGATAAAAGCAAAATTTTTAAATATCGTTAATACAAACGCTTGTAACTAGAGAACGGATAACTCGATTGTCATTTTTCAAAAACGAGAATGTAGAGAATTGAATTACCTTTTAAATGAAGTGCAACACGGCACACTTTGCCATTTAAAAAAATTGAGTTGATAGCACCCGTGGCGCCATCTTTGAATTTGAAGAATTGAATTTATCGTCAGAATCAACTTAATTTTACATGATTCACCCTGTATTTTGTTAAAACTCTCTAATTCGATTGGTTCAAAAGTTAACAGGGGGGGTTACTTTATGGACACACTGTATATATACAGGGTGTCCACCTAGTGCGCGTAAGTCCAATATCTGGGTTAATAAAAGAGATAACATAATTTTTTTTTCTACAGGGTTGTCTAATATCCCGAGCTGCACAAAATGAAAATATATTTACATATTCAGGGTGTTCAGTTTTTCCTGGACAGGTACCAACTTCATTTTTTTAAATGGAAACCTATATTTTTTATGGCATTATCGAATTCTACGTAAAAAATTAGTGGGACTTTGTGCTTAACACTGCTATTGAAATATTGATAGTTTTCGAGATATTTGACTTCTAATTTTTTTTTCTTATGTTTCGTCACTTCTAATAGTTGACATAATTATGGTTGTATGACAGCTAGAAATTATTTTTTTTTCAGAAACTGTAGAGTGAAGATGGCTCTTTCGAAAAACGTATCAAAAGTTGACCTGCGATATACAGGGGGCAACAAAAATCGTGCCAAACCTGATGGTTTAAAATTTAAAAAATCTCGACTTTTTCAAATGGAACACCCTGTGTTTTATGATTTCATTAGATGCCTTTCTGTAGACTCTACAATTTTATAATAGCTTTCCCTATACCTAAGTTGCGTAGTTTTTGCAAAAAACCCACTTTTATGAAAAATACCCGATTTGCGCACTCCTTTGACGGAAAAAATATTGTAAGGCTATTTATTTTTATAAAATGTATTAGTTTACACTTCTTAAAATAAAAATAACTGAAAAATTTAGATAATTTCAGTTTAATAAACAAGTCTTTATGGAAAGTTACCATTTATTCGTAAATAAAAGTAAAAAATCATATGATACGTATGAAACTTCTTCTTCAATATCTTATTTGTCGAGCTTTTGAAAACTCCAAGATTTCTACTGATTTTCTGATACTAATATTTTTGGATTTTCAACAGCAGAAACCACAACGTTAAACTAAATATTATCGTTGTTACTCCCATGTCTCCTGGTAGTTTTCTCATAATTCCCATTTGCTGTTCTTTCAAATCTTTCTTTCACATTTTCAAAACAGTCAGCACGTGGGAATCTCTATAAATACGTGCTGCTAGCAAATAATTCCCATGAACTTCTTCTAAAGCATACGCCAGTTTTGCTAATTCTTAATTACATGTAGAGCTTTTATGATTTTTTACTTTTATTTACAAATAAATGGTAACTTTCCATAAAGACTTGTTTATTAAACTGAAATTATCTAAATTTTTCAGTTATTTTTATTTTAAGAAGTGTAAACTAATACATTTTATAAAAATAAATAGCCTTACAATATTTTTTCCGTCAAAGGAGTGCGCAAATCGGGTATTTTTCATAAAAGTGGGTTTTTTGCAAA
Source organism: Pogonocherus hispidulus (assembly GCA_963924545.1). Lineage (NCBI taxonomy): Eukaryota > Metazoa > Arthropoda > Insecta > Coleoptera > Cerambycidae > Pogonocherus > Pogonocherus hispidulus. The sequence continues at coordinate 57,483,231 of OZ004693.1, forward strand.
AACTACGCAACTTAGGTATAGGGAAAGCTATTATAAAATTGTAGAGTCTACAGAAAGACATCTAATGAAATCATAAAACACAGGGTGTTCAATTTGAAAAAGTCGAGATTTTTTAAATTTTAAACCATCAGGTTTGGCACGATTTCTGTTGCCCCCTGTATATCGCAGGTCAACTTTTGATACGTTTTTCGAAAGAGCCATCTTCACTCTACAGTTTCTGAAAAAAAAATAATTTCTAGCTGTCATACAACCATAATTATGTCAACTATTAGAAGTGACGAAACATAAGAAAAAAAACTTAAAAGTCAAATATCTCGAAAACTATCAATATTTCAATAGCAGTGTTATGCACAAAGTCCCACTAATTTTTTACGTAGAATTCGATAATGCCATAAAAAATATAGGTTTCCATTTAAAAAAATGAAGTTGGTACCTGTCCAGGAAAAACTGAACACCCTGAATATGTAAATATATTTTCATTTTGTGCAGCTCGGGATATTAGACAACCCTGTAGAAAAAAAAATTAAGTTATCTCTTTTATTAACCCAGATATTGGACTTACGCGCACTAGGTGGACACCCTGTATATATATCTGCGTTTTAGTCTTTTTTTTCGGCCTTAATCAAGCAAATTGAAAATTCCTATTGCGGACCTGTACATAAATTTTTAAGAATAAATATCAATTAACAGTTTATGTCATTTAGGTGTTTAATAATAATCTAATGGCCGAAAAAATTAAAACCAAATATTCCACATAATTTGAGAATCAATTAGTAGAATTTTTTATCTCAAAGAGAGAAAAAGTAAGATACCTTCATACATAATGAATTATATGCATTTACAGAGTTGTTTTATTAATATTTAAACAATATAAAACAGTGTATATTACTTTATTATATATTATATAAGTCCTAGCAGTCCTAGTCCTAGTATATTAGCTTAGTCCTAGTCACATATTTGTGTTTAATTAAAAAAATTGGTTTAAACACTTTTCAAGAATATATTAAAATACATTATTCTTCTCCATTACCTAATTATTGTAATACCTATTTAAGCACCATTTCATTTATTATTATATTTTACATTATACTGTTATAATTAATATGTCCCTCAACTGTGATATAAAATTAGGCACTCAGTATATTTACTATTTAGGCATAATAATACATGTTTACCAACTATTCTATAAAAGCTATTTACTATTGATAATAAAACTAAGTAAAATAGACCATAATTAAGGTACCTACATAGGGTTAGTCTAAAATAATAGGTATCCCGCTAATGAGTGATATAATTATTGAAATTTAAAATAAATTACTTGTGTATACCCACATAATACTAAAATTGTTTAAAGAAACCCCAAAATCAGTTATTAAAAAAAACCTATGCCTATTAATCTAAAACCATGTGCAAATAAAGAGATAATACAACTATGACTGACAACTATCTTATTTTATACATCGGTTCATTAAAGAATATACCTAGTGGAGAAGGCACACCCTTCATCCCTCTTGTAGAAGATTGAAGATATAAAGCTACAGTCCGTATAAAATGTATATGAAGTTCACTGACCGGCAACATGGCAAAGATCAGCGCTAGTCATGGGTGTAGGCATTTTGTTTTAGGGGGTCGAAAATAGGTTTTTATAGGCATATTTTAAACACCACAGATGATATTAAATGCAAGTTTCCACACCACTCATGAAGTATTGCTTTCGGCGCGTTACCATATTTTAGTGGGTGGTTTGCCAGTACCCATATTTCCCACAAGAAACAAAAATAAATATGTGCAAAACAGCTAAATAGCCTTCACAACTGGAAAACGGAAATGTCACTATTTTCACTTAATTATCACTATTTGTCATTCTTTGTCACTTTCCACTTCATCTTCACTGTCGCTATCACCATTTCCAATACTAATCACAATGGGTTCTATGGCTTGATCAACCGCAAAATCCACATCCCACATTCTCTGTTCCTCTTTCATCACGTGATTAATACACTTCTGCCAATTTTCTGCTGTGACTTTTTCCATTGCTCCTCGAAGATGGCTCTCTACGTCAGCTAATTTAAAAGTTCGATTCGCTCTTGCCACTTCCCCTTTTACTTGGGCCCAGATCAATTCTATGGGATTCAATTCGCAGTGATAAGGAGGTAATCTCAACACTGTGACTCCATGCGTCAATGCCAGTTCGTCCACTGCCAGTTTCTTATATTTATGGGCATGTACCTTAGCAATTTGCAATAATTCCATCTTAAAGTAATTTTCTTGGTAAGGAATACCCTCTTTCTTCACAATTGTTGGGGTGTTTCTTCACATTTTCGGCTATGATAAGGCGCATTATCCATAACAACGACACTGCCTGATTTCAAATGTTTAAGTACACCGGCAAACCATTTCTCGTATACTTCGGAATTCATTTCCTCATGGTAGTCTCCAGTTTTCTTGAATTGAAATATCAATTCTCCATTAAGCAAAAATCCACTATCACTTCCAATATGCGTTATGATTAAACGTCGACCTTTTCCAGACGGCATTTTTAAACCAGTTGTCCAGCCTTCAATCACAGCTTGCCGTGCATTTTTCACGTTTCCATCCTGCCGGACTCTCTTCATAGTATGTCCTTCATTGACCCATGTTTCATCAGTGTAATAAATTTTTCGCCTTTCAGAATTTTTATTTTTCCAAGATAATCCATCCGCCAAGCAACTATTTCATATCTTTCTATGAGAATACTCTTTCTGCCTACTTTTCCATACGTAAAATTCATGTCTTTCAAAATTTTTGCCAGACTAGCCTTGCACATTTTAGGTATAATATCATTTTCTCTTATACTTTGCAGCACCTTATCTAACGTTGGCAATTCGTTCTTTGTAAAGAAACCGTAGACCGTTCTACGTTTCGCATTTTTTGCATATTCTTCCACTACAATCTTATTTCGACCGTTTTTTGGTTTCGGTGGCTATACACTTCCATGTATCTTTTCTTCTCTTAAAAGTGTGTATATGCTTGTCTTTGATGCTTCTGTATAATCCGAACACATATCCACTAATTCATCCTTGTCACGATGAGGATGATCTCTCTGTATGCAGTAAATACTCGTAAAATAATTTTCTTCTCGGTTACCGTTCGATAAGGCCTACGTTTTGCATCTGCGGTAGATGACGGCCCTGAAATACTTTCCATCGTTCACTGATATTATATTGTATCACAATCACAGTAAAACAGCACTACACAATCGCGAATACCTACACACGTCTTATGGAAATTGAAATTACTGAAAAATTCGACTCTTTAAACTTAACTCAAACGATTTGCCTAATATAGTAAAAAGTAGATACTTACGTATTTCTTATATGGGTTACACTATTAAATCACTTACACTTATTAAATCACTTACACTTATCTACAGTTGCACTGCACCAATAATTTATATAAATTCCTTATGTAAATAACCGAACGATATATTTGCAATAAAAAACGCGCGCGAAACATATTTCCAACCCGCCATTGCCAGGCCAGAGCACTCATGTATTCTGCTGAATGGAAAAAGATGGTACGTTTTTCCAATAAGTTAAAAAGAGATATATGCTGTTTGTCGAGAACGAACTGAGCGGCGTTGGCGCTTTTTACTATTAAGATAGATGTTTACGGAATTGTCATAGTAAAGTAGACGAAAATATTTTCAAATTAAATGTAAAAATGGTAAATATATTTCTTTTATGACATTCATAAATAATATATACAACTCTTATATATTGTTTTGTGGAATTTGATATTTTAATTGAATATTGAGAAATTTGAAAATTACATGTGACAATAGCGATTGTTCCTTTAGGTGGTCAGTGAACTTCATATACATTTTATACGGACTTTAGGTAATAATTTTCTATGTGCAGATGTCACAAGTTAAACATAAAGCACCCTCTAATGTAAAAAATGCATATAAATTTTATAGGTATTATTTAATACAATAGTACATCAGCTCAAAATATAGGTACCAATGCTTTAAAAATTAAGAATTTTATTTTTATAAAAAGCATAACTACCATATAATTTAAAGAAAAATCCTAAGGTTTTCAGTTATGTTTCAGTATGTATGTTGTGACGCTCTCTAATCGGTTTCGGATTTTTTCCTCGGGTTTCTGCCTTCGGGCGCCACCGTCCACTGGTTTTGTGTGGTGGAAGGTCCACACGGACTCTACTCACTTATGAGTAAAGGCGGGGTAGCTTCAATGGAGAAGGTGCATAACTGCACGTGCCAGAGGGTCAATGTTTCCTAACTTAAGTAATAAAAGTCGCACACTTTCAAGGCCCAAACTATTTATTTATACTTTAAATAAATCGGTCGGTAAATAACACAGCAACAAAATACAAAATAAACCAGTATAAAATATCAATAGCCATATATTTGTTAAGCAGGGGAGGCAGCAGCGGTAAATAGTCAAAGCAATTAAATATTAATATACAGGCGGAAATACAAATAGGTAATAATAATTATTGTGAGCAGGTAATAATGCAGCGGTAGATATACAGGCAATCAAATTATTATTAAGCAACTAACAGTGAACCAGTCAACTAACCACAAACTTAAACCATAAACCATATTATTACTAAAAAGGTAATAACAAAACGGTTGATGAATAAATTATCAGTCTAATTAATCAAAGTAATTATATTCGGTATCAAATATTACTAATAAAACGGTTGGTGAATAAATTATCAATCTAATTAATCAAATTAATTATATTCGGTATCAAATATTACTAATAAAACGGTTGGTGAATAAATTATCAATCTAATTAATCAAAGTAATTATAGTCGGTATCAAATATTACTAATAAAACTGTTAATGAACAAATTATCAATACAATTAATCAAAGTAATTATATTCGGTATCAAATATTACTAATAAAACGGTTGGTGAATACTATCGGTTAATAGCAACAATAGGCAATAAGCAATGCGGTAAAACAATGTAACTTACTCCTGCTGTAGGTATCACCCACTTTCACAAAATTCACTTAAATTTATTTATCCCGGTGGCCAGGAAAATCGGAACACAAAAGAGAACTAAACTAGTGATACCATGGCTTTTATGTCCTGATCGAGCCTGGCTTAGCCAATCACAGTGGCGGATTTAAGTCATCTGCTTAATATATTGTCTCGAAAACAGTAAAAATTAATATAATAATTCATTAATTAATTTACAATATGAACATAAAACCATATACAGGGTAGTTTCTAATACCCAACTATCAAATAACAATTCAATAACTTAAATCTAGTTGCATCCTATTGTTATTCTCATAAATGCAATTCTATACATAACATAAATACCACCAATACTGGTTAACACGGATGGAAAATAAAATAACAACCTTTTATAAACATATTTCCTTTAGTGGAAATAAATATTTAACGCTACAAACGCCTAACAGGCGGTGAATCAAATAAATGCACTTTGTGCAGTTTCGGGAAGAGTTAGCTAGCTCAAACTTTACCATACCATTCATTATTAAATTTGCTATCTCAAAAGTACAGCCAAAAGTACATATCGATTGTATAAGTATTTTTAATTACTATTTAAATAAAATATTTTAAATCTCCAATACATTAAACATAATTTTTAAGGTACCTAGAACTCGGCGTTTTACACATTTAGCGGCGCTGACAAAAAGTCGGTGAAACTATAAAAACAGCGATCTGGAATTTCGGTAGATAGGCTTATTTAATAAATGAATATATGTATTGTTTATTGCTAATTGCAACAATGAAATATTTAAACTTTACCGGAGAACTTAAATCTATTTTTATATACAGGGTGAACCTCAAAATAAATACATGACACTGCAATAGTTAAATTCGACTGAAATTATTCTAAACTAAATAGACGGTTTATAACAATAAAATAACTGATCATTATGGTTCTCTTGGCTGGTAACGGTCACATAATAAAAATAAACAAATTAACCTAAAGCCGGTTAATATTATCATCGGAAAATAGTGACTTCGTTACACCCTCCCCTTACTTCGGTAAAAAAAAATGAAAACATTTAATTTTTTTTTTCTTATACAACCCATAACAAAAATTTTAATTATAAACCTACCAAACTGATAACAACAAAAAAGAAAATATATGGCACGGTATCATCGGCGGCGGTGAAATAAACATAAAATATAAATCCCCAAACTAAAACAACTAATTCTTACTTCCCCTTTCCTGCTTCTACCACTGGGTAGATAGCCTTCGGCGGGTTATCCGTTTGGGGCCCTCTGTCTGGCTGGCCCGGGATCGCTTATGTGGCATTTCCCGCAGGTATAGACAGCACTGCGTGGCGCGGTGTTTTGTTTGGACGACGGCTCTCCGTTGGCTGCGGGCCCGCCGGCACTCGCAGTGTCGGGACATTACCCCGTAGAGGCCACATTGCGAGCAGAAGAGTCGCGGTTTACGGTGGCACACACTCCTGTCGTGCCCGGGATACCCACACCGCCAACATAAATCTTATTTTTCTACCGGTAAGTATATCGGCGTCTCCTGCGGGCGCCGGTAGACTGTCCAATCTATGGGACTTTCTGCAATCGCCTGTGGGCCTGCCCCTAAGGCTATGGGACGGCTGCGGGATTCTGTAGCCCTGGGGACTGTATTAGATGCGTCGGACGGAGTAGATGTTCTTACTTGGTGCGGCGGGGCGGGTGGTGTTCCACAGCTCGGTAAAATGGACGGTTCTCCTCGGTATCCTGGGGGCTCGTCAATGGCGTTGTCCAGCGCTTGTAGGAGCTCTCGATCATATAGTTCCAGGGTAGGGCTGTCCATGGTGATGCTAAAAAAAAAATATATAACCATCTATACCCAAAAATAAACACGGCTTGCTAATATCTAGAAACTTATTGGTCTATCCGGTAAACGGTTCATCTCTATTCGGTTTAAGTCTAATCCCTGCTTTTAAATGATTGAATGACTGGTAATATTATTCTGGAATGAGTCCAGATGCTCATCCCAGTTATTCAAATTCGGCCTACAATAATTTGTTACACTCTTCTTTAGAGTACGGTTTGTCTTTTTTATTAAATCGGTCGGTGGCGTAGACGGTGTGATGCAGTTAAGTTGTATATCAAAGTCCTTTAGAAGTTTACGGAACTGACGGCTATCGTACTAGGTGCCACGATTACTGAAAATCTTACGGGGGCAGCCGAAGCGATAGATAACTTCTTTCTGAAGAGCTTTAACTATACTTTGCGCTTTTGCATTACGCAACGAACTTAACTTAACCCTGTTTGAAACACAGTCTTGGAAAACTGCCAGAAAACGGTTTCCATTAGCGGAATTGGGTAGGGGGCCTACCAAACTGATACTGATAGTTTTCCACTGTTGGTGGTTAACGGAGGGTGTCGGTTTTCGATATCGGAAGTTCTTGGGAGTTATGGGAGTCGGAGGCAAGGATAGTTTCTGGTGACAATGCATACAATTTCCTACAAATTTTGCTATTTCACGAAACATTCCTGGCCAGTAATAACGGAGTGCCATGCGTGCTGTTGTCTTAGCTACCCCTAAGTGTCCTATAGCAAGGTCACTGTGGTTTTTGGCTAGAACAGTTTCACGCATCGGTTTCGGCACGCAGAGTTTCCATGTGTTGCTCGGTCTGGACATGCCTTTAGAATTCGGAAAGTACCGATACAACCAGTCATTACGTACACAGTAATCTGGAAACGCTTCTGGGTTACTTTCAACATCTACCTTCTTGCGTTGATACCAAGAACATCTAAGTGCACCTTCTACGGCACTTAGTTCTTCGATATCCTTACTGGCAGAAGGTTCGGGCAAGTCGGGTGGCAACACAAATTCTGTTTCTCCCTTTAACTTTATCTTTTGGAGGATAGCTTTTACATCAGTTGCCGCGGTGTCGGTCAACTGTATCTCTAGTCCTCCAATCGGACTATATGCTGGTGTCGGCTGTTGTCTAAAGACTACTTGGTCATTTAGATACAATGTGTTGGTCAACATGTCCATGGTAAACTTCTTCTTACCAAGGAGATCCATGCCTAACACAATATCAGACGTCAAATCTGGCAAATATGCAATTGTTTCGGAAAAGTGAATATCACTTATAGAAAATTCTAAACAGTAACCACCCTGTATGTTTACTGTTAATCCATTTGCCAGTTTCGCAGCGGGCGTCAAAACTTCTTGGAACGGGATTTCTATGTCTCTACAGTATTTAGCGACTCTGTCGCCAACATAAGATCGGACAGCGCCGGTATCTACGAGTGCAGAGAACATCCTGTCTCTTATTTTGACGGTGACGTGCGGTCGGTTGTCTATTTCGAGAACGGCTACATTAGGCGGGGCTGTAATAGTCCGGGAGTGTGCTGGCCTCGCAGCAGTACGACTCCGGTTTAGTTTTCCGGATTGCGACAATTACAGTCTCGGCTCATAATTCCATTTCGTCCACAGCGTGAACAGAATAGCCTCGGAGGTGCTCGGCAATCAGTTCGGAAATGTCTTCGGAAAAAATTCGGTTTAAGATTCCGGACGGACGGTGTTACTACTCCGGATGCCCTCTCCAAAGGTATGGTTAGGTACACTACCTCGGAGGGCTCCTTCAGGTGCTCTACTCGATGCGGTATGGTGGGGACGGGTGTTCAAAGGAATCCTTTGAACAGGCGGCGTGGAGCGGTGTTCGGTAACAGGCAACACAGGACTCTGATTAATTAACGGACTACCACCTCGTGGGCGGAGTTCTTTTTGAAGAGTTTCAAACTCTTCGATACGGATCACCAGGTCCCGGATACTTTGTACATCGTTCCGCCGTATATATTGTCGATATTCCGGTAATAGGTTTCCATAGAGACGGCGCAAGGTTCTTTCTTGCGAGAATTCACCATGCCTTCGAATTAACGTTTGCATGGTGACTACGTAGTCGCGGCCAGGTTCACCAGGTGTCTGGCGGCGATTATGTATCTGTTCCTCTAAAAATGTTTGATATTCGGCTGGTAAATAGAAATGTTTGAAATCGGTTAGGAAATCCTGCCAACTAGTCCAAGATGCTCGGTTATTGCGGTACCAGGCTAGGGCATTTCCTTGAAAAATTTCATACAAGGCCGGTAATAATTCAATGGTAGTTAGCCCGCTATTTTCCTGGAAATCACATAATTTTTCCAGGAACTCTACGGCGTCGGTCTTACCATTAAACTTCAGTCCCCACTTTCTAACTCTAGTACATACATCGTTGCCAAGGCGATACGATGTAGTCCTACAGGTAGATTCGTGATTCGGTTGAAACGGTGGTGGACGAGGTTCAGAGGGCAACGGGGTTAAAATCGGTGACGGCGGCGGTGAATGTGCCCTTGGAATTGGTTCACAGAGGACAGCGGCTAGTCTTTGTTTTAAGACAGACGTCTCCCCCTGAATATCTAGGTTGAACTTGGTTAGCTTAGTTACAAGTTCCTCCCTATTTAAAGTTTTAACCCAATCTCGTATAAGAGGATGTGAAACCTCATCACCGGAGTCATTAGAATCCTGAACGGAACCTGGGGGCGGTACATTGTCAGCTACGGTAGCGGTAGACGGCCCTGCATCTGTTACACAAGTCTGTTGGTGTTTCGGTGGTCCTTCTTTAAAGAAAGTGACCAAACGTTTTCGTAATATTGGCATTGTGCCTTTACTACTTAACTGGAATTTTTCTAACTCATTTACAAGTTCGGATTTCTTTAAAGTGTAAATCCAGCTTACTTTGGCGGTCTGGGGATTCTCGTCGCAAGCATGTCTGGGGGCGGCACTTCTTTAGTTTTTGAATCGGATGACATTCTAGTGGTATGGGCGATTCAGCGGTATATAAATCGGTACTACAGTCGGTGGTACTGTCGGTATGAATCGGTATTTTTTTTAATTTTTCGGTATTTAGAAGAATCTAACTCAAACCAATAGAAATCGTATAGCAAATTTAATAAAAAATTAATCCCGGATTTAACGGCTTGGTCCCAGACAAACTTCAAATTAAAATTTAATTTATTTTCAAACTAAATATCAACACTCCAAGAAGCTTGTGCTAACAGATTCGGTGCTTTACCTAGACTTTTATGCTACCAGAATAATTTCGGATTTGCTTTGCCTACACATTGCACTTAAAAACGGAATAAAAAAAAAAGTAAGAAACACTAAATGATTTTACCACAGGAATAAGTTTGCTTTACCAGGTTGCGGACGCTTAGCTCAAAGCTACATACAAAAAAAAATTCAACTAACGGCAGTGGTAAGTGCCACTTGACTTCCCTGTCACCAGTCTATGACAAGTTCACCTTCACTAAAAGTTGCTTTTTAAAGGCCCAAGGGGTAGCTGGAATCGGTCAGGTTGGTACCTTCACCCCTTTTGTACCTATACGGAAGCGGTCGGTCGGTAAACAAACTTTCAGCAAAGGCACCCTTCAATAGCTAGTTTAGGGAAACTAAGTTTAATCTAAAACCAGCAATTTTCAATCACTAAAAATATTTCTGAATATTACTAAAAAGATACTGTCAAAGCAAACTATTCTTGTATACTTCCAGCAAAATACCGGCTCTAATATCAGGAAAAAAAAATGTGCTACTACAAAAAAACTACACATAAAAATCTCCAAAAACTGTGCTTAGCTGCTCAGGAATTTCTATAAAAAAAAACTCAAGCTCTGCTGTAGTACAATGTTAGATTATCAGCCACTGCTAATAATAATTATCTATTTTTAAAATCCGGATTTTAATGAAATTTGCTCAACATACAGCAGGGTTCTTTGATAGGGTAAAAAGGCAGTCGGTCGGAATCGGTATCGGAATCCCTATCAAATGATACCACACAAGTACAAGTTTAAGCAAATGTCAAAAAAAAAAATATTTAAATAAAACAGTAAAAAAAATCAATACGGAACTAGAAGGCTAAAATAATCAGACACAGTACTACCACTTACACCTTTAAATATTAGACCTCCACAGGTCTCCTGGACCTAAGCTGAAAAAAAAACAATTACTACCCTAGGTTAAGAAAACTGTCCCTGCTCTAGGGCGCCATTTGTGACGCTCTCTAATCGGTTTCGGATTTTTTCCTCGGGTTTCTGCCTTCGGGCGCCACCGTCCACTGGTTTTGTGTGGTGGAAGGTCCACACGGACTCTACTCACTTATGAGTAAAGGCGGGGTAGCTTCAATGGAGAAGGTGCATAACTGCACGTGCCAGAGGGTCAATGTTTCCTAACTTAAGTAATAAAAGTCGCACACTTTCAAGGCCCAAACTATTTATTTATACTTTAAATAAATCGGTCGGTAAATAACACAGCAACAAAATACAAAATAAACCAGTATAAAATATCAATAGCCATATATTTGTTAAGCAGGGGAGGCAGCAGCGGTAAATAGTCAAAGCAATTAAATATTAATATACAGGCGGAAATACAAATAGGTAATAATAATTATTGTGAGCAGGTAATAATGCAGCGGTAGATATACAGGCAATCAAATTATTATTAAGCAACTAACAGTGAACCAGTCAACTAACCACAAACTTAAACCATAAACCATATTATTACTAAAAAGGTAATAACAAAACGGTTGATGAATAAATTATCAGTCTAATTAATCAAAGTAATTATATTCGGTATCAAATATTACTAATAAAACGGTTGGTGAATAAATTATCAATCTAATTAATCAAATTAATTATATTCGGTATCAAATATTACTAATAAAACGGTTGGTGAATAAATTATCAATCTAATTAATCAAAGTAATTATAGTCGGTATCAAATATTACTAATAAAACTGTTAATGAACAAATTATCAATCTAATTAATCAAAGTAATTATATTCGGTATCAAATATTACTAATAAAACGGTTGGTGAATACTATCGGTTAATAGCAACAATAGGCAATAAGCAATGCGGTAAAACAATGTAACTTACTCCTGCTGTAGGTATCACCCACTTTCACAAAATTCACTTAAATTTATTTATCCCGGTGGCCAGGAAAATCGGAACACAAAAGAGAACTAAACTAGTGATACCATGGCTTTTATGTCCTGATCGAGCCTGGCTTAGCCAATCACAGTGGCGGATTTAAGTCATCTGCTTAATATATTGTCTCGAAAACAGTAAAAATTAATATAATAATTCATTAATTAATTTACAATATGAACATAAAACCATATACAGGGTAGTTTCTAATACCCAACTATCAAATAACAATTCAATAACTTAAATCTAGTTGCATCCTATTGTTATTCTCATAAATGCAATTCTATACATAACATAAATACCACCAATACTGGTTAACACGGATGGAAAATAAAATAACAACCTTTTATAAACATATTTCCTTTAGTGGAAATAAATATTTAACGCTACAAACGCCTAACAGGCGGTGAATCAAATAAATGCACTTTGTGCAGTTTCGGGAAGAGTTAGCTAGCTCAAACTTTACCATACCATTCATTATTAAATTTGCTATCTCAAAAGTACAGCCAAAAGTACATATCGATTGTATAAGTATTTTTAATTACTATTTAAATAAAATATTTTAAATCTCCAATACATTAAACATAATTTTTAAGGTACCTAGAACTCGGCGTTTTACACATTTAGCGGCGCTGACAAAAAGTCGGTGAAACTATAAAAACAGCGATCTGGAATTTCGGTAGATAGGCTTATTTAATAAATGAATATATGTATTGTTTATTGCTAATTGCAACAATGAAATATTTAAACTTTACCGGAGAACTTAAATCTATTTTTATATACAGGGTGAACCTCAAAATAAATACATGACACTGCAATAGTTAAATTCGACTGAAATTATTCTAAACTAAATAGACGGTTTATAACAATAAAATAACTGATCATTATGGTTCTCTTGGCTGGTAACGGTCACATAATAAAAATAAACAAATTAACCTAAAGCCGGTTAATATTATCATCGGAAAATAGTGACTTCGTTACAATGTTGGTTCAGTTTTGATTTAGTAGTAAAGAATCCAGATCCTCAAACTAAACCAACCTCTTTGTTCTTGAAAATACATTTATTTTATTGTGAAACAGATTTTATTTATATGAAGACATAGGTACGTAAAGAGAAGTAATATCGGTTTTTCATACGTGTAGGCAGTTCGGTTAAAGGCCTCTTAACCTAGTAGGTATTTCCAGCCCTTAATATGTTCATTCATTCCAATCCCATCTCATACGGTCTTCTAATTGATTGAAAATTACAAAAACTTTATAAGAATACCCATTTGATTTTCAATTCACAAAGCAATTTAATATTCTCATGCTATAAGTAGTCGTAACTGAACTCTGAAGCAGCCATCTTGTCTTGTACTACACAAAAATTAGTATAAGTTAAAAACTTTAATATCAACGTTTATTTCAGTCATCCAGCCCCCAAAAATATCTGAAACGAAAGTTTACAAAACAAATTAAACATAACTTGTTTATTTACCTCAAAATGCGCAGTTGCTTTGACTTTTTTCCAAGACCACCTTATACATCTGTATGTACTCACTTCTTCGTTCTCAAATATTCTAGACATGGAAAAAATTATATTGTGGGGTAGAACGGAATCTGCCATGCCAATAAAAAGGTCATCTATTAGGCTGACGACATTTAAAACTATTTTTTTAGAAAACTGTTTAATATAAACTTCTGCTTCCTTCAACTAGATGACTCCATCTTTTACGTGCTATATTAAAAAATCTTAAACTCTTAAAATTTATTACCTATATTCACTATTATTAGTTTATTCTCTTGGATATCAGCCATAAAATCAAATACACACTATTCTAATGACGTTTCGGTTGATATTTATATTGTACAGAATGCAACTACATTTGCATTCTGCATCTCAAACCTTACGATTAAATGTGTAATATTTTTTTCATTTGTAGAGTAAAATGTAATTCATTTAAGACCTATTTATCTCAAGGTTTAGTATACTAATAGACCGAAACGTCATTACAGTACAGTGTTTATATGATTTGATGACCGATAGTCAAAAGAACAAACTAATAAATAATTCTTTCTACAAATAGTCAAGAAGTAAACTTACCTATATTTACCAGAAATTTCAAATATACTTTAGAAGTTTATAACAAACCAACTTGCATCCTTAGTGCGAAGTAGATAAAAATTGTCTTTTAAACCACGAAATTATATAACTTATTTAAATATAAAAAAATAAAAATGCCAGCATTTATATTGTATTATAGGTATTTTATTGTGTTTGTAAGGATATTTGGATATGCTACTGTGTAGAACGTTAGACAGCATAAAATTTATTATATAATGAAAAACATGGTATGGTAATATAATTTATGTATTTATTTTAAATATGTATAAGATTGTCAAACTATAAAATTACGATACTTCAGTAGACTAAAAAAATAGAGCAAAAGGTACAGATGTTTTATAAAAATTTAAAAATGTTAAAACTTTCCAAAAGCTGGATTGCTTTCGAAAAACTTCTTCTGAATTTAAATAATAATATAATTGTTTTGAAAAAAACAGAGTTCTCATTTAAATGTGTCAAGAAATATATAGAAACTAGAAATGGGAGAAAATCGCTATCGCGATTTTCGTTCCCATTTCTAGCCCTACCGGGGGTCCAGGCCTGCGGCCTGGGGTCACCCTTCGGGTGACAAAAGCCTCTAGAATATTATTTTTAAGAAAATACATACGTAGTAAAGAAATTTGAGATAATCCCTTGTATATGAAATAATAAATTTAGAGACAGAAAGCTGAAATTTTTTATTTGAAATGATGATGTAATTATACCAAACGATTTTTTTTTTAATATTATTATTAAAAAAAGTACTCTATTCTTGATGGTAAAACATTATTTTTTAAGTGGTGAAAGTATAATTCCTTTTTTAGTAAACATTTTGTGAAACTGTTTTCTCGAGAAAAAAAATAAATTCATAACTTGTATTCTTCCATAATTTATTATAACGGTAACTTGATCACTTTATACCCAATATATGTCTACAATGCTTAAATTAAATATGTAACTGTTAAAGATACACAGATTTGGTGTATATTGAAGGAAAATTTTTTTTTACAATACACTTAACTATGAACTAATAAAGGTAATTATTTAATTAAGCATAAAACTCAAACTCTTCTAAAATTTGAGTTTTATGCTTAATTAAATAATTACCTCCCCAATTTTCGGGTACGCTGAACGCAAATCTGATTTTCCTTTGCAGTCTTAGGTATGTAGTTTTGTAGTAAAAAAATAATTAAAAGTCATACTCTGTAAGTACACTTTACAAATTAATTTTAACATTTAACACTAACTTGATCACTTTGTACCTGATATAAGTGTCCACAATGATTATAATTAAATATATAACATATAACTGTTAAAAATATATAAATTTGTTGTATATTAAGAAAAAAACATTTACTTACGTTATGTGATGTAATCAATATGAACTTATTAAATCGGTCATTTTTAATAATTGTGACGTCACATGGCGGCACAAAAGATACCAAATAAATACAAAAAATAATTAAAATATACTTACGCATGGTTCTCAGCGTCAGGGAAAACCTGAAAAACCTGAAAATGTCAGAGAATTCATACTCTTGTCAGGGAATGTGTCGATATTCGTAAAAAATCAGGGAATTTTTTTGTCATCAGGGAAAAATTTGTATGGCGCTCCCTGTATGTTAATATTTGGACATGCCATTGCAATCATAATTTATATTTCCGTGGCATGTTTGGCCTTCAAAACCAAAAATATCATTTAATGAAATTTAAATAGTATTTAATAACAGATGAAACTGTTTTACCCAAACATGTTCCGATATTTATAAAATAATTTAATAGAACTGTTTTACTTGAAGTTCTTTGAGTTTCATTGGTATTTATTGGGAACAAAATATTTTTATTAAAATTGTTTCGCCTAAAATATTTTTTAATAAATGAAAAATCCCTTTTCATATCACTAGACAGGAAATTTTGTAAATACAAGTCAGGGAAAACCTGGAAATGTCAGGGAATTTGATATTGATGAATTGCTGAGAACCCTGTTACGTTATGTGAAGTAATCAATATGAACTAATTAAATCGGTCATTTTTAATAATTGTGACGTCACATGGCGGCACAAAAGATACCAAATAAATACAAAAAATAATTAAAATAATTTTTACCTAAATTTACACCAAGTTTGTATATTATTATTTTTAACAATTATATATTATTTAATTAATTATAAGCATTGTGGATTGTGGACACATTAAGTTAGGTAGGTACAAAGCGATCAAATTAGTGTTAAAATTAATTTGTGCAGGTATACAGGTGATGACTTTTAATTATTTTTTTTATTGAAAAATATGTTCGACCGCAAAAAAATAATTTCAAATTCGTGTTCAGTATACTCGAAAATAGGGGGAAATCAAAATTTTATAGTTTTATGCTAAGTAAATAAGTACCCTAGTTAGTTAAATTAAACAGTCATTTTTTATATAATATGTTATCTGTGATTTGTATTTGCGACGTCACACGGCTATATCCACCCCATCCCCATACAAAAGCATAAATAAATAAGTAGGTAGGTATTTAAAATGCTAGTAAAAAACGTGTAAACCTATCTTTTAGCTAGAGGTGTATGAAGTAGAAAATAGAAATTATTAAAAAAAAAACGGATATTGCACAAATCACAAAATTGAATACGATATACCTACAGCAGTAAAGCACACCGAATTAAAATAAAAATATGAAATGGACATTTTAGTAATAAAATAATGCGTGGCGTATTTTTAAATTGTTTCATGCCTACTTGAAAATATGATACGAATGTTTAATTGATGTTGTATAAAATACAATATTTACAAATGTATTATGGATACATATAACTCATAAATGTGTAGATTGTTTAAATTATTAGATAATGAGAATAATGTGCAAAAATGAAATATTTGAAACAATTTTTATTTACCTTATCATGTAATTATAATGCTTATAACGACTTTTATTAGAAAAACATAAGTATAACATGATTAGCATGTACCTACCCACCTACCAAATGCCAAAATTTGGTAAAAATAAAAGTAGGTATACAAATTTGAAATCGAAAATAGGCTAGGTACCAGCGAAAATTTGAAGACAGAAAAATAGTGTGAAGCGTTGCTCCTTCATCACAGAAAACTATAATTTTGAATAGCAAAAATTAAGAATAATGCATTTCCTAAATTACCACCTACCTGCCTACATGCTAGTAGATAATGAAATACTGGAACTTTTATTTGAAAAAAAGGATATAAGTAAAATGTAGGTAATCACTGTATGCACTGTATAAAGTATGCACTATATTTCAAGTATAAAGTAAACACATGGGTGAATCTCGATGAAGAAACTTTGTATAATGCATTCATGCTGAGATGCGAAACAAATATTTTCCATTTCAAAAAAGGTTAGCCATTATTAAAGTGTGAAAACTGTCGTTTGTTCTCTTGACGTAGCCTGTAATAAACAACGTAGGTATAAGTATTTGAATTTGATAAGTAATAATACAAACCTTTTTGACATTGCGGAGAAAACTTTCTGGACAATGCAAAAGTGTGTATTCGAGAATTCGAGTATACACATATTACTGGGTTCTGTCTGATGTTGTTTCACTTTCAAATTTACACCGTTTAAAGGCAATAGCAACACGTAGCAACTGGAAATTGATGGACCGGCCGTGGAATTATGATTTTTGATTAGATTTTATTCGTGCTGTCGGCTAACAGTTTAGGTTATGTGATTACAACAGGTGGTATAGGATGGGTGGGTAATGCAGTGCCCTTTATTATCGGTTACATTTGTAATTTCTTAATTGTAACTAAGAGCGCGTTAATAAACTTCGCTCGCTCAATATCGTTAATAAACCTAAACACGTGTAATAATAAATATCATTTTACAGTTGATGACCACAATTCCACAGACGAAAGAAAAATATTTATAATTGTTCATATTCAAATCCTTTTTATTTGTATTATTGTATTTATATTTTTGTGTTTGTATTAATAAAGTTTAATTAATTGTAGGTATTATGTTCTACTTATTTATATTAATGTTATAATATTTTTATAATATATTTCTAATATTATTTATTGGCTTATTTAACTGTGTACATCTTTCATTATATAGGAATTAACTTAATTTAATTAATTTTAACTTTTTGGCTTAATTCCTATATAAAGAAAGATGTAAAATGTTATAATAATTATTAATCTAACAATTAAACAACGTACCTATTCAGCAATTGTTAATAAAGTTTTGAAATCATAGAATACTTATTTTAATTCGTCATTTTAAATTTAAAAAATGTCACTCAACGATTTAACTATTTACACGTATTAAGGCAATAATTAAATTCGTAGGTAACTCATTATCTTAATACAATTGCCAATTTTTATTTAGAATATTAAGATGCCAGTCTGCAATACACTTTTTAGATTACTTGAATTATCTGTTTTACAAATCTAGGAAAATTAACAAGTTCTAAAAATATTTTCATACTAACACATTAATTTTTTATATACCTGCAGAAACCTAAATTTCTGAATGTTTATCAAAATTGATCAAGGCAATAGTAGTAACTTAAATTATGGTTATAATATAATTTATGTATCCAAATTATAATAATCTCAAAATTCATAACTAAAGTAAAAAATAATGGACTCCGTCCGGACCACGTTCGAACGGAGTTAACATGATTTTGGACGAAATCGTCTTTATCTGAATGAACAGGCATTTGCCAATATCTGGCACGCGACGTTGCCAATATCTGGATGTAACAACATGCCTTATATACTGCAAGAAATATCATATATAGACGGATGTGGCAAGGTATTGTCAGTTGTACGATTGAAAACGATACCAGCGCCACCGGTCTACAGTTGAACTAAAAATCAAATTTGTAGATATACAAGTAACTTTTTTACCTCCAGATGAAAATTTTAGTTTAGGCTTCTGATGAGTTCTATAAGCTATATTTGTGAAAAATAAGGCAAAACGTTGTCACATCCGCAAACCAGATGTGACAGCGTATATATGATGTGACAAGGTACCTTCAGTATCCATTTCGGATGTAGCAACGAACCTTGCGTATATATATATATATATATACAGGGCGCCCGATTTCTTGACCCGTTGCATGGGTAAGTTTTTTATTAGTAGAGATACAAAAACGCTTAAATGAGCAAATTAGTGCAGTTTCGTATTAGTAATTCTACGGTAAGGCGAAAAATTATATACGGGGGAAGGATGAAAAGTTATTGACAAAAAACGAAAAATCCAACTTTTCTATTATCCCTCGTAGCTCGTTCATTTGAAGAGTTAGAGAAAAATGCTTCACATGTTTTTTGCAGTATTTTTCATGTAAAATGACATGCACTTGCTATCTCTTAAAATGGTTGAGAATCACAGTAAAATATATTTTTTTTAAATGTAATGGATAGGTGGCTGTGACATTAACCGAAAGTCCCCTTTTTTCTCTTTCAGATGATATAACATAGTCCATATTTTATCCTTACAAAAGTAATAATAATCGTTGTTTTTAAAGAAAGATTATTGTCACATCAAGAATGCTATGGATTATGGAACAAAAGAATGTTTTGAGAACAGAAACACTACATAAGGCACTACTAACTCTAACTACCTCTAACTACCTTAGACATAAATTAATGTGTCTAAATTTTAGCCAATAACAAACCATTTCGTACCCATATGCTAATTTTTTCTAAAATAAAAATAACAAATTTAAAAGTGGGTGAGAGATTGCAGCTTTCAAGTTTACCGTGAACAACAACGCAGATGAAGATAAAGTGTTTTTAATATCCTCTATCCCCTTATCTCAGAAAGTATAAAAGGTACAGAAAAATGTTAAATACGAAAGTTTTTTGTTTTTAATGTGTAATTTTTCATTTTTATAACTTTCTTGAATACAGGTTGTTCAGTTTCTCTGATCCAGGCATCAACTTTCTTTTTTTAAATGGGACACCCTATATACAATTACGTTTTTGAAATCTCCTTAAAATTCTAGATCGACATTGTTAAGAGTACCCTATACTTATCATTTACCGTTACCAAGATATTAGCATTTAAAGAAAAAAATCTTTAAAAAACACCTGCTCAAAAAATCTCAGTAAAACAAATAAGATATCCAAAAAAAAGGTAAATAGGGTTTATTTCGTAAACAATTAGACTAGAAATTACTTCTATGAATCAATATTACCTGATTAATATACAGGGTGTTTTTGACAGATGGCTCAAACATGTATATGTGTATTTACATTAACCTGCTAGAAAAAGTAGTTATAACGGGGTTTTTTAAATTGCTATCTTGCTGGGGATTATGGACATGTACGTGGACATGTGCGTGTCTAGTACTTACCTACCTAAAACAACATACTTTCATGAGAAAAACTAAATAGAAAGAAACGATGCAAAACCACTAATGATGTATCTGATTTACCTACATGCTTAAATATATCAGGCTGTTGCATTGTTGTTATCAATTACCAATTTAGCCATTTCAGAGCAGCAGCTTAATTGAGTCCCCCTTGTTTTTTTTTTTTCATATTTAAGCTTTGTGCAACTGCATACTCGAGTAGGCAACTATTCTGGCACTTTTATCATGAGGATGGTCATCTCAGTGATCTTGTATAAATACTAGATAAAATAAGTAACTTGAAATTTTATTATGTTCCAATATATCTCAACAGTAATAACAGTTTAAATTTGATATAGTTGTTTTTCTTGTTTTTAGGGACTGTTACCTAAGCAGTAAAAATCATTTTCCAGAGATATTCCTATATGGGCGGGCTCTTATGCGGGGATCGTGTGAAGAGGAGGTAAGTATATTAGACACGTGTGAAAAATCTTTAGATATGTTGCTCTTTGAATGACAGAAACTAAAACACTTCGAGAGTATTACTATATTACACTTCCCTATGTTAATGATTTAAATAAATTAATGCATTTTGCAATTTTTTTTATTCTTGTTAAAAATTGTATTCGAGGCGCTCTGATGGCAAGGTAGCGATTCGACGCTGTATATATCACGGTAGGTGATAGCACGATATACACACCGAAGATAGGATGTTGCGCACAAGTGGGCGGTTCTTAATATGAGCCGTGACGTCAATCTCAGAACATTTTATGTTGTTTACTGTGCTATCGTGGTGTATTTTGGTGTTTTCAAAGTGATTTTAACGATTTTAATTAGTTTTTTTGGCGATATATGATTACAAACTTGTTAGGAAAGTGTTGAAAATGCGGTGTGCTGTTGTTGGATGTGATTTCGATAACCAGTCTAAAAAGAATCCCTGCCCAAACATCAAGTTTTTTCGTTTTCCTAAAAGCTCTAATTTAAGCAAGAAATGGTTACATCTTACGAAGAGCAAAGCGTTAATGTAAAAAAGGCAGTTATTTTTCAAAACATTTCTGTGAGAGTAATTATAAAGTAAATTTAAAACATGAGCTATTGAATTACACTCCTAAAAACTATCGTCGACTGAAAGATGACGTTATTCCAAATCTAGGGAGAGGCGAATACTTATATATAAAAAAAGGCAAAGGGCTCAATTGGTTAGAGAAATACTGATGAGCAAAGACACGTTAGTTTTTAAAGTACTGATTTAAACATATGTATCTATAACAGCCAGTTTTTTTATCCATGACAGGGATAAAGAAATGCATGAAAATAATAATGGCAGGGATGATAACAATACCGGTCCAAGTACAATGTGGTGATAAAGTAACACACAAAATTCATAACTTTTATATAGAGTGATTTTTAAAAAAACGTGGTGACAATTCGATTTTGTTTTTTAAAAAGACACGTGCTGACACGAAAAATTTTTTTTTTATCTGCTTTTGTTTTAGAGTTGCGACGTCATCACGCATTTTTTATATTGCTTGCAACGCCCTGTATTTTAAACAGAAATGGAATCCCCATTTTCGCAGTACAATATGGTACCCCATACTAGGGGTTTGCTTCTTACCGTTTACAAAAAACAGGGTGTTTTCATTTTAAAATACAGGGCGATGCAATTTAAAAAATGTATGACGTCACAACTCTAAAACAAAAGTAGATAAAACAAAATTTTTCATGTCAGCACGTATCTTTTTAAAAAATGCAAAATCGACCTGCCACGGCGTTTTTTAAAAAATCACTGTATAAAAGTTATGAATTTTGTGCGTTACTTTATCACCACCCTGTATATTTAGATTCTTACTTAGTTATCGTTTGCTTATGTACTAATATTTGTCGTAGAGTTCATGCCGTCACACGATCGCATTCGCAACTAATAACTATAACTAAACGAATAATTCAATAGTTTGCGACGTACATTATGTTGTATGATGAGGTATGTATTTTACTGGTCGCGTATTTACACTTGCTTTACCTGTTGCAAATATTTATGATAATATAGATATTCACGCAGGGTATTACTTAACAAATTATCATCGGATACATCACAAAATGATGAAATTATTTCATCTACACTAGTGGATATTTTATTTGCTTTTCTCACATACTAATAATATTTAAAATATTATGATAATATACATTAAAATTTAAAGACGCTATCATGTGTATTCGATATGAAATTAAGTTAGTATCCAGATACAAAATTTCAATCAAGTTGTCCTCATAGAAAGTAATAGAGATATCATGTTTTATGATTACCAGCATCTTAAACTTTTTCATAATATGCTGGGAGACTATGATGTAATCACAACATTTATTATTTATTGGCTTAAACTCGTTCAGGGAGCTATCATCAGGTTTGGCATTGAAAAAATCAGTTTGCACCTCACGTAGCAACTTTATGTTCATGTTATTTAGTTCATTAATAGTAAAATGACAACGATTATTTTATTCTAACTTTAGCTATATTTTCAAACAAGCAATCTGTCAGTTACGAGTTTTTTGTATAATTAGTACGATAAGGGAGATATTATAAAGTTAATTCCATGAACAAAATGTCGTTCGATACAAATGAATGGAGTTCTTTCATAAAGTTGCTACGTGAGGTGCTAACTAATTTTTTTCAATGCCAAACTTGTTGATAGCTCCCCGAACGAGTTTAAGCCAATAAATAATAAATGTTGTGATTACATCATAGTCTCCCAGCATATTATGAAAATGTTTAAGATGCTGGTAATCATAAAACATGATATCTCCATTACTTTCTATGAGGACAACTTGATTGAAATTTTATATCTGATTACTAACTTAATTTCATATCGAATACATATGATAGGCTCTTTAAATTTTAATGTATATTATCATAATATTTTAAATATTATTAGTATGCGAGAAAAGCAAATAAAATATCTACTAGTGTAGATGAAATAATTTCATCATTTTGTGATGTATCCGATGATAATTTGTTAAGTAATACCCTGCGTGAATATCTATATTATCATAAATATGATGTAATATTTTATTTGAATAATATTGAATAAACATTTTTAAGCAAGCTGTTTTTTATTTTAATCACTCTTTCACACAATATCTGGGTAATGCAGCAGCAGAGCTGTGATGAGAAAACAATAAGCTGTTTCTGTTGTAAAAGTAAATTATGATGTCACTTCATCAATTATTTAGTAGTAGACTGTAAATCTAAAAGTCCCTGGTTCGATTCCAAGGTTCAACATATTATATTCTGCTTATTTGAAATCCACTAAGTATTAAAAATATTGAAACTGATTTTGTATAAATACATCAAATGTATTGAAGCATAATTAGTTTAGTACTTCAACTTTACCAGCACCAAGGTATACCTAACGTATAGTTTTTATTTTATCACCGAATTAAAGTAAGTTGTTCAGTTTGTCTTTATTTTTCAATTTATCCTTATTTTTTCTTTTTAGTTTTTAGTACTGAAATATTTATGGTTGCGTTTAAAGCTTAGTTGCGATTCCAACAAGGGTTATGGAACTGTAGAAGGTCAAAGATCACCTATTGCAGTCAAGGTTTTGTAGCACTGAATGTTCCGTAGAATATGCCTGTTCCAGTGAAATATAAATGTATCAAATGCTATGGAGAAACCAAACTACTTGCTGAGTGAAGAATTTTTTGTGGATATGAATAAATCACAGCATATCCCAATCCCTTATTTAAAAAAAAAAACGATTTCAAATAAAACTGTTAAAATGTTTCGACCTGTAGAATATATCTTGTAAAAGAAGATTAATAAATACAATTTTAAATTTCCGCTATAGCTTATTGTTATTATTATTATTATTATTATTATTCAAAACTACTTATCTCTTTGTATTTTATTATCCAGTAGTTGTAGTGATAGTGACGCTTGCATGATTTTTCCTCATATTACATTGTACATAATTTTCTGTAAGTGAAAAATTTTTGATACCTCTATTAATATAAGCAAATAGTAATATATGTTTTTTTAAGTAACAGCTGAAAGAAACTCGATATTCCTGTCTGTAATGTCAGACCGAAGTGGATATCTGGTTCTGTCTGCCTCTTTCTCTCTCTATAGCTACCTTTGCTACAATATATTTTCATTGACTACGTTCCTCTTTTTGAATTTCACGCCATTTTTTTTTATTTACCAATGATGAATTTTCTGTGTAAATATTAGAATCTACTGCCCATGATTTTTTCTATACCCGTTAGGTTACTTTCTTGCTTGGTTCATCCTATATAGCTTTTATTTTTATACGCCCTGTACACTAATAATTTTAATTTCACGCCGTTTTGATACGTTGATTGCGTAGGAGACATACTCTGAATGTTGTAATCTGTTTGTCTGTGTCGCGTAGTCTTAAAGCTGTAATCTAATTGGAAATTGCCTTGGATAAAAAATGTTTGTAACACGTACTTAATTAAAGTATTAATATAATCTAGTTATTCTTTTATTTATAGGTTAAGTATGAAATAAAATATCCTAAAGTTACGTGTCATATATATTTATTGATTACAACATATATAAAAAAGTAATTACAATATATAAATACATTAATTCGTGCAATGGAAAGATATAAAAAATCATTCATATCTAACATCTAAGTCTTAGTGGGGACATCACAAAATGACTGCTTTCGGTTTCCACTTCCAGTCCCCCGAATCACATGCTGTGGAGTATCAAACGATTCGTTTCAACATCTAGAGCACTAATTTAACCTAATTTTCATTCAAAGTGTGAAAAAGGGCATTTGGGTATCAATATTTGA
Organism: Pogonocherus hispidulus; assembly: GCA_963924545.1. Taxonomy (NCBI): domain Eukaryota; kingdom Metazoa; phylum Arthropoda; class Insecta; order Coleoptera; family Cerambycidae; genus Pogonocherus; species Pogonocherus hispidulus. Next base: position 57,508,444 of record OZ004693.1, read on the forward strand.
ATTTACAGAAAATTTGCCCCTAGTAGAATTTTTTCAAGAATTTTAGTTTTTGTTTCATTAAAAACGTACAAAGTTTGAGGTTAGGCCCTTTTGGCATATTACGTTAAACAATCCTATTTGATGTCTAGTATGCCCACGTAAGATTTTACATCCTCTTGACATGAGTGTGGCTTTTGCTGTGTTTGAATTTACCCGCTACTTTCAGAAATTCCTCTTTTCACATTTTTCTGCATCTTACATAATTTCTTAGTTATATTTGTGATTTTTATATCGAAAACGTTGTAAGTAGATACTTTTCGTGTAGGTTGGTACATACCAACATTTTATAATTTACGCCTGCCCTCGTATAAATTTATGTGAGTTATATTAGTATCTCGATGACGTATCTTTATTTTATCTTATCGTTTGCTTTGTTTATTCGTACCATGAAGACCATTGTCTATTGTCTTTCTCTCTCCCTCTCTCTCTCTCTCTCTGTCTAATTGCTACAATATTTGTAGTAGAGGGATTTTGTATACATACGGACAAATAGATGATTGCTTATTGCTTTTAATTATAATTGGAAATTAGGCTGAAATCATTGTAATACAGATTAATCTATACAAAGTTACATCCTGTAAGTTGTTGTGGCTTTAGATATACTAACATATATCATGCGCAAGTTTTTATCAGTAAAATCTATATTTTAACATCGCATTTTCACTTTGAGAATACTGATTTTATACTGTCTTTTGAAAATTGGTGTGGGGTGAAAATTATTAACGGCTTTTTGCTATAGTTTATGACTTAGATCATTGTGACGGCAGATGACCGATTTATACAATATTGCGTAATATAGTGTAATAACTTATAAGTATTAAATATACTTCAAACCAGCTGTGCGCGGGTATTTTTATCCTCTGTTCTTTCATTTCGAATAGTTTATCAGGCTCATATTATTAATAAATATGTTTGCTACAAATTTTTAAGTCTTGGTACGCAGACAGGGGTTTTCAGCTAATGGGACTGATGTAGGGTCAGTTTGAAATAAGGGTAACCATCATGTAAATAAGGCTAATCGTCACGTAAATAAGGCTAACCTTAACGTAAATAAGGCTAACCGTCACGTAGAATAAGGCTAACCATCACGTAAAATAAGGCTAACCGTCACGTAAATAAGGGTAACGAGGATAACGCGTAAGGATAACGATGATAACGCGCAAGGATAACGAGGATAACGCGCAAGGATAACGAGGATAACGTGTAAGGATAACAAGGTTAACGCGTAAGGATAAGAGAATAACGCGTAAGGATAACGAGGATAACGTGTAAGGATAACGAGGATAAAGTTTTGCTACAATTTTTTAAATCTTGGGACGTAGGCAGGGGTTTTCAGTTTTCAGCTCACCCAATTATTATTACTGATATTTATATTGTACGGGGCTAATGTATGGCCGGTGTGTTGTGGTCTGTGATAGTGAACAGCATGCTTGATTCCGACAAAAGTGAGGTTAGAATTATTAAGTTATTCTTCGAAATGATACTAGATATGAAGGTTATAATTCACACGCAGTAATATTAATTCTTTTAGATAATTATTAGTCTACTCTGTTGTCTACTTATTAGATAAGAACTTTAATGTGAAAATAACATTATTATTTTAGATAATTATTAAATTTAAACAAAGAGGATCTGCGCATGCTCTTCCCTCCCATTTTCTTACCATCTACATCTATTACATATTATTTTTAGTACTATATCTTACTGTTGACTCACCACTAGCTTATTTCGAACCGCACTTGCCTGTTATACGAAATTCTTAAATCTTTATGCTTAATGTTTATACCGAAATGTTCTTATTTTGCTCATTCTGTATATAGCTTTTGATTCACCCTGTATACTAAATATTTGAATTTGCCGCCAGACTGCAGCAGCAGAGACCTCTTGCGCTCACGGCAGCAGCTCTTGCTTTTGTTGCGTTTAAATTTGCGACAGAATCCTGCTTTCGCCATTAGATTGAAAATAGTTTGAAATTAATATCATGGATGTCGCTACGAGTCATTTGATATATTATATGAATATATACTTTTTTGTTTTTTGTCATACGAGCTTGGGATTTTTTTCTGTTGATAGAAAGATGTTTTCAATTGTTTTTTCAATATTCGCACGCGTTTACGAGTTACAAGGATTTTAAGTTGTTGAGCGAGAGTCGTGACGTCAGCAGACCTAATTTTTTTTTTGTTTTTTGTCATACGAGCTTGGGACTTTTTTCTGGTAGAAAACTACCAATCAGAACTGGCTGGAGCGGGGTAGATTTTTTCAATTGTTTTTTCGATATTCGCACGCGTTTACGAGTTATAACGATTTTAAGTTCTTGGGCGCGACTCGCGACGTCAGCAAAGCTAATTTTTTTTGTTTTTTGTCATACTTTTTTCTATTGGTAGAAGACTACTAATTAGAACCACGGAGAGCGGGGGAGATTTTTTCTATTGTTTTTTCGATATTCGCAAGCGTTTACGAGTTATAACGATTTTAAGTTCTTGGGCGCGGCTCGTGACGTCAGCACACCTAATTTTTTTTTGTTTTTTGTCATACGAGCTTGGGACTTTTTTCTATTGATAGAAGACTACCAATCAGAGCCAGGGGAAGAGGGGGACATTTTTTTCACTTGTTTTTTCGATATTCGCACGCGTTTACGAGTTATTTTAAGGGTTTTAAGTTTTTGTAAGACAATGCCCATACCTAATTTCAGATATTTGAATTAGCCGCCATCGGCAGACTGTAGCAACCAATTAGGCGCTGCTACATGTCACGTGTGACCTGCCGAGAAGACCTAAAACCTAAGCTTTTAAATTTAACTGCTAAATTCTCAGATATTTGACATTCCCTGTACCTAATATTGCATATTTGGCGCCAGACACCTGCAATCCCCATACCTAATTTCAGGCCGCTATCTTGACGATAGCAACCTACTGCGCATGTTTTTTCTATCCGTATCCATACCAGTTACGTCATTGTTTTTTCCTATACATTCTTATTTGACTCATCCCGTATATAGCTTTTGATTCACCCTGTATACTAAATATTTAATTTGCCGCCAGACTTCCGCGCCTTCTAGTGGCCGCCTGAGCTACTACCTTGGACGCGGCTCGTGACGTCAGGTCAACATCTTGACGAACCTACGTCACGCACACTCTTGGGGTGCTCTTCTGCAGCCCCTGGGTCACCTACACCTTCGGGGATGCATCTTAAGTCTTCTTCTTCACCCCTGAAGCCATTGACCAGCAGCTCCGTGGTCTAGCTCGATGGCAACAGGCCATCCAGCTCGATGACAGTTCACTTCCGGTCGGGAACCGGCCCAGTATATCTACTTAGGTCAAAAATACGCGCTATGTGAGAAAGTATCGTTCTTTTTGTTACATTTTCCGCCGCAGGAGAGGTTTGAATATTATATTCAAAATTGTTCGTTTTTCCACGCGACTCCTAACGTTTTTAGGCTTCCATCATTATGAATAATATACTTAGAACCGTCCTGATTGTCGCTTAAATCCTGAAGTACCACTACCTGATTTGTCATAAATTTCCAAAGATCGAATCCCGCGCCGTTAAGGATAAACACAATATTTTTTCTAATCGAAATAATTTCTCGAGCATCGCTTGCGCCCGTTTAAAGGTCCTCTACATAAAAATCTGACATTATTAACTCACTTTCGCGTGGATATGCGTCCATATTTTCTATTGCTACTTGCTTTAGACACCTGGTTGATAAAAACGACGCCGGTAAAGTTCCATATGTTAATGTGTTCAATCTATAATGCCTTAATTCGCTTGTGGGATCGTCTCGCCACACTATGCCTTGCATATCGCGCTGTGATGTGTCAACATTTACCTGGCGGTACATTTTCGCGATGTCCACTATCAAAACTATACTGTGTTGCCGAAATCGGATAAGGATTGAAAATAGGTCACTCTGTATTGTTGGACCGACCTTCAATACATCATTCAACGACAATCCGTTACTACACTTAGCCGACACATCGAAAACAACCCTAACCTTTGTCGTCAGGCTATCATTTTTTACAACCGCATGATGCGGCAAGTAATAAATCGTATTACCATTTTCTTGTCCCGTGTCCGCGTTTACACAAGTCATATGCTCGAGAGCCTCATACTCCTTTAAGAACGAAACGTATTCTTTTTTTAACACCGGGTTTTTCATTAATTTGCTTTCCATCATATGAAACCGTTGGGTGGCTATCTGAATTAAATTTTCTAAGTTCATATAATTTGTATGTGTAGGTAACTTGACTGTAAATTGCCCTGTGGCGTCGCGGCTGTGAGTAGCAATAAAATGCTTCTCGCATTCGAGTTCTTCTCGCGTTATTTCCTGCTTCTATCGCTTTCTTCTATTTCCCAAAATTTCTGTAAATTATTATTAAGTTCCGAATTACTGACCATAAAATACTCCGTGTGCATGTTTTCTCGAGATCTGTTGGCATTGTATAAATCAAACGCTTGACCGGAAATTACCCATCCCAATTTCGTGTTTTGAACTACTAATCGATTTTTTCCTAGCTTTATTCGTTCCCTACTGAATATATCAAAGAATAGTGCTGCCCCTATCAATGTCTCCTTGCACGGGTAGATTGAACTTAGGATCTGCGAGTTTTATGTTCGAGGGAATGTTCAACAAATTTATATCGATATGACGTTGACGGATTTTTTCTGTAATGTTATTTTTAACCAAACACGGAAATTCTGCATTATAATCGCTATGCATAGTTTAATTTGATTCTAACTTGCTTGTTTATACTAGTCGTGGATTGTGATATACCGGAGACCGTTAAATTTATTTTATTTGTTTGTAAACTTAAACGCTCAACCAAATCCTTTTTAATGTAACATGATTGTGATGCGCTGTACAGCAATGCACGGCAAATAATTGGCTTGTTATTTATATAAAAAACGACGTGAACAAAAGCCGTTGATAAAAAAAACAAAGGAATGTGTATTCGCTTGCGAACAGTTCATCAATACATTGCTCGGCATTGTTTCTATTTCACTAGAGACCTGAGTCTGTATACCTGCACCCTCAGCTGTGCTGTCTTGAGCGACCTTGACCTCCGAATCGGGTGCTCTATGCAATAATGTATTATGCCGCTTGCCGCATGTTTTACAACCAGCTGACTTACATTCTATATTCATGTGGCCCTTACGCAAACAATTAGTACATAATTTTAAACGTCTTAGTTTGGACCCTTGGAGTCTTGGATCCTTTAGGCATGAAACTAAATACTGATGCTTTTGTACATTGCTCAACGAAGCATTATTGTGAATTGTCAATTTGAAAGGGTCTGCGCAATGCGACCACTTTTCGTGTTTCCCAATGGTTCCGATATTTCTTCGTCCTCGTTAGCGACTTCTATTTCTATTTGAATATTATCAAATTCTACGCGACAATCCTTGATATTGCTGAACCGCGTTAGATTAGCCTTTAAAACGGCTTTTTTTTCTTACGAGCTTTATGAGTTCAATATCCCCCATTTTGTTTAAGTACTTGAATATGTACACCTAGGAGATTGACTGTATTACAAGTTGAGATTGTTTCTTTACTAGACTTGGTTAAATGGTAAATGGGAAAAGGGAACGGACTGACCTGCATGTATTCGACTCCGTGGTGCGTGTAGGCAGGCGGCAGGCGTGCTGACTACCTACTTGTTGCTTTTCTGTTGCACTTTTCGATGTGGCTGTGGTATCCGAGTTCGATGGACCAACTATGTTGGGCAAACCCTTCTCTTGTTCGGGTTATTGCACCTCCGATGAAATAATACTCAATACTCGTGTTGTTTCTATATAATGGACTGTATTTTGTTTACTACATACCAGTGGCGGCTCGCCAGGTGACGCAAGTGACGCGCCGCTTCACCTAAAATTTCAGTGTTTGGTTGTATCATTTAAAATTATTTTTAATTTCATATAAATTTTGTAATTTAAATATATTTACATGTATATAGATAATAGATATATTTATATAATTAATAAACAGAATAATTATTATGAAACGTTGCGCGCTGAACGCCTTCTAAAAAAACATCGCTTTCGTTGGGAGCGAACATTAAACCCCGTACCGTTCCCTTCCTATAATAAGCAAGTGACGCAGATCGCTATCAGGTGGTATTTCTGCGACAGTCGGAACGGCAGTTGGCATGGCAACAATGCGGCCGATACGTGACTAAACTGTCCTGTGGGCGAATGAGTGCCGCAGATTTCGATAGCGCATCACATCACTCCTACCGTCCTGGCCAGTTTGCCTCTATATGTGACGCCGCGCCGGTTAAAAAACAATCTTATAATAATAAATAATCATTGTTTTCTATCAATCGTAGAAATGTTTTCCATGTATGATCCACTTTGTGTTTTATTAGAAACACCATTTTCTAAATGGAAAAATGAGGGCAAAAAAGATTTTTTAAATTGCGAGAGACCTGTGCCTTCTCTCGATTTCGAAAAAAGGGTAAAGTCAAAAGACAAAGTGTTCCTTCGGAAGTTTCGGAATGAGTGGTATTCGGAGTATAAGTGGCTGTGTGGAAGTATTTATTTAAAAAAACTTTTTTGTATGCCGTGTTTAATTGTGGGTGTAAAAAAATTAGGCGTGTGGAATAAGGACGGATTTAACAATTTTGGGAATGTTACGCGAGGCTGTCGTAAACACCGTATATGTTCTTTAGAACATATACGGTGTGCATTAATGTTCGCAAAATTAGAAAAAACCTCAATACAATCGAAGACGCTTTGAGGGAAAATTCCAGACTATATATTAAACAATTTAACGATGACGTCCTTTTAAATAGACGGTTTATGCAATTACCTATTCGCGCAGTGATTTATTTAGGCAGACAAGAGTTGGCATTTCGAGGTCACATTGAATCGGAGTGTTCGGACAATCGTGGCAATTTTAAGGAACTTTTGGATGGCGAATTCGCCGCTTAGTATTTGTCTGTTCCAACTATCATAAAGTTCACAAGCAATAGGCAACTGCAATGACCTTGAATTTGCTTGAAATTTTCGCCTGTGGCGCTATTTTCATTTCCGAACTTGCGGCCCGCACTTCAGTCCGCAGTCGGTAAAAGTCCTGTTGCAAACGGTAAAAGTAAATTGTCTAAATATATTTATTTGACACATTTGTAAAACGCCACATTTGTTTGGGTATAAAGTCATTGAAAAACTTATTAAAACTTATTAAAAATTTAATTACGAATTAAATTTTTGCAGTGACTTAATACCCAAATAAACATGGAGTACAGTGGCAGCTCCCAGCTTTCTGGATTGGGCAGGCAAATTCAAATTTTTCTTTTCCTTATGACTAAACACCTAACTATACTTACATTTTGTACACCGTGTTCCATATAAAACGACCCACTATACTATCTGGAAATCTATAAAAGATGTGAAAAAAAGTTAAATACAAAAGTTTTTCAGATTTTCGAGTTTTTTTAAAATATAATACTTCCATGTATACAGGGTGTCCCAATTTTGCTGGGACGACATCAACTCTAAAAATTTAAATGAGACACCCTGTATTTTAGTCGATTTTTCGATTCTTTGTCAAAAATAAACTCGACTTACCTATTTAAACTATAGTAGAATTTTACGTAGTTTTCGAGATATTTGAGGTCATGTGTGCGTTTTTGAAAAATCAAGGTATTTTTCAACACGATATAAAAAAATTATCCAAAACTAAAATTAAGCGTTTGGGTGGTAATTTCCACTTACAAAGCGTCAATGAAGATACAGAATACAAAATTTTTGTTAACACTTATACAGGGTGGATATACTACGAAATCAAACTTACAAATTTATAATCTGAAAAAGGTCGATTTTTTTAAATGAAACACCCATTATATAATTACTCTATGTTAAAGACAATGAAAATACCTATCATTCCATGTATATATGTCCTATACATAAATTCAATGGTTACAGAGAAAATCGCAATTTTATAGAAATTTACAATGATTTCTAGTATAATGATATTGTAATACTGCATGCTCTCCAAAAAACTAGGAGGCTATGGAATGAATAATATTGAAATGTGTTTTAATTTGACAGTTCTGCAATTTATTTGTATTTATACGGTGAGAACATAAAGTCCGTCCCCCTCTCTCTAATTTTTGAACCGCTGGGTATATTGTGATGAAATTTGGAACGATAATATATGACTGAATTCTGCATTTTTTGACACATCAATGACAGCTCTGAATGTCAAAGTGACAGCTGGGCGCGCAATAGGAATTTTTTTTTTAAATGGAAATGGGGGTCGAGTAATAACTCATTTTGAAGCTATTTTTATGCTCAAAACATCCCCAATTTTGAGAACATTTGGCTCAGTAATTTCCAAATAAAAACCAGTAATATCGATTTCCACGTTATATCATTTTTAAATTTTGAAATTAACTTTCGTAAATATTTTCTGCATATTTGACGTTCCGGATAGCGTTCATTGAACATACGAACAGCAGCATGGTAATTTCGGTTAGCTTCGCCAAAAATAATAACCACTTCAAATTTATCTTGTAAGGAACGAGCCATTCTAGACAATTTCGAGCAAAAATTTACTGTGAAACATGACAGCAACAATCAATAATGACACCTAATAGGTAGCAAGATTATGTTACAAACTGATATTACTATTACCGAGTTATTACACGACCCCCATTTCCATTTAAAAAAATATTCGTATTGCGCGCCCAGCTGACAGTCAGAGCTGTCATTGATGTGTCAAAAAATGCAGAATTTAGTCATATATTATCGTTCCAAATTTCATCACAATCTACCCAGTGGTTCAAAAATTAGAGGGGGGGGGGGACTTTATGTCCTCACCGTATAAATACAAATAAATTGCAGAACTGTCAAATTAATACAAATTTCAATATTATTCATTCCATAGCCTCCTAGTTTTTTTGAGAGCATGCAGTATTACAATATCATTATACTAGAAATCATTGTAAATTTCTATAAAATTGCGATTTTCTCTGTAACCATTGAATTTATGTATAGGACATATATACATGGAATGATAGGTATTTTCATTGTTTTTAACATAGAGTAATTATATAATGGGTGTTTCATTTAAAAAAATCGACCTTTTTCAGATTATAAAGTTGCAAGATTGATTTCGTAGTATGTCCACCCTGTATAAGTGTTAACAAAAATTTTGTATTCTGTATCTGCATTGACGCTTTGTAAGTGGAAATTACCACCCAAACGCTTAATTTTAGTTTTTAATAATTTTTTTATATTGTGTTGAAAAATACCTTTATTTTTCAAAAACGCACACATGACCTCAAATATCTCGAAAACTACGCAAAATTCGACTATAGTTTAAATAGGTAAGTCAAGTTTATTTTTGACAAAGAATCGAATAATCGACAAAAATACAGGGTGTCCCATTTAAATTTTTAGAGTTGATATCGTCCCAGCAAAATTAGGACACCCTGTATACATGGAAATATTATATTTTAAAAGAACTCGAAAATCTGAAAAACTTTTGTATTTAACTTGTTTTCACATCTTTTATAGATTTCTAGATAGTATAGTGGGTCGTTTTATGTGGAACACGGTGTACTCTAGTTAGTCTAATTACTTATGGAATTAAAAATAATTTTAATAAAAACCTTGGCTAATCGCGAAAAATATAGCAGTGCTGCGAGACTGACTAGCGGAAGCACTGAAGCACAAATATGCCCGATGGGTAAGCCCAAGGTAAAGGTGCCAATCGAAAGCACCAATGACCACTTCTAAATTTTTCATCTTATTTTATTAAATAAATTATCAAATAATCCCCTTACACTTCTTGATTAACTTCTTGAAGTAACTGTTCTAGACTACTCTTAATGTCAGAAATACACTACATGTTTATATTTGTAGAAAAAAAGAAATTATTGCCGAGTTTATTTTCACCGCTGGCAGAAATTTTCTGCTCTACTCGTGTTGATACACCAGATGAATCACATTCTTCCGGGCTTGTTCACCTTGGGATTATATTAACGAAGTTAGTTACGCTCTACGTTCATACTTTTCGTACTACTTTTAGATTAACTTTTAAGTATAAAGCATATGGAACGTATAAGACGATGTGATACAGAAGCTATAGGCTAGCCCGTTTGAATTATTGATACACACTACGATCCCAGCATCTTATTATTAACAATTCTAACTCGTAGAAATGTATGATATGAATATGACAGCTCAATAGAAACGGGTTTGCTCACCCTGTAAAACTGTAATCTCTATCACTTGAATAAAGGGTGGAATACCTATTCGCTAATAATTCGGATTGTTTCATTATTTTTTTTTTTTTAACTATAAATAAGTATTTCTAAATATATCTATTTATAGGGAAGAATAAAGTTATATAGTATTGGTATTATTCAAGGGATTATTGCAAGTTGAATTTTAAACGAGGTTTTAGTTTTTTGCTGTGGAAATTCTAGGGTGGACACGCCCACCCCGACGACCCACTGGTGGAGTATAGCAAAAGTAAATTCTGAGCAAATTCATAGTGTATAAAATCTGCGGATGGCTTTAGAGTGGTCAGTAAGATATCTTTAATTTAACAATTTAACAGGAACTGTGACCTACCCCTAAAAAGTAATTTATAAAAAAATATTCCTTGCCTATACACATTATTTTATGTTTACCTTAGCACTAATGAATTATAATCACAGCAATACATCAACACAAATACAGCAATAAACACAATATAAAAAGTTAGAAACACTATTATTAAACCTCGAATAAACGGAACAAACGGCAAACACAATCAATTCACAAATGACAATAACGCTATGACATAAGAATCACTGTAACATCAACAATTGTAAAGTTAGGCGTTCAGTTTGATTAGAATACAACTTGAACGCGCATGCGTATTAAAGTTTGGTCTTGGCGGGAACTTCAACCTTGACTTCTGTATAGTGTATAATTCTGTGGTACTGCACTAAAATCTCGGTCTCCGCGCATCAAGTTTTTTGGGTGGTGCCCTCTCTCGGAGAGTTGTGGAACTCAAATTTTAAGCACGTTCGCACGACAGATACCTTCTCGTGTAAATTTAGATTCGTCAGTCCAAATGACTTTTAAAAAATGAGGGTCTTCCTGGGTGCGTACTAATAACATTTCACAAAATTCTATTCTCTAGGCACTATCTTGAGGCTTAAGATCTTGAACTCTTGTGAATTATGGTCGTGCATCTTATGGCTTGCCAATATTCTTTAAACCGACGAATATGATAAACCCAAATCGTGTACGGCACGGCGTATAGAATATTGGGGATTAGCATGGAAAATGCCGATTTGTCGAGACAAGTCGGTATAGCGTATGAACACCTGGTGTCTAGACGGTATCCAGTTGCAACACCTTGTCGAGACAAGTTGTTACAGCGAACGATTCATCGAACATCTGCAGGGTGACATATCACGCATGACTAATGGTGGAACATATTACGTGACCAGATAGACGGGGTGGTACTCTATATACCACACAAAATGTCTGAGAGTTTTAGTATTCAACATGTCTTCAAAGTTTTGCTTTACTGAATATCAGCCTCAAGCTGATTCGTCAACCGATGTTAAAAGTGAAGAAGTAATTGCTAGTGCACGAAAGTATGAGCTAACTAAATCAAAGTGTAAGTTTGTTAGTGTTGGCCTGGCATTCCATTCTGGTTTGGAACCCTGTGTAAGCCTATCAGGAAATAAAAGCGATGTAGTTATGTTCGACGAAGGCGAATGGAAAATCTTTTTAAACTATCAGGGAATAATAGCAAATTATCTGTATTATTTTGAAAAAACCGATAATATTGATACTATCCAATTATCTATACTTTTTTCTTATACAAGAGTGGTGAATTTTTTGGAGAGTTCCACACGTTTCGGTGGACATTCCGCAACAGACAAAAATTATAGAAAAAATACTGATATTATGCTTGGTTTTTGATCTTGGGAACTGATTGAATATCCATCTTTAAGATGAGACGACTCAACATTTAAACATTCATGGTCTGTAAGAACAAGTAATAAGCTTGAAACACCCAAACATGTAATAGTCGCATTTCAGCATGATAAGAAACAAAAAATTACAAGTGGTATGAGTTGGTTTGACAAGATTAACTTGACCAACATTCGAGTATTTTTAAACAGCGAAAGATATCTATATCAAGATCTTTATTTAAATCTTAAGACTAAGAAATTTGCTTCTTTGTATGAGATGTTTTAAAATTTTCGCGGATCTTACTATGAAACAACGAAAGAACCTGTTTCACATCTGAAGAATTTTTAACTATTTGTCCGATCATACACATTGATTGTTCTCGACAGAAAGAGTCAGTTCAAAGTGCTTAAGAAGACTACATCATACTTTTTAATTTTACGTGATAATTGTTTAGCTACAATCCTCTAACTAAAATTGTTCATAAACTATAAAGTGCGCATGCCAGCTCCTATATACAGTAATAAATTGTAATTTTGGGTTTAGTAGTTCAGTATTATCTGTACTGGTGACAGCTTCTAAGTCATTATTAGAACGTATCAAAACTAACTTCTGCTTCATATTAATAATAACTTTTTTATAGTCTTCAAAAAAGCCCATTAACGTGCTAAGTGGAATACAAACGTTAAAATTTCCATCATCATCTGTAATTTTTTCTCCTATTTTATGCACTCTTGTCGACCATCCGGCATTATTAAGTCTAACACTTTCATTATCGCTGTAAGACAGGTAAGCTTTAAGAGATGATGATAATCCTACATTTCTATTGGTGTCTACCGTAACTCCATTTAATGCATAGCGAATTTCTCTAAACAAGAAAGCAACACCATTATTAATACATTTTAATTTTGAAGCTTTAGTTCCATCGTCTTTTGTTAATTTTCCCTCAATATACAATTGACTTTCACATGGCAGTGGAAACAGGTCTAGCTCTTGGATAGGAATTCTTATTTCGTCGTTGTTTAATAGTGGACTGTATATGTAAATGAATTGATGTATGAACTGTATGTTCTTTATTGTATTATTTTAACATTAATTTTCTACGAGCACATGCTCTTCCTACAATACTAAAAACAAGTCTCCTCTCGTGGCAGACAGCCACACTTACAAGTTAGACGGCTCATGCGCAGTTCAACAGATGCAGGGCTGTCTCGAGAACATTACATGGAAATAAAATTTAAAATCTAAGAGAATTATGAAACATAACAGTCGTTATATTCGACTGATCTGGAGACTGATGGTTGATAACTATGTAATTCATAGTTTGTAATCGAATTGTCAACATACGATTTTGATGTCACATTTAAGATATCCATTAGACCAACAATTTAAACCCGATATTAGTAAAAAATGCGCGATTCTTAGATGTTAACGTGGAATGTATTTCACATACTAACTTTGGATCTAGGATTCTCCTTTTTATAAGATTTTGTGTTTGAAACTTCTTTACTATATCTTCTCACCATTTGAAACTTTTTTTAAATGATGTCTTATTGTTATAGCTTCACCTCTGGAACTTATTAATCTTCCGTCTTGATCAATTATTTTTATGGTAATATTTGTTATAGTCTGGACACTAATTGGAAAATGTAATATAGGTAGCGGAGAATCAACTATCTTATATCCTCTCTCAACGCTTGGAAAGAACTGATGAATAATGTGTACAGGCTTGGCATTTAAATAGCTATTCGTTCAAATTTTGCAGTCTACACAAATTGAATTTACTCTTAAAATTTTAACTAAATTATCAAATTCATGTACTTGGTCTTTTGGCAGAATTTTTTTATTAAACCCTAAAACTTCTCGTACAGTGCCTTCTTTTAGGAAATTTATTATTTTTGAACATTTAGTCATAGTTTTTAAAGTGTCTTTGTTGACTGTTAAAGTAAATTGAGGGTCTTTTACGTTTTCTGTTAAAAGTCTACTTAAATCTTCACACTTGTAGGATTCAGTTGGAATAATTATTTCTTTGTCGTCATCATCATAATAAAATTTATTACTTACACCTTCTTTAATGTTTGGGATAGTCATAAAAGTCTCAAAGTCTGCTAATCCGATTTCATATTGATTATTTTCTAGATAAATTCTAGTCTAAAATAGATTTGTTTTCAGAAAGAGCAATTGTTATTATCATTGTTAACTCTTTTACACGTTTAGTTAAACTGGACAAATCTATGCTCGGTAGAAGTAGTTATATAGAAATTTTAAACACAGGTGACCACAGTTGTAGGAATTATCCGTTTGTTTATTTTCGTAATTGTATTTTATAATAATGTTGCTACCAGCGCTTTTAAAGTATCTTAGCAATTCTGTTGGAGGTTTTAAATTGCCATAACTATCAAAATAGGTTATTTCAATGTTTTCTTTAACGTCACGTGGCTTCCAGTATTTTGTTCATCATCTAGATTTATAATGGCACATTCAGTTTTATGTATTTTTAATGGTAAACCATTACCCATAAACACTCCTCAAAAAAAAGGTATATTTAACAGTTTAACATATAGAATAATTTCTTTGTTAGTTAAGGCATGGCGTGGTAGCTTCACTGGAAGGTTTTTTTTATATGATGCTAGATCCGCGGTCTCGATACGGTTTAAGATATAATCCAGTTCCTTTTCTTTCCATAGCCTTGTTGTATCACTATGTTTCTTCCAATAACTGTTTGTTTGCTTTCGCGTCATTGACGGCTTTGGCAATACCGGCTGCTCCACCTTCTAAACCTCCAAGTGCCCCCAATAGAGGGTTCGTTTGGGTGTCTTAATTATACGTTTTTTCTTTTTTTCTCAGTCCTCATCCTTCTTTTAACTTTTTTCTAAGACCCATTCCAAGTTTAGTTTTCGCATTCATTGCTCCTGTTACATTTAGAGCAGCAAGTCTTTCTCCCACACTTGCGTCTTTTGATTTAACTGTTCCCAAGCCTTGTCCGCCAAAACTTTATCTGCCTGATGTCGTTTCTTAATATCTGTATTTTGAGAATATTTTATGTCGTGCTCTAGGTAGGCTTCGTCAAATTGGTTTATTCTGGGAGCGCCTCTATCAAGTCTTTTACATAGTTTTGTCCCGGGTCCGCAGTAGTTATATCCAGGTATATCTATTTTAAAGGGTAATTTATTAATAAGCCTATTAATAGATACAGACCGGCTGCTGTGATTGTGTGTACCAGCATTTATATATGTTTTCGGTCTCAAGATGCAAAGAAAACTGATAATATATGGTGAAATCAACATATAAATAGTTTATCAGTCTGCTGGTGTTCTTAGTATGTGCTAAACAATGAGATAATCAAACAAACCTTCTCATTGCCAATTTCCAATCGTGAACAGATGGTGCATGATAGTTATCATAACCACAACAGTCTTGGAGAACATTCAAAAAGATATATAATTATTGTTGGTCCTTCAGGGTGTGATAGAACAAATGTTATAGTTATATTATTGGAGCATCCCAAAGGTCTGAGATCTGAAAATGTTTATATATATATTTCAAATCTCTTTATCAGCCAAAATATAATTACTTGAGACAAATATTTAAACATCTTAAAGATGTTGGATATTACGACTTTGGAGAAGAAGAAGAAATTATTCCATCAAATCAAGTGAAACCAAACTGTTATAATTTTTGATGATATTGTATGCTGCAATCAAAGTCCCATGAGGGACTAGTTTTCTTTCGGTCGACACAAAGGTACAGATTGTTTTTATTTAAGCCAAACAATTGTCTATCCCTAAACAACTCATTCGCGATAATGCAAATCTACAAGATGCAACAAATTTAAAGCATATACAGTGTGTCCAGTGTAAGATGATCTATATGGGGATCTTGGAAACTGTTAGAGATACGAAGATGGTTAAATGGGAAAAAAGTTGCATAATTATATGCCCAAGTTGTAACAATTATTAGATTTCGAAAATTCCCTTCCATTCGTTAGATACAGGGTGAATACTGAAAATGTGCGTTTTCTATAAATCACTATATCTCGTTTATTATGAGAGATACATCTAAGATATTTGCAGGTTAGGGGTGATAACTGGCGAGGATTTTAATAATGATATTGAAAAAAATCTAAGCCTACTAGATTTTGAGATAATGTACCTAACTTTCGATTTTTTTATGGACGCAATATTGTATTTTTGCATTTTTGAATTCCTCAAAAAATGCTTTTCAGCCATATGTAATATGTTTATAATCGGTTAAGGGAAAAGTAGAAAATTACGTCTTTTAATTCGGAATGAAGTAGGACTTGATCGATCAGCCATATTATGTACTATTATTCTACTATCGCAGCAGAATAAGTAGGCACTGATATCTTTGACATGTTTACAAAACAACTGCGTCATTTTTGCTACATTTGTGTAAACGTCAAACAGTTATTGTTAAAGGGTTCTGTGTTTTCATTTTCTATTAAAAGTTAGAAATGAATTCATTTTCCAATAGTGACAATATGATATGTTGGAATGTTTTATTCTCTGCAGAAGAAATAGTGATAGAGCTGCCGGAATGTATTTTGATAATTATCCGGAAAGACGTCAGCCGGGAAGAAGCATATTTAGCAAATTTAATAAACCATGGCAGTTTTAATAAAGTAAAGAGAAACCGAAATATTAATGAAAACAACGAAAATGTTGTATTACAAGCCGTAGTTGAGAATCCCCGCATATCTTTACGTAAAATTGAAAACAATGTAGGCGTTTCTCGATCATCAGCTGGTGTAATTTTAAAACATTATAAATACCATCCATACCATGAACGACCCAGCCAAGGGCTTCGAGAAGGCGACCATGCAAGGATGATGGAATTTGTCAATGGTTCATCGGACAATGTACTCTAAATGCAGACTTTACGAAAAAAAATTTGTGGTCTGATGAAAGCAAATTTACCAATTGCGGCATGTTCAATAAAAAAAATACCCACTACTGGTCGGACCAAAATCCGCATTTACACCGGGAAATTCGACAACAGGTAAGATGGGGATTTAATGTATGGATAGGTATTATTAATACCTCCATTATTGGTCCTTTTTTTTACCATGAAAATTTGACCTGCTACTTATTTAAATCTTCTTGAAACTGAGGTAACAGAAAGGCTAATGGAGCTTCCTCTTGCTACTGTACGGGATATGATTTTCCAGCAAGATGGCGCTCCTGCACACAATGCACACATTATTTCCAATTTTATAAATATATAGTATCCCAATAGTTGGATAGGAAACCAGGGACCAATAAGATGGCCAGCCAGGGCTTCGGGCCAACAATGCATTACCCTACAATGGCAGCAAATAGTGTTTAATAAGACATCATGAATAAAAGACTAGCCAGAGAGTTGGTTAAAACTAGAGCAGCAGTAAAACAAAAATTTGAAAGTCTAAAATCAGATGTGGCTAAAACACAGACTCAATTAAAACAAACTTATCAACCCATTACACAACCCTTGCAATAGCTTATAACGACAATAAATAAAACAGAGGATTTTGTTCCAAAGGTGGAACCAAAAGAAGAATTTATCACATCAACGCGTTATGAATCTACACCCAAAAGACCTAAAACAGTGATTATGACCTCAAAAAGACGTCATCCTATTTTTGAAACTAGATTTGTACAAATAACTCCAAAACAAAGAACCTCCAAAACTCCTTTGCTACCTACAGAGGTACCCTTTCTAGAAACAGACGTAATATCAGAAAGTAGAATTTCTAACGAAGATACTTTGCAAGATCAAAGTATTACTGAAATATTAGATCAAACTAAGCGAGCAGTTGAACAATATGTAAATACTCCCTCCTATCAAGACTACCTAGAGGATTTTCACGAATTACCGAGAAAATATATAGACGAAGGTGTTAGGTATACACAAAATAAGTTTGATCATCACTACGGGGTAAGACAAATAAATTTTACCTCGGACTAACACTAAAACCTGTTGAGATTATTGGAAAAGATATCAGAGTGGAAGGGGTTACATATCCAGAAACTCCAGGTATTTACGACCTACTTTTTAAAAAGGAGCCCATAAGTTATACAAAGGATGAATAAGACCACTATATGGATATTTTGAAAAGAACGAATACATACCGCAGAAATTATTATGTCAACAAACAAATTATCGGAAATAATTTAACAAAATATACTACTGTAATTGGACCATACTTACAAAGAGCAGGAATTACAAGGAAAAAAAAATTTCAGCTTTTAAGAAACCCTTACCACAGTACAGACTTCCGCGACAAACAAAAAGGGCGAGGGCTCCTCGTAAAATCATTTGAGAAAAATACGGACTATGTTTATTGGGACAATATCAACGAACTAGTAGGTAGATTACGTTTGCTGGTAGCATCATTGATTGCTGGAAACACTGGGCATCAAAATGAAATAATTTCCATTATTGAAGAACTTAGAGAAGCCAAAATAATTGCTTAAATAAAACTTACTGACACAAATATCAACAGTCTTTTGCGATATGCCGATTAATAAGCTTGAAAAACATTTTTTTAAATAAAACTGTTAATTATTACAGTATTTTACCTATCTATGGCACAGATTGTAGGTCCATTTCTTTTGTCAACCCGGAGATGAATGCGGTGCAAGTTATGATATAAACTATGGAGCAGATACTTATCAATTTCCATTAGCTTCTGCAGAAGTTGAAGATGTATATAAGATGAGACCCACCTAACACATTAATTATCGTTAATGACAATAAGGTGTTTACAAAAGAAGATTTAGTTGGATTTACTTTATTGAAACATGATACATTAAGGTTAATTAACCCCCTTATCAAAATTGCGCCAAGATCTCCTATAAAAGAAAAATGCTTTATTCAGTTTCTTTTAAGGCGTGAAACATGAGCACTATCAAAGAACAAATAGTGAATGAACTTCATAAACCTGCAAGGAAAAATTTCCGTAGGCGACGTGTCATAGTTAAAGACATAAACGATTTATGGCAAGCTGATTTAGTGGAAATGATACCATATGCTAAAATTAACAGTGGTTACAAATATATTCTTGTGGTAATAAACGTTTTCTCAAAATGTGTATGGGCAAAACAATTAAAAAGTAAAACCAGAAAAGATGTGAAAAATGCCATGAAAAGTATATTAACAGAGTCAACAGCTCCAAAACACCGATGACCGATGGTGGAAAAGAATTTTTTAACAAGGAATTTCGGGCTTTTATGAATAAATATACAATAAACCACTACTCAACTTATTCAAATTTGAAAGCAAGTGTTGTGGAACGCGTCAATAGAACTCTAAAAAACATGATGTGGCGACAATTCTCACTGCAAGGAAGTTACAAGTGGTTGTCTCTGTTACCTATAATCGTTTCAAAATATAACAACAGGAAACATGGGACTATTAGACTAAAACCGATAGAGGTGAAGAAAAAAGCATGAACATTTGTTGCTTTCTACTACATACTGTCATCTAAAAACTATGGGTCCTAGAAAAAATAAATTTAGAGTCGGTGACTAGGTTAGGATAAGTAAATACCGCGAGACCTTCGAAAAAAAAACACTACACTCTTAGTTGGAGTAGTGAAGTGTTCAAAATTATTAAAGTATAAGCCACCAATGCTACCACTTACCTGTTGGAAGACCAGAATAACAAACAAATTACAGGTGACTTTTATGAGTATGAACTTCAAAAAATCAAGTACCCTGACGTTTATCTCGTTGAAAAAATCTTGCGACGAAAAGGAAATAAGCTACACGTTAAGTGGCTCGGCCCTGGAAGCTCTTGCTGGATCCCAAAAAATCAGATAGTTTATCTTATTGTTATATATATTTTTTTAAATAATTCAGATTAACCAATATAAGATTATATCAACTTTTTTTATTATATATTAAACATTTTAACAAAACCTTTCATAATAAACGTGATCGATGGTTATCATCTAAAATACTACTTATAATATAATACATGATATATTAGCAATCCTTCTATGAAAGCGATTTCTATCTCTTGCCAACTGCATCCAATCTGATTTTCTTGCTTCTCGATAGGAACCATCGGGATCAAACATTATATTGGTTTTTATACTGCCCAAGTTAAAACTAACTCGCTTTCTCTCAGTCATATTCTGTTTTTAACACTTCTGGATAAAGATACACTAACTCCAGCATTAAACTTACGTTCTCACTAAATTTTTTTTGGGTTCCAATATATTTAACAAGTTTCCAAATATACCTTGTCTTTTTTGTAAACCTCTCTTCAAAATCTTAAAAGTATTCTGAAAATTGTTGATTCCTCACTGCTTCTATTCTGTACTGCAATAGCGGTAATATTTCCCATAAATTGCGCACACTTTCATATCCTAAATAAATATAGTCATCACCCGCAGATATCAAAATTACTTGATTATTTCCAAAATTTTCAAACTTGAAAGAAAAACTCTTCTACAATTCTATCAGAGTGGCAGTTATAAAACAAGTAGTTTGTCAGTACTCCCTGGTGAGTCAGAAACTTTTGCCATTCACTTTCATTAAAAATAACTTGCTGGCTCTTACTTCCGAACAGCTTTACACACGGCGCGAACCCTAAATCATAAGACATACCAACTGATACGAATTTACTTTCGGACTTGTTTAACTTAAAACTTCGTTCACCAACCACAAGTATTTTTGGTATTGTCACTTCTGATAAAGCAACTGGTTTGTCTATTTGAGAAATATACTGAGCGAACTTGGCTAGAGACATCTTTACAAACTAATATATTTAGGCGTGTCTAACTCTTAAATGTGTTTTCCCCCACTGCATTTTTCCTAGTCATGCGCTGATCACAGTGTTCTACTCACAGCTGCATGTGATTGCCAGATGTGTATGACTCATCGACCTGATGCAGCCTAAACGCCAGATGGATATTTCTATTTTTAGATAGGGTCAATATCCCAGATGGTGTTGGTGTTAGCGACCTAGCAACATATGTCTATCATGTGTTTTAATGTTTAGTGAGGATAGCCACGCCCATACGACACTTTATATATAGTCATGTAGAAGATACAAAACTTTAAACAATCTGAAAATGGATATACCAACAGATTCTGAGAGTCAAAGTGCTGAGTCAGATTACGAGTTTGACATATCAGAAATAAGAAATGAAAAAAAGTGCAAAGTGAATAGTTTATCTTTTGTGCAAAGTTGGGTTCACAATCGTCTTTGCATCATATTGCATTATTTTGAACTAAACAGTGTAAGGGGCAAATTTTGCTTAAGTTCCTATTTCGAAATAGTTAGTGTCTTTGATGTAAATATACCTACCGTGCAAGTGTCCAGACATTTTACTGGTTTTGCCGAACAAGCAATTGAACACTGTATCGCCTGCTACGCCTGTGGTGTGAATTTATATGCATATTGTCGAGTCGATTTTGTTTGCAGTGTAACACTAAATAAACTTTGTCACTATATTGTATTAAAAAATATTCTACAATAATGTTGAATAGTTTTTGTGTGATTGTTTATTTGTACAATTTTTTTGCTTATGTTTTTCACTAGAAAAAATATGTAATACTGTTTTCCATAATAAGTGGTATTTTGTTTGAAATTATTTTTATTTTTTGGTCACTCTGTAATTTTGGAAATACATAAAAATAGCTTCTTGTTTATAATTGTAGAATAGAAACATTTTATTTCAAACATTTTTTAATTTATTACATGTGTAAAATATATATTATAAAATATCGTAAGTCCGGACCTGTCCCCCAGCGTGCATTCTGCATATTAATTGAGTTTTGACAAGACAGCTGGTGTAGGTTGCTAGAAGTCATCAAACAGTTATCTCAAAGTGTTCTGCTATTCTGCTGTTTTATTTAGTTTTAGCAACATATAAACGATGGCAGAACCATGTATTAACTAAATTCTTGTAACCGTTGAAAATTCTTTTTTTCATTTTAGTCAGATGTTTAAAATTTTAATGTTTTTTATTCGCATTAGGTTACTTCCTTATGTGACTATAAAGAAAATTGTTTACGTGATTGATAATACATTGCGATGTCAAATTTGTTGCTGAAGTGATGGTTATTTCGTTAGAATATGTTTTACAAGGTGATTAAGCATTGGTTACAGAAGTGCACTAATTTGGCATAATTTAAATTGTGCTAAATACTTTGTAATGTGCTATAAATTTGTGTCATGTTTTTCTGTTAGGATACATCTTTTGCAAGGTGAGCCAAATAACGATGAAAATTTTTTTTAAATAGAATGCATGTTATCTGTAAATTTCACTAATGAAAAGCTAACTTTTCACAATTATTATTTTGATTTTAGATATAATATTGGAGATATAGTTGGACAGGGGTGAACATTAATAATTTACCATCTAAAACCAATTTTAGCAAATATGGTAATAATTTTTATAGATAGATCTTGATCGACAATACATACAATATTTATGTCACATTTAAAAATTTAATTCAAAACAAAATACAAGCAAATGGAAAAGTTAGTATATTCGAGAGACCTACGTCCTAGTAGGTCCAAAGTATCCTAGGATTCTAGTAAGTCCAAAACCAATATACCTTATGATACAAAATTCTGGAATTTATTGACACTATAAAAACATTGAGTTAAAAGAACATCTTTGGCCAGCTTATAAAATGTTCCATAATGTGTTCCACAATTTATTTTAAATCCAAATTTTTTTATTTCATTTTTTACAAAACAGGTAATTTTTACAATTATTGCTATAACATCTTTCAACATGAAAGAATAAATTTGACACTTCTTTTTCTATATTATTAACTTTTGTACAGGGTTATATTATACAGGGTTATATATACATTGGTTATATTTTAGATATAAAATATAGGTACCTAAAGATAAAGGATATGATAATAAAATAATTCGGAATCGGAAAACCAAAATGTTTGACAATGCATATGACAGGTATCGGTTTTTTGTTTTCATGGCTAACTAGGAATAGTAAGCACGCGTCGCTCAGATGAATTAAATTATTACAAAATTATGGTAGGTATATCTTTAACCATTATTTATGAAAAAACGGTTAACTTTAGATATAGGGTATGGTATAAGAAAAAGTCGTTGAATTTTGGGTGGAATCGAAAAACTTAATAATATACAAGGTATTCCATTCCAAGTTTGGCATGGCACGCGTTTTCGAAACACCCTATATAAAGATTTTACATTCTAGAATAAACTACACTTGACTTTCTACAACCTTTGTATTTAACTTTTTTCCTCAGATTAAAGGGAGAACCTCTAGGTGGGTGGCTAAAATATAACCAATAACCCTGTACAATAGTTTTTCTTAACAGGGTAGATGTTTTTTGCTTTTTACACTAGCGCTGTAAAACATATAGACACAAGACTGGTCCACACCAGTCTTAATTCTGAAAAAATAATCCACCTCGAAATATTGATATCGAAAGATGTACTTGGTCTCTACGTTTTTTGAAATGCCGAAAGTTTTGATTTAGATGAGCTGCTGAGCACTCAAAATGTCCCATTGGTTTGCACTCGCTAAGCTATTGCAGGATTAAATTTTTGTAACTAATAATAGCCTGGCATACCAAGAATTTTTGGCACACAACACTTTCTGACAGCTACTGGGGGCACATGGGTGTGTGGCAGCAGAAAAAAAATTTGATGTTTTAAAACACTTTTACAAACATAGAACAGAAAGAAAATTAATTATAATCAATAGAAGAAATTTTTTCTGCCAAAATTATAGTCTTATTCAGTTTTTCCAACTTTATTTCGAGTCTTTTGACTTTTAACCTATATTTTTTCAGTTTTCTAAACAGTTTCGCTCTTCGCATCTATTTTCACGTAACGTTCCCTTGCTTTTAGTAATCCACTTTTTGGCTTTATCAAAATACATATTTTGTGAATCATCGTCGCTATAAATCCTTTCCATTGCACTTTGCTCTAACTGCTAGTCCAAAACAGTGTTCGTCATCGTAACATCTTCGAACATTGGCGTTGAACTACTTTTCGGCTTAAAGTCGGGGAAGTTTTGTGGCATTAATCGGCATCACTTCAGAAAATGACCTGTCTAGAACCTCGAAACTACTATGATATATACCTGCTGAAGTACTGGGCCTCTCTATGGTTTGATATGTTGTCTTGCCAGGGAGACGTCTTAAATGCTGAAGGATTTTGATTGATGGAGAGAAGCCACTAGGAACAGCAAACCTAACTTTCATTTTGATAGTTTTTTATAGCATTAATTGTATAAACTGAAAATTTGTAATCGCACCCGAATATTTAAACCTCCCCTCTTTACATGCCCTAGCTTCTCCCATCTTATTCATTTTTAAAATACTAGTTCCTTGCATAGAGTTCCACCAATCAAAATGTTTTCCTGCGTATATAGGCCCCGCCCTCTATATATATATATTTAAATTTTGTCTTCTTGTATTCTCATGTATTCCATTTTTCTTATTGTGTTCCTAGGCTTGAAAACGTCTACTATAAAACAAATTTTCTCATGCGCATTTAAATTTGCAAAAAACACGTATCCCGTTGCATTTGAAAAACGTAAATTTTAAAGTTATCTTCAATTTTTTTATATTTTCAAACTTATAACCTGTTTATATACAGGGCGATGAACTAAAGTTCCTTTTTTTTAAATAGCACACCCTATATATTATTGCATTTTCAGAAAGCCCTTCTAAAGACGAGTTCAATGATATATGATATGATGAGTCTGACGCCCGCCGTTTCGGAGTTATTGAGTATTATCTTCAGAAAATAGCCCATATTAAAATCGTGCTAGAAAGGTTAATAATTAAGTTTTTGAGCCTTAACTTGCGCCAAGAGATTTCTAATTTTATGTACTTTATTATGTAATTACTCAATATTCAACTTATAATAAAAATTTGACCGTGTTGCCACATTTCAAAAACCATAAATTCTCACGATTTTTTCAAATGGAACACCCTGTATGTTGTTACATTTCTAGAAAGCCCTTCTAATCGACAAGTTCAATGATATATGATATGATGGGTCTGACGCCCGCCGTTTCGGTGTTATTGAGTATTATCTTCAGGAAATAGCCCATATTAAAATCATGCTAGAAAAGTTACATAATAAAGTACATAAAATTAGAAATCTCTTGGCGCAAGTTAAGGCTCAAAAACTTAATTATTAACCTCTCTAGCACGATTTTAATATTGGCTATTTCCTGAAGATAATTCTCAATAACTCCGAAAAGGTGGGCTTCAGACCCATCATGTCGTATATCATTCAACTTATCTTTAAAAGGGCTTTCTGAAAATGTAATAATATATAGGGTGTGCTATTTAAAAAAAGGGAACTTTAGTTCATCACCCTGTATATAAACAGGTTATAAGTTTGAAAATATAAAAAAAATTGAAGATAACTTTTAAAAAAACAATTTCATATAATTTTTTTTTCTGTAGAACTTGTAGTTTCTGAGATAAGGTATAGGCCCATGTTAAACGGGCCACCTTGTACATAATATTAAAAGTTCATTTAGTACGGGGTCCTACATATTTTATATTAACTTATTTGGAATCATAGGGGTTCCTTCATTTCATTAGAAGTTTATATTTTTATACAAAATTAAATCTTTACTTATACAGGGACCTGAAAAGTTATCATTTTATAAATTTTTTTATTCAGACTAAATGTCAGATGGCGCTGTGTCGCCAATGTATATTCTAATACTGTGTCATCATGATATCATTCCATACAGGATGCTCGGCAAGATAAAATGCCTACATATTTTTATAATCTTACACCGGATGTCACATCAACCGGATGACCGGACACCAGATGGGCATGACTCATCGACCAGATGACGTATTTTTTAAATTTAATTTCTTATATATGGCCTGATCTCTGATTTCCCTCCTCTGTTACGAAGTCGTCATTCCTTCACTACTAGTGTTGAACATTTCAGGGAATAAATTTAAACAAAAGCAGTGGATTTGAAAAGAAGACAAGTAACATCATATACACTGACTGATAAGTTATCCAAGATAGCTTGATAGTAAGAACCTTTATTGGCTGTAGTATTCGGTACTTGGCATGATAATACTTCTCGTCTACCTTCCCTGAAAGGAATGTGCTTGGTAAAGTAAGGTTATTATAATAATTAATTATACAAACCCTGTGTTGGCCTGTAGCAGAATTAGATAGGTTTTGGCAAAAATAATTTAATAATTCGTCACTATCTACTTCATATCATATTGACTCACTTTATTGAATAAACATGGCATGCTATCTACGGTACTGGCTTACACTTGTCTTTTGTTACATTTTTTTGTGTTAAACAGACACATTATTTAATATCTGTTTGTGAGGTTTGCTCCAAACTTTCAATATCGTCCCTGAAACATAGAAGAAACCAACAGAGCAGAAGAAAAGGAATATTAGCCATAGATAAAGAACTCTTAAATTGTTTTGCGCGATGTTACAGTTTTTTTACTTCCAACTATATTTCACCTTACGCACTTCACAAGAAGAGCTGAAATATATTTGCATTTGCCACTATTACCCGCTTTACAAGAGCAATGTATTTCTTTAATTTTCTGGCAATCATCAATAGTCAGTGCTTCTTTTATTACATGAGGATCAGAATTCAGTGCACTGGATTGCATACATAGTGCATAAATATAAATACAATCACTAGGTACTTCTGTTTTTCCAGCTAACACAAGATTTCCTTCATTGAAAACATTTTCACCTTCAAAAACACATTTGAAATGTTCTGGTCCTCCCAAATACCTCATATATTCTAAAATGCTTAATCCCATGTTTGAGCATTAAAATTATTTACTAAAAGAAAAATAAATACTTTGTTTTAGTAACTTTAGGTTGACACTTGTTTAACCTAAAACATACGAATTTTCCAAGGTGTAAGTAAAAAAAAGCTTAACAATATCTATTTTGCAATGAATTTTAACTTTATATAACTACTTACCCTTTTAAAAATTGTTTTACAAGCTTTTTACCTGTTTTAACTTCACAAATGAATACAATTTCAAATTCCAATGGTCCATAGGTTATTACCGGTTACAGCCGCTGTGGCGCTACGATCTTAAAATGAATTGTGTATAGAATTAGCAAAAACTAATGTTTACTTTAATAAACCAATATATGCAGGAATGTGTATACTGGATCTTGCTCTTAACAAGATCCAGTATAGTTGTCTTCAACTATCTATGATTTTCTTTATAATTATATGCAAGAGAGATTGCATATTTTTTGCCTACTGCTGTAACTGATTCACTAATTTATTAAATAATACATGAAGATGTTTATAAGATCCTAAAAGAAGACTGTAACGAATATTTTGACACTAGTGATTATCCAGAAAACAATTAGTATTATATATTATAATATAGTTATACTTTCAAGTTAATAAACATGTTCTGGGTGTGATGAAAGGTGTGAATAATGGGCGAATTATGACATATTTTAATGGTTTGAGAGCTAAGATGTACTGTTTGAAAGTACAGAGGAGTAAGCAAGAAGAAAACGAATATCGTGAATAAATGGAAAACCAAGGTATCAGTGACTGAGAAATGGCGATACTTCTATTTAATCAAGGAATAACAAAAAATATTAAGGGGTTCAAAAAGAGTGTGATTAAATCATGCGTAACCTTTGATGATTGCTTGGAGAAGGATATTGGAATCTACGTTAAACAAAACCTGTTTAAGTCAAAAAAATCATGTATTGACGTATACAATATCAACAGCATACAACAGACGAAAAAACCTTTATCCTTTGATAGTAACAGACATTTGATTGAAGGATCTGTAAATAATCTACCATTGGGCATTATTCGTTAAATATATGATTGTTTTATAAATGTTGTATAAAAATGTATTGTAAATTGTACACTGTAAATTGTAAAAGACACTAAATAAATATTTATAGTATACATCAATGTTTTATTTTACAATGAGTTATCTTCAATGGCTAGCCGTGTATGACCTTGATGGGCGGAATTAATATCCATAAGAGAAAATATATAAGTATAACAGACAAAAGGTCTGAGCTGTCTATCCCGCTACCTTAGCCAACCCATACTCAACTGCAATGTGGTACTTTGAATGCTAATAAAGTACCTTCTATAAAAAGTGTAATAACTAAGTATAATAGAATAAAGACAATCAGCTGTCTTCCGCATGGGTGTCGCTAACCCTCAGTCGATCCCTCAGTGTGTGACCCTGAACGCTACTTTTGCGCCAATATGAACCTCGATAAGAAAATACATGGGATTTTGATCCCGTATCATCATAGATACAACTACTAATACTTGATAATTTACGTCCAGACATTTTCAGAAACCTTAAATACTTCCAACAAGATTGGTCGGCTCCCCTTAACGCCAAAATTGCAAAAGAATAATACTTGAATAGGCGCTTTGTAGATTCGCAGATTGGGAAGAATGAGCCAGTGCCTTGGCCACAACATTCTCCCTGTCTAAAGTCCTCTTAATTAATTTTGTGGGTTTAAAAAATAAAATGTATAAGAAGTTTAACGCCTAACAAGGAAAATTGTCGGAAGTATATCAGTTAATCACACCATCAACCATTTAAAATGCAATCACGAAAATGGATGGTAGAACATATCTATGGATCATGAGAGAGGCTTCCTTGAACAATATTTGTAAATATTAATTAACTTGAAAATTTAATAGTACGCTAATTACTAATTAATTTTGCAGATTGTTACAAACGTTAGGTATAATTTAGTTATTAAAAAAACAACTTTGTCACTTTTCCAAAATGTAATACTTATAAACCCAATCAAATTAGTAGGTACCACATTCATATAATATCTTATTGATTCGGGTTCTCATAGACTGTCTTACATTATTTATTACAGTGAATTTCCAGTAAAGTGAAAAATTGTAGTTAATTATTGTTTTATCACTTTCTCTTGTTGTTTATTTGTGTTCTGTGTAATTTATGGAAGTTCTTTAATTTACTTTTAGGTAGAAGATACACCAAGATCAACTGCAGCCAATATTGCACGGTTTAAAAAACACCCTAAACATCACCAGTGTGATGCTTGTGGTAAAGTGTTTCGAACAAAACCAGGCCTTGTGCATCATATTAGGATTCACACAGGAGAAAGACCTTATATATGCCATCTTTGTGATAAAAGATTTACTAATGGAGGTCATCTACATACTCATATGAGAACTCATACTGGAGAAAAAAATCATATATGTGCTGCCTGCAGTAAAGCATTTGCTACTGCACAGCAATTAACAAAACATACCATAGCCATTCATACATCAGAAAGACCATACGGTTGTACTTACTGTTCTAAAAGATTTGCTAGTTCTAGTAACTTAAATACACACACTAAAATACATACTGGTGAAAAGAATTATCGTTGTGATCAGTGTGGGAAAGCATTTTCAACAAAAGGCCAATTATATCAACATATGTTAGTTCACAGCGGAGAAAAAGCATATTTATGTGAATACTGTAATAAACGGTTCTCTCAAAAAGCACACCTAATCAGGCATTTAAAAACCCACAGAAATTAATTATAGGAAATTATTATTCATAAATATCTAGGCTCTTCTTAATGAATTTTTTAATTGCCCACCACTTCTAGTAACTTTGTTTTTTGCTTACCTACCTATTTTTCTTACTATATTTGAATGAAATTAAAGTTGTCATTTTTTCTTTTTTGGATCTACTTTTTCTAATTTTGTTAGTTCATGCACCTACTATTATTGCATTTTGTACACGTGATACAAAACATATTTTTTCCCCAACCATACGAATAAGACACTATAACATTAAATTATTTTGTGTAAAAAAGGGGGCCATTTAGGGACTATTTAAGATCGCCATAGCAACTGTACAAAAAAAAAGAGATACTTCACACATATATTGAAGTTTAATTAAATAGAAAAATGAAAACAGATAGTGACTCTGATGAATCGGTGCTAATTAGAAGCGGTTGGAAAAAAATATTATGTTAAACTCGTAGAAAAAATGTTTTCGAGGCTCGTAAAATTGCCGGACTGCGCTACGCGTCGTCCGGCAAATATTTCCCGCGTCCCGAAAACGTATATTTTTTGTACTAGTTAAACAAATAACTATTTTAGGTAAAAGTTTAGGTTTAGGTAATATTTTTAGGCATCTTTGTCTTCATTTTATATTAATATACATAGTCAAACCATATTGTGTTTTTTATTTATTTATTATTTATTTTGTAACTAGCTTTTTATATGGACATCAGATATATTTCTTCGTGGATGGTTTATATTAAATAAATATACTGTTAACTGTAATTTTTATTTGCTGTTTCATATTGGTAATATCACTATTTCCGTCCTTCTAATTAATACATATTTTTTATTATTTTCAATTAACACAAAACTTCGATATTATTTCGTTGCAGTTTTTTTGGGATTACACCACCTGTTGTGCAGGTGATATAATTTCAAAAAATTATTCTTATTATTCAACAATAATATGTGAATATTATTTTTCACATATTTTCTATTAGCATGAAATTGAGTGCAATGAACATGTCCATTCAGAGTTAGCTAGTTTCTAGTATTAATTTGTTTTTCTGTGACACGTGTTTGTTCAATTTAAAATAAATTCTACTATTCTTTTATATAAGAATTTTTTATAGCTTTCATAATAAACTTTCAAAATTTTTGAGATTAATGTGATTTCTATTGCAAATACGTCTAATTTTTTTGAAAATTTTTGAACTTACAGTTTTCGAAAAAAATGCATTTCTAGTAAAAAATTGCTTATAACACAATTAATATAAAAACAGGACAGGACCAAAAATGTTTGAAGTTCTTAGAGATCTTTTTAAAATATTAAATAATAATTGATCAAAATCGCCTTCAACAATAATCAACCAGCACGTGCTGTCCTCTGTTAGTCATCTTTCCAACTTGAAGTCCGGAATTACATAGTTGCCAGATCGTGACGGCACTTTGAGACTGGTTACGGAGGTAAAATCATGAAACTTTAGTGTTTAGAGAATACAGTGGAAGCGATAATAACGCACTATATTATGCAAATATTTTTCAATAATTCACTGAATTAGGTATCATTTGAATATTTTTAAACTAAAATGTACTGTTAATGGAATGTTACAAAAATAAAAAAAAGTGGTTCCGTCGGGGTTCGAACTCTTGCCAGACTGGCAAACATATATACATATTTTAGATCGCCAAATTTTATTAGGCTATAAAATTTTTAGCAGACTTTTATTACAATAGAAATTATTTAAAAAAATAATTAAACCAGAGAAATGGTTAGAAAAAATTGAAATGAGAAAGGAAATATGTACATACTAGAACCAAAGAGTAAAGATAATCTACAACTGCAACCTATAATATTTATGTTTAGAAAAAGTTGATATTACCTATAAACCTTCCACACTAATCACACTGTTATCTATTTATCGAGTGGACATTATAACGTTTAATGAAATATCTACAGACACATTTTTTTCGGTGGATATTCAAACAGTAATTAATCGATAATTATTTAATCTTAAAGTTTTATAATATCATTTTCTCATAAAAAATATAAAACTTTTTGGGCAATGATATGCACTCTTATTCAAATTCGAGTTTATATCATTAAAAATTTATAACAAAATGATTTATAACAGCACTTAAATATATTAAAATTAAAATATTAATCAGAGCTACCTACCAAAGTCTATATAGGAGTTAATTAGTTGGTTTAGGTACTCTAAACTGTGGAATTGCGTTAGGTTACTCAAAGAATATTAAGAGCGACATTAGTGTTCTTGTAGGTGATACAAATATAAATTTGTTTTCACATGAGTACTATGTGGAAGAATATATGAATATCCTGAGTATGTATGAGTATATTTCATATATAAATATATATACCAGACCGGAGAGTAGGACGTGTATAGATCATTTTTTTATAAGAAGTGGCATCCATAGGAACGATATAGACATTAAATCAATTGTATACAGACAAAATATAACAGACCATTCCCCAATAATGATTTTATTTCCATTTAAAAATATGTAAATACATTAATTACAATAGTTTAAAAACAGATTTACGACAGGACAGGTGGCAAGAAATATATGAATCTAATGATGCAAATTTAATAACAAACATCTTTATAAAAAAGCTTACCTATTATATAGAAAAAAATACAAAAGTAATTAAAATTAAAAGTGCACATAGATAATGAAAAGAATGGATAACACCTGGTCTTATTAATTCAATAAATACTAAAACAAAAATGTATAAAAGATTATTAGAACAACCATATGTTTTTACAAAGACAACATAAAACATAAAAATAGTCTTACAAAATTAATTAAAAAAACTAAACATAAGTACTACAAATCTTTAATAGACGAAAACAAAAATTCATCAAAACGTCTATGGGATACAGTAAACACTATATGTCACAAAGGCCATACAAAAGTTAGAATAAACAAAATCAAATTAGAAGATGGGACCATAACTGAAAATAAAAAAATATATTTCAAATGCTTTTAATAAGCACTATTGTAATTTGGAGGAAACGTATACACAGAAAATTACTCAGCCTATTGATTTTACTGAAAATTATGATACTCTGGAAGACTGTACAGGGTTAGTTTTTTTATTAATGTGAACCCCATCTTAATATTTTAATTATTGACAGATAGAAAAAACTTGTAAACTGGTCTTATACAATTTTTTATGTAGATTCCAGTCATTCTAACAGTTATGCGGTGGCAAATTATGTATACAGGGTACACAAAAAAGTATGTTTTTTTATATGGAGCACCCTGTATATTTTAATATTTTTGGATTCGGTACGTCATTCTAATAACAAATATACATACATAATATATATATATATATATATATATATATATATATATATGTAACAGGTCGATTTAGGCACCAATTATGACTATACAGGGTCCTGCACCAGAGCTCCCTTCTTTTGTAGTTCATGAACTGGCGCCTTTATATTTAGTTCAAATCTGACTGCAAACTGTTCGTAGAGAGGCACATTTTGAAAATATTTTCAAATATACAGGGTGCTCTAAAAACATGTACCATACTAAAGTTATGTTTTTTAAATGGAACACACTATATATTTTTGCATTTTTGGATTCTGCATGCAAATTTGGTGTCAGTTTGTGTTATATTCCCTATAGCAAAACTTAGCCGTTTCGATGATATTCGACATTTTATAGAAAAAATTACATTTGTTACAACTATTTCAAAGTTACATGTCTTACACAATTGAACAGCGTTTATTTTAATGTTTATATGTCAGATAGTTTAGGCATTGGTCTTTCTGAAAATAGCTAACAGAAGTCTGTAATACATACAGAGTGTTTAATATTTACTGAGCAACACGTCAATTTTGAAACGTGCAAAACAATTTTTTTTTTCAAATGGCACACCCAGTATATTATTCTACAGTTGAAAGTACCATTCAATTCTGAATTGAATGATATAGCATTGTCCTATACCTATCTCTTAAGGTGCTCAAGATATAATCAATGTTATAGTAAAGTGCTCGAAAATTTAAGTTACCCCGTTTCTAAGTGATCTTCGAATAAAATAAAACAACTAGAAACATTTCAAATTTATTGTCAGTTGCTTTGACTCTTATTATGACTATGATTAAGCACAAAATGTAAAAAATTACATCGATGTTCAATAATTGTTCACAGATTTAATTGTTACGTAACCCTATAAGAAGTAGTCTAATTTTGTACATCAAATTATGCTTTAAGAATAAATCGGGTCACCTGGTAAAGATAACAAAATAACTTGTCAAATTTTTTTGCTGTCAAACTTGGTGTCGACAATTTAAGTTAATTACAAATATTTATACTTATTTCAATAATTTTGTTGTTAGTTTAGTTGTTATAGTTAGTTACTTAGTTTAGTTAGTTGTTTCAATTTATTTTTATAATGAAGTATAGTAAAGAAGAGCTAGCTGACATGATTTTTATATTAGGTGAGTCTGAACGAAACAAATATCTCTTAGCGAATAGAATTTACCGTCAAAGTTTTTGAAAATTTATTATAAGATTGTAGACTGTGAATAATTATTTAATATTGATGTTTTTGATGTTGATGATTGTTGATAATTTTTTACATTTTGTCTTTAGTCATAGCCATAATAAGAGTCAAAGCAACTGACAATAAATTTGAAATGTTTCTAGTTATTTTATTCGAAGACCACTTAGAAACGGGGTAACTTAAATTTTCGAGCACTTTATTATAAAATTGATTATATCTTGAGCACCTTAAGAGATAGGTATAGGACAATGCTATATCATTCAGAATTGAATGGTACTTTCAACTTAGAATAATATACTGGGTTTGCCATTTGAAAAAAATTAGTTTTGCTCGTTTCAAAATTGACGTGTTGCTCAGTAAATATTAAACACTGTATGTATTACAGACTTCTGTTAGCTATTTTCAGAAAGACCAATGCCTAGACTATCTGACATATAAAAATTAAAATAAACGCTGTTCAATTGTATAAGATATGTAACTTTGAAATAGTTGTAACAAATGTAATTTTTTCTATAAAATGTCGAATATCTTCGAAACGGCTAAGTTTTGCTATAGGGAATATAACAGAAACTGACAGCAAATTTGCATGCAGAATCCAAAAATGCAAAAATATATAGTGTGTTCCATTTAAAAAAACATAACTTTAGTATGGTACATGTTTTTAGAGCACCCTGTATATTTGAAAATATTTTCAAAATGTGTCTCTCTACGAATAGTTTGCAGACAGATTTGACCGAAATTTATAAAGGCACCAGTTCATGAGCTACAAAAGAAGGGAGCTCTGGTCCAGGACCCTGTATATGGACGAACTGGCACCTATATATACGTTCTGGCACCAAATGTGGGTGCTACAACGTTTTAGCAGCTCATATATTTCCTTCAAATGGTTGTTTGGTAGGTGTCCTACACCTACCAAATATCACGAAGGTGCCATATGGCTCGTCTAACCATAAAAATGCGATTTTAGTGCAACCGTATAATCGCAGAGGGCGCGTTAGTGTATGTAAGTCGAACGGTAAGACGTACTGGCACCGCGACGTTGTGGCACCACATATGCTGAAATTTGAAATAACGTTCTGCCACCTCAGTTGTATTTATCCTCAGAAACTATATAAACTTGGTGAATGAGAGGTGAGCTTTTAGATTTCAGGAAAACCGTTACATTTTGGGAAGTAGTTCAAATTGGTAAAAATATGAGGTAATTTATGAAAACATTCAATTGCAGAAACAACATCTCAACAAAATTTGATCCAATATGAATATATCCAGGTCGAGAAAAATACTACAAAGTGCACTTCAAGTTTTTCGTAGGTATATATTTATTTGTCTATACAGGGTGATCTACGACTAGCGTGCCAAACTTAACTGGTGGATACATTATTGAAAAATAATAGGACATAGCTTTATAAACTGTTATCCAATTTTTGTCCTTAGAAATACAGGGTGTTGAAGGTTAATAATTTAAATCTTTTCATATACAGGGTGGTCTGCGACTAGTGTGCCAAACTTAACTGGTGGGTAAATCGTTGAAAAATAATACCAATGATCTACCGATCACACTGATCACAATTGAAAAATAGTACCATTTAGCTTTTTAAACTTGTGTTCTAATTTTTTTCCTTAAATAAATAATCCTTTAATAATTTCAATCGTTTTCACACCATAACTTTTAAGACACAAAAGCTTTGTTTTTCACTTGGAGCGTGAAGGTACACCTTCATGGCTTTTGTGTTATGAAAGGAAAAAATCAAACAATGTTGCTCAGTGGCGTGGAAAAGTCAATGGGGCTTCTTTTTTTTAAAGAAAATTGAGTTATGCCACTGCGGATTTATTAAAAATGGTACGTTCAATAAAATATTCAATCTATTTAGAACAAAAAATATCTAAATTTTTTCGTATTCGGAAGTTAAGCTAATTGGACTCCCTCTGGTGACATATTCTTGAACTTCAATGAAATGAGTAATGATTTGTTTACTTGTATTGCTTTGTAGGTGGTTAAAGGAATTTTTGTGTTGTAATTTTGAATGCCTTTAGTTGTTATTAGTAGTGAGTGTTTTGTGAATAACGTTAGTTAAAACCGAAGACGTTAAAAATTAAATATACATTTTATTATTCTGGTTTATAAACTTCATAAAACTTTTATTTATTTATTTATTTATTTATTTATTTACGGGAAACCCAAAGTATAATTATATACAATCCAATATAAGAGAAAAAAAAATCGTAAGTACTAATCTTATAATCTAAAATTTAACAGTAATTATATTAATCAATAGACATATACAATATATAAACATTTTCACATAAGCATAATAATACGAAATAATTTACAAATTTTTAAGTTGAGCTTTAAAGGTACTAAAGGTAGATGAAAAGTAATTCAAATTATGAGCATATTCATTAGCCTGCCTTAAAAATCTGGTACACGGTTCATTTAGCCCATAATTGGTAGGATGAAACGGCACAAAAAATAATTCAGAGTTACGCGTTCGTCTATTAGTGATGTTAAGTGAGAACAAACTCAAAAGATTTGGACAATCGACTTGACTATTTAATACTTTATAAAAGAAACACATATCTGAAATTAACCGTCTTTGCTGTAACGTTTGCATAGAAAGTATAGCGAGTAAATCATCATAATTATAAGTATCTCGGAAAAATCCCATTTTAAAAGCACAGTGCTTTAGGAATCTATGTTGAACTCTTTCAATTTGAGTAATAGATGAGTTATATTGTGGACACCATACCGAGGAAGCAAATTCTAAGATGGAACGAACTAAGGAACAATAGAGAATCTTAAAGGTGTTTGATGAAAAGTCTGAAGATAAACGTTTAATAAACCCTAGCATTTTTAAAGATTTGGAGCATGTATTATTTATGTGTGTATTGAAATTTAATTTGCTATCAAAAGTCACGCCCAGGTCTTTTATATCTTTTGTGTCGGTCAACGGTCTATTATTTATATTATAATTAAAGAATACTGGCTCATTAATTTTTGCAAATGTTATTTTGTAGCATTTATTAATATTTAAAGTCATACAATTGTTGCCGCACCATTGTGATAAACAATCCAAATCAGATTGCAATGAAAGAGCATCAGAACTAGATTTAATTTGCCTGAAAATCTTTAGATCATCAGCAAACATTAGAAATTTACTGTTTTTTATTACATCAGATATGTCATTAACATATAAATTGAACAAAAGAGGACCACAGTGAGAGCCCTGAGGTACTCCTGATGGAACCTCTATGATTTTAGAAATTGAACTACCATATTTAACTGCTTGGGTACGCGATGATAGGTAACTCTGAATCCACATCAGCACAGTTCCATCAAAACCAAAGCCTTTTAATTTAGCGATAAGCAGACGCAAGTTGACCCGGTCAAAGGCTTTAGAAAAGTCTGTGTATACAGAGTCAACCTGCATCTTGCTTTCAAGGGCATTTATAATATAATTTTCATAAACAATTAAATTTGTGGCAGTTGATCTGCCCTCAGTAAACCCATGCTGTTCCCCAATAACTAAGCTTTTACATTCCCAGGCTAATAATTTTGTTACAAGACGATCTAGTAGTTTCGGTAATTCAGATTGAAGGCAAACTGCTCGATAATTTTCTACATTATTTCTCGGTCCAGATTTGTATATGGGTTTTAAGAAACTGTGTCTCCAATATTCAGGAAATATTCCAGTGGACAATGATAAATTAAAAATTTTATGTATTGGGATGGCCAACACGTACACACTTTTATAAAAATCTAGGTTAGGGATAGGATTTTTTAAGCTTGCAGTTTATTTTTATAAAAAATTGTGAGGAGGCATTAGAAAAACATTAAGTATGTCCAAAAAAACTATGCATAACACGAACTGTTGTGTCTATGATTGCCATTCAAGGAAGAACATGGATAGGTCGATTCATTTCCACTATTTTCCAAAGAAATGTGATGTTGTTTATACCAGAAACAGTTTAAATTTTGTTGAAAAAGTGGATAG
Organism: Pogonocherus hispidulus; assembly: GCA_963924545.1. NCBI lineage: Eukaryota > Metazoa > Arthropoda > Insecta > Coleoptera > Cerambycidae > Pogonocherus > Pogonocherus hispidulus. The sequence goes on from OZ004693.1 coordinate 57,546,467, forward strand.
AAGAAAGGCATGGATCAAGGTTTTACTTATGGGTAAACCAGTGACTATGCACGTCTGTTCCTTACACTTCAACCGTGAGGACTATCATGAAAAAGGTAGGATTATATCTTTTAATACTGCATTTACTTTAATAGATTGGATTGCTTTCAGGTATTGTTAGTTCACGGCTAAAAAGATCTGCTGTTCCTTCATTGAAATTACCGCAGAGGAAACATTTTCGAGCCACACAAATGACAGAAAATCAACGTAGTGAACGCATGGAGAGACGAAATATGTTACGAGAACAACATAGAAAATCAAAATCATTGGTTGAAGAAAATATTTGTAAGATGGATGTAGAGAACAAGGTAGACACTAGCAATATTCGAGAGCCACATAAAGTCACACTAAAAGACCTAAATGCTGAAGAACGTGATTGTGTTCAAGGTTTATTGCTGCTTCATTCTACTGTGGAACTGACAGCTCTTTCAAAGGCCACCCAAGTTGCAAGTGGTGATTTTAGTGTTATTTTCTCCTCCCTTATCAAGGATAAAAAACATTTAAATTCTTTGACTGGCATTCCAACCTTCCAGTTACTTGATTCTTTAACAAACTTGGTTACAAAATTTTATCCCGACAAAAATTTCAGTTAGAGATAGGATTATAATAGTATTTATGAAACTGAAAATGGGCATTAAATTTATAGTTTTAGCGTTTTTATTTAAAGTAACACAGCCAACAGTTCGAACAATTTTTAACAAATATGTATCATATCTTGCTAATGTGCTTAAATCTCACATAAGATGGCCATCGTCGGAGGAGTGCAGACAAAACATTCCTCTCGCTTTTAAAAATTTTGAAACTGTTAGAGTCATACTTGATTGTACAGAAATCCCACTTCAGAAACCATCCTGTTTATGTTGTCGCATACGAACATATTCACATTATAAGGGTGGTCAGACATTAAAAGTCATGATAGGTATTACTCCTGGTGGCCTGATTAGTTTTGTATCAAAATGTTATGGTGGTAGGGCCAGTGATAAAGCAATATTTGAACAGAGTAACCTCATTAAACAATTGAAAAGATTGGATAGTATAATGGTGGACAAAGGATTTTTAATAGATGATTTATGCAATCGCTATGAAATTAATATAATACGTCCATATTTTTTAAGAAAAAAAAAGCAATTTTCAATACAGGAAGCTCTTACAAATGTTGAAATTTCTAGGGCAAGAGTTCATATTGAACGAATCAATCAGAGGATTAAAACTTTTCAAATATTTAGAACTGCGTTACCTTGGAACATTGTTAATAAAATATATGAAATATTTATTATTGTTTGTGCCATGGTAAAATTTGAAAAACCAATTTTAGCCGATGATAAGTTTTTGAAATAAATAATAACAAGACTTTATTAATAGATTTGTATTAGCAAATAATATCATCCAGGATATACATATTTAATAGAGTATTCAGGGTGTTCCTTAATGATTTGCGAATATTTAAGGGTGTGAATTAATACAGAGAGTTCCAGAATGATTGTCCGGTACGGATCGCAGCCTATCCTGAATATAATCAAAATTTATTCCCATTTGCTAAAATTACTTTCTTTTTAACTGTCAATTTGAGAATTTTCACTTTTTAAACTTTTTAAATTGTTTTACGGAAGTATCATTTGGATTTAAAAGACCCGCTTCGAAAATACGGGGAAAATATTTTTAATGCAGATTACTCAACAGCCTTAAATATTCGCAAATCATTAAGGAACACCCAGTATACCAAAAATTTGTTTAGATGCTACATTTATTTAAATTATATTAAAAGTAGTACATTTATTGTATTATATTTGTTTAAACTCTTAATAAATCTCAAAATTACATGGATTTTTTATAACTAATTTTTAATTTCAAAATGAACATAGTTACCAATAACATTCACAACATACCTTTTATTTATTTATTTTATTATAAATAAGTTCATACAGTAATTACAGTAATCATTATAAATACAGTCTGTTTGATTATAAAGGCCCCGCGATATAGCTCCGTTATCTATTTGTAGACACCCTATAAAGTATATATCTTTTTAAATGGGATGGGTCACACTGTAGATGAGTGGTGACATCATCAGTATTTTTTTTATTTATACTTTTTGATAGATTTATGCCTTTGCATACAAAATGTTTGAGAAAAAATACAAAAACTTTCAGACTTTGACATGCTCGCTTTCTATCTGAATCATATCAAATAAAAGGCGCTGGAAAAAAAAAATTGCCTACTGTTATCTGTCACATTGGCTTGTTTGTAATAATTGTTGTCACCATTCAAAGTAAATTTATAACTTAATTAAATAAAACAATACACCTTTCTTCACATATACAGGGTGATTGATCGAAACCGTCCATTAACAGTATTGGGAATTCTGTTCATAATATTTTTCTGAAAATTTCAGCATCTAGGTAATGAATCATGCTCTTTTCAATGAAAATATTTTCAAGATGGCGGCACTTCCGGAAGTACCGGATATTGATATCAACTTTCTTATTTCAAATGGAATGGTATAGTTTTTTTTGCATTTTTGAATTCCGGATGTAATTTTAGGGGGACTTTGTGTAGCATTCCCTATACCTAACTTAAACTGTTTTTGAAATATTGACGGGTGAATATTGACATTTTTGCAACTTTGACACCCTGTAAAATCTAAACGGTTTGAGATCAAGCAAAACGGTTTGCACATTCCTATCTTAACTTCTTATAAGCTATCGTTTGATACTAATTTCAAATGTATCCAGGAATTAAAAATTTTCAAAATTTTCAGAAAATTTAAAATTTTTGGATAATTCTGAAATTAGTACCAAACGATAGCTTATGAAAAGTTAAGATAGGAATGTGCAAACCGTTTTGCTTGATCTCAAACCGTTTAGATTTTACAGGGTGTCAAAGTTGCAAAAATGTCAATATTCACCCGTCAATATTTCAAAAACAGTTTAAGTTAGGTATAGGGAATGCTACACAAAGTCCCCCTAAAATTACATCCGGAATTCAAAAATGCAAAAAAAACTATACCATTCCATTTGAAATAAGAAAGTTGATATCAATATCCGGTACTTCCGGAAGTGCCGCCATCTTGAAAATATTTTCATTGAAAAGAGCATGATTCATTACCTAGATGCTGAAATTTTCAGAAAAATATTATGAACAGAATTCCCAATACTGTTAATGGACGGTTTCGATCAATCACCCTGTATATTACCAATGCTAAATGTATATATTTCGAGTACTATGTACTCATCGTCGGTAGCTTAAACACTGTTTAAGCTACCGACGATGAGTACATAGTACTCGAAATGTATACATTTAGCATTGCTAATATATATGTGAAGAAAGGTGTATTGTTTTATTTAATTAAGTATATTCATCTTCACGAACTCACCTCAATAAATTTATAACAAATAAATGAATGATTTTAATGAAAAAGTTGATATTTTGCAGATAAAACTTTAGTTTTTTTATTTTTTTTTTTGCAGACACAAAATTTATATGGTTGGAAAGGGAATAAAAAAAGTATCGAAACCTGTAAAAAAAATTATACATTACCATTAAAAAATACCAATGTCACCACGTCACCACTCATCTAGTGAGACGAAAAAAAATTTTCTGTGAGAATAGAGAAAATAACATCTCATTTAAAAATATATATACTTTATAGGGTGTCTAAAAATAGATAACCGAACTATAGCTCGGGGCTTTTATAATCCAATTGACTATTCATCATTAATATTTTAGTTTTCACATAAAGTGTGTATCATATAATTGAAATAATTTGATGAAATATTTGAAAGAAGTTCTCTAGCAAAAATCTCATCAAACGGAACAATTATGTTCAAGAACGTTCTACTGAATGAAGAGTAAATAACAAAATCACATTCTGGCAAATTTTAAATTGCCATTCCCAACTGGACCTGACCATAATATGCATGCCGCTTCTTTAATTTTATGCCATCTTCTGTTATCATTAAATAATTACATGAATGAACAAAATTTATTGATGGTTCACTCTTACCTAAAAAAATAATCAGATACCAACAAAATAATACACAACTATTGAATTTTTTATCTTTTTTTTTATATAGAGCGATCATTGGAAATATTTATTATGCATTTTGCTATGCAATAAAATAGGAAATTATAAACATACAGTTTTGGCATGATCTTAAAAAAGTTTGAAAATAATTAGGTACATCCTGCAATGTATTTCAGAAACTTTCAGACTATCAAATACATACCACTGTAGGGGCATTTAATTTCCAATAATTTGACAGGGTTTCCATTCACAAAAACTACCCCATCACAGGAAAATGCTAACCACGGATACAACTGGCAAACAAAAAATCTTGTTTTGTATACTTTATAATTGTTACTATATTTATAACAATACGAAGCTTCTTGTTCATATGTTATACCATGTTCTACATATTTATTAATAAAAACTTTTGGACTAAAATACTTAGTGGCTTTTTTTACCCAATTGGAACCTTTATATGTATATAAGGAATAGCATCTGGAACCTGCAAAAATTGTAATTTATCTCGTACTTACGTCCGTACTAGTTACCTAGGTACCATCCTCTGTACATCATTCCTACCTGTTATACGATACCGTCTCTCCTGCTTCCAAATATCACTACCTTGCTTAGTTTTTATTGCTATCGCTGTAACATCAATGTTTTGGAATAGAGACAGATAAGTATGCTTGCAACATTCTTTAAGCCCACCCAACATAGTTTCTAAATGGAGATCTAGCAAAAAAAGAGTGTGAATTGTATTGTTTACTAAAACCTTTAGGTTATCATCAACGTGTGGATATAGATTCTCTACTTCTTGGGCGACCTGTGTAGATATCTGTTTTCTTCTAAGCCTGTAAAATATTGAGACCTTAACATGGAAGATCATACTTTTAAAGAATATCCACCTACAGATGTTTAACTTGAGCCGAACTAGGACAACTTGTTGTTAGAGTATTGAAGCATTCATTCTGCTCATCATTACTTAAATCTTTAATATGAATATGGGCATCTATCTTTCCTATTAAACAATGGGTATCCATTATTGGACAGGGCAGATATTCATTTTTCTTTTTTTGTGCCGTCCAATAACACTTTACATCTGTAGTCGATATCTTCTCTAAATCTAGAATATTACTTACCCCTGCAACAAAAAGAAAAACAGCCAGAAAAAAGAACCAAAAAAAAATAATTTGTGAATAGCATTTTCACAATCGAAATGGCTGATATGCCTTTTTAAAAAATTATCACGATACAACCTGGCACATTTTAAAAGCACCGCAGCAATGTGTTTACATCTACCAGAAAGTCCTGCTTTGCAAGAACATGTAAATGTTATAATGTGTGCCTTCTTATCTTCCCTCACAAAAAAATTGCCCTTAATTTCGTGAGGGCTGCTTTGCAGGGCACTTGTCTGTAAACACAGTCCAAAAATGTTTATATAATTCATTTCTACACTTTCATTTGTAATACCACATAATATTAAATGTTTAGCATTTAGTACTTCTTCCCCCACACACACACACCTACTACTTGGAGTTGCTTCTAAATATATAAATACACTATTTAATCCTAAGAATATTTCGTCCTTATCACTATAGTTCATCATTGTAGCATCCTCTAATCCACTTTATGCAAATAAAATTAAATACTAGTGGGTTACACGAACACCTTAATTAAATACTTACCCATTACATACAAGCTAATAAATAAGAATTTGATATAAATTCTTCAAATGTAAATAAAAACAGGTAAATAATTATTACAGTCACATAAGACTACCTGTATAAAACACATGCAATCAGCTGATTATTACTCGTTTTATGTCTAGCGATTGCAGCGCCGTCTTCAAGGTCGTGGTAATTTTATTTCCCAATATGCATCATTTTGATTTTGATAAATTGACATAATAAGATGCAGATACTTGAAAACAGGCAGAATTTGCATCAAAATGATGCTCATATGAAAAAATTATAAGAGACATTTTTTTCCAAATAGATTCAGTATTTTATTGAAGGTAACATTTTTAATTAATCTAGTGGCGTAACACAATTTTCTTAAAAAGAGGTAGCCCCGTTGACTTGTTTCTACGTTACTGGATAATATTTGATTTTTTTATTTCATAACAGAAAGGCCATGAAGATGTACCTGCATGCCTAGATTGAAGAAAGAAGCTTTTATATCTTAAAAGTTACGCTGTAAAAACAATTGAAAATATTAACCTTCAACAATATGTATTTCTTTAAGGAAAAAAATAGGACAGAAGTTTATAAGGGGCTAAGTGCCATTATTTTTCAATAATCTACCCACCAGTTAACTTTGTTACACTAGTCGTAGATCACCCTGTATTTACTTTAGTCCGAGAAAGTTATACCCATTTACTAAGGTGGAGCAAAAAAAATTTTGGCACGCTGATATTTTCAGGGTTGTTCGGGGACAGTTTCCCGAGTATCCAATTTAAAAAAACAAAAAAAATTAAAGTGGATATCGCAAATCCTGGCAGCAAAGAATGACATTCGTTTCACCTTTATAATGCATTATTGTTGTTTTAAGACAATGATATTAATTGTTAAATATTAAATACTTATTAACCAAAAGAAAGGAATATACGTCAAAATAATCACACTGTGATACACATCACTGCATATGCCGTAATGTATGTGACAGTGTGATTACAGTGATTTTAATATGTATGTATGTATGTAAAAAGTATGCCAAATAAATTTTATACTTTGAATTACTTCATTAAAAATGTTATCCAGATTAGGCTCCCCGTTTCCCCAGAATCAGCAAAATAATTGGTTTTTTTAACTGTTGAGTCATGAATCAATGACAAGATATTGGAAATATAAATGACAGAAGTATTTAAAAAATATGACCATCATTGAAAGAAGTGACATGACTTATTTTAATTTATTTTTATGTTAGCTTAATTTCAAGCAGTTCGTAGATTTTCACGGCCGATTTTAATTGAATGATGTACCGGGTGGCCAACTAAGAATGGACGCCGGCTGTATCTCAGAAACTACTTATCATATAACTTTGGGGAAAAAATACTAAAAAGTAAATCGGACAAGAGAAATCGCTGCAGATTATTCAGTAAGAAAGGTTCTTTCAAACGAGCCCTAGTTTGTTTAATTCTGTTAACCCAAACCGGAGTTATCCTTATTTGAATAAAATAAAGTTTAACCGTCCCCCACCATTTTATTTTCAAAGTTAGAGCCAAGTGCGTTACAGAAAAAATATTGCAAATTTTACAAAGATTACAATGCCACTATTTAAAATACCTCTTAACTTGGCATATTTTTGAGAAAAATTCCATTTTATGATTGGTCATAGCAATTGCGACCCCTAGCGGTCATCTTACGAACTTGAAAATAATTTCCAACAATTTCTCTTGTCTGATTTACTTATTAGTATTTTTTCCCCAAAGTTATACGTTAAATAGTTTCTGAGATACAGCCGGCGTCCATTCTTAGTTGGCCACCCGGTACACTTTCTGAGCTGTTTAGCCTTAGTCGATTCTTAACTGCAGACGTTTTGCCATAAATTCAGATGGGATCTTCAGTGCTTCTCATATCAAGATACAAGGTCTGCAATTAACCATCGTTATGGTGCCCTGGGAGCCACTTAAGATTATTTTGGTAAAGCATTTACTTGACAAAACTTCGAAAAAACTTCAAACACAATGTTGCCGTGGATTGCAGTGAGAGAACGGTATTATCGGCACTGCGCTACGCTGGTCCTTTATTGTTCTACCTCACTAGAAATGTTTTTCGCTATATCTATCTATATATATATATATATATATATATATATATATATATATATATATATATATATGGTGGTGCCAAAACGCATATATAGAGAAAGGATATAGGGAGTCACTTAAAGTCCGTCTAAAATGTATACGAAGTTCACTGACCGTTTAAGAGCCGCCTGACACGAGACTTAATTTAGCACTGAATTCAGTACTCAAATTGCGCGTGCAGATTTAGCGGACTTGTATGCTAGAAATTAGAACATGTTCTAATTTCTTGGATGAAATCAGCACAGTATAGATGTCCAGTAGTGCATATATATACACAGAGTTGGCCATGTCACAATTACAAAGCTTGTTGTAATAGAAAAAAGAGATGGATAATACAAATCGTTGAAGATAAAGAAAAACAATTAGACAGCACGTTGATATAGAAATTTACTTAAGCAGCAGGCAGCTGACCCTTACCAGTGGCATTTGCGGATATGTTACTTCTCTATCTAACATTACTAAAAATAGCTCTATTCTTGTCTTGTGCAGTGCACTGTACTTTGTAATCGTAGAATGGCCAACAGTGTATATATGCACAACATATAGATACGCCTCCAAATATACAGGCATTGACAGAACTCGCCTCCGATTTTGGAGGCGAAATGGAAAAAGTGGAGGCGAAAACGAATTGCCGTGTATATATGGTTTAAATGAATTTTTACCATCCATCTGTCAATTTGGCAGATTTTAGTATGGAGTCGAAAATGATGTTCCATCTCTACATATATACACTCTAGTACATATCATCGCACACCAGAGTGCGCCACTCTTTTTACCCTAGATATGATCAAATATATTCAACAGTTGCACTCGCCTCTTTAAACTTAAAATACTTATTAGACTCCTTTTGTTGGCAACGTCGCACGGAGTGGAAATGTGTAGGTAGACAGATAGTACTATGTATTGTACAAAAAATATATTAATTTAATTATATTGTGATGTGAATTATTAGTAGCTGTAGCTGAGCGGCAGAAAGTGGTCATATGGATATGGGAAAAGCTTTTAATTGTGTATTCTTCAGATTGCATACTGTAAATGGACTGATCAATTGACCATGTCCTTGGATCAAATTATTAGTATTCAAATCAAGAAAATGTGTTAAGGTATGTGAGGTAGAGTTGAGAATGAGAATAAGACAATATAATTATTCTTAAATTACTGTATTGTACGTACAATTACATGTATAGTGTACAGGGTGGGGCAAATTCGATGGGATTATAGGATATCTCAGAAAATACTGGAGATAGAAAAAATCTAATGCCACGTTCTCGAGCCCAATTTTCAAAACAAATTCAACTGTCAATTCAAAAATCCTGTGATTTTAGTTGTTTTCGAGTTACAGGGCGATATTCATTTTTTTGACATTTCCGACCACCCGTGTATCTCCGGAAGTAAATAAGTTATGATAAAAGTTAAAACTGCTATAAATCAATTCTCAGACATAGAATCGAATGGTCTTATTAGTTTCTTAGTATATCTTATAGTTATGGAGCTATGAAGCAAACTTATATTTTTTTAAATGGGAATCATAGTTGGCTATGGCCTATGCTAGTTATTTTTACAAATTTAGGAAATACAGGGTGTTTATCATTTTAATTTTGTATATATTTTTATATTGTGATGAAAAGTAGTTGGCTATGGAAATATTATATCTTCACAAAGGCTATACCTAAATGTTGTAAATGGAAATTGTTAAATAATACATAAACAAAAAATTTACCAAAAAATGAAGACATACAGCGATTAAAATATGGCACCTCATCGTTAATTACATTGTAGAATTTTTCTAAATTAGAAGCACTTTCTGAATTCCTAATAATTAAGTAATTTGGCTCTTACCTTAAATAACAGAACTATAAACTACTTTAAATAGGTAGGCCCACGAAAACTGTCAAATTAATTAAACTTCAGATAGGTTATTTTCATTATTTTCCTATGAGAAATATTGCTAACGGAATCGATAGTACAGACTGCCAAACACTTTTGATTACTAAAATACTGAAGCGAAATGCTTTTCCAATTAGAAAATCGGTAAAAATTAACTTTTTAGGATAACCCGTACAGTTTACATACTTAAACATCTCAAGGTAAATTTCTGACAACAGGCTAGGTAGCGCAGTGGGATAGTTGTATGATTCAAAAAATCGTAATGCTGATTTCGCGACTTCGAGTCACGCTGGAGGTTAACTTTTTTTTCACTTTGTAATTCCAATTATTTATTAGTATTAGTTTGGAATTAATTCCTTCATTTTGGCAGTCTGTAAAATTCATAGGCCGGCTATATCTCCCCACTAGATTTTTTCTATGGGAATTTATAAAATCTGAAATATACAAAGTACAAAATTAAAAATGGTACTGTTCATAATTTAAGAGATAATATTGTCACAACATTTAGGCAAATAACAAATGTGCATCCGGAGAATGCTTGTAAAGCCATCAGAAAGCGCTGTCAGATGTGTATTAATGAAGATAGTGGTCATTTTGAACAACTCTTGCATTAAATTATTTATATTTTTTTAGTTTACTTTTTCTATTTATTACTGGTATTTTTCTTCGTTTGTGAAAAATTTCTTCCTAAAATTAAAATTATCTTAAAATAAAACAATTGGGCCTACTTATTTAAAACAGTTTGTAGTTCTGTTATTTAAGGTAAGTGGTATAAAAGTGCTTCTAATTTAGCTAAATTCTACAATGTAAATAACAATGAGGGGTTATATTTTAATACTTTTGTCTTCATACTTTGGTAAATTTTCTGTTTATGTATTATTTAACAATTTCCATTTACTTTCAACATTTAGGTATAGCCTTTGTCAAGATATAATATTTCCATAGCCAACTACTTTTCATCACAATAAAAAAATATATATAAAATTAAAATGTTAAACACCCTGTATTTCCTACATTTGTAAAAATAACTATAGCATATTATATATCATTGGAAAGCAAAAAAAAAATGTCTTTTTTTCTAGGACATAGCCAAGTATGATTCCCATTTAAAAAAATATAAGTTTGCTTCATAGCTCCGTAACTGTAAGAGATACTAAAAAACTAATAACACCGTTCGATTCTACGGCCGAAAATTGATCTATGGCAGTTTTAACTTTTATCACAACATATTTAGTTCCGGCGATGGTACACGGGTGGTCGGAAATGTAAAAAAAATCAACATCGCCTTGTAACTCGAAAACAACTGAAATCACAGGATTTCTGAATTCACAGTTGAATTTGTCTTGAAAATTGGGCTCGAGAATGTGGCATTAGATTTTTTTCTATTTCCAGTAGTTTCTGAGATACCCTGCAATCCCATCGAATTTGCCCCACCCTGTACACGTAGGTACAGCTCGACAAATGAATTGATATTCATCGATTGACGAATCAATTGATTGCTCGATAATTGAATTTATTGATGTTGTATAACATAAATTCTACAGTGTAATAATAATAAAGTAGGTAACGCACAAAATTCATAACTTTTATACAGAGTGATTTAAAAAAAAAACGCCGTTGACAGGTCGATTTTGTTTTTAAAAAGACCATGCTCACATGATAAAATTTTGTTTTATCTCCTTTTGTTTTACGTCATCGTACATTTTTGTGAATTGAACACCCTGTATATTTTTACATATTTGGATAGGGCGTTCTCTAACGAATACATTGATATAGGGTTTGATGGAGTTACCTCTAATAGTGGGGGATATATACCTTAAATAGTGTTCCATAAGAGCAATGTGTTAGAGAAAGACTTTCTAAGGGCTGTAGCCTAGCAACGAATCCATATTCTCTTTCTAACTCATTATGTTTATGGAACACTCATTAAGGTATATCTCCCTCACTATTAGAGCTAGATCCATCAAACCCTATATCAATGTATTCGTTAGAGAACACCCTAACCAAATATATAAAAATATACATGGTGTTCCGTTTAAAAAAATGTATGATGACGTCAAAACGCTAAAACGAAGGCAGATAAAACAAAATTTTTCATGTCAGCACGTGTGCTTTTAAAAAACAAAATCGACCTGTCACGGCATTTTTTGAAAAATCACTCTGTATAAAAGTTATGAATTTTGTGCGTTACTTTATCATAACACTGTAAATACAGGGTCATCCAACCAAAACTTGACCCCCCCCCCTGATTTTGGGAAGTAAGAATTTCCCGGAAAATTTCCAAACTACGTCAACACATTTTGAGGGGGAAGAACTGTAATGTAAAAAACAACCCCCAAACGTCACCCTATACACGTCACATCAACCCACTTAAGAATTTTAAAGGGCACGAGGGGTCATGAAATACATCAAATTAAAGGAATTTTTATCCTGTAAACAACAATATTTTTGTTTTTGATGTGCCGAGCAATGTAAAAGAAAAAATTCAGTTTGAAATAAAGAAGCTGAAATTAAACAAAATCAATTTTTATTAACTTAACACAAAAACCAATTATATTGCATTTTCCATTACAGCGGTAAGTAGACCAAGTTTTAATGAAATAGATATAGACTGTTTTAATGAGCCCAATAATTCTTTTACCAAATACCTAGGCGTCATGATTGACTGCAATCTGTAATGGATTAAACACATGCAATATCTAGGTAACAAGATAAGATTCTTAATTTACAAGTTCTATTTATTAAGGGAATTCCTAAACAGAAAACTACTTATAATGATATATAAAGCCCTTGTAGAACCTCTAATAAATTACGGAATACTAATATGGGGAGGCACATATAATACTCATCTTCAGCCCCTAAAAGTAATTCAGAATCATATCGTTAAAACAATATTTAGGAAACCTAAGCTCTACCCCACTGTGCTACTGTACAAAGATGAAATTTGCAATATAAAAACACTTTACATTTTCTCAATATGTGTCTTTGTACACAAAAACTTAGATAAGCAAAAATTCATATCCAATACCCATGATCATAACACCAGGAGTGTGACAAATAAGCTTATTTGCATTCCATATAGTCGAACAAATATTAACCAAAAATTTATTACTTATAAGGCATCCCAGGTTTACAACAGAATCCCGCATTCCATAAAAAACGTACATAAAACATTAAAAGCTTTAAAATAGTGTGTAAAGCATATCTACAAGATAACTTCCACTGCTTCCATTAGAATTTATTTTTTTTTTTTTTTCTTCCTAGGACACCATCATGTGCATGCATGACGTACATTCATGCACATGTACAAACATGATTGTAACAAAGATGGTTTGTGAATGGTATTGTCATTTGATTGTTGCCCATTGCCCTGTTGCGTATAATTATATCTGTGGTTTTACTATATGTTAGGATCACTGATCTCTGCACATACAGATGCGTAAGCATCTAGGTGCAGTATATCTTGCCCTGTGAAATTGTAATTGTATTGTTTGCATTATTGTATTGTAATATTGTAATAATATTGTAAATAAAAATTTAATGAATTTCTCAAAATGGCCCTCATTAACTTGCAAACATAAAGCCTATCATTAAATGCTCTTTGTTTTTGATGTGCTGATTAAAGTATAAGGAAAAAATATATAAGGAAAGTTTAAAATAAAAATGCTGAAGATAAAGAAACAATTTTTTTTTTTATTTAATGCTAACAAAATTGTAATTTTTTTGATGAAGGCAAAAAATTGCTATTTTATCTCTTTTTAGAATACAATAAATTTGCTGCTATTTTTCACTTGTGACCACCAACTTGTTGTAGTAGTTTGTTCTTGAAAGAATGCCTAAAAGTGTTCTCGAAATGGTGTATTCTATCGAAGAAAGAGTGGAAGTTACCGTGTGGTATCGAAATAATGATTGCGCTAAAGCTACAGCACGAATTTTCAATGCAAACTACCCGGAAAGAAAAGTAAGCGAGCAGTATGTTAAGCAAGTGATCAATACGTTTCTTGCAATTGGTTTGCTTCTAAACAAGAAATGCGAAGTGAACCGCTCAGTACGAAATGAAGCAATTGAAGTGGAAGTTTTAGGTCATTGCAAATGGATAATACACAATCAATCAATGCAGTTTCTCAAGCTTCTGGTATATCTACTTCCAGAGAATTTTGAAAAAACAGGAGTTTCATCCATTTAAGATGACGCTGGTTTAGGAGTTGAATGAAGATGATTTTGATCGTCGCATTGAATTTTACGTGAATTTTAGTGAGCAACTCCGTCTGAACCCAAATCTCCTCTACAACATTTGTTTGTCGGACGAATGTACATTTATGGTAAATGGTGAAGTAAACAGACACAATTGTGGGTATTGGAGTGATACTAATCCTCATTTGATCAGAGAATGTCATACACAGGCTCCTCAAAAATTGGATGTTTGGGCCTGAATTTTGGGCAATCATCTTGTCAAAAAAATCAAATCAACGTCGTCATCAATAAAAAATGGTCCATTTTTATTCAGGGCACTCTTAATGGGAACAATTATTTACAATTGTTGGAAGATGCAATTGATCCGATGTTAACAAAAATTTTAGAAAATGACGATAAGTTAATAGAAAATTAATTAACTTTTCAACAAGATGGTGCACCCCCTCGCTATGCTATTGCTGTGCGGCAATTTATGGATGAGCGTTTTCCAGGGCATTGGATTGGTAGACGAGGTCCCGTTGAATGGCCACCCAGATCACCTGATCTAACTCCTTAGGATTTTTCCTGTGGAGCCATTTGAAATCGCGGGTGTACGTTGCGCAACCTGAGACATTAGAAGAACTGCGCGAAAGAATTGTAGAAGAATGCCGATTAATAACACCTGAGGTATTCAGTAATGTCAGAAGAGCATTTATTGATAGGATTTATTATTGTTTGCAAGTTAATGGGGGCCATTTTGAGCAAGTCATTAAATAAAAATAGATTTTGTTTAATTTCAGCTTTTTTATTTCAAACTGAATTTTTTTTCTACATTGATCAGCACATCAAAATCAAAAAGGTGGTTGTTTACAGGATAAAAATACCTTTAATTTGATGTATTACATGACCCCTCGTGCCCTTTAAAATTCTTTAAGAGGGTTGATGTGACGCACATAGGGGTGACGTTTGGGGGTTGTTTTTTACATTAAAATTCTTGCTCTTGGAGCAAAAGCTCTTGGATTAAAGCTCTTGAAAATTGCTATTTAACAGTACTAACAGTACTAAACAAAATACTTCTTAATAGTTTAATTTTTGAAAATAATTATTTATTCAAATTTCTCGTTACAAATATCAAATTAAACCATTTTGGTGCAAATAAGGTTGTAAAAACATTCGTAAAAAAACTGGAGAACACAAAATAATTCTAACAAAAGTATAATAAACAAAAAAAGCATAATTATTATGCTTTTTTGTTTATTATACTTTTAATTGTTAATTACTTACATGCTATTTTTTAATTAAATTAATAGCAATTTCCAAGAGCTTTCCAATGAGGTATCACAAAGGGGGTGTTTCCATTTAAAAAAATTGAGTTGGGGTGGCTACAGCCCCAGAGGTTGCTTAGTGAAAGCCATTTTTGTGGTCATACTAATCGCCCCACATACCCTGGAAACGGTTTTGAGAAATTTTTTTGTTCTTTTTTAGGCCCATACTTACAGAACATTGCTCGTTTTTAAATGGACACCCTGTATATCAAACTAAAGTTTAAATTGCCCACTATAGGATTGAAAAATATAGACCCCTGTTCTTGACTGGTATCTGTCTACCTATTAATTGATTACCGAATAAATTAATAAAAATTAAACTAATGCAGCATAAATACAATTATTATTAACAACCATTATTTATTAATTTGCATTCTTAAAAAAGAATTAGGAAATTCTGAGTTTGTTTTTTCCCTAATCAAACGACTGAAGAAAAATAAATTTCACTTGGAATAACTTCAATCGAACATTTCATTTTACTACTTTACAATAAAAAAAGTTTACACGATGTAAAATTTTTGTACTGCTACGAGCAACGTTAAAAACTGTGTTTTAATAAACATTTTTCGAAGGAGGTATAAGAAAGATAAAACTTTTTCCTTTAATATCTATAAAAATCTATTTAAATATCTATTACCCTAATATTTATAAGAAGTTATAGCAACTCATGATAAAAATAATTAGTTACAATAACTAGGTAAAAAAACAAAAACTAGAATAATTGTTTTAAAAAAAACATTGATCTCATTTAGATGTTCCAAGAAATAACACTGGAACATCTAAATGAGATCAATGTTTTTTCAAAACAATTATTTTCATGATGTTTCATAAAGAACCATCCGCTTCGAGTATCCACTTTAAAAACTAGAAGCTGGGACACCTAAGTCATATCTTCTACTTTTCAGTGGTCATTATTCAATGTAACTTAAACACAGTTTAAACATTCTCACATTAAAATTATTAAAATTACGTCTAATCTCAACATTTTAGACTACGGATCAACCACCTTTAAATCATTCATTTACTGAAATTGCCGTGTTATTATTTAATACAGGAATTAACATCCTGTAACTTAAAACATTACCATCATTAAGAAGATTATTACTGAGGACTGCAAGAAATCATCCTATGCTTTATTTTCCGTTTTAATTTAAAATAATATTTGAATCGCACATACCTATAATCAGTGACTATAGACTATAGTCACTGCTATAATACATTTTCTACTCCGTTAGAATTGACAATTATGGATGATGATGCTGGAGGCGAACAAAGCTATTAGATATATCTCAATTATACAAATATGAGTCGCAAATGTATGTTTAATATTAAGATGAAAAAGATTATGCTTCATTGATATGTTTCTGTATAAAATATTTATTAAAAATTATTTCCCCTCTAGGGTTGCTTGGCATAAGGGAGTCATTTTAATGCAATATACATGATAAATTTTTTTCTGACTATGTTTATTAAGATAGAGTCCAGGGCGCCTTATACGTTTGTGGAGGCGAAAGTGATAGTTATGCATGTATATATATATATATATATATATATATATATATATATATATATATATATATATATATATATATATATATATATATATATATATATATATATATATATATATATATATATATTGATACAAAATAGAATTATAGCGATAGTTAAAGCAGATAGGAAACATATATCAACATTAAACAATTTTTAAATACTGATTTATGTAATATGATTTACAAGAAACTGAATAAAATTGATAATACTGTTAGCACCTGGCCCCTCAGCTAGCCCAATTCCACCACCACTGGAATAAAAGATGCTGCCCAAAGCATTAATACCAATTGCGACTTGCCTGTCCAGACGCGGGGATACTCGATTGCGCTGGCCTGGCGAAAGGTCGACTTTACTAATCATTAGTGATTATCAATAAATTAGTTCTAATTATTAATTGTTCAGCTATTTATTAATTATTAATAAATTCAGTGTTTATCAGTGAACTTTCTGTGTGTTCCCATTAATTTCTAACAGCAGCGGTGGGATAGTTTCCACGATTTTCCGAGTCTTGATAAGACTAACAAAAAGAAAAATGGAAGAATTGCTGACAGAAGTGTTGAGAAGTTTCAGAACAAATCGAACAGCCCCCGAACAGGTTGATTTGCCCCTGTTTCGACCAGATGTCGATGATGCCAAGCAATGGACCGAACAGGTTGATGCGATAAAAACTGAATTTGAATGGTCTGAACTGCAAACTGTGGTAAGAGTTGGACGCTTTTTAACTAGTGATGCTAAAGCTTGGTTTGAAAATTGGTCTCCAGTTGTACGAGACTGGGCTACTTTTAAACGTGAATTTTTAGAGTCATTTCCACCAAAGAAAATTCTTGGCCGTTTGCTTTATGAGGCTTCTATTTTTAATAGCTCTTCGTGTAATACATATGCTGCATATATTCATAAAAAATTAGCTCTACTCAAAAATTTACGTGCAAACTGGAGTACCTCTGATTTAATTGAATTAATTATTTATGGCATTCATGATAGCCAAGTACAAGAATCTGTTTCGATGCGGAATTTTGTTACCATCTCCGATCTGATTGCTTATTTAAGTTCAATGACCAAATTGTCACACGGCGGTGTTTCAGTAAATAACTCTGAGCCTAAGCGACCTAGATTAGAACGATCGGAGACGTCAAGGGGTCATTTGTCATGTTTTAAGTGCGGGCGTATCGGGCACGTACAAAGAAACTGCAACGTTACTGAAAATCAGTTTAAGAGGCATGTAACTAATTGACTCACGAAATTCAATAATAATGACGCATCTCATTCAAGTCAATTAACTAATAGCAAGTGCAAGTTTTGTTTTAAAACAGGTCACGTAGAAGAAAAATGTTTTATTAAAAACGCAATCGAACAGAGGCGCAAAGTAAATTTTGTTTGTACTCATAAAGCGGCTGTACCCACAGCAATTAAAATTGATAAACAAACATACATGGGATTAATTGACACTGGTGCTGATGTTTCTTTAATGTCTGATAAATTTCAAGACAGATTTTCATCAAAATTAGTTGCACACGATCTTTGCATTACAGGTATTACTCCTGGAAATATTTTATCGAAATATAAATTTGAGGCTGACGTAGAAATTACAGGCCAGCATACAACATTGACTTTCGTAGTGATTCCTGCGGATCACCTTGACTATGACGTAATTATTGGGAGCAATTTATTTACGGATACTAATCTTGCTGCTGTGACAGATTGTGACGGTACGCGTGTCATTAGTAAACGGCTACCACGAATTTTACGAGCTTTGACAGATTTTACTAAATTAAATGTACCAGATGAATATTCTGCACAAATCAGCCATTTACTTGAGAAGTTCTCAGGTATGGTCACTTCAGGTACTGCCGTATCTGAGGTGACTACTGCGTCAATGGAAATTAATTTAATTGATAATTTTATTGTTACCCGACGACCTTATAGACTCTCTGTTACTGAACGCGCTGAAGTACGCAAACTTGTGGATGATTTACATTCTAATAAAATAATACGAGAAAGTACCTCGCCATATGCCAGTCCCGTATTACTTGTAAAAAAGAAAGAGGGTTCGTATCGTTTGTGTGTTGATTTTCGTGAGCTAAATGCACACACAGTAAAAGACCGATTTCCTTTACCTCGTATTGATGATTAACTTGATCGACTTGGGCGCGGTAAATTTTTTACATCCCTTGACATGGCTTCTGAGTTTCACCAAATACCTATCCATCCCGATTCAATACAGAAAACGGGTTTTGTAACTCCTGATGGCCATTATGAGTACTTAAGAATGCCTTTTGGTTTAGCTAATGCGCCTGCGCTGTTTCAAAGAGCAATCTGTGCTACGTTAGGTAAATTACAACATACTATCGTTCTCGTGTATATGGACGATATTTTAATTCCGTCAGAAACAGTTGAACAGGGTTTGATATATTTGAAGCAAGTTTTAGAAGTTTTGCAAAAATCGGGATTCTCTTTGAATATTTCAAAGTGTTCATTCCTTCAATCAAAAATTACCTATCTTGGCCGTGAAATATCTGCTGATGGTATTAGGCCTAGTGATCGAAAAATTGAGGCCCTAACCCGTGTTCGTTCTCCATCGAATGTTAAGGAAGTGCGACAATTTATGGGGTTAGCTGGTTACTTCCGTAAATTTATTGCCGATTTTGCTAGACGCACTGCTTGTATTAATCAACTAACTAAAAAAGATGTCTCCTTTAACTGGACAGATGAACATGAAAGGGCTAAGCAATACGTTATAAATTGTTTAACCTCTAAGCCTCTATTAGTAGTATTTAATCCTGAATTACCTACCGAACTCCATACAGACGCGAGTTCACTCGGTTACGGAGGTATACTTTTTCAAAAATATGATGGACAAAATAGGGTTGTGGCCTATTTTAGCAAGCGGACATCACCAACTGAAGCCAGATATCATTCACACGAACTTGAAACATTAGCTGTTGTCAATTGTTTGAGACATTTCCGTGTTTATCTTATAGGTATTAAGTTTACTATTGTGACAGACTGTAACTCGGTTAAAGCAACAGTTAATAAAAGAGAAATTGTTCCACGAATTGCACGATGGTGGACATATCTCCAAGATTTTAATTATGACATTGTTTACCGCAAAGGTAGTACCTTAAATCATGTAGACTTTCTTAGTCGTAATCCGGTATCTGTCTTAAGAATCTCGAAGTATGATTCATGGTTACATATTGAGCAGAAAGGTAATGCAGAAGTTAGCCAAATGTTAAATGACTTGCGTGAAGGTAAATTAGATCCTAATCAGTACACCGAAAAAAATGGTCTCCTCTGTCATCAACAAATTTTGCCAGATAAAACAAAGGTTGTCCGTTACTTTGTGCCTAGACAAAGCAGATTGGGATTATTGCGTTTGTTTCACGATGAACAATGTCACATCGGTATTGATAAAACGATTAGTTCGATTCTCTTGCATTTCTGGTTTCCTAGGCTTCGAAATTTTGTGAAGAACTACATAAAACATTGCCTAGTTTGTGCTGTTAAAAAGACCCGTACAGGCCCCTTGCAAGGTTCAATTTTATTACCTGAAAAGCCTATTTCACCTTTGCATACTATTCACATAGATTGTCTTGGACCACTACCTGTATCAAAACATTTTAAACACATTCTTGTTGTAATTGATGCTTTTACAAAATATTGTAATTTAATACCTTTGAAAACTGTGAAAGCTGAGGAAACAGAACGTGCATTGCAAACATTTATTTCATGTTTTGGTACTCCTAAACTCTGTATTATGGACAGTGGTACTAATTTTCGAAATTTGTCTGTATGTAAATTTTTGGATGAGTGGAACATTCAGTATCATTTTATAACTCCGGATATACATAGAGCCAACGGACAGGTTGAAAGGTACATGCGTACAATTATGAACCTGATCCGAATTGAAAGCAACATAAAAAGGGAATGGCCGAGCGTTTTGTGGAAAATTCAGTTAGTTTTGAATACCACGGTACAAAAAACGACAAATTTGACACCATTACAAGCATTGATTGGCATCGAAGCTACCACTCCTCTTATACAAGCAGCTCTTAATGACCTATCTCAAGATATGTCCCTAATTCGCAACTTAGAATTGGACAGAAAAAGATTAAAGGAGCGACTTCAAACAAGTGACAAAGTCAAAGACACTTTAAACATGAAAAGACGCAACAACAGACAGTATTCAGTCGGAGATTTTGTGTTACTACACAGAGCAAGTAAATTACATGCTAGTAAATCAAAATTTGAGTTTCTAGGTCCTTATGAAATCATAAATATTACTAACCTGGGCAGGTATGAATTAAGAAGAATTGGTCCTGGTAAGAAAAATATTGTTAAAGCAGCCAAGGAACAGTTAAGATTATGGCCTGCTGATTGGTCGTTAGCAACTGATATGAGCGACTTGTTGGACCTTTTTGAAACTGAGGAGACATCTCCAGGTATTGAAATTTTTGTTGTATTGTTATTGTTTTATTTTGAGATGCTAATGTTTTCAACATTATTTTACAGCATGAACTCAAGGTTCTATGACGGTAATTTTAATAAATCAAATTTTTTTAGTTTATGATAAGACTGGACTTTAGATCTGTCTTGATTTGTATCGACGTTTTGATATGAGATTTGAAACGACGTTTGAGATTTTTGAGTCTGTGTGCTTTAGTCATCAGACTGAGATGTGAGCTAGTGATGCTACATCTATCGAAGTTTGTGAAATGAGATTTGAAACGACGTTTGAGATTTTTGAGTCTGTGTGCTTTAGTCATCAGACTGAGATGTTAGCTATTGCTGCATCTGTTAGACTGCTTTTGTCAGTCGAAAGAGGATTTTGTTCAATACTGATTTGTTCCTCTTTCTCCGTTTCAAGGACTGCCCGAGAAACCTGAAGGTGGATGTTCCGAGAGCGAAACATCTGTCAGTATGGCCGTGTTAGCACCTGGCCCCTCAGCTAGCCCAATTCCACCACCACTGGAATAAAAGATGCTGCCCAAAGCATTAATACCAATTGCGACTTGCCTGTCCAGACGCGGGGATACTCGATTGCGCTGGCCTGGCGAAAGGTCGACTTTACTAATCATTAGTGATTATCAATAAATTAGTTCTAATTATTAATTGTTCAGCTATTTATTAATTATTAATAAATTCAGTGTTTATCAGTGAACTTTCTGTGTGTTCCCATTAATTTCTAACAATACCATATGTTATTGTAATTATACAAAGTTTAAATTGTAATTATTGGCAGAAAACCAGAATAAATCAAATATTATTTAAAGATTTTCAAAAATAAATCCATAAGAAAGGCATGCATTGCACGAGTCAATTAAAAATTACAAATAAATAGAATCGAATTGCTTAACTTAACAGATGTCAGAATGTTTGTCAGAAAACGAACTCCAATATCATATAACAAAAACAACATTATGAATAGACATTGAAATTATATTTGTATTCAAAATTAAAATTTTACCTGACAGCAAATGTCAAATGCCAGGTAAGGCTAGATTTGCAAGTTACAACCAGGACACCTACAAAATATAAGAAATAAAAGTTAAATTTAAGAGAAAATGTTTAATTTAAGTATTAAAATATTGTATAAAATCATTGGAACAAATGTAGTAGTTTAGGACAGTACAGTGTAAGTGAAATGAAAAACTAATTAAGAAATTAAAATCATGTGGATAAACCTTTAGTCAAGGATTAAATAATTAAAAATCTTAGTGTACGGAAAAACAATAAAATTATTTACTTGGTTACGAAAAATTTAGAAAAGATTGGCGTCGTTTATTGTTAGAGAAGAAAAATTAGTGATTTTGAGAGAGAAAATTTGAAAAAAAGGAATAATAATAGTACTTACGTTTACAAGAAAGAGGTTAGAGGAGTTGCATAGTAATTTTCCACGGTTTCCATTTATTAAATTGGGACCTAGAACATTGGAAACCATCTACAAGGAGTTCCTGTTTCATCCAATGCAGGTTGCAGAGCCACCTGCATTGGATGAAACTACAAACACAGTGAGGTAAAAACCAGAAATTGAAAAGGTACATTTTAAAAAACTTATAAAGTGATTTAAAATAAAAGCTAGCATAACAAAATACTTCGAAAAGGCCAAAGTAAAAGAATATTTGAAAAGTATATAATTTTGATAATACTTACCAACGATAAGATCCGCTATATAAGAACTTTAGACAAGAAATAATCACAAAATTAGATATAAACTTTGCATTAAAGTGAACTATTTTTAGATTATAAAGTTAGGTTATAGTTAAGTTGATAAGGTAGAAAACTGAATTGGTCTATAAAGTTTAATTTTAAGAATTTATAGGACAAACAATAATTGTGCATGTAAAGAGTGTTGCATACAAACATAAATAAAAGGGACGATTTTGGGAAGAGAAAATAAAAGCACATAATTATTTTTGGTCTTATACAAGGCGCCCTATTTCTTGACCCGTTGCATGGGTAACTTTTTTATTAGTAGAGATACAAAAACGCTTAAATGAGCAAATTAGTGCAGTTTCGTATTAGTAATTCTACGGTAAGGCGAAAAATTATATACGGGGGAAGGTTGAAAAGTTATTGACAAAAAACGAAAAATCCAACTTTTCTATTATCCCTTGTAGCTCGTTCATTTGAAGAGTTAGAGAAAAATGCTTCACATGTTTTTTGCAGTATTTTTCATGTAAAATGACATGCACTTGCTACTTTTTATATATCTCTTAAAATGGTTGAGAATCACAGTAAAATATATTTTTTTTAAATGTAATGGATAGGTGGCTGTGACATTAACCGAAAGTCCCCTTTTTTCTCTTTCAGATGATATAACATAGTCCATAATTTATCCTTACAAAAGTAATAATAATCGTTGTTTTTAAAGAAAGTTTATTGTCACATCAAGAATGCTAGAATCAGGTGTTCGCGCTGGCCAGTCGATATCCATTCTATTTCCTATAACATTATCAAACTGTTCATGTAAATATTGTTTTACCTCGCGGGAATTATGCGCAGGTGCTCCATCGTGTTGGAAGTATTTAAGATTTCTAAAAATATGAAGTGGTAATTCATTTAAATATTCCTCTGTTAGAGTATTCCTTAGAAAATGAAGGTAATTATTCGCATTCAAATTATCTTTGTAAAAATATGGGCCAATAATTTTGCCACAAAAAATTCCACACCACATTTATCCCAAATTGACGTTGATTTCTTCTTTCAGAAACAAGATGTGGATTTTCTCGGCACCACATTATGTTATTATGGCGGTTAAAAATACCATTGTTGGTAAATCTACTTTCATCACTGAATAAAATCTTTTTCCAGAAGTCTAGATCCTCTTCGCATTTTGAAATGTACCATCGACAAAATGTCATCCTTCTTTGATTATCAGCTGGATATAAAGTATTGCATATGGAATAATGATAAGGCTTTAAATTGTTACCTTTTAAAATAGCTCTTACAGTTTCCTTGGAAGTGTTGCAGTGATGTGCAATTTCTGCAGTTGAAGAATCAGGTTTAAAATTTA
Organism: Pogonocherus hispidulus; assembly: GCA_963924545.1. Lineage (NCBI taxonomy): Eukaryota > Metazoa > Arthropoda > Insecta > Coleoptera > Cerambycidae > Pogonocherus > Pogonocherus hispidulus. The sequence continues at coordinate 57,570,772 of OZ004693.1, forward strand.
CATAAGCCAAAACATTTATTTCAGTGTCTTCATTGAAGTTTCTTTCATCCTTAGGCTTTGAAAAAGAACCGTATAATCGTATATTATTTTCCAGCTGTCTAAATATTCTAGGATGGGGTGGTCTTCGTTCCATGTAAGTTTCAAAATAAAGATTTGCTGCAGCTTGTGCATCTCGATTTTGGTTATAATAACAAAATAGCATATCATTTTTCTCTTCGTTGGTGTACATATTTGCAACACTATTATTTTGTATGCAGTATTAATAATAAACAATAAACTACTTAACAAAAACTAAAAATGTCACTTATGATCTGTCAATAATTAAATGCCAACTAGACGTTTTTAAAAATATCAGGAATCTTATTTTTTGTTTTATTTCCATAGCATTCTTGATGTGACAATAAACTTTCTTTAAAAACAACGATTATTATTACTTTTGTAAGGATAAAATATGGACTATGTTATATCATCTGAAAGAGAAAAAAGGGGACTTCCGGTTAATGTCACAGCCACCTATCCATTACATTTAAAAAAAATATATTTTACTGTGATTCTCAACCATTTTAAGAGATATATAAAAAGTAGCAAGTGCATGTCATTTTACATGAAAAATACTGCAAAAAACATGTGAAGCATTTTTCTCTAACTCTTCAAATGAACGAGCTACGAGGGATAATAGAAAAGTTGGATTTTTCGTTTTTTGTCAATAACTTTTCAACCTTCCCCCGTATATAATTTTTCGCCTTACCGTAGAATTACTAATACGAAACTGCACTAATTTGCTCATTTAAGCGTTTTTGTATCTCTACTAATAAAAAAGTTACCCATGCAACGGGTCAAGAAATAGGGCGCCCTGTATACATGTTTAAAATTTGCAACCTCAGAAAACGATCATTTCTACAGGACGTCTTTCGGGGACGACCAGAACCCACTTTTCAAGCTGTGCTTCCAGTTTCTTCGTACTTTCGAATGGCTCTACGAGCTGTTGTTTCCGGAATTCTTACTGCACGAGCAGCGTATCGTGTACTACGACCATCACTCGCTAAAGCAACCAATCTTGCATTCTGTTCGGGTGTAATAGGCATTTTGATTTCAAACACAAAATACGTTATGTTTTGATGACAATCACAATGTCAACAAAATGTTGTTAAAATATGGTTGCTTGGAGACGTTACTGTTTTTTTTTTTCAAAGCCTACTCAATGCTTCAATCAATGCTGCAGTCGTAATGTAAAGGTGATTTTTTTGCTATAAATACGGTTACAGTAAATATTCTCTAATTTCATCAATTTTTGAGATAAAACAATGAACAAAAAAAGAAAATGTTCATTAAGGACAACAATTTCAACAGGATCGTATAGATTTTTTATTCAAGTACTAGTGTAATGCACAGGGTGTTTAAAAAAAATTATAAAAAACATGCCGCTGAATTTCTCCATTATTTTGAATGAGTTAATGAGTTAACTAATTAATTAACTAGTTAATCCATTAGCAATGAGTTAAGCTACACACACACAAAAATGTTTCTAATCGGTTTACCAGTATAAAAGTTACAGGACCTTGAAGTTAACCAAAAAATCGGGTGCGCCACTTTTTTTGGAACTGAGTGTAAGTCAAAAGAATCAGAAAGCAAGTTAAATAATTAAATTTATAAAACAACAATATATCTAAACAATTAAAATAATTAAAATAAAATTAAAAATAAAATAATTAAAAAATAAATAAATAATAATTTAAAATTCAAATTTATATATATTCACCAAATCACATAAATTCAAAATTAATAATAATATATATATATATATATATATATGTATATATATATATATTATAATAAACTGGGATTTTGCAAACATAAAGTAGAATTTAAATGAAATTAGTACATAAATAGACAAGTTAGTAAACAACTAGATATATATAAACTTTGGTATGAGTTTCCAGTAGAATCGGAAGTGCGCCACAGTTGAAAATATTTACAACCCCCAGAACAAATTTTCACGAATAGCGCCCAAGTAGATTCCGAGTCCGAGATTCGGCTAATTGACGGTACCAGATAGTGAGGGTGCTCTGTAACATCCGAAGATTTGGCAACGTTGCTGGAGGTGACAACAATGTACCAGTCTCTACTCATATATAGATGTTGGAGGTGATAACGTATCCTTAGTGTGTACTATATATCGCAAAAAAATAAAGGGGAAATTGTTTCCCCTCGCTTGAGATTCTAATTCTGGAAGCTCCCCTCGTCAAGAATATACCTAATATATATGGGTATATAAACGGGAAAACCCGGATGTGAGGACACCTCTTGTGTCACACGGATGTGGTAACGAGCTCTCAATCAATATATATATATATATATATATTATTTTATATTAGCCTCACGTTGGTCGCCAATTTATATTATAAATTGTTGTCTGCTTTGTTTGCTATTGTATATTGAATTTGTGTGTGTTTCTTGTAATTTTTTTTTTTTTAATAATATTTTCAATAATAATAATGCCCTGACTTGTATAATGATTTTCCCTATGTTTATTTGTGTACTTGAAAATGTTTTGTTTGAGAAATGCTCTATTCAATCATTTATTATAAGGAATAAATATTATGTAATGAATTCTGTCTTACCTTTAATTGTCTAACTCTTTCGGAGAAACATGAGATTCTTTCCCAAGTGGTTCAGAAGAAAACACTGTACAATTATATCTCTTATAGATATCCTTTCTTATTAAATTTTTTTTTTTAATTAAGATCAATGAATTTGAAATTTTTGTTATTTAATGGTATTGAATTTTTTTTTTTTTATGACTTGTGTCCTGATTAATTTTGTTAAAAAAAATATTTGGAATTAAATCTTTAAATCAATTTAACAATTTTGTTTATTTAAATCATACCAAGTACTTATAAATGCAAAAAATATTATGATTATACAATTCTAACTACTCTATAAAGTATTGAGTGTTGCCTACAACTTATACTTTCTTAAATTAGATACACCACTCTTAGATGATATAGTTTTATAGACACGTATGTCTTAACTCACTTATTCTACTTTTAACGTCTGTCAAATATCAGTTTTTTCACTTTATAAAAGTTCATGAGACACTGTGAATTATTTATTAAAGTTTATCTTCACTAATTGTTGTTATTACTTGTGAAATGTTATTTGATTCTGCCCTGCTTGAATTGCCTTATAAGGAATATTATTTATCTGATGAGGTACGTACTGAATTTGTTGGGTTATCTCCCTTTTTAATTGCAAGTTAACTTTATGTTTAATTATCTTATGATCATTTATTGTAATATTATAGTATGAAATTCAGCAATTTGATTTAGATTGATACTATGCATAGTCAATTTTATATAAATTTTGTTGTTGTTGCTTACTTTATTCAGCTTGACTTGACGCCTCTGACCTTTCTTGTCCTTGAAGTTGAATTTATGGATCACCTCGCATTCAATCTGCACTTTTTAACTTAATTTAATTCGCTTAGCGTCCTTTTTTTCTAAATATTTCGTAGCGTCATTTTTCTCCAAATTTTTGTTGTTCCCCCGTTTCCTTGGATACCATCCATTTTTACGATCTCTTCAAAGCCTTGCTATTTTATTTTAAATTCTCAATTCATTTAATTTTTTCGCATTTCCTATTACTACATTAAACAATATCTCAACTATTTTTAAAATTAATTCATTACATATTTAATATTTATACAAATTTAATATTTACTTCCAAATACTTTTCCTAAGGTTTTTATTACTTTTTGATCGTAAAAATGGATGGTATCCAAGGAAACGGGGGAACAACAAAAATTTGGAGAAAAATGACGCTACGAAATATTTAGAAAAAAAGGACGCTAAGCGAATTAAATTAAGTTAAAAAGTGCAGATTGAATGCGAGGTGATCCATAAATTCAACTTCAAGGACAAGAAAGGTCAGAGGTGTCAAGTCAAGCTGAATAAAGTAAGCAACAACAACAAAATTTATATAAAATTGACTATGCATAGTATCAATCTAAATCAAATTGCTGAATTTCATACTATAATATTACAATAAATGATCATAAGATAATTAAACATAAAGTTAACTTGCAATTAAAAAGGGAGATAACCCAACAAATTCAGTACGTACCTCATCAGATAAATAATATTCCTTATAAGGCAATTCAAGCAGGGCAGAATCAAATAACATTTCACAAGTAATAACAACAATTAGTGAAGATAAACTTTAATAAATAATTCACAGTGTCTCATGAACTTTTATAAAGTGAAAAAACTGATATTTGACAGACGTTAAAAGTAGAATAAGTGAGTTAAGACATACGTGTCTATAAAACTATATCATCTAAGAGTAGTGTATCTAATTTAAGAAAGTATAAGTTGTAGGCAACACTCAATACTTTATAGAGTAGTTAGAATTGTATAATCATAATATTTTTTGCATTTATAAGTACTTGGTATGATTTAAATAAACAAAATTGTTAAATTGATTTAAAGATTTAATTCTAAATATTTTTTTTAACAAAATTAATCAGGACACAAGTCATAAAAAAAAAAAAATTCAATACCATTAAATAACAAAAATTTCAAATTCATTGATCTTAATTAAAAAAAAAAAAAAATTTAATAAGAAAGGATATCTATAAGAGATATAATTGTACAGTGTTTTCTTCTGAACCACTTAGGAAAGAATCTCATGTTTCTCCGAAAGAGTTAGACAATTAAAGGTAAGACAGAATTCATTACATAATATTTATTCCTTATAATAAATGATTGAATAGAGCATTTCTCAAACAAAACATTTTCAAGTACACAAATAAACATAGGGAAAATCATTATACAAGTCAGGGCATTATTATTATTGAAAATATTATTAAAAAAAAAAAAATTACAAGAAACACACACAAATTTAATATACAATAGCAAACAAAGCAGACAACAATTTATAATATAAATTGGCGACCAACGCGAGGCTAATATAAAATAATATATATATATATATTGATTGAGAGCTCGTTACCACATCCGTGTGACACAAGAGGCGTCCTCACATCCGGGTTTTCCCGTTTATTTACCCATATATATTAGGTATATTCTTGACGAGGGGAGCTTCCAGAATTAGAATCTCAAGCGAGGGGAAACAATTTCCCCTTTATTTTTTTGCGATATATAGTACACACTAAGGATACGTTATCACCTCCAACATCTATATATGAGTAGAGACTGGTACATTGTTGTCACCTCCAGCAACGTTGCCAAATCTTCGGATGTTACAGAGCACCCTCACTATCTGGTACCGTCAATTAGCCGAATCTCGGACTCGGAATCTACTTGGGCGCTATTCGTGAAAATTTGTTCTGGGGGTTGTAAATATTTTCAACTGTGGCGCACTTCCGATTCTACTGGAAACTCATACCAAAGTTTATATATATCTAGTTGTTTACAGCAATGGTAAATATATTTCAGCGTTGAAATTCGTAGGTCACAGACTTTAAAACTATAACTATAACTATTAATATTCTAAATATTAAAAATTTTAAATTAAACAACTATACATAGGGTAAATAGTTATATCATTTACTAGCTATTAAAATTAAACATTTTAATAGTTAAGGTTAAATCTGGTTGAAGTGAAGTTTATTGTCCACTCACTTTGGCGTTGCACTTTTTCCCATAAGCTATGTAACATCTAGATCTTTCTAATCTCTGTTCATACTGTCATTATTTAAAATGGGATACAAAAATATAATAATATATTTTTTCCAACCATACGAATAAAACACTATAACATTAAATTATTTTGTATAAAAAGAGGGCCATTTCGGGACTGTTTGAGATCGCCATAGCAACTGTACAAAAAAGAGATTATTGTACAGTTTTGCAGTACCGAAAAGTTATTTGACATTGACATTGCATGTCACATAATATATTGAAGTTTAATTAAATAGAAAAATAGAAACAGATAGTGACTCCGATGAATCGGTCAACTGGAGGTGGTAATTAGAAGCAGTTGGAAAAAAAATATTATGTTAAACTCGTACAAAAAATACGTTTTCGAGACTCGTAAAATTGCCGCAGGATGCACATTGCAATTAACATTTATTGGAATTTTAAAAATCACGATATCAAAAGTAGATAGAAAAGTAGATATTCAAAAACCTATTGAATTTAATCCTGATATAAAATGTCCACAAAAACTTTAGTTGAACGATTCTAAAGCTCAAAACTTTATTTTTATGTACATTAATAATTATTATGTTACCGTTAAAACTGTTTTAGAGTGGTTCTAGAAATTATTTTATCAATATAATTATTATAATCGCGAAAGTTGAAATAATAAAATAGTTATTTGTTTAACTTTTAACTAGTACAAAAGATTTTCACGTTTTCCGGACGAGCGAAAGGGTTTTTCGGGAAGGGAAGGGGGAATTTTACGAGTCTCAAAAACGTGCTCTTTGTACAAGTTTAACATAATATTTTTTTCCAACCGCTTCTAATTAGCACCTCCAGTTTACCGATTCATCAGAGTCATTATCTGTTTCTATTTTTCTATTTAATTAAATTTCAATATATTATGTGACATGCAATGTCAATGTCAAATTACTTTTCGCTACTGTACAACTGTACAATAATCTCCTTTTTTTCCAACAATACGAATAAGACACTATAACATTAAATTATTTTGTATAAAAAGAGGGCCATTTTGGGACTGTTTGAGATCGCCATAGCAACTGTACAAAAATAGTTATTTATTATACAAGGGAAAAAAGTTTCACCTTTCCCGTGTATAATACCCTATTTTTTTCTGTGACGAGAAAAACGACGATTTAATATTGAAAAAACATATTATTACAATATATTAAAGTCAGAAAATGATTGATGTGAAAGTTGAAGTTTTAAGCTGGTGGTACGCTGTTGTACTTATAACGACAATAATTAGATCTGCGTTGCTAAGGAAACCTTTAAAGCAGACACATCAACGGCAGTTCTGTCCATGGCAGAAAAAAATATAATTTCAACACAAGAAAATTCGACTGTTGTACCGAATAATTCAAGGAACTTGTCATTCATGCAATGCACATCTAATAATTGTACTTTTGATATAAAGGAAATGTAACTTTTGTATAATAAAATATTCTAAAAGTAAATATCTACCTTTACTTATGTGTATATATGTAGGTATATCCGGGAAAAAAGTATTCACTTTTTCCCGGGGAAAAAAGTAATTTCATAAAAAGTGATATTTTGGTACCTGTCAACAGAGATAAAATGTCGAACTTTTTTCCCGTCACAGAAAAAAGAGATTATTGTACGTTTTGCAGTACCGAAAAGTAATTTGACATTGACATTGCATGTCATATAATACAATATATTGAAGTTTAATTAAATAGAAAAATAAAAACAGATAGTGACTCCGATGAACCGGTAAGCTGGAGATGCAAATTAGAAGCGGTTGGAAAAAAAATATTATGTTAAACTCTTACAAAAAATACGTTTTCGGGACTCGTAAAATTTCCGCCTCGTCCCGAAAACGTGTATTTTTTGTACTAGTTTAAACAAATAACTATTAATTGTACGTTAAATTTTAAGCCTACATTTAGCAGAAAGTATTATTTTGGGAAAACCGTAATTTTGTATTTTTCTGCTTTTTTTTTGGAAAACAATGTCAACATTAAAAAACTATACTATTTCCATTAAATATGTGAGTGAAACTGTTATTTCCCTATTATTGACATTAATGTTTCTGCTATCTGTAGCAATATTAATATTTGACTTTGGTTTTCGCTTTGACATTTTCTGTGAAATTTTATTTCACAGAAAACACTTTAAATAAGCTTTTCATTTGAGTTATTCCTTATTTTTCTTTTATAATAACGGCTCGATTAGGTTACAGCAATGAAAATTTTCTAAATTTATTACTAATTCATAGATAATTGTAAACAAACTCATTTAAGCAAGATTCGACACCGTTGATAACGAAGAAAATCAAATAATGTCGAGCATCGGCTTATTAGAGATTTACATAGGTTTAATACTTACCTACTACTATTTAAAGAATATTAGAAAAACATTCATAAAGGCATTTATTAGGGGGTCCAAGGCTCTCAAGAATGAAATGACCCATGACGGTAAGGTAAAAGATTTTTTATTTCACTTAGGGATAGAGAGACACTAGGGGCAAAAGAAATAACTTGATGTATTCTTGTTGGCTCTTGCACAACTTCTTAAATACCTAGCAAAAAAGAGGGCGGAGCCGTATTTCAAAAATGAGTTATCTCAAATCTCAAATAGTTATTTTTTTAGAAACGTGTGTAACGTTCAAAATCATTTATTTTTTGAACACGGCTACACCCGGTTTTTTTGCTTTTTAAGAAGTTGTGCAAGAGCCAACAAAAATCCAACGTCTTATGTCCCTAGGGACCCTCTATCAATGGGTGAAGTAAAAAATCATTTACCTTGCCGTCAGGGGTTACTTGCCGATTTTGAGGGAATTTATCGGTGAATATGTCTGTAAATCTTCGGAATAGAAGTCTTGCTGCAATTGTGTTGCATTCTCTATGAATTAGTGTTAATCTCTTAATCAAATCATTATTATAGAAGAAAAACAAGAAATACCGGAAATGAAAAAAGCTTGTTGCTTGTTGTGCTTGAAGTTTTATACAGAAAAGGTCAAAGCTATTATGTCCAATAAAATAATCAAACCATTGAAAATTTTAAATATTAATGGCATTATTGCAACTATTAAATATTAAACTAGAAGAATTAGGTATAGGGACATATTAGTACAATTGATAGACAATTGACTCGTACATGTAACTGCCCATATATTAACAGGGTGTATCATTAAAAAAAATATGATTCTTTAGTTAAAAGTTGAACAAAGTGATAAAATGTATAGAGGGCAATCTGTTATAATAAAAGTCAAATACGAGTAGTGCTAGAGATAGATACATTAGTGATAATAACAGGGAAATAACCATTTCACGTATTTCATCGAAACAATTTCTAAAGATGACATTAGTTTTCCCCAAAAAATAGAAAATTATGATTTTCTCAGAAACCACTGAGATTAGGTATACCTAGTACTTTCTGATGAAACTGGACCTAAAATTGTACGTGTAATTAAAAAAATTATTATATACAACGTTATAGTATGAGTTTCCGGTAGAATAGGAATTGAGTCACATTTCAAAATATTTTCATTGTATTCAAGATTTGTTAACACCTTGTATATAGATATGTATTATATAGTTATTACTGAGCTTAAAGGATACAACTCTTTTTTAATTTCTGCTGAAAATGGCAATGGTTTCAATCTGTAATCTTGAAAAAAATCTTATATTCAATTGTTCTACTGTACAAAAATTGTACCTAACTGTTTTAACGGTTCTTATTAAACTTATCGTAAAAATGTGATTTTAGAACAAACGTACCAATTATAGTAGATATCATAATAGTAAATTTAGTGAATCTAGTACAATTTTACTAGTTTTAGAAGCCTTTCGTACGTTACAATATTGTTTTTTGTAGAAGGCATTTCAATACATTGCAATAAACAATATTGCAGACATCTGTACAACATAAAATTTGAAATCTTCTTTAAAATCTAATACACCTGGATTTGTTAAGCTGGTTTGTTTATATTTTCCAAATGCGTCAAGAAATATAGATCCCAATAATAATATAATAACAAAGTATCTCATAATAAAATCATCCGATATTAGTGCCTGAGCACGTAGTTTCTAACAATATTTCGTAATAAACCAAATAATGTAAAACGCAGATAACTATGCCAATTCTTTATTGCAATACTTAACGAACGATCGTAAATACCTGGAAATTCCTGAGGTATTCTCCATGGAATGAATGTAATATTATGCAAAGGGCTACCGCCCTAAGGTCAGTAATTTTATTACCTTTACTGTTTACTTATATATCCACGGATTGCAAAAATTATTCAGTTCAGTATTTGCGACTTGAGCGATTAGGAAGATTATCTGTTATTATTCGTGCATCTTGTTTTGTAGTCCCGTAGATAGAAGAAGATAAGAAACATGAAACCTGTATCAAGAGGAAAATTGTTAGTCGGGTTATGTAATAAAAATAATGAAGGTAAGTGATTACGTATTGCATGAAAAAGTATTATTTTGTTTCGTTTATTATTTTTGGTTTTTAATTAATTGCATAATCAATTTTGATGATTTGTTGCATTTGTTACTTAAATAGATCACAGGTAATATACAATATTTGCTTTACAAAAAAGTAGCACGTTTATGTTTGATATTTAATAAGAAAACTTTTCCCGTAAAAAATCATAGATTAGAGAATGGCTACTCAAAGTTGGTGAAATATATATTTTCACTATTTTGTGTTAGATATAAGGCCAGGCTATCACTAATTTGTTTAAAGTCTTATATTTAGAAAATATATTTTGTAGAGATAAGTGCTCAAAAATAATTTGTACCGAAATAATGTAATCGTAATAATCGCACAATATTTTCTATATGATGCGCTTTTTATTTATCTCTAGATCATAAAATTTGCTGTTTCAAAAAACTCACTTCTTTAAAGCAAATATTTTTGATGTTATATAGGTATATCTTTTTATGAATATCGCAAAAAAAAATTTTTTTTCATTACAAACATTTCCAAACTAAAGAATATCGTGCGTATGAACATTTCTCAAAAAAAACTTTTTGAGAGGTTTTTTAATTTCAGTTTTTTAGAAAAAAAATTTTCTTGAAACTCACAAGTTTGATCTTTGTTACCCTTGTTGTTTGTCTTTTGCGTTTGTTTGTATATATGTACCTAGTTCATGTAAATTATTGTAGAAAATTTCCTCGAAACTTTAAAGTTAAATGATTAATATTAAGCGAGGAATTTCTTGTCTGGAGAATTGTTAAGAATCTATGGATATTGTGTCAAGAAAAAAAAAGAAAAATGTGATCAATTAATAATTTACTGGAAAATTCTGAAATCTTGTAGGCTGTGAATTTTGAGATTTACTAATTTTTTGAGACATTCTAATCTTCTCTCATAATAATATGAAGTACTATTTTTAATACAGAACTACTACCATATCATAGACGTTAATTTATGCTACCTACTGAATAGAGGCTATTATTATTTTTACCAGTAATTATTAATATTCTTATTGGAAAAAAAAACAGTAGCAAATTTATTTTTTTAATTACATTATTTCTTAAATTTGTAGCAAGTTTCATGATGATTTTTAAATTCTACAAACATAAATGCAGTAAAATTATACGAAAATTTTGTGTTTAATATTAAAAATTCAAATTAATAATAATACAAAATTTCTTAGCTCACAACAGTACAAGTTTCGAGGAACATAATTATAAAGTCGTCAAATAAAACCTTTGGGAAATGAACTTATTTCATTAGTACATATTTAACGGACGTTAAAAGTTTATTTCAGACTAGATTAATAATTTGCTTAAACATAGCATTTTCTGTTTCGATAGTATTTTTTGCAAAAAATATCAAAAAACCTAGTGATGGAAAGTGATGGAAAATGTATTTTCTAGGCGCTAAAAAAAATAATTTCTAAATCGAATCTCCTTTTTGCTCCATTAGAAAATAATTTTCGAGTTGGACCTTAAGTACATCGAATTGGAGTTTGGTATTAACTCTTTTTTGGGACGTTTTGATTTTAAATAGAGAAATTACATAAAGTGGAAAAATAATAATTTTTGTAGTTTAATTTTTGTTTAAATATCGTTTTAATTTTATTTGAAATATCTTTCAGTAATATGTATTTATTCCTTTTATAGAATGTACAGAAGGGAGTAGTCCTGCCCCTTCAGTTTCAGTAGATTTTTCGATTGGTGATACAGTTGACAATTATGCATGTGATATACATGCTTTGGAAAGAACTGTGGTAAGGATACGTTATATTTAAAAATTTATGTGATTTAATGTGTAACAAAATTTTAATCATTTTGTTCCTTTGTATATGACGAGCAGTATATTTCCGGACGATTAAAAATAATATCAATTTTCCCTGAATACCCGCAACCCAAAATGCTCTCTACATTGTAATGTGTTGTCTACCTCTAAAGTGTTTCTGATTGGTCACTTTTATGAAAAGGTAGGGACGCAAAACAGACAGGAAATTAAGACATTTTTAAAATTCGAGGAGTCTGGTTTTCAACAGAGTACAAGCAAGTTGACAATTTTACGCTTACTGAAAGCACATGTTCTTAAATTTTACTTTCATTTAAATCTTGAAGTATTATCACTATTGTTAGTGATCGGTGTTCTGATATAATAGAGTATTATCTGTAATAAGCTCATTAATTGATATTATCGTATATTTTTGTTGTTGTCACGAGATAAGTGATAATAAATTTAGTTTACACGTGGTGTAAATTTTCTGCCGAATTTTTTATTTTTTGCAGAGTTGTTGAGACGTTAATCTTCCCAGGAATCTACTTTTCTCGTAAACCATCCAATTCCAGGTGGAACGTCTTAGGACATATTTAAGGTGGATGCACGAGATTGGAACTGCACTTTGCATACAGGTGAGTACATTTCATTTTCTTAACAAATTGAATATGATTAAAGAAAATTGTACCCTGTATGCAAAGGTCTGTTCTCTGTGAAGAGCCTGGGTTGGTTAGTTCGTTTGTATATAACCATATGGTTATTTTTGATATACTATAAATTTTGTCTGCTAATTACAGAATCTATTATATCCAGGAATTTTATTTTTGATTACTTGCTGGTATTCTAGACCGTCTCACATTCATTTTTTTTTCAATTTAATTCTATTTCATTGTTCTTGATATTGTTAATTTTGCATTTAAAATCTCATGTATGAATTAGAAATTTTCACCTTTATGCTAACCAGGTTTTTTGTGTAGCACAGTTACGAATTTTGTTACTGCAATTTTGGTAATTTTTATTGTAGTATATAGTACTGGTCATAAGTTATTTTTTTCTCTTACAATTTTTATATACTGTCCTTCAGACATAGTTGCTCTACGGTTTGATTGTTTACAAAATTCCAATTCCTGGATCATTTTTTTGTACAACTCTGGGACTGGGCTAATCATACAATCTTTTATATGTGCCTGTTTCCACCTTTGGAGCCTGAAACCTGAAACCTAGCTACGTGGGATTTACTTACATCCATCCATGCAACCCCAGCAAGTCTAGCTAGACGGGGACCTGTTCAGGAGTTCCGGATTAATCTAGGAGAGGCTAGTGGGTGAGATCAATCCATAAGTAGGCCGAAGACTAGTGAACCCAGCCCAGTAAAATTTTTTTGTAAAATTTTGATAAACGCTTTCAGGCTGTAGAGTCTTTTTTTTTCAATTTAACATAAATTGAGTTGTAAATATAACTTGTAATATATACTTTTATCTTAACGTAATTTGTTTGTTCTTACTTTCACGCATTCACAATTTCATATATTTTTTTTCTCATTTAAATTACCTGGTGCCCAATTTTTTATAAATAAGCTTAACAGTAAAATCCAATCCCCGCTTTGAGCCCAGAGCTAACCGGAGCTATGTCCCTGAACCTTTAGGGAAGAAGCTAATAATTCCCGAGGTTCAGTGCACAAATTGGCGACCAACGTGGCAGGCCTTGATTTTTTTTTAGGTCTGGTTTTACTTAGAACTAAATATTAGCATTTTAACATCAAGCTAAATTTTATAAATTCTTTATTATTGAATTGTGAATGCTGTAGTTCAAACAAATTATTTTCGAGTTCAGCAAGTTTTTCTGGCCACACAAAAAAAAGTATTTCTTTATATTTATTTTTATAAAAATTCCATTTACCATATATCTTTATCTTTTAGTGAGTTGTTGTTGTTGATATTGAGATATTTAAGTGCTTAAGATAACACGTATTATTTTTTTTGATTTTTTTGATAAATCACATTGGAAAATACTTCCTATTTGTTTTGCGAGGTATACTTATATTTGAGTATATACCTTTTTGTTGATTTCTTGTTTTATCAGGATAATACTGAAACAGCTAGTTAGCTGTTATTCACAATTTATTTAAAGTTATTTACTGTATAGGTTATTACTTATTTTTTATTGTTGGTTAAATATTTTAAAATGGATCCAAGTCATTTAAAAACAAAGGAATTAACTTACGAATTACTTATTCGAAAAATTGATAGTACGGGTGATGTGGATACCAAACGTAAACGTTTACGAGGTGCATTCGCTCAGGAAAACGCTAATCGTAGTTTTTCTCACGGTGTAATCTGTAATCCGTTTTCTCATGATGAAGACGTTGTTGAAATTCTTGAAAGTTTTAATGATTTGAAAATTATTGTTCAAAATTTTTCTGGCTTCATAGGAGATAATGTTCATAAACGAATTTCATCTCGCTTAACGCACCTCGCAGGACGATTAGATCGTGTAAAAACTGAAACTGTTTCCGAGGAAGGCAAGAAATCAGAGTTACAGACTAGACTCTTAGATTTAGAGGGTGATTTCGCATTTAAGGGTAGACCATCCACATCTACATCCACTCCTACACGTACTAAACCTGTAGATTCCCTTGTAGAGGTTCAGGACAAGCACGTGGCTCCATATAAATGGAATTATAAATTTTCAGGTTCCACTAAAGAATCCGTGTTAGCTTTTTTAGAAAAGATAGAACTCTTAAGTGAAAGTCGAGGTGCTTCAAAGCACACTTTGTTTACTGCGGCCGGAGATCTTTTTGAGGGTGTAGCATATACGTGGTATTTACAACATAAAAGTAAATTTAGTAATTGGGACGAGTTAATAAGTAAATTAAAATCAGACTTTTTACCTTATACCTATGAAGATGAGTTACTTCGTGAAATAGACAGAAGAACTCAAGGTCCTAATGAAAGGATTATTGCTTATGTTTCTTGTATGGAAAATCTTTTTAGTAGATTAACGGAAAAACCCACTGAACTCAATCGAGTTAATAAAATTAGGAAAAATCTCCATCCATATTTTCTCTCTAGATTAGCTTTAGTCGAACCTGCCACTATTGATGAGTTAACTAAATTATGTAGACAAATAGAGGAATCTCGTGCTTGGTCAGAACGATATGTCCCTCCACCACGTACTCAATCGGGTATTTTAGAACCACAATTGAGTTATACAGACAATAATTCTGTATCATCCAAATCAAGCTCATATACTGCTAACGTTAATAAATCATATCAGTCAAATTCAGTTAGGAAAAATTTTAACTCTAATCTTGCTACAGTATCTTCCTCTCGTTGTAGGAATTGTAATCTTAATGGTCATAGCTATCAGAACTGTAAAAAACCTAAAACTATTTATTGTTTTGGATGTGGACAACGTAATGTTATTAGGCCTAAATGTCCTAAGTGCAACCCTGGGCTTCTGTCAAAAAACGGTTCCAGTGGTGTCGTAATTCTGGACACCGACACCAACAGCGACGTTTTACCAGTCCAGAATCTGAACGTAGCAGGACCCTCCACTTCTCAGTCGAGAAAAGGCAAAGGGCCAGCAAAATAACCACAGTTTCTGAATTGAACAAATGGTTAGGGGTTGTAAAAGATTTCTATAAAATTTCTCCTTCTGTAATTAATAGTTTTAGTCCTATTTTTGTAAAAAAACCTAATGATAGCCGACCTTATATATATATGTAAATATTCGTAATCAATCTATTTTAGCTTTAGTAGATAGTGGAAGTAATTCGTCAATTATTGGATCCTCCGGTTTGTCAATCTTAAAGTCATTAAATATTCCTATACAGTATGATACAAGTTTTCAAGTTGCCACAGCTGATGGTCAGTTACAGGAAGTTTTTGGATATGTTTCCCTTCCTGTAATGTTAAATAAGGTGTCTAAACTCCTTAAAATATTAGTCATTCCCTCTGTTACCCATACCTTAATTTTAGGGGTAGATTTTCTTAAGAATTTTAAAATAAATCTTAATTTTCAAAATCTTACCTATGTTTCGCAGACATCTACGCTCTGCACTATTAATACTATTCAATCCCTTGCAGATTTAACCTCAGTTCAGAAAAATGAACTCCAGGAGGTCATAAATTTATTTAAAACTATTGCTCCCTTAGACAGGATAGGTTTGACCCAATTGATTGTTCATACCATTGACACTGGGAACGCTAAACCTATTTGTCAACGTCAATATCCCTTATCTCCAGCGATAATGAAACATCTGAATAAGGAAATTGACGAGATGCTTAAATTTAAAATTATTCAACCGTCTCATTCGAGTTGGTGTAGTCCTCTCTGGGTAGTTCCAAAGAAGGAACCCGGTAAATTTAGAGTGTGTTTCGACGGTCGAAAATTAAATCAGGTTACAGTTCCGGATGCTTATCCTATGCCTTTAATAGATAACATTCTAAGTAAATTGAGAGATGCTCGCTATATGACTTCCATAGATCTGAAAAGTGCATTTAATCAGATACCTTTAGATCCTTCGTCTCAACCAAAAACTGCTTTTGCTGTTTATGGTAGAGGATTATTCGAATACAGAGTCATGCCATTCGGATTGTCAAATAGTCCTAAGACGATGGTTCGTTTAATGGACCAGATGATTGGACCTTCTCTTGAGCCTTTTGTGTTTGCATATATGGATGACATAATTATTTCGACACCTGATTTTCCCACGCATTTGGAAGTTTTGAAAAGGGTTTTTGATCGTTTAAAGTCAGCTAATCTTACGATTAACTTAGATAAATGTGAATTTTGTAGGTCCTCACTTACGTATTTAGGTTTTGTCGTCGACAGCAAAGGATTACGTACTGATCCTTCCAAAGTTGAAGCTGTAGTAAAGTTTCCTACGCCTAAAAACACTACAGAAATCAAAAGGTTACTTGGTTTGGTGGGATGGTATAGAAGATTTATTAAGGACTTTTCTTCATTGTGTTCTCCAATTACCGAATTATTACATGGTCGGAAAAAAGGTCAGAGTATCTCCTGGACTCCCGAAGCTGATAAGGCTTTCGAGGATATTAAAACACGTTTAACTACTGCTCCTGTATTAGCAAGCCCTGATTTTTCTAAGCAATTCCATATACAGTGTGATGCCTCTAATACTGGTGTAGGTGCAGTGTTATATCAGAAAGATGATGGTATTGAGCATCCCATTGCTTATTGTAGTAAAATGTTAAATAAATGTCAGAGGCTTTATACAACTACAGAGAAAGAGCTTTATAGTGTAATCGTCGCTATCGATTCATTTCGAAAGTTCGTGGAAGGCACTCATTTTATAGTAGAAACCGATCATGCGTCTCTTATTTGGTTGCACAAAATTTCTAATCCCTCAGGTCGTTTAGCTAGATGGACTGTCAGATTGTCTCAGTTCACTTTCGACATTATTCATTGCAAAGGTTCCTCCAATGTTGTGGCCGATGCATTATCTCGGGCTGTTCCCGAAATAGCTGTTTTAGACGTCTCAACTTTTAAACGGGACAAATGGTATATCAAAATGTTGACAGAAGTTCAAAATACTCCTGACTCTTACCCTTCTTTTCGGGTTGAAAACAACCTGTTGTATAAACATATTTTTTCCCATAACCCTGTGCAGAGTAATTTATCAGATTGGAAAATCGTTGTGCCTACTGCCAATAGAGCAGATATTTTTAAATTATATCATGATGATGAAACTGCCGGTCATTTCGGTGTTTCTAAAACACTATCTCGTATTTTAGAATTATATCATTGGCCCGGTATTCGCAGGGATGTCCATAAATACATTAAAAAATGTGCTGTTTGTGCTGCAAATAAAGAGCCAAATTTACCTGTAGCTGGTTTGATGGGTAATTACAAAAACATTAATTTTCCGTTTCAATTAATCTCAGCAGATTTTCTTGGTCCATATCCTAGATCCACCAAGGGAAATCAGTATCTTTTAGTGGTAGTAGACTGGTTTACTAAATTTGTTTTAGTTCAGCCTATGGCTAAAATAACTTCTCGAGCAATCATAAATTTTTTGCAAAATCAAGTATTTTTAATTTATGGCTGTCCCCAAATTTTTTTGTCGGACAATGCATCTTATTTCTCTAGCAAGGAATTTAGAGCCTTTATGGAAAAATTTAACGTCACTATGTGGTTTACGGCTAAATATCATGCAAGAATTAATCACACTGAACGCTGTAACAAAGTCATTTTAACTGCAATTCGATCGTACATTCATGCCAATCATAAAACTTGGGATGCATCCATATACCAAGTTGCACAAGCAATCAGATTAGCTAAACATGACGTCACTAATTATTCATCTGCATTTTTAAATTTTGGCAGGAATATTCCTTTATCTGGCGACTACTATGGCAAAATTTCTGATAATGCAGATAATGTATTAACTATTAGTGATAAAAATAAATTATTGAACGATTTGCAGGCTTTACCTGAACTATATATAGATGTTCGTAAAAAATTACATGACGCCTACGTTCGTAGTGCATCTCGATTTAATCTTCGGAAACGTGACGTTCAGTTTCATGTTGGAGATCGTGTTTGGGAAAAAAATTACACCCTGTCGAGTAAACCAAACGACTACTCCGCTAAACTTGCACCAAAATACATTCCTTGCATAGTGTCTAAAGTTATATCCAAATTAGTATATCAGTTGAAAGATACGGATGGTAACAATTTAGGAAATTACCACATAAAAGATCTCAAACCAGACTATACAAATTTAGATTCGGATGACGATTCTCAATCTGATAATTCTGCATATTTATCTGTTGACTCAGATTAATCATTTGAACTTGTAAAAACGGTGGCATCTGGAAAAGTTTTGTTTTTTTTTTTTCAGTTGCTAGGGTGTACAGGGTGGGCCAAACTTAATATATCTCCTCATTTCGAGTCGAGATCTGGGTTAGTGAAGTTAAAAGCCGACTTGCATTGTCTTGGCTACGTTTTTCTATGGTAGATTAATTTCACTAATTTCCAGCTTAATATATATAACATTAATATCGTTATTGTGTTGTTATTTTGTTTATTTTCAATATTATTTCTATTTCTGTTAGTGGGATTTATAATCATCTCCAAGTATTTACCTATAATTGTTAATATTATCTAGAATATTCTCTATGATTTATTTAATCATAGCTCATACAAGAGCACTTGATCTTTATGAGATTTTTCTTAAATCATACCTTGGCATGGTCCATAAGTTTTAGTAACAGTTTTATTAATACCATGGGTATTTTATTGGTGTTGAGAAATGTCATTTGTTAATCTATGGAGATTATTGAATTTGTGAGTGACTTTCCTGACTTTTGTTTTGAATTGTTGTTACTAAGACATGATACTATTTATTCACTTTACTATGTATGTTCATAGGTAACTGAGTAATAGTGGTATGTATTTGAAATTGTAAAGTCAATCTTTTTCTTTTTGCTTTGCTAAATTTGTATTTGACTTTATGATAGTTGTTAGGAATATTCTTACTGAATTTGGAGATAAATAATAAATTACCCATTTTTTTTTACCTTCTTTTGAATTGTTTAAGTCATCGACTTTGAGTGACTATATATATTTGGTGTGTATACATATATTACTAGATGGATACTTATGTATATCCATTATTCCCGATTGTGACATTAATTTTGTTGATCTAGATATGAACTTTCCAAGGGGGTTGACTTGTGTGTATGTCATTGTGAAGGGAAGGAATCAAAGACGAGGCTTCTGCTTGCATTTAACCAGTTGCGCACTTTGAATTCTGTTCTTGTATTACCTTTCATTATTTTTTTGAACTTATCTCCCACATAGTGTCTTCAGCCAAGGGTATTTCTCTGGATGGTTTCATAACTGACCAACTCATGGATTCGTACAGGCTTATGAGAGTCTTTTTAATTTAGTTTTAAGTTTATTGTACGTTGGTTAGGGACTGGGATATTGCAGGGACTTCCAGATTTCAAGAATGTTGTGTTCTCTGATAACCTTGTGGAAGGATAGACATGGGGGGTGTTATTTTCCTAACCTTGATGATCATGGTTATCATGGTGTTTGTTTAATCAGGGAGGATGGCACTACTGTGTACTGTCTTAGCTCCATCTCGGTGCAATTCTTGGAAAATTGGAGGTCGTGCCTCATCTCAGAACACTCCCGTTCTAGTATTGTAATTGCAAGTACCACAACCTGAAGCGAGTTGTTGGTCCAGCATTTTTAGCTCTGTATTTTTGTTATTTGCAAGTACAACAGGGTATTAGGCAACCTGTTGTCGAGCATTTTAGTGCCTGTGTTTTTTTTCACAAGTGCTGTAGTTTCAGGACGCACTACTAGCCATGTGTATTAAGTCCTTTATATTTCACAAGTGCTGTAGTTTCAGGACGCACTACTAGCCGTGTGTATTAAGTCCGTTACCTATTTTTATTATTTTGTTTCACAAGTGTTATAGTTTTTGGCAAACTATAACCAAGTGCTTTAGAGCCTATTTATCTTTGCTTATTCATATAACTACATTATATTATTTTCATGTATATTTTTCTATAGATTGTGGGTAGCTTTTCAGGTTCAGGTTTTGTACATTGTCATTTTTTTATAAAAATTTATAACTCCTAGAGTTATTAATTTTTATTCTCCGGGAAAGGGGGGTGTGTAACAAAATTTTAATCATTTTGTTCCTTTGTATATGTCGAGCAGTATATTTCCGGACGATTAAAAATAATATCAATTTTCCCTGAATACCCGCAACCCAAAATGCTCTCTACATTGTAATGTGTTGTCTACCTCTAAAGTGTTTCTGATTGGTCACTTTTATGAAAAGGTAGGGACGCAAAACAGACAGGAAATTAAGACATTTTTAAAATTCGAGGAGTCTGGTTTTCAACAGAGTACAAGCAAGTTGACAATTTTACGCTTACTGAAAGCACATGTTCTTAAATTTTACTTTCATTTAAATCTTGAAGTATTATCACTATTGTTAGTGATCGGTGTTCTGATATAATAGAGTATTATCTGTAATAAGCTCATTAATTGATATTATCGTATATTTTTGTTGTTGTCACGAGATAAGTGATAATAAATTTAGTTTACACGTGGTGTAAATTTTCTGCCGAATTTTTTATTTTTTGCAGAGTTGTTGAGACGTTAATCTTCCCAGGAATCTACTTTTCTCGTAAACCATCCAATTCCAGGTGGAACGTCTTAGGACATATTTAAGGTGGATGCACGAGATTGGAACTGCACTTTGCATACAGGTGAGTACATTTCATTTTCTTAACAAATTGAATATGATTAAAGAAAATTGTACCCTGTATGCAAAGGTCTGTTCTCTGTGAAGAGCCTGGGTTGGTTAGTTCGTTTGTATATAACCATATGGTTATTTTTGATATACTATAAATTTTGTCTGCTAATTACAGAATCTATTATATCCAGGAATTTTATTTTTGATTACTTGCTGGTATTCTAGACCGTCTCACATTCATTTTTTTTTCAATTTAATTATTTCATTGTTCTTGATATTGTTAATTTTGCATTTAAAATCTCATGTATGAATTAGAAATTTTCACCTTTATGCTAACCAGGTTTTTTGTGTAAGCACAGTTACGAATTTTGTTACTGCAATTTTGGTAATTTTTATTGTAGTATATAGTACTGGTCATAAGTTATTTTTTTCTCTTACAATTTTTATATACTGTCCTTCAGACATAGTTGCTCTACGGTTTGATTGTTTACAAAATTCCAATTCCTGGATCATTTTTTTGTACAACTCTGGGACTGGGCTAATCATACAATCTTTTACATGTGCCTGTTTCCACCTTTGGAGCCTGAAACCTGAAACCTAGCTACGTGGGATTTACTTACATCCATCCATGCAACCCCAGCAAGTCTAGCTAGACGGGGACCTGTTCAGGAGTTCCGGATTAATCTAGGAGAGGCTAGTGGGTGAGATCAATCCATAAGTAGGCCGAAGACTGGTGAACCCCGCCCAGTAAAATTTTTTTGTAAAATTTTGATAAACGCTTTCAGGCTGTAGAGTCTTTTTTTTTCAATTTAACATAAATTGAGTTGTAAATATAACTTGTAATATATACTTTTATCTTAACGTAATTTGTTTGTTCTTACTTTCACGCATTCACAATTTCATATATTTTTTTTCTCATTTAAATTACCTGGTGCCCAATTTTTTATAAATAAGCTTAACAGTAAAATCCAATCCCCGCCTTGAGCCCAGAGCTAACCGGAGCTATGTCCCTGAACCTTTAGGGAAGAAGCTAATAATTCCCGAGGTTCAGTGCAAATGTTAAATTATTTCATTTAATGTTATAAAATTTATGTTTTTTTATTGCTGATAATCTTGAAACGCAAAAATGTTTCTGTATTTTGAATCATCTAAGGGTTGAATTTCGTATATTGACAATGATAAACGTGTAAATCATAATATATAATGAATTTTACATATTTTAGCAAAGAAAAATAGAAATGCCTAGTACTTCAAGCTCTTCTAAAGCATCTTTCACCAAGTTAATGTCTTTATCAACTTCAATTGGTAACGAATTTAATAAACATGAAAAAGTACAAAATTGGTTGAGTACAAACATAGAAATGAACACTAATTTTACTGAAGTTTAATATACAAGCTGCACCAGCTTTCATAAAAATGAAGACTAAAAGTAATGATACTATACCTGAGGCAAATCAAAGCGTATGTGAAACTAAAGATAATAAATGTCCTTATACGTATATTTCTGTGGAAAACGTAAGTTAATACTTCCATCCAGAGTAGTTTAAGTTAAATTTTTTTTTTATATTTAAAACATTTTTCAATAGGAAACTAACTGTTCTGAGGCAGATGTATGTTTAAAAGAGGCTGCTAATTTTGGTCAACCATTATCGGAGAAAATCAAGGTTTAAAATATTATTAAAAAATAAATATAAATATCACACATCGAATTTTTAGGTACTTTCAAATATTGTGTTACCAAAAATGTCGAAAACTTGGTCCAACCTCGGTTCCAACACATCCGAAAGCGTGTCTGATAATTCTAAAGACAAGGACTTTGTTATAGATGACTATCTTAGCAGTAGTGAGGATTTTGATGATACTTCTAAATCTTCAAATAGTATCAAAGATGATTTGTCAAATTTAATAGGCACTAGTAGTGCCAACAGTGCCAGTAATACTACTGAAATAAATTATACACCACTATCCGTTCAAATTAGAGTAAGTATGGCATCTGCTAAAAGGCTAAGCTTTAAGCAACAAAAAATATTCAATCGTTGCTACATAAATTTTTTATAGGAAAAACAAGATAATGAAAAAAAAAAACGTTTATTGTAAGTTCTGTAAAATAGATGTAGGACTTTCAACAAATTTTTTGAGGCATTTAGAAAGACACCACAGCTCAAATAAAGAAGTAGTAAATATACTACAATTTCCGAGGGGTAGTAAAGAAAGACGTCATGCTCTTTCTTTATTAAGGAATGCCACAAATTTCGACCTTTATGTTGGCGGCACAGTGCGGCCAAATCGTAAGAAATAATCCAGATATTGAAAATATAGATTATTATCCATGTGCATATTGCAAGGGTTTGTTTTTGAAAAGTTATCTAAAGCGGCATGCTAAATTGTGTATTTCCCGAAAATCTAGTACTTCGCATAAAACATCGGGTAGGACCAATCATTTATCAAAATCGCAAACGATTGTGGCATGCGCCGTTGATGCAACTGAGACCATTTCGAAATTAAACGTTAAAGAACAGGTTAGTAAACTTTTCCTGTGTACAAAAGTTAATTTTTAAATTATTCTCCTCAAAGGGTTTGAATATTACTTTATATTGTTCGTTACTGTATTGTAATGTCTTCCTTACTTTTTTGTAAAATATGTTCTTTTTTTATTCTTGATAGGTTTTCGACTTAATGAAAGGAGACGAAATAGCTTTCGTAGCCAAGAAAGATCTCCTTATCGCACATTTTGGAGAGTCTTACATGAAAAAACATAAAAGAGAGCGAATGGCGTATGCATGCAGCACCAAAATGCGAGAACTTTCTCGTTTACTGATTAGATATAGGCAAATAATAAATAATAAGGATGTTCCATTTAAGGAATTATTTAATTGTAAAAATTTTAACATGGTAGTCTTAGCTACACGAGATATCGTTGGGTACGATCCTGAAAAGAAGACGTTTGAATCGCCTAGCTTAGCTATGCACACAGGCACCTCTTTGAAAATGGTATGCGATGAACTCACGCATTTAATTTTAAAAGAAAAAGATGGGTTTAAATGTAACTCCTTAGCAGAAACTCATGCCTGGCTAAAAGAAGTTAAAAAATTTAAATCTTTAATTGAGTCGCGCTGGAATATAGAAATATCTTCTCTGGCAAACAAAGATTTACAAGAAAAGAAGTGGAATAAACCACTTCTTTTGCCATTAGTTAGCGACATAAAAAAATTCAGGGACGGATGCATTCATATTGCAAACGACTGCGAGAGGGTATTTTCTGAAAAGCTTGATGATGTCAAAACTTACACTCAGTTAATGCAGTGTATTTTAGCTTTGTTAATAGTTTTTAACAGGAGGCGAATTGGGGATGTTCAGTTTTTAAAAATAAAGGACTATAAAAACGTAAAGCGGAGTAACATCACAGATTTTGAAAATACATTAACGGAAACTGAAAAACTATTAACAACAAAATATAAGCGTGTTGTTAATAGCGGAAAAGGATCTCGTGCAGTTGTAATTTTAATACCTGAAATGCTGCAAAAGTACATAAATTTACTTTTGCAACAGAGAGAAAAATATATTTTACCCGATAACGAATATATGTTCGCCACTCCAGGTAGTAAAATTAAATGGGGAAAAGGGGATGTTGCTATAAGGACATTAACGAAAAATATTGAATTGGAAAATCCCCAATCAATCACAAGCAATAAATTAAGGAAACATATAGCAACAGTCATGCAACTCCTTAGTTTAAGTCAAGAGGAAGCAAAACAGTTTGCTACATTTATGGGCCACACACAAAAAACTCATGAGGAATTTTATGAGTAAGTGTAAATATTTCTGACACAATTTAACGTGGTAATAATTATGGATATTACATTTTAACTATTCTACTAGGTATACATAATTTACATTTTCTATTTTTAGATTACCTATAGACATATATCAGACGGCAAAGGTGTCTAAATTGTTACTTTTAATGGAAAAGGGGACGATTCCGTTAGAGCATAAGGGAAAGTCGCTGGCCGAAATTAACTTGAATTCTGATTTAGAATATGCGGTGGAAAGTGAGAACGATGGTAATGGTATTTAATATCTTTCAAAACAAGGTTTACCACTTTCATGTTATGCGTAAAATTTTTCTTTACTTTTTTATAGAAATAATCCATATTAGAAAGGCAAATTTTCTTCTACTTTTCTCTTAAAGAATATTACAATAAATTAATAATAATAATAATAATAACAATTTCCACCCCCCCCTCTTAAAAAAATAATAATAATAATAATAATAATAATCTCTACCTTTCATTCTAATAACAAGGATTAGTCCGAACTTTTGAAACTTGTGTGGGAGAACGGGCGGCGTATTATTATTCTTATTTTTAAACACGCTTTTATTTCATACAGATGATGGAATACTTCTTTGTAATAATCCGGGCAAAGAACCTTGTCCCACTTTAGACAATAATAGACCCTCAACATCACAGGATCAACATATTTATCTAACCCATTCTAAGAATAACGAGGAAAGCGACCAAATTTTGTTCAAAAAGATGAAGATAACTGCAAATGCCGGTAAGATCTGTTTTTAAGTAACGTAAGAAGTATTATGAAAACTCCACTTGTAACAACAAACGTGCAGTTACTAGATAGCTAATAAGTCCTATTATTTACAGAGTTTGATGGTAACAATAAGCATAACATATGTGTTACTAAAAAAAAATCTATAAAAAAAAGTGATAAGTTTAAAAAAAAAATTAAAATATTTATAGTTAATTTAAATTACTTTTAGAGTGGACTAATATGGAAATTGAATCCTTAAAAAATGAGTTTAGTTCTTTCATTGAGAAGAAAACTTATCCTTCCGGTAAAGAATTAAAAGAATTTATAAAAAAAAGGAACATAAATCGAAGTGTTCCTGTTTTAAAGGCGAAGCTTCAGCATTTGATGAAAATGGGTAGATAAAACGGTACATGTTAAAATACTATCTTCATCAACTATTTTAAGACTCTAGAACAATACACTGTTATTAACTGAACGTATACAGTTTTTAAAGAATTCATAAGGTTCCTAAGAATTCATAAGAATTCCAATAATTTTTAAATTGCATCCAGAATAATAAAAATGAGATTATGTTGTGGACTTACTATAAGTGTGTATTTATTAAAGAAATATTTTTACAGACTATTGAGAAAGAAATAATATTTTACATATTTTATTTTTAAAACAATTTCAATACAAGTTCATGTTCATACAATTCATGTTCTAAAAGTTAATACTTTTGTATTTTTATTTCACTACGATAATCACTGCTTATATTTTGTTTATATTTATATGATTAGTTTTAGTTTATTTACTTAAATAAGGATTTGTACTATTCCTAATTCACTTTTAGTACAATTATAATTAAACCTTTTTCTACAGCAGAAATAAGAAAAAAATATTATAAAAAAACCATTAGAAAGGCACAGGCTTTTTATCGACAAAATAAATCATTCTCTCAACTAGTTCTTGACCGTATTATTTTATTTTTAAAAGTCGCCTGAAATCCAAACAAAACGCCATTAGCCGATCAGCGCTGTGACCATCTTATGCCACGAACATTATGTTTCAATTTATTAAATTAACAGATAACAATTAAAATTTATTATAAATGTTACAAATAGAAGACACGACAATGTAATAAACAATGGAAAATATTAATTTACAATTAAAATTCGAAGAATGTAATAAACAATTAAGCAATATAACAGATACCTATAGAGTTTAAATATATATAATTTAATTTGGTAAATTAACAGAAGTTCATTAATTGATTACTACATACCTAGTACTAAAATAAGCACATCGGTATCAATTTATACCACCCATAATATAAAAGGACCTAAATAAAACACAATTGTCTCTATGCTTTAGAAATAATTTACTATAAAATATATGACATGCACGAATATTTTAGTTATTAAGATCAAAATATCTGAAAAGAAAATAATTATAATTACAATAGCAATAAATAAAAGTGACCAGTCAAATTGTAAATTTCCGATATATTACAATATTTTTCATTAATTTAACAGTCTTGAAAGGGGTTGGAATCTTTGGTGTGAAGATAACACCAAAGTTTGTTTTCCACATAATAATTAAACACTATTCCACTCCATTCGACGCTCATTTCGCCAACCAAGTTGGCATCATCTGGAGATGATTATAAGTGGTGGAAAACTACGTCGGTGTTAATTGTAACAGTAATTATAGTCTCCGAAGAACGTTAATAAACCTAAACACGCGTAATAAAAATATCATTTTACAATTGATTCCCAAAATCCCATGAATGAAAGAAAAATATTTATATTTTTTCATATTTCAATCCTTTTTGTTTGTATTATTTTATTTGTATTAATAAAGTTGTAAAGCTGTAATTAATGGTAGATATTAGGTACTACTTATTTATATTAATGTTATAATAGTTATTAATCTAACAAGAGATCGCGTAACAATCTATTCCAATACCTCATTATCTTAATCCAATGGCCAATTTTAATTTAGAATATTATGATTCTGTATTTATTTGTATTATTTTATTTATATTATTGTATTTGTATTAATAGTTTTATTAATTATTGTATTATGTTGTACCTACTTTTTATATTACCTAATGTTAATCCTGTAACAGGATATCTAACATCGTATTTAGCAATTGTTAATAAAGTTTGTGACGGATACTTCCCGATTTGCACAGGTAGGAAGTGTCACGTTAGTGCCCGAGGTTCGGTTTCTCTTTTTACTTTGCCTCGGGCGCCAGTTCCTGGTTACAGTGTAGGAACACCACTACTCAGGTAGCTACAGTGAAGATACGGTACGCCAGGTCGGTCGATAGGGAAAATTAGACTTCACACAACAGATAATAATAAGACACCAATAAACCTTTTATACATATAT
The DNA here is from genome assembly GCA_963924545.1 of Pogonocherus hispidulus. Classification (NCBI taxonomy): domain Eukaryota; kingdom Metazoa; phylum Arthropoda; class Insecta; order Coleoptera; family Cerambycidae; genus Pogonocherus; species Pogonocherus hispidulus. Next base: position 57,598,840 of record OZ004693.1, read on the forward strand.
TGACCATAAAACTATACCATAAAATCTACTCTTAATTCCTTACTTCCTTAGTCCTGGGCACGTCTGCTGCTTCCGGGTGGTCGGTGAAGACTCTGACAGATTTACTCACTTCTTCTCTGGTGGTAGTAGCAGCGGTGGTAGACAGGACTTCCTTGTAGGCTGGACGGCTGCCAACTGAATAACGGAGTCGTTCTCAGCTGGGTAAGGTACCAGAGAGAACTCAGACAGGCGCAGAAGTGAAATTATCGACTTTGAACATTTACCAAATTATTCCACTTAGAAAACTTTAGCTACCTTATTCTAATCGACTTAGAATAATTTTATATACCTAGACAGCAGGTGATGAATTTTTACCAAGTGTCCAGACCTGCGCGGTACTTACTTCTAGCTGGTGCTGGTGGACAGGACTGCTTTGTATGCTGGACGGCGGTAGACTTAATAACGGAGTCGCTGCTAGCTGGATATGGTTCTATGAAAACCTTGGACATGCGCATAAGTGAAATCTCGGACTTTGTATATTTTATACTTATACACTACTAAATTGGAAATAATCACAAGTCCCCACGGTCTTGTGGACTCTGAAGAATATTCGATTTAGTTGACAAAATCGTTTAAGTATAAAATGATTTTTATACTTAGAAAAATTTCACTTTGTCGGATTTACTGACTTGTAATTGTTTACTCACTTTCTCTCTAGTTTCTGGCAGCAGCGGACAGGTCTTGCTTCGTTGTCAGGCGGCCACAGACTGAATGTCTGAATCGCTGTTAGCTGGGTATGGCTTTACAAAAACCTCGGACATGCGCATAAGTGAAATCTCGGACTTTATATATTTTATACTGGTACACTACTAAATTGGAAATAATCACAAGTCCCCAAGTTCTTGTGGACTCTGAAGAATATTCGGTTTAATTGACAAATCGTCTAAGTCCCAATTTATTTTGATTACAAAATTTCACTATTTCCAATTTACGGACTCTGAAAATATTTGATCAGGTAGACAGACGGCGAAAAATACACAAGTCCCAATCTGTTTTGATACTTAGGAAAATTTCACTATGTTGATTTTACTGACTTGTAAAATATTTCTTACTTACTGGTCGTACAAATCTGTATACAGGAACTCGTGGTGATGTCTTAGTGCGGCTGGATTCTCGGACGGCGGCTCCGCAACTCAACTCTTAACGCGTGAAATTTCCTATGTTCGCGTGGACAACAAAAGATGCGTGCGCCTTTGGCTTCTACTTCAGACGTCGAAATAATACAGTTTATGTCGGGTGTAGTTCTTTTATTTACGGCGTTGTGTGGGTGACTTATATACAGGTAAAATATTATTATAACGGGGAAATATAATGTACTTCATTACAAGTTTTGAAATCAAACAAGAATACTTATTTCCATCCGTCTTTTAAAATTAAATAAAACCATATTTTGTATAATTATTTACAGGTATTAAGGCAAAAATTAAACTGATAATACCTCAACAGTTCTTACTAATTTTTATATAGAATATTGAAATCCCAGTGTAGAATACACTTTTCTAGATTACTTGGATTACCTATATTCTACAAAAATAGGAAAATAAAAAAAAATCTAAAAATATTTTCATACCAACACTAATATGTAGAAATGTAAATATCTATATTTTTATCAAAAAGTAAATTATATTACCTTACAGTATGGTTATTATGTAATTTATATATCCAAATTATAATAAACTCAAAATTCATAACTAAATTGAAAAAGAATAGATCCGGTCCGAATCACGTCCTAACGAAGTTAACATGATTTTGGACGAAATCGTCTCTATCTGAATGAACAGGCATTTTCACGCGACGTTGCCAATATCTGGATGTAACAACATGCCTTATATAATGCAAGAAATATCATATATAGGCGGAGGTGGCAAGGTATTGTCAGTTGTACGATTGAAAACGATAGCAGCGCCACCGGTCTACAGTTGAACTAAAAATCAAATTTGTAGATACACAGGTAACTTTTTCACCTCCAAACAAAAATTTCAGTTTAGACTCCTCTTGAGTTCTATAAGCTATATTTGCGAAAAATAAGGCAAAACGTTGTCACATCCGCAAACCGGATGTGACAGCGTATACAGGGCGCCCTATTTCTTGACCCGTTGCATGGGTAACTTTTTTATTAGTAGAGATACAAAAACGCTTAAATGAGCAAATTAGTGCAGTTTCGTATTAGTAATTCTACGGTAAGGCGAAAAATTATATACGGGGGAAGGTTGAAAAGTTATTGACAAAAAACGAAAAATCCAACTTTTCTATTATCCCTCGTAGCTCGTTCATTTGAAGAGTTAGAGAAAAATGCTTCACATGTTTTTTGCAGTATTTTTCATGTAAAATGACATGCACTTGCTACTTTTTATATATCTCTTAAAATGGTTGAGAATCACAGTAAAATATATTTTTTTTAAATGTAATGGATAGGTGGCTGTGACATTAACCGAAAGTCCCCTTTTTTCTCTTTCAGATGATATAACATAGTCCATATTTTATCCTTACAAAAGTAATAATAATCGTTGTTTTTAAAGAAAGTTTATTGTCACATCAAGAATGTTATGGATTATGGAACAAAAGAATGTTTTGAGAACAGAAATTATTAATTAATTAATTATATTGAAGTAAATGTTCGAAACGACCACCATCCTATTGGATACATAGTAAGCAACGTTTCTGGATACTTCTTAAAACATTATTTATTGTATGTCCATGTATGCTTCTAATTGCATCTTGAATCCTGACTTTTAGATCCTCTATATCTAGAGGAGCTGTCACATAAACTTTATCTTTCAATAACCCCCAAAGAAAGAAATCTAAGGGGGTCAAATCAGGTGTTCGCGCTGACCAGTCGATATCCATTCTATTTCCTATAACATTATCAAACTGTTCATGTAAATATTGTTTTACCTCGCGGGAATTATGCGCAGGTGCTCCATCGTGTTGGAAGTATTTAAGATTTCTAAAAATATGAAGTGGTAATTCATTTATATATTCCTCTGTTAGAGTATTCCTTAGAAAATGAAGGTAATTATTCGCATTCAAATTATCTTCGTAAAAATATGGGCCAATAATTTTGCCACAAAAAATTCCACACCACACATTTATCCCAAATTGACGTTGATTTCTTCTTTCAGAAACAAGATGTGGATTTTCTCGGCACCACATTATGTTATTATGGCGGTTAAAAATACCATTGTTGGTAAATCTACTTTCATCACTGAATAAAATATTTTTCCAGAAGTCTAGATCCTCTTCGCATTTTGAAATGTACCATCGACAAAATGTCATCCTTCTTTGATTATCAGCTGGATATAAAGTATTGCATATGGAATAATGATAAGGCTTTAAATTGTTACATTTTAAAATAGCTCTTACAGTTTCCTTGGAAGTGTTGCAGTGATGTGCAATTTCTGCAGTTGAAGAATCAGGTTTAAAATTTACATAAGCCAAAACATTTATTTCAGTGTCTTCATTGAAGTTTCTTTCATCCTTAGGCTTTGAAAAAGAACCGTATAATCGTATATTATTTTCCAGCTGTCTAAATATTCTATGATGGGGTTGTCTTCGTACCATGTAAGTTTCAAAATAAAGATTCGCTGCAGCTTGTGCGTCTCGATTTTGGTTATAATAACAAAATAGCATATCATTTTTCTCTTCGTTGGTGTACATATTTGCAACACTATTATTTTGTATGCAGTATTAATAATAAACAATAAACTACTTAACAAAAACTAAAAATGTCACTTATGATCTGTCAATAATTAAATGCCAACTAGACGTTTTTAAAAATATCAGGAATCTTATTTTTTGTTTTATTTCCATAGCATTCTTGATGTGACAATAAACTTTCTTTAAAAACAACGATTATTATTACTTTTGTAAGGATAAAATATGGACTATGTTATATCACCTGAAAGAGAAAAAAGGGGACTTTCGGTTAATGTCACAGCCACCTATCCATTACATTTAAAAAAAATATATTTTACTGTGATTCTCAACCATTTTAAGAGATATATAAAAAGTAGCAAGTGCATGTCATTTTACATGAAAAATACTGCAAAAAACATGTGAAGCATTTTTCTCTAACTCTTCAAATGAACGAGCTACGAGGGATAATAGAAAAGTTATTTTTCGTTTTTTGTCAATAACTTTTCAACCTTCCCCCGTATATAATTTTTCGCCTTACCGTAGAATTACTAATACGAAACTGCACTAATTTGCTCATTTAAGCGTTTTTGTATCTCTACTAATAAAAAAGTTACCCATGCAACGGGTCAAGAAATAGGGCGCCCTGTATATGATGTGACAAGGTACCTTCAGAATCTATTTTGGATGTAGCAACGAACCTTATGTATATATATATATATAAAGGGTTTTTCAATAGGAACGCTCGATCTTTGTAATATAATAAAACAAATTGTGTAAGTTAAACTGACATGTTTTTATTTTTATTTTAAAACATATTTGAGCACATTATGTTTTAAAAATTATATCAGCTAAATGTCCGCCGCGGCTTCGCCTGGTGACTCGAATCCTGGAGATCCAATTTTCGATGACGTTATCGCATAGAAGTGGCTCAATTTCACCAATGACGCGTCTGATGTTGGCCTTTAAGGCGGCAACCGTCTGTGGTTTGTCGGCATAGACACGAGATTTCACAAAGCCCCAGAGAAAAAAATTCAGTGGCGTTAAATCGCATGATTATTTTTCGTCCAAAATTAGGATCAACCTCCAACTGCTCTAGCGCCCACTCAGCGAATGCAAGCGGCTGTCTATGATCGTTGGGCTTTAGTTCTTGGGTTAATTTCACTTTATAAGGTGTAACGTACATTTTAATGTCGTTTCATGAGGTTGACTATCATGCACCCCGTAAAACACCCAACCTAATTGTTGGCGGCTTAAGTTTTCCGTTTTCAAATATTCTGCGTTGGAAGACGTTGATTGGCTAAAAACGGTAGCCTTCCAAAATCAAACGAAAACGCGAGTGTGAATTAGGAATAGAGATAGACAGCCCCTGTCTTCGTTGATAGGCACATGTGAGTTATTTATCTATTTGATATATATAATTTATTCACTTTCATTATTGGTTGCGATTATAATTATTAGTACAGAAATACGATCATAGCGATTTGTTGTTATTATTAAGTAATTATATTTCATATATAATCAGGATTTACCTGGATTTTAGGTAAATTATTTAGGCGTGGTCAGTGAGATTTTTTTGTCACTCTATATGGTGATCAGGAATACGATTCAGAACATTAGAATACTGTTTCAATATTACATTATAAATTTGTGAAGCTGTGCTCTAGTCAGGAGATTATAGAAAACATTGTTTTTTTTTTAAACCAATAAATTTGAGTTTTCTTGCCTCCATTTTGTTTGAATTGGATTGCTTCTAGTCAAAACCACGTGTTGTGCCCTTTGGGAATTAAATTCATTTATCTTATCTTTATCTTCTCTTATCTTAGCTTTATCATATATTGTATGTAAGCTATAGAAAATTGCTAATATCGTACTTTCTGCACTACATTAATTAATTTGTTTCTTTGTAATTATCTACATTTGTTTAGAGGTAGTGTGGTATTGCTTTGCCTACCTGAGTAGATATTTGATTTTAATAACTCACATGCACGCCGATTAGAAGACTGGAACAGTTTCCTAATATTTGTAAATTCATTGATTATTGTTCTTTGGTAACAAATTTGTACAATCAATCAATACGAATTTTTGTAACTTGTCACTCAGTATTTGAAATATTAATGAAATAATTTTTCTCTTTTACCTAATTAGAGTGGTAATATTTCCCTGTTTAACCGGTTATGAAACCGTTGTTTTTGGAATTTTGGGTCAGATAATAGAGGGTTTTTTTATTGAATTTATTTTTGTTCCTTCTGAACTATAGTAAGTTTAAATATTAACGATTAGAGTTTTTATTAAGAAATTGTCGAGTGCTGAACTGTAATAAGTTCTTTTGAATGCAATTTTTTGGGTAATTTTATTTGCTTCATTCTGGGTCGGGTCACTAAAGGTTGACACCTTCCAGGTTTTGTTTTCATTTGTTTATAATTTTGTGATAATTCACAGAGTATTTGACAACCATATTTTATGGTACATTCCCTTCAGGAATTTATTTATAATTTTTAATCTTGGCTACACTAGCCTTCAACATTCATCTATATATATTTGTAAATTTTGGGGCACTCTTAACACAAACAATTCTTTGTATGTACTCTTCTGAGACGAGGCTGCTGTAACCTGACTGCAAGATCTATAACCTGCTGAAAAACTCTGGACGCTTACCACCTGCAGATCCCTAGATAAGAGGATTGGACTTAGCCAGTACGTGACCGTCATCTGGACTAGAGCTCTAGCTTCCCCACTTTGCCACGGCAAGTCCACCTGGATCCAATCATCAGCACAGGTTAAGGGTGAGAGTACTGACCTCATAAAGAAGGAACGAGATTTTCAGAGTGACCCCGAACCTCGTAAAATTTTGTAAAGTTAGCCAATTTTAAAATTTCATTGTCACCTTCTTTTTTCTTTCATTTTTTAGTCAATATTAAATCATTTTTGAATTATTGTTAAATAGTCAAACTTTATTATTCAATTGTAATTTCAATTCAATTTGCTTATTTGATTATAGTGTATTCAACTAACTTTTATATAGTTTTCTTTTATCTTATATCTAAAAATTATCCTGGTGCCCAAATAACTTGTCAACATTCAAAGCAGTCCTACGAATACTACGCCCTAGTATCATAAATCTCCCTGAGCTACCGGAGCTAATGTCAATGAACTTAAGCTAGTGGAATTGCACATCCCTAGCTTAGCTGAGTTTATAGTGACAAAGGGTGAAACCCTAAGTCCTTATGCAAGATTCGCCAAACTGACGTCGAAGAAAGGCCAAGTTCTTGAGCACGACGTGGAATGGATTGTTATGGACTGTGACGCACACTTTCCCGGACTGCATAATATTTTCAACGATCTTGAGCTTCGTTGACGTACAGGCGTTGTCTGATCTAACAGCGACCCGGTTGCTTCAAATTTATTTATTAGACGGCCAATTGTGGACTCTGAAGGACGACCATCGAAACCATAAATTGGCCGAAGTGCACGAAATGTTTGCCGAATAGAACATTGATTTTGATAATAAGTTTTAACCATTTCGAGGCGTTGTTGAATCGTATAGCGTTCCATAATGAAATGTAAAGACTAACTGAATACGTCCGTCAAAGATACAACCTGTCTGACTACCGACTTCGTCATACGCTGTTGCCAAACATCGAGCGTTGCTATTGAAAAACCCTTTATATATATATATATATATATATATATATATATATTACACAGGTTAACAATATATGGGCAACTTATCATATTTTATTTAATGTGGTCTCTATTGCTGTCATTCCCTAGAGAAAAAAGCTTACATTCCCTAACAGGTTTTATTACCTTCATCCTGCTGATAAGATGCTTCTAAAATAGATAATGACTCATTTAGAATCGACTATGCAGGTTATTGATATAATCGGTATTTCGATTCAAAAACCTCGTTTTCTAAAAATAGTTGATAGCTCATTTAAAATCAACTTAATGTATTAACAAAACAATATTTCTAGTTATCTGACTAATATTTTCAGTACATACTTCTTCTCTATCAAAACGACACAACGGAACGAATAAATTAAGACAATTTATAGAAAATGTGTTCAAAACAGACCCTCATAAAACCTGTATAAACTTCATATATGGTAAAACTGTGGAGGATGAGAACATTCACGGCACAAGAGTATTCAAAGTTATATAAGTATGACAAATTTTATTTTTTCAAAAACTTGATAGCTAACCAAATCCATTGATTGGTTGTGATAAAACCTTATATGTAGGTTTCCATTCTAGATATCTCAAAAGCAGTTGACTTCTTCTACACCTTCATTAAATGAAAATATAATGAAAATCCATTCCCTTGTTATTCACTAATTCTAATCATTGAAATCCAAAACGATAACATTTTCGATTATATATAAAAAAAATTCTTTAGTTTATATATTAATCAAATTTTAAAGATTGAACTTACAGGGTATATGTAAAGATCAATATGTTGTCAATAAAATAAAAGATGAATATGTTTAAGAGTTTTTACTGTAGGTACAGGATCAAAAGCATATTGTCTTGAGTGAAACTGAAGAAAGTTACAAGGTATATGAAAATATGTGGGTAACAATAGTCTGTATGTTATAAGATTATAAACATTTAGAATGTATACTATGTATATTGAATTCAAAAAAGGTGCTTTATCTTCCAAAGATAATAAAAGGTAGATACTTTGAAACTCATATAGAGCCTATACGAACATTAAATATGTCATAAAAATACTTTCAAAATCTCACTTACGAATCACTCAAGACATTTTCAGTTTTAACCAAAATAATTATAAAATTGACAGTTTTATTTTAAATTAATTAATAATAATTGGTGCACATACGACTTTAGCATAAGTAGTTAGTCAATTTTTTCCTTTGTCTATAGATGGCAGAGGTGTGTGTACCAATATGTTATTCGGTTTACTTAAAATTTCATATGGCTGATATCCTTCATTATCCTGCGGAGAAGATTCATCTACTTCATAGCTAAAAACAAAAATTATATAATTTGTAGCAAGTTATTTTAATGAAAAATAAATAAATAAATAATAAAAATATTAAAATAATAATACAAATATAATCAGCTACACATGATTATTACATTGAATATAATTTTGTAAATTTGCTTGTTAAATTACTATCATATTTAATTTACGTCATACAAATGGCTGCCTCGTTGTTGCGATCTCACTCTATTTGTTTTCTATTTGTTCTGATAGTGTGCTGTGTGACCTAAATGAATAAACTGTGTAAAACATTTTAACATCAATCCAGCATTTATTAATGAACAAAATAATAAATATTCAAAGTAATGATTAGTACCCCAATGCCGATCGTATTAAAAAAAAAAAAACGCAAAAATATTAATAACTATACTCTGGTAGTGTTATAGATTTATAAATGTAGCATATTGTACCATTTCTGTAATAAATTATGTCATTTTATAGGTCTTCAGTAGTGGTAAACTATAATAGTACAGTAATAGTGTTGTTTACGACTTAGTGGACTGTATTTTTAAATAAATGAACAATTGGTAGATCCTTAAATTTTATTTAATGGTACATACGTGCGTCTTGCTTCACAGCTACAAGTCAACTGAAATCTTGTGCTTAGCAACAGCAGCACCACATAGATTTCATATAATGCAACCAAATATATGTTAACATGCCCCCCAACTTGAACGGCTATGCCTTGAAAACAAAGGAATGTTATGAACATTGAATAAAAAGAAATAGTGTTATACATGTTGAACAAGAAAAGTAATAATATAAACAATAGTCAAACATATCACAAGGTAAGTATACAACTACTGTTAAAGAACTGTTAATGTTGTCACAATAATTCACTTCACTTCACTAATTGTCTTGCAGAGGGAGAGGACAAATCTTGATGATCGGTTTGAAGAGACCATGAAATGTCTTGACAGTTACAACTCTAGCAACACCATGGGTTCCAGGATGTAGCTGAGTGATGCGCTCAAGTAGCCATTGATATGCGGTAAGTTTTCATTCTTTAATAGGACAAGAGTTCCAACGTCTAATTGCTATGAACGCTGTTTCCATTTATTTCTGATTTGAAGAGATGATAAATAGTTATGTGAGCTGTGTGTAGTAATTGGTATCGAGTCATTTCATTCATCGGAATATCCAATACGTTTGGATCTGGCACTGTTACCAGGGATTTAGTTACCAAAAAGTGAGCGGGCGTTATGGGGTTAAATCATTTGGATCTGATGACATAGGATACATAGGACGAGAATTTAAGGTTGCCTCGATTTGGACAAGAATTGTGTTTAATTCTTCGTAAGTTAATTTTACTTCACCAATAACCTTTAATAAGTGACTTATAACACTCTTTACGCCTGATTCCCACAGTCCTCCAAAATGTGGGGAAGTAGGTGGGATAAAATGCCAGTCAATATTGTTCTTAGAACATTTATCCAATATTTCTAGTTCTGAGGATTCAAAAAATGTGTGTAAATTTGAAGCTCCGACAAAATTAGTCGCATTATCAGACCAAATGTGTCTAGAATAACCATGTCGAGCAGAGAATCGTCGCAAAGCAGAAAGGAAAACAGTCTGTGGACAAGTCACTGACTAATTCTATATGAAAAGCTTTAACAGCAAAGCAAATAAAGAGACAGACGTATGTCTTAGTGACCTGACATCCACGACCTTTTCGATCTTTTACAAAAAATGGGTCAGCATAATCAATACCAGTAACATAAAATGATGTCATTGCTGTGACACGATGTTCAAGAAGATCTCCCATAAAATTTGAAATGAATTTGGGTTTAAATTTAAAGCATTTCAAACATGATCGAACAGCCTTTTTTGATAAATTCATACCAGCAATAGGCCAATAAGTTTGTCGAATGGTATTCAATAATAATTGAGGACCGGCATGTAATAGTCTGATGTGCTCGTGTTAAAAAATTAACTTTGTTAAAGGATGCTTATTGTGTAGCAATAATGCTTTGCATTAAAATGAAGATTAGAATGATTAAGTCGACCCCACCAACTCTCAAATAAACCTTCATTATTGCTAAATGGAGCTAAGCTTAATAACCTACTTGACTGGATTGGATGGTTGTCAGTTAATAACTTAATCTCATTGCTAAAAGTTTCAAATTGACTGAATTTAACTAATTGTTTCATTGCATTATCTAACTCTATTGCATTCAAAGAACCTATTGCTCTAGTATGTTTATCATTCTTTAAATTGCAGATAAATCGGAAACAATATGTTATAACACGTTTCAATTTTGTAAGCGTAGAATGCTTGTGAGATAAATATAAGTTACTGTTTTGTACTATATTAAATAATTTACATTCCTTTTTTGTTTCAGGAAGGTCATCAGACATAGGAAGAGAAAGAGGTACTGGCCATTTCACGTTAGTTTTTGACAATCTGTATGGACCTTTCCATCATAGGTCAGAACTTACCAGAAGATCAGGAAACACTCCTCTAGAAGCAATGTTGGCAGGATTATCCTTGGATCTTACATGAAGCCAATCATTGACGTTCGTAAGGCTCTGAATTTCTGAGATCCGATGGCTGATAAATGTATTTAATTGAGACGGTTGTAATTTTAGCCAGCAAGCAGCAGAAAAAACATTTTTGCTTTAATTTTAGAGAATTTAAAATATGATTCGTGAGTCTTGCCAAAACCATGGCACCACAGAGTTCCAAATGTGGAATAGTTTGTGATTTTAATGGTGCAACCTTAGTTTTGCTGCATATTAAATTGGCAAGGATTTCTGCATTAGAAAAAATAGACCTGCAATATACTGCTGCACTATAGGCAGATTGTGATGAATCACAAAACCCGTGAAGTTCTACTACTTAAGGAGAGTCACAGATAATTCTCCGTGTAATACATAATTTATTGAGTTTATGAAAGCTTTGATGGAAATGAAGCCATATGTTCTCAATTTCAGATGGAACCTTGTCATCCCAATCTATCTTTTGAGCCCAAAGGTTCTGAATGAGAATTTTTGTCAAAATGGTGCATGGGCTTAGAAGACCAAGTGGATCATAAATTTTGGCCATTTCAGAGAGAATTTTTCTCTTTGTTATGGAAAATTGTAGTACATCGGTAATGTGATAAATAAGAAAATCTGGTTTACATAACCATTGGATACCTAGGGTTTTTGTTTGTTCATTACCTCCAAATCTCAAAACACTAATTGTATCAGTATCATTTTGGAAATGGTTTAAAACATTGTCAAAATTGGAAGTCCATTTTCGTAAATGAAAGCCTGCAGTTTCTAAAATGTTGGAAATTTCTCTGCAAATGATGATAGCTTCATGCTCTGTTTCAAACTCTGTGATAAGGTTATCCACATAGAAGTCTTGGGAATTACCTTGGATGAAACAGGAAATTGATCATTGAAATCGATTGATAATTGTTTAATACAACGTATGGCCAAATACGGAGCTGATATAGTTCCATAAATGACTATTTAAATTGTAAATTGAAATTGGGTTTTCAGAATCATCTTGCCAAACAATTCTTTGAGGGGAACGATCTTCTGGATGTACTAAGATCTGTCTGTACATTTTCTCAATATCAGACGAACTACTATTGGATGTTTTTTAAAACAAACGAGAATAGAGAATATATCATTTGAAATAGAAGGACCGATGTATATATAATAATAATAATATAGTCTTTATTAGCATCGCTAAATAAAATACAATAACATAAAATAAATACATACAATCATTGTATAAATGTATCGCAACAGAACAAAGTGGGAAAAAAAAAAAAAAAAAAACAATTACTGTATTGTAATGTATTGTAAATCATTTAAAGAGGTACTGTAAAAGATGATTGAAACGTCGGATGTTGTTACTACATAAATCGTTTATTCGATACTGATCGCTGTTTTACATGTCATATATGTTTTATTGAACTTCCCAGTGCATTGACTTACTTACTAAACATTATTCAATATGTACTAACTAAGCGGTTTCGCAAATGCAAGTAATATGCAAATTACGAAACTACGTACATACTTAAAAACTACAATAAGTAAATACCTTGCATTACACCATCCCTTTCAGGAGAATGAACCCCACTATGGCCATTTGTGAAGAGCATTCTCTAGTTAGGATAAAATAAACAAACCTTGTTATATCTTAGTTTGAAATTCTAATCTAATTTAATCTAACACCTTAGTTTATACATATTATGATGACAGGCCTGTCCTTATCTAATACTTAATTTACTTATTTACATATTTTCGAATTCGATTTTTATGTACCATGGTTTCTCTACCTTTATTGTCTTTAATAGTACAATTCGGTTCTTCAATACTAACTACAGGGAAAGGACCATTATACCAAGGGTCAAATTTGTGACGAGTTTCATTGGTTACCGAGACTAGATCTCCTGGCTTTAGCTGGAGATTTGTTGCTTTATTATCCAACTGAGTTTTACGGTCTAACTTAGATTTTTCGAGAGATTCCTTCGCTTTTTTGTGCGCTAATTGTAACCTATATCGAAGCTCTTGATCGTACGCATCTATATTATATAGAGGTTCGACGTATGATCCCCTTAATAGTTCAGGAAGATTTGCCTTTCTCCCAAATACTAACTCAAACGGTGTATAATTGTGATAAGTGCTCGGGGTTGTATTGTAACAAAATGCATAGTATCGACTCCAAGTGGACCAGTCAGTTTTGGCCTCATTTATATACATACGCATGTACTCATTAAAAACTCTATGGTTTCTTTCGCATCCCCCAATCGATTGACTATGATAGGCAGTTGATATTTTGTGATTTATTTGTAATAATTTCGTTATATTGTCGAAGATTTGATTTTTATACTCACCTCCCATGTCTGTACGAATTTCTCTCATGGGGCCATATACAAGAATAAAACCTTCAACAATGCCTTTAGCCACGGTTGATGCTTCTTTGTTTGGTATTGGAATCACCACTATGTATTTTGTCAATTCACACTGTATTGTAACAGCATATTCATCCCCTTCGTTTGATTTAGGGAATTTACCGATTGTATCTATGCAGACAATATCAAAAGGTTTTTGAGGAGTTGGGGTAATTACCAATGGCTCGGGTTGTTTTATTTTAACCTTATTAATTTGGCATTTATGGCACTTTTTTATAAATTTGGCAACATCGCGCGACATATTTTTCCATATATAGGAAGTTTTTAACTTTTTTAGCAGTCTTTTTTGGCCGCAATGTCCCCCTAACAATGGATTATCATGAAATTTTTCTATAAGTTTTAATTTGTCATCTTTATCGGTGATCAGTTTTCTTACGTTACAAAGAATAATAGTAAGATTGTTTAAATATCTATGCCCTAATTGCTTAAATTGATTAACAGTGCACTGTTTAAATATATCATCGTCTAGGCTTAATTTCAATTTTTCGAATTTACAATCGTCAGCAATAATTTGTAGCTGATGCAATATGTGCTCTAATGCAATATTGCCATTAACAATTGAAAATGTCTTTTGAGAGCTCAACTTTCTTTTATACCTAATCATCATCCTAAGAGATGTAGGTTTAACTTGAAATTGTAATAGGGGCAGTTTTATCGTTTCAAAATTATCTAATGTTTCATAAACATTAGGCTTCGCAGGTAAGTTCACTGATGGATTATGTTGGTGTGTTTTATCACTTTTTGTCGCTAACCGCGTAATTGCGAGTACTTGTGATACATTGCTATGTATACCTTTAAGTTTATCTATGTTTATTCTAGACAGCGCATCGGCACACACGTTGTCTTTGCCTTTCACGTATTGTATTTCGAAATCATATTCTTCCAGTTCTAGGCGAATTCTAGTAAGTTTAGATGTTGGGTCTTTCATGGAAAATAAATATACTAGGGGTCGATGATCTGTTTTTATAAGGAATTTAGTTCCATAAATATAACAATGAAAATATTTTATCGCCCAGTATATGGCGGTTAATTCCTTTAAAATGGTTGGTTTATGAGTTTCTCCTTTTGTAAACGCACGCGACCCGTATGCAATTGGTAATTCTTGACCATTAAAATTTTGAGAAAGTACCGCCCCGCAGGCTTCGTTCGAGGCATCTGTCGTTATTATAAAAAGTTTAGAAAAATCAGGGTACTGCAGAATCTGGGGAGAAATTAATGACTTTTTGAGTGCATCGAAAGAATATTGACACTCAGCCGTCCAAACAAATTCAGCATTTTTTCTTGTTAATTTATTTAATGGTGCTGTTATTTCCGCGAATCGAGGTATAAATCTACGATAATAATTAGTAAACGCGACGAACCTCTTTACTTCGTCAGCAGTTTGCGGAATAGGATATTTGTTTATAATATCATATTTAGAGTCGTCTGGTAGTATACCTTTGTTTGTAATTTTGTGACCTAGATACGTGACCTCGTTTCTAAAGAATTTACACTTGTCGGGGTTTAGTTTCAAATTGTACTTTCTACATGTCTCAAAAACTTTTTTTAAATTGGTTAAGTGATGATTTTGTGAACAGCCTATTACTATTAGATCGTCCATATAGAGAAATGCTTTTTCAGGTGTAATTCCTGCAAAAGCTATTGACATCATTCTTTGAAAACTATTGGGACTGACTGACAATCCAAAAGGCAATCTTGTAAATCTGAAAGATCCAGCATCTACACTAAAAGAAGTTATATTACGCGATTCGTCATCTAAGGGGATTTGGTGAAACCCTGAAATTAAGTCAATTACAGAGAACCATTTAGCTCTTCCAAGTTGATCTAATATGTCGTCTATACGAGGGAGAGGATATTTGTCTGCAACAAGTTTTTTGTTTAGTTGGCGAAAATCTATTACTAGACGCCAAGCTTTGTTACCATTTGTAGACTTTTTAGGAACTAGTAGGACCGGGCTATTAAATTCCGAAATTGATGGCTCTATTATTTCATCGTCTAGCATTTTTTCGACTTGCTTGTTAATTTCATTTTTTTGAGCCCTAGGCGTCCTATAGTTTTTTATATAAACTGGATTATTATCTTTTAGCTGTAACCGTTGTTTGTAAAAATTATTAATCGTTAATTTATCCGATTTAAGTGCGAAAATATCTGAAAATTGTTTACACAAATGCACTAGTTTGTCTTTAACATCATCCGGAACCTCATCTGTATTTAATTGCTGCATCAATTTTGAAAAACGGTTATTAGTTTCAGATTCTATTTTATAAATGTTAAATTGATCAAGGCTTATTGTTTCCAGTTCGACATGTTCTAAAATGACAGTTTGACATGTTGTATTGATAATTTTTACTAAAGGACAATCCTTTGACACTATTGTTCTAGCAACAAAGACGCCAGGGTTAATTTCTTTGTTTACTACTAAAGAATCCTGAGAAAGATTTTTTAAACTCGTTATTTTTCTTATTACTTCACACCTAGGAGGGATGACTAGAGAATAATCTCCTGGGCAATTATGTATTGGAACAGTAATTTGTTTATAACCTAAATTAATAGACATAGTCCAGTACGAGTAGTCTAAATTACATCTATATCTGGTCAGAAAGTCTCTGCCTAGGATTGCATCTGCCGGAATTGGAAAATTTGAATCAACAATGTGAAATTTATGTTTTAATTTGTAACCTTCGAGAAAAATGTCAGTTTGTATGACTCCTAAAGATTTAATTACACCTTCTGTCACACCTTTTATTTGGATAGGATTAGAAATATCTAACATTTCGTTAGGATTAATTTTTCCTCTTTTAAAAATGGATACGTCAGCGCCTGTGTCGATTAAAAACTTGTTTTCTGAACCGGTCATTTTTGTAAAAAATACGACAAAATTTGAAAATGTTAGATCAAAATGGAAAATATTTACATTTCTTCCCCCAATCGAACCTGTTGGGGGTCCAATTCGTTTCCCGGATCCCGGTTTGCTTCGACAACCCTTATGTCTCTCGATGTACCTCTAACATGATTATTGGATCTGTACCCGTTATTTATTCTACCTATATAATGTCCTTGATACCTATTATTTCCGCGTCCACGACTGCCATGATTATTTTGCCATTGAGTGAAATTGTTACGATTAAGTTGCCCTCTGCCACGATTATGGTGACGTCTAAAATTAGAATGGTTTTGTCTAGCATAAAGCACATTTGAAGTACTAGTTTCTGAATTGGTATTGACATTAATAAATTTCGTGATGGCTTCATGTACTGTACTAAAAGTACCGGCTTCCATGACAATTCGTGCTCTCTCGGAATTTGAATTGTTACTTAGAGATCTTACGACTTGTTCTGTGGAGTACTTCCCCGCTACCTCGGAAGGTACTCCTTCACTAATAAATGCTCTTTTTAGGCTTTCCGCTAAAGATTCGACTTGTGCTGCATAACTTACAGCATCTTTATGGTTTTGCCTATAATTTAATAGTTTGGATGTTAAACAATGCGAACTTTCACCTTTAATTTTATTTTTAAGGGTATTAATTATTTCTAGAAGTGTCGTTTCTGTTGAGATTATATCACGAGCCTTACCAGATAGACGGGTTTTGACGAAAGCGACAGCATTAACAGCATGGTCTTGGGAATTTTGATCAAGTAGAGTTAGAGCATCCAAAAATGATTGTAATTTACTATGAGAACCGTCAAATTCTTGTGGAACTATTTTGCTAGCTAGGTTAAAAAAATCTAAATTTGACAGTGCCATTGTTACCTCGTCTGGTGTAAAATCTTCGTCAAGTATTAAAGGGTCAATTTGCTCTACACAAGTTACAGGAACTTTGTATTTAACGTTTAATATGTGGAATGATTTGACTACTTTATTTCTAATTACTGCAAAAATATCTTTAGCTTCACTTCTTTGCGAATTATCTAAGTTAGTCCAGTATATATTTAGAAATTGTGTTGTCTCGTTAAATAATTTCACAAGAGTATCTCGGATTTCAATTCTAACGAGATCACTTTTTGGTACTTCTTTCTTTATCGCGCGTTTAGACTGATTAATAACATCGTCCCTAAATTTGAGCAATCTTTGGTTGATCCGTTCCCAGTTGGTAGACATAGAAGTTTAAAATAGGCATATGTGATAATCATAAAATACATATGTTATAGTAAACTCAGAAATTGAAATTTGAATTATTAATGTAATACTTAGTGCTATATCTAATATTATACATGAAGCTAAACAGAATACCTTCAATAGTTCCTTTCGTTTTGCACTTGACACTATCGGAAATTCACCTAAAACTACACTTTTTGTGGCACAATTTGGTGGTCGATCTATGTGGGTAGTCCGTGTTAGTTGAAGGGCACTAGGGTGCTACTGAGGGGACCACGGAGATTGTGGAAAGCGCCATATTTCGCCGCAGCTGGCTCTCTACTTTCTTCTTGTGTACTCGGCACAATTTTAGTGCTAAAAACGCCGCCATCATACCCATGATGATATACAGTACTACTTTAACGTCCATTGATACGTTGTACTCTTTTACAATGAAGTTGGAATTAACAACTCCATTTTCACTAACGTCCTGTTCCTTAGATTGTGAATGTCCCATGTTTACTCTTTACTATTTTACTTTACTATTTTTGGAGACATTAGAGTGATATAATAAAGACGTTTATATGTTTGTGTCCTGTTGTGTTGTTTTAATTTGCTATATGTAACATTTTACAATCATGTAATAGTTTTTGATCATGTCACTTAACTCACAAACTCACACTACATTTGTACAATAAACTTGGCAGGATCGCCATGTAAAAGATGATTGAAACGTCGGATGTTGTTACTACATAAATCGTTTATTCGATACTGATCGCTGTTTTACATGTCATATATGTTTTATTGAACTTCCCAGTGCATTGACTTACTTACTAAACATTATTCAATATGTACTAACTAAGCGGTTTCGCAAATGCAAGTAATATGCAAATTACGAAACTACGTACATACTTAAAAACTACAATAAGTAAATACCTTGCATTACAGTACCATTGTCAGAAGGAGCAGAACCATTGAAAACTATGCGCATTTTGTTGTTAAACAAAACCATGTCATGCCGTTCGACTCCGACAACGGCATGATGTGGAAGAAAACAGGACAATTGGGACTCGTCAACCTTCTATAATAGAGTCATATGACCTAAATCTTTATATGTTTTCAGAAACTCTACATATTGTATTTTTCATGAGAAGATTCTGCTGAAATCTTCGCGCTAATTGTAATAGTCGTTTGATTGCATTTGTTTTGGATTCACCAAGTTTAGACGGACATTGTTTAAAAGGAATTCGGACCATAAATCGACCATCATTGTTTCGAGAAAGAGTGTTCAAAAAGAAATGTTCACACTGTATGTCATCAGGTGATAATGGCCAAGGACTTGTACGTTCCTCAAGTTTCCAAAAGTGTTTTAAATTAAATTGTTATGTAAATCGTTTTCTTTTGAAAAATAGCATTGTGATTTGGATAATGGTTCCCTGACAGGAACAGCAACAATCCATCCAAATAAAGTATTTTGTAAGATTGGTTTTGTTTTTCCTAAACTGATTTTACCGTTTTGTAATAATGTCCAAAAAATGCTTGCGCCTACTTAATAGGTCGACCTCGCCATTTCTCGTAGAAGAGTGGGTCTGCTAGGCTTAAATGTTTTGGAATATTCCATTGCGAAATATCAATGTTGCTATTGGGTAAATCGTCTGTTAATCATGGCAATATGAAACAGGAAATTTTAACTGAAAATTCATTTAATATTGTTAATACCAGTAATAGAAATGTTCCTTTTCTTTTTCTAAATGTAACAATGAATTGTGATGATTTTTACATTTTCGACAAGAGCCTGATTGACAATGTTTCATATCGTGACCATTGCATAGGCAATTAATGAAAAGTTTTAACTCTTTAACCTTACTTATTCTTTTAGGAATTGATAAATTCAAAAATGTATCGCAAGTGTATAGTGTATAGTGACCTTATTTCCCACAAAAATTGAATGCTTGGTTTGATGTGTGTAAAGAATAATGTTTGGAACTTGTTTTTACATTATTTACAACATTAAGGTTAAGTGTTTCTAAAAAGTCTGCTTTATTTGATAAAATATCAATAATCTCGAATTGCCATATCGGTTACATAGTAAATCCCACGCAACTTTGTAATTTTGTTCAGAAAATTCCAAAGAATGAATGACATTTAATGCATCGCCTTGTAGTGAAGCTCTCAGATAATGAAATTTCATAATACCATTGAGTTGTGTGTTTGAATGTATTAATGAAATATAGGTATCTTTAAACTCTAACCATGAGTTCCTGCTTGAATTAAATGTAAGAAGATTTATAGTAGGAAGTTTTATATTATTGAATGTATCAGAGGACTCACTTATTGACTGCTCATGAATAGAACTTGTTTTTGACTGAACGGCACTTTCATTGTCACTGGTATAATCAGCTAAAGGTCAAGGAATTTTGTATATAAATTCCTTGCTAAAGGTACACTATGTTTGTGCAAAATAAGTTGGGCACTTGCTAAAAGACTAGAATATTGATCACTCACATTACCACGCTCTATATAATGATCTGCTAATTTGGCATCCTCACATGTACCGGGTGGCCAAATAAGAATGGATGCCGGCTGTATCTCAGAAACTACTTATCGTATAACTTTAGGAAAAAAATTCTAATAAGTAAATCGGACAAGAGAAATAGCTGGAAATTATTTTCAAGTTCGTAGGATGACCGCTAGGGGTCACAATTGCTATGACCAATCAGAAAATGGGATTTTTCTCAAAAATATGCCAAGTTAAGAGGTATTTTAAATAGTGGCATTGTAATCTTTGTAAAATTTGCAATCTTTTTCTTGTAATGCACTTTGCTCTATCTTTAAAAATAAAGTGGTGGGGGAAGGTTAAACTGTATTTTATTCAAATAAGGATAACTCCGGTTTGGGTTAACAGAATTAAACGAACTAGGGCTCGTTTAAAAGAGCTTTTCTTACTGAATAATTTGCAGTATATACTGTTCCTGAACTTATTTTACCGTGATAGCTAGAGGGCGCTGTTTGACATCGTAACAGTTATTGCACGTTTTCATAAAAATTTTAAATGGCAAGCTATGTCTCTTTTTACATAATTAAATAGAGCACAAAATTTCCAAAAAAATCAGCTCAAACCGCAACTTTCTATCTTCTCTCTAACGGGAGATATTTAGAAAACAAGTACAATTTGGCTGCCGCCTATATTATAATATTCGCCTCCCGTTGGGCTCTATTTTTATAATATTTGCATTAATTGCCTTAACGTTGGGAGCCAAATTTATTATAATTGCCTTTTGTTGGTTGTCTTTTTTTTATTATATTAGTATTAATTGGTTGTCTTATTTTATAATATTCTTTGCATTAATGTTGGGATCTATTTTTTTATTATACTTTCTTGTTTTACTTGGTATATTTATTTATTTTGACTATGATTTTATTTTATTGTTTTTATTTATTAGCAAATTTTCTTACCTTTTCTTTTATATTATATTACCTCGGCTTTAGCTCTTTTAATGTGATCTTACTTTCATGTGACTCTTTATCTCAGTAGCAAGTTCAGGCCAGCTCTTTCACACCTATCACTTTCATGCTATCAAATATTTTTTTATTAAAACAAAACTGAATTAATAATAACCATTTATTATAATTTACTAACTTTTCTTATGGAAAGCTCAATGTTTTACTTAACTTTCAAATATTCAAATGAAATATAATGTTCAATTTAATATAACTTTTATCATTTAACTCCCTTGAAATAGAATATTGTCACATTCAAATGTGTGAAATTTTCTTAATCTAAATCTTATCTCCTAATGAAATATACACAATTATCTCGTTTATTAAAATTATTTAATTCTTATATTTTATGCAATCATGCAAATGATATTTGTGTATATTTAGTTGCCTATCTATCTTATAACTAATCAACATGAAATTGTATTTAAATTGTCTTAGTGTAGTACTGAATTTTGTGCCTACCATCAGATTCAGTAGTTCATAAACACTGATAGTTTGTACTTAAATCTACTCTGTGAAGTCTTTATTTATGGAACGTTTATAGTGAATTTTAATGTTTATTTCTAGTTCTGTGCACTTTATTATTAATTATGATAAAGTAAGTCCATTTGTTTCTTTATTTAATTTCAATCTTAGTATGTTTACTTTACTCATGAATCAAGTCGATGAATTTTAGGTTATACTTCCTAATGTCCTCTTTAAAAGTTTTAATAACTGATATTTTACCTTTTAGGTCTCGTTTTTGTAGTTTTATGATACTTTGTCTAGTCCTTTCCCTCTCATCTGGTATCTTTCTTGTTATTGGTTATACTCTCCTTCTGTTTGTTTTAAATGCTTCTCAACCTTCTATTTAAACTTTCTAACTAATAACTCTTCCTGTTTACTACTTTTAAACCATGTATTCTTAATTTTGAAAATGTAATTTTGTAAAAGCGTCCTTTTTCTTTAATTTCTCGTAATCAACCTCTTTCGTCAACAAATTTCTTTGTTTTTCTTAATTTTTCGCGTCTCTATTAAGATTCCTTTTCATGTTGCATTTTTCTGCTTTAGTCACAACACTATTATTTTAAATTTCACTTCACTCTGTTATTTCTTATTACTAATTACATTTTCTAATATCTATGTTTTACAATTTTATGAGTTTATTTACAAGAATTAAATGATATTTGTTAATTTAAATATATTAGTTTGTAACCTTTTGTGTATTGACCTTTACAATGTCATATCTTGACAGTTCTCAAATTTTGATTTCTATGATTTAACTTTATCTATTAAAATTGAATTTATATTCTTTATTCCAAATTGTTTCTATATCTGATTATACTAAATGGACTTTCTGCTATGTTTTAATAATACTATATGAGATTTAGTTGTTTAAAATGTTTCAATTTTGCATTTATTGAATATAAAGTCACTGATTTTTTCATGGTAATATGTCTCAAATAAATGTATTTTCATAACTGTATGATTTATTAACTTTCTAAATAGTCATTTATATTTTAACTTAACTCGTTCTGTGTTATTTTCTTAATCTTTTCATAATAATAAGTCCTCGTTTAGTTTTATTTTCATAAAGTATATGTGTAATTTTGTTGTGAGTATTTGTATGTGTGATGTCTTTCTACCTGTGTTGATTTGAAATGTCTTAACATTCCCAAATCTGTTTTTCATCTTTTCGACATGTAATGTTGTAAAAGATCTGGAAAACAGATTTAAGTTGTGTGTGTTCGTGTCATGTGTTTATATCGTGGTATTTGTATATTTGTTTTATGTTAAATATTCCCCTTATTTTGTGTGTTATTGGATCAATTAGTTCGTAACTGTTGATTCCTGATGTTGTGTTGATCTGATAAGGTCCTTCAAATGGTAATCTTAATTTTGCACATTTCTGTTCGGCTCGGTTCGCCACTCTCAAAGCCTTAACAATCACTAAGTCCCCTTTGTTAAATGTTGTGTGTTGTCGTCTCGTCTCGTCGTTTAACTAATTTTGATGCTGCTTTTTCCAGTTTGTCATTCACTATATTTATTAAATTTTCATATTTTACAGCGTGTTCAAATAACCATGGTCTATCTGGATGAGTTTTTAGAAATAATGTGATTGGAGCTACACCAGTTAATGTGTTTTGGATATTATTTATGAAATACTCTACATCATTCAATCTAGTGTCCCATAATGGATGTTCTTGATGAATTAGTAACCGTAAGTATTTCGTAACTTCCTTTACATACCTCTCACTAGGATTGGCCGTTGGATTTCGTATACTTGTAAAGTTTAAAATGATATTTTGTTCGTCCATGTAACTTTTAAAACGTCCTGAACAAAAATAACTAGCATTGTCGAGAATACAACGTCTCGGTCGTCCATACTCATTCATAAATTGTTGTAGTCTTTGTTTAACAGTTGTAGTATTCGTCCGTTTACATGCATACGTCTTTATAAATTTTGAAAATATGTCCACGATTATTAATATGTGTTTGTTGTTATTGTACGTTGGCTGTAAGTTAGATATAAAGTCTATCGCAATCAAGTCTAGTGGTCTTTTCGCTATTATCTGTCTAGGTGTTCCCTCATTATGTCGGTTCTTTTCTTTTCCAAATTGGCAAATTTTACATTTCCTAATTATGTCTTTTGTTAACGTCTTGTCTCGTGTTGTATAGTAAGTCTCTCTAAATAATTTCCATGTTTTATATACCCCTATATGTCCATAATTTTCATGTAATGTCTTTATGATCTGTGTCGCTAAATCTTTACTTATTATGTATAGTTCGTCATCGTCAATCTTTTTAATGTATAGTCCCTCTTGTGTAATCAAATTTTGTTTTTCCTTTTCAGAAAGATTTTTGATGTCGTCCCTTATGGTTTGTATCGAGAAAATCCCGTCCATTTGCCTAAATACATTTACCCCAATTTTGATTTGTCTGTCATTGCGATTTTTATAAGTGTCCATTCGAGTAATTGCGTCTGCAAGTATGTTTTGTCGTCCTGGTAAGTATTTTATTGTAAAGTCAAATTCTTGTAATAGTAGTGCCCATCTGTGTATTCGATTATTCCCATATTTATTGTTTAGTATTGATGTCAAAGCCTGATTGTCCGTATATTATGAATTTATTTCCCAGTAAATAAAATTTTAATTTTGAAACACAAAAAATGATACTAGCCATTTCTAATTCCCCTGTACTATAATTCTTTTCATGACCTCTCGTTACCCTTGATAAGAATGAAATTGGTACTTTCGATTTTACCAGTTGGATCAAAAATTCTGGAGCGAATTGTGCACAATCAATTATACGAACATTTAACGCTACACAAGTTATTCCCACCTCACCAATCTGGATTTCGCAAAGGTTTTAGTACCACTACAATTCTGTCTGGTATTGTGGATGATATAATTTCCGCTAAAGACAAAAAAAGGGCGTCTATTTTGATTCTAATGGACATGTCAAAGGCATTTGATTCTGTGAATTTTTAATTACTATTAGCAAAATTGCAGTCTTTTGGTGTTAGAGGAAACAGTCTAATGTGGTTCTCCAATTATTTGAATAAAAGGAATGTTATAACCAGGATTCAAAAACAAAATGTCAATTTATTCGCAGAACCTTACACTGTCGAGTGTGGAGTACCTCAAGGGTCTATATTAGGGCCATTGTTATTTAATGTTTTTACCTCGGATGCTCCTGATATACTTCAACATTGTAAATTATATATGTATGCAGATGATTTTCAACTCTTGCCGAGTTTTCCATACGATGAAACCGAGGTGGCTGTTGAAATTTTAAATAAAGAAGTTAATGATCTGGTGACTTACATAACAGATATTGGCCTTCAAGTGAATCCAGCAAAATCACAATTAATTGCCTTTGGCTCCAAAAATTTTTTGAATAACACCAAACAGAATCACAAGATTAAAATTAGGGGTGAAACCTTGGAATATAGTACAAGTGTAAAAAATCTTGGTTTAATTATGGATGAAAACTTAAGTTTTGAGCTTCATATACAAAGCAAAATTAAGTCAGCTTTTATAAGACTTAAATCCCTCTATCAATATAAAAATATTCTACCTAAGAATGTAAAACTTTTATTTGTTGACACCCTGATGTTGTCATTATTTAACTATGGTGATTGTGTATACCAACCATGTCTTACTGGAAGGGCTAAAAAAAGAATTCAAAGAGTACAGAATGCCGGAATAAGATATTGTTTGCAATTGCCAAGAAGAGAGCCCACAAGTCATTACATAAGGGAAGTAAACTGGCTAAGGATGGATGAAAGGCAAAAGATTCATTTAATGAGTTTTGTATTTAAAATTCTCAAGGACAAATGTCCTGAATATTTGTATAGTAGGTTTAGATATAGGTACGAGATGCATGATCGTCTGACAAGGCATAGAACGGGTTTAGACATCCCATCACATTGAACAACATTTTTTCAGTCAAGCTTCTCATATATGGCTTGTAAGGTAGTAAATGCATTGCCCGATTATTGTCTTGCTATGACAATCCCTCAATTTAAAAGTTGTGTTAAACGTGAATCATTACATACATTGCTGTGAAGTCTAGTCTGTCAAGAATCATACATCTTTTATTTGCTACT
The DNA here is from genome assembly GCA_963924545.1 of Pogonocherus hispidulus. NCBI lineage: Eukaryota > Metazoa > Arthropoda > Insecta > Coleoptera > Cerambycidae > Pogonocherus > Pogonocherus hispidulus. Next base: position 57,624,599 of record OZ004693.1, read on the forward strand.
TGTGATGTTTTCTTGTGTGATGCAGGGGGTGATTGGAGTGCGGGAGAATAGGGGACAGTATCTTCTTTGAATAACTTTAAGTTGCCATGGTGAGGTTGAAAATCGTCTGTCAAGATGAACTCTCACCATTTAAGTGTTGTAAACAGGCTTGTTACTGTAGTTGTACTATGTATTATCTAAAACTTATATTGTTTCTGTAATTTTTTTATTATGTATTGTTATGTAAACTTACACTTAATAAACTTTAACTTTAACTTTACTTCCTTTTCCCCTTGGTTTTGTAATAATACCCCAGCAAATCTTTGTTTTGATGCGTCTGTGTTTAGTATGAAAGTTTTTGTATAGTCTGGATGATAAATTTGTATGTTTCTTACAAATATTTCTTTTATTTTATTAAAAGCCTCTTCCTGCATTTCCATCTCACTCCTTTTCTTAATAAATTTAATAAAGGTAATTCGAAACTTGAAAATAAATTTTTTGGTCTAGCATAATTTTGAATCGTTTCTGTCCTGTCTTCGTCCATTTTTACACCTTGTCTGTCAATTTTGTATCCCAAATATGTAACTTCGTCTCTTATAAATTCACATTTTTCTATGTTGATTTTTAACCCTGCTTTGTCTAGTTCTTTAAGTACAATTTCTGTGTTTCAGGTGTTCGTCTAGTGTTTTGGAAAAAATTCGTATGTCGTCTATACAGGGTGGTCCACCGGGAACTAAGTCGATCTATATATGGAAAACTATTCATAGGAAAATTTTGAAAATTTGACGGTATACTAATGTCGGTGGAGGCAACTCGCCTAAAATATTCTCAAGATGGTGGTATTCACTTCCGGTTATAACGCAAGTAGGTGCCATCTTGCTTATTTTAAATGGAACACCCTAAATATTACCTCATTTTTAGATTCTACGTAAAATTCTAGGTAGATTTCATGTATCATGTCCTATACCTAAGTCTAAGCGTTTTTACATTATTTAAGTTTTTATGAGAGAAATGACGCTTGCAGGCCCGAAAGCAGTTATCCATTTTTCTTAAAAGGAAGCCTTTATTATTTAATTTGGGGTGGGTTCCTTGTTGGAAAGAGCCTATTTTAATAGAATTTTTATAATATTTCAATAACTATGAATACAGGGTGTACAAAAAAATAGGTTAAAAAGAAAATTGGAAAAACTGCAAAAAATCAATTTTTTCAAATGGGAACCCCCAAATTTTATGGTTTTATCTTATTTAGCATTAAAAATAAGGGTAAGTTTGTGTATAGTTGTCTATCCCGAAAATTCTTAGTTTTCGAAATATTGACCGTTTAATATTTTTATTTGGTAATTTTGCTTCGTATTTTAAGTTCAGTTACTCTTAGTTGGCTGTGACAGCGTTAAAACACAATCAAAATAAATGCTAAACAATGTATTAAGCTGTCAGCTGTTCCTTGCGCCCAAGTTATCATAAATTCACAGAATGCCACTCGTCTTTAAAAATCAGTATCTCTCAGATGTTGAACTATGGAAAATGCGTATGGTTTAAATTTATGTTTGCGTAAAATTCTAAGAATTGTTGTTTTGGATAATCCTGACTACGCAGCTTTTCTTAGAGACATTGTCGGATTAGCGGCGAAATATCCCAAAATAGCCATTTCAATATTCTCATTATTAAGGAGAGGTTTATTTCTTTCCACTATTTTCTTGACGGATCCAAAGTTCTTGAAATTTTCTATAATTTGTTTAACAGCAAATCGTGATGGTTTCTGTTTTTGTGGATATCGAAGGGCAAATGTGTCACATGTTCTTGATATAACTTTATCACATTCTCCATAAATAATAAATAAGTTTAAATAATCTTCATTCGTATAATTTAAGCGCCCCGGCGTGATTATTAATAATTTGCAAATGGCGAATGACAGCTTAATACATTGTTTAGCATTTATTTTGATTGTGTTTTAACGCTGTCACAGCCAACTAAGAGTAACTGAACTTAAAATACGAAGCAAAATTACCAAATAAAAATATTAAACGGGCAATATTTCGAAAACTAAGAATTTTCGGGATAGACAACTATACACAAACTTACCCTTATTTTTAATGTAATAATAAAACCATAAAATTTGGGGGTTCCCATTTAAAAAATTGATTTTTTGCAGTTTTCCCAATTTTCTTTTTAACCTATTTTTTTGAACACCCTGTATTCATAGTTATTGAAATATTATAAAAATTCTATTAAAATAGGCTCTTTCCAACAAGGAACCCACCCCAAATTAAATAATAAAGGATTCCTTCTAAGAAAAATGAATAACTGCTTTTGGGCCTGCAAACGTCATTTCTCTCATAAAAACTTAAATAATGTAAAAACGCTTAGACTTAGGTATAGGACATGATACATGAAATATACCTAGAATTTTACGTATAATCTAAAAATGAGGTAATATTTAGGGTGTTCCATTTAAAATAAGCAAGATGGCACCTACTTGCGGTATAACCGGAAGTGCCACCATCTTGAGAATATTTTTGGCGAGTTGCCCCCACCGACATTAGTATACTGTCAGATTTTCAAAATTTTCCTATGAATAGTTTTCCATATATAGATCGGGTTGGTTCCCGGTGGACTACCCTGTATATATACCCTACAAGCACATATATATAGGGAAATCATACAAACCTGAAGCACAAGTACATATCTGTACGCATCATCCTGAAGCAGCGTAATGAACCTGAAGCGAATATTTGCTTCAGGATAGTCATGCCTTGATATTTTGATGTACGAGAGAGAGATAGTTGATCTTATTTCTTTATGGGTAAGGGTCAGGGTCTATTGTTGTTTGATGCTGATTTTTATTGCAAAGCAACGTATCATAGTCCAGACACAACGTGATGAAAAGTGCTTCAGGTCCGTCGTTTTAATGCAAGAATTGTCCTTAAGTCCTTATTCTACATTGTGTAGGCTAGTAAACGTTTGATGATACTACGTACTAACTTGAAGCAAGTAGATCTGGCAACTATGTTCGATGGGCTCCGTTTACCTGATGTGTTTATTTTTAATTAAAGGATCAGTAGTTGAAATGGATAAGAAAACGGAATGGTTTCAGGTTGAGGTAATATGAAATATAATAATATAATAAAATATAGGTACTTAATATACTCGTAGTATAATACAATATAATAAATAATTAAGCATTGCTTTTCAACACTATTTCAAGAGGTCCGTAAGTAAAAAAAATAATAATAATATTAATTACTTAATTGAATTTTAATTTTTTCCTCAAAAACTAAATACAGGGTGTCCATTTATAAACTGACACATTTTAACTGCTTATAAGTCGAGAACGATAAATGATATCGATGTGCGGTTTTCACAGAACTTCATCAATTTTTTTAAAGTTTTTTTTGACAGTGTTGCCAAGTTTCAAAATTTACCTGAAATAGGAGGAAAAAAATTTATTACTTTCAAAGGCCGATTTGACAAAGAAATGTAATGGGACACCCTGTACTTTTTAATTTTACATGAAAGCCTGTTAACTTTCCTTTCCGAAAATGTATAAATTGTTTTTCATTGCAATCATTTCTTTGTCCAGAGCCAATTTTGGTAGATGACTCCTTTTTGAAAAGGTCCCTGCTCTAATTGATGAAAATTTTATGGTAATTACCTATGTATCGCTTTATCATGATTAAATGATTTGCGCTATTGCCATGTCTATAAAAAGTATTTATTCTATTAAATAACATTCTCGGTATCAACTAACAACAATAACAACCTCTAACTTTGGCTTGTCAAGGAGGCTATGAATCGCATGATTTGTTTTGTATCCCTTAACTACTGTCAAATCTTGTTAACGTCGTTCGTTGGGCAGTCTCAATAATTAGTTCTCTATACTTTTGCAATTTGTTAAAGTTTTAAAATTGGTTTAAATATGTTTACCACCCAGGAAAAAGCACGTTGCGTGTTACTATTTAGTGAATGCAAATCAGTTACGGAGACGAGAAGATTTAGGCTGATTTTTGGAAAAGCTCCACCTTCACGCAATTCTATACTTCATTGGGTACACCAATTTTCTCAGGAGGGAACAGTTCGAACAGTCCTAAATGCACAAGGTAATCTGTTGGATGATATTTTGCGGGTGAGAGAAGTGTTGTCCGTGAACAATAACCAAATATCTATTAGAAAAATAGCCCAAACGATAAATATGTCAAAAAGTAAAGTACATAAAATTTTAAAAATAATTAAGTTTAAAGCCTACAAAATTCAAACTTTCCAAAAAATTGAAAATCACGCCCTTGAAAAAAGATATTTTATGTGCGAAACATTACTAGATCTTTTTAGAAATGAGCCGGATACCAACTTAATAATGTCAGACGAGGCAGCATTTCACCTTAGTGGGCGGGTAAATAAGCATAACTGCCGAATTTGGGGGGATGAAAATCCTCGAACTTATAACGAATTTGAAAGCGATTCTCCTAAGCTGAACGTTTGGTGTGCAGTATCGAAGTCTAAAATTTATGGGCCATTTTTTTTTCAAGAAGCAACAGTGAATGGAAACAATTACACCGATATGTTGGAAACATTTTTTTATCCACAACTTCAGCAGGAAGGGAATTTAAACACGGTCTATTTTCAGCAAGACGGTGCACCACCACACTTCTCCAGAGTCGCAAGGCATTCCTTAGATACTACTTTTGGAAATAGATGGCTTGGGCGAGCAGGTCCAATCGAGTGGGCACCCTATTCTCCCGATCTAACCATTCCAGATTTTTTTATATGGGGATATATAAAGGAACGTTGCTACAGTCCAACCCCAAGAAATCTGGATGAACTGCGCAACAACATAGTAAACGTTTTCAACCAAATTACACCGGATATGCTACAAAACGCCTTCAGCAACTTATTTGTGCGTCTGCATATGTGTTCCGAGCAAAATGGGGGTCATATACAGCAGCTAATTTATTAGTTACGTATAAATTAAAATTAAATTGTTCAGTTGTTAAAATTGTTATAAGTATTGTTACCGAGGTTATTGTTACTGTTAGTTCTTATTTAACAGTATTGTTTAGTAGTTGTTATTTAATAGAATAAATACTTTTTATAGACATGGCAATAGCGCAAATCATTTAATCATGATAAAGCGATACATAGGTAATTACCATAAAATTTTCATCAATTAGAGCAGGGACCTTTTCAAAAAGGAGTCATCTACCAAAATTGGCTCTGGACAAAGAAATGATTGCAATGAAAAACAATTTATACATTTTCGGAAAGGAAAGTTAACAGGCTTTCATGTAAAATTAAAAAGTACAGGGTGTCCCATTACATTTCTTTGTCAAATCGGCCTTTGAAAGTAATAAATTTTTTTCCTCCTATTTCAGGTAAATTTTGAAACTTGGCAACACTGTCAAAAAAAACTTTAAAAAAATTGATGAAGTTCTGTGAAAACCGCACATCGATATCATTTATCGTTCTCGACTTATAAGCAGTTAAAATGTGTCAGTTTATAAATGGACACCCTGTAGTGTTACACTTCAATTATTACATATGGTAACAAGTAGACCCTCATAATATTAGTAAATTTAACATTTTTCTCAAAAAGTAAATGTTATTAAAATTTTTATATGTTACCTATTAACTGGTATCAGTGTATCACTATTTAATACGGAAATATTAGAATCCATAAATGAGTAAAAAATATGAACTTTTCAAAGTATGCTGCTTTTTCGTAAGACCTATACTTATTGAAATACATTTTGCTTAAATTTAATTTTTTATATGGTTTTCGAGGTGTAACTGGAAAATTTGTTTATTAATTTCTTTATAGTTTGGGGCATTGTTTCGTTTTATTAAAAGCTATATCCATGTCAAATCCATATCATGTATAAGCATGTCAAAACGTTTGTAAAAAATATTTACATAGGCGTAGATCTACGGGGTGTGAACCTGTTTTCGAATAACTTTTTAAATAGAAAATCTAAGACAACGATAATTTCAAGTTAATTTAATTTTTTTTAAATAATTATCAGTGTTATTAAAAAATTAATGAAATGGGGTGCCTGTTCGGAGACTTACTGATTTTCACCGTTTATTATTATTGTGTGAAAGGTTTTTAAGAGAGCATCGTATTATTTGTATTGATTCTAGATGATATTTTATTTAACAATATCATCAGTTCTACATTCATAGTACTTACTTATAATAAAAGCAGTGATTAAAAGTAATAGTACCTACACTAATATTACTATTGTCGAAATAGCAATAATTTTTCAAAATTATTGCTATTTCGAGGTAATGAATTTGTACTATTCTCAAAACTGAAAAGAGAACATTATTTTTCATAATTAAATTTTTTTGAAGTTAATTGGAATCTCAAAGCACCAGAATATTATAAGAAAACGATATTAACAGATGTATTTTAAGTGGTAACAGTCTCAAAGATAGTAAGTTAGACATTTCAAAATTTTTTACTTTAAACTTGGTTTTTGGGGCAAAGAAGTTACATAACAGTACACGTTTTCAATAAAATAATTTAAGTTTCAGATCGCTTACCTGCTTATTTCATATAAACGAAAATATGACTTGCTATGAAGATCAAAGAAGTTATGCACAAAATTTAGAAACTAATCAAACACTTGGTTATATTTTGTGTACCATTAGTGGTTAATACTTTAGCGATAAATCTTGGATTGTTTGTCAATTAGCTCGATAGTACATAAATGAACCAAATTGCGTAGTTATTTTAATGGAAAAATATTTTCTATCAAAAGAACGTTTCGTTAATTTATATACCGGGTGTCCAACTAGTACGCGGAAGTTTAATATCTCAGTTAATAATCCTATAGAGTAGCACAAACTAAAAATAATTTCACTTGTACGAGGTGTTCTGCGTTCTCTAGGGACACATCAATTTCGTTTTTTTAAATGGCAACATATACCTACTTTTGTTATTTTTTTTAATCCCATTACTTATTTTAGCATGATTTTCATCACATTTATCTAGGTAGGTATACCCAAATTTATTGTTTTCTGAGATATTTATATATATATTTTAAAATTTTTACCGTTAACTATTTAGCGCCGTATTTTCGACAAATTAAAAGATAGGGTCTATCCAGTCAAAGCCTTGTATGTTCAGAAAATGTATAGAATTTTTTTAAATTTTATTATATATCATAATATATTTATGATTATGGTTATTTCATAATATATCTGTGTTTGAACTATGTTAATAAATAACAAATATCTAAAATACCTAGTTAATCTGTGCCCCTTATACTTAGTAGGCACTTTTGTATTACCTATAAATAAAATAAAATTTCACATATGAATTACTGCATAGTTTGCTTTTAATTGTTACATTGCATAGTTAAGTAATAAAAAAAAATTATTATTCTTATAAAATTCATTTTCTTAGAAATCTGACTTAGAACTTTTTAACAAGCGGCTATGATTTTTCAGCTTAAAAACCATAAAATTTACAATTTTCAATAAATATGCATTTTTACCGAAAATTAGTTTATTTAGTCTTAGGGAATAATGCTTCAGCAAATTGATAGAGTACTTATCGGTGATTCGTATAGCCTTATAAAATACAGGATGTTCCATTTAAAAAAACCGACTTATTTACTATTCAAATTGACGAAAGTTGGTATAAAATTATGATGACCCTGTATAATTTTTTTATATTTTTATACTTTTTTTAAAAGTACATGGCTTCGACTAGATTCCCTGAGAAAAATATGCCTCTATCTTTTAATTTGTCGAAAATACGGCGTTAAATAGTTAATGGAGATATTTTAAAATTAAAATATGTCAGAAAATATGAAGTTTAGGTAAGGAAATGTGATGAAAGTCATACTAAAATAAAGAGTAGAATTTAAACAAATGATAAAAAAATATATGCTGCCATTTAAAAAAACGAAGTGGATACCGGCCCAGGCAAGGCAGAACACCCTGTACAAGTGAAATTATTTTTAGTTCGTGTTACTCTATACGACTGAAAAGTCTGCAAAAAAGAAATAGCGTAACTATTTTATTAAGCGAGATATTGGACTTCCGTGTAATAAGTGGACACTCAGTACTATCCAACTTGTTTAGAAACTAGTGAATTTAGCATTTTAATCGTAACATTTATTTATTAATCTACAACTTATTAAAAATTCGCCAAATTGACTCGTCTTGTTTTTTTTTTCACACTGTGCTTCATTCAACATCAACTAGAAGTTTCTTGGAAGGATAGTGAAGGTAGAAAATCATTGTAAAATATTTATCCTCACCAGATGGTCAGGTCAATAAAGTTATTGACCACTTTGTAAGAAATGGTAAATTGTGTTGCCCTATAAAAATAGGCTGATGGGAATTCCTAGTTCTGTTATTTATGAAGTAATGACTTGGCCAGGGTGACAAAAAGGTTAGGTGGATTTCTTGAGAATAGTTGACCAACAACTGGTGAATATTGGCAAATATCCTTTATCAGTTTGTGATTTATTTAATGATTGTACTAATTATGTTGCAACTTGCTTCAACAAATATAGATGCGTACGGTTTTTTAGGACATCATTACATTTAAAGTATTATTTTTATCGACCTCATGTATTCAAAAGTAATCAATCATTTGTGCATGATTCTGTTACTTAAAATTAATTTGTTTCGGTGTCTTTTGTAATGTCTTTTGATACCAAGTACAGGGTGATGTATCCTCCAGAAACTAGAAATGTGAGGTAAAAAACTATCACAATAGGTAAAAATGTATGATTATTATTTTCATTTCACTTTATAGTTCCAGTGGAAGATTACAGTAAACTTGCAATGCTATCTAAAAATCATTTAATTTATAGGGTCATTAAATAGGTTTGTATTATGGTGTCATATCATCAAAGTAACGGTATGGGAATTACCCATAACTTTTTAAATAATAAATATTTAAAAACTGCAACCTAAATAGAAACACTATTCAAAAATGTATATTGCCAAAAAAGTTTTTTTGAAGCGTCGCGGACGGGCAAGTGTCATCATAACTTCTGGATTTCTACCTTACCTTTTACTAAAAGTAACTCAAAAAGTAATCGTTTTTAGAATATTTCATTTACTCGGCCGTTTCCCAGAAAACCTCATTTCTCCAGTTAAATCGATCACTCTGTACTACATTCCAACCGAAGAATTTTTTATCACATGCTTAAATGAATTTTTTCATAAATTGCGTACAATTTATTGTTTTATCTATGAACCAATATTGCTTTTTTTAATATGGTAGATATTTGCAAGGGAGTGTTGAAATAAGCCCAAAATATTATATGTAGTACCTATATTAAATTAGTCACTATTGTATAATTTATAGTTCTAAGAATGTATCGATTTCTTTCTACATCTTTCTAATTCTAGCCAGCAATATTTTGTTTCAACTTTAGCCTCATCCGTATGTGAAATAAATTAAAATAATTAAATAGTCAATCTGCACTGAAAATTTAATAAGCGCGTTTTATTTCATCAGGATGAGGCCGCTAGCAACCCGCCAATCACCACCCCTTTAAATATGTCAACATTTTATTATAAATAAACAATAATACCTAAAAATTAGGTAGGTATATTAGGTATGATTGTTACGTTGATGATAACGTCAAATATAAAATATGAGTTGGAGAATAATTAAAATTACGTCCACATGGTAAAGTTATTATTTTAATGGCTGTTTTCTATTTTTTAAGTTAAATCGGTGTTCCGTTGGTAACAAAATATGAAATCATCTGGTACCTACTGTCCTTAGAACTGCAAATAAGTTAGCGGAATAACAGCATTAAGGGTCCATTCGAAATCCTCGGGAAACCTTTCCTAAGACCAGCTTGGCAAACTCCTTTTATTTAGAAAATGTGACAGAGAGTGAAGTATATAATATCATTAAAGAATTGAAAAATAAAAAATCACCCGGTTTAGATGAAATCAGGGCAGAACATCTAAAGCATATAGCCGAGGAGATTACTGTACCTTTAACGTATGTTATGAATTTATCTTTTAAAAATGGTATATATCCAGATGCTCTCAAGTGTGCAGTGGTTACCCCGATATTTAAGACTGGACAGAGGCTGAAGGTGACTAATTATAGACCTATATCCCTTGTGTCAACAATAGGGAAAGTGTTTAAAAAAGCATTAAAAAAGCGCTTTTTGAGTTACATGGATAGATATAAAATAATATCTACAAAGCAGTTTGGGTTTGCTCAAGGTAAATCAACGCAGGATGCGATTATGAGTTTAGTCAATGCAATTAGTCAGTCCATGGATAAATCTACGCCAACTTTATGCGTGTTTATTGATTTAAAGAAAGCTTTTGACACGGTTAGTCACAGTCAGCTTCTGGAGGTGTTAGAGGGAGTTGGTTTTAGAGGAAATTCTTATAGCTTACTGGAGAGTTACCTTAACAATAGAAAACAATGTGTCAGGTTGGATTCGTGTATGAGTGATTTACTGTTGGTTAATTATGGGGTACCACAAGGAACAGTTTTGGGACCCATTCTATTCACCATTTACATCAATGATATTTTCAATATAGGGAGCAGGGGAGATGTTGTGAGTTTTGCAGATGATACGGCTATTATATATAAAGCAGATAATTGGACTACACTAAAATCAAAAGTAGAAAAAGATTTAGCTAACATTATAAAATGGCTCGATAGTAAGTTACTCACAATAAATATAGACAAGACTCACTACATTCCCTTTGTTGTAAGTAAATCACAATTGCCTAGCTTTACATCCTTAAAAGTGAATATTGCTGATAGAGATGAACATATAAAAGCTGCTACTGACGTGAAATATCTAGGTGTTTACATAGATCAATATCTAAAATGGGATGCACATGTAAAGTATGTGGTTAAAAAATTGAGAACCGTATTGTATAAAATTAAATTACTACTTCGCTATTATAACACTAGCCAATTAAAAATTATATATCACTCATTGGTGGAAAGCCACTTAATGTATGGTATTACAGCATGGGGAGCTACTTATCAAAGCATCATAAATGAAGTGAACATCATACAAAAACATATTTTGAAAGTTATATTTAAGAAACCAAGGAGATATCCCTCTGATAAAATATATGACGAATCTAGGGTCTTTGATGTTAGACAATTATATTTTTTAAAGACAATTGTCTACCAACATGCAAATAGAACTGCTCTACAACCTATAACTCATACATATAGTACAAGATATCATTCAAACAAGGTATATCATGTCATAAGAGCGGAAAAAACTTTAATCCAAAGAACTTACCTTTACTTAGGACCCAAATGTTATAATTTCATTCCACGAGAATTGAAACAAATAAATACATTATCGTTGTTTAAAAAAAGAATTAAACAATGGATGGATAACGTGTCTAGAACTCAGATTTATGATATTATTAATCTTATTAACTATTAATACAATATAATATAGTATTACCGTATTGTGAATAAAAACTGTGATTGTTTTCACTTGCCTAGGCTTTATTATTGGAATTGATTGTCAACCTCATTTATGTTGTTTATGTTGCTGTGATCTACGCTATGGTTTACTTCTTTGTTCTATGTATTGTGTTTTGCTATGAATGTAGCTAAATGTCTTATGTAAATATTGTAACGCCCACGCACAGGTTAATCCTCCTGTGGGTTTACCCATATTTGTTTACCTTTTTTAAATTTGTATTGTTGTTGTTGTTGTTTTTATGCACGGTAAATAAATATTATTATTATTATTATTATTATTATTATTATTATTATTCACTAGTCCGAAATAAACCCAAAATCGGCGTGTCTAATTATAAAAAAACTATAAAAGATAGCGACTTTCAGTAAAAAGGTATTGAAAGGCAAGACTTTAATCTAAATCCCTATAGTAGTAATTTTTGGTAATTTTTTTTATTTTTAAAATTCTAGGCAAACAATCTTGTACAAAATGAGCGTATTTTCAAAAATTATTATTTTTTCTAAAATACATGAATTAAACAAAAATTTGCTACTATAGGGATCTAGTTTATCTTTTGATCTTTCAGGTGATATATAATTTTTAACATTAAAAAGAAATGTTGTTGCAATTATAAGACAAATCCGGTACCGTTGCAATAAGGGCTAACTTTATGTCCATGTGCCTTTTTACTTCGGCTTTATGTGCACCTTCGAAATCTTAATAATTCGGTAGTGGAAATATGTAAGTCTCTGCCCTTCGGCTACCCAACCTCTCAACTCGACCCCCTATTCATGCCTGTCAAATCTGCAGTGAATAGACTCTTAAGTACGGCAACATTGTTGTGCCTCAGGAACAACCGTACAACTATCTATTATTGTATATTTAGCTTCAGGATGGTACCAAAAATATGTATGCTTCAGGATAGTGCGGCTTATGTGTAAATATACACTGAATTTTATTTTTTAAAATATCACTATATATCTTACAGAATCATAACAAATATACACCCGAATATGGCATCACTTTTTCTGTATCTAATCTATAAATCGGTGCTTCAGGATGGTATGGATTATGTTAATGTTTCAGGTTTGTTAGAAGGATATATATATATATATATATATATATATATGTATGTATACCCTACAAGCATATGTGCCTATACGATACATTAAGGTAGCCAACTAGCTTCTATATTATAATTTGTATATTTATCTTTGCTGGTTTCCTTAATAAAGTTATTATTATTATTATTATTATTATTATTATTATAGTAATGTTGAAATTGAGGGAGATGATCTAATTGTGAAAGGTAGGAAATATTCAGGAACAAACGGACTTTATCAGCTAGTTTTTATGAAAAAATCCGGAAGACTATACCGACCAAGATTTATTAAGATATGAGAATATTTTACGACAGACCAGTGCTCACAAATGTGGTTATAAATCAGATGCTCAAATAAACAGAAATAAATCTTCAAAATATAGAATTATTGTTAAGAAACTCTTTCCTATAGAGGTTAGACTAAATAGATTTTATCTGCACCAGTTAGTGGTCTTCGTCTCACTTTATCAATTAATGATCCACAATTTGTCTACTGGAATTCAATAAACGAACTGGTAGATTGCCTTAGGCTTCTACATGCAGAAAAAATGCAGGTAATAATTCGGTAGACAATGAAATCAGCAGTATTTTGGAAGAGCTCTCCGAAGAAGGTATAATTAGTTAATGTAATTAATATAGAAAAGCTGCAAGTTGTTAGATAATTACACAAAGCAGCATATAAAAATTTCCCCAAATGCCATGTCATTATCAGGGGATTACAGGATTTAATGCAAACTGATTTAGCTGACCTTCAAAAATTTTCAAAACAGAACAAAGGATATAAATTCATTTTAGTTGCGATAGATTGCTTTAGTAAATATCTATGGACGGAGCCGTTAAAAAATAAAACAGGGAAAGAATTGCTTGAATCGCGAATCAAGAATCGCCGAAAAATCTTCAAGTTGATGACGGCAAGGAATTTTGGAATAAGGATTTTCTTAATTTACGGGAAACAAATTCAGTAAATACATATTCTACTTTTAGTAAAATTTTAGTTAATTGGGTTGACATTTTACAAGATGTAACTAAAAAATATAACGAAAATGTTCCAGAATTATTAAAATGCACGTGCTTGATGCTCTAAAATCAGAAAATGAAATGCATCTTCTTACGGTTTGTATAAAGTACAGTGTAAAATACAGAAATATATTTATGAATTATAATAATGGTTTTTTATTTTAAATATAACAATCACAATATCTTACCATAATTTAAATTAATCATATCATTTATTTTATAATGTCCATGGGCAAGAGTTTCAATTATAGATTCGCAAATATAACGCTTATCATCATGATAATCTAAAACAAGTTTGTTTTTTTCAAATGTAAAAACGTATGGATTCATTTTCCAACAGACATTTTTGATAATCGTCCAGATTTAGTTTATTTATGACACTTTTAACTACACCTTTAGCCTTACAAATATCATCGGTATTTTCTTTTACTTCCTTATTATAAGTTCTAATTGCATACATTTTTGATCGAAGGCCAACAAATTATTTAAAAATACTAGCTTTTAACTCATCCATCATAAGCCCCATCACTTTTTTATTAATTTCAGGGTAACCATACGGATTTTCATTTGCATAATCAGAAGTGTCAAAACACCGAGTTAGATCATCTCTCAGATAAGCGTATACATAATTTATATTTGAAATTTTATATAAAACCGAGTTTGTATCAGTATAACAAAGTTTAAGAGAATTGCTAGGAAATTATCTTTTCATAAAATCATAGTGAAACTTATACAGTTTCGAAAATAATTCTATCATGAAAATTAGGTTTTGAAATATAATAATTAGCACAAAAAGATTAATCAAATTTTACATCTCTCATTTTTCTCACATTCTGCATACATTTACCAAAAACGGCGTTATTCATGAGCTTAAAAAAGTTTTGTTCAAATTTATTTGTTGATGATTTTAGTTTTGCATTTAATTATACATAGAGATTCATCCAAGGAGCTTGTAAAATTCTAAAATTCAGTGTATTTTCTGTAATTTTAAACCATTTTTCAGACAATATTATAGATTTTGATAAGGAATTGTATATATTTTTTTATCAAATAATGTTCCTAATAATTTTTTATTTTTTCCACCTGGCAGTATAAGTTTTTCTGGACAAAAAGGTAAATCAGAATGATCGTTGCGAATTTCTCTTGGATAATTTAAGTCTGTTTCAAGTTTAAAGCCTAATAAAGCTCTTCAATTTTTTCCACATTAAATTGTTCAATTTCAGACTGACTTAACGAGCAAAAATTACACAGCATCAAAGCATCTGTTGCAAACCCATTTTTTTATTCTAGACTTTCTAAATTGAGAAGAAATTAATTTATGAACAAATACAACAGTAATGATATGATATTTATTTGAAGGGGATGCCGAAAACAACTACTCCACGGGCAATATGCCATCGAGTCCACTACCTATGGCACTCTAATGAGCGCAAAATAAGCGCAAATCCAGTCAGTGTCTGGTAGAAGGTCTCGATGAATGATGCCGATGTAATGCAATGCTAGTCAGGGCATATTGCCCGCACAGTAGTTGTTTTCGGCATCTCCTTCAAATAAATAAGTAGGATTGTCTTCCTTAAAGACAATAGAGGACACCGCTGTAATGGCATCTGCGGAAAAGCAGGTCGTTATCTGGCTGTCAATTTGACAATAATTGTTAGACAGATAGTAGCAAAGACCCAAAGAGGGCACTACAGTGTGTTTCTCACCACTAGTAACATATTAATGATATGATGTTTCACTTTGATCGATTACATTTTGATTCTCATCTTTCTTTTTTTGAATTAACAAATTCACATGTCTGTCTTGCTTTAAATTTGATATGCAAATGGGCACTATTTCGTATTCTTTTTTTTATTTTTTAAGAAATCATTTTCGTTTTCGTCATCAGAATGAAAATCAACATCTGTAAAACTAATACATTTTCCAATATACCATTTATCTGATTGTTTTTTTTACTTTTTAGACCATAAATATTAACTGATAAAGTATTAATAGTTTCAAATCTATTTAATTGGTTAAGAGAAAAGGGAAAATTTATTCCATCCATCCAAATTTAAAATTTCAGACAAATGTTGGTAGGAAGAGGTCCTATTTGCATGTTATCTTACATTGGGTTGTAACCCACAAGATACTGCTCAAGCAAAACAGAAATTGTAATTTGAATAAATATTTACACAAGCTTTTTTGTTATTGATTTCTTTTGGCAAATCTATAAAACTAGCTCTAACAGAAAAAAGTAAACATTTGTCGACAGCAATATTTAACTCAAGAATTTCTGTCAAAGACCAGCTCCTTCCCTGTTCGGAGAATTCAGACAACTTTTTAATAATTTATTTTTTATGTGTTCACTATACCATTCATCAGCATTTGTTGTTTAAAAAAAAATTACAGATTTCGTATTAATACGTTTTATATCATATGTTGTCTCTTCAACAGCATCATCTCCTTTAGGGAATATAAATTTTCCAATAAAACTGCTATGATTTTGCATGGGTAATGATGAATTTTAGAAATAATATCGGGAAATATATTTCCTATTTCTGACAAAAATATTATTGGATCCTTAAAACCCAAGTTATTTTTAATAGCTATAGTTAATAAGCAACCATGAAAAGCAGTATTTTCTGTAACAATAATTTTCCAATCCAATTTAATTTGTTTACTCATTTTTTAAAGATTTTTGTATGGCAAGATTTTTGGTATTAATGAGCTTCTTTTTTAAAAGCTTTAATAAAACTATAAGTCAAGCGAGCCCAAAAAACAGATTCTTGAAGTTGTTTGCTCATTTTTTTTTTTTTTTTCAATAAATTCTAACTGATGAGCCGTTCTGCCGTTTTCTGAACGTTTTAGACCCTTATAAATCATTTGCATTTTTACCTTATTGGCTTCTGTAATATCATTAGTCGTCAATGCTTTAAATCTTTCAGGAAGAAAAACATATTTTTCATCCTCTAGTTTTGTGACGAACCTTTGACCATAAACTGTGTCTAACTCGAATTGGTTTGTGTTGCTCCAATGTACTTAATGGAACTGTCTCAAAATCTAATGTTCCCAAGTCATTTAAAGTTTTAAAAGCCATGCTTCTTAAAAAATAAAAATAATGATTTAGAAAGATTTATTCATTTTCAAAACAAAATTGAATACGAGAATAAATAATGTAAATTAACTAAATATCCCCTAACTAGTGAGGTTTTCTAGATTTTGATCCCCCATTCCAGCAGTGAATGATGGTTAGTGCTTACCAACATAAGTTGTTCCAGAGGCGCAAATGCGGCCTATTGAATAGATTGCCCACACAACTCTCAAAGCTAATTCTTGTGATTAGAATGATGGAACGAGATATTATTATTATTATCATTATAAATAGGTGTAAATAAAAGCTCGACTTAAATATAAGTAAGAAACTATTAGATATTAATATTTTAAGTGTATGAGCTTATATTTAAAAAATAACACAAATTTAGCATTTACATGTATACTCACCAAATTATCTGTAGTAGGGTCACAACTCGATTAATTGAAAACAAGTAGTAGTGAGAAATTTTCACTTCTAACTTTATTTTCGAATTTGTAGAGCTTTTATACTATAATTTGCCTTTGTTAATTAGAGAATGTAGCTGCAGCATTCACATTGAACTTTTTAATAAAGGCTATTAGAAACTGTAAAAGTAAATTCATGTTTATAAAATAATATTTATTACCTATATGCACATAAATGCATTTAATTCCAAAACATCAAGGAGTTAAAAAGGAGTGGACATGTAGATAGATCCCTTTAGACCACTATATAAAGTGAGAAATCATTTCATTTTCCATAAGAGTTTTTTTTTTGTTAGAAGCTATAAAAATTAATAATAACTTATGCTTACTTTTAAATCTATCTTATTTTAGAAAAATAGCCCTTTGCAGCTGCAGCCGCTGTTTTTTTGATTGGTTGACGGATATCAACAGCGATTGAGCTTGAGCTCATGCAACCCTATTACTCTATTTTGTTATTACTAAGGTTGCTTGCTAATTTGTATACCTTGCTTTGAACCTTAATTTCTGCGGATTGATTTTATTGATAATTATGGATGTTTGCGTATCTGCTTCTACCTTTATTTATTAATGGGTGACAGTTCTTATTTACCAAATTGTATGGTATTCTACAAATCATTTTTGTTATATAGCCTGATTTCAAACATACATGATCTGCAGTCTTTATTCAAACCAAAGTGTAAACCTAGTGATTTAAGCCTTAACAAATAGTCTTTAAAAGTACATTTATTATGGTAATTTATTTATGATCTCGTTTGACAGATTTTTAAGATAATTTGAAGTTATTTACTGGGCGTATGTGGCGGTGGAAAGAAATTCGCCTGGCGTTCTTGAACAACTATAATAATATAATGTAATAAACTCTGAATGGAACCACTCCATCTCCATTGAGCTGGCCATACACCCTTCTACCCACTGGCAGCGGTAGTGGACGACCTTTACGCTAAGATATGATTCGTGGGTCGCAAAGTTTTATGCAATGAAAATATTTTCAAATGTGACACACTTCCAGTTTTAACTAACTTCTTACATGAGACCCCTATACAGGGTGTTAGTTAAACATGCGGCAAAAATTTAAGAGGTTATTCCTTGGACTATTCTAAGGATATTTTATCCTTTGATGATTTTTAAAAAAGGGCTTTGTTGCGCAGATATAGGGCGAAAAAAATGTTCAACAAATAACATTTTATTACTAAATATTACATGTAACATTTCTGAACCTACAAGAATTGTTCAAAATGGCTACCTCCAGCTCGGATGCAACCATCCAATTTTCTCCTCATAGACTCCCGAACTCTTTCAGAAAGACCAGGGTCGTTTCTTATTGAGTT
Source organism: Pogonocherus hispidulus (assembly GCA_963924545.1). Lineage (NCBI taxonomy): Eukaryota > Metazoa > Arthropoda > Insecta > Coleoptera > Cerambycidae > Pogonocherus > Pogonocherus hispidulus. Next base: position 57,642,997 of record OZ004693.1, read on the forward strand.
ACACCCAGCAATTATCCGATCTCTTAAATCGTCCACATCTTCCACTGGCCTAGTATAAGCTAATGACTTTAAATGGCCCCATAGGAAATAATCCAGGGGGTTTTAAGTCCGGGGATCGAGCAGGCCATACGTGAGGTCCACCTCGACCAATCCAGCGATCTCCGTATGTTGCTGTTAAAAACTCTCGAGCAACTACACTAAAATGAGGTGGTGCACCATCATGCATAAACTACATTCCCTGTCTTGTAGCCAATAGTACATCCTCCAAAAACTGAGGTAGCGTTTGTTCCAAAAAGTTGCGGTATACTTCGCCGGTAAGTCTTCCTGGTAGAAATACCGGTCCAATTAGCCATTCACCCACAATTCCAACCCAAACATTCAAGGAGAACTGATGTTGAAACCAATCTTTACAAATCTCATGTGGAGTTTCGTTAGCCCACACATGGTTATTGTGGAAATTCTTTATTGCATTGACAAAATGCAATACGTGGAGAAAAATCCGCAGGAAGAAGTGCCTGAACGCGTTGAATGTGGTATGGGTACAACAAATTATCTTAGAATTTTCCAAACAGTCCAATTACTTACATTCAAAGTATTTACAATTCTTCATGTAGAGGCACCTGGATCTTCTTCTATCATGTCCAGCACATTCTCTTCTACGTCTACTGTTCTTACAGTCCTTGGCCTTCCTGGTCCTCCACTTCGCTTCAATATTCCCGTTTCTCGAAGACGTTGATGAATGCTTTGAAAGATTTTTCTATCGGGAGCAATATGGTTAGGAAATCGTTCAATGTACAGTCGCCTAGCTTCTAATGCATTTCCATCAGCAAGTCCATAAATAAAATGCATGTCAGCCATCTCGGCATTCGGATAGCGAGCCATGATAGAGGACTTCACTAACAACCGTTTACACGTCAACTAGCCAAATGTCAATCAATCTTAACAAATGCGACACATACTACAAAAACACAACATACAAAATAATCACTCCGAAGTATCACGGGATGTTGATAAGAAAAAACAACTCCTTTTTCTTACATGTCTTTTACTTAATACATCCAGTGTAGTCGCCACACTTTTATTTCATCTACATTAATAATGTAAAAAATACCAAAATTGGATTTGTTGAAAATTTTTTTCACCCTATATCTTCGCAACAAACCGCTTTTTCAAAATCATCAAAGGATAAAATATCCTTAGAATAGTCCAAGGTAAACCTCTTGAATTTTTGCCGCATGTTTAACTAACACCCTGTATATTATAACATGTTTTAATTGTATGTTTAATTTCAGGCACACATGCATTACAAAGTACTATACATAACTTGATGGTTTTTGAGAAAATCACAATTTTCTCTATATTTAGGGGGAAACAATGTCAACCTTTGAAAATTGTTTCTATGAAATATGTGGAACATTATTATTATTATTCCCTGTTAATAACACTAATGTATCTATAGGACCCCTCACAGTTGATTTTATTATACAGGTTGCCCTGTAGATATTTTATAACTTAGATTTGTTTTGAATATTTGGGATTTCCTTTGAAAATATAACAGTTTGTATGTACATCTTGCATTAACGCATTATGGCAAAACACCTTCTGAATCTATATGAAGATTTATATCAACCACAAATTTATTTAAATATACATTTACCTACCTCATTACTTTAAAGAAAACTGAACATGGATTATTCTTAAGAATTGTTAATACAACTTTCTTCATATTATTTTTAAAGGCAATTACTTCTAGTATTTGCATCATAAATTTTCCTAATCCCTTCCTCTGTACGGTTGTTGCAAGTTGTAGTTCATAACTAAAACATAATATAGGTTATTTAATTATTTCATTTTACATTTAAAAGATAAGATAAACATATTGTGGTGGTCATATAAAGTGATACACCCATTTTCTATTTTCCGAGATTTGCCAACAACCAAATTTAGGAACTGCGTATAGGTCGAAAGAATGCATTCTAGTTAGATAAAATACAAAATATATCTATACAAATATTTTGCATTTTATATCTATTGTAAACCTCATTCACGTTAAGTTTAAAGTGACATTTTTAACAAGTTATTGTAACATAACATAACATAAGTTGAACTGTCGACGTGAGTTGACGTGTTTCGTAGTGCTCTTCTTCTGAAGGCTTTATTTGTTCATTTTTTGTGCCACCGTATATTATAATTATAGTATACAAGTAGTAAGTATTGATTGACAGTTATAAAATACTTTTGATTGTTACTCCATTAAGTGTACTCTGCATTCCTGTTATGAAAATTAAGAATCATGTCCAATATTTGTGGCAAATGTGAATCGGCCATAGATCGCCGCAAAACACCGGCGGTTTCTTGTTCTGGTTTTTGTGGAAGGCCTTATCATCTGTCATGTAGCGGAATTGCTCCCGAGGTTCAAAAATATATGAAAAGTTCAGGGCTGTACTGGTATTGCGAGAGTTGTAACAAAATAAAATTTGATTTTGAAAATGTTATTAAGTCTCAAGTTGAAATTAAATTACAGGAGGTTATGAATAATATTGGCGCATTATTTGAGAATACCAAGCATGAAATATTAAAAATAGCGGAAGAGAAACTATCTCAAATCTCTATGCCCTCCAAAGTTAAAGATTCTGTTCCTTTGTATTCTCAAGTCGTAGATAATAAATCTATGGTCATTATCAAGCCTAAAAATTCCGAACAGCAGAATTCCAAAACTAAAAATGACTTGATGAATAAAATTAATCCTGTTGATTTGAATATTCAAGTTGCTAAAGTAAAAAACCTAAGCAATGGTGGTATTTTAATTGGTTGTAATGACGCTAAAGATGCAAATAAATTAAAACAAGTTGCGAGGCAAAAATTATCAGGATCTTATGACATTAGGGATGCAAAAAAGGGAAATTTTAAAGTGAAGATCGTTGGTATGATTGAAAAATATTCCGATGATGAAATAGTTAAGTACGTCAAACATCAAAACGAAATGTTTTCGGACGACAGCCTATGTAAAGTTGTTAAAATATGGCCCACAAAAAGAAATAATAATTTATACCAAGCAATTCTGGATTTAGATGCAGAAACATACTGCCTACTTATGAAACAGGGTAATTTGTTTGTCAACTATGATGTTTGCACAGTGTATGATGCTATTGACTTGAAAATTTGCTATAAATGCAGTGGATTCAATCATGTCGAAAAAACTTGTGTCAATACGAAGTTAGTTTGCCCCAAATGTTCGCTTGAACATACCATTAGAGATTGTCCTGATGATGCTCTTCCTAGATGCATCAATTGTGTTAATGCTAAGTTATCAGACTGTAATCACTTTGTGTGGGATACTGACAAATGTGCTGTTTATAAAAAGAAGTTATTACATCATAAAGAGTCTTTGTTTGGCAGTAAATAGCAATCAATTCACAGTGAGCTTGAACTACCTAACGTCCTTCATTTATATTACCAAAATGTTCGCGGGTTAAATACTAAAACACATAAATTGTTTAATACGTCATCAGCTAGTTCTTTTGATTTAATTGCTTTAACTGAAACGTGGCTTGACTCCGGAGTATTTGATTCTGAAGTTTTTTCTAACGAATTTTCTGTGTTTAGGAAAGACCGTAATTTTGACCTGACAAATGCGAGTAGAGGAGGTGGAGTTTTAATTGCTATCAGAAAATCATATAATGTAACAGTACTTGACCTTGATGCCATTTCTAATGTATTTTATAATATAGATATCTTAGGGAATAAAATAAATTTAGCCTCTTCTTCAGTTTACGTTCTGTTGTTATATATTCCTCCCCGTATTAGTGCTGAAACATATGAATCTTTCTTTGACGCAATTGCTTCAATTTTCTGCCTCCTTAATGACGATGTTTTGCTTATACTTGGTGATTTTAATATTCCGTCCTATACTAATTATTTAACAACTGGTGAGGTTAGTAATAACTATTTAAGTTCTCTCCTTAATTTTTGTAGCTGGTTCGGTCTTACTCAGTATAATTACGTCGTGAACTTGAACAACAGATTGTTGGATCTGGTATTATGTAGGTCACCTATTATCGTCAACAAATCTGAGAATCATCTACTTACTGAGGATGCTCATCACCCATCCTTAGAATTTTCCCTCAATATTAAATCTAACCAAAAAATATTTGCCAGACGAGCGACGTCTTACTTTAATTTCAAAAAAGCAGATTTCTGTACCTTATATAATGATCTATGTGATGCAGATTGGTCTAGTCTATCTACTTGTACTGATGTCAATGAAGCCTGTTCTCTTTTTTATGATAAATTAAATTTAATATTTCTTAAAAATGTTCCTCAGACGTTTAGGAGTAATACGGTTTATCCTCCTTGGTTCAATAAACCAGTAATAAATAATATTAAGTTAAAATCTTGTCTGTGGCGTCAATTCAAGAGAACTGGAGATTTATCCTATCTGAATCAATTCAGATCGGTGCGTTCTCAAGTTAAGCAGGATATTGATATAGCACATAAGATGTACATAAGAAATGCAGAGTCGCATATTAAATCTAATCCTAGTCATTTTTGGTCTTTCTTAAACAACATGAGAAACACATCTAGTATTCCAAGTTCCATGAGTTATCAAGATCGCCCCCTTAATGACCCACAGGATATAGTCGATGGTTTTGCCCATTTTTTTCAGGCAGCATTTATTCAGTCGTCAGTTTATGATTTTTTGACCGCAGATTTAACGCCCAACGTACCTCAGCTTAATATACCCACGGTGTCTGAACATGACGTATATAACGCACTAAAAAAATGTAAAAATAAATTAACATCTGGCCCCGATGGAATTCCAGCTTTTCTACTGAAGGACTGTGCGCCTGTATTTGCTTCACCTCTTTCCATCATCTTTAATTTATCTCTTAAATCTGCAACATTTCCTGAGGTTTGGAGGAAATCAAAAATATGTCCTATCTTCAAAAAAAGAAGTAAAGCCACTATCGAAAATTATAGGCCTATAGTTATACTTTGCAATTTTAGTAAATTATTTGAGGTAGTTTTACACAATATACTGTGTTTTCATACAAAGTCACTGATTTCTTACTCTCAACATGGATTTATTTCTGGAAGATCTACAACTACTAATCTCGTGAGTATTACACACTTTCTTGCTACTACAGTGGATAAGGGCGGCCAGGCTGACATATACACAGACCTATCGAAAGCCTTTGATAAATTAGATCATGGTCTTTTATTATATAAATTATCAGATTTTGGTCTGACACTCGACTTTATCAAGTTTTTTAGTTCTTATTTGAGTAATCGTGTCTTAAGCGTTCAATACCGCGGTTATAAATCGGTTGACGTGAATGCAACATCAGGTGTTCCACAAGGCTCGGTACTCGGGCCTCTTCTATTTGTCTTGTTTATTAACGACATATGTAGCAACCTTGAAACAAATGTCCTCCTCTATGCTGACGACTTAAAGCTATTCGCATCTATTGACACTGTTATGGATTGTCATCGTTTACAACGTGATCTCACAAAAATTTATGTATGGTGCCAAAATAACAGTTTGCCATTAAATATTGCAAAATGTAACACAACTAGTTTTACCAGGAGGAGTGTTCCGATACATTTTTTTTATAGTATAGAAGATACTCACTTAAATAGATCGACAGAATTTAAGGACTTGGGCGTCATTTTTGATAGCAGGCTGAGTTTTGTTGCTCACATTAATTATATTATATCAAACGCTTACAAGAGTTTGGGTTTTATTATGAGAAATGCAAGTCATTTTGCAGATGTGTCTACGCTCACTTTATTGTTCAATGCACTTGTCAGGCCAAAATTGGAATACTCAACTATAGTTTGGGATCCTCAACATGATATTCACATTCTCAAATTGGAGAGAGTGCACAGAAAATTCGTCAAATATATTTGCTTTAGAATTGACGGCATTTATCCCGAGCAGGGTACGCCACAGGTTGATCTGTTGAATAGATTTGGTTTAAGGGACCTAGCTTTGCGACGTGTATATTTTTCCATCCTTTTTTTATTCAAACTACTGTGTAATTTCATTGATTGTCCAGACATCTTACAGCATATTTATTTCAATGTCCCCAATGTATATACTCGCACATATGCATTATTTTATTTAGCAACTACAAGAACAAATGTACTGAAATATTCCCCAATATATATAATGTGTTCTAATTATATGAATTTTCATTTAAATTTAGACATCTTTAATTGTTCAGTACATAACATCAGGCAATGTATTTTAAGTTAGGCACAAAACTTGTTTTAAATTGTTATCACATTTGTATGTTTAGTTGTATTTTTTGATAATTTCATGCTCTTTGCTATTTGCTACCTATTTTTTTATCTGATCTTCTGATTTATTTGTAAATGTTTTATTTATTAATATTTTTTATATATAGTGTATGTTATTTATATTTGTGTTTGCTAATTTATTGTATATGTATATTGTTGTATTCTTACTTTTTTGGATATTTTCCTGCCCTGTAATTGGATTTTGATCTGTCTGGGCAGCTGTACTCTAAATAAATAAATAAATAAATAAATAAACATATTTATATTTTAATGCACAAAATACGTAAAAAACGGTATCTTGAATTTTTTCTTTAAATTTCCGTTCTCAGATGCCTTCTCAAGTTATTCATACCAATACATTACCCTTGTGGCAGACACTTTTAACTGTAATATTACAAGAATATTTATGTTTATGCATAAAAGTAAATGCAATTTGTAAGCATATCAACAAAATTATTTAAACTCATTTCCACACCATCTGTGAGGTAGAGTTCCTGGCGCGTTTTATTTTAAACTAATTTCCCCTGGAGGCATAATCCACTATCTTCACAAATAAGAGTAATTTAAATGAAAATAATAATAAATGTACATTTACCAAATAACAACTAAATAAGAAACAAAATTAACTTGTAAAAAATGCAGTGGCGTAGGTTTTTTATAAAAAAGGGGGTGAGCCCTGTCCAGTTGTACAGCACTGGTTGAACTTTTCGAGCTTATATTTTAGGGAATGCAAGGCCTACTATCATACATAAACTGTACCAAATTTTATTGAGTTCGATTAATAGATTCCGGAGACATAAACAAAAAAATCTATTTTTTTAACTTCAACACCCTGTATCTACAAAACGAGGCCGTTCCAGACCTTTGTTTATAAGGCAATCACCTACTATTTTAAAGAGATCTATCTGCCCTCGACGTTTCCTGCATAAAAATCGGACCACACCGAGGTATAATTTTATTTTAAAGTATTATTTTTTTAGGAAAGGACATGACATGATTATATAAAATATCGATTTACTCCGTAACGGTGCGTTTTACGAAAAAAATTTAAGAATACTTTTTTGTAGAGAAATGGATGGGACATTGAAAGTTCGTATTATTTTAAACATTAGTCAGTGGCGTAACATATATTTTTAGAAAAGGGGTGCCAAGAGTGCAGATTGCACGCCACTGGCGGTTCCCATCGAGCTGATTTTTTTTTTGTGGGACTTAAGATTCGCAGTAGCACCCACCAAATAAAATTTGAACACAATTGGTTTAAAACTGTCAGAGATATAAATAAAAAATGAAATTTTTTTTTTCAACTTCAACACCCTGTATCTCCAAAACGAAGCCGTTCCAGACCTATGTTTATATGGCAAACACATATTATTTTAAAGAGATCTATCTGTCCTCGAATTTTCCTGCATAAAATTTGAACCACCCTGTATATCTGATTATAAAAAATCACTGAATCACAACGTTATAGCTAATTCTAAAAATAAATCAAAATCGATGTGGAATATTTTTTAATAAAATTAAAAATCGAAATCAGAGTGGTGGAAATATAAGGCGATGATATAGTTGAGAATCCAGCTGCAATAGGAGATATGTTTAAGACACATTTTGATCTCAATAATTCTATGTTTAAAAATTACCATAAAAGAGAGTTAATAACTAATTCAATATTTTGATTTCCAACGACTCCTAATGAGATTTTGAATAAAATTAATGAGTACCTTAACCTAAATTTTCATGTGGTGTTGACAATATTCCACCATTTGTAATTAAGTGTCTAAATATATTTGTAAGCCTGTGTCGTATTTAATTAACATTTGTTTGCAAACTGGTTTTTTCCCGAATGAACTAAAGTTGGCAAAAATAACTAATCCATAAAAAGGGAGCTAGAGCTGACATCAATAATTACAGACCTATTTTAGTGTTGCCAGTAGTGTCCAAGATTTTTTATAGGGCAAAAAGAAACTTGCAGAAAGTCAATTTGGCATTCGCAAAGGAAAATCAACAGGAAAATCTGTATTTTTTGGCTCTGGTTTTGTTTGTTAAAACGTATCCAAATTTGTTTCATACCAACTCTGACCTATACTCTACAGAAATGTATATAACAATCAGTAATAGAAATGAACTCAGGATTCCCCTACACCGCTCAGCATGTTTTCAGAAGAATACTCAATATCGACCTATTAAAGCATTGCATATTTTACCGGATGATATAAAAAATATTCATAATCTGAGAAGGTTCAGAAGTTCCGTCATTGATTATTTGAAGGATCGGGTACTATATATTTTAATTTTGATGGTTGGATTTAAATGTATGAGGGTTTATGTTAGTGGTGGATTTAAATCTTTTTCTATTGTAATAATTGTTTAGGATATGTGTGTGTATTTTGAAATTGATCTTAAGATCGTTGTATATGACATTGCTATATCCTTTTCCATTTACAGCAACAAAGATATTACTATTATTAAATAGTTAAACCTAATACTTTAACTTCATCCCTTACCACAATATTCACATTATTAATATTAATTTTCACATTTTACAACCTCGTTCTCTCTGGCTTTTTACAAAAAAACATTGCTACACATTTTGTGGAATTTAAACGTAAACAGTGTGGAAGTGATATATTGTGAAGTGTTTGTAGATCATTATTTATAACATTACAACTGTATTTAATATCATTAGGATTAAATGTGTAGAACAATTGAGTGTCATCGGCATGCATACATTTGTAGTTTACATGTAAAAATTTTGGAAAAGACAATGTGTAGATAGAAAAAGGAATAGGTCCTAATATAGATCCTTGCGGTACTCCGCAAGGAATATCAATAGCATCAGAATAACTATTATTTAGAGCTACCCTTTATTGACGACCTATTAAATAATTAGAAATAAAATTTACGGTGGAGATCTCGAAGCCAACAAATTTTAAAATTTTCAATAAAATATCATGTCAATATCATGAGTAATTTGGACTTTAATAGTATATTCTAAAATTTTTGATAAAACTGGTAGTATGCTAATGAGTCTTAAATCTTTTAAATTTTTAGATGTACCGATTTTTTGAAAGAGGTATAACATGCCACATTTTCCATGCTTTGGGATATACTGACTTATCTAAGCAGAAATTTACTAAATGACCAATATATTGTAAAATAAAAGGACAGCATAAAATAATAAAATCAATTGCTTTGGACTTAATTCCAAACAGATACTTAAGATATTTCAACTTCAGTAATAGGTCCACTATAATATATAACAGTATTATAAAGATTAATATATTGTGTAGTTCTATTAGATGCAATTGAATTTATAAAATAATTATTAATAAAATTTACATCAGCTAGCTCAGATGGAATATCTATGACCTGTTTTTTATTATAAATATTAAGATGACTTAATTTTTTCCAAGTCATAATGGTATTATTTTCAGAAAAATCTATATAAGCCTTTTTTTCTCTTCTAATAGCAGTAGTAGTGGTTTTTTAAATTGTTGAAATTATGCCAGTTTTGTACTATCCTGGACATTTTAAATTTTTGTAGTGCTTTATTTTTTACTTTAATTTATTCTTTAATATCATCAGTAATCCAGGATTTATAAGCTTTACTAAAGGTACGAGTTTTAAGAGGTGCATGTAAATCCATCAGAATTCATAAAAAAAATATATATTTCTCATCAATGTTGTCTAAATCACAAGTCCATGGTATTGATTGTAAATATTGATAAAGTAACCCTGCCTCAAATTTTTAATATCTCTGTAGGTTACTGACCCTTGACCTTGATTACCCGAAAGCGTCACCCCATTGACATAAACAAAAACTAATTCATGATCTGCAATATTAGATACTGATATACTTCCAAATTCACTATAATTTAAAATTTCAGATATAATAATAAAATCTATCAAAGAAACGCCATTTACAGTTATTCTAGTTGGAGTATTAATTATTTGTTTTAGTCCTAAACTTTCTACATCATACAAATTTGTGACATTAGCCGTATTTAAATTCAATAAATTTATGTTAAAATCGCCTAAACAGATTATTTTATCCGCAAATGGAATTAAATTAACTAACATACTTTCGAAATTATTTAAGAATTCATTACAGTTGTATTTAGGATGCCTATACATATAAGCAACCGACAAAAAAATCTTTGTTTATCCAACTTGACACTGATCTATACATTTTCAATATTTTCATTAATATCCAAAATACTATGAGAAAAAGAATTTCTAATGTAAATGCCCACTCCACCATCTCTTGATTACCTTCTCTATCCTTCCTTACTAATGTGTATCTGTTCAAATGCACAGTATTACTTGGAACATTTGAAGTTAACCAAGATTCGCTTACAGCTATAAAGTCATAATCATTCGAAGAAAAATAATCCACAACTGTCCAAATGCGCAATCAAAGAATGTACAAAAAATATACAAGTCATATATACATACATATATATATATACAAGTTATGGAAAGTACAGAAAGACAAACAGAAAACACGTATGCTCGTAATCTCCATATTACGAGCTTTAAAAAACATATAATATTTAAATCAAATGCAACACAATACATTAAACTGATCCGAGTGCTTTATTTTTGTTATATTTATGATTGTTATATAGTGCTTTTATTAATTGTTCTTATTTTTCCATAAGAGTACAATCTGGCCATCCTTCGTCCAGCAATCATTCTTGAGTGTTTTACCCGCCTTCTTGATACTTCGTAGCACTGCGATGTGAGTCTCTCAGACAGAACATATTTGGTGCTTTTGAAGGAGGATTTCTTGTAGAAAATTTCATTTCTTTTCTAGGCACGAACAAATTAGATAGTAACTGGCCTTCTTTTTGTCCACTTTTGACTCCAAAGCGATAACAGTGGCAAACATCTGCTTTTTGTAGATTTATATTTAAATGTTCTTTAATTAAATTGACAATTACAATAAATCAAGTTCAGGAACTCCATAAACAATAAGAGAATTTTTATAGGCTTTCTGTATATTATTGTCTATTTTATTATTTAATATTATCACTTCATGGTCAATTTCATTAACCTTCTTTTAAATTGTGTCTATAATTCTTTTCATAAATTCCTCAAAGTTATTAACTCTCACTTCAAAATCCTCAAAACTGCATGAAGTTCCTTCTCCAGTATCACCTTTTTCAAACTAGATATTTCATTTCTAAAAACATTAATCCGCTTCGATAGTAATTCTTCCAGTTCGCCAATTCGATAATTAGTCTCTTGGCATTAGTTTTTCTTAGCTGTTGTCACTTTTATATTGATCTTAAATTCTTATTCATACTTGCAATTAAATGTAATCAACTCAATATGTAAGCTTCACTATTGCTGGATTCTATATGAATTACAATTTAATTTATACTAGACAACTCCGTTTTAGCAGAGAAACAGCAAACATGTGTTCACTCGATGTGTGCACTAGAGTTGGGATTTGAGGCCAGAAGCCCGGCCAGGCCAGGCCCGGCCCGAAATCTGGCCTAGCCAGGTCGGGAAAATGTGCATATTTTACTGGCCGGGCTGGACCTGGCTGGATGCTTTGTAATACCTGGCCGGGCCGGGCTGCAATTGAATTGGCCAGGCCCGCAGGCCGAGTCGGGCCTTCGGACCTCATTGGCCTGGCAGGTTTGGGCCGGTTCGGCCCGGGTCAGACCTTACCTGAGCTAACCGGTTTACCGTATAACTTAACAAATTGAAAATACTATATCTTGTTCTTCGTATGAGGAATTTCATTTCATACTAACGTGAGGTGTTTCACTCATTTATCTGACCACTTACAGCCAATCTCACTGATACCTACTACTTAAAATTTAAGGTGCCCTTTAATGGAAAAATTATACTTAACAATAACTATTATAAGTATTATTCAGGTGGGATAGACCATAAGATATGTATCTTCTCCAATATAAGCATCAATATTTACTATTGAAAAATGAAGCCACAAAATTTTTCATACAATCAACATAATTCATTTATTTTAATTTTAGTACCAAATATGATTATTGGTAATGTTAACAAAAGTGCAGTATCCCCTTACGAAATATTTTATTATGAATATTATAAGTCACTAGTGGCAATAATATAACATTATTTTTCATTTCCGTGCGTTATCCCGGACTCGCCTCCCTTATTTTGTCATCTACTACTCAAATTCCATCTCTAATGGAAAGTGATCTGTGATCTAATAAAATGGTTTTGTAATTTTCCCATTGTTGTTCTCGGCTTCAATCTGGTTTGGTCGGTTCTGGCCTATCCTGACCTGTTCTGGTCGGGCCTGGCCTGCTCTAGCCGGGTCATTACCGTTAAGAGGCCTGCCTCTAATTGTGCCAAACGTTCGGTGAGTTTATCTGGCCTGGCCTGAATTTTTTTAAAAAGTCGCAAGTCTAGTGTGCACTCGATCAATTTATATATATATATATTTTAATATTGTTATTATTGTCCCTCGTTGGAAGCCAATTTATTTATATGTTGTTGTTATTGTAGCCTCGCGTTGAGAGCCAAATATTTAATATGTTTTGTTGTGTGTTGTGTAATTTATTTTATTATATGTTGTATGTGAAATATTTTTATGAAATTAAATTTTGACTTATTTTAAAATTTGTAAAATATAGATGATTGAAATTTACTAAAACCTACCCTGCTCAAATGTGGTGTGAGACAAATACACAAAATCTATACTTACTTTAGGAGTCTTAATCTCTCTGGACGCCAATCCACGATCTCCCTGCCTATCACTCTTATAAATATTTGTTTTATTGTTTTGCTAGCTCAGATTATTATTATTATTTTTTTTTAATTAATATAGCATGAGTTTTCTCCCCTCAGTAGCCGGTTCTCTTTTCGACTTTCAAGAAATATAATTGTGAATTTTCTAATCTGTCATCTATTATTTTGACAAGTGAAATCAGGGTATTCAACTTAACAAATTTATTATGATTTTATATGAAACAAGAAAACACAAATAAACTTACTCTAAATGACAGTTTTATAATCTAAACTTATCTAACATAAAATCCCAATAACCCCAAATATTAATATCGTGAATTTTCAAAGATCTTTGTATGTTTTGCAAAACCGTTCAGTACTGTAAAATTTTACTTTGACTCTTTGACTAGGGCCTCTAGTTATTATTAATTTTGCTACCTTTCGTCGTCAGTCTGCTTGTCTGCACTGCTCCTGCGTTGCTCTGGATTTGTGAATGCGGCTGCTGGCACCTGTTGGTTAGGCAACCCCTCGACTTAACACTTAGTCGTTGCTCTGCCTGATTTTTATCGAAGAACCTCACAATTTTTTTAATATTTTCCCTTCACGGGCACTATCACTCACTTCGATTAGTGTTACACTTGGATTAATACTGATTTTTACAATTTTGAAAACACGATTTTAAATTTAAGGCAAGTACACAAATTTTGACTTTTATAACCTCCAAACTTTGACAGCTAAATTTCAATCATCAAATCATCAACTTAATTCACTTGTTTTTTATATCTAATTCGACGTTTACTCTGCGAAGGTTCAAAATGGACTCCCCTTTCCGAATTTTCGGAGATTTAATTTATAGATTTTCCTTAACAAAAGATTATCTCCATGGAGATTTATTGAAATTTCTAAACATCAAAAATTAATATTTTATTTTATCTTTTTTCTAATTATAGCCTAAATATATCCCAAAACTGTTTTGATTTTATTATTCTATGCATTATTACCTTTCTATTGATACCCCATATATGATTCTACGTTGCTGATTTGATCTTTGATACTTCCAACTTAATTTACACAAATTATCCTAAATTATATCCCTAAACTTAATTTCTTACTTCCAGATTTACTTAACAGACTACAGCTAACATTTCCTATCAATTTAGGATCCCATAAACACTTATTTCTTATAAAATTATTAACAAATTGTCTTTGCAGGTATGCCTTGTGTTAACGAGGATCTCTACGCAACACAATATGGTAAATTGTCCCCATTATTGTTTTTACACCAACCCACATGTCTCTACTATTGACAAATAATGTTTTTACCATGGATTTGGGTGTATTGTGTGAGGTACTTTCCAAGTTTGTTTCTGGTTACCTCTATCACTATGTTTTTACCCCAACGATTCACAGTCCTACCTACTATTTAAATTGTCCCTTAGCGAAACACTATCTCAGGTTAGTATTATTTAGTTTTTAATATCACTTTTAACTGTCCCATTGTTTACTTGTAGTATTAAGTACGGTGATTGTTTATTTAATATTTTCCTAGCGTTTTTTTATTGTTATAAGTTTCTAACTATCACCAATTATCTTTATAAACCCACTATCTTACCCCTTGTTATCCTATCTATATAACTTATTTGCAAATGTAAACTCTAAATGTCTTTTTTCTAGATTTTAGCCGAAAGCTGTCGTTTCCAGAGGAGCTATGGAATGGTTTCTGGGAGATATGTTCCCAGGTATTTGCATCCCCATTGAATTTACTACTGTACCTTTCTGTATTCCCTACATTTATAGTTTACATGATGCAAGTTGCAATAAAATTGTTTTCCACAAAATTAACTTATAATTATACAAAAAAATGGAATCACCAGGTATTTACTTCTCAAAATAATTTAGATTTTCATTGTATACTTAAGTTCATGTTGTCTTCACCAAACTACTGAGCTGTAAAACTCTCATACTCAAATTTTATTTTAAATTTATAAATATTTACAAAGTGATACTCAGGTTTCCCGTTATTATGGTCGTCCCATATATGCCTATATTGAATTACATATCAATATATATACGAGTATATATATATATATATTATATATACACGGTGTCCCACCGGGAACCACCTCGATCTATATATGGCAAACTATAATTAGGAAAAAATTGAAAATTGGGCAGTGTACCAAAGTCGCTGGGGGCAAGGGTTCTAAAGTATTTTCAAGATGGCCGCACTACCGGTTAAACCGGAAGTAGGTGTCAACTTGCTTATTTCAAATGGAACACCCTGTATATTATTAGATTTTTGAATTCTACTCAAAATTTTAAATATATTTCGTGTATAATGTCCTATACTTAAGTCTAGCCGTTTTTGACATATTTCATATTTTAGGTCAAAAATGACGTTTGCAGACAGAAAAGTAATTATCAATTTTTCCTACACAAAAGCTTTTGTTATTTAATTTGGGTTGGATTCCTTGTAGAAGGGGACCTATTTTAGAAGTCTTTGTATGATATTATGATAATTATTAATACAGGGTGTTCAAAAAAGAAGAATCAAAATTGAATTGAAAAAACTGTCAAAAGTCAATTTTTTCAAATGGAATCCACTGTTTTTATTATTTCATCTTATTAAGCCTTAAAAATTAGGGTAAGTTTGTATAAGCTTGTCTATTCCGAAAACTTGTAGTTTTCGAGATATTGGCAATATAAATTTTTATATGGCAATATTGCTGCAGATTTTAAGTGCAGCCACTCTTACTTGGCCATGACGAAAATGGCCATGTTGAAAACAACAATCAAATGCTACGTTTGTTTACACCTGTCACTTACCTTTTGAAAATCATTAATAATCATGCCGGGGCGCTTAAATTTTACAAACGAAGATTATTTAAACTTATTTATTATTTATGCAGAATGTGATAAAGTTATAATCAAGAACATGTGACACATTTGCCATTCGATATCCGCAAAAACCGAAGCCATCGCGATGTGCTATTAAACAAATTATAGAAAATTTCAAGAATTTTGGATCCGTTTAAAATAACACTGCATGTTTAATTTACAAAGAAAAACAGTAAAAGTAGATAACCCTGGATTTTAAGAAAAATAATTTTACAGTAAATGTTCAAACTGACGCCCTTGAACTTCCAGACATTTTTCACATCTGAGCAGCACTTGTTCATGGGTCGTTCTTCTTATTGACTCAAGATTTAAGTTTGCAAATTCATTCCTCACTCGCTGCATGCAATCTTCCATTGTTGTTAAGGGAGTGTTATAGGCTCGATCTTTAACTGTGCCCCAAATAAAAAAATCGAGCACTGAAAGATCTGGGGACCGGGGTGGCCAAAGGAAAGGACCATTGTTGGCTATCTATCGATCATCAAAAGCATTCCGTAAAAAATTTGCGATGAGGTAGCCACCATGTGCAGGAGCGCCATCATGCTGGTAAAACAGGTTTCTATGAATAGGGAGCAGCAAATTATCTAAATAGTCGGTTTCAAAATTTTGTAAAATGTTCAAATAGCCTTCACCTACAAAGTTATTAAGCACATTTTTAATCTACAATGATCCAAAAACGCATAACATACCATTTAAATTTTCTTGATAAAAATGTAGTGCCACGACTCCATCATTTCTAATTGCACAATAAACATTAAATTGCCAGGATTGTTGAAAATTTTGCTCTCTATGCACATGTAAATTGGAATCACTCCAATAATGGGAATTGTGTTGATTGAAGGCACCATTTTTTGTAAATTTAGCTTCATCTGTCCAAATGATCTTGTCCAAAAAAAAATTGTTTCCTTGCGACCAAATTATGATAAATTCACAGAATGCTACTCGTCTTTGAAAATCAATATCTCTCAGATTGTAACGAAGTTACTTTTTGTTCCGTAGTAATTTAAACAAGAATTACATATGAACCGTTTTATTTGAACACACCGTATATAAGTTTGTAAATATTTTTATGAACAACTCATATCCAAGTAATGCATTAATGTTTTCCAGTATAGTTTTATTATTATAGTACATTTGTTAATAGATAAGACTATAAACAATATACATTTATTCGATGGAAACCGGCAGAGATTCAAGAAATTCCAAACGTTGTTTTTACGCCGCCCGCAGTTTTTGTTCCTAGCGAAATACATGAATATTTTCGTGTTGTAGGTACCCTAAAATATTTATTTAATGCATTGGAACTGGATAATATTTGATTCATTTGCTATTTAAAAATACTTATGCAACCGCTACTTGGAATTTGATAAAGTCATAATGTAATATATCTATTAAGGTATTTTATGACAAAGTTTGGAATACATAGCTCTCCGTATAAACATGTTATGACAATTAATTTGTTTATTTAGGTTTAATGCACTTTCCGGCAATACATATTTACCTGACTTGTTTAATTTACTAAGGGGAATATATCTGAGACATGTTTGATGTATTACTATACCGTATTTGCCTATTGTTACCGAATTAACTTAAATTAAATTAAGTTATATTGAATTTAATATTGTTTAATTATTAAAGATATGATTTCCGTTATACCCTGTATATAGTTTTGTTATTTTTTTTTTTTTTTTATATATAGAAAATACTCTTTGAAGGGTATTTTGCTACTATTACAATCTGATCAAAGGGAGATCAATGAGTAATTTAGTTCTATCCTAATTTAACTAAAGTTGAGAATCTTAGAGCTAAGGTCTTACTCACTAGTGTACCTTAGAGTCTAGTAACTTAATAACACTAACGTGTAACACTAACCGCACAATACTCTGCTTTATACTGATCTAATCAGTTCACTAACTCATAGGGCTTAACCCTCTTGAGCCTTCTTACTATGTTAGTGTTGTCGAGGAGCTGGATGGCCTCGATGTTCACATGCTGATGCAGTCGTTGTTCGTGATTTCTTGCAAATTGAGTAATTGTCTGCTCTACAGTGTCCATCTGAAGATCTCGATGAAGGTCGCTGTTTCTGATGTACCAAGGCGCTTTGACGATGTTCCGCAGTACTTTGTTCTGAAATATTTGAATGATTAATATATTACTCTTACTGGCACAGCCCCAGAGCTGTATTCCATAGGTCCATACTGGCTTGAGAATTTGTTTATACAACAGTATTTTGTTGTAAGTTGATAAGCAGGAGTGTCTACCAAGTCTACATTTTCTTATATCTGTTGTCTAGCTCTTCTCTTTTCTTTTTAACATGGACTTTCCAGCGAAGTCTCGCGTCTAATGTGATGCCTAGATATTTTGCTGAGTTTGCATATGGAATCTGGGCATTGTTCATGTTAATAGGTATTTGTTGTTCTCTTTTATTTGTGAAATTAATCTGCACTGATTTGGTTTCATTCAGTTTGATACGCCATCTTCTGGTCCAGTTATTGATTTGGTTAACTGATGTTTGCAGTTTGTTTGCAGCTTCTTCATAGCCCTTCCCTGTCGCAAGAATGGCAGTATCATCTGCAAACGTAGCTATTGTGTTTTGCTCTAACTGTGGTATATCACTGGTGTAGATCAGGTATAAGATAGGGCCTAGGACGCCTCCTTGTGGTACTCCTGCTCTGATTTCTTTTAGTTCAGTGTATGCTTCATCTTGTTTGACTCTGAAGAGTCTATCTGAGATATATGATTCCAATAATTCTGAGTATTTATATGGAAGTAACTTATTTAGTTTATATTTTAATCCATCATGCCACACTTTATCAAAAGCCTGCGCAACATCAAGGAATATCGCTGAACAGACTTCTTTGTTTTCTAGCGACTTTTCTATTACGTCTGTAATTCTGTGTACTTGATCTAGGGTGGAGTGGCTTTCTCTGAATCCAAACTGGTGAGTTGGGATTAAATTACCTTCATCCATGATTGGTTTCAATCTTTTCAGAAGAATTTTTTCGAACAATTTTGATATTACAGGTAGCAGAGAAATCGGCCTATAAGACGAAACTTCATGGGGGTTTTTCCCTGGTTTGGGTGTCATAATGACTTCTGCCACTTTCCACATTTTAGGAACATACCTTAATCTGATTGAAGCATTAATGAGATGCGTTAGTTTGATTATAGCTTTCTTTGGAAGTTGTTTTAATACTTCTCCAGTGATTAAATCAAAGCCTGGTGCTTTCTTGGGATCGATGTTTTCTTTTATCTCTTTTGCTACTTCTTTAGGGGAAGTTGGTGTGATGTTTATTTCTTGCTGAGCAGGTATTTCCAACTCTGATAGTTCCTCTCCTGGGTTTGGCTTAAATGTATTTTCAAGATGTTCTGCAAACCTATTTGCTTTTTGCATATTATTCCTAGCCCAGCTACCATCTGTATTTCTGACTGGAGCATTCTGAATTATTGGTCTTTTTAATCCCTTTGTAGCTTTCCAAAGAGAGTAGTCAGTGCTTTTATTATTTGTCAACTCACTGAGGTACTCACGAATAGACTCATTTTTAATCCTTTCTATTTCTCTTTTTAGATGCTGAGTGGCGTTATTGAGTCTAGTTTTATCTGCTGGAGCTCTGGTGTAATGCCATTTCCGCCGGAGCTTCCTTTTTTCAGAGATTAAGTCTCTTATTTCCTTGGGATAGTTGTTTCCCTTTGTCCGCTGTATTATAGGGGGGGTATTATTCCATGCTGCTTTCTGTGTATTGGTAACGAACAATTCCACCTCTTCGTCCAGTTGTTCTGCCGTTCTTAATGGAACTGCTAGATCGATCGCATTTTCAAGATCCATACTGAAACTCTGCCAATCTGTTAATTTACTTGTTAATCTTGGAGCTTTTTCCTTTTGGATAATGGTATCGCTGAGGGTAAGAAGTATGGGAGAGTGATCTGAATTCAGGTACCATGCTTCATCAACTTGGATATAGTTTGCTGAAATATTTCGTACTATAAAGAAGTCTATGAGGTCTGGTATTTTATTTCTATCTGTGGGCCAATAAGTTGGCTTGCCAGTTGAGTACGTCTCACATTTTAGCTGAGTCATTGCTTCCATAAATCTTTTACCTTTAGGTGTTGTTAGTCTTGATCCCCAATGAGTGTGCTTAGCATTGAAGTCACCGCCAATGATAAATCTATGACCTTGAGTATTAAGAAAGTTTAAGTACTGTTCTTTATTAATTGCGTGTCTTGGAGGACAATATACAGATACAACCATGACCTCATAAGTTCTGGTTTTGACCATTACTGAAGTTGCTTGAAATTCTTCAGTCCTGTATCCCAATTCCTCATGATGCATAATCGATTCTCTAATTATTACTGCACTTCCTCCTCTGGCTGCATTTTGGGGATGAATGGTGTGGTAAACTTTATATCCCTTGAATCTAATAAAGGACTCATGGGTGAAGTGAGTCTCTGAGATAAGACATATGTCTATATTTTCTATGTTTAGGATTGCTTGCAGTTCTTGTTGGTGCCGAAGCAGACCATTGGCATTCCATTCCATGACCCTTAAATTATTATGCATTATCTTTTCTCTTAGGTAAAGCTCCTTTGGCACTATATTCCAATCTTGTGATACGTTCATCCATTTTGTTCAACTTTTCCAATATTTGCTGGAGGGTGTTGTTAATGGACGAATCCTTTTTATTGTCTACTTCCTCTTCTTTTTTGCCGTTTACTACTTGGGCGAAGGTTTTAGACTTTACAACTTTATTGTTTCTACTTTCAGGCTTTTTGGATATTGCACGCTGAGGCTGTTTAGGTAAGTTTAGTTTTTGCATTGTTTTATTTTTCATTTTCTGCATTTCTTTGGCTACTACGCAATCCCTGTAGTTAGCAGGATGCTCTTCGCCGCAGTGTACGCATTTTGGTTTATCATCTTTCGGCTTTCCACACTCTGCAGTTAAGTGTTTACCAGTACACCTAACACATCGTGGGTCTTTTGCGCAATATCTTTGGGTGTGTCCATATGATTGGCACCGTTTGCATTGCGGTACCAACTTGGATTTCCGAAGGGGTACTATTTCTACATATGTATCCATAATTTTTTTTATTCCATAAATTTTCTCAGTACTTTCATCGTGTTGAAATGTGAGCATAAACATGTTCAGTGGTTGTTTCGTTTTGTACTTTATTTTGGGGACTGCTGCAATAATTTTAAAGTTTTGTCTCTTTAGATCCTCAACTATTTCTTCCGGATTGCAGGAGTGGTGCAGTTTGCAGGCCATTACTTTAAGTGGTCTATTCTGTTTGTTTTCATAAGAATGCCATTTATATCTTCGCTCATTTAGGATTCTGCCAAGCGTTAAATAACCTTCTTCATTTTCTACATTTATTTTAATAATCTTATCGTTAATTACTTTTATTTGAAAGTTGGGTATTGAATCTTTCACAAGTGAATGAAAGTTATTGTAATTTTCAATGCCGTCAACAACTATTGGTGGGGGCGGAGGCACTTTTTTAACTTTTTGTATGGGTTTTGAGACGTTCCGATCGGGTTGCGGAGGTGTGAGAGAAGTATTCATTTTCCTTTTTTTGCGATTTTTCTGTCGTATCCACTCTGTTTCTTCAGCGAGTTCCTCATCGTCAGTTTGATATTCGACTGACATAGTTTCGGTATTACTGGTCAGTCTTTTTTCTAACTCTGTATATTTTAAATACATTTCATTGTTGACTTTTTTTAGATTTTCCATACAGGCTTGCAGTTGATTCATTTTATTATAGAAATCAGCTCTCTGATTATCCGCTTGTTTCCATGCATTATACAACTGCTGCTCATTTTGTGTTCTTGCATAGTTTTCTTGAAATAATGCCTGATTTGTTAACATTAGAGCGGCGTCCGTCGACATTGCTGGTAGCATAGTTGCCATAGTAGGTGTAAATCTATTCAGTGGGGTTACTTTTTGAGCCCCCGTATGTAAGGCAGGATCCACGCCAGCCAATGTATTCGCTGATTGGGCAAGTTTGGGTAAACTATCCTCTTGCTCATTTGTTTCCATTTGTTCCTTTTCTTTGGGAATTATAGTCGATGATTGTGATTCATCGTGTAAAGGTAAAATGAATTTTTGTTTTACAGGGGCCCTGTCAAGTTTCCTGCACTTTTGAAAAGGGTTTTTATTTTTTTGACTATCTGTAACTTTTAACACAAGTTTAATAGGTGTTTTATTATCTGATTTACTCATTATTTGTATTAATAGCACGATAGCACTTTTTGCGGCGATATCAAGGTCATGATTTGACCTACTTTAAATAGCTGCTGTCTATAGTTTTTATGTTTTCACTGTTGCTTAACTTAATAACAAACACACGCGGAGCGCGACACACGTCTATACTCAACGGTAGCTAGTAAACAACTCAGTTTTGTTAATGATAAGTATTTAAATATGTTATTTTGTTAAGAACCGATATTTAAATGCAGGTTGATGCAGTAAGGCATAAAAGTCAAAGTACGTTACTAAATCTGATTAAAATATGTTCTAATTACACATTAGATTCATATTAATCATTTGCCGATATTATAAATTAATTTCAAGTAAGCATTCCGCAAATTTAATAAAATTTGAGACCATATTTGGTCATGAAGCGAAATCCGCCGTTCTGATTGGTCGAGCCAGCGGCCGAGGACTATAAAAGACCGGCCGATTTTCGTTGAAAAGACAGTATTCCACCGATCTCCGAAGACAGTATTTTACCGGTCTCCGAAGAGGCAAGTACCTGCTCAATCTCCGAAACACCGACAGAAATATAATTATCACCGATCATCAATTAGAGTAAGTTCTAATAGGTAGACCTCCTGTCCGACTCCCTTAGGTAAAAGCTAATGAATAACCTGTAGTGTGTATTCGACCCTCAGGACAGATTTCTATAGCTGTACCTATCCCGAACCCTATATATAAGCTGATGAATAAACCTGTAGTGTGTGTTCGACCCTCAGGAAAGATTTCTGCAGCTATCTATATATTGCACCCTTAGATAAAAGCTAATGAATAACCTGTAGTGTGTGTTCGACCCTCAGGACAGATTTCTATAGCCATATCTATCCCGAACCCTATATATAAGCTGATGAATAAACCTGTAGTGTGTGTTCGACCCTCAGGAAAGACTTCTACAGCTATATATACCCCGAACCCTTAGGTAAAAGCTAATGAATAACCTGTAGTGTGTGTTCGACCCTCAGGACAGATTTCTATAGCTGTACCTATCCCGAACCCTATATATAAGCTGATGAATAAACCTGTAGTGTGTGTTCGACCCTCAGGAAAGATTTCTACAGCTATATGTATATTGCACCCTTCGATAAAAGCTAATGAATAACTTGTAGTGTGTGTTCGACCCTCAGGACAGATTTCTATAGCCATATCTATCCCGAACCCTATATATAAGCTGATGAATAAACCTGTAGAGCGTGTTCGACCCTCAGGAAAGATTTCTACAGCTATATATACTCCGAACCCTTAGGTAAAAGCTGATGAATAAACCTGTAGAGCGTGTTCGACCCTCAGGAAAGACTTCTACAGCTATACCCGTCCCAAACCCGTTATATAAGAGTTGATGAATAACCTGTAGTGTGTGTTCGACCCTCAGGAAGACTTCTACAATCCGTTCCTTTATTCCGAATCCCTACAAAGCCGTCTGATTTTTATTGTAAAATAACTTGTTTAATATGTGCACCGCTTCTTCTCTTAAACTGTGATTGAAACTTTACTGCCGATTTAATGCTTGAATAATGCACTACTGCTAATAACCTGGGTTTAATACATTGCCTATATGTATATAATATTGTTGCTTATTACCGTTTGTCTATTTTGCTGATTTGCTACTTTTGATACTTTATTATTTTGCTGTCTGCCTGCTATGTCGCTGCTTAGCTATTTAATTTTATTTTAATAAATCTTGTAGTAACTTCCGAAACCGACTTTTATTACATAGATTTGAGAAACGTTTGACCCTCTGGCAAGTGTACGTGTACACCTTCTCCACTGTAGTTACCCACCCTCTACTCATAAGCGAGTAGAGTCCGCGTGGACCATTCACCACGTGAAACCTATGGATGTGTGGCGCCCGATGGCAAAAACCCGAGGATAAATCCGAAACCTAATTAAGAGAGTGTCACAAATTGTCGCCCTCGAATTAAGAGCGTCACAAGATGTTGAACTATGGAAGATACATATGGATGGAATTTATGTTTGCGTAATATTCTATGAACTGTTGATTTGGCCAATCCTGACTCCAACGCAGCTTGTCTTACAGACATTGTCGGATATGCGGCGAAATATCCCAAAATAACAATTTCCATATTCTCATTATGAACGATAGGTTTATTTCTTTGCACTATTGCCTTAACGGATCCAAAATTCTTGAAATTTTCTATAATTTGTTTAATAGCACATCGCGATGGCTTCGGTTTTTGCGGATATCGAATGGCAAATGTGTCACATGTTCTTGATTATAACTTTATCACATTCTGCATAAATAATAAATAAGTTTAAATAATCTTCGTTTGTAAAATTTAAGCGCCCCGGCATGATTATTAATGATTTTCAAAAGGTAAGTGACAGGTGTAAACAAACGTAGCATTTGATTGTTGTTTTCAACATGGCCATTTTCGTCATGGCCAAGTAAGAGTGGCTGCACTTAAAATCTGCAGCAATATTGCCATATAAAAATTTATATTGCCAATATCTCGAAAACTACAAGTTTTCGGAATAGACAAGCTTATACAAACTTACCCTAATTTTTAAGGCTTAATAAGATGAAATAATAAAAACAGTGGATTCCATTTGAAAAAATTGACTTTTGACAGTTTTTTCAATTCAATTTTGATTCTTCTTTTTTGAACACCCTGTATTAATAATTATCATAATATCATACAAAGACTTCTAAAATAGGTCCCCTTCTACAAGGAATCCAACCCAAATTAAATAACAAAAGCTTCCGTGTAGGAAAAATTGATAATTATTTTTCGGTCTGCAAACGTCATTTTTGACATAAAATTTGAAATATGTCTGCAAGTTGACACTTACTTCCGATATAACCGGAAGTGCGGCCATCTTGAAAATATTTTAGATCGCTTGCCCCTAATGACTTTGGTACACTGCCCAATTTTCAATTTTTTCCTAATTATAGTTTGCCATATATAGATCGAGGCAGTTCCCGGTGGGACACCATGTATATATATATATATATATATATATATATATACATATATATATATATATATATATATATATACGTATTCAGCGACAAAAACGAGGCCCGATATAACTTACAGGCCACCCGAGGCCCACCTGAAGGAATAATTTTTATACTATATATTTTGATGTTTTGTAATCTCCTAATAACATTTAATAATAACCCTTCCTGAGGGGTAAGATATTTCCAAAATTAAAACATACAAGTTTTCAACGTACATCTCCGAGTCCCTTTATAATATTTACCTAACATGTGAGGCCCACTGTTTATAAATGATATTTTCAGTGTATATACGAGTCCCTGCGACGTTGCCTAATATTTTCTCGCAAAGAAACATAACCACGTGCATTTTGAGAATATTCCTAACTTAGATAGGATAGGATATTTCTTTTTATTTCTAGTAAGTGTGCGGTGAAGATTTTACGTAAAAATGAGTAATCGTTCAAAACATGTTGAAAATAGCTTTCAGTCTTAATCCAAGTAAGTTTTTTCTGTACGGTTTCTCTGAATGTAATTTAAAATATTATTTCAATGTTTACACGAGCAATATAGTAATTCATATTTTCGTTAAGTTACAGAGATAAAGGATCGTACCTGCAATTTGAAAATGGGGTAAAACTATTATTTATTCATTTTGTTTATTTAGTTTCGCATCCAACAGACACAATAAGTAAAGTGGATACTAGAAGCGGATGGTTCTTTATGAAACATCGTGAAAATAATTGTTTTTAAAAAAACAGATCTCATTTACACGTTTCATGAAATATATAGAAAACACTATGTACTAGTATTTCGGTTTATTAGGCCTTTCTCAATAGAATAAATGTCTATCACTAAATATTTCCAAGCGCATCTTTGTTATTTATCTATTTACGAGTACCTACTCCGATTGACCCTAACATCTGGTAAAGCCCAAGTTTTTAGTACCTGTTTTTGGACTGGTACTGAAAGGAATTTGAGCGGCTTTCTCAATTTTTTAAATTCGCTTAACGATAATATTCAGTTTACAATGGAAAAGGAGGAATTTTCGGTTTATAGAAAACCAAGAACTTCCGACGAATTTATTATCCGACCAGCAAATTCGCAGCAGCTCTGGCAAATAAAAAAGTCGGTTTTCCATAGTTTACTACGTAGGCTTTTAAAGTTCCCGCTAGAAAAAACAGATTTTGAAAAAGATTTAAGTATAATCAAGCAAATTGCAAGAAACAACTGATATAAAGAACAACTAATAGATAACATGATAAAAAACAAAAGGAAGAACATTCTTCGTCGGGAGTTTTACAATATTCGGAAAAGAGAAGCGACCTATCGTTATATTAATTACGTCCCAGGTTATAGTGCAAAAATAGCTCACAGATTAGAACGAAACGGGTGTAAAACGATTGGAGTCAACAAGCGTAACATTGGGAGGATTTTGTTAAACAACAAAGAAACGGTTAATAAATTAAAACAATCGGGAGTATATCAAATTAACTTCGTGGATTATAATGCCGTGTATGTGGGTCAAACCGGTAGAAGTATTGAAACTAGAGTAAAAGAATATAAAAAATCCATACTAAATAACGTAAATAATTCAGGATTTTCGACGCATTGTATAGAAAACAATCATTTTATAGATCTGAAAAATGTAAAGGTACTGCATCGTGAAAAGAAAGGAAAGCGTTTAAATCTATTAGAGCAATTAGAAATTAAAAAATCTTTAATTAGAAATCCTTGTACTACCAATGATCAAATAGATTTTACATTTTTGCACTTCTTAGAAAATATACTAAAAACTCGGGCTTTACCAGATGTTAGGATCAATCGGGGTAGGTACTCGTAAACAGATAAATAACAAAAATGCGCTTGGAAATATTTAGTAATAGACATTATTTACTCTATTGAAAAAGGAATAAAAAGCAGAAATACTAGTATATAGTGTTTTCTATATATTTCCTGAAACATCTAAATGAGATCTGTTTTTTTCAAAACAATTATAAGACACATAAGGCCCAATTACAGGGCACATACATACACTAATAATTTAATAAAACAAAAATTTATAGCAACAAAGTACGACATTATAGAAGGCGCAAGTACAAAACAATACAATAAAATACAATTGATTAGAACATACAAAGGTGTTGAAATAATTCACTAAGAACAGCAAATGTAAAGCAATATTTTAATATAAACTATAATAAAACAACTCCATTAAAAACAGTAAAGTAAAGCAATATTATTTTAAAATAAACCATTATAAAACAACTATAGATGAATTGCTTTAATTTGTTTTTCACCACAAATATATCAATGCTGTCCCTCAGCAGTTCACAGGAAGTGACCATTTGTTGAATAGGAGATGCAACAAGGATATTAGTTTGTGCTAATGGAATGTTAAAAAAGCTATGGTGACGTGCAGGTAATGGAGGAACTTTAAAACTTATTAATGTGAGGATTTCTGGGCAGTCCACTATATGGTTTAAAATTTTATGTAAAAATAATATTCGATGCGTAGCTCTACGAATTGCTAATTTAATAAGATCAAAACGATCAAAAAGGGCTCCTTGAGAAAAATTCTGGGAGATACATGCCATCAAGTATAATGAGGCCGATAATAATAGTAATAGTAATAATAATAATAATAATAATAATAATAATAATAATAAAGCACCAGCGGCCGACCCCGAGAATCGGAGCCAGGAAATCGGTCGACTGGATTTCAACAAATAATAATAATAATAATAATAATAATAATAATAATAATAATAATAATAAAGCACCAGCGGCCGACCCCGAGAATCGGAGCCAGGAAATCGGTCGACTGGATTTCAACAAATAATAATAATAATAATAATAATAATAATAACAATAATAAATGGTTATTTGGTTATTTATATTCTTACAACCAACCATCAAACTCCGAATAATGTCGTATTATTATTATTATATATATTAAAAATAGGATAACTATTTTTAACATCCTATAAATATTCTAATTTTTACAAATTTTTCTTATACTTCATTTATTGAGATAATAACAATAATTAAAATCTTGAAAATGCGTGAAAAAGACGCCTGGTCTATGCATTCATGTTGCCATGTTTAAGGGACTCGGAATTAACAATCACTTTGTAATTTTAAGGTATATATGGGGGCCTCGCATTGTCAACAGCAAATCATATACAGAACTATTGAAGCGACCCCTACGTACTATTTGGATGAACTAAAAACCGTATAAGAGGTGATATTCACATCACTTGTGAGTCCATAGAAAAACATTGACAGTGGGGTTTAGGGGTGGCAGGGGAAGTAAAATAACTTCATATACATGGAGCTTCAATGCGAGGCCCGCATGCGGTTCTCGTTTAGTATGTTGTACATGCATTTATGGGCCTCGCATGTACTCAGTATAAAGATATATATATATATATATATACAGGGTGTCCACCTAGTGCGCGTAAGTCCAATATCTGGGTTAATAAAAGAGATAACTTAATTTTTTTTTCTACAGGGTTGTCTAATATCCCGAGCTGCACAAAATGAAAATATATTTACATATTCAGGGTATTCAGTTTTTCCTGGACAGGTACCAACTTCATTTTTTTAAATGGAAACCTATATTTTTTATGGCATTATCGAATTCTACGTAAAAAATTAGTGGGACTTTGTGCTTAACACTGCTATTGAAATATTGATAGTTTTCGAGATATTTGACTTTTAATTTTTTTTTCTTATGTTTCGTCACTTCTAATAGTTGACATAATTATGGTTGTATGACAGCTAGAAATTATTTTTTTTTCAGAAACTGTAGAGTGAAGATGGCTCTTTCGAAAAACGTATCAAAAGTTGACCTGCGATATACAGGGGGCAACAGAAATCGTGCCAAACCTGATGGTTTAAAATTTAAAAAATCTCGACTTTTTCAAATGGAACACCCTGTGTTTTATGATTTCATTAGATGCCTTTCTGTAGACTCTACAATTTTATAATAGCTTTCCCTATACCTAAGTTGCGTAGTTTTTGCAAAAAACCCACTTTTATGAAATATACCTGATTTGCGCACTCCTTTGATGGAAAAAATATTGTAAGGCTATTTATTTTTATAAAATGTATTAGTTTACACTTCTTAAAATAAAAATAACTGAAAAATTTAGATAATTTCAGTTTAATAAACAAGTCTTTATGGAAAGTTACCATTTATTTGTAAATAAAAGTAAAAAATCATAAAAGCTCTACATGTAATTAAGAATTAGCAAAACTGGCGTATGCTTTAGAAGAAGTTCATGGGAATTATTTGCTAGCAGCACGTATTTATAGAGATTCCCACGTGCTGACTGTTTTGAAAATGTGAAAGAAAGATTTGAAAGAACAGCAAATGGGAATTATGAGAAAACTACCAGGAGACATGGGAGTAACAACGATAATATTTAGTTTAATGTTGTGGTTTCTGCTGTTGAAAATCCAAAAATATTAGTATCAGAAAATCAGTAGAAATCTTGGAGTTTTCAAAAGCTCGACAAATAAGATATTGAAGAAGTTTCATACGTATCATATTGAAAACCAAACGGTGTTACCGTAGTTAGAAAAATTATTAGTGAAATGGATGAATATACATAGAGTATTGAAAAAAGAATACGCAATACTCATACAAGCAAGCTAACCTAAAGTAAATGCTCAAAATGTCCACCGTTGTTTTCAACACAAAGCATTAATCTACGACGAAAATGAATGTGAACATTTCTTAACATTTCGGGCGTTATGGTTAGAAACTCATTTTGGATCTTTTCTTTCAAGTCTTGCATATCCGTTGGTGGTACTTCGTATACTCGCTCCTTGATATAACCCCACAAGAAAACGTCCAGAATATTTAAATCAGGCGAACGTGCAGGCCAAGGAACTGGACCACCACGACCTAACCACTTATTTGGATATACGTGGTTTAGGTGTTCTCTAATCTGAAATATGAATAGATAATAGGAAAAGTACTACAACAATAAAATAATCACAGTACCACCAAAGTGGAATGTGGAGGGGCACCATCATGCTGAAACCATTGTTGAACCAAATAATCAGCGGGCATATTCTGTAGCTGTAGAAGGGGAAGTTCGTTTTGCAAAAAATGCAAATACACATTGGCATTTAAATTGCCTTCAAAAAAGTACGGTCCAACAATATGTTCTCCACAAATTCCAGCCCACACGTTCACTTTGAAACGATGCTGATTATCTAGTACCCTCAATAATCTTGGATTATTGTCAGCGTAGTGATGAAAGTTGCGACGATTGGGTAAGCATGTGTTTGAAAATGTTGATTCGTCAGTAAACAAGACATTCATAAAAAAGTTTGGACTTTCCTGAATTTTATCCAATGCCCAGTGGCAAAATTGCAGGCAGTTTAGGTGATCTTGAGGTAACAGTTTTTCAAGTTTTCAGTTTGAGGTTTTCAATATGATACGGATGAAAATTATTCTTCTTCAGTATCTTGTTTGTCAAGCTTTTGGAAACTCCAAGATTATTACTGATTTTCCTGACACTAATATTTGGATTTTCAACAGCAGACGCCACAACATTAAACTGAATATCGTCATTGTTACCGTCATGTCTCCTGGTAGTTTTCTCATAATTCGCATTTGCTGTTCTTTCAAATCTTTCTTTCACATTTTCAAAACAGTCAGCACGTGGAAATCTCTGTAAATCTGGATTATTTGCTTTGTAAATACGTGCTGCTAGCAAACAATTTCCATGAGCTTCTCCTAAGGCATAAACCATTTTCACTAATTCTTCTTTTGAATAGTTCATTGTATGCACGCTTAGTACTTACTCTAAACTCGTACGTGAATATTCAGTAAAAGAAGAAATGACATGAAGAACTGATTGTCACAAATTTTATTGCGTGACAGACGCTCACTGCGTTTTTCCCGAGAAAGGAACGTGGGCAAATCGGGTATTTTTCATAAAAGTGGGTTTTTTGCAAAAACTACGCAACTTAGGTATAGGGAAAGCTATTATAAAATTGTAGAGTCTACAGAAAGGCATCTAATGAAATCATAAAACACAGGGTGTTCCATTTGAAAAAGTCGAGATTTTTTAAATTTTAAACCATCAGGTTTGGCACGATTTCTGTTGCCCCCTGTATATCGCAGGTCAACTTTTGATACGTTTTTCGAAAGAGCCATCTTCACTCTACAGTTTCTGAAAAAAAAATAATTTCTAGCTGTCATACAACCATAATTATGTCAACTATTAGAAGTGACGAAACATAAGAAAAAAAAATTAAAAGTCAAATATCTCGAAAACTATCAATATTTCAATAGCAGTGTTAAGCACAAAGTCCCACTAATTTTTTACGTAGAATTCGATAATGCCATAAAAAATATAGGTTTCCATTTAAAAAAATGAAGTTGGTACCTGTCCAGGAAAAACTGAACACCCTGAATATGTAAATATATTTTCATTTTGTGCAGCTCGGGATATTAGACAACCCTGTAGAAAAAAAAATTAAGTTATCTCTTTTATTAACCCAGATATTGAACTTACGCGCACTAGGTGGACACCCTGTATATATATATACATATACATATACACATAATCTTTATACAAGAACTTACCCATGGAACATTTATTTGTCAGGAGGTTCATAGAGGTCATTTTCAACATCTTTTGAAGTAACACGTGTTTTCTAAATTTGTTTCTGCCTCTAAAAAAATTTTTTTTTTAGGTTTAATTTAAATTATTTCATAATTTTTATTTAGGTTATTTTAGGTTAGGGATGGTTTATTGTTATTTGTTTACTTTTAATTTTTGTTCTGCTTTGAATAATTTACAATAATTTGTAATATGTATGCAAAAAAATGATATAACAGAAATCGATATTACTGGTTTTTATTCGGAAATTACTGAACCAAATGTTCTCAAAATTGGGGGATGTTTTGAGCATAAATGTAGCTTCAAAATGAGTCCCTACTCGACCCCCATTTCCATTTAAAAAAATGTTCCTATTGCGCGCCCAGCTGTCACTTTGACATTCATTGCTCTCATTGATGTGTCAAAAAATGCAGAATTTAGTCATATACCATGGGTAAGTTCTTGTATAAAGATTATGTGGTAAAAAGATTATGTTATGAACTGATATTACTGGTTTTTATTTAGAAATTACTGAACCAAATGTTCTCAAATTTGGGGGATGTTTTGAGCATAAAAATAGCTTCAAAATGAGTCCCCACTTTTTCCTATTGCGCGCCCAGCTGTCACTTTGACATTCAGAGCTGTCATTGATGTGTCAAAAAATGCAGAATTTAGTCATATATTGTTATTCCAAATTTCATCACAATCTACCCAGTGGTTCAAAAGTTAGAGGGAGGGGGACGGACTTTATGTCCTCACTGTATATACACTGTGTCCCATTCTCGATGGTAATGTATTGCTATCTCAGTTATTATAAGAGATAGAGAAACTGTTAAATTAGAGTTAAGTTTTGTAGGATTTTATGCTGATTTCAAATATCTTTTCTATTTTAGTCTATCTTTTTTAGTTTTTGAGGTATTTGGAAAAAAACAAAAATCGCCGATTTCTTTTTTCTTCGATAACACAGTAGGCGTTCATTTGACAAGTTTTAAACTTGCACATTATTAGGACACTTTTTTACAAGAAAACTTTTGTGACCAATAGCAACTCTCAATCGTCTTTTGTTTTTCAGTTATATGTGTCAACTTTTGTTTTTCTTACGGCGGCCATATTGGATTTTTATTTCACGTGATCGCCCTTGAAAAAAGCTTTCCAATTATATGTCACTTGTTTGATTTGTCCTTTATTTAAGGGACACAATTCGAGAAAAACGGTAACTTAAAAAAAAAGTAGGCTGTGGATGATTTTAGTCCAATGAACAGAAAAAGAAAGTAGGTACAACATTACTCGTGTAATATAGTCATGTAATAGGGAAAAATAATAAACATAATGGCACTAATAATTTTATTACATGAAATTATACAAACTAAGTGATCGACTAATAAACAACGGTGGCTATGAAAGATGTGAAACAATAGAATGTAGTATCTTTTGACAGTTTAGCATTGTTGAGACTTAATGCATTAGTATTGTGTATTTTTTAAGTGAAAGTACCTAAGTAGGAAGACAATGTTCAGTAATAAAGAATATTTTGATATGCTTGAATGTTACATTCGAGCAAATCGTAATTCTGAAACAGCTCTGACCTCATATTTAGAAAATTTTCCCGAAAGACGTCAGCCAGATTCGAAAATATTTCGAAGATTAGTTTTGAATTTATTGAATGATGGTAGTTTTACTGCAAAAAGACCTGCAGCAGTGGGTCAGAATGAAGAGAGAATGAACACTTGTTGCACAAGTGGCAAACCAGAATCCTTCAAGTTCTGTTCGCGGATTTGCTAGACAAACAGGGATCCCAAAGAGTACAGTTCACCAAGTTTTGAAGAAAAATCATTACCATCCATATAAACCTATAATAGTGCAAAGCCTCAATGAATATCATTACCCTAGAAGACTCCAGTTCTGTAGGTGGTATAAGCAACAATGCCTGGCGGATGAAAATTTTCATTTCAAGGTAATATGGACAGATGAAACAAGATTTACCAATTGTGGAGTTTTCAATCGACATAACCGACATTATTGGTCACGAGAAAATCCTAGGTTAAAAGAACAAAGACGGTTCCAACACAAGTTTGGGATAAATATCTGGTGTGGCTTAACAGGTAAACTTAATATGCATTAAAACTATTTTTGGTCTCAGAAATGTAAGAAGTAATTTTTTTAGGCAATCAAATCATTGGACCATTTTTTTATGATTATAATTTAACGGGGGAAAGGTACTTAAATTTATTGAGGAATGAAATTTTACCTGCGATAAGGGGAACTGTGTACAATCTACATGAAATATGGTAGCAGCAAGATGGTTGCCCAGCGCACAATGCTAGAGTAGTAACAGAGTTATTAGCCCAAAATTTTGGAAATCGCGTGATTTCTAACAATGGTCCAGTTCGGTGGAGTGCTCGAAGTCCTGATTTGACACTTATGGACTTTTATTTCTGGGGGTTCATAAAAAATGAAGTTTACGAATTTGGTCCACCAGATAATGTCCAAGAGTTGTGTTATAGAATTAATGTCATAACTTTAGTGAACCGGAATACTCTGAGTCGAGTTTCTCGACATATTGTCTTAAAAAGATGTGCCAAATGCATTGAGCAAGAAGGTGCCCACATGGAACAGTTTAATATCTAGTTTTTTTGTTTTATTTGCGGTTATTTATTATTTTCTTTTTTCATATTCTAGCTTGATACATGTATAATATTTCATTTTTTTACCTTCATTTTAAGTCACTGCTGCAGGTTTACTTACAGTAAAACTGCCATTATTTAATTAATTCAAAACTAATCTCCGTTATTTTCGAATCTGGCTGATGTCTTTCGGGAAAAGTTTCTAAATACGTTAAGTAGAACATTATATTGTTCACATCATTCATAGCCACCGTTGTTTATTAGTCGATCACTTAGTTTGTTTAATTTCATGTAAGAAAATTATTAGTGCCATTATGTTTATTATTTTCCCTATTACATGACCATATTACACAAGTAATGTTGTACCTACTTTCTTTTTCTGTTCATTGGACTAAAATCATCCACAGCCTACTTTTTTTTTAAGTTACCGTTTTTCTCGAATTGTGTCCCTTAAATAAAGGACAAATCTAACAAGTGACATATAATTGGAAAGCTTTTTTCAAGGGCGATCACGTGAAATAAAAATCCAATAGGCCGCCGTAAGAAAAACAAAAGTTGACACATATAACTGAAAAACAAAAGACGATTGAGAGTTGCTATTAGTCACAAAAGTTTTCTTGTAAAAAAGTGTCCTAATAATGTGCAAGTCTAAAACTTATCAAATGAACCCCTACTGTGTTATCGAAGAAAAAAGAAATCGGCGATTTTTGTTTTTTTCCAAATATCTCAAAAACTAAAAAAGATAGACTAAAATAGAAAAGATATTTGAAATCAGCATAAAATCCTACAAAACTTCTCTAATTTAACAGTTTCTCTATCTCTTATAATAACTGAGATAGCAATACATTACTATCGAGAATGGGACACAGTGTATACATATATATACGTCTTCAGCGATAAAAGCGAGGCCCGATATAACTAAACAGGCCACCCGAGGCCTGAAGGAATAATTTTTATACTATATATTTTGATGTTTGTAATCTCCTAATAACATTTAATAATAACCCTTCTTGAGGGGCAAGATATTTCCAAAATTAAAACATACACGTTTTCAACATACATCCGAGTCCCTTTATAATATTTAACTAACATGTGAGGCCCACTGTTTACAAATGATATTTTCAGTGTATATACGAGTCCCTGCGACGTTGCCTAATATTTTCTCGCAAAAAAAACATAAACACGTGCATTTTGAAGTTATTCCTAACTTATCTAGGTAGGTATTATTTCTTTTTATTTCTAGTAAATGTGCGGTGAAGATTTTATGTAAAAATGAGTAATCGTTCAAAACATATGTTGAAAATAGCTTTCAATCTTAATCCAAGTAAGTTTTTTCTGTACAGTTTCTCTGAATGTAATTTAAAATATTATTTCAATGTTTACACGAGCAATATAGTAATTCATATTTTCGTTAAGTTACAGAGATAAAGGATCGTACCTGCAATTTGAAAATGGGGTAAAACTATTATTTATTCATTTTGTTTATTTAGTTTCACATCCAACAGACACAATAAGTAAAGTGGATACTAGAAGCGGATGGTTCTTTATGAAACATCGTGAAAATAATTGTTTTTAAAAAAACAGATCTCATTTACACGTTTCATGAAATATATAGAAAACACTATGTACTAGTATTTCGGTTTATTAGGCCTTTCTCAATAGAATAAATGTCTATCACTAAATATTTCCAAGCGCATTTTTGTTATTTGTCTGTTTAGGAGTACCTACCCCGATTGACCCTAACATCTGGTAAAGCCCAAGTTTTTAGTACCTGTATTTGGACTGGTACTGAAAGAAATTTGAGCGGCTTTCTCAATTTTTTAAATTCGCTTAACGATAATATTTTCAGTTTACAATGGAAAAGGAGGAAAACAATCAATTAAACTATTTGGATATAACAATAAGAAAGGTAGAAAATAAATTAAAATTCTCGGTTTATAGAAAACCAAGAACTTCCGACGCATTTATTATCCGACCAGCAAATTCGCAGCAGTTCTGGCAAATAAAAAAGTCGGTTTTCCATAGTTTAATACTTAGGCTTTTAATGTTACCGCTAGAAAAAACAGATTTTGAAAAAGAATTAAGTGTAATCAAGCAAATTCCAAGAAACAACTGATATAAAAACAACTAATAGATAACATGATAAAAAACAAAAGGAAGAACATTCGTCGGGAGTTTTACAATATTCGGGAAAGAGAAGCGACCTATCGTTATATTAATTACGTCCCAGGTTATAGTGCAAAAATAGCTCACAGATTAGAACGAAACGGGTGTAAAACGATTGGAGTCAACAAGCGTAACATTGGGAGGATTTTGTTAAACAACAAAGAAACGGTTAATAAATTAAAACAATCGGGAGTATATCAAATTAACTTCGTGGATTATAATGCCGTGTATGTGGGTCAAACCGGTAGAAGTATTGAAACTAGAGTAAAAGAATATAAAAAATCCATACTAAATAACGAAAATAATTCAGGATTTTCGACGCATTGTATAGAAAACAATCATTTTATAGATCTGAAAAGTGTAAAGGTACTGCATCGTAAAAAGAAAGGAAAGCGTTTAAATCTGTTAGAGCAATTAGAAATTAAAAAATCTTTAATTAGAAATCCTTGTACTACGAATGATCAAATAGATTTTACATTTTCGCCCTTCTTAGAAAATATACTAAAAACTCGAGCTTTACCAGATGTTAGGATCAATCGGGGTAGGTACTCGTAAACAGATTAATAACAAAAATGCCCTTGGAAATATTTAGTAATAGACATTATTTACTCTATTGAAAAAGGAATAATAAGCCGAAATACTAGTATATAGAGTGTTTTCTATATATTTATTTCCTGAAACATGTAAATAAGTAACATTACATGTAACATGTTAACATGTAAACGGTGAGATCTGTGTTTTTTTCAAAACAATTATTAGACACAATAAGGCCCAATTATAGGACACATACATACACTAATAATTTAATAAAACAAAAATTTATAGCAACAAAGTACGACATTATAGAAGGCGCAATTACAAAACAATACAATAAAATACAATTGATTAGAACATACAAAGGTGTTGAAATAATTCACTAAGAACAGCAAATGTAAAGCAATATTTTAAAATAAACTATAATAAAACAACTACATTAAAAACAGTAAAGTAAAGCAATATTATTTTAAAATAAACTATTATAAAACGACTATAGATGAATTGCTTTAATTTGTTTTTCAATATATCATAACATATCAATGCTGTCCCTCAGCAGTTCACAGGAAGTGACCATTTGTTGAATAGGATATGCAACAAGGATATTAGTTCATGCTAATGGAATGTTAAAAAAGCTATGGTGACGTGCAGGTAATGGAGGAACTTTAAAACTTCTTAATGTGAGGATTTCTGGGCAGTCTACTATATGGTTTAAAATTTTATGTAAAAATAATATTCGATGCGTAGCTCTACGACTTGCTAATTTAATAAGATCAAAACGATCAAGAAGGGCTCCTTGAGAAAAATTCTGGGAGATATATGCCAAAGTATATATGAGGCCGATAATAGTAATAGCTTTGACTATACTACTATAAACTCAATGGTAATAATAATAATAATAATAATAATAATAATAATAATAATAATAATAATAAAGCACCAGCGGCCGACCCCGAGAATGGGAGCCAGGAAACCGGTCGACTGGATTTCAAGAAATAATAATAATAATAATAAATGGTTATTTGGTTATTTATATTCTTACAACCAACCATCAAACTCCGAATAATGTCGTATTATTATTATTATATAAATTAAAAATAGGATAACTATTTTTAACATCCTATAAATATTCTAATTTTTACAAATTTTTCACATCATATTAAACAAATCTTGTTGATTATTTCCACCTTGGTCTAAGGGTAGTTCCCGCGAAGCAAGCCCCTGTGGTACAGTAAGACAGGTGGGACATTTTCATACAGTATTAGGAATGGCTTGTAGAACATTCAATTGTTCCACTGTGATATCCACACATCTACAGTGATAAAAACGAGCACAAGAACCCTGACATTGTAAGCCAGGCGATTTCTTGGTTATAGAAACAGTACACTTGCTGCAAGCACTAGACATTTATAGATATACAGTAGATGATTCTCCTTTAGATAAGAGTATTAGATGCACTTATCGATAACACACTTGCTCTATTAATTTTACATTAAATAAACTTGAAAAACTAGTCTAATTCAGCTGTAAACGAGGAGCAGTTAAGGTACGTGCGTATATACTCACACGATACACGTATTGTGGAATTAACAATCACTTCGTAAATTTAAGGTATATATGGGGGCCTCGCATTGTCAACAGCAAATTATATACAGAACTATTGAAGCGACCCCTACGTACTATTTGGATGAACTAAAAACCGTATAAGAGGTGATATGCACATCACTTATGAGTCCATAGAAAAACATTGACAGTGGGGTTTAGGGGTGGCAGGG
This sequence comes from Pogonocherus hispidulus, assembly GCA_963924545.1. Classification (NCBI taxonomy): domain Eukaryota; kingdom Metazoa; phylum Arthropoda; class Insecta; order Coleoptera; family Cerambycidae; genus Pogonocherus; species Pogonocherus hispidulus. The sequence goes on from OZ004693.1 coordinate 57,681,847, forward strand.
GAAGTAAAATAACTTCATATACATGGAGTTTCAATGCGAGGCCCGTATCCGGGCCTCGCTTGTCCAAAACGGGTCTCGTTTAGTATGTTGTACATGCATTTATGGGCCTCGCATGTACTCAGTATAAAGATATATATATATATATATATATATATATATATATATAGTCTGTCCAAGAAGTAACCCCCCCCCTGCTAACTTTTGAACGCATCTAGATAGAGTTTTAACAAAATACAGGGTGAATCATGTAAAATGAAGTTGATTCTGACGATAAATTCAATTTTTCAAATTCAAAGATGGCGCCACGGGCGCTGTCAACTCAATTTTTTTAAATGGCAAAGTGTGCCGTGTTGCACCTCATTTAAAAGATAATTCAATTCTCTACATTCTCGTTTTTGAAAAATGACAATCGAGTTATCCGTTCTATAGTTACAAGTGTTTGTATTACCGATATTTAAAAATTTTGCTTTTATCAAGTCTCCTTGCCTTTGCTTGCCACTGTCACTGAAACGCCAATAAGCTTTGAGAAAGTAGTTTAGCGTTCAATTTAAGGTATTTGAAAGTTTCTACAGGTTTTTTTCTCATTTTTTTAAGTTATTCGATTTGATAGATTTGAGAGAAAATTTAAGAGGAGAGCGGTACTTAAGAATGCTGCGGGTGGAAATTTTTCCAAAGATAGAAAGAATAGCAGGCAATAACATTCAAAGTAGGTATTGTATTTCAACAAGATGGGGCCCCGCCTCATTTCTATGGACCTGTTACCAATTATTTAAATAACCATTTCCCGGGCAGATGGATTAGCAGAAGGGGCCCGATAGAATGGCCGGCTCGTTCCCCGGACTTAACTCCTCTTGATTTTTTCTTATGGGGATATTTGTCCCCAGTCAAAAGTCTACAGAACTCCTCCAGTAAATATCGACGAACTACAGCAATGTCTAACACATATGTGTAGAAATATCCCTGCAGAAATTTTAGGAAATATCAGACAAGAATTTCAAAGTAGACTTTTTATGTGCCAAGAAGTCAATGGACCACATTTTGAACAACTTTTTAATTCTTTTATTTTTAGTTTTAATAAATATTTGTTCATAATTTGTTGTATTAAAATATTAATTAACATGGATCAGATTAGAAACAGAAACGCTTGTAACAAGAGAACGGCTAACTCGATTGTCATTTTTCAAAAACGAGAAAGTGGAGAATTGAATTATCTTTTAAACGAGGTGCAACACGGCACACTTTGCCATTTAAAAAAATTGAGTTGACAGCGCCCGTGGCGCCATCTTTGAATTTGAAGAATCGAATTTATCGTCAGAATGAACTTCAGTTTACATGATTCACCCTGTATTTTGTTAAAACTCTCTATCTCGATTCGTTCAAAAGTTAGCAGGGGGGGGGGTTACTTTATGGACAGACTGTATATATATTATGTGTAAACCAGATTTACCAGTATAGAACTTCAAGTCCTTCATCAAGATCAAATCTAAAATGAGAAAATCCCAACAAGTTGCCATCTATTGATTTGGCTATCAAATACCAAGCCTTTTCATTTGATAATTCTTCCATTTTTTTTTCATCATTCCATCCCCAAGAACTTTGTTCATACCTGAAACAAATATTAGATTTGTATTTTTTCTTTAAATATTTTTACAGAAATGTATAAGGAGTTGTATAACTGTAATAACCGTTGTAATTGTACAGAGTCCTTTATCACAGCTTCCTCCTGTCATAGTTTGCATTGAATTAATGGTGACACAATATTAGTTTACATTGTCAATACCACCATGTTTAGAAATGGTTCAGGTTCAAAAGTGAGTGGGTCGAAAACCAGACCCTCCACCACGACCATGTGGTAGAAATGGCTAATCAAATTCCCAATTTGTTTAAGTTATGGTTTTATAAACATGAATTGAATAATATTAGGTTACTTGAGTGCGAATATCGAGTCAGTCTTATGAGTGTTTTAAAAGATAAATTAAGTTAATTCAAATTTGTTTTAAAATACATTTTTACAAAGTTCTAATGTTTAGAAATTAAGAAATTATAAATTCAAGAATAACTTGACTATTATGCCTAAAAATCACAATCTAGTTTGGAATGTCTCTTGCGATAATGTTCACATACTTAGTGTATTTAATGTTAATGTACAAAGCCTACAAAGTAAACTTGACGAAATCGAGTTATTAATAAACTCAAAAATCGATGTTATATGTGTGACGGAATTCCTAAATGAGAATATAAACCATATATGTTTTACCGACTATAAAACGATCCCACATTTTTCGAGAGCTAAACATATACATGGTGGTTCACTTATATTGGTAAATAAATACTTAAACCGTAAACTAACAGAATGTACTCAAATTAGACAACTGTCAGTCGAGTGTCATAAAGATGTGTGCAGTATGCCTCTGCATAAGTAACAAAAAATATATTTTTATCACACCTTATAGGCCATCCGATGGTGATGTATACAGGGCCATTCAGAACTTATCTCTAAAACTTTGAGGATATGTGCATCCTTAAATAAGAAATCGATATCACCAAAAAAATTTATAATAAAAGTCTTAGGATTTCCGGTAAACAATGTTTGTAGTTATACCATTATAAAGGATACGTAGATGGGCAACTGTAGTTCAACATCTGATATACCTACCACATTCTTAAGAATGTGGTAAAAAAAGTAAACACGTTTTTGTACCTCGAACGTCGACCGAGCGAATTGAACTGGAGCGGGGATAATATCTCTATTGTCTATTCAGTCATCAGTCTATGTGTGTACTCTCTGTGTGCCGGTGTTTTATTTATCGCAGGAGTGTGAAACTGTAAAATTTTCAAAATAGTTCATGTGTACAGTAATGCTGAGTTAATGGACTGTTACCAGTGGATTATTAATTACGAGTTAGGTTTTGTGAGTGGTTGTTGCAGCAAAATGCTGAAAATCCCCAATTTACTTAATAATTTGCGTTTACAAGATCAGCAACCAGAAGGAGCATTCGGTTTAGTGCGGCAAAATTGGATAAGGCGTGCCTAAAAGTGAGTACAAGTCAAGGAATATTATTTCAAACAGGTATGTGCAAATTTTTTATAAATTTCATGTTTCTAATACCTAGTAGTCAAGTAGCGCAATTCTTCAAAATTAGTGTAACAAAATTTTATTCACTTTAAAGACACGTCACTTTGGTCACATCTATCTATCTTTAAGTTTATTTTAAAGTAAAAACGCTGCAAATCTTTTTTGCGCCGGGTGTCGGTATACTCTCAGAACTTCAGTTTTTTTCGTGCTAGCCAGTTTGCATTGTCAGTCTCAAGGTCACTCCATTACAGTGGACCAGTATCCAGAGGCGTGGAATGAAAAATTTTTAAATAGTTTTCAGAAGCCGCCAAAAAAATTTTTTTTTGCACTACCACATTTCTACATGTATGTTGAACATCTCCAAATTTTATTATGGATAAGTTCTGAATAACACTGTATATATTTTTTAAAAATCTAATGCAAGCGCTAAATAGTGCAGTTGAACGATCATATGGTGTTGTGTTATACGGTGATTTTAACATCGACTCAAAGGAAAAATGCCAGATCACTAATTATGCGATATTTATGAATCGTTTCAATTGAATCTTACGACCACTGAATATACACGTATAGTTACTTATTTAAGTGGCCATACATGCTCTAGTGCCATTGACTATATGGTTACAAATTTGCCTTATGATATTATAGAATGCGAATTAGTAAACCTGAAAATAACATGAATGAACTAAACATTCAAATAAATCGTTCAAACTGGGAGGAAATGTATTTCCTTGATCTAAATGAGGCTGTTCTAAATGAGCCTTGATCTAAATGAGCACTAACTCTAAATCTAAAAAAGTATGGTTACCACATGACCTAATAGAACAAAGTACCCACTTGAAAAATCTGTACTGGCTGATGACAAACATACAGAGTATTGAAGCAACAACGTTATACAGAGCAGAAAAAGCAAAATATAAAAATAGTGTAAAAAATGCAAAACAAAACTATTACAAAAATCAAATAAATACCGGTTCTAATAAAACAAAAGAGACTTGGAAAAATTCTAAATACAAAACTGGGACACAAACAACGGGAAAATACCCGGATAACACTTATGTATGAAAATAAAAAGCCATCCTATCCAACAGAAGTAACCAACACATTTGCTAGATTTTTCGCCACAGATGTACCGGAAAAACTAACCCAGCACTTTGGCGCAAATCTTTTACTACCTTGTCTCACCATATGTGGAGAAAACGATATAGGTTGTATCTATCACAGTACCCGAAGTCAATGAAGCTATTATAAAACTAAAAAACAAAAATTCTTTTGGTTTTGGCGGACTTGCAGCTTATGTATTAAAAAATATAAAGGATAGTGTCATCTTGTTTACCTTTTTAACTTGTCCTTAAGTGAGGGATGCTTTTCACAAATATTAAAGGAGGTAACAGTTGTACCTATCTTAAAAAAGCGCTCAGTCCATGATATTGTAAACTACAGACAAATTTCCATTTTCAGTATAACAAAACTATTTGAACGAATTATATATAACAGGATAGTACCAATTTTAGAAGAATATAATAATATTCTAACAGTTCAACAAATTAGTAAATATATTGTCAAATGCAGATTTGCTAGAAGGTGTGATTCGAGTGTACTCCTATATCTTATGTTCAAAGTTATATGTCTGTAGCAGTGACAATAGTTAATTTTTACATTAGAGTCCTTGCACATATTTACATTAAAATCACTCAAAATTATTACTTACAACTTTTGTTCTTACTTACACATTCTAACGTTTCTTCCAATTGAATTAAAAACACATCATAGAGATCTGTATATTAGCACCAGATGATCTGTATATTGACATTACAATTATATGCTCACTATTTGTTCTAATATTTGCAGCTGAGCACTCAATTTCACATTCAATCGATAACCGTTTTAACTCCCTGTTTTCTTTTCCATTGATACCTTTTTTCACAAACACTGCCAATCCCTCATGTTCCTGATTTTTTTGCAGAAAGAAGACACAAGATAAAAATTGTTTACTCCATGTTCCCTCAGTTGATGTTCAGCCTTACAGTATTCGGATATACATAAGAAATAGCAGCCTACATAACTATTAACTAATGCTTCTAACATATTTGTACAGTTACCAATAGATTGTGCATTCTGGTGTATTGCACTTTTGTGTATGCGTATCTTACAGCTTTTTTAATTCTGTAAAAAATTTCCGTCACTTTCCTGTGACTCCTGAAACTCTTTATGTTTACTAAAGTCAAAGCACCTCACGCCTACTCCTTCCGGCCAAAATGCTAATTCATAAACCTTTTCTTTCATTTCAAATGGTAACTTAACTAGATAGAGTTTAAGTGAATTTTCAGTGGATACTATTTCTTTCACTTCAACTTCTCTTGATAGTTGCTTATTTACCACTAAATAATCATTGACCATGTCTGTGGTTGTAGTTCTTTTAAATCTATATATGTATGTATAGCCATAACTTTCTTTTAATTCCCGCGAAGACAGATTCATTATTATTATTTATAACTCCTGTCCCAATATATTTTTTACTAGTGTTATTTATTCTTCTTCTACGACGATTTACGGTTGTGCAACTGTCTTCTTTCTCATTTGCAATATTTCCACTTTCTGTAGTTCATTCACTTTGCCACTCTGTAGGTCTGCATTGTTTATTTTCTGGTTGGTGCTTCCAGTTTTTCAATACTTGATATTTTTTCTAATCTATTTATCATCGTACTTTTTTTGTTACTGATTCCAGTGGTCTTTTTTGCTACACAAAAATGCAATTTTTTCCTCCAGAAGCTGAATAATTTTATTTTTATTTTCAATAATAATTAACTCTTTGTCTTGGATAATTTGCTTTAGTACTTAGCTTTTTTTCCTCACAAAGATGCAATTTTTCACTGGCACTTATTTGATCTATATCCATTGTTAACAGATTAGATGTATCCGTGGTTTTTTCTTTTATTAATTCCAGATCACAACACTTTTTTACTCTCTGAGCACAACTGAGGTGATATACTTCCTTGCACTTTCCACAACTTTGTCCATTTACTATATTTTTCTTGCAATATTTGCAACTCTTTTTCATGTTAAGAGTAACCAACTGTTCATTGTCGGCCATCTTGAATTATAGGTTTCAGATTTTAAATAAGGAGAGGCTTCAAAAAGAAAAGCCATTAATTAGGGATATAGCTGCGAGTAATGGATATTCTGTAAGTTTAATTGATAAAATAATTAGGAAACGTAAATTTATAGACACTTCAAAATTCCTCGACTTTTCAAAATGAAAGAGAAAATCAAAAATTCATATCTATTCCATACGATCCTCCGTTCATCCATTGTTTTGGTAAAGTTTTTAAAGATATAGGTATGTTAGTGGTTTATTCATCAGGAAATAAACTACAACAACTTTTAGGCAATCCAAAAGACAAAAAGAAACTAAGGAAAAGTCGGGGATTTACGAAATTAGCTGGAAAGACTATGATCAAAAGTATGTTGGACAAACTAGAAGATCAATTCAAACTAGATTCAAGGAACATATGGCTCATCTCAAATATGATAGAGCAGATAAGTCTAGTGTCGCTCAACATGTGTTTGAGAACAACCATAAAATAGATAGTAGCAATTTAAGACTAATTAGGAACGTAACAAATTCCAGACAGCTGGATGCTTTTGAGAATTTGGAAATCACTAAATGTAAAAATAATCCCATATAGCCCGCTTTATTGGTTAGTAAATCACGGTTCACCGATTCCTCACGGCGGTTAACTAATCAGTCGCGATGGTTCACTGAGCTGTCGCGATGGTTTACTGAACCGTAGAAATAGTTTAGGTATAAATAGGATACAATGTTAACATAGGTTTAGTTTTAATCATCTCTAGATGATGACAAATTGGTTGGCGATACGAGCGTTGAGTGCAGTATAGTATCTTGGTTATGTGGAAAATTACGTCATTGTCGTTTTCACAACAAAGGTTCCAACCTCTTAAAAAAAAATACATTTTAACAACATATTTATTATACAAGGTACAAAGTATTCAGTGACAAACTGAGGTGTTTTATTAATGAAATTATATCAACGATATTACAAATAAGTAAGAAGACCTTACTAATTTGTGATTTTAACTGAGCGAAAATTAACATAAATATTTTTTTTTCAAACTTCATATAAGTACAAAGACGTAGAAGGGCCACACTATAAATTTTTTTCAAATTCCGACTTGGTAGGAATTTCGAGTTTGAAGTCGGAATTTCGAGTTTAAAGTCGGAATTACGAGTTTAAAGTCGGAATCCAATTTATTGCACAGGATGTGACTGTTTTAAAGAGCATAGGGATGGATATTTGTATGATAACAAATAACAAGTTCAGAGATATGAAATCGTTTCGATGTACTAACACCCCTTACGCTTGAGAAATCTAGAACTCGGTTTATTCGCTCTTCATAACGATTCGGAACCAATCATTTTCAAGATACATGAAGGCAGTTTTAGCGAGTTCCGCAAATTCCGAGTCTAAAATCGGATGGAACTCTATTTCTATTATACATGCTAATAGTGCGAAAATGTTCGAGAAATCTGTTATTAAAAATGCAAAAAAAAATTAAAAACCGGTATTACATGAAACTAACTGCACATCATTCTAAAATTAGTTTGGGATGCACAGGGTGTTTCTGTAAATTTTTATATTTTATTAAATAGTCCCTTAAACACCTTAGTGCCCTCTTCTGGTCTGTGCTACTGTTCGTCTGACAATTATTGTGTAATTGACAGATAGTTAACGACCTGCTTTTCTGCAGATATCATTATAGGTTTGACCTCTAAAGTCTTTAAGGAAGACGATCCTATTTATTTATCTGAAGGAGATGCCTAAAACAACTGGTCCCCGGACTGTATGCCCCAACTGGCATTGGATTATTCTGGCATCTCTACGAAAGTCGTCACATCTTTCATCAAAACCATCCACCAGACACTGATCGGTTTCGCCCGGTTATTGCACTTATTCCATGCTTATCAGAGTTCCACAGGTAGTGGACTCAATGAACAATATTGCAACATGATTGTCTAAAGGACATCTGGTATGTTAATAGTGCTGAAAGTGCCCTCTTCTGGTCTGCGCTTCTATCCGTCTAACAATTATTGTCTAATTGACAGACAGTTAGCAACCTGGCTCTTTGCAGGTACCATTATAGGTTTGGCTTCTATCTTTTTAAGAAAGACGATCCTATTTATTTATTTGAAGGAGATGCTGAAAGCAAGTACTTCACGGACTATGTGCTCCGATTGCATTTCATTTCATTACTCCGTCATCTTCGAAGACGTCACATCTTTCATCTAGAGGAACCACCAGACACTGACCGGTTTTGCATTTATTCTGTGCTCATCAAAGTGCCATAGATAGTGGACTCGGTGAACGATGTAGTAGTGGTAGTAATGATGATGTACTAGCACAGATCAGAAGAAGGCACTATGGTGTTTCTCACCACCATTAACATACTAGATTCCCTTTAGATCATCATGTCACAACATTGTTCATCAAGTCTACTTGATATATATTTTCGAATTTCTGAATAATTTTGAAAGAAAGCACACCTATATTCTTTTTCCGTGCCAAAATTAAAAATTATTATTTTTTATGCATAAAAACTTATAAAGGCTCATACAATCCTTTGAATCCGTAAAAATGAAATTTACACTTTGTCACGGTCTGAAATTCTCTTTGTAACAGCTTTTGTTTCTCAAGAAAGTAACAGAGTGTGTAAGCGAGATATTCTGCAAAGATAACGAAAACAGGATAGGCTGTACAATGCAGTTCTTCGGGTTAAATCTTATTACTACACCTACCAAATTAAATAAAATTTCTATATGACTTTCGAACTGTTTCTGTAGTGAGGGACCTGGAAAACACATTTCTCAAAAAAGTAGCACAATATTACAAAAACAGCATCCATATATCTTTAATAGTAAGCGATATTTTTGCAAAGACTATAAAAATTGTAATCTCTGTACAGTTTTTATGAATTATTCTACTTAATATATTTTTCGAAATGCATCTGCCTAAACAGTTGATTAATTCATCATTAAAATAAATGTTATAAATTATAAATACAAGGTGGCTCAGGGTTTAGTGTCTCGATCACTCAACCCAGATGTCGTGGGTTCGAATAACACCAGAAAATTTTTAATTAAATATGATTGGTTTCGAATGGTTATAAAGAGCGAATGAACATAGATAGATAGAAACTTTATTGACATTTATATACATAAGTGGTACATTTACAGTCATAAAATTATAAAATATCATACAATATCATAAAATCATCAAATGGGGTGAGTAGTAATATAAGATAAAAATTCATCAACAGAATAAAAACAATGAATTACCAAAAATGCCTTAGCAAATCTTCGGAACATTTTCGAATGCATATCTTTAATCTGTTTATGTCTAAAAAAATTATCAAACTTATTAAACATATTTATTGTAAGCTTGTTACGCTTTGTTAAAGTAATCCTGGAGTAAGATTCAACCAAATTTCCAGCATGTCTTGTATTATACTGATGTATATCAGAATGAGATTTCAAATTACACAGATTTGAATGAACAAGTTGGAGCGAATCAAGTAAGTAAAGACATGCCAGTGGAAGAATTTTATATTTAATAAATATTTCTTTGCAGTGAGCCAAAGTGGGAACCCCCGCAAGAAGACGAACAGCTGTTTTTTGCATTACAAATACTCTATGTGAACTACCAGAGTTACCCCATAGTGACACACAATAGCTTAACTGACTATGAACTAATGAGAAGTAAACAGTTTTCATAACACTTTTACTAACAAAAGGTCTTAACTGCCGCATATTTGAGCAGAGCCTATTTATATGAGGTTTCCAGGTTAAACCAGGATCCAGGATAGTACCTAATAAATTTACTGGTTCAGACTTATTTGAGTTTTTACTAGATGTAAATGTTATAGAGTTTGTTTTAGTGAAATTTAGTTTTAAGTTATTTGCTGTAAACCAGTCATTAGCAAGATTCAAACTGTCTCTGCTATCAAGATCATTGCCACGGGTTAACAATGTTGTATCATCCGCAAAAAGAACACACGATGCCTTATTAATATTCACAGGTAAATCATTAATATAAATAAGAAAAAATATCGGTCCCAAAACAGAACCTTGAGATACACCTGCCTTAACTGGCATTAGTGTTGATTTACAGTTTTCAAGACACACACATTGTTGCCTGCCATTTAAGTATGAGTGGAATAACTTCAGCTCATTTCCGCGTATACCATAATATTCTAATTTTTGTAGGAGTATATCCAGATTTACGCAGTCAAACGCCTTGGTGAGATCACACATTATGGCATGAGTAGAATATCCCCTATCAAGGCCCTCCACCACGTCATCCAATATAGCCAACAAGGCTTTAACAGTAGAGAAACCCTTCCTGAATCCAAATTGGGAGGGTGACAGTATGGATTTATTTTCCACGTAAGAGAGTAATTTCTCTTTAATTAATATTTCAAATATTTTAGAGAAGACCGGAACTATGGATATTGGTCTATAATTGTCAAGCTTATCCACATCTCCCTTTTTGTGGACAGGAAGGATCATTGTTATCTTAAGGCAGTCAGGCCACACCGCCTCCTTAAGACATTTATTAAATAACGTAGTCAAAGGTCCAACAAGGGACTCAATAGATGTTTTTACAATAGTACTACTAAGGCCATAGTAGTCCAACGAACTAGACTTTTTTAGTTTCAAGATAGCCTGTCGGACATCCGATTCAATAATCGACGATGCATAGTTCTAGATATCTCGAGGGTAAGGGATGTTGGTGACTTGTGATTTCGTATCTATGAACTGGGTTATTTGTTATCCTACAAATATGACCCTATACCCTTTAAAACAGTCACATCCTGTGCAATAAATTGGATTCCGACTTTAGTCAGAATTTCGAGTTTAAGGTAAGAATTCAGTGTTTAAAGCCAGAACTTGAAAAAAATTTATAGTGTGGCCCTTCTATGCCTTCATATATAAGTGACAACTTATGTGACTTTACTCAATAATATTAAGTGTCATTTATATGGCTAGGAGTACAAGTATTTATACCTCAAAGCGTATAAACACATTATAGTACTATGAATTCAGTTTTAATAATGAACTTTTATTTTTTTATATTTATTATTATTTATAGTAAAAGTACAATTGTGAAGGTTTGCATCATTTAAGAATCCTCCACTTCTTGCAATATCAGTACTACTCATGACAATATTTCTAGGGTCAACTGCTTTTAAAGATCCATTGCTTGTAGTGGGCCCGTTAAATGAAAATTGTTCGACATTCTCCGCAGAGCTAGGTTGAACAATTATTCTCTTAGCAATTTTGGTTTTTCTACAAAATTTTCGATGTATCCTTCAGCAATTACATCCGATTTTCAACCACCATGCCTTTTTAGCATAACCCTCCGCTATCGACAAACATTGTTGCAGCAGTTCTTCTCAGACAATGCCCTGTATGCTCTTCCCAATTTAGAAGCTTCAAATACAATGCCAAATCCTTTGCTTCACTACCAACTTTATGTTAAACCCATAACAGCTTTATTAGTGGAGTAAAAACGGTAGAAAAATTTTTTAAAGGTATAACCACATGAAAACTATACAGGCTCATTGGTTGGGTCCTTGTGCATCTGAAATGAGTAATTACGACATCTTTTGGGGGGTCAGACATTTTTTATTCCGAAAAATGTCAATAATTTGTCAAAATGTTATATTTATGTTTTTTTAGACATACCCTCGATAACTTCGAAACTAATTAACTTATAAACATGAGGTTTTTTAAATCGATTGAGGACATATAGGCGGTCATAACTGTACTAATTTCAGTCCCCTTATTAGCGTATTTTTTCTTGGAGAATGGAGTAAACTCGAAATTTTACTTTTATTGCTGCATGATTTTCGGTAAGCGAGAAACTTTTTTATTTCAAGGAATTTTGCCATAGTATCCGCGTATGAATTAAAGAAAAAATATTGAAAAAGTTTTTAGAAGAACCAACCATCTGTGACAAACAGTTTTCGAGTTATCGCCATTTAAAATTAATAACACAGGGGCGCGCGGCGCCGCGCGATGTGCTTTTCGAAGACGCCATCAAATTATCGCACTGTACCGCGCTCTCGATGTGTTTTGAAGGCCCGCTTGGGTGATCTCCTGACCAAAATAAAATATCCAAAAAGAATTTTGTATTAAAATAAATAATTTAATAATTATATTATAATGTTCTAATATAATATATATTAGCTAATTTCATATGATTTGATAAATATTTTCTATCAAGAACACAAATTTGCATTGTATTTACATTTATATTTTTAATATAAAGTTAAAACACGAATTACAAAAAAAAAGGACAGAAATTTAAAAGATTTAGAATTTTCTAGACTCCGAATCTGACGAACTGATGTCTTCGTTTTGTGATCTGTTACTACATAATGGGTGGTATGAATAAAAACGAAGTACCTGCTACTACTACAAGTATTAGTATATTCTACATAGTATTTACTTTAAAACGAAGGAGATACTACATTTCAAAGTACGCCCTTCTATTTTTCCGGAAATGCTAAAATAATAGCATTCTTCTAAACATTATAATTACTTTAATTCCAATCACTTCTTCTTGTTACTGATAGATACTTCGATTTTAACAACTGAAATATTTGCTCCGTCATTAGCGAAGTTGATATCATGGCAGCCTCATCATGCGTGCTACAAAGTGATTACTTTAAAAATGGTTCAAATACATAGAAATTAAATTTATACTACAAGATACTACGACGTTGATACCATATACCGTCAAATATTTAGGTAAACAATTAAGTACCATCAATTTAAAATGTTTTATGTTTATATTTTTCATCTAGGTTTAGTAGGGAAAACGTTAATTTCTCGTTACTCGTTACTCTTCTATCACACTTCCTTCATCCGAAGACATCTTAAAGAACTGTTGATGTTATAAATACATACAAAACTGAAACTGTTTCACAAAAACTTTTAAACATGTCTATCTCGTTAGCCAGGGCCCGGCGCGCGGCTTATGTGTGACAGAAGTAAGTACCTACTACACATTTCAAAGAATATACTACACTTGTTAAGTAGATACTTCATAATACAGAGTATATTATACTTTGTGGTGAAGCATTTTTTATGTCAAGTAAAGTAGATACTACCGGAAATTAATAAATCCTTCGTTTTAAAGTAGATATTACGTAGAATATACTAAAACTAGTAGTAGTGGTAGTAGTAGTAAGTACTTCGTTTTTATCCATACCACAAATTGCATATTTACATTCGTCGCAACATTTTGATCTTTGTGCTAAACGCGTGCACCTGGCATGATATCAACTTCACTAATGACGGAGCAAATATTTCAGTTGTTGTTAAAATCGAAGTACCTATTGTGGTGGCATGGCATGGCATCCAAAATCAAGGAATATCTACAAATATAATTAGTTTATATTCTGTGACATCAATACTGCTCGCGCCATCTGTTGAACGAGTAAGTCACTAGAACATAAGGTTGGCAGGAATGTCTTAGTCGAAGTAGTTATCATATTCAGTAGGAAATGCGATTGTCAATGGGGGAAAAAGTTGGCGGGGTTTTGGGAGCGTCCATAAATAGTTTGAAAAAAAAGAAGGAGGTGGGAAAAAGAAGGTGGACGCGGAGATTTGAAAAAGAAGTTTAGGAAGCGAAAATTAAAGAAGAAAAAGTGACTTTAAAGGGAAAATTAACAGGTAATCTGTTCTCTATGATTTATATATATTTATTATTGTCCAGTTTTCCTATGTAATATTGTGATCATTCCATATTAAAATAATGTTTTGTTTCAATGATACGACGCCAAAATTGATGTTTGTAAATTTTTCTATTTAAAGGTTTTTATCATAACTTGTTCACATTTTACTTGTCCAATAATAGTTTTAACATTCATTTAAATGTAAATTTATAAAATTGTCGCAACTACCATTAATATTTTAATGTCGATCTTTGTTATACATAACTTCTTAATAATAGTCTCTGTATTTGGAATATAAATAATTAAGATAATTAAGTATATGTTGTATCTACCAAATGTCATGTGTGTGATAGAGCCCTGTTGATTGAACTAACATTTTCGCCTGTGAAGGATTGAATCTGTGTAACATAAAAAAAATAACAATAATAAAAAAATAATAAAATACACAGATCACTCCGAACCTGCAACTTTAGCTGGGTTGCCTCCCGTATGGGACCCCAGTACCTTTTTCTCCTTATTAACCCCAACCTCTTCAGTTTTATTTGAGAAATTATGTATCATTGTTAGAATGAGGTGACATGTAGTAGTGACCAAACTATACACTTTTAAGTTTTGTAATTATCAAATCTTGTTATGTTGGTTGTATAATATAGTTTGGGTAGTCAAGAGTAAGGATCGTAGGTTTCTCTGCCATGCTCTTTCCCCACAGGAGCTCTAGGCGAGCCTGGCACTCTCATTTCCTTGTAATTCTAATTTCTTTCTGTCATCTCTGTTATTAAAACTGTGAGTATCAATTTAATAAAGTTTGGTGTATTTACAATGTGTTTTTTTTTTTAAATTAAAACATCCCCCAAGTAAAACGTTAGTAGCCAGTGCTTCCTTTCATTTATTCACATATAGAAAATATATTTAAATACAACCTGGGTCCTATTAGAGTTTACAATTTAAAGAATCTGGTAAGTTATACTACACTATCTACCAGTAAAAAGTATTAAAGTAATTATAATGTTCATAAGAATGCTATTATTATTTTTAGTATTTCCGGAAAAATAGAAGGGGGTACTTTGAAATTGTAGTATCTACTTCGTTTTAAAGTAAATACTATGTAGAATATACTAATACTTGTAGTAGTAGGTAGCAGGTACTTTGTTTTTATTCATACCACCCATTATATAGTAACAGACCACAAAACGAAGACCTCAGTTCGTGTTTTAACTTTATATTAAAAATATAAATGTAAATACAATGCAAATTTGTGTTCCTGATAGAAAATATTTATCAAATCATATGAAATTAGATAATATATAATATACTAGAACATAAAATTATTTATTTTAATACAAAATTCTTTTTGGATATTTTATAATGGTCAGGAGATCACCCAATCGGGCCTTCAAAACACATCGAGAGCGCGGTACAGTACGATAATTTGATGGCGTCTTCGAAAAGCACATCGCGCGGCGCCGCGCGCCCCTGTGTTATTAATTTTAAAACATAAACAAATATAAATATAACATTTTGACAAATTATTGACATTTTTGGGGATAAAAAATGTCTGACCCCCCCCCCTAAAGATGTCGTAATTAGTCATTTCACATGCACAAGGACCCAACCAATAATCCTGTAGAGGTTTCATGTGGTTATCTTAAAAAAATTTTTTTCGAGAAGGAAGCGACTTTTTCCCTTGTTTTTACTCCACTATATAACATTTCCCATTTTTACATTTAAAAAAAAAAAAAAAACGTCGTTCCTTAAAATCGGGAAGACGGAAATTAACGTACTTTCTATATTTACTTAAATATTCATCCACCAAGGCAGTCAACGTTCTATTCTTATTAGTTTTAGTGCAAGGATTAGGCGGAATTTTAATTAGCAGCAAAGATCCCACGTCTTCAATATTATCAATTGTCATCTTCACTAGTTCGTCACTAACACAGGCGAGTCGGTGGCTCAGGGTTTAGTGTCTCGATCGCTCAACCCAAAGGTCGTGGGTTTAAATCTCCATAACACCAGAAAATTTTTAATTAAATTATCTACTCATAGAGCAAGGCTTATTCGCAGGGATGAGTTCGCAACCATCCTGGCGATGGCCTAGGATGGGAAGAATGTCAGCTTGGTGTTAATGTGAGAGATTAAAATCAGTTGATGTTTGAATGTTTCCCTAACTAATGAGGTTTTCCAGGTTTCCCTCATACTAGCACTGAATGGTGGTTAGGGCCTACCAACGTAAGTTGTTCCTCAGGCGCAAATGCGACCTGCGAAATAATACTATGCCGCCCCCTCTCCCACGCAAGTCTCAGACTTTCGGGCTAATCCTTGTGATTAGAATGAAGGGTAGAAATATTATTATGATTATTACAATATGAAACAAGCAAAAAGTAATTTTATTACTTTTATCGCCAAATACTTTTCATCTGAAGCATCAGATAAAAACGTATGGAAGTTCCCTTAACAATACTCTCGATTTCTGTGGCTTATAACCTTCTCCTTGTTCTTTCAAAAATGCAAGCAAATTGTTGTATTTTTTGATGTTCACATTATGCTTCAAACTTAATAGAGACTTTACGATTGAATGAGTCCACAAACTAGAACTCTTCAGTTTTTGTGGCATTTCGGAAAAGTATGCCAATAAAACGTTCTCAGAGTATTGCGTTACATTTTTTCCAGTACACCTTTTCTCGACTGAACAAAGGCAGCTTCATATACTGCACCAGATTTCGTCGGCAGCAAATTTTCTACAGCCATTCTAGCCGTCTCACCACCTCGGGAGGTTCATCAACCACTTTACACTCATTTTCAGTCCTTAGTCACTGTCAACCGCCGCGACGTCAAATATTAAATATTTGTTTTGATAGATGTAAGTACGTATCTATGGTAACAATAAGTAAATGTATATGCAGTAAAATAAGTTAAAGATTAAATCTTACAATCTTTTTTTAAAATTCGTTTTTTTCTTAGTTACTTTAATCATTTTCCAATTTACTGTTACTGTCAATTTATACTGTTTGAAGAAAAAATAGTATACCTTGTTCGGAGAATAAGATAATTTATATGCTTCGCATGGATTGTCTGACGAATGTAGCGAGTCAGAAACTTTCCACGCTTAGCACATGAAATATCACTTATTCTCCTAACATCATAATATACTATTATTTTTCTGACGTATAAACATAACTGTGATTTCAGTGTGTGGGCAGTTGTTTAATTGTTTAAAGTAGAATATTGCATGCATGTGCAGTATTTATTGTTCGTGGAATAAAAAGTATCAAAAATAATTGAACAGACAGAAAAAACATTGGTACAAAAACGTATTGGTCTGATAAAATACTAAAATAATAAAGAGAGTACAGAAGTGGACTGTTATTATTTGGCATTTGCAAATACAATTTTCAAAATGGTTTGTTTGAAATGTAATCATGAAATTACTGATGATTAATTCTCTGAGTTGCAATGAACCTAGTGGAAATTTAATTGGCTATTATCCACTAGGACCTACTGACATTAGCTATTTATAAAACAGTTAGGTGGCTGAATTAAATAAGCTGTTACAGCTTATTTAATGCTAATCGTTGAATTTTAGATATTCAAAGAAACCACAACCAGATGCAAGGGTTTTTAAAAAACTAAAATATGCTTTATAATTTATGGGTCCTATACTAAACCTAGAAGCAAAAATTACAATAAAGCCAATAGAGAAGGAAAAGAAAATATTGGAATTATTTAGAAAAAAAAAAATATATTTCAGGCCGAGAAATTTAGGTAATTACTTAACTGCTGAAAGGAACACTATCCATCTAAATCTCATAAAGCAAATGCTATCATAATTGAAAACTAAGCGAATTACAGTTAACTACCAAATATTGAAATACAACAGAAATCACGTGTTCAAATGTTCAAACTGCCTTCCTTCCACAGCAATACATACTTGGCAACATTTAAGAACACTATTTGTAGCATGTCTAATCATTACTGGTGTAATTGTTTGAAAAGCTGCTCTTGTCCTTTCTCTTAGATTTTCGATGTGATCTGATCTAACTCTATACAGGGTGTCCACCTAGTGCGCGTAAGTCCAATATCTGGGTTAATAAAAGAGATAGCTTAATTTTTTTTTCTACAGGGTTGTCTAATATCCCGAGCTGCACAAAATGAAAATATATTTACATATTCAGGGTGTTCAGTTTTTCCTGGACAGGTACCAACTTCGTTTTTCTAAATGGAAATATATATTTTTTATTGCTTTTTCGAACTAAACCCTTGATTTTAGTAGGACTTTCATCAGCCTTCCCTATACCTAACTTAAACTGTTTTTGAAATATTGACGGGTGAATATTGACATTTTTGCAACTTTGACACCCTGTAAAATCTAAACGGTTTGAGATCAAGCAAAACGGTTGGCACATTCCTATCTTAACTTTTTATAAGCTATCGTTTGATACTAATTTCAAATGTATCCAGGAATTAAAAATTTTCCGAAAATTTTGAAAATTTTTAATTCTTGGATAAATTTGAAATTAATATCAAACGATAGCTTATAAAAAGTTAAGATAGTAATGTGCAAACCGTTTTGCTTGATCTCAAACCGTTTAGATTTTACAGGGTGTCAAAGTTGCAAAAATGTCAATATTCACCCGTCAATATTTCAAAAACAGTTTAAGTTAGGTATAGGGAAGGCTGATGAAAGTCCTACTAAAATCAAGGGTTTAGTTCGAAAAAGCAATAAAAAATATATATTTCCATTTAGAAAAACGAAGTTGGTACCTGTCCAGGAAAAACTGAACACCCTGAATATGTAAATATATTTTCATTTTGTGCAGCTCGGGATATTAGACAACCCTGTAGAAAAAAAAATTAAGTTATCTCTTTTATTAACCCAGATATTGGACTTACGCGCACTAGGTGGACACCTTGTATACAATATTTTTTATGTAGCCCCAAAACAAAAATCTAGTGGGGTTAGATCGCAAGATCTAGGAGGCCATCGAACTACTCAATTTGTACCTGAAATTTTAGAATAAATAAAACCAAAGAATAAATTTACCAATCCATTTTTCGGGGAACATTTCATTTAGGTAAGTCATAGTATTAACTGCATTGTGTGCGGGAGATGTATGATAAGGCATTTAGATTTCCATTGAAGAAGTAAGGTTCTATTAAATGATTATCAATTAATTCCACACCAAATGCTAAAACCAAATCATCCTTGCCTCAGTCTTTTAAAGGTAGAGTGGAGATTGTTATAGGACCAGTGATGACTACTGTGACGATTAAAGATACCATCCCTGTTTATAAATGATTCATCGGTCCAAATATGCCTTGCGAAAAATGGATATTGATTATACCTATTCACAAACCAATTACAGAATTCTAACCTTCTATTAAAATCTGTTGGGTAAAGATATGGTGATTAATTCTTATTTTATATGGCCGATATTTATGTTTCTTAAGGATTTGAAGGGTTTTGCTTCTTTTAACATATCTCCGGTTGTGTCTATTTTTCGGCATGAAATATTTGGATTTTCTGTAACTAATTCCAGTACGATATTTTTTTGCCGTTCTCTGTTGACTTCATTGTAATTTTTTCTTCTAGGTTTAATATAAGGCCATAATTTATTAAAGCAAATTTTAGTTTTTTAAAAATCCTTGCATCTGGTTGTGGTTTTTCTGAATATCTAAAATTCAACGGTTATCATTAAATAAACTTTACAATTCAGACCACAACACTGTTTTATAAATACAATTCAAAATAGAGGTCTTTTGCCAAACTTGCATTTTCACACTTAATTAAGTTGTATTTATCTTCATTCGAAAATCGGTCCATTTTTAACAAATCATTGGTTACAGAATGGATAAAATGTCAGCAAAAACCATTTGTGTAGTCAACAATATATAAAAAGTCAAACTTTTGGTTTCCCATACCTACTATATTGGTAAAAAGTGAAATTCTATAAAAATACTGAATTAACGACTTTCCCAAAAAATACTATATATATATATATATATATATATATATATATATATATATATATATGTTTTTTGAATCGTTATTCAGTCCTCTTTTCATTTTTGAAGAAAAATACAGGGTGTTCCATGAACAAAAACAAAAGTTGTGGTCATATCGGAAATTCAGATGTAACTCAAAAAAGTGCCTGTAGAATGTCGAAACCATTTTTCAATAGCACCTAAGAAAAACGAAATATAGGACTGGATTGGTTTGCCAAAAATCGAAAAACGCCCTGTAGCTCGAAAACGGTAAGTGATAGCGGAATGCGGTTTGGGCCATTATCATTTTTAGGAAAAAAGAGCCCTGGAACCGTACCTCAATTTTTTTCTATCCGCCACGGATTCCCTGGAACCCACGAAAACATACGAAAATGGGTCACTCCGTACAATATCTAAATAAATACACGCCGAAAACACCTCAAAAATTACAGTTACTTCACTTAAGTATTGCTTCTTCTCTTGTCGCTGCCTGATTAAGACTAACTTCCTCGCCAGCACGCCACGGCCTTTATATAGGTACACTAGGTTTCTAGATCCTCGTAGAAATTTCCATCGAATACTCACGAATAATCCACATATCAGGGCAGTTTAATAGATTATCGACCGCCAAGTTATACGAGGGGTATTCGATAAGTGCCGCTGGTAACATCCAGAAAATGTGGGCAAAAGGACCTATCTCCCTATTTGAAGGCCTTGAGGGTTGAGACTCCACCCTTGGGGCGTTGTCCCAGGCAGCCCCAGAGGTGGTGTTGCCAGATTGTGCACAATTTCCCTAAGGCTGGGAAAAAAGTAGAGTTGGCAACGTCGCATTCGAGCACTGTGTCGGTGATTTTATTAACAATACAATCAAGTGCTAAATTAATGTCACTGTCACCTACATCCTAACAATTATTAACAATAACGCCGGAACACTTAAATTATTCAAACAAAGATTATTTGAATGTTTATTTTATTTATGGAGAATGTGATAAAGCAATATCAAGAACTACATGATAAAGTAATATCAAGAAAAGATCAGAGGAAGAATGGTCAAATGGGACTGGAAAATAGAAACCTATTTTACCAACATGACTCACCTCCACATAATGGCTACTTAATCAACAATTTTTTACAAGACCTTTTGATGACTAATGGATCGCCAACAATGGTCCTTTTTTTGCCCACCCTGTTCCCCAGATCTATCAGTGCTCGATATTTTATTTAGGGTACAGTTAAAAATCCAGTTTACCACATCACAGTAACAACCATGGAAGACTGCATGCAGCGAGTAAGAGTTTGTAAATTTAAATCCTGAATCAATAAGAAAAGCAAACTAGTGTAATCTGCAATCAACGCCGCTGACCAGAAACATTGATATTGCAGGCGAGCGTTATCGTCCAGGGAAAAAGATAAATATTTCGAAGCATAGAAAGGAGGGAGATGAAAAGGAAGTCAGTCGGTCTTGTAATATTGTACTGATGTGTGGTTCTTATTAATAATTAAAATACACTTGTCATAAAATTCGGTTGCCAATTACCGTTCATGAATAATTATTGTTAAGATGGCAAAAATGTCTGGAAGTTCAAGGACGTCAATTTGAACATTTAGTGAAAAAACTATTTCTTTTAAATTCTAGTGTTCGCAAATTCTTTCTTTTCTATAAATCAATTTTTTTTTACAAATGTATCACACGTTCTAGATATTACTTTATTGCATTCTCCATAAATAATAAAGATTAAAATAATTTAATCTTCATTTGTATCATTATTCTTAATAATTTTTAGCAAATAGGTGACAGTGCCATCTATTTAGCACTTGATTGTTTTCTAACTCCGTCATGACCAACTAAAAGTAACTGAACTTGAAAGCCGTAGCATTTTTGCAATAAGAAAATGTTTAATTACGAATATTTGCAAAACTACAAATTTTCGGAATATTTGACATTATACAAAGTTACCCTCATTTTTAATGATGAATAAGATAAAATAATAAAAACAGGGTGTCCCTATTTGAAAAAATTGACTTTTGGCAGTTTTTTCAATTTTATTTTTATTCTTGTTTTTTGAGCACGTTCAGAATCAAAATATTATATGAAGCCTGTTAAATAGGTCCTCTTCTACATAGAAACCAAACCAAGTTAAATTATAAAGGCGTACAGTCAAAATTGTTATTCTTTTTCGGTATCCAAACATTATTTTTTACATAAAATTTGAAATTTGTCAAAAAGGTTAGACTTATATAGGACATTATACATGGAATGTGTTTAGAATTCAATGTCGAACCCAGAAATAAAATAATATACCTATAGGGTGTCCTATTTAAAATAAGCAAGTTAATGTCTAGGTACTTCTGGTATAACCGGAAGTACCACCATTTTGAATCGATACCCATCGATATTAATATACAATCAAATTCTCAAAATTTTCCAACAGTTACTTTTCGAGAGATCAATGACCACAGTTCCTCGTGAGACACCCTGTATAGGTACATATAGTGCAAAATATGTAAGTAATCTTATTATACGGTTTGTTTTTTAAATAGGTAAGTTCTCGATCGACATGCCAGCGATACCCTCAACTTCCCAAACACCAATATCCAGTTCAGGTCCTTTCCAACCAAAATCCAACCAGTCTGCAGATATTAGATATAAATCCTTTTTGTAAAATCAGCTAACCAAAACTCTGAATCCAAATGTAATCTACAATCTGCAATACAAAGACACAAAGAGTGTTGATTAGCTGATGATACTCTTGTAATATTATACGTTTCCTTGTTTACCATGATATTTGTCTTTTGTTGTTTATTTTACTAGTTCACATTTGTCTTGTCAAATATTTCTAGAATTCAAAAATATTTTTTGGTTTTTGAATGAACACTGAAAAAATATTGTATGCAACTCGTACAAAAAGTGTTTATTGAACTTGACGTGTTGTCCAACTAGGCCTGACGGCCTCGTCGGACAATTTCACGTCACGTGCAATAAACACTTACTTTTTGCACTTGTTGCATAAATAACTATTATATCTCATTCAGTTTATGAATATATAAGTGACTGTGACAAATACGAAAAAGCTATCAAATTACTTAAAGATTAATATGTAAAACCAATGAAAGAAGTATTTGCAAGACATTTATTAGCCACAAGAAAACAACAAGCTACAGAAAGTATTGATCAATACGTACAAGCTTTAAAACTATTAAGTAAAGATTGTAATTTTGAAACAGTAACTGCAGAACAAAATAAGATTATTGTATTCGAGATGCTTTTATAAATGGACTATCACAATCAGATATACGCCAACGATTGTTAGAAAGAAATACTTTAAATCTAGAGGAAGCCGTAATTCAATCACGATCATTAGAAGAAGCACAAAAACAGTCAGAGTCTTATTTCTCTAGAAATCAGTCGACTAATGCTGTGTATTCGAATGGAAATTGTGAAACTCAAGATAACTCAAATACTGGAGCTGCAGCAGTTATATTCCAACATTGTTATTTTTGTGGAAATAAGAGACATTCACGGTCAGTTTGCCCGGCTAGAGAACAATTATGTACATATTGTAAGAATATTGGTTATTTTTCAAAAGTATGCATGAAACTTAAAAATTTAAAGGTCAAATCGAATTCAACGACTTCAGCTTCTACATTTTTAATTGCCTCTGCATCACAACTCTACTGTTTGTCAAAAGCCATAATTAAAGTTATGCTAAATAATGTTTCTACGAATGCATTAATTGATATTGGAAGTTCTGACAGTTTCTTGGACTATGATTTTGTAAAAAGAAGTAAATTACAAATTTATCCTACGAAAGGACAAGCTTCTATGGCGTCCACATCATGCTCTTTTGGCATGCAAGGGTATTGTTTGGTTAATTTGCAACTGATGGAAGCTAAGTATAATAATTTTAAAGTTTCAATTCTTCAAAATTTAGGTACTGACCTAATTATTGGCCTAATGATATCATGAAGCAGCATTCCCAAGTTAATGTGACTTTTGGTAGACCAAAACCTTCTTTATCAATTTGTTGAAACACCATCATTATTTTCAAATCTCATCGAAGGATGGAAACCAATAGCAACTAACCCTGGATTTATAAACTTTTCGTTTGCGCTGGCGTTGGCATTGCTACAGATTTGCTACGAACGCCGGGCGAAAAAGTTGGAAAAAAGTTATCTTCAAACGCCGATGAGCGCCAACGCCGTGTATAAACGACTATATGAATATACCTAAACCAACCTAACATCGTCAATCCCTTTATGGACTATATTTTAAAACACTGTTTTAATTTTGGACGCGAACGTCAGCGCCAACGACAAGTTTATGAATCCAGGGTAAATGTCGACATTATTCCGAGGATGACCAAAAGTTCATTCAGGAAGTAAAGAAACTATTAGAAGAAGAAATTATAGAAGAAAGTATGTCTCCCTGGAGAGCTGAAGTATTAGTGACACGAAACGAAAATCATAAACGACGAATGGTTATTGATGACTCCCAGACAATAAATTAATTTACTTTACTTGATGCTTACCCTTTATCTCATATAGAAACAGTTGTTTCTAAAGTAGCAAAACATCTACACCCATATTAATACTAATCACAATAACATCAAGTTTACTAATGACAACTAACCGCATTCTTAAATCAATCTAAGTAGTTCATATTAATAATTAAATATTTATAGACAAATAACTAACAGCATGCTAAATAAAAGGTTAATGTGACAACGTCTTATTCTATACATAGAGCTAATTTCACTGTAATAAATCTAACCTGCATTTACAAACATTTACGCAAAGTGACAAGACTGACAAGTGTCTTGTGTCAAGACTGTTTTGTGTTAATAAGCAATCAAGGGCGGATTTAGCTTTTCAACATGGGGGAGTATCTCAAAGAACCACATTTTTAAAAAATGTTGTGAAATTAGAAATTATCTGTGCATTTAGATAGGTACGTTTTTCTTTGGACAAACATGAAATAGCAAATAGAAGCGTTTAATAAAACATCCTTAAGTGAAGTACGTTTATATTTTTTTTAAGTAATTACGTTTTTGCTAATGTAAAATTTTAATTCATGGTAAATCCGCCCTTGGTAAGCATTAACTTTACCTTTTATAATAGGGAGATTTTGAACACCTTAAATTTTTACCTTATCTTTATCGCAATTCGCAATCGTTATACTGAGCACGCGCAGTGCCAAAAATGATACTCTTTTTGGAACTGCACAAGCTCAGAATAACGATAACGACGTGCTAAAATTTAAGGGGTTCAAAAACTCCCTAATGAATTCGATAAGTAACCATGCCATAATAAAATTTTATATAATTATTGAGGTTACCTACTCACATATAAATACGGAAAATTTCGCATTAAATTATTTAATATTTCAGAAAAACGTTCTGGATCTGTTAATTGGGAGGGAAAAGAAAAACTGCTGCCATTTTTGTCAAACTTTTAGGTTAACTTTAACTTATTGTAAAACATACCCAAACTGATAACTAGTGATTTAGCATCATTCTAGCATTAACATGCATTTAAATAGTATTATTAATGCAGTAGCGATAAATTATATAATATCAAACGAAAATTTAGATGGTGTGTTTGCATATCTTGACGATGTCACTGTTTGCGGTAACAATCAAGAAATTCACGATAAAAATTTAGAAAAATTCCTAAATGCAGTAACAAAATATGGACTAACACTTCATGAAAAGAAGTGCAAGTACTCCACACGATGTATTAATTTACTGGGATATACTATAGAAAATGGAATTCTTAAACCTGATGCTGAAAGACTACAACCTCTTCTCAACTTATCTATTCCTAATAATATAACGGAATTATGACGAGTTGTAGGAATGCTATCGCAGTACTCTAAATGGATAAAGTCGTTTTTAGAGAAAATTAGGAGTCTTATAAATTGTAAGTTTTCCTTTGCCAAAAAATGTTGTAGCTGATTTCGAAAACCTCAAAACTGATGGTAGCCAAATCTCTATTAACGACAATTCAAGAGAATGAACCGGTGATCGTAGAAACTGATGCTTCAGATTTCGCAATAGCAGTTTTATTAAGTCAGTCTGGAAGACCTGTCGTTTTCTTTTCAAGAACTCTTTCCGAATCTGAACGTAGACATTCATCTGTGGAAAAGGAAGTATATGCATGTGTAGAGGCACTGCGAATGTGGAAGCGTTTTCTCATTGGCCGACATTTTAAACTCATAACAGATCAACAAGCGGTATCTTTTATGTTCGATGCTAAACATTCAAGTAAAATCAAAAATGAAAAAATACTGAGATGGTGTTTAGAACTCTCATGTTATAAGTACGATATAATTTATCGACCTGGACGTGAGAATACTGTTGCTGACACATTCTCAAGAGTCTGTTCAGTAACCCTTAATAATAAATTATACGAATTACATGAATCTTTATGTGATCCTGGAATAACAAGGATGTATCACTTCATACGTATTCGCAATTTACCGTATTCTATGGAAGATGTTAAACGAATGACATCAGTATGTCCATTATGTGCTGAAATAAAACCAAGATTTAATAGAAACAGTAACAGTCATTTGATCAAAGCTACTTCACCATTCGAACGTCTCAATATTGATTTCAACGGTCCTTTGCCAAGCTCTACAAACAACAAATATATGCTGACTGTAATAGACGAATTTTCTAGATTTCCTTTTGCCTTTCCGTGCAAGGATGTAACTATTATATAGAACATCTATTATATAGAAATGGCCAAGTAGAGCGCTATAATGGTGTAATTTAGAAAGCCGTAAGTTTAGCATAAAAACCAGAAAATTAAAACATATACAATGGGAAGCTGTGTTACTAGATGCATTACATTCTATACAAACATTACTTTATACATCGACTAATTACACACCGCATGAACGCTTATTCAGTTATCAAAGACGCTCAACCAGTGGAATTTCTATACCATCGTGGCTAAATCCTTCAAAAATGGTTTTACTAAAGAAACATGCTAGGAATAGTAAATATGATTCTTTAGTAGAAGAGGTAGAGTTAGTAGAAGTCAAGGAGGCCAGTTACAAGCCACTGACTCCAGGAGAATAGCTGAGTGGGCTGTGGCAATCCCACTAGGAAGCTTTTCTCAAGACCGTTCGTGTGTGGTGAAGAGCCACATCCTGCTCGAGGTGGCCCTGCTGACGACTAAACACGGCGGATCTAGACGAGGAAGGTCGATAAATTCCCCCAAGTCAGGATGTATGCGACCCGTGTCCGTGGCCGAATGGCACCGGGGTGATAGGTGTCTCTAACGGGGCCTCTAGAATATCGGGCAACCTTCTAGAGTATCCTTGCCTTGCCACAGCAATGCGGGGCTCTGCTGTGGTGGACTCTAATCCCTTGCTACTCGTGGGACTTTTATGGAGAACATAGTAGCCAACAAAAAACAACCTAACGAGGGGGGTCAAACCCTCGACCCTCCCCAGGCAACTGGGGAACCTATGGAGATCGGGATTAATCCGACTCCCATTGAAAGCCCGATCCCATCGGATCAGGAAAGGAGGCTGCTACAGTCTCCGACACCTGAGACTGAAGGAGAAGGCAATTTAGGGGATGAGACATCTACATCTGTAGACAAACTCTCCCTTAAAAGAAGACGGCTAGGAGGAGCTGCAAGGAAGCGCCTAAGTCGTTTGCTTAAGAGCGGAGTGCCTTACCAAACCGCCTTAAGTAATGTGCTGAACCAGCCGAAACTTGATCCTCAGCAGGAGGTAGGTAACCAGTCCTCCTCTCTGCCAGTGGGAACGAGCAAACGCATGCGTTCGGATGGTAGTTCACCGGATCTGGGAGCCAAGAGAGCCCGGGAAGGTGGATATACCAAACCATCATTCAAGGCTGTAACAGAGGGAATTAGGGTGGGAATTATCCACCCTGCGTACCCCGAAACGGCCTTGACCAACAACCAATTAGGAACTCTGCAGAGGGCGATAATGTCAGCTGTAGATGAACTACCAGATGATGGACCTCAGGTGAGATTCCAGGGCTGTACACATCGACCTGGATGGCTTCTCACCACCTGTGTGGATCAGACGAGCGTCTCGTGGTTGGAGAGCACAATAAAGCATCTTCAGCCATGGGAAGGAGCTCGTCTTCAAACCGTACAGGGTGAGGATTTACCTAAACCACATATATATGTGGCCTATATACCGGATGAAGCCGACAAACGGCTCACATCGGACATAGTTCTCAGCAGGCTGAGAAAAATGAACCATGGCTTGAATACCCGGGAGTGGAAAGTACTACACCGGGAAGAGTCTGGCCCAGGGCAGGTCTGGACATTCTCGACTGACGAGGGGTCTAAGGAAGCTCTGGAAGGGCTGAACAATCAGCCCTATTTTGGTTTTGGGCAGGTGCAATTCCGCCCAAAAATCAACAAAATCAAAGGGGTAAAAGGGAAAGAACCCGCCCCAACAACTAAAAGGTCGGAGGATGAACCACCAACCTCGAGGGGCAAATCTAAAATGCACTCCACTGGTGGAAAATTTCCCCGAAACAAACCACTTGGGAAAGGAAAATCCATCCCAAACAAACCTCCTCTTCGGAAGAGTGGATCAAAACCGCCATCCGGAAAGAAGGGTAAACCGCCCTCCCCCAAACCCAAACCAAGCACCTAAACCCCGTTTCCTATCCTAGTTTCCCCTCTTTATAACCTTTTTTTTTTTTTTCCATCCAATAACCCATCCCCTCCCCCTGATGTCTGCTACTACTACATACATCAGGTGCGTACAGGCGAACATTCAACATGCCAAGGCCGCGACGTATGTCCTTGGAAAAAGATTCCAGGACGAGCAAATTGACATTGCTCTTATTCAAGAACCCTGGACCAGTAATACAGGCCGAGTAACCGGACTAGGTAACACTTCTGGAAAGGTAATAGTGATGGGATCTGAAGCCAGACCCAGAGCTTGTATCTGGATCAGAAACAATATTAACTATTTTGTACTTACAGGTTACTGCACCCCGGATGTCGTAGCCATCCAACTATCGATCCGAATGGGGGAGAGCAGGGGGAATATAATCCTCTGCTCGGCTTACTTTCCGGGCGATAGGGATGCTGGTCAACCTCCTCCATCTGCAGTGCGGGATTTAGTCGCCTTCAGTAGGAGAAACAATGTCCACCTGGTCATCGGATGTGATGCGAATTCCCACCACACGGCTTGGGGCAGCACAGACATTAACCAAAGAGGTGAGTCACTATTTGATTATATATTAGGTGAAGGGCTAATGGTAAACAACATTGGTTCAGAACCAACCTTTATCACTAGAAATAGGAGAGAGGTACTAGATCTCACCATCAGCTCAAATCTTTTGAGCAAAAGATAACTGACTGGAAGGTATCTTCTGAACCATCATGTTCAGACCATAAACACATTCTATTTAATATAGAAACGGGGCCTAGGCCCATGGTGAAATATAGGGACCCGAGAAGCACAGACTGGGGCGAGTACAAACGATCGGTCCAGTCACGACTTCAAGGTACCCTGACCACTATAAATAATCGTGACGAGATAGAGATTGCGACGGAACAAATTCGGAACGCTCTTATAGCAGCTTATCACGAAAACTGTCCACTTAAGACCAAAAAAGATAATAGAGGCACATCTTGGTGGAACAAAAAACTGGAAAAAATGAGGAAAGAAGTTCGACGCCTCTTTAATCGAGCTAAAGTTTCGGGCGCCTGGGCTCCATATAGATCTGCATTAACAGACTATAATAAAGAAATAAGAAGGGCAAAAAGGGAATCTTGGAGGAAGTTCTGCGAGAGTATATCTGATTTACCTAGCAGTACGAGAATCCACAAGATCCTTTCTAGAGATCCGGCAAGGGAATTTGGGTCGATAAAACGACCTGATGGAACCTTCACGAACTCTGGAAGGGAAACCTTGGAGCTTTTGTTACAAAACCACTTCCCAGGTAGTTCGATTTTGGATAACCAGCAACTACCACTACCAGAAGGCCGATTTAAACGACCTAACCAAAATGACTGAATGGTGGCCAGGAAGGTTATCACAAGACCAGCTATTGAGTGGGCTATCAAATCTTTTCAGCCATTCAAATCACCCGGTGAGGATGGTGTGTTTCCGGCTCTGCTCCAAAACGGACTGGAAATCATCATACCGTTTCTTATTAGACTATTCAGAGCTAGTCTGGCATGGAGCTATATACCATCCAGTTGGTCCGCAGTGAGGGTGGTATACATACCTAAAATAGGTCGAATAGACCTATGCCCCAAATCGCTCAGACCCATTAGCCTGACATCATTTCTGTTGAAAAGTCTGGAAAAGGTACTGGACGGACACATTAGGACGAGTGTGTTAAGCATTCATCCTCTTAATACCCACCAGTATGCCTATCAAACCGGCAAGTCAACAGAACTAGCCCTCAACAACTTAGTCGCTAAAATCACCCAATCTCTGCAGAGTAGGCAAATTGCAGTGGCGGCCTTTCTTGACATTGAGGGAACGTTTAACAATGCACTGCCTGACTCCCTATATACAGCTGTCACTGCTAGGGGAGTCGACCCAACCATAAGTGGCTGGATTCGGGCTATGTTAGAAAATAGAACTATAACGACGTCCCTTCAGGAAGAAACGGTCAGATTTAGGGCCGCAAGAGGGTGTCCACAAGGGGGGGTTCTTTCCCCCCTACTTTGGTCACTGCTTGTGGATGACCTGCTGGCCATACTTTCTGTGTGGGAGGTTGAGGTTCAAGCATATGCGGACGATCTAGTCATTTTAATCAGAGGAAACTCTGAAGAGGGAATTTCCCTCACCCTCCAAGAGGTACTAGGGACAGTACTGAGTTGGTGTAAGAGGGAGCAGATGTCTGTAAACCCTCACAAAACGGTAATTGTACCGTTTACCAAGAAAAGGAAGCTGGACAACTTAAGACCTCCCTCCTTACTTGGTGAAATAATTCCATTTGCGGAGGAAGCGAAGTATCTGGGTGTAGTACTGGATAAGTCGCTTAATTGGAACTCCCATCTGGAAAAAATGATCCACAAGGCACGACTGTCCTTATGGACTTGTCGAAGAATTTGTGGGAAATCTTGGGGCACTGGACCCAAACAAATATATTGGCTGTATGTGACGGTCATACGACCCATGATCGCATACGGCTCCATAGTTTGGTGGTCCAAAGGACTACAACAAAGGACCAAACTCAAACTCTCTGGTTTACAGAGACAAGCCTGCCTGGCCATAACTGGAGCAATTAGCTCCACACCGTCAGCAGCTCTGGAAATCCTACTGGACCTACCTCCTCTTCATATATATTTGGAGAGAGAGGCCAGATGGGCAACATACAGACT
This sequence comes from Pogonocherus hispidulus, assembly GCA_963924545.1. Taxonomy (NCBI): domain Eukaryota; kingdom Metazoa; phylum Arthropoda; class Insecta; order Coleoptera; family Cerambycidae; genus Pogonocherus; species Pogonocherus hispidulus. The sequence continues at coordinate 57,713,009 of OZ004693.1, forward strand.
AAAGCAGGCAGCTTTTAACATGCCGCAGTCTGACACCATGGAGCGCAATAGGCTGCTGGATGACATGGAAAGTCACAGTATCCTGGAGATGATTTCAGATGTCATGCCTGCAAAGACCAACCTTGAACTGCCCTTTCACATTCTCTTCCCAGGAAGAGATGAGTGGGATCGGAATAAGGCTGACCTATTAAGGGCAGATAGTTGTTGGTTTACAGACGGATCCAAAACACCCATGGGAGTTGGAGCCGGAGTATATAGTTGCAACCCAACGGTGAAAATATCTTCATCCCTTGGCAGTTATGCAACTATATTTCAGGCAGAAATTTATGCCATCGAATTGTGTGTACAGAGGCTGGAACAAAGGCAACTTACACGCAAATCGATAAAAATCTTCTCAGACAGCCAAGCAGCTCTTAAAGCTCTTGGTTCCTACCGTTGCAACTCAAAAACGGTATGGAGCTGCCAGCAGGCACTTGCTCAATTGAACAGAAAAAATAGAATAACTCTGGTCTGGGTCCCAGGCCATTCTGGCCATGAGGGGAATGAGGCAGCCGACTCTCTAGCTAGGGAGGGTGCTGCTTCTGAATTTGTCGGACCAGAACCGGTGCTTGGCATATCCTCGAGTACTGCCAAAGCAACGCTCTTGACCCGGGCTGAGGAGCAAATCCTCCAGTACTGGCAGGAACTACCACGATTAGTTCATTCGAAGGCGTTTATAATAAACCCTTCAAAAACAAGAACTAAAAAACTTCTAGAGTTAAGCAGGTTTCACCTACGAACTCTAATTGGCCTATATACGGGCCACTGCCGTTTAAAATATCATCTGTGCAAATTCAGCCTAGCAGAAGATGCTGAGTGCCGCCTATGCTTAGAAGATGATGAAACGGCAGAACACATATTGTGCACCTGCCCTGCTGGGGAAAGGATCAGATACTCATTATTTGGCAAAGGACAACTTCTGCCAGAGGATCTGAACAAATTCTCACCCAATAAGGTGATCAGCTACATTAAGAAGCTGGACCTGTTGGGTGAAATATAAGTAGGTGTGAGCCACAATAGACCACATGGTCGCGGTGGAGGGTCTGGTTTTCGGCCCACTCACTTTTGAACCTAACCTAACCTAGTAGAAGTCAAGCCAGAATATACATTAATTCGACACGAAGATGGAAAAGAATCGACAGTTTCATTGAAACATCTTGCCCCTAGGTTAGGTTAGGTTAGGTTCAAAAGTGAGTGGGCCGAAAACCAGACCCTCCACCGCGACCATGTGTTCTATTGTGGCTCACACCTACTTATATTTCACCCAACAGGTCCAGCTTCTTAATGTAGCTGATCACCTTATTGGGTGAGAATTTGTTCAGATCCTCTGGCAGAAGTTGTCCTTTGCCAAATAATGAGTATCTGATCCTTTCTCCAGCGGGGCAGGTGCACAATATGTGTTCTGCCGTTTCATCATCTTCTAAGCATAGGCGGCACTCAGCATCTTCTGCTAGGCCGAATTTGCACATATGATATTTTAAACGGCAGTGGCCCGTATATAGGCCAATTAGAGTTCGTAGGTGAAACCTGCTTAACTCTAGAAGTTTTTTAGTTCTTGTTTTTGAAGGGTTTATTATAAACGCCTTCGAATGAACTAATCGTGGTAGTTCCTGCCAGTACTGGAGGATTTGCTCCTCAGCCCGGGTCAAGAGCGTTGCTTTGGCAGTACTCGAGGATATGCCAAGCACCGGTTCTGGTCCGACAAATTCAGAAGCAGCACCCTCCCTAGCTAGAGAGTCGGCTGCCTCATTCCCCTCATGGCCAGAATGGCCTGGGACCCAGACCAGAGTTATTCTATTTTTTCTGCTCAATTGAGCAAGTGCCTGCTGGCAGCTCCATACCGTTTTTGAGTTGCAACGGTAGGAACCAAGAGCTTTAAGAGCTGCTTGGCTGTCTGAGAAGATTTTTATCGATTTGCGTGTAAGTTGCCTTTGTTCCAGCCTCTGTACACACAATTCGATGGCATAAATTTCTGCCTGAAATATAGTTGCATAACTGCCAAGGGATGAAGATATTTTCACCGTTGGGTTGCAACTATATACTCCGGCTCCAACTCCCATGGGTGTTTTGGATCCGTCTGTAAACCAACAACTATCTGCCCTTAATAGGTCAGCCTTATTCCGATCCCACTCATCTCTTCCTGGGAAGAGAATGTGAAAGGGCAGTTCAAGGTTGGTCTTTGCAGGCATGACATCTGAAATCATCTCCAGGATACTGTGACTTTCCATGTCATCCAGCAGCCTATTGCGCTCCATGGTGTCAGACTGCGGCATGTTAAAAGCTGCCTGCTTTAGTCTGTATGTTGCCCATCTGGCCTCTCTCTCCAAATATATATGAAGAGGAGGTAGGTCCAGTAGGATTTCCAGAGCTGCTGACGGTGTGGAGCTAATTGCTCCAGTTATGGCCAGGCAGGCTTGTCTCTGTAAACCAGAGAGTTTGAGTTTGGTCCTTTGTTGTAGTCCTTTGGACCACCAAACTATGGAGCCGTATGCGATCATGGGTCGTATGACCGTCACATACAGCCAATATATTTGTTTGGGTCCAGTGCCCCAAGATTTCCCACAAATTCTTCGACAAGTCCATAAGGACAGTCGTGCCTTGTGGATCATTTTTTCCAGATGGGAGTTCCAATTAAGCGACTTATCCAGTACTACACCCAGATACTTCGCTTCCTCCGCAAATGGAATTATTTCACCAAGTAAGGAGGGAGGTCTTAAGTTGTCCAGCTTCCTTTTCTTGGTAAACGGTACAATTACCGTTTTGTGAGGGTTTACAGACATCTGCTCCCTCTTACACCAACTCAGTACTGTCTCTAGTACCTCTTGGAGGGTGAGGGAAATTCCCTCTTCAGAGTTTCCTCTGATTAAAATGACTAGATCGTCCGCATATGCTTGAACCTCAACCTCCCACACAGAAAGTATGGCCAGCAGGTCATCCACAAGCAGTGACCAAAGTAGGGGGGAAAGAACCCCCCCTTGTGGACACCCTCTTGCGGCCCTAAATCTGACCGTTTCTTCCTGAAGGGACGTCGTTATAGTTCTATTTTCTAACATAGCCCGAATCCAGCCACTTATGGTTGTGTCGACTCCCCTAGCAGTGACAGCTGTATATAGGGAGTCAGGCAGTGCATTGTTAAACGCTCCCTCAATGTCAAGAAAGGCCGCCACTGCAATTTGCCTACTCTGCAGAGATTGGGTGATTTTAGCGACTAAGTTGTTGAGGGCTAGTTCTGTTGACTTGCCGGTTTGATAGGCATACTGGTGGGTATTAAGAGGATGAATGCTTAACACACTCGTCCTAATGTGTCCGTCCAGTACCTTTTCCAGACTTTTCAACAGAAATGATGTCAGGCTAATGGGTCTGAGCGATTTGGGGCATAGGTCTATTCGACCTATTTTAGGTATGTATACCACCCTCACTGCGGACCAACTGGATGGTATATAGCTCCATGCCAGACTAGCTCTGAATAGTCTAATAAGAAACGGTATGATGATTTCCAGTCCGTTTTGGAGCAGAGCCGGAAACACACCATCCTCACCGGGTGATTTGAATGGCTGAAAAGATTTGATAGCCCACTCAATAGCTGGTCTTGTGATAACCTTCCTGGCCACCATCCAGTCATTTTGGTTAGGTCGTTTAAATCGGCCTTCTGGTAGTGGTAGTTGCTGGTTATCCAAAATCGAACTACCTGGGAAGTGGTTTTGTAACAAAAGCTCCAAGGTTTCCCTTCCAGAGTTCGTGAAGGTTCCATCAGGTCGTTTTATCGACCCAAATTCCCTTGCCGGATCTCTAGAAAGGATCTTGTGGATTCTCGTACTGCTAGGTAAATCAGATATACTCTCGCAGAACTTCCTCCAAGATTCCCTTTTTGCCCTTCTTATTTCTTTATTATAGTCTGTTAATGCAGATCTATATGGAGCCCAGGCGCCCGAAACTTTAGCTCGATTAAAGAGGCGTCGAACTTCTTTCCTCATTTTTTCCAGTTTTTTGTTCCACCAAGATGTGCCTCTATTATCTTTTTTGGTCTTAAGTGGACAGTTTTCGTGATAAGCTGCTATAAGAGCGTTCCGAATTTGTTCCGTCGCAATCTCTATCTCGTCACGATTATTTATAGTGGTCAGGGTACCTTGAAGTCGTGACTGGACCGATCGTTTGTACTCGCCCCAGTCTGTGCTTCTCGGGTCCCTATATTTCACCATGGGCCTAGGCCCCGTTTCTATATTAAATAGAATGTGTTTATGGTCTGAACATGATGGTTCAGAAGATACCTTCCAGTCAGTTATCTTATTGCTCAAAAGATTTGAGCTGATGGTGAGATCTAGTACCTCTCTCCTATTTCTAGTGATAAAGGTTGGTTCTGAACCAATGTTGTTTACCATTAGCCCTTCACCTAGTATATAATCAAATAGTGACTCACCTCTTTGGTTAATGTCTGTGCTGCCCCAAGCCGTGTGGTGGGAATTCGCATCACATCCGATGACCAGGTGGACATTGTTTCTCCTACTGAAGGCGACTAAATCCCGCACTGCAGATGGAGGAGGTTGACCAGCATCCCTATCGCCCGGAAAGTAGGCCGAGCAGAGGATTATATTCCCCCTGCTCTCCCCCATTCGGATAGATATTTGGATGGCTACGACATCCGGGGTGCAGTAACCTGTAAGTACAAAATAGTTAATATTGTTTCTGATCCAGATACAAGCTCTGGGTCTGGCTTCAGATCCCATCACTATTACCTTTCCAGAAGTGTTACCTAGTCCGGTTACTCGGCCTGTATTACTGATCCAGGGTTCTTGAATGAGAGCAATGTCAATTTGCTTGTCCTGGAATCTTTTTCCAAGGACATACGTCGCAGCCTTGGCATGTTGAATGTTTGCCTGTAGGCACCTGATGTTTGTAGTAGTAGTAGACATCAGGGGGAGGGGATAGGTTATTGGATGGAAAGAAGGTTATAAAGAGGGGAAACTAGGATAGGAAACGGGGTTTAGGTGTTTGGTTTGGGTTTGGGGGAGGGCGGTTTACCCTTCTTTCCGGATGGCGGTTTTGATCCACTCTTCCGAAGAGGAGGTTTGTTTGGGATGGATTTTCCTTTCCCAAGTGGTTTGAGTCGGGGAAATTTACCACCAGTGGAGTGCATTTTAGATTTGCCCCTCGAGGTTGGTGGTTCATCCTCCGATCTTTTAGTTGTTGGGGCGGGTTCTTTCCCCTTTACCCCTTTGATTTTGTAGGTTTTTGGGCGGAATTGCACCTGCCCAAAACCAAAGTAGGGCTGATTGTTCAGCCCTTCCAGAGCTGCCTTAGACCCCTCGTCAGTCGAGAATGTCCAGACCTGCCCTGGGCCAGACTCTTCCCGGTGTAGTATTTTCCACTCCCGGGTATTCAAGCCATGGTTCATTTTTCTCAGCCTGCTGAGAACTATATCCGATGTGAGCCGTTTGTCGGCTTCATCCGGTATATAGGCCACATATATATGTGGTTTAGGTAAATCCTCACCCTGTACGGTTTGAAGACGAGCTCCTTCCCACGGCTGAAGATGCTTTATTGTGCTCTCCAACCACGAGACGCTCGTCTGGTCCACACAGGTGGTGAGAAGCCATCCGGGTCGATGTGTACAGCCCTGGAATCTCACCTGAGGTCCATCATCTGGTAGTTCATCTACAGCTGACATTATCGCCCTCTGCAGAGTTCCTAATTGGTTGTTGGTCAAGGTCGTTTCGGGGTACGCAGGGTGGATAATTCCCACCCTAATTCCCTCTGTTACAGCCTTGAATGATGGTTTGGTATATTCACCTTCCCGGGCTCTCTTGGCACCCAGATCCGGTGAACTACCATCCGAACGCATGCGTTTACTCTTTCCCACTGGCAGAGAGGAGGACTGGTTACCTACCTCCTGCTGAGGATCAAGTTTCGGCTGGTTCAGCACATTACTTAAGGCGGTTTGGTAAGGCACTCCGCTCTTAACCAAACGATCTTGCCCCTAGGTGAGATACTACTTTGTTAAATTCCGAACATTCGGAGCAGAACATTGTCAATGAAGAAATTCTACTTAATAATAATGGTAATACATCCGAAGACCAGAATACTCTATTAAATATTTCTCGATGTATTGAAGACAAAAGTACCGCAAATGGAACTGAAACTCATAATGAAATAAGATCCACAAGAGTACGAAAATCTCCAAACTATCTTCTTGATTATGAACAAAAATAAAACAAAGGGAAAATGTAATATTATATGTTTCCTTGTTTACCATGATATTTGTCTTTTGTTGTTTATTTTACTAGTTCACATTTGTCTTGTCAAATATTTCTAGAATTCAAAAATATGTGCAAATTTTTAGTGAATTAAAGCCTAAACTAAGAAAAGTTATTTTCATTACAACTCTGTACTCTGATATTCTTGGGTAATTATTATAAATTGTAATTGTAATGTGTATCTATTCCGTATCTGAATTATTTGACATGAGTACTCAACTAATCGTACTTGTACTAGTCTGAATGTATGTTAGGTTAGGTTAGGTTCAAAAGTGAGTGGGTCGAGAACCAGACCCTCCACCTGGACCATGTGGTCTATTGTGGCTCACACCTATTATATTTCACCCAACAGGTCCAGCTTCTTAATGTAGCTGATTACCTTGTTAGGTGAGAATTTGTTCAGATCCTCTGGCAGAAGTTGTCCTTTGCCAAATAATGAGTATCTGATCCTTTCCCCAGCGGGGCAGGTGCATAATATGTGTTCTGCCGTTTCATCATCTTCTAAGCATAGGCGGCACTCAGCATCTTCTGCTAGGCCAAATTTGCACAGATGATATTTTAAACGGCAGTGACCCGTGTATAGGCCACTGAATGTATGTACTCAAGAATTTTTAACAGAAATCCTTGGTATCTACCTGCTTCATGAAATATGCGCGATTATTCAAGAGTCAGTAATGTGTCATAAGTAGGTACTGTACCCGTTAATACTCGGTAATAATTATTTTTTCCAACGGAGTATTCGGTACTTCAGATCCAACCAAGTAACAGATACTTAGCAACAAATAGTTACAATGCTGACATCACTATTGTTTGTCATATGTTCACATTTTTGTATATTAATTACTTAATCTAAATCAGATGAAGTGGTGTTTGATTACCTATAATATGAATACTGATCCCTTCCAGAAGGTTAAAAACTCAGCTAGAAGGCAGGATAGACAGCTGAGTACTGACATAAACTTGCCATTAACATTTTTTTAAGTCTGAGCATTTTACTTGTATCACGATCTCCATCTCTTAATATAAATGTGAACCCTATAGAAACACTCACCACCTATGCATGTGCCTACTTCAAACAAGTATTGATAATAATAATGTTCTTACTTAAGCTTCAAATTTTCTTTTGTTAAATTAAATGCCCACTTTATAACATAGTCTTCTAAATGTACAGATCGTTTAATATATAACTCTGCTTCAATGCCATTTTTCTTATATTTTCGAAATACTGGATATGCAGCTAGATGGTCTTCTACATTGTTAGCACGTGTTACAGTTTCTACAGCCTGGAGTAGTTTACGTTTTTTCTCTTTCAGTTGATACCGTTTTCTTTTACCATTAAATGTAATAATGCCAGTTTTTCTCTAAAATAGTAGCTATTAATTAATGTAGCTTTTTACCTCTTAAATGAGACTTACTCCCATAATAATCTCGTAACGGAAAACGGAATATCCACAAAACAAAAAAAGAAGAAATGAGATTTCTGTAGAAAAGGAGGGCAACACAAACTGTCAGTGGCGCCCTCATGTCTGTCACTTTTTTGGCGAGCGGGAAATTTAAATATCTCAATTTACCTTCTCCTACTTATTTAGATATGTAGCAAAAAAATTATGTACAGAGTTTATTATTAATGAAATATTTAAATATTATGGGTTTTAATGAGAAGTAAAAACTGAAACTTCACAAAATAATAATATTTAAATAATTTTCAAGAATAATATCTCGTTACGTAATTTTTTTGACTTATAAATATGTAAACATTTAAAAATATTAATAAATGACAAAAAATTATTGTACTTACCTACATAATTCTTATCCAAAAATAGATATACACATATATATGGGTTTTTACATTATTTAAATTGGATAATATTCACTGATATAGGTTTTTACATTTTTATACCATATAGTAATTAATCAAAGCAAAAATTTTTTAAATATATTTATTAAACAAAGAGATGTAACAAAAAAGTACTATTTATGATATTCTAAATAAATTACATGAATGAATAAATTTGTATTTACAAATATTGCTAATGGATGAGCTTGCTACTAACGAACAAAATATATCGATAATGTTGGAGTTAAAAATTTATCTTGGAGAAGGCGATCAGCGAAATGTTCATGGGGAAATTCAGTCTCGACTGCTATCCATTTCATGAGAAGTACGTTAAACTCTGACATACAGTAAGTAGTTGTACATGAAACAAAAATGAGGGTTGGGTTTTTTTTATAGTAATAGGGTTAATGTTTTCTACAAAACTAAATATAAAAATATTTTCCCTTGGTAGAACAGACAAAAGAAGGATTTATGTATTTCTATAGTAAATACGTGTATCTAGTATCTAATTATAATTATTTTACTTCCCGAACATATAACCACTTTTATTAGGGTTGGCTTCGGCCAACGGGAATTTCACTTAAAAATCAAGAATTTCAAAAACAGTTTATAGTTAGGTTATAATATGATGTAGGTACTCAAACGATTAGGTACTCACATACCCTATTATTTAAGCTATAATCTGGCCTACTACCTACTGACTATAGTAATTTTTTCAAGTATAAATTGGGGTTATGATCTATATTTACAAGAATTGAAGAAAAAGATTACAAAAATATATAAAGTAAAAGATATAATACTTATTACAGTTACTTCAAATTTCGTAATTTTTATTCCAATTTTCTGTCTTTGAAGATATACATCACTGTTAAAAAACATAACTAAAAACTAAATGAATTAAATCACCACCATTTTAAATTTTAACTGCCATCCAGCGTAGGCGTAAGGCGTAAGGCAAGGCAGAGTCGTAGATCATAGCCGTCAGCCGTCCGTAGCAGCCCCGACCGGCTCCGGTGCCATACAAATATGCGAGGTTGCCATTTATTTGCGAATATTACATGTTTTCTTGCCTAAAATAGCCAAAAATGGCAACCTGGCATGCCTGGCACAGGTTGCGGACTTCATAATATTAGTTATATACCCCTGGGAATATCTATAAGGTCATCCTCCAGAGTAGAGTTGGGATTTGAGGCCAGAAGCCCGGCCAGGCCGGGCTGGGAAAATCTGCATATTTTACTGGCCGGGCTGGACCTGGCCGGATGCTTTGTAATACCTGGCCGGGCCGGGCTGAAATTGAATTGGCCAGGCCCGACTGGCCGAGTCGGGCCAGCCCTGGCCGGGCCGGTTCGGGCCTGGCCTGGCCGGATCGGGCCTGGCCTGGCCGAATCGGGTCTGGGCTGGCCTGGCCGTTTCGGGCCGGATCGGACCGATTTCGACTTAACTTAGGCTAACCGGTTTGCTGTATAACAATTTTAAAATACTATATCTTGTTCTTCCTATGAGGAATTTGATTTCATAATAACTTGAGGTGTTTCACCTATTTATCTGACCACTTACGGCCAATCTCACTCATACTACTTAAAATTTAAGGTGTCTCAAAATGGAAAAATTATACTTAGCAATAAGTATTACTCTGATATTTAAGCACATCTAAAAATTCTTACACAGACTTAGAATTCGATGCAGAATTTAAAAATGAAATATTTGAAAAAATAAAGTTGATGGTCGTAACTTCTTTTTGGACTACCCTGTATACATGAATTGAGCATAAAAAAATAGCATTAAAAAATAAAAATCCACAAGTCCAAGTGTTTTTCCAAAAAACATACCGCTGAATTTTAAATGAATTTAGACATCACTTCTGGGACTCACTGTACATACATATAATATCTTATACTACTATAATATATATATTACAAGTGTTAAATGTAAAACATTATGTTTGTGTTTAAGTTGTTGAACAAATTGGTTTTCGGAGTTTGTATTTTATTTGATAATGAAATAAAAAATGATTCTATTAAGGTTGTTTTGTTCTATTTTGTGAGACATTTGAACGTTTCATTGAGACATAAAAGAGTTAATAAATTTATGAATTGTCATACCTATTGTCAATGTCAAGTAGGCAGGTTTTCTGGTATCGCCGAATGTGGCTTAGGCAGACTGGGTTGAATTTGGGCGGACCGATTCTGGCTAAACTTGCCTTGATAGAGCCGGGCCGGATCAGATTCGATTTGAGCTTCGATTCGACTGGCTTGGTCGGGTCTGGCCTGGTCTGACGTACCCGAGTCGCGCCTGGCCTGATCTGGCCTGTCCTGACCTGGTCTGGCCTGTCCTGACCTGGTCTGGCCTGGCCGGGCCGGGTCTGGCCTGGCCTGGCCTGGTCTGGCCGGGTCGGGCCGGGTTTGGTCTGGTCTGGCCGGGCCGGGCCGAATTCAATCTGGCTTGGTCGGGCCTGGCTCAAATCTGGCCTGGCTGGGCCATAATTGTCAAGAGGTCTGGCTTTAATTGGCCCAAACGTTCGGTGGGTTTATCTGGCCTGGCCTGGCCTGGCCTATACTCTGTCGGGCCGGGCCTGGCCTAGCCTGAATTTTTTTAAAAAGTCGCAACTCTACTCCAGAGACAATAAAAAGACCAGTCAAAACCCTGTTACTGTTATACGGTTGGCAATAAGAAGCTCTGTGGCGCCCTCCAAGTCAGAACCCCGAAATATTAAAAACCGCGGGAGTTTTGAAATTTATTTACTTTTATTTAATGATTCGTATTGCGTCGCATTAGAATAACAAAGTTCTTTCTATCTGAACATTCAACCATATTGAGAAATCAAAGGCTAAAGTTTGAATAACTTATAATCTATTATAAAATTAATGATATTCAATTGAGATAAATATTACCCCAATATTGCATAATATTTATCCCAATTGAATATCATTAATTTTATAATAGATTATAAGTTATTCAAACTTTAGCCTTTGATTTCTCAATATGGTTGATTGTTCAGATGGAACTTTGTTATTCTAATGCGACGTCAGGTTGGTCGGTTGGTTGATTCGATAACCATCGGATCGATTTCAGAAAATATGTATTCAATGAGACCTATTATTCTGCATATAGATTACATGACACATTCCTTAAATAAAAAAATAATAGTTGCAAAACCATATTACACAATTAAAAAACGAATTAAAATCAAGGGTATATTCCCTCGATTTAAATGAAACGTTTAAAAATCAACTGAAATATACCTACACTACTTATTAGCACACTTATTAGGTTATACTTATATTCTATATTATTTACTTTTTAAAAATGTAAAGAAATAATTGAGTAAATGCAGCACTTGCAGAAAAGTAGGTCGTATCGAATAGTGATTATAACAAAGATTAAATTCTTTGATTATAAACGGGACCATATGAAATAAAACTACAAACTACACGTATCATGGCACGGCACCACAATACCACAGAATACACTCAAAATCCGGTATCTTTATATAGGACTGCACGGTATCCATGCTTCCAGCTTCCTCCAAGTTGGAAGATGAGAAATTTCCATTCTGCCTCTCTCTTGTATCAGCCATCAACCCGAGAATAGCCACTCTCGGGTACCAACATCGAAAATCGAAACATCGAAACCATAAAATGTATAAGAGAAGAAAGGAGAACACCCTGTTAAAGGATAGCAACAAAACAGTGATGTTCTCTACCGGCCGTCAGGAGAAATAAAGAGCCTTGAAATTTGCAACGGGCCAGTTGAACTACAATCGCAGGTCAATTCACCTCATATATTATATACAGGGTGTTATGGGTATATACCTAAGTAATATTTCGAAGACAGATAACTAATTTGATCCTAATAGCTTTTTAAAAAATATATGTCCACAATTTCACCAATATGTGTAATTAAAGCAGTTAAATTTTTCATCGCAATTCAAAATATGGATCTTTTTTGAGTTCTGTAAATTTAGAAAAGATGGAATTATATGCACATTGTGCTATTGGTAAGCAACTGATTCACATATTGTCCAAACACAAAGACTGAAGTATTTCATCTGTAATCTTCGTTAATATAAAAAATATGAGTGGTGGTGGTCTCGCAAGAAAAATTCTAGGGCATGAAATTACACAAGGGTGATTTTGTAAGCCATTTGCTAAAACTTTTCCTTAGGAGTAGTTACCAGCCTAGAAATATTACCTATACCACTGAAATACTGCATCATAAAGTTGGTTTGATAAATGCTCAAAGAACATGTAAAATTGGTACCTACAATTATATTTACAAAAAAATAGCAGTATCTATCAAATCAACAATATTATTTATAAGTAAAATGTCAGGGCATTACAAAAAAAAACCTTGTAAATTAAATTAATATATTGAAAAATAATTTTTAGTTAAAACATAAATCCTATATTTGCCTTAATTTACTGGCGTTACCTAATTATGAACTTAAGGGAAAATCACAAAATACTTGTTATGCCCATTTGCACCTCCTCTGCTTAGCGAGTTTAAGTATATAGCTTCATTTAAATGACATATTAGACTGTGACTATATCTAGGATATAAGGCCCAGGACCTCGCAGTCTAATTTGATACTGAAATTAAGCTAAGATTAAACTTCCTAAGGAGATGTGGTGCAAACGGGCATTAATGCAACTAGTAGAGAGTACACTCGTTTGTGTAATAACTAACTCCCCTTTACTGAAAAAGGTACCAAATGGTACATCAAAACTAATTAATAACGGAAACCACTAATTTAACGCAACAAATGCTTCTCAAGTGCTGTGTTTCCGATTCACAGCGAGATAATGGTCATTTATCATAAAAACTATCAAGTTTTCTAATCCATTCTGGAGAAATCAACCCAAGTTCGTCTCTTATGCGCTGTTCTAATTCGGCAAGATTATGGGGACCATTTTTATACACCTTGGATTTTAAGTGTCCCCACAAGAAATTTCAAGGTGTAAGGTCAGGAGACTTCGGTGGCCATTCTGACTCTTCTGCCAATCCAACGCTGTGGGAAGACTTGATTTAAATAGCGACATACATCATGGTGGTAATGGTGTGGCCCTCCATCTTGCTGAAAGCAGATGTCTCGAATTGGTACTCCAAGGGCAGGAATTACTTCATTTTGTATAAGTTCCAAATACCTGTCCAGTAAACAATCGTGTGATTTCTATATCTCCTGTATATACTTTATAGAGCACATAATTACGTACTATACTTATGTACCATAGACAGCCTAGATATATACTTTTTTTAACATATTGTGCGCAATATACCAGGTACATAAAATTGTTTTTATTTCCGGTACGACTAATTATATACAAGTTATGTATGTAACTATATCTATATACATGGTATGATAACAAAATGCTGTTCTTTGGATGTAGCCGATTTAACATTAGTATTAATCATGTACAATGTATATAAAATGTATAACATGTCAGATATTTTGCATGCTATCATCAATGGTATGTACCACAAAAAGACTTGCTGGTATATCAAATTGCACATCGCCATTTTGGTCTTAACTAAAAGGTGTTGACATTATTTAAATTCCGTGCGTGATCTCCATTTACGCTTTTCCACTTTCCAGCGGTTCAACGTTTAAAAATTTTGTCAGTTTTGGCATTTATTTTAGGTGAAATAAGTAAGGTAAGAAAGATTATGCGAATACTTTTTATATTTTACGTAAAATAATACAATACTCTAGGTAGGTACCTATCATCTAGGAGATACATTAGTGGTTTATTAGTGGAGGTTTCAAATGTCTGAAAATCAAGATAATTTCTCTTTGAATTCACGGTAGAAACAACTCCGTGTTTTAGATTGTTGGGAATGTTGGGATTGTTTTAATAATTTATCTGGCTAATGCATAGAAAATTGAGTACTTTATTTTCTATGGTCTGATGTGAACAAAACCAAATAAAACAAATTTTAGTAATGATGATGCTTTAACATTAGAAGAAGAAGAAAATAATTTTATATGTTCGTTGGTAAAGACCAAGGATTTAAAAATCCTTGGGTAAAGACATGTACACATGATACAATAAAACAAGATATGATATTAACGCGTCCTAATTTCGTATGCTTTCGCGCATGACGTCCCTTAGTGGAAAGATTTTTAACATGTATATGGCGCAAAGTCCCAGTTAGCATAGGTTCATCCTCAGGATGTACTTAGTACACATTCTTCGGACATATGGGATATCCTAAGGAAGTCCTCTAAAAACTCCAGGATATCCTTAGGACACCCAAATGGGACAGCCCAGATCTTACTGATAATAGGGACTTAAAGCATGCTACAAATTTCATTCGTATCCGTATCCGTATCGAACTGCGCATGTGCAGAATCGATACGGCTGTCGAGATACGTTACGTGCTTCGTATCATTACGGCTTCTGTATCTTAACTTTATTCGTATCGTATTAAGCAAACTGTCAACATTTTCAGTGAACATAACCTAAGAAATTTACGTTTTTATTAGTTTAGTTTAATCAGTTTCTATTGTCGAATAATAAATAACTGAGATACACAATGGATGAAACATTAAAAAGAAAAAGGCTGTTTTATACAGCGGACGACGACTTAACTTCTTCTTAGAGAGGTAGGTTCTTAACCCTTTTGAGGATCGGTCTAGGTGGAACCTTATTAAAAAGAATATTGAAAGGGCAGCAGGCAAAGAGTTTAAGGGGATTATTGATAATACCCTCCATTTTAGATACTTTATTTTATGATAAAATAAGCACAAACATATATTTGAAGACAACAGCAAAACAAAATTCGAGGTTAGAAAATATAACACAATAACATACAGATACGTAGAGAACAGCTTTAACTTATTTTTCCTCAGTAACGTAAACCGATACGATACGGATACGGATAAGGATAAGTACCAATTTTTAAGGATCTGCTTTAAGTCCCTAATGTCCTAATGACATTACTTTGAAAATGCACTTCTATCATTTAGTTTTTCCAAGAAGGAACTGAAAAATAAAGCAATTTATTACCTACTGAAAATAATATATTCTAAAATATTGCAGGTAATTCATTTATTCCTGTGTAATCCTTTTGGATGTCCTTTGTGTGTCTTTTATCAGTCTTTCTTTGGCATGACGAAGCCACCTTTTAATGGCATTTTCAATGTCCAACTCGGTTGTGGCATGTGAATTTTTTTGAATACTTTCTACAAATAAAAATTATAAAAGGACAATATTCAAGATATCTTATTACAAATATTTAGGTATGATAACGAATGAAGTCCATCATTTACATAATACGCTCCATTAGTGATGACGTAGCGCCAGCCATTTTGTTGTGGTAGGTCGCGGTTCATTATCCAAACAAAGCCCGATTAACAAGGCAAATTTACAGAAAAGTGCTATTTTGACGTTATTTGAAGATTTTAAGGGGAAAAAACATCGAAAACGGTAAGAGTGCAGTAAATGTACCCTATAAACGCATTCATGCAAGACAGATGGGTAATAATAACTGAAATATTAATACAATCTAAATTTAACATAACCTCACTTTATATAGTTTATTGTAAAAATAACTTTATTTAATGATTTTTACAGTACCACTCTTTCATTCGCCATGGTTTTGTGCTGGGCTCCGGATTGCAAGCACTACAATCAACGAGAAACTTGTAGATTTTTTATATTTCCAAAGGACCCTAAGGAACGCAACCGTTGGAAAAACTTGTGAGGTAGGTTTGAAATATACCGTTTAATTTTGGATAGATAACTCTTTACATGGTTAATATAAATATATTGTATATTATGACAGACGTAGCGACGAACCTGGACCTGGTCCATTTTTATGCAGTTGTCATTTCCGTGATGGTAAAAGGGAAAATGGGCCTGAAATCTTCTTACACAATGTGACAAAGAAATTCACTTATACAAGTCCCGAAATTTTATTTTATTATTATTATTTATTATTACAGATTATACAGGTTATTTTGAAACAGATGTCATCTCCACCATCTGAAATGGAAATGTGAGTGATATTTATGTCACATATGTATACGTTATACAAATTTCATTGCGTTGAGTGCTAAATAAATACAGTGCAATAATAATCACTTGTCATAACGAACGATCAAAAACCAGCACTGCTGCTGGGATCATCCACAACAATCTTGAAAGTAAAACCGTTATTTTATTTAAAAATCAAACACATTGAAATTTTAATAAAAGGGCAAGCAAAAACTCGATTTAATCGACCAACCTAGTTTTTAATCGTTCGTTATGACAAGTAATTATTATTGCACTGTATTTATTTAGCAGTCAACGCAATGAAATCTGTATAACGTATACATATTTGACATAAATATCACTCACATTTCCATTTCTGATGGTGGAGATGACACATCTGGTTCAAAATAACCTTCTTGTCGATGCTTTGCTGGTAGGCCTTGCAGATGCTCCTGAACTATCACTCTCTGCTCTCTTCTTTTTCTCTTTTCGGGACTTGTATAAGTGAATTTCTTTGTCACATTGTGCAAGAAGATTTCAGGGCCATTTTCCCTTTTACCATCACGGAAATGACCACTGCATAAAAATGCACCAGGTCCAGGTTCGTCGCTACGTCTGTCATAATATACAATATATTTATATTAAACATTTAAACAGTTACCTATCCAAAATGAAAAGGTATATTTCAAACCTACCTCACAAGTTTTTCCAACGGTTGCGTTCCTTAGGGTCCTTCGGAAATATAAAAAATCTACAAGTTTCTCGTTGATTGTAGTGCTTGTAATCCGGAGCCCAGCCCATAACCATGGCGAATGAAAGATTGGTACTGTAAAAATCATTAAATAAAGTTATTTTTACAATAAACTATATAAAGTGAGGTTATGTTAAATTTAGATTGTATTAATATTTCAGTTATTATTACCCATCTGTCTTGCATGAATGCGTTTATAGGGTACATTTACTGCACTCTTACCGTATTCGATGTTTTTTCCCCTTAAAATCTTCAAATAACGTCAAAATAGCACTTTTCTGTAAATTTGCCTTGTTAATCGGGCTTTGTTTGGATAATGAACCGCGACCTACCACAACAAAATGGCTGAAGCTACGTCACACTAATGGAGCGTATATGCCAAAAGCAGGTAATGATGATAATGGGTTTGACTGAGGGAAATGAAAATGTGTCTCTAATAATAAAAAAATGTTAAAACATCTTAAGCTATATATTAACAGTTTCTTTCTCTCCCTTCACATAAATCTATACACTCCGAAATAATTGACAGTACAGTGTTAGATATCTATCTTCTGGGTCAAGCAATCAGGTGTGGAAGGTTCCAGAGGCTTTCTTATCTCTAAGGAAGATGGCCTCAGGTTAACCCGAGAGCAGAGAGTTTACATGTACTAGATACTCTTTGGGAACATATTATATAAACAGGAGCGCTTATGCAAAAGTCTGCTCTTTTACAAAAGCAGGCAAAAAGTCTAATTATATGCTAGCCATGGCTTTATAGAAGCAACGGACAATTATAGGAAATACTGTATAGGAATTCGATGAGACATTTTATAACAACCGAGTAAATTATTTATTATTTATGAGTCACTGTCAATTATTTTCAAACATAAAATATAAATGTGACGTATGGACAGGAGCTGGTAGCACTGGAAAAGCCGGAAACGGACAGTCAGCAATGAACCCGCGTAGAAGAGGTCACGCCACGCTAGCCGGGATATAAAAACTTTAAAACTTATGAAGTTTCAGTTTTTACTTTTCATTAAAACCGATAATATTTAAATATTCCATTAATAATAAACTCGGTACATAATTTTTTTGCTACATATTTAAATAAGTTTCTACTTATTTAGATATGTAGCAAAAAAATTATGTACCGAGTTTATTATTAATGGAATATTAAGGTAAATTGAGATATTTAAATTTCCCGCTCGCCAAAAAGTGCCAGAACAAGAGGGCGCCATTGACAGTTTGTGTTGCCCTCCTTTTCTACAGAAATCTCATTTCTTTTTTTTCTGTTTTGTGTTATGAACTGTAACGGGGTATTGTATCTGTGTAACGTACCGAGTAACGTGAGTAATAATACTGAACGATTGTAGTGCCTTTATGTGGTAATAAATATATGTGTATAGTGGTGTCTCTGATTAAACCCAAAATATCACAAAATTGGCGACGAGGATAAAACAAGAAAAAAAAAGAGAAAAATGGCTACTCCGAGTGTGGCGCTCCATCAATTCAACAGTACTATCGACGATTGGATGATTTATAGTGAACAGTTAGAATCATATTTCAAAGCCAACGGCACGAAGGAGGAAAATCAGGTGGCAACGTTATTAAGTAATATCTCTAGCGAGACTTACAAATTGTTACGAGATTTATGTTACCCCGATCCACCAAAGGCAAAAAAGTTTGAAGAGTTATCCGAGTTACTAAAGCAACAATTCTGCCCCAGGACCGCCGTATGGCAAGAACGAAGAAAATTCCAACAAGCTCAACAAAGAAGAAGAAGAAACAATGACCGAATGGTATGCAAGGGTACGCAGCTTAGAAGTGAATTGTAAGTTCAAAGAGCATCTATTGCTATTTCTGAAGAAAAAATTTATAATGGGTAAAAGTGGACCAATACTTGATAAACTATGTGAAGAAAACGAAAAAACCGAGCTAAAAAAAAATAGTTGAGATGGCGATAAAAAAAGAAAATGATAATAGGAAAAAAGAAGACATAAACTATGTGAAACGACAAGATTTTAGTGCAAAATCGAAGATAAAGGGGGCGTTCTTTCAAAAAACGCGCCATCCTGGCTTCAGGGTTTTCAGATAGTACGCAAGCGCTGGTGGACAGAGAGGATCAATAATTCGACGCAGCCGCGAAGGAACTTCAAGCCAAACAGCTGAGAACAAGATGGCGTGGGGAAATGTCAACAAGTGTCACGTTTGCGGTTATAAGCATAGAGGTGTATGTCGGTATAGTAATTAACAATTGTTCAATATGTAAAAAGAAAGGACATTTAGCTCAGGTATGTGATAAAAAATCTACATTATGTAAATGTTGCGAAAAATGCTATTAAAATGGGGGAAATAAGTGAAAATAGAATGAATGATTGTTATGATCAACAGGAAAATACCGAAGACTGTTGGCACATGAGAGGTAGTAGGGCAGACAATAATTTTAATGTG
The DNA here is from genome assembly GCA_963924545.1 of Pogonocherus hispidulus. Taxonomy (NCBI): domain Eukaryota; kingdom Metazoa; phylum Arthropoda; class Insecta; order Coleoptera; family Cerambycidae; genus Pogonocherus; species Pogonocherus hispidulus. The sequence goes on from OZ004693.1 coordinate 57,732,296, forward strand.
TGTAGTGATCAAGTAAATAAATTTAATTGTAAGATAGATCAGAATGTTAGGGTGTCAGAAGTAGTAAATAAAGAATGTCATAGTTTAGTCAATATAAATAAGCTAGAAAAAGATTTCAGGGTAAAAGTCTGCATAGAGAATAGAGAACATGTTTTTCAAATAGACAGTGGCAGTACAATATCCGCAATAAATGACGAACATTTTAACAAAGATTTTATACATCATAAGTTAGAAAAGTCAGAAATAATATTAAAGAGTTACAATAGCAGTATGTTCGCACCGTTGAGATTTTAATGCAAATGTCGTCTATGAAGGTAAACAGAAACTTATAAAAATTTATGTTATAGGGAATGGGGGACCCAAGATTACTGGTTGAAGGCTTTCAGGGTTCAGTTCGGAGTGGTGAATCAGCTAGAAAACATTAAATCTAGGATCGATCGCATTGTGTGCAGATTTTTCGAGGTTTTTAGTAAAAAAATTGGTAAGTTTTCTTTAGCCCAGATTAAACTCTATTTAAAAGAGAACGTAACCCCCGTATTTTGGAAGGCTCGACCAGTACCTTTAGCATTTAAACAGATTGTAACGGAGGAGTTGGATCGCTTGGAAAGCGAGGGAATCATAGAAAAACTGAAACCTCTGAATGGGCAACACCTTTAGTCCCAGTTTTAAAGGAAAATGGTAATGTAAGACTATGTGGTGATTATAGTGTGACCGTGAATAGATACCTAGAAAATATGGAGTATCCTTTACCTTGAGCCGAGGAAATTTTCTCAAGACTACACGAAGGGTCGCATTAAAGCTAGATTGGCTTATAATCAATTTGAAGTAGATTGAGAATCGAGTAAGATATTGACATGGAGTACCCATAAAGGGTTATATTTGGTTAATCGATTACCGTTTGGAATCAAAGTAGCTAGTTTTATTTTTCAAAGACATTTGGAACAATTATTGAAAGATATTCCGTCATGTGTATGTTACTTAGATGATATTATTTTAACAGGCAAAAACGTAGAGGACCATTTGAAGACATTAATAAGTGTATTGGAGCAACTCAAAAAAGCAGGTTTGACAGTCAACTTGGAGAAATGTGAGTTTTTCAAGTCTGAAGTGGAGTATCTGGGTCATGTGATTACCAAAGAGGGATTGAAAACAAGTGAAAAGAAGGTAAAAGCGATCAGGGAAGCACCAAGACCAGAAAATTTGACGGAGGTAAGATCATTCTTAGGCATGGTTAACTATTATTCCAAGTTCATACCGAATGCCGCTGTAATGTTGAGACCAATTTATAATTTGCTAAATATGGATACTAACTTTGAGTGGGATGAAAAGTGTGAGGAAGCATTTATAAAAGTTAAGAAGGTATTAGACGCCGAACTGGTGCTCACACATTTTAACCCAGACTATCAAATTATAGTGACATGAGATGCAACCACACTAGGTATCGCAGCGGTGCTATCCCAAGTAATGCCAGACGGCGAGGAAAAAGTAGTCGCATGCCTATCGAGAACATTGCAACCTGCTGAAAAAAATTATCCCACAATTCATTTGGAGAGTTTAAGTATTTATTGGGGGTTAACTAAGTTTTATCAATTTCTGTATGGAAAAAGATTTAAAATCAGAACGGATCATAAGCCGTTGATAGCGTTGTTTCATCCAGAGAAAGGAATATCGCTAATGCATGCAAGTCGCATGCAAAGATGGGCTACATTTTTAACTAGTTTCAATTATGAAATAGAATATATAAAGGGGAGTAATAATATCGTAGCAGACTATTTGAGTAGAGCTCCACTTAAAGTTAATTATATGTCAGAGGAATATGATGGTATGGATAATTTTGTAAACTTTATAAACAGCTTGGAAGAACAACCAGTTCAGATTGACGAAATACGAACAGAGACAGAAAAGGACATAATATTACAGGAGGTGATGAAATGTATACGGAAAGAAAAATGGCCGAAGGTACCAGAAGAACTCCAATCATATTATAATCGAAGAAAAGAGATCATCGTGGATAAAGGAATTTTAATATGGGGGCATAGAATAGTCATCCCGAAAGCATTGCAAGGCAGGATGTTAGATGAGCTCCACCAACATCATTTCGGAAATGGAAAAAACCAAGAACATCGCAAGGTGGTCATATTTATACTGGCCAGGGATAGATCGGCAGATATAAAAAACATGTAGGAAGTGTATGCATTGCATAGAGGACAAGCCAGCGCCTCCCAAAGTAAAATTAACTCCTTGGAAGATAGAAACGGAACCATGGGCACGTGTAAATATGGATTTGCTGGGCCCGGTTAAAGGTAAATTGGTATTGATAATGATAGATGCATTTAGTAAATGGCCAGAGCCAGAAGCTTATATCATGAATACACTAACATCGGCAGAAACGGAAGAGAAAATAAAGGAGGCCTGCGCAAGGCTAGGTTTATCTAAGACGATAGTGACAGATTGCGGACGGCAGTTTACGGCTGAAAACATGCAGTAGTTCTTCAGAAGAAACCATATCCAACATGTAACATCGAAACCTGGGCACCCACAATCAAACGGAGCAGCAGAAAATTTTGTGAAAACCTTCAAGGCAAATGTAAAAACAAGGATAGCCGATCCAAGAAATAAAGATAAGAGTCTAGGCATGATAATAGCAGAATTCTTATTCTCATACAGAACGACAGCACATATTTCTACCAAGGAAGTACCAACTAGATTAATGATGAACAGGGAAGTAAGAACTAGAGCGGTCATACTAAAATAAGGAATTAACAAAGGCGATGAAGAGAATACAGGACGGACAGTAAAGAACCATCAGGAAGCACAACAAAGACAAATAGAAAACTTTGGAGGAAAGGAGAGAGAATTCGCAGTTTCGGAACAAGTAGCGGTGGCCGATTATAGAGATCCAAATAGGAGACAATGGATAAGGGCTATGGTGGAAAGGAAAATAGGTAGAACTACATACATCGTCAGACTAAAAGATGGTAGGATATGGAAGATACATGCAAATCCAATACACAGAAGTCACAGCGAAGTGAACGACAACCAGGAGCCGCACCGAAAGACGGGAGGGAGTAGATTAATAAGTCAACGTAATCGATGTAGTTGGGACGGGAGTCCTGAACAAAAAGAAATTCTGGGGGATCAACACACAAATAGTGATCAGGTTAGTAATAATAATGATAATGGTCATTTTACATAAAATGAAACAGAGACATTACCCACTAACCTAACTGCATCCACTGAAACAAGCCAACCGTCGGATATAACCAAAGAGCAGCCAGTGCTGTCCCTGGAATTGAGGGAACCAGAGGTAGACAAAAACATTGTTAATTGTAACTTAGGTAAGGTGATAGATGATAAGTTAAGTAATAGGTACACAACTGAGAACCAAATAGAGCGAAGGACAAGGCAATCAAAAAGGCCAGGGAAACTAAAGGACTTTGTAGTAAGAATTGAATAAGCACGGTGTAAGGTATATTGTGAGGCATATTGTAACTCCACAGGAAGAGCCAGTCACAAGGAATTTATGAGGGTATACATTAATATGTAAAAGTGGTGATTTGTTTAAGCTAACAAAGGGGGGTGTGACGTATGGACAGGAGCTGGTAGCACTGAAGAAGCCGGAAATGGACAGTCAGCCATGAACCCGCGTAGAAGAGGTCACGCCACGCTAGCCGGGATATAAAACTTTAAAACTTAGAAACTGTAACGGGGTTGTATCTATTATCTATGAACTGTGTAACGTACCGAGTAACGAGAGTAATAATACTGAACGATTGTAGTGCCTTTATATGGTAATAAATATATGTGTATAGTGGTGTCTCTGATTAAACCCAAAATACCACAATAAAGTTTATTTAAAAAACATTAAATTTTAGTTCGTGTACACATAGTAGTGAATGTAGCATATATTTGACAATCCTCTTTAACTTACATAAGTGATAAAATCGTATATAAAGGAGAGTTTATATGGACAACTCAAAGCCACTCAAATATGAGTAGGTATAAAGAAGTATAAGTACTAGACACTAACGAATTTAACTCAAAAGCACTAAAACAATTCACATTCACAAATAATAAAAATAACAGTAGATAAGCTAGGCCAGATCCAGGATGGAAGTGAAGTTACAGCGAGCTGGATGGCCAGCTACCATCGAGCTAGACCACGGAGCCGCATGTTATTGTCGTTAGGGTGAAGAACCAGACTTCTTGTAGCAATCCTCCATGTTCTTGTAGCATCCCCGCAGGTGTAGGATCCCCAGAGGCTGCAGAAAAGCACTCCAAGACTGTGTGACGTAGGTTTGTCAAGATGGCGGCCTGACGTCACGAGTCGCGCCCAAGGTAGTATCTCAGCCGGCCACGGCGCGGCAGTCTGGCGGGAAATTCAAATATCTGAGAAATTAGCGGGTAAACAAACGCAGCAAAAGCAAGAGCTGCTGACATGGACGCAAGAGGTCTCTGCTGCTGTAGTATGGCGGCAAATTCAAATATTTAGTATACAGGGTGAATCAAAAGCTATATACAGGATGAGCAAAATAAGAATGTATAGAAAAACAATGACGTAACTCGTATGAATGCGGATAGAAAAAACAATGACGTAACTGGTCGTGAAGGCGGATAGAAAAACATGCGCAGTAGGTTGCTATCAGCAAGATGGCGGCCTGTAATTAGGTATGGGGATTGCAGGTGTCTGGCGCCAAATGCGCGATGTTAGGTATGGGGAATGTCAAATATCTGAGAATTTAGCGGATAAATTTAAAAGCTTAGGTCTTTTTGGCAGGTCATACGTCATGTAGCAGCGCCTAATTGGTTGCTGCAGTCTGTCTGATGGCGGCAAATTCAAATATCTGAAATTGGGTATGGGATTGCCTTACAAAAACTTAAAATCGTTATATCTCGTAAACGCGTGCGAATATCGAAAAAACAAGTGGAAAAATTCAAATACTTGAAATTGGCTGGTAAATTGAAACACAGCAAAAGACACACCCAAGTCAAGAGGATGTAAAATCTTACGTGGACATACTAGACATCAAATAGAGCTGTTTGACGTAATATGCCAAAAGGGCCTAACCATAAACTTTGTGCGCTTTTAATGAAACAAAAACTAAAACTCTTGAATAAATTTACTCTATAAAACAACTAGAGATGAATTTTCTGTAACTTTAATATTTTAGCTTCATGACGTCAGATTCAAGTAAAATCTTATGTGGGTGTACTAGACATCAAATAGGATTGTTTAGCGTAATATGCCAAAAGGGCCTAACCTTAAACTTTGTGTTTTTAAAGAAACAAAAACTAAAATCCTTGAAAAAATTTACTCTTTCAAACAACTAGAGACGAATTTTCTTTAACTTTAATATTTCAGCTTCATGACGTCAGATCCAAGTAAAAATCTTTCGTGGACATACTAGACATCAAATAGAATTATTTGCCGTAATATGCCAAAAGGGCCTAACCTTAAACTTTGTACGTTTTTAATGAAACAAAAACTAAATTCTTAAAAAAATTTACTCTATAAAACAACTGGCGACGAATTTTCTGTAACTTTAATATTTCAGCTTCATGACGTCAGAATCAAGTAATATCTTAGGTAGGTGATAAGTCCTATTAAAGGAACGTTTACGTCGCGGAAGCCGCGACGTAAACGTCCGCGACGTAAACGTTACGTTTACGAGATGGGTTATTATGACCTTTTCACGTGTCAAAAACGTCACGTTTTTGTGTCGTTTTTTATGACCTTTTTACGTGATAAAAACGTAACGTTTTACGTCACGTTTACGACACGCTGTTGTGTCGTTTTTTATGACCTTTTTACGAAACGTAACGTTTTTGCGACGTTTTATACCACGTTTTTACATGGCGTTATATGGGAAATACAAAATATTTTTACTGACCTTTTTACGTGCTAAAAACGTGACGTTTTACATCACGTTTCTGTGTCGTTTTTTATGACTTTTACGCGTCAAAAACGTCACGTTTTACGTCACGTTTTTGTGTCTTTTTTATGACCTTTTTACATGTCAAAAAACGTCACGTTTTTGCGACTAAAAGTTCATTAACTTTATATTATATCTAAATATTAATATTCCTTTGAAAGGTACCAAACTTAAAGCCCAGGGCCAGAAGGGTATTAATTATCAGTAACAATATTAATTAGGTGAGCTGAAAACCCCTGTCTGCGTACCAAGATTTAAAAAATTGTAGCAAAACTTTATCCTCGTTATCCTTACGCGTTATCATCGTTATCCTTATTTACATCACGGTTAGCCTTATTACCCTTAATGTTACCCTTATTTGCGTCACTGTAGTCTTATTTACGTGACGGTTAGCCTTATTTGCGTCACTGTTAGCCTTATTTACGTCATGGTTAGCCTTATTTGCGTTACTGTTAGCCTTATTTACGTGACGGTTAGCCTTATTTACGTCACTGTTAGCCTTATTTGCGTCACGGTTAGCCTTAATGTTAGCCTTATTACCCTTAATGTTAGCCTTATTATCCTTAATGTTAGCCTTATTTTCGTAACGGTTAGCCTTATTACCCTTAATGTTAACCTTAATGTTACCTTTATTATGCTTAATGTTACCCTTATTACCCTTATTTGCGTCACGGTTACCCTTATTACCTTTAATGTTAGCCTTATTATCCTTAATGTTAGACTTATTTACGTGTCGGTTAGCCTTATTACACCATATTGCGCATTATTGTATAAATCGGTGATCTGCCGCCACAATGATGTAAGGCATAAAGTATAGCAAAAAGCCGTTAATAAATTTCACCCCACCCCAATTTTCAAAAGACAGGATAAAATCAGTATTCTCAAAGTGAAAACGCGATGTTCTGTCTTCTACAAAGTGGAGTAAGCGGTGTTTAAAATATAGATTTTACTGATAAAAACTTGTGCATGATGTTAGTATATCTAAAGGCACAATAACTTACAGGGATGTAATTTTGTATAGATTAATCTGTATCACAATGATTTTAGCATAATTTCCAATTATAATTAAAAGGAATGAGCAATCATCTAGTTGTCCCTATGTATACAAAATCCCTCTACTACAAATATTGTAGCAGTTAGACAGAGAGAGAAAGAAAGAGAGAGAGAAAGACAATAGACAATGGTCTTCATTGTACGAATAAACAAAGCAAACGATAAGATAAAATAAAAACACGTCATCGAGATAGTAATATAACTCACATAAATTTATACGAGGGCAGGCGTAAATTACAAAATGTTGGTATGTATACCAGGGTACACGAAAAGTATCTACTTACAACGTTTTTGATATAAAAATCACAAATATAACTCAGAAATTATGTAAGATACAAAAAAATGTGAAAAGAGGTTCTCATGAAGATCCAAATATCTGAGAAATTAGCGGGTAAATTCAAATGCGCAAAAGCTACACCCAAGTCAAGAGGATGTAAAATCTTACGTGGGCATACTAGACATCAAACAGGATTGTTTGACGTAATATGTCAAAATGACCTAACCTTAAACTTTTCGCGTTTTTAATGAAACAAAAACTAAAATTCTTTAAAAAAAGTTACTCTATACACAACTAGAGACGAATTTTCTGTAACTTCAATATTTTAGCTTTATGACGTTAGATCGAAGTAAAATCTTACGTGGGTATACTAGACATCAAATAGGATTGTTTAACGTTAATATGCCAAAATTAAAATATTATATTCGATAAACCATATTATGAATATTTAAATACCAAAGCACGTTTTCTCTCCACAAGTACATACACATAAACGAAAGAATTCACAACTGCACAGGAAATGGGGTAGCAGTGCATTTATTCTAATACAATACACAATGGTCTTCCCATATTTTTAATACAATAGACAATGGTATTCATTGTACGAATAAACAAAGCAAACGATAACATAAAAATAAAGTACAATAACAGGAAATATGTAAAATGTGATAAGATTTATTCGCAGAAGCCGCGTTTTCCAGCAATTAATTATCATCACTCGCCGCTCACGTGGTATTTTAATACAATAGACAATGGTCTTCATTGTACGAATAAACAAAGCAATGGATAGGATAAAATAAAGATGCGTCAGCGGGACGTTGATATAACTAGTTCTATAATAACGGGAAATAATATGTAAAAATGCGATAAGATTTATTTGCTGAAGCCGCGTTTCTTGGAATATTAATTATTATCACTAGCTGCACATGTGCATGGTACGGCTTTGTTATCATGAGACGCTGAGAGTTCCTATAAATAGTTAAATCTATGTTGAAATATCAGTTTAGCACACAATCGTCTAGCAATATTTACATCACGCTCAGCATTGTTAATAATACAAAATAGTTTTACCAAGTGTGACATAATCAGCGCAAGTAAAAGTGTATAATACTCAACGCTGGTATTATTAAAGCAACAAAGCAAGATAGACATCTTCAACGCATGAGAGTGAGTAATTATTATTATTATTATTATTATTACTATTATTATTTAAATATTAAGATTTTTTTCATCAAAGACCGTATTATTATTATAGATTATTTTCTATTTTATTTGTAGAACGCATCTACATGAAATTAATTCCATAGCAAATCTTCGCAGCAAAACAACAATAAAACTTCAGGACCTACCTGAGAATGTACCATTAATAATTTTAAATATAAAAATTGTTAGTACAAGGTTTGGTAGAGCTCCATTGGTGGAACTAGAAAAAGATCTGGTGTTTATACCGAAAATAGCGTTGGAGGTCATCGAGAAAAACATTGGGAAATTTATACCCGAAAAATACACCTTGATATTCAGAGGGTTAAAAGACTGCGGTAAACCTAATGCTGCCGCTAGTTTTGAAATTCAAGAGGCCTCGTCATCATCACCATAAGAAGCCATCATTCTAAAAAGAAACATCATCCAAACTAGACGCTTTCTTTAGATGTAAGTATCCCGTTGTTTTAGTGTTTGTGGCAGTAATATTTAAAGGCATTATGGATACATTGTGCGACGAGGGTGATAAGTTTATGGTATATCTTCATATGGTAGATTACCAGAACAAATTGCAAATAAAATGCTTGCGTTAACGTAAAAAATTACGACGATGACTTGTGTTTTACATAGACTATTGTTTCGGATTTTCATAAACCAACTAGTCCACATGACGATAAACGATGTTTTTAATGACGACAGCCACACCACTTTACATTGGGGTTCTTATGCTATTATGGATGTTTAATTATTATTATTCTTATGTATATTATGCTTTATTCACATATTCTTTATGTATAAAATAAAAAATGTCATATATTTTATGCATCTTTTATTACCTTTCAATATATATATAAAAAAACATGCTTAGAAATGTATTGATGACGTAAAGCACGTACACAAAAACTACAATCTTGTTGTGATAAAACTGGACTATCCCAGTGAGTTTTCCAGTCTGGCCTATTGTAGTGCACAAAGCAGGGCAATTTAATTTTTAAATTACAGTCACTTTGATAACTTGCTGGTAATTTTGACCAAATATCTAATAATTCAGTTGGTTTGTATATATTTAACAATATATTCTAGTGGAACATAATGCAGTTCATCTGTAGTAAAATCACTAAAAGACTTTATTTTGTCACGATGGATTGACGTCATAATTTTACTTTTGCAACAACTACTTGTTTTCTCATCGCAGCTGACAGGCTCAGACATTGTGAAAGACTGATTAAAATAAAATAAATAGCTTACTTAAAGTGTTTTTTATTTATTATTTAAATCATATAGTACATTATCTTTATAATAATGTAGATATTCACGCAGGGCATTACTTAACAAACTATCATTGGATACGTCACAAAACGCTAATAATATTTCCTCTACGTTTAACGTTACTCTATAGGATTTAAGCCACAAATTTATTAATTCTAAAATATTATGATAATATGAGCAAATATTTAACGAATCTAACATAGCTGTACGAGATGATAATACACATGAGTCCATTATTAGGATTTCCTTTATATCTTGATCAAACAGTTCAAAGCTGGCGTCAAACTTTTTTATATTCACTACTTTGACATCTTCATAGAGGAGATGGGATATGTAAATATAATCCCCACACTGGTCGGTTACTGCTTCTGATTCATCGGGATGACCTTCTTGAGTTTGCGAGAAGAAATTTGCTTGTAATCATCGCAAAATGTCCATGAATGTACACCATTCATAGGTGCTGAAGGATATTTTCATTGGCTTATAATTGTGTTGTATAATAACAGCAGGACAAAAGATTCTTGCCGGACTCAAGCCACACTGGATTAGAATGGAGATAGTCATCAAAGGGAAAATTGTGTGTAACAAATACACATTTTCCTTATTTGCTGCATGCTCGTATCTTGCCAATATTAATCGAGCTACTATTTAGATATTTCACTTAGATAACCACTGTCTGTTTCAATACTTCCACTCATGATAATGTCTAATGGTTTACTGAGCTTATTATATTTTAAAATTAGGCTTGAAGATTCTCACCAACAACAACGCCACTACCGCCCTCTCTCAAACTATATCGAAATTATCAATCCAACCGTTATGACTTTTATCTAAACCCAACCATTTAACGAATACTTTCTTTCCTTTTTCTTCTAAGTACCTTCTCCACAAGGTAGATGTCGGTTATTTACGTGACGGTTACCCTTTTTGCGTGGGGCGGGTACGCGTGACGTGTTTGCGGGTACGCGTCACGTGTTTTGCGGGTACGCGTCACGTGTTTCGGGTACGCGTAACGTGTTAGGCGGGTACGCGTGACGTGACGCGGGCACGCGTGACGTGACGCGGGCACGCGTGACGTGATGGCGGGCAGGCGTGACGTGTTTGCGGACGTTAGGTCAGGTCGTGATGGCGGGTAGGCCAAATTTTCCACCGGCGGAAAATTCTGATTTCTGTTAAAGCAAAATGTCTCGACCTTGGTGACTTCCTGTCTGTAATCTACGTATGCATAAAACCTCCGTATTTTATCAAGTTCTGTAAGTTCTTTTTTAATATCTTATCATTATTATTCTACGTCGTAAATCACGTCAACCATGATTTAGTAGAAGAATGAGTAGAAGAAAAGCTCTTAATCCACGCTCGTGTTAATTATCTATTTTTCTATAAACGACCATATTTTTTATTATAAGTAAAATATTTGATACCTCTATTAATTAATTTATTTTATGTACGTAAATATATAGTAATATTAGCAAATATTAATATGTTTTTATTAAGTAACAGCCGAAAGAAAGTGAATGTTCCTGTCTGTGATGTCAGACCGAAGAGTCTATCTGGGTCTGCCTGTCTCTTTCTGTCTGTATAGCTAATTTTTCTACAATACATTTTCACTGACTACGTTCCTCCTTTTGAATTTCCCGCTATTTCTAAATTTACTGATCGCCATGTTTTTCTGTGTAAATATTGGAATCTACTGCGCATGATTTTTCTTTAACCGTTAGGTTACTTTCCTGTTTGGTTCATCCTATAAAGCTTTATTTTTTATTCACCCTGTACACTAACAATTTGAATTTCGCGCCGTTTTAATAGTAAGCTGATTGGATAGGAGACATATTCTGAATGCGGTAACCTGGTTGGCTGGGGCGCATGGTCCTAAAGCTGTCATCTAATTGAAAATTGCCTTGGATATAAAATGCTTGTAGCAAGTACTTGAATAAAGTATTAATATAATCTAGTTATTCTTTTTATTTCTAGTTTACTTTTCAAATTAAATATCCTAAAGTTACGTATCACATATATTTATTGGTTGCAACATATATAAAAGAAGTAATTACAATATACAGGGTGTAACTTTAAGTGGGGGTCATTTTTTTATGTGTAATAGTACACGTTCCCCTGAGCACCAAGCTGCAATTAGTTTTTTTTTATTCAAATAACTAGCCGAGTTATAATTACTTTTTTAAAATGCACCTAAATGCTGGTGCACGGCGCTACTGAACATCACCTCGCCCAAACACAATGTTTACAATACTCTGACAGGACACTAGGCGCTTGCGGGGTTGCCATACAATTAATCATATGTGACAAAATGAAGCAAGTTTTGTAGCCAAATTATTTTTGTACAAATCTGCGCTATGTTATTTACCATAGTTTTTGTTAAAATTGATTAGGATACGTTACTAAGTTTAAGTACGTAACATTTTAAAATAATATTTTTATTATTTGATAAATTGTAACTAAATAATAATGAATGTATTTACTTAATCTCATAGAACTAAATTAAAGTTTTCAATAAACATGTTCTTACATTTTTTAAAGCCCAGCTTAAAGAAGATACCTATGTCAGTGTCAAAACCCTATAACATTGACCTTGACCGAGTGGAATATGCATCTGTCCTTTTTTCCTAAATAGCGCGGATATAGTGTTTATAATCTCAATTGAAACTGCATAAAAAATTCCGACAAAGGACAAACAGTGCAGGTGTTTCTTTTGTCGGAATTTTTTTTACAGTTTCAATTGACATTAATAACTGGGAGCAAAAAAGGGTCTACGCATTGTGTCGACATAAATCGGCACAAGTGTTTTATTAGAAATAACAATTTTTATTTCTCTTCAGTGTAAAATGAGATGTGGATGTGAATGCAAGTGATTTTGTGCCTACGTCGAGAAATATTGAAATTATTTAAATAACATTAAAAATATTATTTAGTGGAGTGTAAGTGTATAACCTATTAAGTCGTTTTTGGTGAAATATTTTCGTGTGCTGTTATTTTCAGTGTTTAGCGACAGTGAAGTGTAGTGATATTCTGAAAAGAAAATGTATACGAATGAAGAGAAGGTGGATATGATTAGGGATTACTTTTTGTCCGGAGAAAGTGGTGCCGCCGCTAGAAGAAGATATCGCGGACCACATAAGACAGAATATGGATCTTAATAAGGTACGATACTCCATGATGCGACGTGTTGAAGCATGTTTAGAGTGCAACGGAGATAATTTGGAACACCTGTTATAGGTAAGTTGACAAATTTATTTATTACCATTTACCGTTATTTATTTATTGTTTTTTGTTGAATATTACTGTTTTATTAGTAACTTGTATTTAAGGAAATTACATTTTTATTTGTGTGGGACAATAGGGCTCCTGGCGAACACCCACTAAATAAAAGTAATGCACCAAAGAGCTGTACCTCACAGGTGGTGTGGAAATTTGCTTTTTAACGGGAGATTTGACAACAGTGCATCTCCCAACTGGCCTGAGAGCGGGCACCGCCTTCTTTAGGTGGGGTTGGCTCGGATCGGATTAAAGACACGTTGAGCGCTGTTCAGTGGCGGGGTATCACGATACGGAAAAAAAAAGTTAAAAAAGATATTCTATTTTCACAACAGAATTTCAAAGAAAAAACTATAGATATACGTTCATACACTTCAAAGGAAGCCCCCATATAAATATGACCCCCATTCAAAGTTACACCCTGTATAAATACAATAATAGTGCACAAAGCAGGGTAATTTAATTTTTAAATTAAAGTCACTTTGATAACTGCTTGGTAATTTTGACCAAATATGCAATCATTCAGTTGGAAGTTTGGATCATGTTGCCTTTTAGAATGATGGCTTCTTATGATGATGATGATGCGGCCTCTTGAATTTCAAAACTAGCGGCAGCGTTAGGTTTACCGCAGTCTTTTAACCCTCTGAATACCAAGGTGTATTTTTGGGTAAAAACACAAGATGTTTTCTAGTTCCACCAATGGAGCTCTACCAAACCTTGTACTAACAATTTTTATATGTACAATTGGTAATAGTACATGCTCAGGTAGGTCCTGAAGTTTTATTGTTGCTTTGCTTCGAAGATTTGCTATGAAATTAATTTCATGTAGATCCATTCTACAAATAAAATAGAAAAAATCTGGTATAATAATACGGTCTTTGATGAAAAAAATCATAATATTTAAATAATAATAATAATTACTCACTCTCATCTTATCTTGCTTTGTTGCATTAATAATACCAGCTTTGGGTATTATACACTTTTACTTGCGTTGTTTGTCACACTTGGTAAAAACTACTTTGTACTATTAACAATACTGAGCGTGATGTAAATACTGCTAGACGATTGTGTGTTAAACTGATATTTCAACATCGTTTTGACTATTTATAGGAACTCTCTGGGTCACATGATAACAAAGCTGTACCATGCACGTGTGCAGCGAGTGATGATAATTAATATTCCTAGAAACGTGGCTTCAGCAAATAAATCTTATGGCATTTTTACATATTATTTCCCGTTATTATAGAACTAGTTATATCACCGCTGACGCATCTTTATTTTATCTTATCCATTGCTTTGTTTATTCGTACAATGAAGACCATTGTCTATTGTATTAAAAATACCACGTGTGCGGCGAGTGATGATAATTAATTGCTGTAAAACGCGGCTTCTGCGAGTAAATCTTATCACATTTTACATATTTCCTGTTATTGTACTTTAATTTTATCTTATCGTTTGCTTTGTTTATTCGTACAATGAATACCATTGTCTATTGTAAAAAATATGTGAATACCATTGTGTATTGTATTAGAATAAATACACTGCTACCGCATTTCCTGTGCAGTTGTGAATTCTTTCATTTATGTATATGTACTTGTGGAGAGAAAGCGTGCTTTGGTATTTAATATTTTGAATATAATATTTTAGTGTCTATTACATTGGAGTAAATGAAAAGAAGGTACCTACTGATTTTTTTTTTAATTTTATTATAGGAACTGTCTGTGTCACATGATAACAAAGCCGTACCATGCACGTGTGCAGCGAATGATAATATTATTTCATGTTATTATAGAACTAGTTATATTAGCGTAGAAGTTTAAGGTTAGGCCCTTTTGACGTATTACGTCAAACAATCCTATTTGATGTCTAGTATGCCCACGTACCCAGATAACACAAACCTATTCCTAGAATATACCTAAATTATTCTGAAGGAAGATTGGAATATTATATAGATAAATTTTGGGAATATTTGTAGAATATCGAAAAGTACACACTTTTCTATATCTAGAGAATATTCCTAAACTTATTCCAAGAATAATCCACAAGATAATACAAGAATAATTATAAAATATTCAAATAATAATCGCAGAATTGTCCCAGAATAAGGCAACAAATATTCCGGGATCACCAAAAATGACGCAAAGAATAATCTATAAATATATTATATAGATAATTATAGATTATAAATATATTATATAGATTATTCTTAGATTCATTTTTGGTTAGGACGTATTTAATCCTGGAATATTTTTTTAGGCGGAAGATATTCAAAAAGAAAAACTTCGCCGAAACCTCCATTCAAACCAGACAATTTTTTTGTCTGGGTGGTGGCTTGAGGTGTATTGAAACCTACGAAAAGCACTGTCGTTTGCGAATCGACCACTGGACAGCGGTGCTGCCCCCGGTGTCATCATGCTACTCGCAGACTACGTAGTTTCTGCCTATTAGGCTTCGCCAGTACGAGATAAGCACAATGAAACCACAGGCAGCAAAGACACTTAGAGAAGTCCGTCAGCATTCTGCTGGTAGGACATAAGTGTGTCCACCCAGCGGCAGGATCGTAAACTATAAAAGCCCGGCTAGGCTGCACTACTTGAAAACAAGTGTGTTTCTGGAAGCGGAAGATATTCAAAAAGAAAAACTGCCGAAACCTCCATTTAACCAGACAACAATTTTTTGTCTGGTAGTGCTTGAGGTGGTGAGTAGCATGATGACACCGGGGGCAGCACCGCTGTCTAGTGGTAGAGTCGCAAACGACAGTGCTTTTCGTAGGTGGCAATACACCTCAATACACCTGCTTGCTACGTTTCATAATATTTTACAAAAATCAAACGCATAATAATTCTCCTAGAAATATTAAACGCATATTTCTTCTGTATATATTGCTGGTTAGCTGTAATAGACATTATTCGAAATTATTTTCATAATGTTTTATAACACAACCGCAAGTCTTGGTGCAATTTCACAAAAAAATATTTTGTGAGAATATGAAATGCATATTTTTTGTGCATATTACTAGTGCCAGCTTTAATAGATATTACTCGAATATTTTTCTCATAATATTTTATAACGAATATTACGAAGGCTATCATTAAGGCTAATAAGGCTAACCGACACGAAAATAAGGCTAACATTAAGGCTAATAAGGTTTATATTAAGGCTAAGCGTTACGAAAATAAGGCTAATATTAAGGCTAACCGTCACGAAAATAAGGCTAACATTAAGGGTAATAAGGCTAACCGTCACGAAAATAAGGCAAACCGTCACGTACATAAGGCTAATCGACACGAAAATAAGTCTAACAGTGACGCAAAATAAGGTTAATCGACACGCAAAAATAAGGGGGTAAACGTAATGCAGAACACGTGGTGGTAAATACCACAAATCATATCAAATATGGCCAAAGAGGATCTGCGCATGTTCTTCCCTCCCATTCTCTTTCCGCTTACATCTATCTATTACATATTCTTTTTTAATAGGACTTATCACCTACGTAAGATATTGCTTGAATCTGACGTCATGAATCTGAAATATTAAAGTTACAGAAAATTCGTCTCTTGTTGAGTAAATTTTTTCAAGAATTTTAGTTTTTGTTTCATTGAAAACCCACAAAGTTTAAGGTTAGGCCCTTTTGGCATATTACGCTAAACAGTCCTATTTGGTGTCTAATACACCCACGTAAGATTTTACTTGAATCTTACGTCATGAAGCTGAAATATTAAAGTTACAGAAAATTCATCTCTAGTTGTTTTATAGAGTAAATTTTTTCAAGAATTTTAGTTTTTGTTTCATTAAAAACGCACAAAGTTTAAGGTTAGGTCCTTTTGGCATATGACGTCAAACAGCTCTATTTTATGACGAGTATGTCCACGTAAGATTTTACATCCTCTTGACTTGGATGTGTCTTTTGATGTGTTTCAATTTACCAGCCAATTTCTCAGATATTTGAATTTGCCGCCAGACCACAACAGAGACCTCTTGCGTCCATGACAGCTCTTGCTTTTGCTGCATTTGAATTTGCGATAGAATCCTGCTTTCGCTATTAGATTGAAAATAGTTTTAAGTTATAGTTTGAAATTAATATCACGGATGTCGCTACGAGTCATTTGATATATAAGAATATATACTTTTTTGTTTTTTGTCATACGAGCTTGGGAGATTTTTCTATTGGTAGAGGACTACCAATCAGAACCAAAGGGGTGGTTGGGGAGATTTTTTCAATTGTTTTTTCTATATTCGCGCGGGATTACGAGATATAAGGATTTTAAGTTCTTGAGCGCGACTCGTGACGTTACCAGACCTGATTTTTTTGTTTTTTGTCATACGAGTTTGGGACTTTTTTCTATTGATAGAGGACTACCAATCAGAACAAGCGGTGTAGGGGGGATTTTTCCACTTGCTTTTTCTATATTCGCACGCGTTTACGAGTTATAACGATTTTAAGTTGTTGAGCGCGACTCGTGACGTCACCTGACCTATTTTTTTTTGTTTTTTTGTCATACGAGTTTAGGACTTTTTTCTATTGGTAGAGAACTACCACGCGCGACTCGTGACGTCAGTAGAGCAAATTTTTGTTTATTTTTTGTCATATGACTTTGGGACTTTTTTCTATTGATAGAGGACTACCAATCAGAACCTGGGGTGGAGGGGGGATTTTCCAATTTGTTTTTTCAATATTCGCACGCGTTTACGAGATATAACGATTTTAAGTTGTTGAGCGCGACTCGTGACGTCACCTGACCTATTTTTTTTTGTTTTTTTGTCATACGAGTTTAGGACTTTTTTCTATTGGTAGAGAACTACCAATCAGAACCAGGGAGTCTGCGGGGTAGATTTTTCCGCTTGTTTTTTCGATA
Source organism: Pogonocherus hispidulus (assembly GCA_963924545.1). Lineage (NCBI taxonomy): Eukaryota > Metazoa > Arthropoda > Insecta > Coleoptera > Cerambycidae > Pogonocherus > Pogonocherus hispidulus. The sequence continues at coordinate 57,750,154 of OZ004693.1, forward strand.
TTCGCACGCGTTTACGAGATATAATGATTTTAAGTTTTTGTAAGGCAATCCTATACCCAATTTCAAGTATTCGAATTTGCCGCCATCAGACAGACTGCAGCAACCAATTAGGCGCTGCTACATGTCACGTCACCTGTCAAAAAGATCTAAGCCTTTAAATTTACCCTCTACATTCTCAGATATTTGCCATTCCCCATATCACGCATTTGCCGCCAGACACCTGCAATCCCCATACATAATTTCAGGCCGCCATATTGACGATAGCAACCTACTGCGCATGTTTTTCTATCCGCATTCACGACCAGTTACGTCATTGTTTTTTCTATTAGCATTCATACTAGTTACGTCATTGTTTTTCTATACATTCTTATTTTGCTCATCCTGTATATAGTTTTTGATCCAACCTGTATACTAAATATTTGAATTTGCCGCCATACTGCAGCAGCAGAGACCTCTTGTAACGTTTCATTTTATCATTACGTTAATAGTATGATAAGTATCCCATACAATCACTAGAATCACATATTCATATCATTTTATTAAATAAATTTCCACACATTTATTATTCTTAACTATATCTCTCTATTTATGTCCCTTGAATTCATTACTACTACCATGGTATCGCATCAAGTTGTCGTTACTCCTAAAACAATGTTTTATATTAAGTTCGGAATGAATTAAAATTAATATCCTATATTCTTACCTTTTCATATTATTGTCTGTAAACTAAGTAGCTAATACAGATGCACATTGAGTTTGCACAACTTCATAGTATTAATGCTGTCACTTTGCTACAGTACCTTGAGGAAGCCCTTTTACAACATTTGTACCCTAAAAAGTAGATAAACCTCAGACAAATAAATAAATAAGGGGACTGAGCTTTGCCTATCCTATACTGTACAATAGGCTGCAGCCAACAACTCCATAAACTAGATGAGACAGAAGTAAGCTGTATGCTCTCTATCTCTCTCTGTGTAAACAAACCGTCCTGATGCGACAGTGGCGTACTGTTTAACAGGCACAAATAAAATAAATAAATTACAGTATAATTTAGTTAATTGAATTCAAAGCAAATACATGTAGGTATTTTAATATATATATTTTTCTTAATTTTTATAGGTGTTAGATTGGAGGAATGTTATTTTGGGAAATAATATGTATATACATAAGTGATAATCCAACTTTATATAATAAAAATAGGTAATAACAAACGTACATATTATAAAAATAATTCTTAAATTATATACAATATAGTACAAGTATGTGGTATATGGCAAAATATTTAGGCATTAAAATTATTATCTATATTATCCTTAGTAGTAGAAGTAGTAGCAAATGAAACAACTGAAGTCTGTGAAGTAGAGATGGGTGGTCCAGATTTGCCTCGTTCCAAGTGAACGTATCTGTTGGTGGAATGGGCGGACTCAATCCACGAAGTCCATAGAACCGGGTCTGCGGATGCATTGATCTATTATGATAATTGTGTACCTGAGAGTGTTTCTGCTTAGATTTGAAGTTTAAGTTTACTGTCGTTACGCTATAAATAGTAAATACCACACGTATATACATATAGGATAAAAGGAACGAAATGATTAGTCAGTGCGAGAACTGTGAGTCGAGTAGACTTGACCTTTTACGGGATTAAGTTTATTTATAGAGCTACTCACTATAGGTATGAACTACTAAGAAAGGAACTATCTGCTTCATGGTTTAAAGATTCTATTTTGGCGTTTATTTGTACCAATTACTATTTTTAAACAATTGGTTTGTTATAATAAACCGCAGATTTTGATTGTAGATTCTGTGACTCAGACTACACCTCACCACATAAATACATCTCAGGGAGACAATTTTGCCACATGCGGAACGGTTCCAAATGGACCGAATTCACAGAAGAAACCGGACTGCCCATCTCTACTGTGAAATAGACCACAAACGGTCCCTTTATTTTGTCTACCCCTAATGTCCTATTCAATCTTCTCTCCACCTTAACCCTCTTCGAATTTATTTCAACTTCTCATGGTCAGACATACATGACCTGGATATCAAGGCTAATCAAGATCATTTTTGTTCTGTACTATTTTTTTCTTCTGTAGGTATTTGTAGCCATCGACCAATAGTTATTTATTATACAAGGGAAAAAAGTATTAGATTTTAGCTCGAGGTTGTGTTTGTAAAAAAGAAAAAGAGGTAAAATCAAAATCTAATGTTTTTACCCGTGTATATGATACACTATTTTTTCTGTCAGAAAATCAATCCATCATGCAATGCACATTTTTAACAACTGTAATTTTCACAATGAGGAAATGTAATTATTTTTGTGTAATTAAATATTCTAAAATTAAACATCGTATTACTTTTTTCAGCAATTCATTTTTTTGCCCCGGGAAAAAAATTAATTCATGAAAAGTGACATTTTGTTACCTGTCGAGAGAGATAAAATGTCAAACTTTTTTCCCGTCACAGAAAAAAATTTCTATTATATGTCTTTGCCCTCCAGATAATGTTACTGCCATCGAATGACTGTCGGTCACGTGTTAATTACTCTAAGTCTTTGTCTGCTCTATGTTATAGTATCTTATCTTGTGTTAGTGGTATTTTATTCACAGAATTTATAAATTTTCGGATGACAATAAAAGAAAGTCCTTTTTATCACTGATTTCTAAACAAAATAGTTTTAGATAAAACACTTCTAATCCTATTATGTACAGATACATCTAATTTTTTTTTTGTTTCATGATGAATACGTATATCAAAGTAAGTTTTTAATGTAAGTTTTATTAACTTCATGGGATGTGATTCTAAGGAATCATCATCATATAAATGGTCTCCAAAACAGTCAAATACTGATGATGGCAAAATATTGATTGTATTCTTTATCAAAATATCTAACAAGTTCTTTATATTTTTATTGAAAATCCCAGTGGTTTTATTAAAAAATCTGAAATATTTTTCTGCTATTTGGCAAATAGTGTTAATGAGTTTTGAAGGACTTGTTAACTTTCTATATTGTTTTCTTACCAGCAAAAGTGACTCTTCTGTACCTTCTATTAACATCTTGCATTTTGAACAAGTAAGGCATTTTTTCAAACCTCTAACAACAAATCCTGCAATATAAGTTGTAACGTCTTCGACATAGTCAGTTAAATTCCATATATCTGAATCATACTGACATTCATTCAAATCATTTTTTATTGAGTTTAAGAAATTTAAGTAATCCTCAGATTCTTGTATGTCAGTATTTTCATCAGTAGTTGTAAATTTACTGCTACTACTACAGTATAAAATATGTGTATTATCAAAATTTATAACATTACCACTATCGGCAGCTTTTACCTCACACCGAACTGTCAATCTTTTATATGCTGCCTCAAATTGACGAGCTGTGGGATTATTATTATATCCACCTCTACTTCTGATGGAGCCAAAGAAAAGTTCAAGGTGATCTTGTGAAAACTTATAAGTTAGAAAATATTTCATTTGTTTTTTTTCTATTATATATAAATTGTACATTTGTTTTAAGCTTTCAATTGATATTAAAAACCCTAGAAAGCCTGTTTTTCTTTTTGATTTCAAAACTGGTCTTCCTGCTAAATTCAGATTGAAAATGTATATCTTAAAATGTTCTAGGTAATTAAAAAATTCGGTTGCGGTACTCGGAGAAAAAGGTTTTTTATAAAAATATTTAGCATAGTTATTTTTGGAATTAAAAATATCAAAAATATTATTGAATAATAGAAGGAAATCAGCAGTACCTTCACAATTTTGAAAATCTGCCACATGAAGATCTTTATTTAAATAGAGAAGTGCATCTGAAACACTTTTGCTGAGAGTTTGTGTTGCAATACGCACTTTCATTTTTTCTCTCGTCCATTCAAGGTGTCTATTTCTGAGTTTGGTAGCAGGGTGGATTTCCTCGGTAGACTGAAATTCCACAAGTTTCTCTATGTACTTCCAATCTATTTGTCTTTCATACAAATCCTCTAAAATTCTATTGGAACCAAAACAATTTCTCACTAATTTCATCATGTGACATGCATCTAAATATATAAATACCTTTTCTCCTGTTAATGGATGAATAAAATAAGTTTTTAAGTCTGAAGGATTATGGAAGTCTGCCCCTAATCTAGCAGCCATAGTCAAATTTACGGGAGCCCCATCAAAAGTTAAAGATGTTACAATAATACCACTTTCATGAATAAATTCTAAGCATTTTGATACAAGGGCAGCTTTCTCACTTGCATTCAGTCCATCTAATAGAAAATACCCTACTGGTATTTTCCAAGACCCATTTAAACAAACTAACATAAATACTAAAATTTCTTTAGCTTCTGCTAACTCATCTGACTCAATATTTGTTCCCACGTCTACATAACCTGTGAACTTGTGTCCAGTCCACTCAACCTGCTTCCTAATAGACATTTCGTCAAGTACTAAATTACAAAGTACTGTTCTACCTTTCGTATTTGCTTCATTGCATTTTAATTTTAAAACATTCAGTGACTCCTTTGTAAACCCTGGTGATCCATTCACAGATTGGTACCATTTCCGGATAGTTGCCTCATGCGGTAAGGTTTTATTAAATGTTTTTCTAACAAAATTGTAGGCTCGTGGTGAATAAAAGCTTAGAGTTAAAGCAAAACTTCTCAAAGCAGGTGCATATTTTTGCTTTTTAGGGCCTTGCAAAAAACGTTGAAAAAGTTCTGTTGGAGAACCATCAGGAAGTGATGCCTGAAAGCAGTTATAATATATTAGAATATACATAAGTATATGTACGAGTGTATATCGATATTAAATATTAAAAATAGTAGTACGTTTATAGAGGGAGCACCTTTGACTTGTGCATAATAATAATATATTTTAATTAGGGGTATATTTCACCATAATAATAAATGTTGCAGTTGCTAAATGTTGCTCATTTATAATATAAAATATATCTCCTCCTTTTGTACAAGTAAAAGATCCACCATACGATGTCATTAAAATCTCATCTCATTTACCTTAATTGTAGTTTCAGATGATTCAGTAATGTACAACTTTTTCCTTAACAATTTAAGAAGGTCATTCAAATTTTTTATTTGGTTCCGTAACCTTCTTACTGTTTCTTGCAACAACCGTATTTGTTTCTTTTGTTTCAGGATTTTGTCTTTTGCTAGGTTAAAATAGCGTTTTGCTTTCTTTGGACTGGAAAAGTCATCACTTGTGATGTCCCCTACATAATGTTTCCTCCTACAAAATAGAATATGTAACAATTTGAAGGAGTATTATATAAATATGTTACAGTCATACTTATTTTTAGTAACAGATACTAAAGCCAGTTTTCCTCTGAATTCTGATTTTGGCCCTACGGCGGTGGAAGTTAAATCACTATCACTTTCAGCAATCATTTTTAGCAAATGCTCTTCTGTTTCTGAAGCGGTTGCTGTAGTAGATGAGGACATAGGTTTTATAACACCAGTTGGCTCTGTAATTTGAGTCTGGTCTTCTCGTTTTCTAAAAATTAAACGTTTAAATAAAAAATAAATAGTTTAATCTTCAGCTGACATATTTACCTCTTATTGGAAATGGTACCTAGTATAGGATTTTCTTTATTAATTCCCGAAGGACCTGGATCTTCGCTAGCTATCTGTATCAATCGATCCTCACTTTCCGATGCTGTTGCGGTAGAGGACGAAGTGGCTGGTCGTTCACTATCACTCTGCATTGTTTTAAAAAATAATGATTGTCGAGCTGAAGGTATACTGTAGAACAGAAATTTTGAATTATTATATGTTCTTTATATGGGGTTGTTGACATTGCAAATATTATTATGATTCAGTATATCTATAAAAAGTTACTGTACTTTTTATTAATGACTTAGTATTTATGAGCTAAACATAACGTTAATTGATATATTTGCAAATTTTTATTTAATAATAATATAAAAAAAAACCTTTTGATAGGGGAACCAGAGGTCGAGTCAGTATCTAAATCACTTGATGTACTCTGGGTGCTAGTTGCAGCTATTCTGCTTCGTACTAATTTTTGTTTTTGTGGAGGACTTGTCTCAGTAGTAGAATCAGAACTGGAAAAAAAAAATGTATAAACAAATATATTACTCATTATTTGTCCGTAATTACTAATTTTGATTTATTTTACCTTAAAACAGAGACAGTACTTTCGGAATAAGGTGGTTGTGGTATTGCATCTGCTCTCAAGTACATTTTACCAGATGGTTTTATAATAAAATCATCAGGTTGAAAATGGTCACTGCATATCTCTGATGACTTGGGCAACACTTTGTTGTCATCAAATCCAAAAATTGCATACCATAATCTTTTGCGATTAAGATCAACAGGAAACCTGAAAAACACTTCTGAATTTGTCCTTTTTCTTAAATTAAAAATATGAAGGGTTCCGAATAATATTTAAAGAATAACCACTTCTATTGTGATAAAATTGAGTTACTTAGTTTATATAGGTAGGTACGCCGATGTTAGGGGTGGAGTCTTTGATATAAATGTTGCTTAAGGCCTTGATCGAAGTTGTATATTCAGAAGTTTTGAAAACAGTGGTACAACAAAATGATGCCTCTTGGTGCACAAATCAACATATTTGTTTTTGGCAGTCACTCTTTTTACAGAAACTATACACAACTGTATGAAAGAGAAAATAAAAATTTAATAAATAGGAACACTGATTTCAACATAATATCTAATTAGAGGAGTTACTTGCATAAGGTAACAGTTAAAAAAGTTTATATAAACTTCCATGCAAAAAATGGGAAACAAAAATTTTGCAAATTGCCTAGGTACACTGTTTTTATAAAAAATATTGTTCTTAAGAGAATAGATACATTTTCATATTAGATTGTCAAGAGTAATTTTTTTTGTCAGACTAATTACCCCAAGAGTAAAGTTAGGTAGGTATATAGGTAGGTATAACTCTCGGTATAACTAGAAACCTGTTACTTGAAACACTTCATAACTGGCCATTTTATTGTCAATGTTAAAATATTTCAATGAATTACTTTTAATGACTTACAATGTGACCCTAAAGCAATAGATCACATTATTAGGTAACTTCGTTTTTAATTTTTATTATATATTTATTGACATTAAACTGCAATTTTTAAACACTTATTTCAAGTATTAAGGCACAATATATGTACATACATATCTAATTATTTATAAAGATTAATAATGGAAATAAAAACTGTATAGCTACTACCTATAATCGTTGAGTGAGCTATAATTTGCTCACTCAACGCTATAATACTATTATATTGATATATAAGGACAAGTTGTAACCAACTATAAAGCTATACTTTAGTAGCTTTTTTAAATACCTACAACCAGTACCTAAGTACTATTCACCAAAATTTTGAAGAATCACTGCATACCTACCTACCTACTGCAGTACCAAAGTTTAAGTTACTTACGTGCAACAGCCAGTAAAACTTGAGAAAAAAATTAAAATTTGAAAGTAAATATGTGTTATTGTCTAACTTATTTGTGGTGCAGCTGCACAATAAAACTTATTTTCTTTTATCATTACACCACTTGTAAAATACTTAATAGATAGTTACTACGCCTATGGCGTTGACTTACCTGTGCAGACTGAGGTTAGGAAACTTATGTTTCTTTTTTTTGCATATATAGCACTGTCGCACCATTATTTCAATAAATGAAATGTTAAAATTGTCACTAATCCACTTAAATTACGCTCACACACCGTAATAACGAAAATAGAAACACTAATGGAACGCTCGAAACACACGTAAACAAAGTAACAGGGAAACATGGAAGGTTTTTATAAGACGTTGCCACATGTTGAGCTATCAGTAAGATACATTATTATTTCGACCAAAAACATTTTTAATAGTGACTGATATAACTATAAAATAAGTTCTTAACAAATATAGTTAAATAAGGTATTCATTGATACACATATCAGGCACTTGGTTATTTTGAATAATAGCTAAAACACCTCTATTTGTGACAAATTAGTATGGAGTTTCAATACTTAAAATAAACTTGGCAAAACCAATGTAAACAATCGGCACTTAGACTGTGCCTTCATGTTGGCAAGATGATAGATTGTGAAATGCTCAGTCCCCTTATTTATTTATTTGTCTGAGAGATAAACTTATTAAAATAGTGTAATTTCACACGCACCTAGTAAACAACATTATATTTCTATGGGCGTACATAGGCCATGTACTTGTACGCTATTATAATACTTACCAGTTATATGGGAGGCTCTAGCTATATAGAAAATGTATAGAAGTAATTTGTTTATCAATTTGTTTTGATTTGATTCATTTTAACCTTATATGTCACTTCTATTTTCCGACAGCTGTTCACGTTCGACAGCATATCGTCACCGAACGATACGAACGATGATTCTGCGCGGTACAACGTTACCAGGATGTTTACAGAACCTAGTTCGCGGTTAAGCCACCGATACATTACGTAACTAATACTTTTACGCTAACGTGCAGAACGCTACGCTTGTAATCTTATGTAATGTATATTCCGGATCATTTTTAATGAGATATCCATGTGAATTTATTATAATTAAGCCAAGATTTGTATTTCCTTACATATGATTGGCTAAGGTTTGACCAATCACACAGAGGCTAGTTTTTTGAAACGATTCGACAGCCGTTTCCGGCACTTTCGTTTTACGTTCTCCACATGCAAGGTCGTGTAGTTTTGGATTTGGAAAATCTTTGAATATTGAAGTCATCTCGAAGGAGGATTATTTTTCCAAACCAGCAATTTATAATTTGGGTTCGTGTTGTTCCATTGAGTGGTATATTGTGTTGTGAACCTAAATTATTATCTTTTGAAAAGGGATTGGTATTACTCACGCCGCGCTGTTTTTCCAATAGTGCTTTGGATGTATTGCCACCATCTGAACTGCAGATTGTAGTGTCTATTTACAATTCCAATACTTAATGCAGTTCTCCAAAGGAGAATTTTTGTTGAATTTATAGCCAAGAACCCCTTGTCAAGGGTAAGTTGATTTCTTTTCTACATGTCACCTTTTTTATAATAGTAGGGATACAAAGCGATATTTAATTCTACCCTTAAGTTGAGGCAACTTACTTAAGTGCATTTTTAGTTTACAGCGTTGCCAAGTGGACTATTTTTCAGAATTTTGCCTGGTAAATAAGATGAGTTGTCTATTTTTGTATGAGGCATAATTGATCATTTTTTTTAAGCAATTAATCAGTTTTAGCTCCCTTAAGGATGTAAGTACATTAGTTATACCTTATAAATTCTTTCGTTTTAATTATTCTCATATTAATGATTAAAGTTTCTGTATTTGTTACTTCATAAGTAAAGTTTACCTGTTTATTTTTTTTATTATTATGGTAGGCTATCAAGTAAACTTTTAGAACATTCCATTAGGAATATTTAATCAGTTTCCTTTATTTAATAAAATATTACTTGGTCCTTTTATTAATAAAATATGATATTTAATGAAGTCATATTCAGTAATTATACATTACCTACTTATTAATTTAGTTTACTGCGCTTGTTGAGTTTAAAATATGCCGAGCTGGATTTAGCTTGATTTTATAATTTCTATCTTTTCCTAATTTCCTTTTATTTATGGATTTTAGGGTTCTTAGAATAGGTCATTGATTGGGTGAACGAATTATTCTCAATCAACTGTCCCATCCGGGTTGGTTTCGTCTCGGAATATTTTTCTACATTGTGGTTTTTCACCTTTGCCTGGCTGATAGTAGAATATTTCCTGTTTTTGCTGTCTGCTCTGAAGTTTCCAGGATACACGCAAGTTTTTACGCTATATTCCACTACTGAATATTTTACATATTTCTTTTATGAACTCGGGATATGATATTTATTGCCTCCCCTTAGACAAATGTTTATTGATTAATCTAAGTTTTGATACTGATGATTATTTTTTTTTTGTTTGTTAAAACCCGATTTATGCTGATTATTTAACTTATTGCCTTGAGATATTTTTAGTGTATATGCTTAGCTAACCATTAGGTTTTTTTTGGCTTATTGCTTGAAGCTCAACTTATGCATTGGCTTAATAATTTTGCTTATTATTTTTTTTTGCTTACTTAAATATTCATTGCTTCCAAATTAATAATATTGTAGTTACTGTTAATATTTTCTTAGGTACATATATATATATATATATATATATATATATATATATATATATATATATATATATATATATATATATTTTGATACGTAACATTTGCCATAATTATTAATATTTATTGTAACATATATGCTGTACATGCGGAAGGTTTGGGTGTTGCGGACATTTAATTATTTAAATTGGTGTTGATATTGAGAAGCGGATGCGCGGGAGCTCTTGCGACGCTATTATTATTTGCCTTCATGCGACTTTGCGCATACTTTTATTTTCGCATGCGCAGTAGCTACATACTTATGTTGGCTGTTATTTAATACCTTACTATTACCTAGTCATTTTTTTTGTGTACCATTTAGTACATTTAGCCGTAATATAGACAAGGTTTCTTTAAATATTTTGTTTCTTTTATAGCTGTTTTATGTTACTACATTTTGACTAACTGCTTGTTGATATTTTGAGAAGGTTAATAGCAATTTGTTGTGCCTTGAACATAGTTTTATCTTAGTGCGTTTCACAAACAACCATATAGATATTTTTTTTTGCTGGACTCATGGTTGTGTAGTAATTTGTACCATGTTATACTGGCTGGTTTTAACCATGTGGCGCCCATAGTTTTTTTTCGATCTTATTTATTGAACCTGCCCCATCTTCACTGTTAGCTAGCAGGCAAACCAAGCCAGTGGGAATTTGTGCAAACGCTTTGATACATTGGTTCTTATTATATTTCGTTGTCGGGAGAATATATCGGCAGATTTGTAAATTTTGTAACTTATATATGTATATATATGTTTTCATTTTTTTTTCCCCTAGCTACTTAATCGATCTTGTTAGTTAATTGTTGTTTTACGCGCCGCACTCTTGCGTCCATGGCAGCAGCTCTTGCTCTTGCTGCGTTTGAATTTACCCGCTAAATTCTCAGATATTTGAATTTCCCGCCAGACTGCCGCGCCTTCTAGTGGCCGCCTGAGCTACTACCTTGGGCGCGGCTCGTGACGTCAGGCCGCCATCTTGACGAACCTACATCACACACTCTTGGGGTGCCCTTCTGCAGCCCCTGGGACTCCTACACCTGCAGAGATGCATCTTAAGTCTTCTTCTTCAACCCTTGAAGCCAATGACCAGCAGCTCCGTGGTCTAGCTCGATGGTAGCTAGCCATCCAGCTCGCTGACAGTTCACTTCCGGTCAAAAACCCGTCTTGCTTATCTACTCATACCAACATTTTGTAATTTACGCCTGCCCTCGTATAAATTTATGTGAGTTATATTACTATCTCGATGACATATCTTTATTTTATCTTATCGTTTGCTTTGTTTATTCGTACAATGAAGACCATTGTCTATTGTCCTTCTCTCTCTTTCTTTCTCTCTCTGTCTAATTGCTACAATATTTGTAGTAGAGGGATTTTGTATACATAGGGACAAATAGATGATTGCTCATTGCTTTTAGTTATTATTGGAAATTATGCTGAAATCATTGTGATACAGATTAATCTATACAAAGTTGTTACCCTGTAAGTTGTTGTGCCTTTAGATATACTAACATCATGCACAAGTTTTTATCAGTAAAATCTATATTTTAAACACCGGTTACTCCACTTTGTAAGAGACAGAACATCGCGTTTTCACTTTGAGAATACTGATTTTATCCTGTCTTTTGAAAATTGTGGTGGGGTGAAACTTATTAACGGCTTTTTGCTATACTTTATGCCTTACATCATTGTGAAGGCAGATCACCGATTCATTCAATATTGCGCAATATGGTGTAATAACTTATAAGTATTAAATATATTTTAAACGTTTTAACCTTGAAATTATATAAGAACTTTAATCACTACATTTATTTATATTTTTTATCAACACAGCTGTGCGCGGCTATCCTCTGCTAGAATAGTTTATCAGGCTCCCATGATTAATAAATATGTTCGCTACAAATTTTTAAGTTTTGGTACGTCAGACAGGGGTTTTCAGCTAACGGGACTGATGTAGGGTCCGTTTGAAATAAGGTTAACGGTTACGTAAGTAAGGCTAACATTGACAAAATAAGGCTAACCGTGACGTAAATAAGGCTAACAGTGACGCAAATAAGGCTAACCGTCACGTAAATAAGGCTAACAGTGACGCAAAGAAGGGTAACATTAAGGGTAATAAGGCTAACCGTGACGTAAATAAGGATAACGATGATAACGCGTAAGGATAACGAGGATAAAGTTTTGCTATAATTTTTTAAATCTTGGTACGCAGACCTCTCAGTTTCAGCTCACGTAATTATTATTATTACTGATAATTAATACCCTTCTCGTCCTGGGTTAAGCGGTCTTTAAGTTTGGTACCTGTCAAAGGAATATCAATATTTAGAAATAATATAAAGTTAATGAACTTTTAGTCGCAAAAAGGTGACTTTTTTTGACATGTAAAAAGGTCATAAAAAACGTCACAAAACCGTGACGTAAACGTGACGTAAAACGTGACGTTTTTGACACATAAAAAGGCCATAAAAAACGACACAAAAACGTGACGTAAACGTGATGTAAAACGTCACATTTTTAGCACGTAAAAAGGCCAGGAAAAATATTTTGTATTTCCCATATAACGCCATGTAAAAACGTGGTATAAAACGTCGCAAAAACGTAACGTTTTTAGCTAGTAAAAAGGTCATAAAAAACGACACAACAATGTGTCGTAAACGTGATGTAAAACGTGACGTTTTTGACATGTAAAAAGGTCATAATAACACATCTCGTAAACGTAACGTTTACGTCGCGGCTTCCTCGAATGTTACGGACTTATCACCTACGTAAGATATTACTTGAATATGACGTCCTGAAGCTGAAATATTAAAGTTGCAGAAAATTCGTCTCTAGTTGTTTTATAGAGTAAATTTTTTCAAGAATTTTAGTTTTTGTTTCATTAAAAACGTACAAAGTTTAAGGTTAGGCTCTTTTGGCATATTACTGCAAATAATTATATTTGATGTCTAGTATGTCCACAAAAGATTTTTACTTGGATCTGACGTCATGAAGCTGAAATATTAAAGTTACAAAAAATTTGTCTCTAGTTGTTTTAAAGAGTAAATTTTTTCAAGAATTTTAGTTTTTGTTTCATTAAAAACACACAAAGTTTAAGGTTAGGCCCTTTTGGCATATTACGCTAAACAATCCTATTTGATGTCTAGTACACCCACGTAAGATTTTACTTGAATCTGACGTCATGAAGCTAAAATATTAAAGTTACAGAAAATTCATCTCTAGTTGTTTTATAGAGTAAATTTTTTGAAGAGTTTTAGTTTTTGTTTCATTAAAAACGCACAAAGTTTAAGGTTAGGTCCTTTTGGCATATTACGTCAAACAGCTCTATTTGATGTCTAGTATGTCCACGTAAGATTTTACATTCTCTTGACTTGGGTGTGTCTTTTGCTCTTTCAATTTACCAGCCAATTTCAAGTATTTGAATTTGCCGCCAGACCACAACAGCAGAAACCTCTTGCGTTCATGATAGCTCTTGTTTTTGCTGCGTTTGAATTTGCGACAGAATTCTGCTTTCGCTATTAGATTGAAAATAGTTTGAAGTTATACTTTTTTGTTTTTTGTCATACGAGCTTGAGACTTTTTTCTATTGATAGAAGACTACCAATCAGAACCAGGAGTGGCGGGGGAAATTTTTTCAATTGTTTTTTCGATATTCGCACGCGTTTACGAGATATAAGGATTTTAAGTTCTTGAGCGCGACTCGTGACGTCACCAGACCTAACTTTTTTTTTTTGTTTTTTAACGTACGAGTTTGGGGCTTGCGGGGGAGATTTTTCCACTTGTTTTTTCGATATTCGCACGCGTTTACGAGGTATAAGGATTTCAAGTCCTTGAGCGCGACTCGTGACGGCACCAGACCTAATTTTTTTTTTTTTTTTTTTTGACGTACGAGTTTGGGGCTTGCGGGGGAGATTTTTCCACTTGTTTTTTCGATATTCGCACGCGTTTACGAGATATAACGATTTTAAGTTTTTGTAAGGCAATCCCATACCCAATTTCAGATATTTGAATTTACCGCCATCAGACAGACTGCAGCAACCAATTAGGCGCTGCTACATGACGTATGACCTGCCAAAAAGACCTAAGCTTTTAAATTTATCCGCTAAATTCTCAGATATTTGACATTCCCCATACCTAACATAGCGCATTTGACGCCAGACACCTGCAATCCCCATACCTAATTTCAGGCCGCCATCCTGCTGATAGCAACCTACTGCGCATGTTTTTCTATCCGCCTTCACGACCAGTTACGTCATTGTTTTTTCTATCCGCATTATTACGAGTTACGTCATTGTTTTTCTATACATTCTTATTTTGCTCATCCTGTATATAGCTTTTGATTCACCCTGTATACTAAATATTTGAATTTGCCGCCATACTACAGCAGCAGAGACCTCTTGCGTCCATGTCAGCAGCTCTTGCTTTTGCTGCGTTTGAATTTACCCGCTAATTTCTCAGATATTTGAATTTCCCGCCAGTATGCCGCGCCGTGGCCGCCTGAGATACTACCTTGGGCGCGGCTCGTGACGTCAGGCCGCTATCTTGACGAACCTACGTCACACACTCTTGGGGTGCTCTTCTGCAGCCCCTGGGGATCCTACACCTGCGGGGATGCTACAAGAACATGGGGGGATGCTACAAGAAGTCTGGTTCTTCACCCTAACGACAATAACCAGCGGCTCCGTGGTCTAGCTCGATGGTAGCTGGCCATCCAGCTTGCTGTGACGTCACTTCCGTCCTGGATCCGGCCTAGCTTATCTACTGTTATTTTTATTATTTGTGAACTGTTTTAGTGCTTTTGAGTTAAATTTGTTAGTGTCTAGTACTTATACTTCTTTATGCCTACTCATATTTGAGTGGCTTTGAGTTGTCCATATAAACTCTCCTTTATACGATTTTATCACTTATGTAAGTTAAAGAGGATTGTCAAATATATACTACATTCACTACTACGTGTACACGAACTAAAATTTAATGTTTTTTAAATAAACTTTATATTTTAGGTTTGAAAATAATTGACAGTGACTCATAAATATTTTACTCGGTTGTTACAAAGTGTCTCATCGAATTCCTATACAGCATTTCCTATAATTGTCTGTTGCTTCTATAAAGCCATGCCTAGCATATAATTAGACTTTTTGCCTGCTTTTGTAAAAGAGCAGACTTTTGCATAAGCGCTCCTGTTTATATAATATGTTCCCAAAGAGTATCTAGTACATGTAAACTCTCTGCTCTCGGGTTAACCTGAGGCCATCTTCCTTAGAGATAAGAAAGCCTCTGGAACCTTCCACGCCTGATTGCTTGACCCAAAAGATAGATATCTAACACTGTACTGTCAATTATTTCGGAGTGTATAAATTTATGTGAAGAGAGAGAAAGAAACTGTTAATATATAGCTTAAGATGTTTTAACATTTTTTTATTATTAGAGACACATTTTCATTTCCCTCACTCAAACCCATTATCATCATTTCCTGCTTTTGGCATATTATGTAAATGATGGACTTCATTCGTTATCATACCTAAATATTTGTAATAAGATATCTTGAATATTGTCCTTTTATAATTTTTATTTGTAGAAAGTATTCAAAAAAATCCACATGCCACAACCGAGTCGGACATTGAAAATGCAATTAAAACGTGGCTTCGTCATGACAAAGAAAGACTGATAAAAGACACACAAAGGACATCCGAGAGGATTACACAGGAATAAATGAATTACCCGCAATATTTTAGAATATATTATTTTTAGTAATAAATTGTTTAATTTTTCAATTCCTTCTTGCAAAAACTGAATGATAGAAGTGCATTTTCAAAGTGATTTTATTTAAAAAATTGTCTCATGTTTATACAGAGTAGGCCATGTCACAATTACAAAGCTTGTTGTAATGGAAAAAAAGAAATGGATAATGCAAATCGTTGAAGATAAACAAAAACAATTAGACAGCACGTTGATGTAAAAATTTACTTAAGCAGCAGGCAGCTGACCCTTACCAGTGACATTTGCGGATATGTTACTTCTCTATCTAACATTACTAAAAATAGCTCTATTCTTGTCTTGTGCAGTGCACTGTACTTTGTAATCGTAGAATGGCCAACAGTGTATGTATAAATCAGAAAATAAATGATTTAGATTTTCAGAGCGCGACAAATTCAAAAGTTTAATCAACCTAAAAGGTGCATTAAAATCCCAATAGACGGCCTGAAAAGTGACACGCCAACGTGCCCTTATAGAACAGATAGGCATGAGTTCCTGTGGATTGGTGGTATATTTAGCACCATACCTGGCATGTGATGCGTCGCTCAACATGCCGTCTATTTGGACTTTTAGATTGAGTAACCTAACAAAGGCAGTAACCATTGCTCCTCAGGACATCTCCACATTTATCCTTATCCAATACTCCAGATGTCCTGAGGATATTAATTAGGATGTCATTAGGACATTGTCAGTTTCCCTAAGGCTGGAGAAAACGTACATTTGGCAACGCCGCACTCGGGAACTGTGTCGGTGATTTTGTAATACTGCCTCCCTCCTTAGAGTTGTTCGCTCCGAACAGCTACTGCAACCTTCCATGTTCGTGGATCATTTCCTTTGTAGGGACATAGCCTCTCGATATGAACTACCTTGGGCTTCGCTTTCGGAGACATCTGTAGTCTGTACACTAAGTCGTTGATCCTCTTGATTATCAAGTAAGGTCCTGCCCACGATCTCTGAAGTTTGGGACTTATTCCTTTTCTTCTTTGAAGCTGGTACAACGACACCATCAGTGTTGCCAGGTCGCCAAATGATTTTGTACCACAAATTGTGGGAAAATGTACCACATTGAATCAAATTGTACCACATAAAGAAACTATTTTAAAATCTGCAAAGCCAAAAAAAGACGTGAATATAAGTCATATTATTTATTAACTTAAATAAAAAAAGATATAAAAGGAAACGAAAGAAGAACAGACCAACAGATTCAATACCTACTGCTAAAAGAATAAACAAATAAACATAAATAAAATTTAAACCTTTCTGTTTACTTATAAGAAAGTTTTCTATTTAAAAGGCTACTTGAAGGTTGCTAAGTGTAGCACGTTTCATTACCTAGCATATCTGCAGAAAGTAAGATTGAATTGCAGCAGGTCCTATTCCTACGATAATTTTTAATCATATTTAATTTTGAAAAACTGCACAGTAAAAGTAAACGATAGACGGAAGATGGCAGCGCGGCAAGTGACGACAGTTTTAAGGAATTTCAATTTTCGAGATTCGAGATTTACTTAACTTAACTCATAACGACAGACGACAAACGATGACGCGGGACATTTTTCAAGCAGTTTCGATTTTCGGTATTTACTTAATCGTTAACCGTATTAATCCATTTCGTCGGAATGGTCATACATTTTGTACCACATTTCGGGCTTTTTAGAAATGTAATACCACTGTATTTTTGGCAACACGACACCACACATCTCCTTCCTTGTAAGGGTCCTGTTTGGGCTTCTTATCCAGTCGCATCTATATTCTGTCACTATTCATAAGTAGATGGTCTCTAGAAAATTCATGTACTATTCTCAGTTTTTCTTTTAAGTTGGCTACATACTCAGGAAGATTCACTTCATCTGCATCGCTGTCGGCTGATGGTCTCCCAAAGGTAAAGTCTATGGGAACCTTCATTTCTCTTCCAGTTAGCAACATCGACGGGGTATAGCCAGTAAATTCAGGTTGGGAACTTCTATAGGCTAACAGAAGCAGAGGCATTCACTTGTCCCAGTCTCGCTGGTTTTCGCTGACAATCATCGAGATATATTGATTGTTGGTTCTGTTGTACCTCTCAACTATTCCGTCCGACTGAGGATAGGGGTTTCAGTAGATAAACCAGATTCCTTCCCGACCGGAAGTGAGCTATGTAGCACGTTCGGACAGCTGCTGATGGCCGCCTGCACCACGGAGCTGCTGGTCATTGCCGCAGGGGCCGAAGACGAAAACTTAGGTAGCATCCCCGGAGGTGTAGCACCCCCAGACGCTGCAGAAGAGCACTCCGTGTGACGCAAGTTCGTCAAGATGGCGACCAGACGTCACACCCAATGATTGGCACCTCAGTGTTGCCACCCCAGTTATTGGTCATTGGCGCTTTAGCATTCAGCCCACGCCCATCAGATTGCAGCATTCAGATAACGTTTCGCACATCCCGCCTTCAGATCGCGCGGCCATTTTGAGTGCCATTACGGCATTCAGACCAAGCAATTAACTTGCACCATTCATATCACGTTTCCAGCAGCAGCAGCAGCCTTATTGGCCAGCAGGTCTTTTTTGTGGCATTCAGACCACACCAATCAGAATGCAGCACTCGGCCATCTTTTTGGCGACGCCTTATTGGCCGCGATCAATAAACTACAGTGGTGTTGCATAAAAGAGGGAAAGGGGGCAAATCACAGCGACGAATCGCAGTAACAAATCACAGCGACAAATCGCAGGGAACCCAGCGACAAAAATCACAGACAAAATTTATTAACAGTAATAGTGCCTAGTTAGGCCTAAAGGTGGAACATGAAGTAAAAAAGCATATGTTGAAACCAGGAATCGAACCCGGGCCCTATAGATTTTCAGTCTACCGCTCCCACTGAGCTATTTCAACTACAAAAAATAATAATAATAGTAAATAAAACTAGATTGAAAATTTAATATTATATTTATTAATCGTCATTATTGTCCTCTACAATATTGAATTTATTGATATATTCAGGAGGTAGAAACATTTTAATATCCAATAAATAGCTTTTCATACCGGCTGCAATCATCTCGCGACAAAAATTTTGAAAGCTAAGATTTCCATCTTGAAATTTATCGCACAAATCCAGACAATGTTGGTAATTTTGTACAGTTCTTCGACACTCTGCATATCTACTCTCGGCATCTTAGGTGGATTGCATGTCATACACGCTATCATGACGTTCGCTGAAAATTAGATCCCTCAGCTCATCACGTATCCTTTGGATGGCAGTTGGTAAGTCTTCGGCTTTGGTCCAGTGTTGAGCAGAATAAAATAACCACATATTTTAAGTTTTTCTACGAGCAACAACGAGGTTAATGGCTGTTTTTAGTAGCAGTAGAGACGAACAAACTGTTATATAGTACAACATACCAGATACTGATCGTGGAATACACTCTTTGGGAATAATGACAGCTACTAGCGTCGTAGTAGTAGTAGTAGTAGTAGTAATGGGAATATCAACACAGGCGCTCCTCATCTCGTACCAGTCAGTGTCACCCATAAGTAGGCATGGCGCCAGCTTGGGACGAACTCGGCCCCCCAGATGGGGGCCCCCTTAGGGTTCCGCTGGGCCCCAACTCTCAAAATCAAAATGGGGCCCCCAACTATCAAAATCAAAAATGGGGCCCCCAACTGTCAAAGTCGGCCATCTATCCCAGCTGTCAAAAAAAAGCTGTTTAAACCAAAGACCTACAATTCAGAAGAACTACAAGCCTCTAGGGCCCTCAACATAACCTCAAAGCCATAGCGCCTTATGGGCACGGTTCTAAAGCAGAAAGCTAAAGATTACTTACTCTGTTGTGGGCTAATCAGCTGGCACTGAACTCACGCACAACTGCGCGTGATATCTCATTGTTAAATGCAGAATTGTATCTCTACGAGAGCTTCAGGTATACCACAACAAAAGGTCCATTGAAGAAGAAGAGAGCTTCAGGTATACCACAACAAAATATTTAAAATAACCCAACTTTTTGTGTGGAAAAAATAAATTACACACTGCGCGTGTAATATAATAAATATCTAATTATCTCCATACTGTTGAGAGCAACAACAATTTGAAACCTAACTTTGGCGCGGGAATTTAGCACGCCCCTGATCAATAACACCAAACTCATATACGAAATATCTAATCATTGCATATCTCCATACTGACGACGAGAGCTTAAAACTTAACCTAACTTTTTTGTGTGTGGAACAAGCACGACTGAACACCGGAGCCCCCGTACGTAATATCTAATTAGTATTAACTGCAGAATTATGTATCTCAACGTCGAGAACAACAGCAATTTAAAAAACTTAACCTAACTTTTTGTGTGTGGAACAAGCTCGACCGATCACCAACACAGAACACTCTAGACTGAACCACAAACACCTGCGCGTGTGTAATATAATAATAAATATCTAATTATCTCCATACTGATGAGAGCAACTTAAAACCGGAGCAACTGCACGCATGTAATATAATAATATCTATTGATTGCGTATCTCCATAAATTAACAAGCAGCCCGAGAGAGACAGCGAGCATCTTATGACTCTAACAACAGTAACTAAAGATATGTGGTGACTAAAGATATGTGTAGGGAACCACGACGTACAATCGCGAAACATCTAAATGCAGAATTGCGTATCTCCATAAATTAACGAGCACCAGCCCGCGAGAGAGAGCGCGTGCCAACAGCACCTACCTAGAAAGATATGTGTAGTAAGTGGTCTCAAGACAGCGTATTTTTTCGCGGCTTCTTGCTGAAAGCTATGCCATATTTGTTGTTACAGAATTTTCAACAAAACGAGCTCCGATCACAGTTACGAAGAAATATTAATAATTTCAAAACATCTAGCGCCCACCGACAAAAAAGATAACGGCCGAGGCGCCTAACCGCAGGCCCTTGGTCTGCAAATATACACAAATATTTACAGGAACTGTGAATAGACAACTAAAATAATGTTTTCAACCGCTATCTCCCTATTATATATCTATTCAGCGGTATAATAAAATATTCACAATTAAAATGCAATATAAATACAATTAATATAAAATTATAATCTAAACAAAGACATGTCTTTCAATAAATCTATCTTCATCATAAACTGCCGTTATTCGAAAGTTGTATGGTGCAGGTTCAGTTAATCTCAGCAACTATGAAGCTGGTGGGGGTGCCTGTAGAGGCGACGGTAGCGATAAATTAAACTCTTCAGGTAGAACCTCAACAGCCATTAATCGACCATGCAGCTCGTTGAGTAGCAAACAATCATCTTGGCTTAGACCCGGCCTGTTTAAAATAGCTACTGACGGTAGGGGGCTACTGCTGTAAATAAGAATAATAACTAAACAACCAAAATAGACAATTAACAAATGTTTTTTTATTTAAAACATACTAAAAGTTTCTACATCGCTGCAGTTCAATACTTATACTGCCGTGCTAAAATCAAACGCAGCATCTACTGGTAGCAAAGAATCGATAAATTTAACATCAAAGTTTTTCATAGCCCTTGGTAGAATACAATATAGGTTATTTGAGAAAGCTGATTTCTAATGTAAAATGACGTGAAAAATCGTTTAGACATGTTTAATTTTTTTAAAAAAAGTTCATACTAAAAATCAGATACGACTTTTATTGTTAAAAATATTTGTGTACATACTAAGACGTAATGCGGCATATATGTTATATTAATTTAAAACGAAAATGCGACAGTCTAGCTTAGCATTCACAGGGAAATAATTACTAAAAAATTTAATTACCTATTTTTGCCTTTTCTTACAAAGAAAACTCTAACTTTATTTTTGTAATATAATATATAGTTTCCACGGCTAGCGTCTCCTAGTGAAAAAGGCGGCTTACTACAATATACTAAAAACAAATGCAGTATATGCATGTTCACAGAAGTAGTTACCGCGTTTTCAACTAGTGGCGTGAAGATACCTCATCTGTGCTTAGGAAAGGTATTCAAGATAAATATTTTGACGAAGGTCGAGACGGGCGGAGCGGCGACACTGATAATGAAATTGATTGTGAAATTAAATACCACTTTTGTTGGATTAAAAATTTATCGCCACGGCAGTATAGATATTGTATGAATTACAAATGAAATTATGTAAATTCTGATAATAAAATAATAATAATAAACTCATATCAATATAACGTTCTCTTCTCTGCCGGCGGCAGCGGCGGCCTCGTCTGGAGATCTCGGTATAGATTCCTTACATTCCAGATATGTTAAGGCATCATAAGGTTGCAGCCCAATATGTTCGCTGCCATTGGTGTCCATCAACCTTGCTACCGTCTCCGGACAGAAACAAAAAATATTGTGGCATGTCGAGCATGTACCATCACCGTCGTCAATAACATCCAAGTCCAAGTCCAAAAACAGTTCTCGGCACTCGGGACATCTCAAGGATTCATCGTTTGATTCATCCACTAGATTACTAAGAATATTATTATTATTAATACAAATTATAAATGCAAATATATATGAAACTTACTTTTCTATCAAATATCGTTTCAAACACCTTGGTGGGGTGTTTCGGTTTGTTAGATGTGTTAACGCAGTGTAACAGCAGTCCTTCATTTCTATGATCTTAATAGCACGCACACTATAAGACCTGCATACGCGAAACAGTAAACTAGAATGATATTATTTTTGCCTGGAAGAAAAACCATACTATCCGAGAGTCGATATATCTATCTCTGTAACCGCAGGGCCTGGCCTTGGAGCCTGCAAATGTAACAAAATATTTACAGGAACTGTGACTCTATCTGAGATGCGTTATAACATCTATCTAACCACACGTTCAATGCAAATTATTAAAGCCGACGAATTTTACGTATAACATATAAGGTGTTCAATTTTGCTTTTTTTGAGAGAGAGATGCAGAGGCTATTCACTTTAAAATAACAACAGCAGTTCTTTGATTACAAAATTAGGTACACACATATAATAGCAAAAGTAAGATCAGAGGACACCCGCTATATCAATCTGATGAAATTTAAAAACGCTGTAACTCAATTAATAGATCATACAGAAAGGTGGTGGTCAAAACGCAGCAATTTTCACCTCTCAATCTGTTATGATGGCAAACCGCCTACAGGGTGTCAAAACATCAGTATTTCAAATCAGCTGGTCTGTGTTTGACATATAAATAACATATAGGGTGGTCCAACTTTTGAAGCCCAAAACGCTCGAGGTAGTTAAGGCGCTCTGTAAAAGCAGTTGTTTTTTGCTGAATTTATAGGATGTACGTAATCATCAACTTTTCTATAGTCTGAAATCAGACGGTATACCAATCTGATGCTTGAAATCAGCTGGTCTGTGTTTGACATATAGGGTGGTCCAACTTTTGAAGTCCAAATCTTCACATCATTTGATACATTTGTATTTAACTTGGAATAGATATATTTTAACTCTGTAGTATGTCTATTGATATCAAATAATAGTTCGACGTACAAAGTAATGCCAACAGGTCTACTTGTTTGATTATTAAACCTCTAATATTAAAATAGTAGAAAAAGTGAATAAAACTGTAAAAACACCATACCGAGGGAAGTATAAAAGGCAAGATCACCGGCCTTGTACAAACCAAGACAGAAAATAATCAAATATTAATTTATTCTAATCTCTACAAATATACGAGTTCTGTAGTAGGTCATATGATATCGTACAAAAACAATATTAAATAATTATTTAAAAAACAAAAGATTGGACGAAACCTGACTAGTTGAACAGTACAACGAGTACAGGGTGTTGTGGAACCTTTATCAGTTCTTCAGTTACCTTATTAGAATATTAAACAGCGAGTTAACAAAAAGACAATTTAGATACAAAAGATAGAAATCAGGGCGTTGCCACAGATATGATAAACGGCCCTTGTACTTATGTTAGAATTTTTTACTACAGCAAATATACAAACAATAGCAAAAACTCAATTAGAAAAACAATAACACCTACTAGCTAGTTGAACAGTACAATGAGTACAGGGCGTTTGGAACCTTTATCGGGTCTTCAGTTACCTTATTAGTTATCGATTCAAAATATGACTAAAACACAAGCTATTCTTGAACGGATTACGTCATTGTACGCTAAAATTTGTTGTTGCTGATATATACCACACCTCTGAGCCGTTTGGCTTCAAAATGCCCTGTATATATATATATTGCTATGGTATTTACTCTAAATATGAGTCGAAAATATAATACAATTTAATATTTATCTAGTCGATAAGAAATAAAATATTTAATAATTGGAAGTTAATGCGAAGTAATTAATAAAATTAAGTATTAAGTTAAATTTATTAAATAGTTTAATAAATCAAGTCAAAACAAAGGACACAAAGCTAATATGTTTGTTAATAAGCATAACATTGATAAAATTGTATAAAGTGTTAACGGTAAACAAAATATGGAACATTATATTGATAAAATTTGGATATTATGTATTATGTAACCAAAGTAGTTTAAAATAACATAATAAAGTCTTTGTTACACTAATAATTTAAACCATAAAAAGAAATTTATATATTCAAACCACAGATGGTGAACTTTAGGTATATCCGAAGGTATATCATAACGGGATTTAGAAAATTTCAATACAGAATTAATAAAAATACTTAAAACAATTAAAAGCATGATTGTTTAATATAAATGAATGTAATTTTACTAATTTATATTATGTACATGATAGATAGATTGAATAGAATTGATAAGTAACGTAAAACGTATAAAATATTGTTTTTTCCATAAATTTCAAAGTCTTTGAAGGAAATCAGGGAAAATTAATAAATATTCTTTTCATTAATCCAATCTCAAGCAGTGGAAGCCATTGAAATGGTCACTGAAAAGAGAAAAGTATGAATAAATTAGTAAATAAACATACATAGAATTTAAAGAAATTTGCTTATAATTTTAGAATGAATTATTATAAATTGATGTAAATAGAATAAGAATTAATTATAGTTAGTTATAAGCAGTGCAAAAGTTAATATGGTGATTTAATTTAAATGTTAAAAGTAAAAGTGAAATTTCGATATGAGATGTCAAGTAACGGGAAATTGAAAATTTTGAGAAGAAACCAAAGCGTATGGTATATCAGAAGATAGCTTAGAACATGAAGAATAAGGACATGAAACTGAATTTAAAGAAATATAAAGGCATTAAAAGATATTTGCAATTTAAGAAAAACTTTGACAATAAACAAATTAAAATTTCATTTGTTCCCTAGAAACTATAAAAGGAGAAAAATCCTGAAATGTCAATCAGTAAGCAATTAATATTCAAGCAGAAAGGTGCTCCTAAAATTTGTAAAAAAAAACAAATTTAATATTATTTAAAGTGTATTATCTTCAAAACTAATATTAAATTAATGGTTTGGCAATAAGAAATTTCAGAAAACAAATTCCAGAAGCTAATTTATTATAAAAAGATATTAAAATGAAGTAAAAACGGAAATAAAGGAGATGACTTACCAAGAAGCATAATTAGTTTCCAATAATAGAAATTTGGCAAGTAAATCTTGATTTCCTGAGACGATCAAATACACAGATATTCACATTGGTAATAAAAAACTCAAGTAAATCGAGGACAACCAAGTAGGTTAAAACAACCATTGTGCACAATTTCAAATCACCATATATAATAAACTAACGAAATCAATCAAACAGTGATTAGATAATAATAAATAAACTCATATTTCACTTAGATAATAAGTAAATTTGTACATGTCACATATAAAAGTTTTGACAGTTTTGACACATCTGTGTTTGACAGAAGATATAATATTATTAGTTAGTACCTAGTGACATCTAGTTTTGGAAATAAGCAAATTTTATTTAAAATAGTGTAATGACAGTTGCATAATTTACGTGATTTACATAATTGTATTGTATTGAAAGTTGCATACTTTATATAATCATTTCAAATCCAATTTAGGTAACAGAAAATAAAATTCAATTCATTTATCATATAAGTATTTATTATGGTAAATATATTATTATAATTTCATGGTATTATAAAATAATTAAGGCTTTGTCCCTATAATTATATGTACTGAACCATTTCAAATAGTTAATATAAAATTTTAAATACCAAAAAAAAAAAAATTGACTACTCATTTCAACAATTAAAGAGATTTAATAATTAAAATATAATTTTTTATTCACAATAGAACCTACCTTTAACCCTGAGATCAATATAAATAGAGTACTTGCTCATTGAAAAAGAAAATAAATTACAGTTCAATAATTAAAAAATAAAATAAATTAAATAATATTCTACTACACAATATAACACAATAATATATATACAGGGTTATTCAAAACCTATCCAAAATAAAATTTGGGGATGTTCAACATACATGTAGAAATGTGGTAGTGCAAAAAGAAATTTTTTTGGCGGGGTCTGAAAACTATTTAAAAATTTTTCATTGCACGCCGCTGGATACTGGTCCACTGTAATGGAGTGACCTTGGGACTGACAATGCAAACAAGCTAGCACGAAAGAAACCGGCGCGCCCGGCGCAAAAAAGATTTGCAGCGTTTTTACTTTAAAATAAACTTAAAGATAGATAGATGTGACCAAAGTGACGTGTCTTTAAAATGAATAAAATTTTGTTACACTAATTTTGGAGAATTGCGCTACTTCATTACTAGGTATTAGAAACATGAAATTTATAAAAAAAATTGCACATACCTTGTTCCAAAAGCTGTTCGAAATAATATTCCTGGACTTGTACACAATTTTGGACACGCCGTATCTAATTTTGCCGCACTAAACCGAATGTTCCTCCTGGTTGCTGATCTTGTAAACGCAAATTATTAAGTAAATTGGGGATTTTCAGCATTTTGCTGCAACAACCACTCACAATACCTAACTGTCAATGTGTCGATTGGGAAATGGTTCCGAATACAAGCGCGAAGCTGCCAATGAATTTTGTCCAACTTCGCCATAAATAAGAATCATGTCCATTAACTCAGCATTACTGTACAGATGAGCCAGTTTGAAAATTTTACAGTTTAACACTCGATAAACAAAACACCCGCACTCCGCACAGAGACAGCGAAACAGAAAGACTGATGACTGCAGAGACAATAAAAGATATTATCCCCACTCCAACTGTATTAGCCAGACATTCGCCAGGTACAAAAACTGTTGTTTACTGTTTTTTGGAGGAATGTGATATATCAGGTCGTTGAAGTACAGTTGCCCAGCTACGTAGTCCTTTATAATGGTATAACTTTAAACATTGTTTACGGGAAATCCTAAGCCTTTTATTATAAATTTAAGGATGCAGTTTTAGAGATGAGTTCTAAATAACCCTGTATATATATATATATATATATATATATATATATATATATATATGTACAATATAATCAAATATTTATGAAATGTATTTAAGTAAAGGCAAAAATATATTTTCGTTTGCTTTATTATTTTTGTTCTTGTACCTCATCCTTCTAAAGCTATTTGTTTTTCACTGCAATATAGTAGAACAGTGCCGCCTTCATTTCCAGTATTACTAAATACAAATATCAGAAATAAAAAGACAAAAAACATTTGTCAAGGTTATATCGTTTTTTAATTTTTTGAGGGGAAAATTTTTTGTTCACGCAATTTGTTAAGCCCGACCACTTCCACCCCCCAAATATTTCAAATAGCAATAAGGCTTGAGTAACCCATCATTTGAAAAGTATTTTCAATCTATATGCTGCCATGCATCGTTTAGATATTCAAATTTTAGAACCCATCAAATGAAGAAAACAAACCCTTATTTTAATTTGAAATTTTTGGGGTGGTGGAGCAGAGAGAAGCTCATTATAAATTGTGCAAAAAAGTAATTCCCCTTGAAATTTAAATTAAATTGTCTTGTTAAATTTTATTATATCTGAGGCTTAGAGTAAGGAGGGGGTAGCGTTGCTGACATATACAGGGCGTCCTATTTCTTGACCCGTTGCATGGGTAACTTTTTTATTAGTAGAGATACAAAAACGCTTAAATGAGCAAATTAGTGCAGTTTCGTATTAGTAATTCTACGGTAAGGCGAAAAATTATATACGGGGGAAGGTTGAAAAGTTATATTCGTTATAAATCGTATATTATTTTCCAGCTGTCTAAATATTCTATGATGGGGTTGTCTTCGTTCCATGTAAGTTTCAAAATAAAGATTCGCTGCAGCTTGTGCATCTCGATTTTGGTTATAATAACAAAATAGCATATCATTTTTCTCTTCGTTGGTGTACATATTTGCAACACTATTATTTTGTATGCAGTATTAATAATAAACAATAAACTACTTAACAAAAACTAAAAATGTCACTTATGATCTGTCAATAATTAAATGCCAACTAGACGTTTTTAAAAATATCAGGAATCTTATTTTTTGTTTTATTTCCATAGCATTCTTGATGTGACAATAAACTTCCTTTAAAAACAACGATTATTATTACTTTTGTAAGGATAAAATATGGACTATGTTATATCATCTGAAAGAGAAAAAAGGGGACTTTCGGTTAATGTCACAGCCACCTATCCATTACATTTAAAAAAAATATATTTTACTGTGATTCTCAACCATTTTAAGAGATATATAAAAAGTAGCAAGTGCATGTCATTTTACATGAAAAATACTGCAAAAAACATGTGAAGCATTTTTCTCTAACTCTTCAAATGAACGATCTACGAGGGATAATAGAAAAGTTGGATTTTTCGTTTTTTGTCAATAACTTTTCAACCTTCCCCCGTATATAATTTTTCGCCTTACCGTAGAATTACTAATACGAAACTGCACTAATTTGCTCATTTAAGCGTTTTTGTATCTCTACTAATAAAAAAGTTACCCATGCAACGGGTCAAGAAATAGGGCGCCCTGTATACTGGATTGAAGCCTATTGTAACGTTACAGGGCCAACTAAATATAACCCAACATTGTTAAGCTGTATTTAATAAAGAAAAGACAACTGCAACATTAAAAACCATAATGGTTTTTAATGTAAAAGATAATGGTTTTTTAATGTTGCAGTTATATTTTCTGGTTTTATTAACTACAGCGTAACAATGTTGCCTAATATTTAGTCGGCCCTGTTACGTCACACTAGGCTTCAATCCAGTCAACTCTATACCCTCCTTCCTCTGAGATCTGAGGAGGGTGGCTAGTTTTGAAATGAAAGCACTGTATTGGTACTTTCAAGGAGTACATGGGCAGTGATAGAGAAGTACTTATTATATGCATTTATTGAGTAAATAGAGTACTGAAGCAGCACTTTATAAGAACGCACAAGATGTACTAAAAATGCGCAGTTTCTCGGAAATACGACAGTGCTTTAAAAGTGCCTGAAATGTATCTTAATCCAGCAAGATGCGCGCGCACACCGCTTAAGGACTACAACTTGATAAGTTCTTCCTGGGCTGACACTGGGGTACCTGCCAAATGAATATTGGATGTGCTTTATGAGCATTTGAATGCTATTAAGAAGTGCTTCGTTGGTACTTCTATATTTAATTTTGCTATCTGGGCACCAGCTTAAGGATAATAGAAATATTTTGTAAAATAAAGCAATATTAAAAGGTGCATTCCACATTTTATCTATTGAATTACTACGATTGCAAATGTAGGATTTTTTCGCATAATCATTATATTTTTTAATCCTGGCCACTGTATAAGTTGTCTCAATTTTCTGTTCTTCAGACCATTGTTTATAACTTTCTCTGATAGCAAAATTATGTGTTTGCATTTATAATTTTATTTTGTCGTTTACCTCCAGAAGTGTTTCTAGTTTATTAGAAGTTCCACAGACTAACTTATTTTCAGTACGCGATGGGCAAATAATATGCGATTTCTTAGCATCGCAATCTTGCTGTTGGTTATGAGTAGATAAGCTGTGTATGTTCCTCAACACTTTCAATGTCACAGCGAGCTCGATGGCCAGCTACCATCGAGCTAGACCACGGAGCCGCTGACCATTGGCTTCAGGTTGCAGAAGCAGACTTCTTGTAGATCCCCTCATGTTCTTGTAGCATCCCCGCAGGTGTAGGAGCCCCAGGGGCTGCAAAAGAGCACCCCAAGAGTGTGATGTAGGTTCGTCAAAATGGCGGCCTGATGTCACGAGCCGCGCCCAAGGTAGTAGCTCAGGCGGCCACTAGAGGCGCGGCAGTCTGGCCAGGCGACCAAGAAAGAGCGCGGGAGTGTGGCGGCAAATTCAAATATTTAGTATACAGGGTGGATCAAAAACTATATACAGGATGAGCAAAATAAGAATGTATAGAAAAACAATGACGTAACTCGAATGAATGCTGATAGAAAAAACAATGATGTAACTGGTCGTGAATGCAGATAGAAAAACATGCGTAGTAGGTTGCTATCGGCAAGATGGCGGTCTGAAATTAGGTACAGGGTGAATCAAAAGCTAAATACAGGATGATCAAAATAAGAATGCTGATAGAAAAAACAATGACGTAACTCGAATGAATGCTGATAGAAAAAACAATGATGTAACTGGTCGTGAATGCAGATAGAAAAACATGCGTAGTAGGTTGCTATCGGCAAGATGGCGGTCTGAAATTAGGTACAGGGTGAATCAAAAGCTAAATACAGGATGATCAAAATAAGAATGCTGATAGAAAAAACAATGACGTAACTGGTCGTGAATGCGGATAGAAAAACATGCGCAGTAGGTTGCTATCGTCAAGATGGCGGCCTGAAATTAGGGATGGGGATTGCAGGTGTCTGGCGCCAAATGCGCGATGTTAGGTATGGGGAATGTCAAATATCTGAGCATTTAGCGGGTAAATTTAAAAGCTTCGGTCTTTTCGGCAGGTCACACGTGACATGTAGACGCGCCTAATTGGTTGCTGCAGTCTCTCTGATGGCGGCAAATTCAAATATCTGAAATTGGGTATGGGATTGCCTTACAAAAACTTAAAATCCTTATAACTCGTAAAGGCGTGCGAATATCGAAAAAACAAATGGGAAAATCCCCCTACACCCTTAGTTCTGTTTGGCAGTCCTCTACCAATAGAAAAAAGTCCCAAACTCGTATCACAAAAAATAAAAAAAATGTTGCTCTACTTACGTCACGAGTCGCGCCCAAGAACTTAAAATCGTTATAACTCGTAAACGCGTGCGAATATCGAAAAAACACATGGAAAAATCCCCCCTACACCCCTAGTTCTGATTGGTAGTTCTCTACCAATAGAAAAAAGTCCCAAACTCGTACGTCAAAAAACAAAAAAAGTTTTGCTCTACTGACGTCACGAGTCGCGCCCAAGAACTTAAAATCGTTATAACTCGTGAACGCCTGCGAATATCGAAAAAACAAATGGAAAAATCCCCCCTGCACCCCTAGTTCTGATTGGTAGTCTTCTATCAATAAAAAAAAGTCCCAAACTCGTATGACAAAAAATAAAAAAAATGTTGCTTTACTGACGTCACGAGTCGCGCTGAAGAACTTAAAATCCTTATAACTTGTAAACGCGTGCGAATATCGAAAAAAGAAATGGAAAAATCCCCCCTACACCCCTAGTTCTGATTGGTAGTTCTCTACCAATAGAAAAAAGTCCCAAAGCTTAGGTCTTTTTGGCAGGTCATACGTCATGTAGCAGCGCCTAATTGGTTGCTGCAGTCTGTCTGATGGCGGCAAATTCAAATATCTGAAATTGGGTATGGGATTGCCTTACAAAAACTTAAAATCGTTATATCTCGTAAACGCGTGCGAATATCGAAAAAACAAGTGGAAAAATCTTCCCCACAAGCCCCAAACTCGTACGTCAAAAAACAAAAAAAAAATTAGGTCTGGTGCCGTCACGAGTCGCGCTCAAGAAAAGTACTGTGGACTGACGAAACCCGTTTCACAAATTGTGGAATGTTCAACCGACACAATGAGCACCTTTGGACGCAAGAAAATCCAAATCAGGTTGTACAAAGGAGGCCGCAAATTAAGTTCGGATTTAATGTTTGGTGTGGTGTTATTGGTTCAAGAATACTCGGACCGTATTTTTACCAAGGTACTTTAACTGGTGCAGATTACTTACACTTTCTGTAAAACGAGTTTGAGAATATGTTAGATGAATTAAACCTAGAGCATCGTGCTATGCTTCAATGGTTTCAGCACGATGGTTCACCCCCACATAATCATCTCTCTGTGCGAACTTATTTAAATGAAGTTTTTCCCAATTCATGGATTGGAAGAAATGGACCAGTCGAATGGCCTCCTCGGTCCCTTGATCTTTCAGTTTTAGATTTTTTTCTTGTGGGAGACAATAAAAGATAACGTTTATCGGACAACCTATGCGACATTAGAGGATCCTATGGAAGCTGTTCAGGAAGCTTTTGACAATATTGATAGGCGTTCTGTGAGAAAAGCCTAAAATTCTGTTTCAAAAAGATGTATCTTGTGCATTAATAATAACGGTGGGCTTTTTGAACAATTTCGTTAATATCCTTAAAATAAATAGGTAATGATTTGTTCATAAAATTTTTGCATCTTGGTTAAGTATTTCATTCACTTACCACAAATGATTTCAATCAATATAATTTTAAATTCTTTCTGAAAATAAATCCGGTTGTTACTTATTATTATTATTGTTTTATTTAAAATATGCCAGTCGCATACTTCGCCGGTGCTTTGACACATATAGAGGTGCTCACGCGATGCCGACTTCAATCGTTCTGATTTAATCCGTTGGATTGCGTATAATTTTCACAGCCATCTACGTTAACGAACAATTGAAAAGTTAAAAACGGCTGGAGTTCACCCATTTTTCAAAATAACTACCAAATATTATATCGTTGGAAAGCATAAAAAAAGAAATTTTTTTCTAGCTCATAGCAAACTATGATTTACATTTAAAAAACTTGAAGTTTGTGTTATAACTTGAAAACAAAAGTGTTCACGAACAATTTGATCACACTGTCTTATTAACACTGCAAAAACATGAAACTTTGTAATTTAAATTTTTTTTGTAAAATAAATAGCAACGGAGCTACACGCATCTGAAGGAATTGGGCGAATTCGGATTTTTCCAAATATCTAGTCAGCCATGACGTTTTTTCAAAAAATAAAAGTAACATTTAATAAGGATCATAAAACTGCACATCTTTCCTCATTTAAGCTTTTTTGTATCTCTTATACTTTCCCAGATACTTACACTAAACATCGAAAAAAACTCACCCTGTATATCAAATGACTCGTAGCGACATCCGTGATATTAATTTCGAACTATAACTTCAAACTATTTTCAATATAATAGCGAAAGCAGGATTCTATCTGCGCTAGGCGGCCACAAGAGGTCTCTACTATATGGCGGCAAATTCAAATATCTGAGAAATTAGCGGGTAAATTTAAACGCAGCAAAAGCAAGAGCTGTCATGGGCGCAAGAAGACTGCTGTAGTCTGGCGGCAAATTCAAATATCTGAAATTGGCTGGTAAATTCAAACACAACAAAAGACACACCCAAGTCAAGAGTAAATGTCCATGTAAAATCTTACATGGACAAACTAGACATCAAATAGGACTGTTTAACGTAATATGCCAAAAGGGCCTAACCTTAAACTTTGTGTGTTTTTAATGAAACAAAAACTAAAATTCTTGAAAAAATTTACTCTTTAAAACAACAAGAGACGAATTGTCTGTAACTTTAATTTTTTAACTTCAAGACGTCAGATTCAAGTAAAATCTTACGTGGGTGTACTAGACATCAAATAGGACTGTTTAACGTAATATGCCAAAAGGGCCTAACCTTAAACTTTGTGTTTTTAATGAAACAAAAACTAAAATTCTTGAAAAAATTTACTCTATAAAACAAGAGATGAATTTTCTGTAACTTTAATATTTCAGCTTCAAGTAATATCTTACGTGGGTATACTAGACATCAAATAGGATTGTTTAGCATAATATGCCAAAAGGGCCTAACCTTAATCTTTGTGTGTTTGTAATGAAACAAAAACTAAAATTCTTGAAAAAATTTACTCTATAAAATAACAAGAGACGAATTTTCTGTAACTTTAATATTTCAGCTTCATGACGTAGGTGATAAGTTCGTAACAGGACAGTAGACTAATAATTATCTAAAAGAATTAAAATTACTGCGTGTGAATTATAGCCTTCATAGCTAGTATCATTTCGAAGAATAACTTAATAACTCTAACCTCACTTTTGTCGGAATCAAACATGTCTGTTCACTATCATATGCCACAACACACCGGCCATACATAACATATAACAGCCCCGATAAATCAGTGACATCAATCAATTAATATAAATCAGTAATAATAATTAGGTGAGCTGAAAACCCCTGTCTGCGTACCAAGATTTAAAAAACTGCAGCAAAACTTAATCCACATTATCCTCGTTATCCTTGTCATCCTTACTCGTTATCATCGTTATCCTTGCACGTTATCCTCGTTATCATCGCTATCCTTATTTACGTGACGGTTACCCTTATTAGCCTTAATGTTAGCCTTAATAGCCTTAATGTTAGCCTTATTCTCGTGGCGGTTAGCCTTAATGTTAGCCTTATTACCCTTAATGTTACCTTTATTTTACGTGACGGTTAGCCTTATTTTGCGTGAGGCGGGTACGCGTAACGTGTTTGCGGATACGCGTCACGTGTTTTGCGGGTACGCGTCGTGTTTTGCGGGTACGCGTCACGTACGCCTGACGTATTTTACGTGACGGTTAACCTTATTTCAAACTGACCCTACATTAGTTCCGTTAGTGGAAAACCCCTGTCTGACGTACCAAGACTTAAAAATTTGAAGCGAACATATTTATTAATACTGGGAGCCTGATAAACTATTAGAAATGAAAGAACACAGGATAACCGCGCACAGCTGTGTTGATAAAAAATACAAATAAATGTAGTGATTAAAGTTCTTATATAATTTCAAGGTTAAAACGTTTGAAATATATTTAATACTTATAAGTTATTACACCATATTGCGCAATATTGTATGAATCGGTGATTTACCGTCACAATGATGTAAGGCATAAAGTATAGCAAAAAGCCGTTAATAAGTTTCACCCCACCCCAATTTTCAAAAGACAGGATAAAATCAGTATTATCAAAGTGAAAACGCGATGTTCTGTCTCCTACAAAGTGGAGTAAGCGGTGTCTAAAATATAGATTTTACTGATAAAAACTTGTGCATGATGTTAGTATATCTAAAGGCACCACAACTTACAGGGATGTAACTTTGTATAGATTAATCTGTATCACAATGACTTCAGCATAATTTCCAATTATAATTAAAAGCAATGAGCAATCATCTATTTGTCCCTATGTATACAAAATCCATCTACTACAAATATTGTAGCAATTAGACAGAGAGAGAGAAAGAGAGAGAGAGAGAGAGAGAGAAAGACAATAGACAATAGTCTTCATTGTACGAATAAACAAAGCAAACGATAAGTTAAAATAAAGATACTTCATCGAGATAGTAATATTGCTACAAGCTCAAATTAAATTTTGACAAAACACAAAATATATTATTGTCATCAAATGTACAACTGACCAATGGCAGTAGCGTTGAACTATTGGGAGTTACCCTTGATGACAACTTAAGTTGGTCTAGTCATGTGGAAAAGCTGTGCAAAAAACTGTCTAGTGTTGTTTTTATATTTCGTCGCTTAAAGCCTGTTCTAAGCATGGATACTCTGAAATCTACCTATTTTGCATTGTTCCATTCGCTCATCTCTTACGCTGTAATATTATGGGGAAACTCATCATATGCTCAAAGAGCGTTTGTGGTACAAAAAAAAGTAATTCGTATAATTACTGGTGCTGATATTACCGAACACTGTCAGCCTCTATTTATTAGTTTAGGTATAATGCCACTGCCAACATTATATATTTACCACTCTAATAGAAGTGCATAAAAATCTTAATAATTATAGAACCCAGTCAGACTTTCATAATTATTCTACAAGAGGTAGTAACTTGTTAAGAACACGTTGTTTCAGACTGGCAAAATCTCAAAGAAATTCCTTAAATATTCATATTTACAATAGGGTCCCAGCCACTGTAAAGTCCCTTGACCTCAGACTATTTAAAAACAAAATTAAGAGTTTTTTATTGAGATACTGTTTCTATTCTTTAAACGACTTTCTGCGAATTGCAGACACCATGTCTTGACCGATACCGTGTGTTGGTGTGGAAAATGAAAATGTATGTTTACATTGTGCTATTGTTTACTTTGTTATTTATGTAACTAGACTTAACATATCTAAGTAATATGTACATCTTATCATATTTGCTTGTTATATGGCAAATATCATTTGTTCTCTCTTTGACTTGCTGCAAATGTACCATTGTATATCTTACGTAGTCAAATAAACATGAGTATGAGTATGAGTATGAGTAACTCACATAAATTTATACGAGGGCAGGCGTAAATTACAAAATGTTGGTATGTATACCAGGGTACAAGAAAAGTATCTACTTACAACGTTTTCGATATAAAAATCACAAATATAACTCAGAAATTATGTAAGATACAGAAAAATGTGAAAAGAGGCTCTCATGAAGATCCAAATATCTGTGAAATTAGCGGGTAAATTCAAATGCGCAAAAGCTACACCCAAACCAAGAGGATGTAAAATCTTACGTAGGCATACTAGACATCAAATAGGATTGTTTGACGTAATATGTTAAAAGGACCTAACCTTAAAATTCTACTCTAATATAACTAGTTCTATAATAACATGAAATAATATTATAATTCGCTGGACACGTGCATGGTACGGCTTTGTTATCATGTGACAGAGAGTTCCTATAATAAAATTTAAAAAAAGCAGTACCTTCTTTTCATTTACTCCAATGTAATAGACACTAAAATATTATATTCGATAAACCATATTATGAATATTTAAATACCAAAGCACGTTTTCTCTCCACAAGTACATACACATAAATGAAAGAATTCACAACTGCACAGGAAATGCGGTAGCAGTGCATTTATTCTAATACAATACACAATGGTCTTCCCATTTTTTTAATACAATAGACAATGGAATTCATTGTACGAATAAACAAAGCAAACGATAAGATAAAAATAAAGTACAATAACAGGAAATATGTAAAATGTGATAAGATTTATTCGCAGAAGCCGCGTTTTACAGCAATTAATTATCATCACTCGCCGCACACGTGGTATTTTTAATACAATAGACAATGGTCTTCATTGTACGAATAAACAAAGCAAACAAAATAAAGATGCGTCAGCGGGACGCTGATATACTAGTTCTATAATAACGGAAAATAATATGTAAAAATGCGATAAGATTTATTTGCTGAAGCCACGTTTCTTGGAATATTAATTATCATCACTCGGTGCACACGTGCATGATACGGCTTTGTTATCATGTGACACAGAAAGTTCCTATAAATAGTTAAATCGATATTGAAATATCAGTTTAGCACACAATCGTCTAGCAGTATTTACATCACGCTCAGCATTGTTAATAGTACAAAGTAGTTTTTACCAAGTGTAACATAATCAACGCAAGTAAAAGTGTATAATACCCAAAGCTGGTATTATTAACGCAACAAAGCAAGATAGACATCTTCAACGCATGAGAGTGAGTAATTATTATTATTATTATTTAAATATTATGATTTTTTTCATCAAAAACCGTATTATTATACCAGATTTTTTTCTATTTTATTTGTAGAATGGATTTACATGAAATTAATTCCATAGCAAATCTTCGAAGCAAAGCAACAATAAAACTTCAGGACCTACCTGAGAATGTACCATTACCAATTGTACATATAAAAATTGTTAGTACAAGGTTTGGTAGAGCTCCATTGGTGGAACTAGAAAAACATCTTGTGTTTTTACCTAAAAAAGCGTTGGAGGTCAACGAGAAAAACATTGGGAAATTTATACCCGGAAAATACACCTTGGTATTCAGAGGGTTAAAAGACTGCGGTAAACCTAACGCTGCCGCTAGTTTTGAAATTCAAGAGGCCGCATCATCATCATCATCATCATAAGAAGCCATCATTCTAAAAGGCAACATGATCCAAACTTCCAACTGAATTATTGCATATTTGGTCAAAATTACCAAGCAGTTATCAAAGTGACTTTAATTTAAAAATTAAATTACCCTGCTTTGTGCACTATTATTGTATTTATATATTGTAATTACTTCTTTTATATATGTTGCAACCAATAAATATATGTGATACGTAACTAGGATATTTTATTTCAAAAGTAAACTAGAAATAAAAAGAATAACTAGATTATATTAATACTTTATTTAAGTACTTGTTACAAGCATTTTATATCCAAGGCAATTTTCAATCAGATGACAGCTTTAGGACCAAGCGCCCCAGCCAACCAGGTTACAGCATTCAGAGTATGCCTCCTATCCAATCAGCTTAGTATTAAAACGGCGCGAAATTCAAATTATTAGTGTACAGGGTGAATAAAAAATAAAGCTATATAGGATGAACGTAGAATTGCGACGTAGAATAATAATGATAAAATATTAAAAACTAAAATTACATAACTTGATAAAATACCGAGGTTTTATGCATACGTAGATTACAGACAGGAAGTCGCCAAGGTCGCGACATTTTGCTTTAGCAGAAATCCAAACACGTGGAACGTACACAGTGTCTCAAAAATTAATGGTATAGGGTGAGGCAAATAAGAAAGTGACCTAAAAATCATGCGCAGTAGGTAATCCTTTTGTTTACAGAAAATTATGTACGATGTAATATGAGGAAAAATCATGTGCGTATGACTATCACTACTACTGGATAATAAAATATTAAGAGCTAAGTAGTTTTGAATAATAATAATAATAATAATAATAATAATAATAATAATAATAATAATAGTAAAACTATAAGCGGGAATTTAAAATTGTATTTTCTTAATCTTCTTCTACAAGATATATTCTACAGGTCAAAACATTTTAACAGTTTTATTAGAAATCATTTTTTAAAATAAGAGCTTGGGATATGCTTTGATTTATCCATATTCGCAAAAAATTCTTCACTTTCACATGGAATACATTTGGTGTTAGGTTAGGTTCGGTTTGTCCACAGCATTTGATGCATTTATATTTCACTGGAACAGGCATATTCTACAGAATCTTCAGTGCTACAAAATCTTGACTGCAATAGTTGATTTAAACGAGCCTAACTAATTTATCAGGAACTGTAACCTCTCTGCGCGGAGAACGACACAAAAACGTGATGTAAAACGTGACGTTTTTGACACGTAAAAAAGCCATAAAAAACGACACAAAAACGTGACGTTTTTGACGCGTAAAAGCCATTAAAAAACGACAAAAACGTGACGTAAACGTGACGTTTTTGACGCGTAAAAGTCATAAAAAAACGACACAAAAACGTGACCTAAAACGTAACGTTTTTGACGTGTAAAAAGGTCACGAAAATAATTTTGAATTTCCCATATAACCCCATGTAAAACGTGGTATAAAACGTCGCAAAAACGTTACGTTTTTGGCACGTAAAAAGGTCATAAAAAACGACACAAAAACGTGACGTAAAACGTGACGTTGTTGACGCGTAAAAAGGTCATAAAAAACGGTACAAAAACGTGACGTTTTTGACACGTAAAAACGCCATAAAAAAACGACACAAAAACGTGACGTTTTTGACGCGTAAAAAGGCCATAAAAAACGACAAAAAAAATGACGTAAACGTGACGTTTTTGACACGTAAAAAGGACATAAAAAACGGTACAAAAACGTGACGTAAACGTGATGTAAAACACGTACGCACGTCACGCGTACCCGTGTGACGTGCGTACGTGTTTGGCGGGTACACGTGTCGTGATGGCGGGCAGGCGTGACGTGTTTGCGGACGTTAGGTTAGGTTAGAATTTTCCGCCGTCGGAAAATTCGTCACGTTTTTGTACCGTTTTTTATGGTCTTTTTACGTGTCAAAAACGTCACGTTTACGTCACGTTTTTGTCGTTTTTTTATGGCGTTTTTACGCGTCAAAAACGTCACGTTTTTGTGTCGTTTTTTATGATCTTTTTACGTGCCAAAAAGTAACGTTTTTGCGACGTTTTATACCACGTTTTAGATGGGGTTATATGGCAAATTCAAAATTATTTTCGTGACCTTTATACACGTCAAAAACGTTACGTTTTACGTCATGTTTTTGTGTCGTATTTTAATGACTTTTTAACGCGTTAAAAACGTCACGTTTTGTGTAGTTTTTATGGCTTTTTTACGCGTTAAAAACGTCACGTTTACGTCACGTTTTTGTGTCATTCTCCGCGCAGAGAGGTTACAGTTCCTGATAAATTAGTTAGGCTCGTTTAAATCAACTATTGCAGTCAAGATTTTGTAGCACTGAAGATTCTGTAGAATATGCCTGTTCCAGTGAAATATAAATGCATCAAATGCTGTGGACAAACCGAACCTAACCTAACACCAAATGTATTCCATGTGAAAGTGAAGAATTTTTTGCGAATATGGATAAATCAAAGCATATCCCAAGCTCTTATTTTAAAAAATGATTTCTAATAAAACTGTTAAAATGTTTTGACCTGTAGAATATATCTTGTAGAAGAAGATTAAGAAAATACAATTTTAAATTCCCGCTTATAGTTTTACTATTATTATTATTATTATTATTATTCAAAACTACTTAGCTCTTAATATTTTATTATCCAGTAGTAGTGATAGTCATACGCACATGATTTTTCCTCATATTACATCGTACATAATTTTCTGTAAACAAAAGGATTACCTACTGCGCATGATTTTTAGGTCACTTTCTTATTTGTCTCACCCTATACCATTAATTTTTGAGACACTGTGTACGTTCACGTGTTTGGATTTCTGTTGAAGCAAAATGTCGCGACCTTGGCGACTTCCTGTCTGTAATCTACGTATGCATAAAACCTCGGTATTTTATCAAGTTCTGTAATTTTAGTTTTTAATATCTTATCATTATTATTCTACGCAAATCACGCGAAACCATGATTATCTATTTTTCTATAACGACCATATTTTCTATAAGTAAAATATTTGATACCTCTATTAATTAATTTATTTTATGTACGTAAATATATAATAATATATATGTTTTTATTAAGTAACAGCCTAAAGAATGTCAATGTTCCTGTCTGTGATGTCAGACCGAAGAGACTATCTGGGTCAGTGGCGGCTGATGAGATTTGTATATAAGGGGCGCAGAAAGAAAAAAATGCGCCGAAAATTTTGCATATTTCAAGGTCAAACCCCTTAAAATTATAAATTCGCAGAGCAATAATGTTTGCTTGAAAAAATAACTTTCGTTACACAAATATCCTCCTTTTTAATCGTACAGAAATCTCGAAAAACAATATTTAAATAGGTAATTAGTATTTAGATATCAAAAATTTACATATAGGCTACCTTCAAAAAGATGTAAACGAGCATTCAGGAAGCAGGAACATAACTATTTTTAGTTTGTAGATATCCGTTAATTAAAAACGATATGGCACAATCACAAAATCAAAAGTATTTTAGTTATTCAATTCATAGTTATCAAACGACACATTAAATTATTACGTAGGTAAACAAACTTCATACAGTTATTTATACACGGGTACACCATAGACATAAGAAGGGGGAGACAGAATTGTTTACATTTTATGCCGATCAGACATCGTTTTCAACAAAAATCATTGATGTAAAATCTATGCGGATTGCCCTAGATCTACCGCCGGTGTTTGAAAACGAAGAGTGTATTAATTATATTTATCTGAATTTTTATGTGTAATTAAGAAAAAATAATATACTAAATATTTATCTGTGTTTTTTTATGAAAATACATAATCTCTGCTTCTAAAATTATTTATAATTTCCTAATAACATAAAATTATTATCGTGTTAGGGAAATACTATGGCAATGCTGTACGGCTGTTTTGCTATCAAATGATGCTCTTATGTCAAAAGATGACGTTACAATGTTGCTGTGCTGTGTTTGTGATCTTTTGGG
This sequence comes from Pogonocherus hispidulus, assembly GCA_963924545.1. Lineage (NCBI taxonomy): Eukaryota > Metazoa > Arthropoda > Insecta > Coleoptera > Cerambycidae > Pogonocherus > Pogonocherus hispidulus. The sequence goes on from OZ004693.1 coordinate 57,792,026, forward strand.
ATTTTTTATTTATTTGCAGTGTTTTTTTGGCAGTAGAGGTATTTAGAGCCTTTTATAATCAATCTACAATAGTTCAACAGTGCGTGGTTTGTAAAAAAGTCTACTATTCTAACCCCAGACTGGTATTTCGGCGGTAAGTAAGGTTATGTTTTTTTAGCGTAAGCAGTGGTGTTGTTAACTAAATTTTAAGTAAATTATTGGAAAAAATATTTATCTGTTTTGTATCAAATTTTTGGAAATAAAGCATTTCAGACCGAAAAATGATGTAGTAGCGTTGTAATAAAATTATTGTCCAATTCCAGGCTGGATTTCCAGTATTTAAACAGTAAATAATTTTGTTGCAACTATTTGAAATGCAGAAAAATAAACCTATTAGATGTTTGTTATATTTTAATACAGAATATTATTGTTGTAGCTTTCCTGTTAATCCTGAGAGCAGACAAATGTGGATTTTTTAGTGGTTGGAAAAGCTTCCTGATGGAGTTTGGGGTATAAATAATACTGTAAATATTTAAACAAATCCAATAAGATAATACAGAAATTCAAGCTATGAGAGATAAAGTAAAGAGAAAACTTGATCATTGATGATATTGATAATGAATGATTTGCATTCAACCCCAGACTGGTATTTCGGCGGTAAGTAAGGTTATGTTTTTTTAGCGTAAGCAGTGGTGTTGTTAACTAAATTTTAAGTAAATTATTGGAAAAAATATTTATCTGTTTTGTATCAAATTTTTGGAAATAAAGCATTTCAGACCGAAAAATGATGTAGTAGCGTTGTAATAAAATTATTGTCCAATTCCAGGCTGGATTTCCAGTATTTAAACAGTAAATAATTTTGTTGCAACTATTTGAAATGCAGAAAAATAAACCTATTAGATGTTTGTTATATTTTAATACAGAATATTATTGTTGTAGCTTTCCTGTTAATCCTGAGAGCAGACAAATGTGGATTTTTTAGTGGTTGGAAAAGCTTCCTGATGGAGTTTGGGGTATAAATAATACTGTAAATATTTAAACAAATCCAATAAGATAATACAGAAATTCAAGCTATGAGAGATAAAGTAAAGAGAAAACTTGATCATTGATGATATTGATAATGAATGATTTGCATTCAAGCTTTTCAGTCGAGAAATGAAGAAAAGGTTTGATAAGAAATAGAAGTGTTATTACAAAAAGTGATCTTGTCTTTGGGCTAGTGCTGTTACAGACGGTACAAAGAGGTAACTGGAAAATTAAAATATGGCGGGCTGTACAAGGTAACTACAGCTACTGGGAAATAATAGTTAGGAAATTATTCCGTAAAAAGGTATTAAAGGTTACAAAAGGTGTATGGTTGTAAGTAGCAGCAGATAGTTTAAAAAAAAATAGATAAATAATTTAGACGTTAGTTCTGATAGTGACTTAAATAGCACAGATGAATTGATTGATTTGCTAGAGTGTTGAAACTATTATTTTATGTGAAAATTAACCCGTTTATTAATTAATTATTAAATTTTTCAGCTATTATTACAATTAATTGCACATGCCATAGAAAAACATTTTATCTAATTGTTTATTATAATATAATGCCGATGTGTTCCTTTAAATGTATAAGGATATGTATTAGGTAAAAGTTTATAAAAATAGATACGAGGGGGAATTCGTGAATAGCGCCCACAAAAATAAATATTTTTTTTATAGTTGTATAAACATCTAACTATATTTTTGTGGAACGGCTGAGGCAATAGTGTATAAATATTAGTGTTTATAAGCTTGGAAATTTAAAGCTGTTGAATAATAATAGTAAGGAAATTAAATAATAAATTATATTGATAATGAATGATTTGGATTCATAAGGTTTGCAGTCGAGAAATGTGTGAATAGCGCTTGACTGCCATACAATAAACAAAAGGAAAACCTGCAGTAGAGAAATGCGTTTATAGCGCTCTACTATGCAGAATAGTTTCTCAAAAATCATTCATACCTATGTCTTTTAAAATGTTACAGGTAGCATCCGTTTAGGCATGGGCAAAACTTTCTTCGGTGCAATAGAAACACAGGAAGGCCGAATATTAGGACCAGCTGTGTCAAGACCAATGAAAATGAATGAAACACCATTATAAGTGTTTTGAATTGTTTATATAATATTCTGCTGAAATTTTAATAATGATTTTGTAGAGTATTGAGAATATATAGGTCCAAGCAGTAATACATGTCTTATTTGCTCCCACACAAATCTCAGTTCTAACATAAATAAACCTTTAAATTAAAACTTATTGTAATGATCCCTAAAAAAAACTGCACACCACTGGTAAAGATAACATCGGACGTGGACGCCTAGGTTACAGTATTGCCATTTTCTAAACCCATCTCCTTCCAACTTATGTACAAGTGTGAAAGTGTGTATGATTGTAAACAAATGGTGTTTTTCTAATGGAATGTTCTGTCTCCCCTAGTATTATATGTCTATGGGGTACACTCACTTTCTAATATTGAAATCAGCTCTACGGTCTTTCAAAGAAATACATTTTTCCATAACTTTTTCATCGAAATTATTTATTGGGCAGGCAACGCCCAATTTTTTTATTTGTATTTTATCTTCCAGTGGAATATTTGCAAAATTAGCTCTAATTATACTACCAACAGTATTGATATTATGTAATATATAAAATTGTCTTTTCACAAAAATTAAATATTTTAATAATGTTAAAACTATGTAATGTGTTAAAAATATGTTATAATGTTTAATAATGTTCGCGTAGGGCCGCGAAATAATTGCGGCCAAATCTGCATAATATAAGCATATTGAAAGTATCTAACGAGTCTAGTCGAAAAGGAGATCGGGTTGGTTGCCATAGTTACCTGGGCCGCGACTCAAAATGCGGCCACGACAGGAAGCTGTGATGCTTTGTGAAGCCTGTGCAGTGTGCTGTAGTGATGTGGACTGTGGCATTATGAGTACGATAGCTCAAGCCACAAGCGCTCGGGCCCTTCGTAATAATAGTTTTTTACCACAATAAACATGTTTTAACATTTGAATTTAATTTACAATAATAATAAGGATTTCTTTGGTATTTTTGGAGGGGCGCGCGGCCATGCGGCCTTAAGGAGAAGCCGCCACTGATCTGGGTCTGTCTGTCTCTTTCTCTCTCTATAGTTACCTTTGCTACAATACATCTAACTACGTCCCTCCTTTTGAATTTCCCGCTATTTTCTAAATTTACTGATCACCATGTTTTTTCTATATAAATATTGTATTCAACTGCGCATGATTTTTCGTTACCCGTTGGGTTACTTTCCTGTTTGGTTCATTCTATATAGCTTTATTTTTTATTCACCCTGTACACTAATAATTTGAATTTCGCGCCGTTTTAATACTAAGCTGATTGGATAGAAGGCATACTCTGAATGCTGTAACCTGGTTGGCTGAGCCGCGTGGTCCTAAAGCTGTCATCTGATTGAAAATTGCCTTGGATATAAAATGCTTGTAACAAGTACTTAAATAAAGTATTAATATAATCTAGTTATTCTTTTTATTTCTAGTTTAATTTTGAAATAAAACATCCTAAAGTTACGTATCACATATATTTATTGGTTGCAACATATATAAAAGAAGTAATTACAATATATAAATACAATAATAGTGCACAAAGCAGGGTAATTTAATTTTTAATTAAAGTCACTTTGATAACTGCTTGGTAATTTTGACCAAATATGCAATAATTCAGTTGGAAGTTTGGACTTTTAGAATGATGGCTTCTTATGATGATAATGATGATGATGCGGCCTCTTGAATTTCAAAACTAGCGGCAGCGTTAGGTTTACCGCAGTCTTTTAACCCTCTGAAAACCAAGGTGTATTTTTCGAGTATAAATTTCCCAATGTTTTTCTCGTTGACCTCCAACGCCCTTTTGGGTAAAAACACAAGATGTTTTTCTAGTTCCACCAATGAAGCTCCTTGTAGTAACAATTTTCATATGTACAATTGGTAATGGTACATTCTCAGGTAGGTCCTGAAGTTTTATTGTTGCTTTGCTTCGAAGATTTGCTATGGAATTAATTTCATGTAAATCCATTCTACAAATAAAATAGAAAAAATCTGGTATAATAATACGGTTTTTGATGAAAAAAATCATAATATTTAAATAATAATAATAATAATTACTCACTCTCATGCGTTGAAGATGTCTATCTTGCTTTGTTGCGTTAATAATACCAGCTTTGTGTATTATACACTTTTACTTGCGTTGATTATGTTACACTAGATAAAAACTACTTTGTACTATTAACAATGCTGAGCGTGATGTAAATACTGCTAGACGATTGTGTGCTAAACTGATATTTCAACATCGATTTAACTATTTATGGGAACTCTATGTGTCACATGATAACAAAGCCGTATCATGCACGTGTGCACCGAGTGATAATTAATATTCCAAGAAACGTGGCTTCAGCAAATAAATCTTGTCGCATTTTTACATATTATTTCCCGTTATTATAGAACTAGTATATCAGCGTCCCGCTGACGCATCTTTATTTTATCTTATCCATTGCTTTGTTTATTCGTACAATGAAGACCATTGTCTATTGTATTAAAAATACCACGTGTGCGGCGAGTGATAATTAATTGCTGTAAAACGCGGCTTCTGCGAATAAATCTTATCACATTTTACATATTTCCTGTTATTGTATTTTATTTTTATCTTATCGTTTGCTTTGTTTATTCGTACAATGAATTCCATTGTCTATTGTATTAAAAAAATGGGAAGACCATTGTGTATTGTATTAGAATAAATGTTGCCGAATTTCCTGTGCAGTTGTGAATTCTTTCATTTATGTGTATGTACTTGTGGAGAGAAAACGTGCTTTGGTATTTAAATATTCATATGGTTTATCGAATATAATATTTTAGTGTCTATTACATTGGAGTAAATGAAAAGGTACTGCTTTTTTTAAATTTTATTATAGGAACTCTCTGTGTCACATGATAACAAAGCCGTACCATGCACGTGTCCAGCGAATTATAATATTATTTCATGTTATTATAGAACTAGTTATATATATAGTTATATAGGGACAAATAGATGATTGCTCATTGCTTTTAATTATAATTGGAAATTATGCTGAAGTCATTGTGATACAGATTAATCTATACAAAGTTACATCCCTGTAAGTTGTTGTGCCTTTAGATATACTAACATCATGCACAAATTTTTATCAGTAAAATCTATATTTTAGACACCGCTTACTCCACTTTGTAGGAGACAGAACATCGCGTTTTCACTTTGATAATATTGATTTTATCCTGTCTTTTGAAAATTGGGGTGGGATGAAACTTATTAACGGCTTTTTGCTATACTTTATGCCTTACATCATTGTGACTGTAAATCACAGATTCATACAATATTGCGCAATATGGTGTAATAACTTCTTCTTGTTGTGCCTTGTGCACATGCGCACGTTGGCGATCCTTAGTCATATATTTGTGTCATTTGGAGGGTGCCATCTTCTGCTTGGCGGAATAGTGTGGAGGCATCTCTTACTCCGCACCAGTCTCTTATGTTTCGAAGCCACGAATGTTGCTTTCTACCCTGGCCTCTTTTACCTTCTATCTTGCCTTGCAGGATCAACTTTGGAATGGAATATCTCGCGCCTCTCAGAATATGACCAAGATAAGATATCTTCTTAAAAATGTTATTGCTTTGAAATAATGAATTTATGCGGGACTTTATGGACTCACTGTATATATAAAAATATACGTATTAATTTTAAAGGTAAGATATTGCGCATGGTGGGCGGAGCTTTATCAGCCGGAATGCAGATATTTTTCTGCGGTCAGCACACTCGATTGATGTCAATTAAGATATTGTGCATGGTGGATCAAGCTTCATCAGAACTTCAAGAAACACACATATGGCTTTATATACTGTATTTATTATAACAATTATACATTATTTACACAAAATTATATGATATTTTAAAAATGTAAAGATCAAACTACCATTTTATAAAAATAAAGTCTTAACAATCTAAGAATTCCCAACTACATTAATTTTTATGAAGTATATTTCTTCCATATTCATTTTAAAGAAACTATATTAATAAATATAGACTAACAATCTATATGAAATAAGATCATGGAACATCAAGATAAATATAATTTTTAATCTTGCTCTTGGCTAGGACTGGTTGGTGAATAACTTGGCGATGATGGTGAATATCTAGGTGGCTGAGGTGAATATGCCGGGGAGGCAGGAGAATAACTTGGACTTGTCGGTGTGTATGTAGGAGATGTGGGAGAATACTTTGTACTGTGAGGGGAATATTGTGGAGAAGAAGGTGAATAACTTGGTGAGCTTGGTGAATAATTGGGCGACGAAGGAGAATATCTAGAACTTGCTGCTGGTGTATGTTGAGGACTTGATGGTGAGTAACTTGGTGATGTCGGTGAATAACTTGGTGATGTTGGAGAATATTGTGGGCTTCCACCAGCAAATGAAGGGGAAGTGGGCGAATAACTTGGTGAAGTTGGTGAATACTTTGGAGATGATGGTGAGTAACTTGGTGATGCAGGAGAATATTGTGGGGAAGATGGCGAGTAACTCGGGGAAGTTGGTGAATAGCTAGGAGACGCTGGAGTATATCGTGGCGAAGATGGTGAATAACTAGGTGAAGTAGGTGAATAACTAGGGGAAGTTGGGCTATAGCTTGGAGATGTGGGGCTATAAGAAGGAGATGTGGGACTATAAGAAGGAGATGTAGGTGAATAGGTAGGTGATGTTGGACTGTAGGAAGGAGATGTGGGTGAATAACTAGGGGAAGTGGGACTGTAAGATGGAGAAGTTGGTGAATAACTTGGGGACGTTGGTGAATAACTTGGGGACGTCGGTGAATAACTTGGACTAGTTGGAGAATAACTTGGACTAGTCGGAGAATAACTTGGACTAGTTGGAGAATATGAAGGTGAAGTAGGCGAATAACTAGGGCTAGTAGGTGAATAATTAGGACTTGTTGGACTATAATTAGGACTTGTTGGTGAATATCCAGGAGAACTTGGAGAGTATCCTGGAGAGACAGGAGTCATAGATGGAGATGTGGGCTGAAAAGCAGGACTGGAAGGACTGTATGATGGTGATTGACCGCGAGGTGATGATATATAAGGAGACATAGCTGGGGATTGAGGTGTTGGGGACCATGCTCCATAAGCTGGGGACATTCCAGATGCGTCCGAAGCTGCAGAAGGAGAGAATGCTGGACCTCCAGGTGTCATTCCACTTCCCATTAAATCTAAAAAAGGCGATAAATTAGGTATCTAATATAGATATTTCTTTAAACATATTCATTAAAAAAGCTTGTGCCAGCATACATCTGTGCAACAACCATAGCCACATCAGCATCTTATTTGCTGTTATTTATTTATTAATTCAGTAATTTTTTTTTAATATTAGAACAGTACAAATGCTGATGAAAAGTTTGATTAATGATATATTTATAATAAATGTCCTTTAAAATACCAATTTTTTTTCGTAGTAAAAAAGGAGTAAAAATCCTTTTTTAGAATTTTTTTACTGATGTGTTTTAGAATAATGGTGGGTCATTTAAAATCTGGTGTTATCCTTGAAAAATAATAACAACGTTGTGAGGAGTCTCCAATTGTAATGCAGCAAAAAGAAATTTTATAACAAGGAACTGTGATGGTTTAGTCGTAAGCACCTCTGAACTTTCTGTTTGTTAAATTTAATTAATCTGCAGAATCTTGAAGTTAGGTTAATAGATATAATAAAATAAATCCATATAATAAAAAGTGCTTCTATTTGTAACTGATAAACTTACTAAAAATCACGGTCCGTATACTACAACGGTTACCTCATCCGTGCTCTGACCAATAGCGGCGCACTACGTCATCGCCAGACGTCACTCGCCAACTTTCTTTCTCTCGCGTACGCGATGGTATATATATATATATATATATATATATATATATATATATATATATATATATATATATATATATATATATATATATATATATATATATATATATATATATATATATATATATATATATACTTTCTTTCTCTCGCGTACGCAATGGTATATATATTGTTGTGTTATATTGTGTAGTAGAATATTTTATTTAATTTATTTTATTTTAAATTATTGAATTGTAATTTATTTTCTTTCAATGAGCAAGTACTCTATTTATATTGATCTCAGGGTTAAAGGTAGGTTCTATTGTGAATTTCAAAAATTATATTTTAATTATTAAATCTCTTCAATTGTTGAAATGAGTAGTCATTTGTTGATTTGGTATTTAAAAAGATATATTAACTATTTGAAATGGTTTAGTACATACAATTATAGGGACAAACCCTTAATTAATTTAGAATACCATGAAATTATAATAATAATATATTTACCATAATAAATACTTATATAATTAAATGAATTTAATTTTATTTTATTTTAATGTTACCTAAATTGGATTTGAAATGATTATATTAAGTATGCACCTTTCAATACAATATTTTAAATAAATTTGCTTATTTCCAAAACTAGATGTCACTAGGTACTAACTAATAATATTATGTCTTTTGTCAAACACAGATGTGTCAAAACTGTCAAAACGTAAAACTTTTACATGTACAAAGTTGTACCTCAAATTATTATCTAATTGAAATATGAGTTTATTTATTATTATCTAATCACTGGTTTAATTGATTTCGTTAGTTTATTATTTATGGTGATTTGAAATAGTGCACAATGGTTGTTTTAACCTACTTGGTTGTCCTCGATTTACTTGAGTTTTTTTTACCAATGTGGATATCTGTGTATTTGATCGTCTCAGGAAATCAAGATTTACTTGCCAAATTCTATTACTGGAAACTAATTATGCTTCTTGGTAAGTCCTGTCCATTATTTCCGTTTTTATTTCATTTTAATATCCTTATAATAAGTAAGCAGAACTAAATAACAGTAATAAAAAAAAAAATGAAAAACAGTATAAGAGCTTCTCTTTGGTTGGTTTAAGTTTTACTTGATTTGAGTTATAGGTTAGACTGAGATGTGTGGCGATCCCTACATAAAAAAAAAAGTTGCAAAATGATCCCACAAAAGAGGAAAATAAATAGGTAACACTTACCCAAAATATCTCAAACGAAAAAGTGAAAATGAGAAACATTGTAAAAATGCTACAGCATGACTTTCTATTTAGCGTATCCATTTTTATTTCAATTGTGTTTCAGTTCCATTACTTGCTACATTACCTACCCTTTACTTTAATTCCACAATACTTTAAAAAAAATGTATAAAGGGTATGTAGCGATCCTGTATAGTATTATAGAAATCCTATAATATAAGGGAAAACAAATAAAGTCAATAAGATTCCTAAATTATCTAGACGATTTTATGGAATAAAGCGTATACAATGTTCTGTCACAATTGGAACATGGCTGACAGTTGCTGTACATGTGCAACTCAGGCGGTGGCAGATAACCAATAAATAATAAGTACAGAAAGAGTATACAGAAAAAAAAGTAGTAAAGATGAAACTGTGGGAGTACCACATAATAAGTAGAAAAATAGGAAAGAAATCCAAATACTCCAGTACCAACTAGTTCCAAATAGTAGAAAGTACATTCCAATATCCGTATTTCATGTAAGTTATAACAGTCTCAGTATTGACTTAAGTAATGTTTCGTTTAGTTTACAATGATCTAATATTTTAACATAAACAAAACACAAATTATCAGGATTAACCGTTTTGGTACGGATATAGTGTTAAGTTTTTAGGCGGCACCTATTTTGATCAGTTTCACCTGAAAAGTGCAGTACCCTTGTATCTACACTGAGCTCAAAATTGCAATTGTTTGTTGGAAATGTATGAGGGAACTCTAAGTGTACAATAACTGTTCAATTTTTATTATGCATAATGTTGAGTCACGATTGCGTTATTGGATCTGCTTTTTGGGCAACTCTATCATATCTCACTCAATTTTTGTTACACAAAAATGTATTTTGCGGATACTAATAATGACTGGTTTGCCAGACTCTCATTCCCATGTTGGAATGCATTTGTAAACTTTGGTGTCCTCACTGTACCGTCTTTATTTTTGAAATTATGTGTTTAGGGGTAAACATTAATTTGATCTGAATAGCAATGTAGATACACCTGGTGAATACTAAGAAACAAACAATAATATTCGAGCCTTGTTTGTGAAGTTTGAAATCGCTTAAGTTATTGGGCATGAAAATGTTTGGTGGTTTGCCTAATGGGCTTGTATTGGACCGTTTACATAGTTCACTTTAAACGAAAAAAGAAGCTGTTTTTAATGAGTCAGTAAAGTTTTACTTAACTATTGTTATACAATTTGTATTGTCTAGAATAAAAAAATAAATTAATGAATTAGATTATAAAACGGGAGTACCGTTTACATGAAAATATGGGAGCACCATATTCAACAAAGCACATTAAATGCAAGTACGGGAGTACCGTACAACAGTTAGATTGCAAAGCAAGACGGGAGTACCGTTAAACATTGCAACAGAATACGGGAGCACCGTATTCAACAAATCATATTAAATGCAAATAAAGAATAATGTACAATTGACAGAAAACTGACAACAGCTTATGTAAGGTACAAATTATCCTTTACAAATCATCAATTGAAAGACACGGAAGTTCCGTGAAGGTTAATGTTGTGATAGGACCATATAAGCAAATGCTTAGAATTTGAGCACAAGCAATGTTAGAGGAGTATTATGGTTTCAAATAAATATATCCGAAATATGTTTGTTTGTATTAACATTGTGTAATAGTAACTAAATCTTAATTTGATTATATTTTTAATTCCAGAAACGTTTATTATATTGTGGTTATAGGTACCGCAATTGTTAGTCATAAAAATAATAAGGTGTGGTGAGTGAACATCACCAACCAAATGGTAAGAAACTAAAATACTAAATCCTACAATAGCTAAGCAAACAATACTGTGTGGTGATACCACATGAGTAACTTAAATTGTAACAAATAACAATTAATGTAATTGCATTTTGAATATTTAATTTGTATGCTTCTGGTTTCCTGCTTGTTGTTATTTTGCAGGTGGCGTAATCCTAAAAGAAACTATGAATCTTAAATTGTAATATTTTCACAGTGAATGGTTATTACTGCTGAACGTGCAGATTCCTATTTTACTTTTGTTACAGTATGCCCCTTCTTGGTGGAGGTAAATTAAAGCCAAAGTTGACCCTGAACGAACGTTATACACTGGAAAAGCGTGGTAAGCATACCACAGTAGCAGCACATGAACAACTTCGGCGATGGCCCAAACAATGTAATCATAGGGTGTGGTAAGCACATTCCTGGTGAATATTGCTTAATCATATTTCTGTTTGGAATGTAAATTGTTAGTATGACAATCTCACAATAGAAGCAGTAGATTGGAGCGAAAGTTTGGCATTCATGAGGAAATCCCACTGTGGCGGTCACACACTGTACAAGTAATAATTAATTGTGACAATATTCAACATTTCATTAGCAAATTTCAAAGCATCGGACATTTCAGTTGTTGATATTCTGACCTATATCAATATTTTTCAAGTTTGGTTTAGATTTGCTATAACAGTGATGCTGTAGTAAATGGGTTCACTGTAACCTGACCTGTGTTTGGTCTTGAGTAATTGCCTTAGTATGGGCATTACTGATTTTATTGTTGCTTGTCTTTGATACTTGAACAACAAATAACACTGTTCGCGTCTAGCGCGACAATTGTTTTGTCTTTGATTATGTTACAGCTAAATTTGGTGCGAGGACGCCCCAATATCAGGAAGGCCGTGTTAGTGTTGCCTGTTCTCGAGGAGCATCGTGGAGGTGGACCGAGTCATGCTACGCATGACTACTAACTGTCAAGATACGCATGCGTTACTTTAGTTTTAAGAGTAGTCTCTACAATGTATTGTCACGTTAGCTTGGAGTGGTGGAAGGGAGGATCAATTTGTATCTAATAAATGGTTGTGTTGATCAGATTGTTTTACTAAGGGTGTTATTACCCCTTGAACTCTTACATATATATATATACCATCGCATATGTGAGAGAAAGAAAGTTGGCGAGTGATGACGTCTGGCGATGACGTAGTGCGCCGCTCTATAAAGTGTATATAGAGCGCTCTATATATATATATAATGTATATATATATTTGTCTATTTCACTAATAATTTCAATGCCTATTTAATATTTAAAGCAATTTAATTAAAAAAAAAAGTGCAATGAATAATGAAACAAATTATATTAGTAATGTAACGTTATAAATTTCTGGAAAGCATACGAAGGGATGCCAAATGAAATCTTTCTTTTTAAATTAATGTTCAGTTTCTTTTTGATGTTCAAAAATTTTATTGGTAGAAGGTCTTTTGTAAGAAACAGGCTTTTAGGACCTCAGTTGGTATATTTAAGCTTTTAAGAAGAGATTTTAAAATAGGAAAACTGTTTAATAGTTACAATTGGTTTCTATGGAATTTGATTGGTGAATTATTTTATCTACCCTTGCGGGTAAAGCACGAATTTTAGTTGAAAAAAGGCAACCTTAACATTTGCTATAGATAAAACATTATTTATTAGTATACCGCCCGATAATCGGGATAATATAAAGCAAGTAGACAAGAAAAGTTAAATCTTGTAACATAATAAGAGGTAAAGCCCGTTGCTAAACGCTCAGATAGGCCTGGCGCTGTCACATACCCTGCAGCTCATACCGCTTGTTCCTCGCCCAACATACCGCCAATAAGATAACCATTGTAGTATACGGGCCGTGACGAAACATAACTGAATCATTTTTTAGGAATCCCAAGTAACACGTGATGATTTAATAAATATTTATAGAACGAAATTACTGTTTAAATTTCATCCATATATATTGAAACGTGTCGATTCTGTCTCGCTCTAAATTCCGTCGCCGAATCAACAAAGTTTCAAAGCTATTTCCTCCGAGCGGGGATCGCGGAGCGACCCGCGGGCGACCAGAGGTCGCCCCCGGCCTTTCTTCAATGCGTAGGGGTATTTTCGTCCCGTTTCCTACGCGTTTTCCCAATTTAAACGCCTTTTCAAAAAACCTCTGCAAAATTTTCGTCGATAGCCGTTCGGCGAGAGAGATGCGGCTAGCATCGGCGTTTGTCCTCGCGCCTAATGGTCCCGTCACGCCCGCCGAAATCTCGACTTTTCGCGGGACCCCCTCGCCCCTCTTCTAATTTTTACGGCTTCGAGAAGGGCTTCACGCGAAAATTCAGTCCTTACTCTAATCCTTTGAGATTTTTTTTCGAGACCGTACGTCGACTCCATCTACGTCTATATCGTCTTCGAAAATCTCGAGTCGCATCCGTCTCAACCTCTTTCTCATTTTATCTGCCGATGTGAGTTGCACTAACAGGACAAGCACCTCGGTACCAGAAAATCGGTAAAAATTAAATTTTCAGGTTAACACGTACAGTTTACATACTGAAATGTCTCAGGGTCAACCTTTGAGAAGTAGCGCAGTAGCGCAATGGGATAGTCATAGGATTCCAAAAATCGTAATGCTGATTTAGCGAGTTCGAGTCACGAGCGAGCTAACTTTTTTTACACTTTTTAATTCCAATTATTTATTAGCATTAGTTTGGAATTAATTCCTTCATTTTGGCAGTCTGTAAAATTCATCATTTTAGCTTACAAAAGTAAATATCTACAATATTAATTTGCTGCTACAATTAAGACAGCAATATATTTTTGGTACTATTGATAAAATTGATAAAAAGTGTACTGAAAAATAAATTCTACTCTCAGCACTTAAAAAATTATGATGTTTAACCATCAAGAATAGAGTACCCTTACAATTCATCAAAATATTGAGAAAAGTTTAGTATAATTACATCATCATTCCAGATACAAAATTTCTTAATATGTATTTTCTTAAAAATAATATTATTCTAGATGCTTTGGTCACCCGAAAGGTGACCCCAGGCCGCAGGCCCCCGGGCTGGACCTCCGGTAGGGCTAGAAATGGAAACGAAAATCGCGATAGCGATTTTCTCCCATTTCTAGTTATCGTTTATTTAATACACGTCTATGAGATACGTTTTGTAACAAAACGATATTTATACATATATGATAAAATTATTTTCTCCAGATTCCTAAGAAATATTTTTTTCTTGAAAGGGGTTGGAACCTTGCTGTGACGATAAGACTGACATAGTTTTCCATATAACACCTAAACACAATACTGCAATAGTTTTAATCATCTGCAGATGATTAAAACTAAATCTATGATAACATTGTGTCATATTTATACCTAAACTATTTCCACGGTTCAGTGAACCGTGATTTACTAACCAACAAAGCAGGCTATATGGAATTGGCCCTGCCACCATTCATAGTTTTTTACATTTAGCAATTTCCAAACTCTCAAAAGCATCCAACTGTCTGGAATTTGTTATATTCCTAATTAGTCTTAAATTGATACCATCTATTTTATGGTTGTTCTCAAATGCATATTGAGACTTATGCATATTAGACTTATCTGTTCTACCATATTTGAGATGAGCCATATGTTCCTTGAATCTAGTTTGAATTGACATTCTAGTTTGTCCAAAATACTTTTGATTAGTCTTTACAGCTAATTTAGTAAATCCCCGACTTTTCCTTAGTTTCCATTTTGTCTTTTGGATTGCCTAAAAGTTGTAGTTTATTTCCCCATGAATAAACCACTGACAAACCCTATATGTTTAAAAACCTTACCAAAACCACGGGTGAAACGAGGATCGTATGGAAATAGATATGAATTTTGTATTTGTTGTGTCTCTTTAAATTTACGTTTCCTAATTATTTTATCAATTAAACTTTACGCGATCAATAAAAAAAATTGGGACTCGCCATTTAATTAAGTTAATTCCTATATCGGGTTTCCCATCTCATTTGACTAATGGCAATTAACATGGGCTATTACATTTCATTGAATTTTATATTCCCAAGGCACACTATGAGGAATATGGCTAATGGAATTGATAGTACTGACTGTCAAATACTAAAGCGAAATGCTTTTTAAATTAAAACATCAATAAAAATTAGGTAGGTTTAGTTGTAATTATCCCCAGATGATGTCAACTTCGTTGGGGAAACGGGAGTCGGGTGCAGTATAGTGCGTTGGTGTTATGTAGAAAACTATGTCTTATCTTTACATCAAAGGTCTATTCTTAGGTTTTTAGGTCCACTCTTACAGAGCATTGCTCGTTTTTAAATAGACACCCTGTATAACGAAGTTAGGGATATAATAAGCGAGCTATAGTCTATACTTTATATTATCTCTACTAAGAATAGTTGAAGTAAGGACCCCTAATGATATAACTGTACAGATCATAAAAATGTTAAAAAATATAATTGTTTACCATCCTCTTACTAATTTGATAAACCAGAGTATTAGAGACAAGACTTTTTCATCTGTTCTCAAACTAGCTAAAGTTATTCCTATATACAAAAAAGGCTGCAACACTAACTACAGACCTAGGGGTCAAGGAGTCTAGCATCTAGCCGTTGACTCCAAGGGAATAGCTGAGTGGGAAGTTGGCATCCTGCTAGAGGTGGTCCTACATACGACTAAACACGGCGGATCTAGACGAGGAAAGTCGATAAATTCCCCCAAGCCAGAATGTTGGACGACCCGTGTTCATGGCTGAATGGCACCGGGGTGATAGGCGTTCTACCGGGGCCTCTGGAATACCGGGCAACCTTCCAGAGTATGCTTGCCTTGCCACAGTAATGCGGGGGGTCTGCTGTGGTGGACTTGAATCCCTTGCTACTCGTGGGACTTATATGTCCACACAGTAACAAAAAAAAATCCTCGATCCCCAGGCAACTGGGGAATTCATGGAGATTGAGATCAATCCAACTCTTAATAAAAGGCCGATCTTGTCGGATCAGGAGAGGAGGCTGCTAAAGTCACCGACACCTGAAACCGGAGAAAGAGACAGTCCAGGGGATGAGGCATCCACATGTTTGGACAACTTCTCCCTTAAAAGGAGACTAGGAGGAGCTGCAAGGAAGCGTCTAACTAGATTGCTTCATAGCGGAATACCTTATTTAAGTAAACTGCTGAAACAGGCAAAACTTGATCCCCAGTAGGAGAGAGGTAACCAATCCTCCTCTTTGCCAGCGGGAACAGGCAAACGCATGCGTTCAGACGGTAGTTCACCGAATCTGGGAGCGAAGAGAGCCCGGGTAGGTGGATATAACAAACCTTCATTCAAGGCTGTAACAGAGGGGATTAGGGTGGGAATTATCCACCCTGAGTATCCCGAAACGGCCTTGACCAACAACGAATTAAGAACTCTGCAGAGGGCGATAATGTCAGCTGTAGATGAACTACCAGATGATGGACCTCAGGTGAGATTCCAGAGCTGTACACATTGGTCTGGATGGCTTCTCATCACCTGTGTGGATCAGATGAGCGTCTCGTGATTGGAGAGCGCAATAAAGCACCTTCAACCATGGGAAGGAGCTCGTGTTCAATCTGTGCAGGGTGAGGATTTACCCAAAACATATATCTGTGGTCTATATACCGGATGAAGCCGACAAACGGCTTACATCGGATTTAGTTCTCAGCAGGCTAAGAAAAATACTACATCGGGAAGAGTCTGGCCCAGGGCAGATCCGGACATTCTCTATTGACAAGATGTCTAAGGCAGCTCTGGCAGTGCTGAACAATCGACCCTACTTTGGTTTTGGGTAGGTGCAATTCCATCCAAAAATCAAAGAGGTAAACGGGAAAGAACCTGCCCCAACAACTTAAAGGTCGGAGGCTAAACCACCAACCTCGATGAGCAAAACCAAAATGTCCTCGACTGGGGGAAAATTGCCCCGAACTAGCACCTACCCCGCTAGAGAAAGATCAGATACTCATTATTTGGCAAAGGACCACTTCTGCCAGAGGATCTGAATAAGTTCTCACTCAATAAGGTGATCAGCTTCATTAAGAGGCTGGACCTGTTGGGTGAAATATAAATAGGTGTGAACCACAATAGACCACATGGTCACGGTGGAAGGTCTGGTTTTCGGCCCACTCACTTTTGAACCTAACCTAACCTAACTTCATTCCTATCTCTTTAACCCGTATTTTAGGGAAAATTTTTGAAAAAAAAAGTTCCAAAACAAATAAATGTTTTGTAGAGCATGGACTCCTTGACAGCAACCAATATGGCTTTTGCAACCAACAGTCAACTACTTTAGCAATTAACAACCTAACACAAATTGAATTAAGTGACTTTTACAAATGGTAAACTTCTTCTACGATCTTGCAAATCTTACAAGTCTTTGATTGTGCAAACCATAGCAATCTCTTGCAAAAGCTCAATTATAACTTTGACGATGACACTATAGCCCAATAAAGTCATATCGCTCTGACAGATAGGTATGTTTCCTATATAAGAAATTCTAGCACATCGCTTCAGAAATACGGAGCACCCCAAGGTTCGGTACTGGGTCCGATTCTATTTTTGATATATATTAACGATTTGGCCTATTGTGATGATATATTCAATATCATATTATTTGTGGATGATATATTCAATATCATATTATTTGCGAATGATACTAGTTTTGAATAATCATAACCAGGTAGATACCCTGTTAGAAAATACCATTACTGCACAAACTAAAATCAAGCAATGGATTCATGCCAATAGTCTAAGTTTAAATGAAAGCAAAACTCAAACCTTGATATATTTTTTAAGAAATACGAACTGTAACAATGGTACTAATAATCCTAACCTTATTAAATTTCTGGAGATGGGCTTGGACTCTGTACTGACCTGGGAAAACTATATATATAGTCTATCGCAAAAACTGACCAAAAACATATTTTTTATGTGTACTTTGTCTAATAAACCTCGATTATGGCCTATTATGGATTTTTGCATGCCAATATTCCTATGCGATATTAAACTGGGGGTATGCATCTCGCAGTGCACAAATCTTTGGTCTTCCACGCAAATGGATGAGTCTGGATCGCACATTTTAAATTTAGAGATTACTGTAAAAGACGCTTTTTCGATTTCCGGATTTTTACTCCACCATGTGTACACTCCACTTTTAATTAAACGAAACGTCAATATGTTTTCTAGACATGCACAGACTCATGTGTATTTAACTAGAAACAGAAACAAGTTCAAACCATCCTTTCTATGTCTTACAAGGTCTAGAGATGGCACAGGCTACTATGGTGTCAACTGTTTGGAAACAGTTTTTGATTTTTCAAAATAGCAAATAGAAAAGTTGTGCAATTAGTGAGCCGGTTACACCGGTAAACATGTTAATTTTAGTTTACACCAAATAATGTCTTTTGAGTTGCATTGATACTTTAAATAAAGATTTTCCTATATGTTTGAATTTCAAATTTGATTATCCGAACCAATCGTTATCTATCTGAACAATAGCTTGCAATAATTAGTTCGGATAATCGAGGTTCCACTGTATATAAAACTAGCCCAGAGAACTTGGAGAATACTTAATTAATTTCAAAATTTACTTTATTCGAATGTTGCACTAGTTGAAAATGAAATTTGTATGTTTTCAGCGATACTCCAATTTTTAATATGCGGGTTTTAAACGTATATTACAAATATTTATTTGCCAGAAGTTTTAAATACGTATACCATAAATTACTATTTCAGAAATCTATAAAAATATTACAGAATATTTGGAAAGTACTTTATTAAAAACTTTGTTTCCAGTATTCAATTAATGTAAAGTTGTTAATGACGCATAGACACATACTTTCTAGTCAATTAGGTAATATACATAATTTTATACGCTTGTTAGGTGCAAATATATCTAGTTGCTCTAGGTGTATGGTTTATCTACCTCTTTTATTAATAAAATTGAAAAAACAAAATACATCTAGAGCATCCAGACCATAGACATAATAAGTGGGAGACAGAATTGTTTACATTTTATGCCGATCAGACATCGTTTTCAACAAAAATCAATGATATAAAATTTATGCAGATTGCCCTAGATCTACTGCCTTTGTTTGAAAACGAAGAGTATATTAATTATATTTATCTGAATTTTTTATGTGTAATTAAGAAAAAATAATATACTAAATATTTATCTGTGTTTTTAATTAAAATACATAATCTCTACTTTTAAAATTATTTATAATTTCCTAATAACAGAATTATATTATTACTAGGGAAATACTATGGCAATGCTATACGGCTGTTTTGCTATCAAATGACGCCAACTGAAGGGAAATTTCCAGAAATTATGTTTCTTACGTCAAAAGATGATGTTACAGAGTTGTTGTGCTGTGTTTGTGATCTTTTGCGATTTTTTATTTATTTTCAGTGGTTTTTTGGCAATAGAACTATTTAGAGCCTTTTATAATTAATCTACAATAGTTCAACAGGGCGTGGTCTGTAAAAAAGTCGACTATTCTAACCACGGACTGATATTTCGGCGGTAAGTGAGGTTATGTTTTTTTAGCGTAAGCAGTAATGTTAACTATATTTCAAATAAATTACTGCAAAAAATATTTATCTGTTTTGTATAAAATTTTTGAAATCAAAGCATTTTAGACCGAAAAATGATGTAGTAGCGTGGTAATAAAATTATTGTCCAATTCCAGGCTGGATTTCCAGTATTTAAAGAGTAAATAATTTTGTTGCACCTATTTGAAATTCAGAAAAATAAACCTAGATGTTTATTATATTTTAATACAGAATATGATTGTTGTAGCTTTCCTGTTAATCCTGAGAGCAGACAAATGTGGATTATTTAGTGGTTGGAAAAGATTCCTGATGGAGTTTGGGGTATAAATAATACTGTAAATGCTAGCACAGGGTGTACACCTCATCAGCTGATGTTTAAACAAATCCAAGATAGTACAGAAATTCAAGCTATGAGAGATAAAGTAAAGAGAAAACTTGATCATTGATGATATTGATAACGAATGATTTACCTTCATAAGCTTTGCAGTCGAGAAATGAAGAAAAGGGTTGATAAGAAAAGGAAGTGTTACTTACAAAAAAAGTGATTTTGTCTTTGGGCTAGTGCTGTTACAGACGACAAAGAGGTAACTGGAAAATTAAAATATGGCAGGCTGTACAAGGTAACTACAGCTACTGGGAAATAATAGTTAGGAAATCATTCCGTTAAAAAGTATTAAAGGTTACAAAAGGTTTATGGTTGTAAGTAGCAGCAGATAGTTTAAAAAAATACATAAATAATTTAGACGTTAGTTCTGATAGTAACTTAAATAGCACAGATGAATGGATTGATTTGCTAGAGTGTTGAAACTATTATTTTATGTGAAAATTAGTAAAAATAACCCGTTTATAATTATTTAATTTTTAGCTATTATTACAATTAATTGGATAGGCCATAGATTTTATCTAATTTTTTATTATAATAATTCAAAGCTGGATAATGCCGATGTGTTTCTTTAAATGTATAAGGATGTATGTATTAGGTAAAAGTTTATAAAAATAAATACGATTTGGGAATTCGTGAATAGCGCCCACAAAATTAAATAATTTTATAGTTGTATAAACATCCAAGTACATTTTTGTGGAATTACTGAGGTAATAGTGTATAAATATTAGTGTTGGAAATTTAAAGCTGCATAAGCTTTGGAGTCGAGAAATGTGTGAATAGCGCTTGACTGCCATACAATAAACAAAAGGAAAACCTGCAGTAGAGAAATGTGTGCATAGCGCTCTACTATGCAGAATATTTTCTCAAAAATCATTCATACCTATGTCTTTTAAAATATTACAGGTATCGTCTGGGGAAAACTTTCTTCGGAAGAATAGAAACACAGGAAGGCCGAATATTAGGACCAGTTGTGTCAAGAACAAGAACAATGAATGAAACACCATTATAAGTGTTTTGAATTGTTTATATAACATTCTGCTGAGATTTTAATAATGATTTTGTAGAGCATTGAGTATATATAGGTCCAAGTAGTAATATGTCTTATTTGCTCGCACACAAATCTAAGTTCTAACATAAATAAACCTTTAAATTAAAACTTATTTTAATGATCCCTAAAAAACTGCACACCACTGGTAAAGATAACATCGGACGTGGACGCCTCGGTTAAATTGCCATTGCATTGTACTTATGTACAAGTGTGAAAGTATGTATGATTGTAAACAAATGGTGTTTTTCCAATGGAATGTTCTGTCTCTCCTAGTATTATATACAGGGTGGCCACCTAGTGCGCGTAAGTCCAATATCTGGGTTAATAAAAGAGATAACTTAATTTTTTTTTCTACAGGGTTGTCTAATATCCCGAGCTGCACAAAATGAAAATATATTTACATATTCAGGGTGTTCAGTTTTTCCTGGACAGGTACCAACTTCATTTTTTTAAATGGAAACCTATATTTTTTATGGCATTATCGAATTCTACGTAAAAAATTAGTGGGACTTTGTGCTTAACACTGCTATTGAAATATTGATAGTTTTCGAAATATTTGACTTTTAATTTTTTTTTCTTATGTTTCGTCACTTCTAATAGTTGACATAATTATGGTTGTATGACAGCTAGAAATTATTTTTTTTTTTCAGAAACTGTAGAGTGAAGATGGCTCTTTCGAAAAACGTATCAAAAGTTGACCTGCGATATACAGGGGGCAACAGAAATCGTGCCAAACCTGATGGTTTAAAATTTAAAAAATCTCGACTTTTTCAAATGGAACACCCTGTGTTTTATGATTTCATTAGATGCCTTTCTGTAGACTCTACAATTTTATAATAGCTTTCCCTATACCTAAGTTGCGTAGTTTTTGCAAAAAACCCACTTTTATGAAAAATGCCCGATTTGCGCACATTCCTTTCTCGGGAAAAACGCAGTGAGCGTCTGTCACGCAATAAAATTTGTGACAATCAGTTTACATGTCATTTCTTCTTTTACTGAATATTCACGTACGAGTTTAGAGTAAGTACTAAGCGTGCATACAATGAACTATTCAAAAGAAGAATTAGTGAAAATGGTTTATGCCTTAGGAGAAACTCATGGAAATTGTTTGCTAGCAGCACGTATTTACAAAGCAAATAATCCAGATTTACAGAGATTTTCACGTGCTGACTGTTTTGAAAATGTGAAAGAAAGATTTGAAAGAACAGCAAACGCGAATTATGAGAAAACTACCAGGAGACATGACGATAACAATGACGATATTCAGTTTAATGTTGTGGCGTCTGCTGTTGAAAATCCAAATATTAGTGTCAGGAAAATCAGTAATAATCTTGGAGTTTCCAAAAGCTTGACAAACAAGATACTGAAGAAGAATAATTTTCATCCGTATCATATTGAAAACCATCAAGCACTGTTACCTCAAAAGATCACCTAAACCGCCTGCAATTTTGCCACTGGGCATTGGATAAAATTCAGGAAAGTCCAAACTTTTTTATGAATGTCTTGTTTACTGACGAATCAACATTTTCAAACACATGCTTACCCAATCGTCGCAACTTTCATCACTACGCTGACAATAATCCAAGATTATTGAGGGTACTAGATAATCAGCATCGTTTCAAAGTGAACGTGTGGGATGGAATTTGTGGAGAACATATTGTTGGACCGTACTTTTTTGAAGGCAATTTAAATGCCAATGTGTATTTGCATTTTTTGCAAAACGAACTTCCCCTTCTACAGCTACAGAATATGCCCGCTGATTATTTGTTCAACAATGGTTTCAGCATGATGGTGCCCCACCACATTCCACTTTGGCGGTACTGTGATTATTTTATTGTTGTAGTACTTTTCCTATTATCTATTCATATTTCAGATTAGAGAACACCTAAACCACGTATATCCAAATAAGTGGTTAGGTCGTGGTGGTCCAGTTCCTTGGCCTGCACGTTCGCCTGATTTAAATATTCTGGACGTTTTCTTGTGGGGTTATATCAAGGAGCGAGTATACGAAGTACCACCAACGGATATGCAAGACTTGAAAGAAAAGATCCAAAATGAGTTTCTAACCATAACGCCCGAAATGTTAAGAAATGTTCACATTCATTTTCGTCGTAGATTAATGCTTTGTGTTGAAAACAACGGTGGACATTTTGAGCATTTACTTTAGGTTAGCTTGCTTGTATGAGTATTGCGTATTCTTTTTTCAATACTCTATGTATATTCATCCATTTCACTAATAATTTTTCTAACTACGGTAACACCGTTTGGTTTTCAATATGATACGTATGAAACTTCTTCTTCAATATCTTATTTGTCGAGCTTTTGAAAACTCCAAGATTTCTACTGATTTTCTGATACTAATATTTTTGGATTTTCAACAGCAGAAACCACAACATTAAACTAAATATTATCGTTGTTACTCCCATGTCTCCTGGTAGTTTTCTCATAATTCCCATTTGCTGTTCTTTCAAATCTTTCTTTCACATTTTCAAAACAGTCAGCACGTGGGAATCTCTATAAATACGTGCTGCTAGCAAATAATTCCCATGAACTTCTTCTAAAGCATACGCCAGTTTTGCTAATTCTTAATTACATGTAGAGCTTTTATGATTTTTTACTTTTATTTACAAATAAATGGTAACTTTCCATAAAGACTTGTTTATTAAACTGAAATTATCTAAATTTTTCAGTTATTTTTATTTTATGAAGTGTAAACTAATACATTTTATAAAAATAAATAGCCTTACAATATTTTTTCCGTCAAAGGAGTGCGCAAATCGGGTATATTTCATAAAAGTGGGTTTTTTGCAAAAACTACGCAACTTAGGTATAGGGAAAGCTATTATAAAATTGTAGAGTCTACAGAAAGGCATCTAATGAAATCATAAAACACAGGGTGTTCCATTTGAAAAAGTCGAGATTTTTTAAATTTTAAACCATCAGGTTTGGCACGATTTCTGTTGCCCCCTGTATATCGCAGGTCAACTTTTGATACGTTTTTCGAAAGAGCCATCTTCACTCTACAGTTTCTGAAAAAAAAAAATAATTTCTAGCTGTCATACAACCATAATTATGTCAACTATTAGAAGTGACGAAACATAAGAAAAAAAAATTAGAAGTCAAATATCTCGAAAACTATCAATATTTCAATAGCAGTGTTAAGCACAAAGTCCCACTAATTTTTTACGTAGAATTCGATAATGCCATAAAAAATATAGGTTTCCATTTAAAAAAATGAAGTTGGTACCTGTCCAGGAAAAACTGAACACCCTGAATATGTAAATATATTTTCATTTTGTGCAGCTCGGGATATTAGACAACCCTGTAAAAAAAAAATTAAGTTATCTCTTTTATTAACCCAGATATTGGACTTACGCGCATTAGGTGGACACCCTGTATCTATGATCCAGACAGACTATATCATCATGAATATCATGATTATTTATTTGAAGGAGATGCCGAAAACAACTACTCCACGGGCAATGTGCCCCAACTGCCATTGCATTACTTCGGTATCCTAATAGGAGTTGCCACATGTTTCACGGAAACCAACCACCAGACACTGACCGGTTTTGCAACATGATTGCCTTAGGGGCACACGTGAATGTTAGTAGTGTGAGAAACACCATAGTGCCCTCATTGGGTCTTTGCTACTATCTGTCTGACAATTATTATCAAATTGACAAGACAGATAACGACCTGCTTTTCCGCAGGTCATTATCTGGTAAATTTTTTATCTGTTTTGTTTTTATTTATTTGTTACCTGTTTTTTTTCTGTCAATTTCTGACTATAACTGTCAGACAGATAGTAGCAAAGACCCAAAAAGGGCACTACGATGTGTTTCTCACTACTATTAACAATCATGATTATTGTTATGATTACAAAATCTGCAGTGCTACGCGTGAATGAAAAAAAAAGGAAGGGTAATTTCCTCATATCAAATCATGATCACAAAATCAAGGCATCGGCGAAAGAAAGCAGATCGGATAGTGAAACACATATATGAACTATGCACATGAGAGTAGAAGCCAACAGCCAATAGTATCGGCACGCCTCCGATCGAGACCGATCTCAGAGTTGTTAGCTTCAGTCTGTCATCTTTCCTTCCCATCTTCCATCAAATATGTATAGATAAGTAATTGCCTATTTGTCAGAATATAAAATGGTTGTTTTCAAGAATAACAAAAGACATAACCTCAATTTCATGAAATTTCCTGTCACAGTGCCCAACGGCCTGGGTGGCTATGTTTTAAGGGGTGAAAATAATGATTATAAAACTAAAAGTAGAAATTAGAATATTTTATTTTAATAAATACAAAATTTAAGATTTACATATTCAAGAACAACAATTTATACACATATGTGTATAATATTTACTACTGTAAGATTAAATTTAAAATTTTAAATATTGCCGCTCTTTGTTGCGGAAGTTAGAAGAAGAGGAAGACCACAACGATGCATGCTTGACATCAGACTTCCCTTTGATAGTTACGATTATGACTCCTTTTTGAGATTGTACTTATGTCTGTTATGATCATGAAAACTTATGATTTATGTAATATACATAGTTACTTATGATATCTTTGGTGGTATTATTTATGTGAGGTCACCTTACACTACACTATTTATAATAGTATTTAATATTTACTATTTAAAAAAATTGTAAAATCATTGACGATCCCTCTCGCTATCGCCGATTCTACGCTTAAGCATGGTTACTTACCTTTGTAAACCACGCCCATTGGTGACAGTCACAAAATCCCTAACAATTTAGGCAGTAAATTAAAATGGCATTTTTTTATTGAACCAAATGCTTGGGCACCAATGTAAAAAAAAGCTATTGTTTTAAATATTGTTGGAAACAAAACTGTGTTGCTATAATTTGTCTATATAATATTTGGTCGGATAGGTAAACATACAAGAAATAGAAAGGCAGTTATGTTCTCACCTTGTACCTTGGGGTCACCCTTCGGGTGACAAAAGCATATAAGATATTATTTTTAAGAAAATACATATTAAAGAAATTTGAGTTAATCATCAATGTATACGAAATAATAAATTTAGAGACAGAAAGCTGAAATTTTGTATCTGGAATGATGATGTAATTAAACAATTTTTCGCAATATTTTGATGAATTGTAAGGGTACTCTATTCTTGATGGTAAAACATAATTTTTTAAGTGCAGAAAGCAGCATTTTTTCCCAATTTAAACACCTTTTCAAAAAACCTCTGCAAAATTTTCGTCAATCGCAGTTTGGCGAGAGAGATGCAGCTAGCACTGGCATTTGTCCTCGCTTCTAATGGCCCCATCACGCCTGCCGAAATACCGAGTTTTCACGGGACCCCCTCGTACTCTTTTCTAATTTTTACGACTTGAAGAACCGCTTCACATGAAACTTCCCGTCTTTTCTCTAGTCCTTTGAGATTTTTTTTTTTTCGAGACCGTATACGTCGAGTCTTTTTACGTCTATTTCGTCTTTGAAAATCTTCTCTCTCATTTTATCTGCCGATGTGAGATTGAAGAAACAAGAACCACCTCCTACGAAAACTGTCAAATTAAATAAACTTCAGAGAGGTTATTTTTCTATGAGAAATATTGCTAACGGAATCAATAGTCCCAACAAAATAACAAAATCCCACTTTCCATAAAAACCATTAAAAACATAAAAAGATTTAAGATAGCGTGTAAAGCATACATACAAGTTAACTTCCACTGCTTCCATTAGCAATTTTTTTCTAGCCCACCATCATGTACACTGATTGTAACAAAGATGGTTTGTGATTTGTGTAGGTTTTTTGAAGTATTATCATTTAATTGTTGTCCATTGAATTGTTGCCTATAATGATATCTGTGGTTTTACTGTATGTTAGGATCTCTATTTTTGCACATACAGATGCGAAAGCATCTAGGTTACTAAAATAGTTACTAACCATTTTATTTTAACCATTTGGTTAAATTAATTCTACTTTCAGCACTTGAAAAATGATGATGTTTTACCACCAAGAATAGAATACCCATACAATTCATGAAAATATTAAGAAAAATTGTTTAGTATAATTACATAATCATTCCAAATACAAAATTTCAGGTTTTTGTCTCTAAAATTTATTATTTCATATACAAGGGATTATCTCAAATTTCTTTAATATGTATTTTCTTAAAAATAATATTATTCTAGATGCTTTTGTTACCTAAAGGATGACCTCAGGCCGCAGGCTTGGACTCCCGGTAGGGCTAGAAATGGGAACAGCGATTTTCTCCCATTTCTTCTTATCACAAAATCTTAACCCATTTTCTCAGTTATCTTTTTAAAATGTAAATCCTACATTAATAAATCATAATCTCAAGTCGATTGTCCACATCTTTTGAGTTTGTTCTCACTTAACATCACTAATAGACGAACGCGTAACTCTGAATTATTTTTTGTGCCGTTTCATCCTACCAATTATGGGCTAAATGAACCGTGTACCAGATTTTTAAGGCAGGCTAATGAATATGCTCATAATTTGAATTACTTTTCATCTACCTTTAGTACCTTTAAAGCTCAACTTAAAAATTTGTAAATTATTTTGTATTATTATGCTTATGTGAAAATGTTTATAGATTGGATATGTCTATTGATTAATATAATTACTGTTAAATTTTAGATTATAAGATTAGTACTTACGATTTTTTTTTCTCTTATATTGGATTGTATATAATTATACTTTGGGTTTCCCGTAAATAAATAAATAAATAAATAAATAATTATTTAACAAGATTAGGGCTCATAAGTACCGAGTTTGGTGCCGACAGAAAAAGATGTTGAAAAATATCATCTAGTTATTACTACTTTTGCTTTACTCCTCGATAGATTCTCATATTTGGTCTCTAACGTCAGCCACTTTTCTTGATTCTCAAGAAACAACTATAGCGTACCTCGCAAATTTTTCACAAATTCTGCTTTCCTTCTATTTTCCGTGTGCTTAGTTTTTGAGAAAAAAATAAAAATAGTATAACTTGCAAACATAGTTATGCTCGGTTTTGCACATTTAGAACAATATACAGTCGAAGTATATGTCTATATGTAAAAAAATCCATAATGAATTCAGGAACACATATTCTGTAATTTCGAGAAAACATATGTATTCAAACATAATGATTCTTCTTTCATCACTCATTGTTTAATCAATCCGTCTGTAGTGCAGCATTACTTACGTCGGGCATTGCTGCCAAATTGTAATTATGAAGTTTATCGAACAGACAACGCAGTAAACAGAACGGACATTCTGTTTACTGCGTTGTCCGAAGTACGTCAGGGTTCCATCTTTCCTTGACGTTAAGTAGGTACTTGCTCTATGCTTATGATATGAGAATATATTGGTCAGACTCTAACATTAAACACTGCAAACTGTTGCAAAAAATGGGTCTGGTACCAATTGAAATATGGCTGCACGAATTGATACAATTTTCAAAGGGAAACGAGAAATATAAGTTAAAAGAATTACAAATAAAGTATGAATTAAAATAAAAATAAATTGTTAAAGTTGCAAAAGTTGAAATGAGGTTATGTCACGGGTACAAAAGGAATATTGTATGAAAAATTTTAAGTTAAGATACAATACAATTTTACAGACTGCCAAAATGAACGAATTAATTCCAACCTTTACCTGCAGAAAGAATAAAAACTACGGATAATGAAACAGAATAACTAAACACTAATACTAATAAATAATTGGAATTAAAAAGTAAAATAAAAAAAAAAAGTTGCTCTAGCGGGTTTCGAACTTGCGAAATTCAGTATTACGATGTTTGAAATCCTGCGATACCTTATACCACTACGCCACCGCGTCTCTCGTTATTGTTTGAGGCTGAGACAGTTAAGTATGTAAACTGCACGTGTTAACCCGAAATTAATTCTTACCGATATTCTAATTGGAAAAGCATTTTGCTTTAGTATTTTGGTAATCAGAAGTGTTTGGCAGACATACTATCGATCGATTCCGTTAGCAATATTTCTCATAAGAAAATAATAACCTATCTGAAGTGTAATTAATTTGACAGTTTTCGTAGGAGTTGTTTGAGGTTAGTGGAATCTCACATCGGCAGATAAAATTAGAAAGAAGTTGTGACGGACGCGACTCGTGATTTTTGAAGACGAAATAGACGTAGAAGGACTCGACGTATGGTCTCGAAAAAAATCTCAAAGGATTAGAGAGAGGACAGAAGTTTCGTGTGAAGTGGTTCTCGAAGTTATAAAAATTAGAAAAGGGGTCGACGGGTCCCGCGAAAAGTCGGGATTTCGGCAGGCGTGATGGTCCATTAGACAAGAGAACAAACACTGGTGCTAGCCGCATCTCTCTTGCCGAATGGCGATCGACGAAAATTTTCAGAGGTTTTTTGAAAAGGCGTTTAAAATGGGAAACGGGTAGGAAACGGGACGAAAATACGGCTAGGGATAGGAGAAAGGCTTGGGGCGACGTTCGGTCGCTCGCTTAGAAGCTTTGTTGATTTGGCGACGGAATTTAGAGCAAGACAGAATCGACGCGTTTTAATATATATGGATTATAGGGAATTTAAATATCGATTAGATAACTTGAACTCTAATATTTAAAATTACCTCACTTAAATCAACATATTACTTGATAGTCATACTGATTCAATGATATAAAGTAAAAATTATCATTCTAAACTGCATAAATGGCATTTGATATGGCATAAAAGAAACAAAATATATTTTTAAAAATTAAACAAATGCCATTCTTAAAATATTTTTATCATTATTTGATTTATATTTTCTAGTAGCAGATTCAATAAATGTAAAATAAATTAGTGTAAATTTATTATTCAAAATGTGCTTACTTTGTGGTGACCAAGCACTTCCCACATATGGAGTTGCACCTTGATTCCAAGGTGTCATAGCACCACCAGGACTCATACTACTAGGGGTGGCAGCTGAACCAAAGAACATGCCAGATGTCATATCACCACCATGAGCTTGAGGAATGGGAATTCCCATTTTACATTTTTCTGCATCAAGCAATAGGTCAAAGCAACCAGTGCCCATTCGTGGCAACTGTCCCAGAATAATATTTTCAGATACACCTCGCATTGGGTCAACCTCAGCATGTGATGCAGCATCCATCAGCACATCAACAGTTTCCTCAAATGAACATCTCATTAAAGCTCCAGTATCTTGTCTATTAATACCGTGACGTGTTATGGCCATAAGATGACCTTTTGCAGTCATTACATCACACAATAAAGCCAAATGTCTATAATTCACGTATAGACCATAGAACTGTAGTACAGCATTCATTTCTTTTTCAACTGACTTACGCACAGCTTCAATACCAAGTACCTATGAATAAATTAAACATATATTATACTTTTTACTAACACTCTTATATGCTTACCGAAAATATTTCGCAAATATCATTAGAAAATGTCCTTACTGGATCTACATCTCTTTCAGACAAAACCTTCATCATACTTGTTCCATCTGTTTCTAGCAACCACTCTGCTATTGCTTTAAATTCTCCAGTTTCAGTAATTACAATGCGTTTTTTAGAATCTGTTTGTGGCAAATGCATGTATACTTTTGAAATTGCTTCGATACCTTGAAGTGTCATATCACTAAGCATATTAGCTTCTATACATCTGAGAAACATATCATCATCCATTTTATCAACATCCTCATCAGCACCTTCTCCAAATTTGCCATCATCACTGTTCATTATACGTATACGTAAAACTAACTTTTCAGCATTGTCATCATTAAAGATACAATTCAAGTCATCACCGAACCCAGCATTAATTTTCTCTGCTATTTGTTCCATAGTGAGTTTTTTATCAGTCATACGTTTTCTATCCAACTCAATACGTAACAACCAAGGCGATATCCTGGTTGGATCAAAATCAGGCATTTCATAATATACGTTTACAAATTCCTGGTCCTCAGGAATAACTGTATTCTGAGGATCAGGGTCATAATATATAGCTGTATTAGCAGTAACTTTTCTTAATGTAGTATGTTCCAGTCTGCAGAGAACATTTTTAGCTTTTTCTGCATCTCTTGCTGCTGCACCAGTTAAAAAAACAGTAAGTGAAGGTGCTTTTGGTTTCTTTGAAATGTTAATGATCTCTTTTAGACGAGGTACTCCAAGAGTTACATTCTTTGAAGATACACCAGCAAAATGGAAAGTGTTAAGTGTCATTTGAGTGGCAGGCTCACCAAGAGATTGAGCGGCAAGGGCACCGACCATTTCACCGGGATTTGCTTGTGCTTGTTGAAATCGAGTCTCAATTTCTCCAATTAACCATTCAAAAGCTTCTGTACTAAGCCTAAACTCTTCCGATACACATTTTGTACATAATGTGGACCTCACCAGGCACTGGAAAAGTAGTGTTGCATTTTCATTGGCTTGTTTAGAAAGTCGATCTTCTCCTGCTACTATTATGCATTTTTTTAGAAGTTCTCTTACACCCTGAATAACTCTTAAGGGTGATAAGTCAGTAGGTGCTCTCTTATTAATATGAAAAATTTTTTGGACATTCCAAATCATTCGCTGCAAATTACAAGGAAGTACCACCTTTGACTCTCCACTTGGAAATATTTGTCGAAGAGCTTCACGATCTTTTTGTAACTGCTCCCATTCTCTCTCCAATTCTGATATTACTTCTCCAGATCCCATTAGTTGTTTAATTACATCCTCATTAAAAACTCTACGAAGATACTTCTCATTGCTTGGATCAAATCTAAATTTCCTTTCAAATGCTTTATTGCTTAATTTTACAGTAGGTAATGTTTGGAATTCTACCATTTCACCACATAATCCATCTTCTCCATATCGTAATTGAATAAGTTGTCCAACGGAATTTCTTACAGTACCATCATAATGTACCATTACAGACTCCATAGCCTTTATTAAACGACGCTGGATATATCCAGTTTCCGCAGTTTTTACAGCAGTATCGATAAGACCTTCACGACCTCCCATAGCATGAAAATAAAATTCAGATGGAGTTAATCCTGCAAGATATGAATTTTCTACGAATCCTCTAGACTCAGGACCGTAATCATCTTTGATAAAATGAGGCAATGTACGTTTCCTAAAACCAAAGGGAATACGTTTGCCTTCTACATTTTGTTGTCCTACACAAGCAATAACCTAACAAAAAATTTGACATTAATATCCTAATTTTAATACCTTCCCTCTATTTACCTGCGAAATATTAATATTAGACCCTTTAGATCCTGAAACCACCATAGCTTTCAGATTATTGTATTCAGTTAACGACTTCTTAGCAGAACCACCAGTTTTGTCACGAGCATCATTTAATATTCTATTGACTTGATTTTCGAAGGTCTGACGTAATGTATTACCTGGAGTAGGTTCCAATTCCATATTATGAGCTTTTTGGATTACTTCTATTACATCTTCCTTGGCTTTCTTAATAGCTTTTTGAATCTCTAAATATGTTTGCGGATCGGCAATAGTGTCACCAATACCAATACTGTGACCTAAAAATACATTATAAGAATTCTGCTTGAATAAAAAACAAAAAACTTTACCTTCCAATAATAACCAGTTGTTTATTACAGTTTGAATATTGCCATAAAACCTTCCACAAACTTCATGACCTAATTCCAACATACAAATGTGAAGTAAAGATCCCGCAGATGTACCAAGAGTTTTTTTGCACAAAATACCCATGACTAGTTCACCATGTTCTACCATTACTTTTGTATCACCAGGAGATATCCACTTATAAGGCCCATCATCTTCATCATCAGGATGGGTGGAATGAGTTCGAATCATATTAACGTTACCCGGAATAATAAGTGAAAATAACTGTTTTCCGGTCCATAAAGGCTTAGGTTTTAAAATTGCTGGTCTGGGCATTTTACCATCCCATATTGGTAAAAACATGAGAAGATTCATCATCTGTTCTTTTTCAATGAATACATCCCTCTTAGTCATTTTCCGCACAGCTGTAAGTGTATCTTGCACAATACCCATAACAGGTTTGTTAGCTTGTGGAGTTATAATTTGTCTAGGTGTGATATGCAAGTTCTCTACTTCAGCTCTTGTTTCCATGCTTTGTGGTACATGAAGATTCATTTCATCTCCATCAAAATCAGCATTATACGGTGAAGTACATGAAAGATTCATTCGAAATGTTGACCACGGCAGCACCTTTACTCTGTGTCCCATCATACTCATCTTGTGTAGAGTGGGCTGGCGATTAAAAATTACTAGGTCCCCATCCCGAATATGCCTTTCAACTCTAAAATGTGTTAAAAGAACTTAGTGCTCGTAGTAATTTACAAAAAATGACCAGTTAGTAAAGATAAATCAACGTGTTATGAGGTGTTCAGAAATGATTATTAAATATTTAAAATTACTTATTAAACAGCAAAATTTGTAGTCGTCAGTATTTTACAAATTTTGTTTTAATATTTCAAGTCAACCGTTTTGTACGAGTTACTTTAAAAGTAATCAAACGAGGGATAGTCAAAGTTTCTGTCATTGAAATTGCTAACACTGAATACCTCATCGTTGTATTATAATTTTTCTCACTTTATCTTATATCATACTATTTCTATCTCTCCTAAAATTTGATAATTTTAGCAGCTTTCAGTTAATATATTTAGAATAACACTGATGTAGTTTTCCACATAACACTTTACTGCACTCAACGCGCGTTTCACCAACCAAGTTGGCATCATCTGGAGATGATCAAGATTCAGTTTTAATCATCTCCAGATGATGCCAAATTGGTTGGCGAAATGGGCATTAAGTACAGTATAGTGTTTTGGTGATATGTAAGAAAACTATGTCAGTGTTATCTTCACACCAAAGGTTCCAACCCCTTTCAAGAGTATTCAGAATACTCAAATAAATGTAAATTTAGCCCCTATTCTCTTAACCTCACACAACTCGAGCCTATCGCGGCCCTCTCAGCGCACACGCTCGGTCGATTTGACCAATAAATAAAAACAGAAGTTTTTATATTAGATGAAATAAAATTAAATTAGAGTACTTTTACAACTTTTATATTATTATATAACTATACCAGTCGGCTAAAATAATAGGCAGTGACTCATGATCTAATTCGATACAGAATAGGGACGAAGTGTAAATACTTAATACATAGCGGCACAAACGTTTGCACATAGAAAAGTGATGCCGCTTAAGCATTACTATTGAACAGAACTATAAATTGTCTGTTCCATGGTGGTTCCATGTTTCTCTATTCGATGCCACCACAATTCTTTACGTCGGATATAGTTCCGTCTCTGTTTAACGGGTTAAAAAACGAAGAGCGAGATATGCAACCTTTGCAACAAAAGTCAAGAGTGTCTAGAAGATCGGACATGCGCATTTCACACACATTCAAGTAGTTCATCGCAGCCTGACATAAGCGTAGTACACGGGAAATGCTGTAATTTGTGTCTGAACTGCATACATTAATTGGTGAACTTGGTGATGTGTTACTTAGTTTATTTAGTGTTCGAAGAAAAGGATTTTATTATGGAAGCGATCGCGGGGAGTAGTGGATTAGAAACGCGTAAGCGATCTCATCTGACAAGCGAGGAAATTCGTCATTATTAGCACCTTTCCAATGATTTTTACGTACGCCTATGGAATTACAGTCCCCACCACAATTTATTACGTCACGCGGTAATAAGTCACTGCCTATTATTTTGTCCGACGACTGTACATAATACTACAAATATCTTAGAAGCGCACCCAAGGAAAAAAATCCGTAGTCATTAAACACACTAAAACAAAAATATACGGGTGACTCCTTAATAGACAAAAAATATCTTCTTTCAGCAGTCTATTTCGGAATTTGCAAACTTTCCTGCACCTCTTTGAGACGACTTGAATCAGATTATGTCATGCCTGCTTATTTTTACAACCAGAGGTGTTACTTTGCTCCATTTGGTTATTTTGTCTTTTCCAGTATAATAATGCATTAGCTGGGCCTAAGGAATATTGTCATCGTCACTGTCTGAAACATTGCCATCGGATTGTTCAGAATCTGTATCGTAATAGTAATCACTAACTCTCTAAATCTCCCCCTACCTCATCCTCTGTCTCAACCTCATAAAAGTCTTTGTAGCCTTTCTACCTCTTTTTCGTAATCACCCATTCTAGAAGTAATGAATTTCTTCATGATAAAATTCACAACCTATTGTTACTAATATACTTACCTAAAAAATAAACAAGTACACGGTAACACTCGCGCCTCGCTTGAATTGACTAACGTGTCACACTTAAGTTTATACACCAACTGACCGGAAACGGAAACTATGGCATACAATAGTTTAATATATTTTAGGAGAATAGCTAAGAGGGTGGAGACCTAATGGGCGGAATTTGAAATTGACAGTTTAAATAAGATACCTTTGGTTAAAAATACCAACGCGCGAGTGCTATCGAGTTAAAAGAGATTAAAAGCACGCTTAACTCATGTTTCACATTCACAATTTGAAAATATGATAACTTTAGACATGCACCCATGAAATCCCTATGAAAATAAAAAAACTCGAAATTACAAAAATCACTCAAAACTCCAACAAAACCCATAGTGATATTTCTCATTGTAATAATTTGGTGTACTAAAAAATAATTACACCACTGAAGGAAGAGATACAAAAATAGCATTTTCCTTTCCTCGATTGTTGCTTTTTAACACTGTTTAAAATAAAACCAAAAACAAACAGTTTCAGCTCTATGGGAATAGCCAGTGGCGTGTAACCTTCACTCTCGGACATCTTTTCTAAGAAATAAGTCATTGTTACGCCACTGACCAACAGTTAAAATATTACGATATTTCGATGTCCCACCCATTTCTCTGCAAAAAGGTATCCTTTCAATTTTTTCATAAAACGCACCATTACGGAGTAAATCGATATTTTATGAAACCATGTTATGTCCTTTCCTAACAAAATACCTTAAAATTAAATTATACCGATATAATTTTATTTTAAGGTATTATTTTGTTAGAAAAGGACATGATATGATTTCATAAAGTATCGATTCACTCCGTAACGGTGTGTTTTGTGAAAAAAAATGAAAGTTAATAAAATCATACCGATAAGATTTTATTTTAAGGTAGGTATTATTTTGTTAGGAAAGAACATGACATGGTTTCATAAAATGTCGATTTACTCTGAAAAGGTCGTTTTATGAAAAAAATTAAAAAATACTTTTATGTAGAGAAATGGGTGGGACATCGAAATATAATATTTTAATCGTTAGTCAGTGGGGTAACATTTATTTTTTAGAAAATGGGTCCGAAAGTACAGATTGCATGCCACTGGCTATTCCCATTAAGCTGAAACTGTTTGTGGAAGTAAATATTCATAGTAGCATTTACCAAATAAAATTTGAAAACAATTGGTTTATTACTGTAAGAGATATAAATAAAAAAATAATTTTTTCTTCCAACTTCAACACCCTGTATCTCAGAAACGGTACGCATTTGGAAATAAGTTTATATAGCAAAGTTCCATTATTTTTACTGGCTCTACATGTTCCCGAATTTTTTCAGCGTACAAATGAGACACCCTGTATAGTTAAAATTAGAGATGGGTCAACCAGAAAAGCTGCCAAAAGAGAATATTTCCTATTTGGGAATAATCCGGAAATGAAGTTTTTACTGAAACGGAATATTTCCCGAGGTAATGTGGAAGTTTTAAAAACTCCCAAAATATATTATGCAATTTGCAATATTTATAACCTAAAACCAGTCAAAGAAATCGGCGAGATAATTTGTGAACGTGATGAATTGATTGAAAACATTCAAGTGTATTACAGTCCAATTTTTTATTGTAATTATTTAGCAGGGCAACCCAAGATATTTGATACCAATCTCTAAGGATTTTGATAAGCCAACAATCAAGTTTGAAATCACATTTTGAAAGAAAAACTTGCATCACAGTGGCTGTCTATCTATTAGGAAACGATGAAGGGATGGGAAAACAATGTTGGTGGGCGAGGCCTTGGTTGCAGCGAAGAGAAAATGGCAACTTGAATTTAGTTAATAAGGACTTCAGCGAAGAGAAAATGGCAACTTGTATTTAGTTAATAAGGACTTCAGCTAAGATTCAACCCAATTTAAACAATTTTTAAGAATTGATTGAGGTGAGTTCGTAAAGATGAATATAATTAAATAAGACAATACCCCTTTCTTTACATATCTATCTATTAGCAATGCTAAAAGCATACATTTTGTGTACTATATACTCATCGTCGGTAGCTTAAACACTAACAAGTTTATAAATAAAATCACCCAATTTATAGAGGTTGAGGCTGAAAAATAATTTTATTTAGGTAAACTACAGATGTCTGCCTACCTACTCTTTTCTAAATTGTGGTTGGATATTTACCATTATTACTTATTTACTATTGTTGACTATTTTTATATTTCTTATATAAAGGGTATTAAATTTAAAAGATCATTAAATAATGGGCTTAAATCGAAATTCAGTAAGTGATTTTTATATTTTCTCATATATATTGATTCTAATGTATTTATGTTTGGAGAATTACTGGCATTCAGATTTAATGTGGTGAATGGTCCACTTGAACTCTACTCGCTGATGAGTAGAGGCTGGGTAGTGTCCGTGAAGAAGGTGCAATAAAAGCACATGCCAGGGGTCAATGTTTTTTTAATCAAGGTAATAAAAGTCTGTTCAATTCTAGCTGCTAAAAGATTTAGTTATACTTTATTATAGACAAGCAGTTAAATAAAAAAGCAGCAAATATAAACCGTAATTACTTCTAAGCAGGTAATAATCAAAGCAGTATTATTTACCCCCACGTTGACACACACCAATAGCACTATTACTGGCCCAGTTTTAATATCGAGATGGGTGATGACATAATTATAAATTGCCTTTACAGAACCGAATTTCATATATGTCGGCTGTAAATTTCATTATATTTATATTTTAAATCCGAATACATACTGTCTATTTCTCGATACCACTGGATTTTGATTAAAGTGTATATTAAATGCAATTATTAAAAAATCAAGGTAAAAAGAGGTCTACTAAAAAATTATCAGATTTACAA
Source organism: Pogonocherus hispidulus (assembly GCA_963924545.1). Classification (NCBI taxonomy): domain Eukaryota; kingdom Metazoa; phylum Arthropoda; class Insecta; order Coleoptera; family Cerambycidae; genus Pogonocherus; species Pogonocherus hispidulus. Next base: position 57,830,028 of record OZ004693.1, read on the forward strand.
GGCAAGCTTAGTGCTTTTTTCTTCTAAAATAATCATCTATGGTCTTGTCAATGGAAGTTTAATTTTTTTAAACAAGGGACCAGTTAGGACCAGTTAAGACCATTTCAATGTTAGAAATAATTAAACAGTCGAAAATAATTTAAAAAATGTAACTTCAGTTTTGACAATATTGAACAAAAAATGGTAACTTTTGTTACAGTGGAAAAAATGTTAGTGTTTATTAAGTGTGCATGTTAAATGTTAGTGTTATTTTAAAAACATACTTACTTATAGCCACATTGCAGATGTAAATCAGATGGTTTTGGATGAAAACGTAAATCAATTCTTTCACCATTGTCTCTTATTATATACTTTGCACCAGGGTATTGTGAATTTCCCCTCTGAACTAACTCCAACATTCTGAATTATAAAAAAAGATTTTATATAAAAAAAATAAATAAATATTGAAAATTAATTATCCTTACTTATCAAAATTAAAAGGTGTAACTATTTCGGGAAATGTCATATTTTGGGCAATGCTTCTTGGAACTCCTACTTGATCAATACGTAAATTTGGATCTGGGGTGATAACTGTACGAGCAGAAAAATCAACTCGCTTACCCATAAGATTACCACGTATACGACCTTCTTTACCTTTTAATCGAGCTTTTATAGCTTTTAAAGGTTTACCAGATTTCTGCATAGCTCTAAAAAATACATTATGTAATATATTACATCCATGTAACAGTATACTGAACAATCAATCAGAAATATATTAAGAGTCCATTCACTAGGTCGAAATAAGCCCTAAATCGGCGTTCGTCTCGTGTCTAATTATAAAAAAAAATATAAAACATAGCGACTTTTAGTAAAAAAGTATTGAAAGATAAGACTTTAATCTAAGTCCCTATAGTAGTAATTTTCGGTATTTCTTTTTATTTTTAAAATTCCAGGCAAACAATCTTGTACTAAAATAGCGTATTTTCAAAAATTATTTTCTCTAAAATACATGTATTAAACAAAAATTTGCTACTATAGGGATCTAGTTTATCTTTTGATCTTTCCGGTGATATATAATTTATAACATTAAAAAGAAATTTTGTTGCAATTATAAGACAAATCCGGTACCCTTGCAATGAGGGCTAACTTTATTTCCATGTGCGTTTTTACTTCGGCTTTAGGTGCACCTCCGAAATCTTAATAATTCGATAGTTGGAATATATAAGTCTCCACCCATCCTCTCAATCCGACCTAATATTCATGCCTGTCAAATCTACAGAGAATGGACCATTAAGTAATTATTTAAATTATTACATAATTTACCTGGGCATGCCAGGCATGTCATTGTCTACTAGGGTGGCAACATGAAACTGTAGCATTTTTATGTTTTCTGTGATTATATGGGCAGCGGCACCTGCAGCTTCATTTTTTTGTAATTCATTATTTGCCTTAATAATGTCTGCCAGTTTGTGTGTTAAATCATCTTGGTTTCTTGCTGAACCAAACATAACTACAGCAGGACGTACAGCTAAGGGTGGTACAGGTAATACGGTTACAATCATCCAGTCAGGTCGAGCAAACTTAGGATCCATTCCAAGTATGAAACATTCTTCATCTGAAAATTTTTAAAAAAACTTTTTGAAAGTATATATATTAAATGAAATATACTAATAATTCATATTTGATTTAGATTACTATAAAAATATATTCTTTACAAAGTGCAATAGTAAACTAAATAAAGGTTAATTTTAATCACAAGTTCTATGTAGTTAACATCATATCACATGTAGTTAAATCTAAAATTGCAACTGAACCTCAACCACAATTTTAACATCCATCACAAGACACCATAGGTGGGCGATAGGCAGCTGCCTTGCGAGCACCCCGCCCCTCCCACCCCCATGTCCAGGTGGCAGTCCCCTAAGACTGCGCTAACCCTCCTCTCTTCCAGCGCTGATCTTACCCATCTGACCATTGTTACTGGTGTTCCCCTGGCCTGAAGGGTATCACAGATAGTCCTACTCCTTGCCTTATCAAAGGCTCCTTCAATATCGAAGAACCCTGTAAGGGCAACCTCTTTGAAATGAAGTGCCCTTTCCACTTTATACACAACATTATGCAGAGCTGTCTCTGTGGACCTCTCTCGCATGTATGCGTGCTGATTCTGATGGATAGGGTGTCTAGTTAACACCCCCTCCATCAAAAACCTATCTACAATTTTCTCTAAAGTCTTAAACAAGAATGATGTAAGACTGATTGCCGTAAATGATTTCGCAGTCGTGTAGTCCCCTTTTCCCGCCTTGGGAATGAAGACCACTTTGGCTGCTCTCCAGGCTTGGGGAACATATCCCAGCGCTAAACTGGCTCGAAAGACCCTCCTTATGTATGGTAGGAGGATATCCAAGCCCTTCTGCAATAGCGCCGGGAAGATCCCATCCGGCCCTGCTGCCTTATATGGGTTGAACTCGTTCACTGCCCAGGTTATGGTGCCATCCTCCATCACTCCCTCGGCAAGACGCCAATCCTCCTGGGGTATTGGCTCCAAAATGGGTGCAATTGTGGCTTCACCCTCTTCCGGGAAGTGTGTTTCCAGCAGGAGTTCCAGCGACTCTTTACTGCTGGTAGTCCAAGTCCCATCTTATCTCTTCAATGACCCTATTTTCTCCCTTGTTTCGCAGCTAAGTATTTTCATCAGCCTAGCTGATTCAGGCAGGGACTCCAGTTCACTGCAGTATGCCCTCCAGCTAGACCTCTTGCTGTGTCTTAATTCCTTCTTCAAATTCTTCCTTGCTGCCTTATATTCGTCCCATGAGGTCTCCGTCCTTCCCTTGACAGCTCGGTTCAGAGAGCGCCTGGTCGCTTGGCGAAGATCCTTGAGGGACCTATTCCACCAGTGAGTTCTGCGCTCCCCTACTGCCTTGAGCGGACAGGATCCCTCATGGGCCGATACTATTTGGTTACTAAGTTTATTCACCTCTTCTTCTAACTGTTCTGGAGAGGCAATTTGGTCACTTTGATTGCCGTTGTGGCCTCCGAAGTTAATCCTATACCCCCCTAGTCAGTCGCCCTCGGATTCCGTCGTTGGACGGTTTTTGGTTGGTCGAATTTCATCTCGAATCTGATCATTCTATGATCAGACACCGAGATGTCCTTCGTTACCCTCCATTCCAAGACTTCTTCCTCTAGGCTTTGAGATACCAACGTAATGTCAATCACCTCTTGTCTGATGCGGTTGACAAACGTTGGCTCGTACTGCGGGTAACAGCGGACCGCTTTCCAACAACAACAATCTATAAGGACTCTCAATCCGGAAAAGCAATAATCCGTTTTAACTGCCTCTACTTTTCAGTCACCAAACGTAGCGCCCAACTAACGCTTGCGCATTAATCAGTTGTGAATTGATTCATGAATGATATGTGAATGATACAAAATGGCGAGTTGAAGCAAATCTACTAGCAAACTATATTTTGAATTGAAATGATCTGTATTGGTGATTAGTGGACTCGCAGAACTCACACTCTCCATTCCCTAACACCATGGAAAATATTGTCATGTGTTTAGCTGGTGGCGCTTATTTGATAAAGACAATTACTGTACTTTGTGCTATTTACAAAGATTTTGAGATTTTTATAGGAGAGATACTTTTCGGCAAAGACACCAATACTGATTAGTTTCAGCTGTAATTCGACGAAAGAGACAAATAAATGTTTTTCTTTTTGTAATTTTTGTAAAATCTATTTATATAGTTGTCCTGTCCATCAAATCCCTAGTAGACGGTTCCCAAAAATTGCCAATTCGTGCTTATTTTAAAGCAATCTAGGTTTGATTTTATTAGTATTACTTTTAGTTTTTCAGTTTTGTTTTGTCTCTTTAAAGAGGTTCAGTTGTGTTGAAGATTGTGATGTGATTTGTTAAATAGTGTAGTAGTAATAATTAACTGACAAATATAAATTAAAATGTGTTTGGTTTGGATATTTTACAAAGATTGCTAATGCTGCTACTGCTAGTTACATTTGTAAAACTGTGCTTAAATATAGCAGCAGCAGCCCAGGCTCGATGTTGAATCACCTTAAACTCAAGTAAATGACCGCAGTAAACACCACTGAGAGTGCAAATCTATATTAGACTTATAAGACGCGTTTTGGAAAAGTGATAATGATGAAAAACTGGAACTACCTGCTTTTCGTTAAGTCAAGGGCAGTTATAATTCTAGTTGAACTATTCGACGTAAGTAATGGTAGATCAGTTAGAATTTTATAAATGACATTGGCACATATTGATGTGGACCCAATATGAAGATAAAGAAAAATAAAGAACAAAATACCAAAAATTTTTTAAAAATAAGTGGATTTTCTCAATATCCTGAGACTTCTATAGTCTCGGTGTGTATGTTTCATCTATGGAGCAGGTAATTACCAAATCTAGAGTGGATGAAGTGTCAAAAATATAGATAAAATTTTGTTTTTATATAAAAATTCAGATTAAATATTAGGTATTATATTAAGTGAAGAACCTTTGACGAGATGTTTCTAATGAATTTTTATTTTGAATTCACTATTTGAGGTAAAATTATTATTAGGTACGACACTTATCAGCCTCAAGTCACCACAGTTTGCGTCACCCTATCTCTTCTGCATGGCTCACTCACATATAGCGAAGAAGAGAGCACCTGACACGGTGGCGAGTGTTGTACATGTTCTCCTTATAAATAAATACTTATCTGTACCGATGCCTGCACTTTTTTAATGTAACTTTAATTTGTAAATGCCACAATTAATGTGTATATCCAGGAGGTATAAACATGTTTCACATGTTCTGTCCTGGAGTTTAAATGTTATAAAAAAATCACTCAACGATTCATACAACCCTACTAGATTGTTGATAGATTAAGCAAAAGTGGATCTATGTGTTGATCTATGGTCGACTCTATCAAAAGCTTTGAAAAATACTATAAATAAAATCAACCTGTATCATTTGTTTTATATAATTATTTATAACATTTTTACACAGTAAGGTGGGTGCATGCCGATTTCAATCAAGAAAAATCATGTTAGCTTAGTTGTTTTCTTACCAATCATCAAACAGTTTCATATCAGGCTAAATATACAGGGCGCCCTATTTCTTGACCCGTTGCATGAGTAACTTTTTTATTAGTAGAGATACAAAAACGCTTAAATGAGCAAATTAGTGCAGTTTCGTATTAGTAATTCTACGGTAAGGCGAAAAATTATATACGGGGAAGGTTGAAAAGTTATTGACAAAAAACGAAAAATCCAACTTTTCTATTATCCCTCGTAGCTCGTTCATTTGAAGAGTTAGAGAAAAATGCTTCACATGTTTTTTGCAGTATTTTCCATGTAAAATGACATGCACTTGCTACTTTTTATATATCTCTTAAAATGGTTGAGAGTCACAGTAAAATATATATTTTTTAAATGTAATGGATAGGTGGCTGTGACATTAACCGAAAGTCCCCTTTTTTCTCTTTCAGATGATATAACATAGTCCATATTTTATCCTTACAAAAGTAATAATAATCGTTGTTTTTAAAGAAAGTTTATTGTCACATCAAGAATGCTATGGAAATAAAACAAAAAATAAGATTCCTGATATTTTAAAAAACGTCTAGTTGGCATTTAATTATTGACAGATCATAAGTGACATTTTTAGTTTTTGTTAAGTAGTTTATTGTTTATTATTAATACTGCATACAAAATAATAGTGTTGCAAATATGTACACCAACGAAGAGAAAAATGATATGCTATTTTGTTATTATAACCAAAATCGAGATGCACAAGCTGCAGCGAATCTTTATTTTGAAACTTACATGGAACGAAGACAACCCCATCATAGAATATTTAGACAGCTGGAAAATAATATACGATTATACGGTTCTTTTTCAAAGCCTAAGGATGAAAGAAACTTCAATGAAGACACTGAAATAAATGTTTTGGCTTATGTAAATTTTAAACCTGATTCTTCAACTGCAGAAATTGCACATCACTGCAACACTTCCAAGGAAACTGTAAGAGCTATTTTAAAAGGTAACAATTTAAAGCCTTATCATTATTCCATATGCAATACTTTATATCCAGCTGATAATCAAAGAAGGACGACATTTTGTCGATGGTACATTTCAAAATGCGAAGAGGATCTAGACTTCTGGAAAAAGATTTTATTCAGTGATGAAAGTAGATTTACCAACAATGGTATTTTTAACCGCCATAATAACATAATGCGGTGCCGAGAAAATCCACATCTTGTTTCTGAAAGAAGAAATCAACGTCAATTTGGGATAAATGTGTGGTGTGGAATTTTTTGTGGCAAAATTATTGGCCCATATTTTTACGAAGATAATTTGAATGCGAATAATTACCTTCATTTTCTAAGGAATACTCTAACAGAGGAATATTTAAATGAATTACCACTTCATATTTTTAGAAATCTTAAATACTTCCAACACGATGGAGCACCTGCGCATAATTCCCACGAGGTAAAACAATATTTACATGAACAGTTTGATAATGTTATAGGAAATAGAATGGATATCGACTGGCCAGCGCGAACACCTGATTTGACCCCCTTAAATTTCTTTCTTTGGGGGTTATTGAAAGATAAAGTTTATGTGACAGCTCCTCTAGATATAGAGGATCTAAAAGTCAGGATTCAAGATGCAATTAGAAGCATACATGGACATACAATAAATAATGTTTTAAGAAGTATCCAGAAACGTTGCTTACTATGTATCCAACAGGATGGTGGTCATTTCAAACATTTACTTCAATATAATTAATTAATTAATAATTTCTGTTCTCAAAACATTCTTTTGTTCCATAATCCATAGCATTCTTGATGTGACAATAAACTTTCTTTAAAAACAACGATTATTATTACTTTTGTAAGGATAAAATATGGACTATGTTATATCATCTGAAAGAGAAAAAAGGGGACTTTCGGTTAATGTCACAGCCACCTATCCATTACATTTAAAAAAAATATATTTTACTGTGATTCTCAACCATTTTAAGAGATATATAAAAAGTAGCAAGTGCATGTCATTTTACATGAAAAATACTGCAAAAAACATGTGAAGCATTTTTCTCTAACTCTTCAAATGAACGAGCTACGAGGGATAATAGAAAAGTTGGATTTTTCGTTTTTTGTCAATAACTTTTCAACCTTCCCCCGTATATAATTTTTCGCCTTACCGTAGAATTACTAATACGAAACTGCACTAATTTGCTCATTTAAGCGTTTTTGTATCTCTACTAATAAAAAAGTTACCCATGCAACGGGTCAAGAAATAGGGTGCCCTGTATAAGCCCGAATAATTTTCAATGTTTTTATTTGATCGATATTTATGAATTGCTATTAAATAATAATTGGTTTACCTGTAATATGTTTTAAAATTTCCCAAACACGTTCTGCAGATAAAGCAATTTTTTTTTCTTGAGTGTCCTCATTTACATGTTTCCACTCTGCAGTCAAGTCTAAACCTGATCTTCTAATATTCGGTTGGTATCGACCACAACCACCGTGACCTTGCTTTTTACCAGGCAGCTGTTCCTCTCCTTCCTTACCAACATCCATTTCATCCCCTCCTTCACAAATGTTTTTACCTTTGCATAAATCATACACAAAAGCCAATCTTTTCCGTGGCTGTCCTTTAGACTTCATTACTACTTCCTTTATTTTTGGATTATTCTTAAAAGAAAACAAAAAAGTAAGCAAGCAACAATTGAATTATTTATTTCACATTGAAAGATTCAGAATTAATGAAAATTATTACTATGCTTCTAACTTGTTAACACTCATGATCATAACCACTGTAGGTATCATACGAGCAAGCAAGAACGAGGAAATGCTAATAATAACACACAATAATAACTATTTTTCAACCCTCTTATAAAACTATGTACTTCGCTTCTTAAGTATGTTACATTTGGTTGTAAGTATTTTCCTCTATGTAGTTGTACACAGTCAGTTTTCATAAAATAAAAATTGATACAAAACATATTACTAAATATAACGTAGACATGTTGCCTTTGCCATAGACATGGCATTAATTATATTGGCCGACACAAAAAAGGCATACTGAAAAAAAAAAAGGTGCTTGGCTGCAATTTAAATTTGTACTACTTGGTGAAAAATATACCTTATCTGTTACTAGAGAAAACTATTAAGGTACGATCGATTTATTTTGACCTTAATGTGTTTTATCCTATTCATTTTAAAGGGGAATGTACACAGTTGCAGTAAATAACCGGATATATTAAAAGGTAACTAAAACAATATAATCCACGAATTATAATTACTTACCGGACTGACTAACAATTTGCTGCAGAAGAAGCAAACACATCTTAATATTTTAATTGTTTTTGTGATAAATCCTACATGAAACACTGGTTTTGCCAAGTCAATATGGCCAAAGTGTCCAGGACATTCTGTCATATTACCAGCACATGTTTGACATCGAGAATTTCTGTCAATAACACCTTGTCTTGGATCCATAAGTCCACAAAGTTTTGGACGGCCCGCTTCCATGGTCTCTGGAAAGCGGATGCCTCCTTCTGTAACTGACATACGCCGCTAAAAAAAAATTAGAAATATAATATTCACAATTAGTTATAGGCACTACAAAACACTTTTCCTACAAATTACAAACTTATAGGGCTACCATCACTGAATCTAAAACAAAATTAGTAGGGAAATTGACAATATTTCCCAATGTGCTAGACTTCAGAAAATTCCCTCTAAGGAAGCTTTTATGATGTTCGGTATTCTTAAAGACACCGATTAGAGAATATACTAAAACGGGGAGAGGGGTAACCTAACCAGGTTGCCAACCTGGCCGTTCAATTGATGATACACCACTGCACAACTCTGACAGTGTAATAATTTTTTTGCTTACTTAGAATTACAGTATCTTCATGATTCTGTATAAGATTCACTATTATTATGTTTATATAAAATGTTCTGATAAAACTAATTGTTTTATGGATATTCTTTCATTTATTCAAGGTAATAAAAAATGGCAACTAGTTCAAGGCCAACCACAACTAGTAGTGTTGTAATCTGAAGATTAAAAAAATGTTTTACTATAATTTTTTGAACAGTAGAGTTCAGAAACCCTCTAGTGTGGAGAGGAGATGGTACTTGACAGGAGGGCGTTTGTTGGTACTTCTAAAGAAAATACCTGTGAGGAAAGTAAAACCAACGGATAGAATAAGTAAAACTACGGAGCAGTTAAACCTTAAGCTACGTATTTTCTAACTAAGTATGCTGGTATTGAGCAATATGTTCATTGCATCAACAGATATTATGTTGTAGTTCTATATATTTTTTTATATTGTGTTTGAACCTGTCTTTATATGTTTAAATGTACCTGTGTAGCAGTATTATGTAACCTCTCCACTGGTGTGGCATAGCGTACTTAAATTAAATACTGGAAAGACATATATTACATTATTGATTCCACGTAGTTTTCTTACATAATAAACAAACGTTGATTCCAGACCCGGATATAGGTAATAAGACCGGTGTCCACATATTTCGATAGAACTATAATGAATAAAGTCATGGACACATATGTTCATAGTTTCATTGAATTAATGAAAATATCATTTAACCATCAACTATTTAGCTTCAGGGTTGTTATAAATAAGAAAATTAAGTAATTGGTTACTCTCACATCACTTGTCAGGAATCAGGTGGTAAGATGCAGATGATTTGAAAAAAGAGGACGTAATATTTTTATTGAAATTGCAACTGCTCCCAAGTTGTCTGACGATAAAATTGGTATAAATTAACGTGCAGATGGGCATTTAAGTGCTGCCAGAATGGCTCTGTGAAAATTGATGAGGATAGTTTATTGAAAACTTGGTAGCAGACATTTCATAACTACTGGTAAGCAATTTTTTATATAAAAAAGGAACTTGAAACATCTAAGTATATAAATAAGTCCATTTTATCATTGTTTTAAGTAAAATGTATGACTTTTTTTAGGGAAACCAAGTAAGTTAGAAGCTGTTGATGATGCAGGCTGAGCTCCATGCAATACATGGGCAATGTTTCTCAAGCCACATCTAAACGGAAATGCGACATGGTAAGAAAAGGTAGAGTAAATAAGAGGCAAAAATTATTAGCAGATAGAAAAGAAAATTGAATGGAAATATGTCCCGAGAGGTAAAACTACCTAAATTATGCTTTCTACAAATATAAAAAATTAAATCTTGAAATTTCAAATCCTTATGTGGAATTAATACATATTTGTTATTTTGAGGCCTTTCAAGTGACGTGCTTTTTGATGACATGCAGTGGCGGATCTTGATTTTGTAGTAGGGTCCCAGGCTCAACCTAATCTGGAGGCCCCCTATTGACCCTACTAAGAATGGAATGGTTCACTAAAATGAACAATAAAATTTACTAACATAGTCATTAACTGTAAACTGCCTTGAAAAATGCGTTTTAGGTTGTCTTTATGTGCAATATGTGCACATAAAGACAACATTCGATTTTACAAGATATTTGTAAAATCGAAGGCATTTGTCGATTTTTGCTTGAAGGAGAATCTTTTTTTTATAATATGTAAGTCTTCACCCATCGGCTACCCAACCTCTCAACCCGACCCACAATTCATGTCTGTCAAGTTTACCTGAATGGACCCTGAAGTACGGCAACATTGTCGTGCTTCAGGAACAACCGTACAGCTACCTATTATTGTATATTTTGCTTTAGGATGGTACCAAAAATATGTATGCTTCAGGATAGTGTGGCTTATGTGTAAATATACACTAAATTTTATTTTTTAAAATATCACTATATGTATATCTTACAGAATCGGCTGTACCATAACAAATATACACCCGACATCACAAAAAATGACCAAAAAACTATGATGATCAAGAAAATGTTTACAAAGTTTGTTCCACCACGGTAAACTTTCTAAGTTTATTCTTAAACGTTAATCGACTATTTCTAAAACACTAATAGCCCGAATTTCAAATGTAGCACATCACTGAATAGAGATTTAAAATATCTGTCAAATGAAGTATTATTTGGCCCGTATTGCCATTTAAATTTTTTGAGGTAGTTGGAGTGGGGGGAAGGGGGGAAGCGATGTCATCAAGAACTTGACGCCAAAAGTTGTCCCCCTTGAATTAAAAATCGACCTGTTCTTGGAAATTTTTCTGCTACCCTCCGTTTCTGAGTTATTAAGGGTGGCTACTTTTCGTTGAAAAACCCTGTATATATATATCTATATATAGAATTATACCTATCGAATTATCTCATTTCCGACCGATAAGTTTACTTCCAATATTGTCAAAAATTTTAGAAAATATAGTTAATGAACAGATAAGGCAATATGTTGATTCTACGAACATTTTACCAGCTATGCAATCAAACTTTAGACCAAAATATGAGGCTGAAACGGCTTTATTAAAGGTAACCGACGATATATATCGTGCTAATGATAAAGGTTAGGTTACATGTTTAGTCCTGTTGAATTTTAGTAAAGCTTTTGACACGCTCAATCACAGCTTAGTATGTCAAAAATTATTATATTTTGGATTTTCCGAAATTCACCAACTTTTTCCGTAATTATCTTCATCAACGCTACTAACGGGTTGTTTTAAGTAACAGAGGTTTCTCGCAGTTTAGACTGAAACCTCGCGGTGTACCTCAGGGCAATATTTTAGAACCCTTACTTTATATATTGTATACGTCAGCCTTCCATACTAGGTTAAAATCATGTAATATGTAGCTCTACAGAGACGATTCTCAACTTTACTATTCTTTTGATATACTTAATATTCAGGCAGCAGTTTCTCAAGTAAATCAGGATTTGGATATCATTTACAAAGTATCCCGTGTTCACTCCTCTTTTCTTAATGAGCAGACAACCCAAGTTATGTTATTTGGTAGGCACCGGAAAGATGCTGCTACTCATGATTGTTTTGAATGGCGTAAATGATAAACCGCTCGAGCATACAAACTCTTGTAAAAATTTGGGGTTGTACTTAGACGGCGATCTAAGCTTTGCTAATCATGTTAGTCATTTAGTTAAACACTCATTTACAAAATTGAAACAATTATATTTACATAGGGATTATCTAAACACAGACATTTAAATTCGACTTTGTGAAACGTTAATTAACTCATACCTCTCATATTGCAATACTGTATACTGGCCTGCTTTAACACAAAATAATAAGCTTTCTTTGCAAAAAATTCAGAACTCATGCCTTAGATACTGTTTCAACCTGCGTAAGTTTGCTCACATTTCTCATAAATACAGTGTTTGTAATTGGTTAAGATTGGATGAAAGATTTAGATTACATATGGCTTCCTTGGTATTTGATATTGACAAATCAGAGGCACCATCTTACCCATTGAATTTAAAACGACAGAAAGGAGCATTTATTACATGAATATGCGTCCAGAATGGTTGTTGCGGAAGACTGTATCCGGTATGGCAGTGGCATACCGTTTTGAAAGGTTACCTTTGTCTTTTAAATAAATGTTTACATCTAACTGAAGATTGTGTTAGGTTAAATAAAAAATAAATATTAATATGTAAAAAATATTTTTATTGACCTTTAAATAAAATTAATTTTGTACAGATACTTCTCACCTTATAATCTTTAACAATATTTTTACAAATGTAATGAATACGGGTATCAAGGTAATAATTAGAGATACTTTTAATTAATAATACCTTATGGCATTCCAAAGGGTGTCTATCATGCATTACCATATTAGAAAATATATTTGTGTCCACAAAATATCTTAAAACTCTTAAGGATACAAGTTGTTTGTCAATTTCATGGTTATTTTTAATTTGTTGTATCCTTAAGAGTTTTTCACATTGAATACATATTTGAAGTACATCAGAACTTGGATAACTTAAACCCCCACCCCCTCGTCTTGTGAAGAATAAGTGATTCTAAAAAGTCTTCCTTATCACCATATAGTAACGGAATACAGTATTCACATTGCACCTTATGCCCAAGTTTAAAACTGACAAATCCAGAGATATATGTAATAACTTCCACACTATAAGGTGATAAAGAATTAAAATCAAAGGTATAATCGTGTTCCAATACAAACTGGGAAACCATGTCTTCATTATCTTTATCCGAATCTTTATCAATACGATTCGGAATGGATTCGTTTATTATTTGTTCGGAGCTTTTGCTAGTGGAATTAAATTCCAATGGTATACAATTACCAGCCCCATTATCCCTCACTTCAGCATGAATTAAAAGCTTCTTATAAGCAGCAGTAAACTGCCTGCAGGTTGGATTATTATTGTACCCCCTCGTGATCTTATGCTACCAAAAAATAATTCAAGGTGATCTTGATTAAGCTTGTAACTGGGAATAAATGTTAAAACTCCTGTTACAACATACTCATCATATATGCCTAATAATGCTGCAATGCCCATTAACAAACCTACAAAACCCGATTTTCTTTGCGATTCTACAACAAGTTGTCCATTTATAAGTTCTAAATTTGTGATATATACACAAAAGTTCGTAAAAAATAATTTTGTTGTCAGTATTAGTTGGACATGCAGCCTGCTTAAAACCAATATCTGAAACTTTATGCGAGTTTAATATGTCAAAAGCATTGTTCATTAGCAATATGAATTCAGCTGTTGGACCACAGTATACAAATTCTTCTATTTGTAATTGGTTTCTATAATAAAGTAAAGCCTCTGCTGCTGATCGTCTTAACAATTGAGTTGCCAATTTGACCTTCATTTTTTGTTTAAAAAATCGAATATGTTGCTTTCTTAGTTTCGTACCTAAGTGAAGTCCCTCTATTTCCTGTAAGTCGTTTAATTTTACTAAAAAATCAAAGTCAATATAATCCCGATTAACATCTATCAATTTTTTTTTTCACCCAAACAATTTCGAATTAACTTAATCATGTGAACTGGATCAGGTAACAGGAAGTACTTATTATTGTCGAACATAAAATCTACTTTTATATTGGCCTTATTAAACCCGCAATTTAATAAGTCACACATACTAAAGTTAGCTGCACATCCATCAAATGTAACATTGGTGATGACAACTCCCACATTTTCTAATAACGTCAAAGCCTGTTTTGTTAAGGAAGTCTTTTGTTCGCTGTTAATTCCTGCAATGAAAAAATAGCCTAACGGTAATTTCGAAGCTTCATTGATACACCCAAGCATAAACACTAATGCTTCTGTAGCTAACTCCATGCAATCACCATCCAAATCATTACCACAGTCTACATAACCATAATACCGGTTACCACTATATTCTAAATGTTTTCTAATGGCAATCTCATCAAAAACGAGAGAGCATACCAAAGTTTCTTTAGTTGAATGAGCTACTTTTAGTTTTAAGAATTCAAAAGCCTCGGACGTAAAACCTGATTTAGCATCTACTGAAGAATACCATTTTGTTGTTTTTGGGTGAGGTAAGGTGTTATAAAATTTTTGTCGAACATAATTATAAGCCTTAGGTGAGAAAAAGTGCAATGTTATAGCAAAAGCTGTTAATTAACGTTCAAATTTTCTTTTTACCCCTTTTTTGTGTCTTTTGAAATAGTCTTTGTATAATCTCTTGATTGGCCTCAAAATGTTGTAATATGACATTTTCGTGCTCTTCCAGCATTAAGTTCCGTTTCTTCAACTTAACTGTCAGAGACTTCAGTGATGAATTTTGTTGTTTCTGTCGTCAGACAATCTTTTGCAAAATTCACCAATCTTTACATTTAAACTTCTTTTACGAGGAGTATCTGGTAGCAATTCGGTTACAGAATCTATATCAGGTGTACGCGTTGTACATAAAATCGATGAAGGAGTTCGAACTGGCACAGAAGGCCCACCTTCATGTCTTGTATGAATTAAATTCAATGTATGAACTGGATTCAAAGTTCTTACCTAGAATTAAATACAAGAGATAAGTACTCATTGAAGTATATAAATAGAATTAAAGTGTGGCTAGAAAAGTGATACGATAAGAGAATTTTTTTATCGATTAATACACGTAAGTAAATATTTATTTATGGATGGATACCAATAGGTGCAACAGAAACGAAGCGAGGATACATCGAATCTAAAAGAGATAGACAATTTTCGGTGTAGCCACGTTTGACGTACGCATTGAATTTAAAACTTTCAATGCGTAAGCCCGTATTTATCCTTAACAGCAACATTGCAGTGCATTCCCGTTCTTTCTGATACTTTAAATTCTCGCTTCATTTCTGTTGCACCTATTGGTATCCTATCCATAAATAAATATTTACTATACGTTTATATAAACCCATGTTCCCAGATTATAGATTCTATATTGAAATTACCATAAACAGTCAGTTTCTGATTTTTAGAACACTAAACATTGAGAAAAATACCCTGTATATATATGATAAAATTCATCAAGCTATAGCTTGTCAAATTCGAAGTTGCGGGTGAAGTAGGCCCGCCCCTTTGTGCACCGTAGGTAAACTGTACCACGTGGCTCGAATACAATCGTAGGGAATGGTCCGAGTATTTTCTTGCGTCCTAATTTGCGCATCTAGCTTAGTTTTCACCCGCAGCTTTAAATTGGGCAAGCTATGCTTACATATTTTAATCGGTCCACTTGAATTGTAGGTAAAGCCGTTGGCAATAGTCTCACTTTTAACTGAGATGTTCGATCAAAACAATCTTGAACAAAATGATATGAACACAGGACACTTGAGCCTTTTAATACCCACTCTAGCTTATTCACAAAGTTAACCCATTTATTCCTTCTGTTTTCGTATTTAGGAAAACTAAAAAATCAGTGGAGAAATGAACACTTTTTTCGCAACAATACTATTTACGTAACAAATATAACAAAATTTCAGTGAATTTGAACAAAAAAATATACATTTTTGTTTACTTGGAAACATTTTACACTAAAAATACCTAGCCAAACCTCATGTACCTATGTTACACTACTGATCTGCCTCGCTTGCTATTTTGACATTTAATGTTTACAATCAAATCTTTTGAAATGCATCAATATATAAATATGTCAATTAAACGAAATAATATAACTCACCTATGGAATGTAACTACCAAATTTTTATTTTTCTTGATTTTGGAACAACCATAAGCTGCACAAGTAACCATAATCGTTCGTTTTAGGCACTTTTACAAACACACAATCACTATCAATAGTCAACAATAAATGAGTCACACTTGGCCGTTCAAGATGGCCGTTTCCGTCCCATTTCCTACTATGGCCGATAGAGCGTACCCTCCTTCCTGTCATTTTAAATTCAGTGGTCTTATCTGTATGAAAAACTAATTAAGATGCATGATGTCTACACTCAATCCACAAGACATTCCTCACATTATATCATTCCTAACCATTCTACTACCCAGTTTCCTATTTGGCAGTGAAAATTTATAATAATATTCCCCAGAGTATCAAATGCTCTTGTACTATTTCTAAGTTTAAATATACCTAAGTTTAAAAAATGTTTACAAGATCAGTAGAAATACATTTTATAATCTTGTAGTACAGACATATTATTATCATTGTTAATTTTCATTATAGTATAATGATGGTTAAGTGGAAGAGCATGTTACATGTGAACTTCGCCATCTACATTATATAAAATGTTATTGTTGTTATTCTTCTTGATATTTAATAAAGACACTATTATTATTATTATTATATATATATAAAATCTAAAATCGATATATGGTAAGGTAGTTTTTGAAAAATCACTCGGACCCCTCAATTTTTTTTTTCTTTTTACACTTGTTTTACATATAAAAATTTTTACAAGGCAACTTAATGAAGCTAGATCGATATAAACTTTAATATTTTAAATGGAACACCCAGTACTGTTTTACATATTTCGAAAGAACTCTTTTTTTATGAATACGGTCATATAAGGTTTTATAGGTCTATCTCTAATAATAGTCTTGTACATTTTTACCCAAATAGTTATACTTTAAAATCTGTTTTACATTTAATAATATATTATTCACAATAAACTATATAAGTTGACCTCGAATGTATTCAAGTATGTGTAAAACAGATATTGTGCCTCAATTTATAGGCAATACATTGTATAATTAGAACTTCAAATCGATGGCTTAACAGGTTGTAACCCACATTTTTTCCAAATTTCGGTTTATGTCATATTATAACTTAAAAATACGGTTTACATTAAGCTTCAAAAGCTTGTAATCCAACAACCAATAGAAAGCATGTAATTTCAAACTTTTGTAAAGTCGTATCCCAGGAACATAGAAATACTAATTGCAACAAGTCGTAACCCGCAGTTCCTTATGTAAGATCTCATAGCTCACAAGAGTACAGTACTGTGCCTGCAATAAATTGATGTTTTTATTAACTAAAAGTAAGTGAACATAATAAATAATACGTTTCATGTATACTTATATATTAGTTTTGTCGGAAGTTAATATATGTTTTTGTTTGAAATGGTTCACTAGAAATTTGTAAAAAGTTATAATAATCAAGACTGTTGATACATTTAAGAAATAATTTCTCTAAATTTTATCTTGATTTTACATCCTTTAATCATCATGAGAACTTAACAAATTTATAATTTTATAGTTCGTTTTAGCTTGGTTTATCATAGAAAATGTATTTATTTTCAATTATTTACATTTACTACTACATCTATTTAAAAGTAACGTTAAACTATTTGTATTTTAATATATCGTTAATAAAATACTTATTTACACCTATTTGAGTTAATCAAATAACACCGTATCTTGCAACTAGGCAAAACACTTTAATAATCATCATAGACCATGATTAATGAAGCATGAACATGAAAAATTAATGAAGCAAATAGAGAGAATAGTTAATAAAACCATATTAGACAGTAATGCAGTTTAACGGAAAAAGAAACTTTAGAATTTAATAAACAATAAGGAAAGTGTTATCCAGAAAATGAACAAATAGATGACAATTATCTGATGGACAAGATGACAGCTATGTTAATTCAGAGAGTGAACATAAATATGACAATTCAGCAGATGAAAAAGTATATTTGCCACCACAGAAAACAATACAAAAAAGAAGAGTAGTAGCTGGACCAAATGAATGGCAAAAAACTAAAAACAAGAAACTAAGAATGTCCGGGAAAGAATATATGGGATGTACAAAAAAGATGGCAAAACTATGCCTAGTAGTGTCAAACGACCTTCACGAGACCTAAAACAGGGATGTATTACTAATTACTGTACTGTACCAAATGAAAGACAAAGAAATGTAACTTATTTAAGGAGGATCAACGTCGACAAATCTTTCAAAATTTTTGGAACACAACGTGGGAAGAAAAACGTATATATGTACTGAATTTGGAACCATATTTAACAAAAAAGAGGACTAATGTTGAAGGGCTCTCAAGAAGAGAAAGGTCTTATGCTTATTTTCTAAGGCTGAATCAAGAGAGGTTACAAGTATGCAAGAAAATGTTGCTCAAAACACTGGGATTAAATGAGAAAATGGTACGTTACTAGGTAAAAAATAGTAAAAGTCACAGACTAGTTGAAACTCGAGAAAATAAAAACAGAAATAAGGCAGAGAAACGTAGAACTTCGGCAATTGCTAAAGCATTTCAAGAAAAGGAAATATATTTAAAGTTATTTATTGAAAGTTTACCAGGCTGGAATCTAATTATTGCCGGAAGCACACGCAACACCAATATATTGAACACCCGTTTCAGACAAAAACTGAAATTTATAATTTATACAAAGAAAAATGTACAGAAGACAGGAAATGAATTTATCGATTTTTAAACCTAGAAAAGACAAATGTGATACGTGTTGCTAATACAAATCAAAACAGCTTAGCATTGAGGAATATCAGAAACATGTTGACAAAAAAAATCTTGCTCAAGCAGAAAAGGCATCGGACAAAGAAAAATCCGTAAATGGAGAAATTTATTGCTTTACAATGGATGTGCAAGCTGTCAAGCTTTGCCCTACACAATTGGTGAGTAGCATTTATTACAAAAGGAGACTGCAGTTGCACAATTTTACTGTATATAACTTAGCCACACATCACTGTGTGAACTATATTTGGAACGAGAGTGACGGTGACTTACAGGTCTCTACATTCACCACTTGCATACTTTGGGGCATTTAGAACAATTTTGTTTGAAAGATAGAAACCAGTGAAATTATTTTCAGATGGCTGTGGTTACCAAAATCGGAACAGTACACTTTCAAATGCCCTGGGCAACTTTTTTATGAAAAATATTATTTCTATTGAGCAGAAATTTTTAGAGAAGGATCACACTCAAATGGAGTGTAACTCTTCTCATGCATTAATAGAATGGAAATTAAAGGGCAGGGATATTCATTTACCATCCGAGCATATAACTGTTATTTGTGGCTAGAAAAAAGCCTTTTCTGCTGGAGGTTAAATATTTGACAGAATTTTTTTTCTTGATTATGCAGATAAAAGACTAATACACTATGAATCTATAAGACCTGGTAAAATGAAGAACGATCCGAATGTCCCAGATTTAAGGGCTTTGAAATATCTTGATGATGGACAAATCCTCTATAAGACCAGTTTTGACAACGCTCTTTACGCTGATCTTTGATCAGGCTCTACCACAGAGATAAAAGAAGCTTACTAAGACTATTATGCGAAAAAGGTTACATCCAAATCGCCTAACAATTTCAGTTGATAAATGGAGCATTTACAGCAATTAAAGGCAGTTTTGTCATAAAAGACACATTACTTTAACGATAAACTACCATGTAAATAAGTAAACAAAACAGCTTTATTCGAAGTTTCAGAAAATATATTTTCTTTGTTATTTACATCTACAGTTAAATTAATATATAGGTATTAAAATTGTAGGAATAGTTTAGATAGAAGTTTCAGAAATATTTTCATTTTTAAAAGTGGAAAATAATTCTTTGTATCTGATAAGTATGTAGTTTTAAAAATTTATTTTCAAAATAATCAAATTTTATGAAATAAATACTGAACAAGTGTTCAGTTATTTTTTAATTTTTATTTGTTGAATTATACAAAATAATAAACAATGTGTGTTATTTTGTGATCATATTACATTAATAAATGATTTTTTTAAATTATAAATGTTTTATTAGTAAGTGACAAAAAGTTGTAAACTTGTATATTTTATAGCGAAAAGGTAGTAACACAGGGTTGCATGGGTCACATAAAGACCTAAGCCACTAAATTTTCAGATTTTTTAAATAAAATCTAATTACATGGATTCGATTTCCGTTTTGTTAATTTTAAGAAATCAAAAAAACCGAAATGACAATAATAATAGTGGTTTTATTCTGTTTTGTCTCCTGTAAAATCGTTTAAGATGAGGTTACGACCTATTTGTTCAAAGCCATCGAGATACAAATTTTCTGAACAATTTTATGGATATGTAGTAATATTTTGCATTTATTTTTACATACCAATATCATCATAATTTATTGCAAATAAATGAGTGTGGTTAATTACTGTTAATATTTAATATATATCTATGCGGTTAATTATCGCTGATTTTTATTATTTACATCCTACTATATAACCATTTAAATTGGTAACGATGAATTGAAAAATATTGTTTCGAATACTTATTGTTGTGTAAATAGTTATCATCATCAGTAACATCATCATAATTTCTTCGAAATAATGAATGTGGTGAATCTTTAATGTTATATGTGGTTAATTGTTTCAAATATTGTTGTGTACCTAAATAGTACTTATACAAAAAATAGTAAAATTTGATAATTGAATAATGGTTCGATTTAGTGTACCATTTATGCCTAGTTTACATTAGTCGAGTAATTCGGCCCAGTAACTGGGGTAAGTTACTCGACTCTCCTGATATATTTGTTGACTGTTTACACGTACTTTTTCGTTGGCACAGTAAGTCCGCGAGTCAATTTAGTTGTGCATAAAATGGCCGGCCCAATACATCGATGGCGTGAATTAAAATTATTTAAAAAACGGTGTTTACCAAGAATTTGCAATATTTTATTGGAAGAAGTTAATGATATTATTGGGATGGAAAAAAATAAGAAAAAAAGGTTATGGATACATAAGTGGATAGCAAGAAGAGATAGATTGGATTTTACAGTATCATTTTCAGTCCACTTCATTTTAACTATTTGTAAATTGACGTGATAAGTACTAAATTTAACACAGTGCGAGCATAAATATGTGAAATTTTTCGTGGTGCATCTTACACTAACACCAGTACCTGTTTAGACAGGTCGAGTAATTAGTCAAATTCAACGTAGTCAAGTAGAGTAGTGGTGGGAGAAGGCGAGTGGGCAAGCTACTATGCTGGCCGCTTGACCACTCGACTCGCCCTTACTTATCTAATTACTTTACCCATTTACTCGACCAATCGTTTACATTAGTCGGGACATCGAGTACATTACTACTTTTCTTCGTTCGGCGTTCTCCTTGACCATTTACTCGACTAATGTAAACTAGCCTTTATTGTGGGGAGAACTGTAACATTTTATAACAGATATAAGTTCTTCAAAAATCTCCAGTTACAATTTGTCCCATGATTAATAAATGGAAATATATATTTTTAGATTTCTACCATTGATTTTACCAATTCTTTATATTGTAAAAAGTAACTTATCTTCACCCCTATCATGACATCGAGAAATACAGTCTTTTGTATAAATATTTATTCCATTATTTATTAATTAACGTACTGAAAACGCATAGGTGCTTGCTTACATATATAGAAACTATAAATCAAGATGAAGATGATGTTACCAGTACGATATTCATTAAAAAAAAATTACTATATTGAGGACAACTTTGTTATAAATAATTTACTTACAATTTCATCTGGACTAAGTATACCAAACTGTACTCTTTTAACCGTTCTAAGAGGAGCTTTGCTGTCAGTAGCTGCCATCTTCACAAGTACAACCACAGAATATCTATAATATTCTATAAGAAAAGAAGGTCATCCTCCTTCCTTGTACCAACATCGAAACAACAATGACTTAAAAAGCGCCATCTAGTTGCAGGGACCATGGAAGAACTAAAAATAATATTTTGTTCCATGGTGGCTAACTCGGTAGATAATACAGTGAGTTAATTTAAAGGTAACCTCCAGGTGACTTGTAAATTGCTTATAAAACTTGTATTTACATTTATTTACAAAAATATTTAAAATTACAAACACAAATTTACTAATAAGTAAAACTGTGTCTGTTCCTTTAAATATCAATGTAAATCAACGTAAAAGTAAAAAAAACACGAATGTATTTAAAATTTTTATTTAATTACAAAAAGTACATAGACAAGTTTTTCTAACTCTGCCTCTATTTCTTTCATCTACCATTAAGTGTCAAGGATAAGGTAAGATGGCGCTTGGCGCTAACTGTTAACCTGATCACTGCTCCGTTAAAATTAAATATTTTTGTGTCCTGCGTTGTTGATATTTGTCAAAAGTGAGTTTGTAGTGTTGCAATTCGTGGTTCAATTCTGTTTTGATTTGCTTCTGCTGTTTGGTATAGTTTACAATGGCTAGAAATATAAGAAAACTTAATGCACGTGTTGAGGAGCTGTCTAATGAGTTTCGTGTTGGCCTTACTAAGTTTGCGAGTCAATTAAATGATACTCCACACAGTGAAGGTAATATTATATCTAAATTTAAAGAGTTTGAAAGTGCAATGAATGCCAGTCTTGAAGCATTGAGGTCAGATGTGGATGCGTTGCATGTTAAACTTGAGGCTTTGGATACTATGCATACAAAAAATTTACTGTGGTTTAATGGCAAATCCCTAGTAATTCATGGTTTAAAGGAAGAGCAAGAAAATAATTTATATGAACAAGTAGCCAGTACATTAGAGTCTAAAATTGAATATCATATGTTAAAGTCAGATATCAGTTACTGCTATCGCATGAGTAGAAAAACGGATGGATTGAAAAAGCCAAGGCCGGTCGCTGTTGCATTTTGCTCTAGGCAGGTCAGAGACCTTGTTTACGATATAAAAAGAAACTTAAAGGAACTAGCTTATTTCTCACAGAAAAATTAACACCTAATAATTTAAAGTTATTTATGGAATTGAAACAAATCAAGGGCAACCAATGTTGGACCACTGGTGGACGAGTATTTTTCATGGATGGTTCTGTTAAAAAGGAAGTGCTGAGTCTGGATTGTATAAAGACCATTAAAAAGTGACATAGTGTGTCACCTTTGTTTGTTTTTCTTGTACGATGTATCTATTCATTTTGTTTTTGTATCTACTGGGTGGTATGCTCCCAGATAGCACAAATTATTTATGGAATAATCTGTAAATCTTCTAAAATGATTATTCATTGTCAATATTCCAGTAATATGCTTATAATAAATATACACTTTATATAATATTCTTAAAATATTCATTTTAGAATATTATGAATAGAATATTCCAGTAATATTT
The DNA here is from genome assembly GCA_963924545.1 of Pogonocherus hispidulus. NCBI lineage: Eukaryota > Metazoa > Arthropoda > Insecta > Coleoptera > Cerambycidae > Pogonocherus > Pogonocherus hispidulus. The sequence continues at coordinate 57,853,442 of OZ004693.1, forward strand.
ATTATAGAGTTAATATATTGTATTCTTTAAAGAATATTCTTGTAATATTAGTTATAGAATATTATGAATCTAATATTCCAGTAATATTTATTATGGAGTTAATATATTGTATTCTTTAAAGAATATTCTTGTAATATTAGTTATAGAATATTATGAATCTAATATTCCAGTAATATTTACTATAAAGTTAATATATTGCGTTCTTTTATAGAATATTCTCGTAATATTCGTTATAAAATATTATGAGAAAAATATTCGAGTAATATATATTAAAGCTGGCACTAGTAATGCACAAAAAATATGCATTAAATATTCTCGCAAAATATTTTTTTGTGAAATTGCACCAAGACTTGCGGTTGTGTTATAAAACATTCTGAAAATAATATTCGAGTAATGTCTATTACAGCTAACCAGCAATATATACAGAAGAAATATGCGTTTAATATTTCTAAGAGAATATATTAAGCGTTTGATTTTTGTAATATTTTTTGTAAAATATTATGAAACGTAGCCAAGGTGTATTGAGGTGTATTGTCACCTACGAAAAGCACTGTCGTTTGCGACTCTACCACTGGACAGCGGTGCTGCCCCCGGTGTCATCATGTTACTCACCACATCAAGCACGACCCAGACAAAAAATTGTTGTCTGGTTAAATGGAGGTTTCGGCGAAGTTTTTCTTTTTGAATGTTCCGCCTTCAGAAACACACTTGTTTTCAAGTAGTCCATCCTAGCCGGGCTTTTATAGTTTGTGATTATGCCGCTGGATGGAGACACTTATGTCCTACCAGCAGAATGCTGAAGTACTTCTCTAAGTGTCTTTGCTGCCTGTGTGTCATTGTGCTTATCTCGCATGATACATGTACTTATTATATCATGCTTATCTCGTACTGACGAAGCTTAATAGGCAGGTCAGGTTGAGGTGGCAATACACCTCAAGCCACGAGCCACGACCCAGACAAAAAATTGTCAAATGGAAGTTTCGGCGAAGTTTTTCTTTGAATATCTTTCGCCAAAAAAAATATTGCAGGATTAAATACGTCCTAACCAAAAATGAATCTAAAAATAATCTATATAATATATTTATAATCTATAATTATCTATATAATATATTTATAGATTATTCTTTGTGTCATTTTTGGTGATCTTGGAATATTTGTTCCCTTATTCTGGGACTATTCTGCGATTATTATTTGAATATTTTATAATTATTCTTGTATTATCTTGTGGATTATTCTTGGAATAAGTTTAGGAATATTCTCTAGATATAGAAAAGTGTGTACTTTTCGATATTCTACAAATATTCCCAAAATTTATCTATATAATATTCCAATCTTCCTTCAGAATAATTTAGGTATATTCTAGGAATAGGTTTGTGCTATCTGGGCTGTTGCTTTGTTATCATTTTAGCTTAATCAGTAGCTGTAAAGATTAAAAGTTATGTTTTGCTTTTGCATATGTTTAGTTTATATTGGGTGCATATTGTAATTATCTGGGTAATAATGCTTGGTAGTTATTATCATGGTGTAATTTTATATAAGTATCTAAATACTTGGTAGATATCATCTTAGTACCTTCATGTCGGTTAATATATTTAACTTTATATTTTGCAGGATTACATTAATTTATTCTTTTTGGTATTTTATATAACTTTCCGCGGGGCAGGTCAGCTATTGTTGCTATAGTTCTTGTGTCTTTGTATGTAGTTCAGCTTCGCTGACTAGTTAGGTGCGTACTTAGTTTGTTTTTGCTATTAAGTATTTTGTTTTTTATACGAAACCTTGAGTCTGGGTTTTGGGCATTATATATTTAACTTATTTTGTGATTAAAAGTTGATCGATGGATAATGTATGAAAACTTGCATATTGCCCATTTCAATATTAGATCATTAGTTCCTAAATTTAATGATATAAAAGAACATATCTTACTGAATGGATATCATATTATTTGTTTTTCAGAGACGTGGTTGTCGTCCAATATAAGTAATGAAGTTATATTTATAGAAGGGTTTAATGTTATCAGAAATGATCGTAAGTATCGTGTTGGTGGAGGGGTATGTATCTATATCAAGAATAATATTAAATATACTGTATTAACTGTTGCCAATGGGATTGAGCAATTGTGGCTTAAATTTTCAATTGGTCAACAACAAATTATTTTAGGTGTAGTGTATAGGCCTCCTAAATTCTCCTATGTTGATTTCTTAAGCACATTTGAACAAACTGTTTCTTACTTACTGCCTACTTGTGATGAATTAATCTGCCTTGGTGACTTTAATATTGATGTTTTAAGTATTAATTCTGCACATGATAAACTTCAGTCTATTTTAGACGCATATAATTTAGCACAAGTTGTTAACTCACCCACTCATATAACCTCAACATCCTCAACTACCATTGATCTTATTTTGTTAACTGATGTAGACATAATTAAAAAGGTTAATGTACTTACTCTAGACCATCTTAATTCTGGCCATGAGCTTACTAGTTGTGAATTAAATATTAAAATTAAATATAAAAATAAGCTACCTACCTTTAAAACGATTAGAGACTTCAAATATTTCAATAATGATCAATTTTTATTGGATTTGGAAACGCTTTCTCTCCACAGTCTTTATAATATGCCGGATATAAATGATAAGTTAATTTTCTTAAATACCACCCTAATTAATTTATTTAATGTCCATGCTCCTGTTAAGACTATAAGAATCACTAATCACCTAGATGACTAGAATCACCGTGGATGACTGATAATATACGTCTTTTAATGTCTCTAAGGGATAAAGCTAGAGCTAAATGGCGTCATAGTAAAAGTATAGAACAATATAATTATTACAAGCAGTTACGTAATTTTACAACAACGGCGTGTCGAAATGAGAAAAAAGCTTACTTTGAATATAGATTAAGGTTAAATGGTGTGAGTAAGATATGGAGAGACTTGAAACACTTGAATATTGGTAAAACTCAAGAAATAATTCCAGAGGCATTATGTGATGTAGATGCGCTTAATTTCTACTATATAAATGGTATCCCTAATTTGTCTGCGAGTCAATCTTTGTTAAATTTTTATCTAAATAATGTTAAGCACGGTGGAACAGATTCATGCTATCGATTTCAATTCAGTACGGTTTCCGTCGCACAAATTCAAGCTATTTTATATAATATAAAATCTAATGCAACTGGTTATGATGGACTTAGTATAAAAATGTTATTACTGTGTTGTCCGTCTATTTTACCCTATATTTCACATATTATCAACTCTTGCCTAGTCGAAAATATTTTTCCCGAGTCTTGGAAGCATGCAATTATTCACCCTATCCCGAAGTGCAATAATCCTGAAGAGTTTAAAGACTTGAGACCGATTAGTATCTTGCCTTCTCTATCGAAAGTCTTAGAACGCATAATAGATCAGCAGCTGCGCAGTTATTTAGTTCAATATAATATTTTACCTAATATACAGTCTGGTTTTAGATCTTTACATAGTTGTGAAACAGCCTTGCTTCATATAACTGATGATATCGTAAGGAGTGTGGATAATAGGGAGTTAACTGCCTTGGTATTAATAGACTTCTCTAAAGCGTTTGATACTATTGACCATCAAATTTTGCTTGGGATTCTTCATTACATTGGTTTGAGTGATAGTGCCATTGACTTTTTTAGGTGTTATTTAAATAAAAGGAGTCAAGTTGTGAAAATAGATGACCAAGTATCGGGTTCCCTTGCAGTACTATCGGGTGTGCCGCAAGGATCAATATTGGGCCCTCTTTTATACATTTTATATACTTCAGATTTTACCAAAGTAATAAAAAATTGCAATATACATTTTTATGCTGATGATACACAGCTCTATTATGCGTTTCCTGCTGGCAGAAGTAATTATGCAATTAATTTAATTAACAATGATATTAATAATTTGGTTGATATATCTAAACAGCACGCTTTAAATGTTAATGCTAGCAAAACAAAGCTGCTTATATTTGGTCCTCAAAAAGAAAGGAGTATGATAACACCTACCTTTATTTTAACACTTGATGGTGAGCCGATTTTCCCAGCAGATAAGGCAAAAAATTTGGGACTTTATTTTGATACTAGTTTGAGATTTAAGCCGCATATTAATAATTGTGTTCGCATGGCATATTGCAATCTAAAAATGATATATAATAGCAGATACTTTTTGTCAAAAAAGTTAAAACTG